>CM062818.1:291277282-292617326 GCA_031772625.1 Pinus tabuliformis
AAACAGCAGAATCCAGATCATAAAAATTCAATACATCACATTCTTGAGAACTGTGATCATGAATTTAGGGTAGCATCTAAAGCGCTCGATGGGAGAAAACACTTCATCAAATGGTCTTGGCCGGTAAGGAGGCAATGTAAAAGTTTATATGTTATAAATTTGGTATTGAACACCCAGTTGAGGAGAATGAAGCAAATCTTGGATGAGGCACGAATATTGATAAAGAAATAAGGAGCAGTTGTGGTACCTCCTTTTGTAAAGGTGCCTAATTTGGATTCTAAGCTCATAACTAAAGCCAAACCTACCATGTCATCACCTGTTGAACACCATGGCTTTAATCCTCAAACTTTTAGCACCAAGGCTTCTAGTAGCAAGGTTTTAGGCAAGAGAAAAAGGAGGTCATCAAGCCTCATTTCATATTTCCATGTTTTGTGTTAAGTTTTCTGATGTTTTAATATTATGTATTTGATGTTTTGAGAAAAAGGTAGTAGCATGATGGTGTTTTAGGAGGACTGGAAGGAAATCAGTAGACAATTATAGAAATATCGTTGCATAGGCACTGCACAACTACTACACAGGTCATGCCCAGACCATCACACACATGCTGGAGGGAAGCCACCCGTCAAATTTTCAAGAGGCTGACATGGAGTACATGTGACATCCATCTCATCTCCTTAGCGGCCCGCCACATGACATTCCTAATAGCTCAAAGTTTGAGTGCTACACAACCTTTTTTACACTCAGAAAAGGAGCTTTGGGATTTTTGTTACTTTGCTTCAAGATGATCATGTTCGAAGATATATTGGTTTTTATTTGGAAAAATATTGTTTTTTAAGACAAAAAACACCTTTATGCTTTATGATTTTAAGGTTAAGTATTTGGAAAAACAATAGTTTTCCTCCTTCAATTTTGAGATCGATCCTCTATTGGATCGAGTATGCATTGAATCTAGACATGATGTTATCCTGTGTACAAAATATATATTTGGTTAATGAATACAAAGAAGGTTGTTGATGGTTCAACGTTGTGTTGGTGTCAATTTTCTGAAATTTATGCTTTTGTGATCAATTCATGGTGCAGTGATTATGTATTGAGGATTATCGATTCCACTGTACAAGGATTCTTATGGTATGATGTCTAGGATTTTTTCTGTTTATTGTTAAATTATTTTATTTTCTCTTTGTGTTTTATAATTATTTTGATCTCAGTTGATCTAGAATTCAGTGTAGTTTCTCTCTTTCAATTGTCTTCATGTTTCAGTTGCAAATGAAATGTTATATACTCATGCATGTTATCTTTTCTATTTAGTCTCTCTTTGTCCTATATAAAAAGAATTGTCTTATTGCAGAGGAAGAATTTGTTTTGTTATATTTTATCTCCTCTATACTACAACCTGTCATTGTATCCCAAGTCATGCTTAAAATCCCTTGTAATAGTTGTTGGTTTACTTGCATAAGTAAATGAGTAAAATGATAAATTGATCATGTCTTATTACCTAACCGACCATTCACACTTCAATCAAATATCTTCATAATTCCTTTGTCAGAACTGGTCTCTGTTATAAATTTGTGCTTTAAAATCTTTATATTTTTTGAGTGAGGGAGACCCCTCCAGTTAAAGAAGACCATTCTATCAACCAAAAGAGGTTTTTCATTACCTCTGAGTCTTCTCCTTTTAGCCCAGAGAAAACTACGTTGTGCTAACAAAGTGAAGATGAAATATTCAACTTGATCACTTTTAAGGTGGTTGAAGAAGATGTATTAGTGCCCCTTTTGGATGATCTTCTTCCAAATGAAAAGCCCTTCTTCAATAAAGGATATTTCTCCTTTTATGATCTCAACGCCTTTAGATCTAGCTTCCTTTGTTGTTGGTGATTGATGAGGATTTTTTTATGCTTCCTTCAATGATCTTCTTCAAGGATAAGGACAGGATCCTTGCTACAATGATAGCGAGTTTTCCTTATATCTTTTAAAGATGATAATGCCTTCTCGCCTTCAAGATACCTTGACTTCTTTGGTAGTGAATGAATGTAGATCATAAATTCTTCTAGGATCTTGAAGATGATGTTGTCTTAGTCCCAGAGATGCTTGTCTATATTTTGGGCTGCCTTGGTTTGTACATCTCTTCATCTTGATGAGGGTCTTTGTGGTCTTTTGCTAGAGATTATAGGATCCAGCACTCTTGTTGCTATCCTTCTTGTAGTGATAGTGAGCTTGCCTTATATCTTTTGGAGATGATAATTCCTTCTTGCCTTCAAGATACTTCGACTTCTTTGGTAGTGAATGAATGCAGATCATAAATTCTTCTAGGATCTCGAAGATGATGTGGTCTTAGTCCTAGAGATGCTTGTCTATATTTTGGGCTGCCTTGCTTTGTATATCTCTTCATCTTGATGAGGGTATTTGTGTTCTTTTGCTAGAGATTATAGGATCCAGCACTCTTGTTAGTGTAGACTTCTAGTTGCCTTGATTTGTAGATATATTCACCTTGAGTAGAAATAGAGATTTGGCCTCGATTATTTGATGATCCCAAGACTTTTTTTGAAGTAGACTTCCTCCTTTGATCTAGGGTTTGATTCTTCCATGTAGATCCTTCACTTAGCTTTGGTGCCTTCCTAGAAACTCGATCATTGAGTGTCTCTTGATTAGATGTCCTTCCTTAACTATCACCTTAGCTCTGATAACATGTTGAGAAATCTAGGGCATTAGCATTAGGTGATTTCTCTTGATTAGTGACTGCTTATGAATGCTTTTTACTTCTTTAGATTAGGATATTATTCTTCATATTTTATTAGTGTTCTTCTTCATCAAACAGTAACCAATGCATGAACATAAATAGACAAGAGACACGGAATGTAGGCTATTAGCCAAGGCCAAAACCTCTCACTCTTTGAGAGGAAAACCTGCACAAATTCTTCTAATAGAGATTCCAATTGACGAATACCAAAACCAAGACCCTTGACCTAGTAGCCTCTCCAAGACCAAGACACAAGTCCTCTTCCATTTTCTCGTTCATTGTTTCTTGGTGCCTTCTACTTCATATTTAACACAATATGTGATGACACCTAATTGTGATCACCATGTTTTTCAAGAATATCAAACTTCTCCTCCAGTAGTAACACCAAATTCTGAAGACATATTTTTGAAACATATTTGTTTCCCTTTGAGACACCACCGATACCTTCTTCCTTGTGACAACTGAGATCTTGCCACACATGTGACCTTCCACTTGTGCAACACCGAGCATAAGAAACCCTAGTCACTGTATTTCCAACTTTTGTTCCTTTTCTTGTCATTGTAACATCCATCCATACTTAGACAAATATCCAAACCACTATTGAATATAATCATCCCTAAATAGAACCTCGCAGTCCCTTCTCCTTCCTGTGAGTGTATCGAACTTATCCCTGCTACTGTTTACTTGAAATCACAGATATATCTGAACTGTGCCCTTCCACTATCCAACCGAAATGTGAAATTTTGTCTGTATCACCCGTAAAACTCAGAGAAATATATCCGAAATTATGTCACTGTGGACTGGATCGAGGTTGCTATTTATAGTGGTTTGTTTGTCATATCAAGATGACATGTACTTATGAATAGGTGTGTCTCCATAATGGGAAGCTAATATGAGTTTGTCACCTTATCTTAAAGTTGACATGAAGAAAGGACTTTGTGCTTTTTGTTGGAGGGCTATATAGACTCATATATAATTGACACATGCTCAAGAAGAGCTCTTCATACATGACATAAATTATTTTACTTTAATGACCAATCCTAAGGCTCTCAATGGGATCCATCTAAAATAAAATCCTTGCTCATGAAACCCATGAATAAAGTCTTGCAATAATAATTTTATTCTCTTCTTTTCATCATTTAGAAAGATCATATTTACATGTCATTATTAAGACCGAACCTGGTTACACTTTTCAACAAGTGACAATGAAGGAAGGCACTGATCTCTCTAAATTCGGGTGTCAAAAGCAAAGAGGCAAGTTCGGGTATATTTCAAGAGACAAGTTCGTTGTAGGAGATCAAAGAAGGAGACAAGTTTACAGAGATAAGATCAATGTTATCTCTCAGTCAAAAAATCAGGTTTACCTCTAAGATTCAAATGATAATGACAGTGACAAAATTCGGTGTCACTACAGTTCGGAGTTGCCACAGTGAAGAAGAGTTTGAATGACTCACAGTTCAGTTTCTTTATAGTTTGATGCTACCACAGTGAGAAGGGTTTCTTGCCTCTTCACTTTAGTGCCATTATAGTTCATGTATTGATGAGGCTCTCGATCAAGTAGTCTAAGTGCTAAGATGGAAGAGGAGTCATGAAGAAGAATAAAGGGTTCGAAGACAGTCAAGAGAACTAGTATCTTGGTCTTGGAGTGGTTAATAGGTCAATGGTCTTGGTCTTGGTATTCATCAATTGGAATCTCTATAAGAAGAATTTTTTAGGGTTTTCCTCTCAAGGAGTGAGAGGTTTGGGCCCTAATTTATAGTCTATATTCTGCGTCTCTTATCTATTTATGTTCATGCATTGGTAGTTGTTTGATGAAGAAGAACACTAATAACTTAAGAAACAAGAAGACCCTAATCTAATGAACTAAAAGGCACTCACAAGAAGCTATTAATTAAGAGAAATCACTTAATTCTAATGCCCTAGATTTCTCAACATGGTATTAGAGCTAAGGTGTCAAAGCCAAGAAAGGGGCATGCAATCAAAGAGACACTCAAGGATCGAGTTTCAAGAAAGGAAAAGGATCAAGTTTTGAAGGATATCAAAGAGAAATTTAAAGATCTACATTGAAGAATCAAACCCTATAGCGAAGAAGTAATTTGCACCAGCAAAAGTTTTGGATCCTCTAAGTCTTCATTAAAAGACCACAAAGACCCTCATCAAGTCGAAGAGATCTACAATGCAAGGAAGCACAAAGTGTAGACATTCAAGAGAATAAATTAAAGGACTAATATCACATCATCTTAGAGAAATTTGAGACCCTAGAATCATTTATGATCTGCACTCATTCACTACCAAAGAAGACGAAGTATATTGAAGGCTAGAAGGCATTCTCATCAGCTTCAAAATCTATAAGGCAAGTTCCCTCTCATTGAAGCAAGGATCCCCTCCTTAACCTTGAAGAAGATCATCCGAGGAAGCATCAAAACATCCTCATCAATCACCATCAACAAAGGTAGATAGATCTAAAGGCGTTGTCATCATAAAAGAGAAATATTCGTTCATTGAAGAATGGATTTTCATTTGGAAAAAGATCGTCCAAAAGGGGCTCTAATACATCTTCTTCAACCACCATCAAAGTGATCAAGTTGAATATTTCATCTTGTCAAGTATCTTTCATTATATAATCTAATATAATAAAATGACTTCGTTTTGCAAGGACATCTATAAGTTGGTTGGGTCATCGAACGTCCTTGCATGAAAAAGGGGGATAGACTTAGTCCTCAGAGAAAGTGAAGGAATTTCAATGGAAAAGTCTCCAAACCATCCGAAGGACAAGAATTATCTGAATACATGGAAAGGGATTCTTATGAATCAGTCAAAGGTCCCCCCATATAGCATAATGGGAGACATCAAAGTGATATATATGATAATCTGGAAGAACTATTCTTTGAAGATGTAATAAGAAAGGTCATACCTCTTAGATCTGATCTACACAAATTGAAGGTATCAAAGGATAAAGGGTTATCTTCATAAGATCTCAATTATAAGATGTGGGAGAGATAACCCTGATTGTTCTAAATACTATTATGTACTTAAATTCGTAAAAAATAATTAAAATATTGAAATATTATTTGTATAAGTAAATTATTAATTATAATCAATTAATTAGTTAAATGAAGAGACATTAGTCCCAAGGGACATGTCTCTCTAATTAGTCATGGCCAGTCAACTCCTATTAAGGGAGCATTGCCTCGCCTTGTAATGATCATTTGACTTTTATCAATTAAGTATATATATTACATTCAGAAATCATCTAGTGTATTTTTAAGAATCAAATAGAAAAATATAAATTTATATTTCTGACAGTGGTATCGGAACCAGAATTAGTTTGGTGACACCCACGAAATTCTACTTTTCATAAGGCCCTACGGACCTTCCTTCTGCAACCTGTGTTTCATTGTTGCAAGACTGAGGAACAGTCGTGCGTTTTCCAGCAACCGTGGAGGAGACATCTATAGTACGTGTGGAACAGTGAACACTGTTGAAACAGCTCGATGTCTGTGAAATCTGTGTAAAACAACCGGAAACACTGGCATCGAGTGGCTCAATGGCGTGGACATACACCCACTGTACCATCCATGTGGGTCTGAGGGCGTGATTGGTGCCTTGAGTCGTAGCGTATACCTCGAATAGTTACGCCACCATCGATACGAACCCACCGTGGTCAAGCTGTCAAGCGAACGTGGTATGTTATCATTCCAAATGGCGGGTGTCAACGGTTTGAATCGGTGGTGGTCAACAGTCATGATAGGTCAGCAACATAGTCATCGTTCGAACTATTGGCATTTACGTTAATTTAACTGAATTAAAATTATATAATATATAAGTTTTATATATATGTGTGTGTGTGTGTGTGTGTGTGTGTGTGTGTGTGTGTGTGTGTGTGTAACTTATAATTATATAACATATATATTATGTAATTATAATTTAATTAATTAAATTATTAAAAAAAAGGGTCTTCAAGAAAAAATGAAACAAAATGGAAAGCAACAACAATGACAATATGAAAAAAAATCAAAAGGACGTCAAAAAATTAAATAAATGCTTAGATAACATCGTGAATTCAGTTAGTAAGAAGGACCATATGGCCAACAATATCTCTTACTTAAAAACTTGATGAGCCGGCATTTCGAAGAGACTAATCCACCTTTAGCTACATAGAGTCCCAAGACTCCAAAAGGTCAGACTTCTCCAGAGCATGAGTTCATGAGGCATGAGAAGCAGCAAATAAAACAACTTCACTTTGAACGAAATCAATATTATACTAAATCTTTTGAAAGGAACCATCTTAAAATAAAAAATGAATTACTTAAGTATGATCACAGTAAACACTTTCGTAACAAAACAATTAGCGCATTGGCAAAATAATTTCAAGTGTATCATCAGAAAAGTATGTCTTATCATTCAAAGGCTAATGGGATAGTGGAAGCATTCAATAAGATACTGAGAGCGCAATGACAAAGGTCTACAATGCTCAGAGAAATGACTGGGATGTGCGTGTACCCGCAGTGCTATGGGCCTATAGAACGAACTGCAAGAAGCTGACTGGACAAACGCCTTTCAGACTCCTATATGGCGTAGAAGCTATGATGCCAATGGAATACACTGTAACTAGTCTGCACATAGCGGCGCTCACAGGAATGGCGAATCACAGGGCCCTGGAATATAGGCTTGCGTAGCTAGCGGAGCTTGAGGAGGATCGATTTCTACCTGGATTTCATTGACAAGTTCAAAAGGAGCGCGAAAAGGCATGGCACGATCAGCACATCAAACTACGCACCTTCAAGGTAAATGATTTTGTCTTGTAATATGACAGTAAATTTGATAAATTTCCAGGTAAATTTAGGATGCACTGGCCAGGGCCATATGTCATCAAGGAGATTACCGATGGTGGAGCAGTTCAGCTGGTCAAACTGAATGGAGAACCCTTCCCAGGGAAGGTGAATGGAAACCGATTAAGGCCATACATCGGTGATCCAGCTAGGTGACTATATGAGGGAAGCACGGTCTTAGCACTCTAGACAGCTAAAAGGAGGCGCGGAACTATAAACTACACTACCCAAGGTGGGGAGTTGCGCGAGGGGAGAACTGCGTGAAATGAAGAAATGTCACAAAGCCCGCAGAAGCACGCAGGTAGTTGCGCTACCAAAGGAAAAATTGCGCAAGATAGCGGGAAAGTGATCGTTAAAGTCATTGTTCATGACTTGACAATGAGAAAACGGCCAAATTGAGCAGGGGGGTGGAATTTAAGTCGGAATTTATGGACCAGATCTTTGAAAATATGCTGCCAATCTCACATTAATGAACCAATTTTGGGGGAAATAGTTGGATTTGAATTCAAAAGTGCCTATAAATTACAGGTGGTTGCCCAGTGAAAAAAACTTGGCATTTTGAGAATTGAGTTGTTGAGCTCTTAGGCGCACATGAATAGTGAAAACTTTAAAGTTTTGCTAGCAAGTTCAGTATTTGAGACGTTGCCAAAGGAGACACAGGAGTTGTTGCCTAGCATCATGTCGAAACCCAGAGAAGCTATGAGCATTGAATCAGTGACAGCCAAGGGAGCTGTTCCAGAGGTAGCTATGGCAGTAGAGGGAGATGTCCTAGAAGTTGCGCCTGCAGAAGTACTGACAGAAGTGGCTAAATCCCCCAGGACACCCAGGCCAAGGCCTACGTCAACCCAGAAGGGTATAAAAACCAAAGAAGGACAAGTAGAAAATGCAGTCGCCGGTGCGTGCATCACCTAGGAGGCACCCATAGTCGAGAAAACCCACTGTGCAAGAAAAGGCCAAAATGATTGACCTAGAGCTGGAAGAAGAGGTCGAAGAAATCCCCATGGATTGTGAGGATATTGCAATGGAAATAGAGGACATTGAAATTGAAGGGTCGGACCCCATTTCTAAGCTCCCTTAATACATCCCATCGGCAAGGGGCAAGACGAAGGTGCCCAAGGATATTGATGAGAGTAAGGTCACCCTACACACACCCCTCATGCCACACCAAAATATCTTTGAGGGATCGTGCTTGGGGTGTGTCCCCCTTTTGAAGTTGGAGGATTGGGACTTAGTTGACACAGAGCGCTTCCCTCATTTAGCGACAGACCAACTTATGCACTGTGTCTTCCACAAGAATACTTTAGTGACCGCTTTGGAGCCGAGGAAGTGACTGAAAGGTGTGGACAAGGCAGGCCGACTAAACTTGCTATGGGTGCTGCATTACAACCGCGCACCTATCACGAAGGTATTGATCAAGCAGTTGATGTGCTTGGTGCACGATGGCTATCTGTGGCTGGAGGAGCTGATACCCATCACTGACATGTTAATCCATAGGATCATGCGGCTGCCATACATCGGAGAAAATTCAGCCATGGCGTTTGGCAGAAAGGCTGGCAAGCATGCACTTGCCGAGGCAATGAAGGAAAAATTCAAGCTTGTAAAGAAGCCATGCGGCTACGCCATTTCAAGTATCTCTGACCCCGTGGTCAAAGTGGCGACTCAAATCTTGGCAGGGAAGGTCATGCAGAAGTGTCACCCAGATGAAGTGCTGGCACTATTGATAGCTTTGGCGGCCCAGTGTGCAAAGGGAGTTCAATTTAACTGGGTGCGCTACCTCTGCAGTGAGTTCCTCGCGAACTATCGCAAGGCACAAAATCATAGTAAGACTTTCCACTATGCATGGCTAGTGTTGTCCATAGTGTTGGTTGCATGGGAGCTACCTAAAGATAGCTAGTTTCCTTCGGTCACGTCAAACCTACCAGAGGCAGCGAAGTTCACTTCGCTGTGGGCGACAAAGGATTTTCAACGGATAAAGGACAACAAAATTTTCTAGATCTTGATGGCGATGAGCATCCATATGGCCATCAATCGCAAGCCGCGATTGACACCTACAAATTTTGAGAAATTGCAGGAGTACGTGGAATTCAAGGCTGACTTCCACCATGTCTCAATATGGATGCGGAAGGACCCTGAGCAGAAATGGCATGACCTGCCATACTTGGCCACAAATGATGCAATTGTAGCAGTCCTCGACTGCTGACCAGTATATTGGTGCAATGCCATGGAATTGATAGCGGGATCTAGCAATACTTTCACGTAGCGTAAGAAGTAATAAGCCAAGTTGAAGATGGAACAATTGGCCGCGAAGAGGAGAAACAAGGCTAAGGAAAAGTGCGCTGCTGCAAAGCAGTCAGGTGGACAGACAGGCGAAGAGGAGTGTGGCTCTCACTGGAGTCAGAAGTGGCCTTCCCCAGAGAGCGAGGAAGAAGATCATCAGACAGAGCAGGGAGGAGCGACCTAGAGATGACTCCATTCTGCACCAAGCACACCAGAGATCCAAAGAAAGTAGGGTCGCGGAAGAATTCCAAGGCTAGCAAGACGTCTTTGGACCCAATCACCCTAACATAGGGGGACTTAAATGACATAGGTGATACGGTGCGGGATGCCACTGCGGAATTGCTGCAGCATTTCAAGCAGCAACATTAGCAAGTGTTGGGTGTTATACAGACGGGTCTATGTGAGCTGCAGATCCATGCATCACGGATACAGACCAGCGCAGTGCCTTGCACCTCAGAAGCTACAAGGATGCTGCATGGAATGGATCCCTGAGCTATAGTGTTGTCAAATGGAGCCCTAACAACAGAGACTGAAGCTGACAAACTCACTGTTAGTGCCCTTAAGAGAGTTGGACTCAACCTGGTTGCGCTTTTCAATGAGGTGCTTCACCTTTTGCAGGATGGCATGGTTGGAGAACTTCGAACCTATGAACACCATTTGTTACAAGTGATCAGTGAACAGAAGGTCAACGCCCAGCTAACCGTGCAGAGAGACTCTACCCTTAACCTCGTAAAAGACATTACAGACAAGAACCAGCGCATTACCACAGTCGTGGCTGAGGCATCCAGGAATTTCCTGGAGCTAGGCATTGTCGAGGCTAAGCCGATATGTGTGAGGGTTTGGAAGCTCATTACTGGAGTGTGTGACACACGAACTGAATTGGAAAAGGTTCAACGTTGAACCTCAAAATTGCAGAGTTGCAGTTGAAGGCCCAACCTTCGACTCCTCCCGAGATCGAAGAGCAACGCGAGACCACTCTGAAAGACACAGTGGCAGTAGTAGAGAGCACAGTGAAGGACTGTACCATTATCTTCGAGCAGTCGCTCAAGCTATTCACCTCCTTGCAAGAATATCCTATTATACAACGGTTGGAAACAGAAGCGCGGGAGCTGTAGCAGTGCTACAACAAATTCAAAGAGACAACGCGCACTGTCACCATCATGCAGAGGTTAGCTAAGCTACAAGAGGCCAAGGTGTTGAAAGAGCAGGTAGATGCAGCTCAGCACAAGGAAGCCGTGTTGAAGGCTCGCTTGAATCCTTGGTTGGACGAGGCCTACTTGATCACGACCACTATTGAAGGCAAGTTGGCTAGTCTACAGGAGACTCAATAGAAGATTAAGTCAGATAGTGCAGGGCCAGCGACAGATCAGTTGGTCGAGGAGATGAAGCAGGCAGAAACACAATGCACCACCGAGGTAGCAGTTGTCTAAGCTGATCTAGGAGGTCTTCACAAAAAGATCTTTGCGCTAGCAGAGTGACTTGAGGGTGAGTCACCATGTTTGTGTTGGGAACCTTTTGGGTACGGGTCCCCTAGGGGTTAATTTTGGGGTTAAAAACCCAAGTTTTCGGGCAAAAGGCCCGAAGTTCGTATAAAGAAATGTAAAATTCTCCGCATTTTGTGGTCGCAGAGCGTGAAGATATCAAGAGTCAAAAAGGGTTTTCTGCCATTAGTCTAGATAGGTTGTGTCGGTTTTAGAGATTCGCCCTTGATCCGCGAACCATGGAATTGTATAAAAAGGAGGTCTTAGAGGAGTCTAAGAAAAGAAGAAGGTGAAGTATAAGTGTTTGATGAGTCTGTGAAGAGCTAAGAGTGAGAGTCTTAGTGTAGGAAGAGGCTCTGCAGCTGAGTGCGTAGAGGCCTAGGGTAGAAGTCCACAGCTGAGTGTGCAGACCCCTGCAGCTGTGTGCGCAGGGCAAATAGAGTCTGTATTGGAGATCTGAATCATCAATAAAGAGAAGTATTCTGAAATTATTTTGTATTGTTCCTTTGTGAATCGCATGTGATTATGTTATGTTAAGTTATGGGTTTACGTTATAATGCTAATTTGATGCGCAAATGTATATGTTTCTATCTATTATATGAACGCAAATAAGAATATATGTTTATGCGAAGATAATCTTAATTGCATGTTAAATTTGGCAAACACTTAAGATAATTCAAGAAATCATACAATAACACAATAACAAAGGCGCGTAAGTACCTGAACCACTAGTTAGGGTTGCGCAAAGGACAATCATATATGTTCGCGGAGGTTTTAAGAGACGAAAGAGAAATTACATTGATAAGCCCTAAAGGCTCATCGATTTGCGTGAAAGAAGGGTTAAAGGTATAAAATCAACATCACGACCATCTCAGGTTGTGGAAACCTAGTTCCTACATCCCCCCATACTGCTTCAGGTGAGATTTCAGTCCACGCTCCATGGTTTGATGTCGAAAGGGCTAGTAGTGTAGGGATTTGTTTGGCTGACTAATGTTGAACTTGGGTCAGGGCTCATCAAGCCAACAAATGGTTCCGTTGTCAAGACCGAGATCTACATAATGAGATGTGTGATGTCGCATCATTGGAATCCAACTAAGAAAGAGATCGAAGACTAGTTGGATAGAAAGATCCCCGAATTCGCGGCGCAAGAGAACAGGAATCCACAATTGACGAAAGAACAATGGTTGGATAGATACTTGTACACAGAAATACACAAAATCTTCTTCTATTCCTTCTCGGTTGAATTATATGAGTGGATCACAAAGTTGGCAGACGCCCAAGGAAGGTGGAGGCTTGACAATCCAATTGTTTGGACACCAGAGCTAGTGTGGAGATTGGAAGCCTATGAAGATAAGATCGTGCTCATTGTCGACCATTGGCTCGACTGCGTCATAGGAGGGTTTGTGACAGAGTTTGTAGCCGATACTTCTGTCAGTTACAGTGAAGCAGAATGCTGCTTCTTCAAAGGACCGTGAGGTAAGTATTTGAAATCACTAAATACTTGGATTAAGATGCTCTTGTGTGAAAAACGGGTCATGTAGTTACCTTGATTTTTGGAGCTAAGCGAAGTGGAAGGTCTTTTAGGGATAGAAAAAGAGAAAGTCTTGGTTATAACCTGTTGATTGAGCCTCCTTTGAGTGATGACGAAGGAGTAGCGCAAGCTTAGCCACTAAGCGTTATTCAGTTGATAATACAAGGGTTACCGTGAATACCTACACCGCCTACATCCTCATCCCATCCATCCAATCCACCCCCATCCTCACCTCCACCACTTACCCCATCCCCCACACCACCACTACCTCCACCACTTTTCAACATGGCGAACTTCTTAAAGCTACTCGTATTCAAGGGCGTAGGAAATGAAGATCCGAACCAGTTTTGGTTCGTCGCGATGGTTGTATGGGAAGCTTAGGGTATCACAGATGATCAAATGAAGAAATCCTCGCTAGTTAGTGCTTTGAAAGACCGCGCACTAACATGGTACATTAAGTACAGTACTGATAACCCAACATCCGCATTGGCAGATATCCAGATTGCGTTGAATAGGGAATTCAGTAGACCTAAGTCTCAATCACAATCAATTGTGGGGTTCAAGGAGATCATGATGAAGCCTAGGGAGACGCCCTGGGATTTGGATCAAATATTGAAGTGTATGATCCGTGAAGCCAACATGAACCTAACTAATGGGTAGCACCGTGAATGGTTCGTGGCCTCTCTCCTACCCCACCTAAGGGTTGCGCTATCACAATAGAAGATTGGGACCCAAGTAGAAGCTCTAGAAATTGCGATGATATTGCATGAAACACCAATGAAGGATGCTAATCTGGCGGTCCAGCAGATTCACGCGCAGTTGCAGAACCTTTTCCTCGAAATGCAAAGTCTGAAGAAACATAGAATAGCTCGGCCATAGGCACGCAAAGAAGTTTGGTGCCTGAAATGCAAAGGTCAAGGGCATAACAAGGATCATTTTCCAGTCTTTGCGAACTATGTTGCAACAGGGGGACCAATGCCTCTAAGGCCAGAGGTTGCGCCAAGGCCAAGGGCAGGGTCCGCGCTATGGTGTGCTATATGCTAGGTAGTTGGGAAACATGCGACTGACAATTTCCATTTGCTGCAGAAATTCGTATAGACACCACAACAACTCTTCTGTAATTTCTATCAATCAATACGTCATGACGAGCGCAATTCTCGTAGTTACGAATTCATGATGGACAGGACACCTACATATAGGGTGCAGGTAGAAACGTGGCATCCAAACCAAGGTGTTGGGGGAATGTGAGGTGAGTATTAGGGGCACAGTCGAGGCTGAGGTGGAGGGGGGCCTGGTAGAGGCCGAGGATAGCTTATTTGTTACAACTATGGATGACCAAGACACTAGTGAGAGACTGTTCGAATCCGACAAGACTGTCATGCTGCTACTGTACTCAGTTTGAACATGCCACACAGGATTGCCCTATATTGTTGCGTAGGATTCGCAAAAATGGGGCGCATCCGACACAGAACCTCCAGATGATGAGGGTTGAGCCTTGCGAGGAATACCCTAAGGTAAATACTATGCTGCGGAGTGGAACGATGACTGGAGAGGATAAAGGGAAGCAGCCTGCAGAACGTGAGTGGGTCTGCAAAGCACCTCAAAAGGGCCTAGGTTTGAACTGGAGTGCACAAAAGAAACCTTTATGGAAGCAAAGGAAATCTTCGTTGAGGCCTCTACCTCAGGAAGTCAAGAGAAAACAGTTGAAGAAATGGACCCATCCATGATTACCACATTCTTAGACACCTGCTTGAAACTACTCTCCAATAGTAATGTTGTGAAGGGACTACAGTAACTAATCAATCGGTGCGCTAGCAAGGACGGTGCTACTGGCGAACCGCGCATATTCAGGAATCTTGGTAACCATAAGGGAAGGACTAGACGCGAGATGAGACTCACCATGTAGATAGGGGAATACGAAATGGACCAAGTTATCTTGGATCTAGGGTTCGATGTGAATGTTTTTCCAAAACAAACATGGAAAATAATGGGGAGACCTGCACTCCAGTGGTCTCTAATCCAGTTAAGGATGGCGAATCAACAGAAAATTATCCCAATGGGGAGGCTGCATGGGGTAACAGTTGACATCAAAGGCGCGTGCGCACTGGCGGATTTTGAAGTAATAGATATTGTGGATGATAGCAATCCCTACCCTGCGCTCCTTGGGATCGATTGGGCCACTGACATGAATGGGATAATCAACCTAAGGAAGCGAAAGATGATATTTGAAAAGAAATCGCTCCGTGTAGTGGTGACACTGGATCCTGTAGAAGGACCGCGCTATACAAAACCGTTCCGTGATTATGAAAGTGATGAGGATTTGGACCAGATTTACAACATAATGGCGCGAGACCAGGATTGGGTAAATCCAAAAGCAGAAGGGAATATTGCATGGGACCGCGAGAGCTCTTGCACATCAAATTCGAATGAAGAACTAGAGCCCTGGAAGAACCGACTGCATGAAGTATCTACACTGCACTGTAATATAATGACCAAGTTATTGTGCTGCGTGTCATCAGAAGTAAGGAATCTGCCTTCTTATGATGGGTTGACTGATGTGGATGCATTTTAAAGAGAAGTGTCGAAGAAGCATCGCATCTAGGCCTTGGATTGGGTGTTGCATGATGTGCCCGCAAGATGGTGGGGCATGCACCAGGATAATTTTGGTAATTGGCGCGAATATAGGAGGATGATGAGAACATGTTTTGGACAGCTGAAAGTACAGATGACAGACAAGTATGATGGAAGGGATGATCTACGTGATCACCTGGCCAAATAGACTAAGGCTTATGGAGTAGAGTCCCAGCCTGAATGGGTGCATCTGTTTTGTCATACCCTGGATATCATACCAATGCATTGGTATTTGGAAACAGAGCTCTACCATGGCATTGAAGAATGGGACATCTTGCGCCAGGGGTTTATAATGACGTTCAGCTTTGAGGATGGGTTTGACTGTATTGACGCAGCACTACAGGAGGTTAAAGCAACAATCTTTAAGATACCACAAGATCCTATGGACTTGATTCAACCAAATTGGACTACCCAATTGAGCCACGCACTGGAATGCTATAACATGACCGCTGAAGAAGAAGACGAGGATCCCAAAAATATTAATATTCCAGAAACCGAGGGTCACCACGAGGTTGAAGGACCACATATAGAGGATCCAGACATAACCATGCCGCTGAAAACTAGACAGGTCAACATTGGCATAGAGGAAGAGCCGAAATTTGCGAAGATTGGGTACTATTGGGACGATGCGACAGTAGATAAGGTATACAGACAAGGATTAATGGTAGACCCCACAAAGATCACGGTGATAATCAACTTGGAGGCACCGAGGAATGTGAAACAACTGCATGCAACTTTAGGGAATACCGGATACTATAGGAAGTTCATCAAGAGCTATGCCCAAATCACCGCACCTATGGAGAAATTGTTGAAAAAGGATGTTGCATTCTATTGGAATGATGAATGTCAAAAGAGCTTGGATGTGCTGAAAGAGAAAATGGTCACCACGTCGATCCTAGTCTTCCTAGATTGGAGGAAGGAATTTCATGTGCACGTGGACGCATCATGTATTGTGCTAAGGTCCATATTGACACAAGCCAGTGAGGGATAATTGGATCATCCTATAGCATTCGCAAGTAGGAAGTTGTCTAAAGCAGAGAAAAATTATTCCACGACAGAGCGCGAAGGATTATCTATGGTGTACGTGCTCTAGAAGTTCAGGGACTATTTGTAGGGCAGACACTTTAAGATATATACGAATCGTTCTGCGTTGAAGTACATGGTCAACAAGCCTGTGTTGCGGGGGAAAATATGTAGGTGGCTGCTAATGTTCCAGGAGTACAACTTTGAAGTTATTGTGAAGCCAAGAAGATTTAATGCAAGACCTGATCATTTGTCGCACATTGAAACTGGAGAGGAACCTACTAATTTGGAGGAAGGACTGCCTGACGCATAACTCTTTGCGTGCGCATAATGGAAAATCACTTTGAAGATATTATCCACTTCCTGATGACAAGATCAGCTTCGGAAGGTTATACAAGTTAACAGAAGAAGGGAGTAGTACTGCGTGTGGCAGACATTTCTATCATTGTAGGGCACTTGTACAAAATGAGGTCAGACGAAATATTGCAACGTTATGTGCTTGACTTTAAATGAAGCAACATCCTCTCTGAGGCTCACAGAGGAGTTGCAAGAGGACATTATGCAAGGAAAGCAACAACACATAAGATTCTACGTGCCGGGTTGTGGTGGCCAACCATGCATAAGGATTTGAAAACATATTGTATGGCATGTGATTCATGTCAAAGCACTGGCAAGCCATCGCGGAGGGATGAACTACCTCTGATGTCATAGGTGACGTTACAAACATTTGAGAAAGGGACAATTGACTTTGTGGGTCCAAATTCAGCCTCAAGGAAAGAAGACAGGTGCACGGTACATCATCACCGCGACTAAGTACTTGACCAGGTGGGTGGAGGCACAGCCTATGAAGGACTGTATAGGTGCAATAGTAGCAAAGTTTATTTTTGAATGTGTTGACAAGAATTGGCCATCCAAAGATCTTGATGAGCGATCATGGTACACACTTTCTTAACGAAATAATCAGCACGTTGACAAAATAATTTCAGGTGTATCATCAAAAAGGTACGCCTTATCATCCCCAGGCTAATGGGACAATGGAAGCATTCAATAAGATACTGGAGAGCGCGCTGACAAATGTCTGCAATGCTAAGAGAAATGATTGGGATGTGCATGTACCCGTGGTGCTATGGGCCTACAGAATGAATTACAAGAAGCTAACTGAGCAAACACATTTTAGACTCATCTATGGCGTAGAAGCTGTGATGCCAATGGAATACATTGTACCTAGTCTGTACATAGCGGCACTCACAGGAATGGCGGATCACAGGGCCTTGGAAGAGAGGCTTGCGCAGAGAGCGGAGCTTGAGGAGGACCGATTTCTAGCTAGATTTCATCAACAAGTTCAAAAGGAACGCAAAAATGCATGGCACGATCGGCACATCAAACTACGCACTTTCAAGCTAAATGATATAGTCTTGTTATATGATAGTAAATTTGATAAATTTCCAGGGAAATTTAGGATGCACTCTCCAGGGCCATATGTCATCAAGGAGATTACCGATGGTGGAGCAGTTCAGCTGGTCAAATTGAATGGAGAACCCTTCCTAGGGAAGGTGAATGGCATCCGATTGAAGCCATACACCGGTGATCTAGCTAGGTGACTATATGAGGGAAGCACAGTCTTAGCGCTCCAGGCAGCTGAAAGGAGGCGCGGGACTATAAACTACACTGCCCGGGTTGGGGAGCTGTGCAAGGGGAGAACTGCGTCAAATGAAGAAATGTCACAGAGCCCATAGAAGTGCGTACGCAGCTATGCTACCAAAGGAAAATCAGTGCAAGATAGCCGGAAAGTGATCGTTAAAGCCATTGTTCATGATTTCATGATGAGAAAACAGCCAAATGGAGTGGGGGTAGAATTTAAGTCAGAAATTATGGACCGGATCTTTGAAAATCTACCACCAATCTTACATTAATGAACCGATTTTGGCAATAACGGTCAGATTTGAATTCGAAAGTACCTATAAATTACAAGCGATTGCCCAGTGTAAAACACTTTGCATTTTGAGAATTAAGTTGTTGATCTCTCAGGGGCACATGAACAATGAAAACTTTGAAGTTTTGCTAGCAAGTTCAGTATTTGATATGTTGTCAAAGGAGACACAGGAGTTGTTGCATAGCATCATGTCCACGCCCGCAGAAGCTATGAACACTGAAGTAGTGACAACTGAGGGAGTTGTTCCAGAGGTAGCTATGACAGCAAAGGGAGCTTCCCAGGAAGTTGCATCTGTGAAAGTACGGGCAGAAGTGCCTAAATCCCCCAAGACACCCAGGCCAAGGCCTACGCCGACCCAGGAGGGTCCAAAACTAAAGAAGGACAAGCATAAAATTTAGTCATCAGTGTGTGCATCACCTAGGAGGCACCCACAGTCGGTAAAACCTACTGCGCAAGAAAAGGCCAAAATGATTGACCTAGAGTTGGAAGAAGAGGCTAAAGAAATCCCCATGGATGATGAGGATATTGCAGTGGAAACAGAGAATGTTGAAATTAAAGAGTCGGACCCCATTTCTACCTAAATACATCCCTTCGCGCAGGGGCAAGACAAAGGTGCCCAAAGATATTGATGAGAGTAAGGTCACCCTGCACACACCCCTCCTACTAGACCAAATTGTCTTTGAGGGACCACGCTTGGGGTGTGTCCACCTTTTGAAGTTGGAGGACTAGGACTTAGTCTAGATAAGTTGTGTTAGTTTTAGAGATTCGCCCTTGGTCTATGGACCATGGGATTGTATAAAAATGAGGTCTTAAAGGAGTCTAAGAAAAGAAGAAGGTGAATTATAAGTGTTTGATGAGTCTGTGGAGAGCTAGGAGCGAGAGTCTTAGCGTAGGAAGAGGCTCTACAGCTAAGTGCGCAGAGGCCTAGGGTAGAAGTCCACAGCTGAGTGTGCAGACCCTTGCAGCTATGTGCACAGGGCAGAGAGAGTCTATATTGGAGATCTGAATCATCAATAAAGAGAAGTATTATGAAATTACCATGTATTTTTCCTCTATGAATCACATGTAGTTATGTTATGTTAAGTTATGGGTTTATGTTATAATGCTAATATGTTTACGTGAAGATAATATTAATTGCATTATAAATTTGGTGAACACTTAAGGTAATTCAAGAAATCATACAATAACGCAATAGAAAAGGCGTGTAAGTACCTGAACCACTGGTTAGGGTTGTGTGAAGGACAATCGTATACCTTCACGGAGGTTCTAAGAGACGAAAGAGAAAGTACATCGATAAGCCATAAAGGCTTATCGATCTGCACGAGGGAAGGGTTGAAGGTATAAAATCGACATCACGACCATCTCAAGGTGCGGAAACTTGGTTCCTGCATCCCCCCATACTGCTTCGGTTGAGATTTTGGTCCGCGCTCTGCAGACTGATGCTAAAAGGGCTAGTAGTGTAGGGATTTTCTTCGCTGATTAACGTTGAAACTAGGACAGGGCCCATTAAGCCAACAACCGGGTATTATAAAAGATTTATAAAAGACTATGCACATCTGACAGCACCCCTAACCAATTTGTTAAAGAAGAATGCTTTCCAGTGGAATCACCAAGAGGAAGAGTGTTTCGAGAATTTAAAGGAAGTAATGTCAACCACACCAGTACTAGCAACTACTGACTTCTCCAAACCGTTCGTAGTCGAATGTGATGCTTTTGAGTTCAAAATTGGAGTTGTATTAATGCAGGACAACCACCGTATACCATTTGAGAGCAGGAAACTTAATAAATGAGAAGGATTAAAATCAACATACCAAAAGGAGATGCTTGCCATCATACACACTTTAATGAAGTGGCGCCAATATTTTCTTGGAGGTAAATTTTCAATCTGAATCGACCATGATAGTCTTCAGTTCTTACTTCAGCAAAAGACATTATCAACAGAACAACAGGAATGGATGGAGAAATTGTCAGCTTTCGACTTAGAAATAATACACAAGAAAGGAAAGGAGAATTTCGTAGCCGATGCACTCTCACATAAGGATTACAACCACACAACATGTGCCGCCATGATAGTTGTTCCAGATCGGTTGGACGAAATACGAGCCGAATATGCCAAGGATGAGGATTGTGACTCCACGATTAAGAATATTAGTCAGTATACCAATTTCGAGTGGAAGAATGACATCCTATGGTACAAGGGTAGAATTTACCTAACACCTGCATCCAAATTTAAGGTGAGAATACTAAAAGAGTATCACAATTCATGTGCAGCAGGACATGTCGGATTCTACAAGATTTACTACAACATCCGACAGTGATTTTATTGGAAGGGTATGAGCAAGGAAATTCATAAATATGTTGTAGAATGTGATACTTGTCAAAGAAACAAGAGCGAAAATGTTCCAACTCCAGGATTACTACATCCACTACACATCCCCAATCAGAAGTGGGAATATATTTCGATGGACTTTATTGAAGGACTACCTACATCTGACAGGGAGGATAAAATATTTGTAGTAGTCAACGGACACAACTAAACAAATTGTTGATGTGTTTTATAAAAATATTTACAAAATACATGGGTTCCCTAAGGGAAAATTTTGGAAGGAATTCTGCCACCAAGCATGGATATCCCTCAACATGAGTTCGACCTATCACCCCCAAATAGATGGGCAAATTGAAATTGTTAATAAATTATTGGAAACATATCTACGTTGTTTCGTTACAGATAAGAAAAACAGATGGACCTAGTGGCTACACCTGGCAGAATGATGGTATAATACCACGAACCACACATCAACTAAAATGACACCCTTGCAGGCCTTATATGGTTACGAGCCACCTAGGTGGAAAGATTTTTCACTCGATTCTAAGGTACCAGCAGTTAAAGATCACCTAGGAGAAAGTCAAAGGATCATCAACTTACTAAAGGAAAATCTAACCATGGATCATAATAGAATGAAGAAACAAGCCTACCAAGACCACTCTGAAAGAGAGTTTGAGGAAGGAGAGTGGGTCTTTGTTAGAATTCAACCTTACATGCTATTATCACTGAAACAATAGGGAAAGAATAAATTATCACCTAAAGACTATGGACCATATCAGATAATCAAAAACATAATTAGTGTAGCTTATGGATTAAAGTTACTGAACAATTTCCGAATCCATAATACCTTTCATGTATCAAGATCCAAAAGAGTATTAGGGAAAACCAAAATAGCACAAACAAAAATGCCAGAGACCGATGAAAAGGAAGAATATTCCTTGAACCTGAAGGTATACTTGCTACTCGAGAAAAGGTTTTACGATCCAAGGCAATAAAGGAATACCTCATCAAATGGAAGAGGTTACCAGAGGAAGATTCGTCTTGGGAATCAGAACGTTTCCTGCATAAACACCCAGGCCTACCTGTGCTTTGAGGACAAAACATCTTAAGGGGAAGGCAATGTTATGAACTTAAATTCATAAAAATTAATTAAAATATTAAAATATTATTTAAATAAGTAAATGATTAATTATAATCAATTAATTAACAATTAATTAGTTAAATGAAGAGACATTAGTCCCAAGGGACATGTCTCTCTGATTAGGCATGGCTAGTCAACTCCTATTAAAGGAGCACCGCCTCAGCCTTGTAATCATCATTTAAATTTTATCAATTAATTATATATATTACATTCAGAAATCATTTGGTGTATTTTTACAGTCAAATAGCAAATTAGAAATTTAGATTTCTAACAAATACACTAACTGATGAACAAGGTAACAAATGTCTATAAGGATAAGAAGGCTATCCGATTCAATAACATGTGGTTTCTATGCAAGATAGAAGAAGATTGGTTGAGGGAAAAAAAAATATTCAGACATCTGTCGAAAGGAGAGAAGATTGTTAAAATTGGCAACAAGGGCCAAACTCCATGTGGGTCATCTTATTTATGGCAGCTAATATTTTTCTTGGATTCCCCTAAGTATTCATGGAGTTATGAATTTATTTTTGTTATAAGACAATTCGAAAAGGTCGGTCAACAACCAAACTTCCCCCACTTGTGCTCAACGTTTTAGTATAAATAGAGGTGGCCTTCAAGTCATTTCGACACACTCACACTCTTGCGATCTCTCTCTTCATTCTGTTTTGGGTTTTGATGAAGGGAAGATCTAGAGGGAGTGCCCTAGGCTCTATGATGCCCTAATGAAGAAGCCCTAATGCAATCAATGAAGAAGCCTTAACGCAGTCATGGAGGAGACTTCTATAGCGCAGCAAGGAGAAGTTCTAACTACCCTAAACGTAGGTTGAGAAGAGACCCTAAGCAGGAAACCTTAAAATCCCTAAACGTTGTCTTAGGAAAAGGCATCTAACGGCGGAGAAAGGAGGGTCATGTTGTGCCCTAGCCGCAGAGAATAGAAGGACTAACGCAGCACTATAGATGTAGATGAATGATGTATAAAGGAGGCCTCAACGTGCCCTAGCCGCAGCCAAGGATGAGGCCTAATTATACGTGGAAGACAAGCCCTAAATGTTGATGTATGAAGCTAAATCTGTAGTTCATTTTGTGCCCTAGTCACTGTCCAGGTGTGCCCTAACTACAAGCCTTATGTCACAGCAAAAAGGACTGCTATAGGATCATTTGGAAGAGTGTTGGGCTGCTGCAGTCAATAGGAGACTCGATATAGCAAGTTGCAGCAAATAGAGGAAGGTCGAAGTTGTTGATGAGGGATAAACTGCCCAGAAAATGCAGTGTAAGGTCTCCTCCTCTCTGAGAAGGTCAGCTACAGTAAAGGAGGGAACTTCTGGGTAGATTGAAGGGTTGTTGGAAGTACCCTCACCAGTCCAAGATTGTTGCAATCAAGGACCCTAGAACTGTGAGCTGAAGGAAGTGTTAAGGGTTGCCATATGCCCAGAACATTAGTGTTTTGGGCATGACTGTTAGGTACAGTTATTAAAACAGTAAAACTAGGACAGATAGATAATGGTACATACATATTTAGAGCAGCGTAAGTATGTTGGGAGAGCAACAATGTTGGGTTATTGGTATAACAAGTTGTGATGGGACAGCAGTACTAGCAGCAATGATATTGCGCCACAATGTTCAATGGGACAACACAATGATGATGCAGTGGCACAATGGGACAACAATGACATTGTGCAGCAGTGGCACAATGGAACAACAATCATGGACAGCATGGTGCAACATGGTAAGCATGGTGCAGCATGGAAAGCATGGACAACATGGATAGTTGTGGCAAGCACATGAGACATGTTGTATGACAACATGGTTCAACAATAGCACATGGGACAACAGTGCAACATAGGGTGCAGCATGGTGTAGTACGATGAGGTTCAGCATGATGACGAGATGCAACACAATGATAGGTGAAGAAGTCACCTTGGAGAATCAATTGAAGCAACATCTCTTCAACTGATCTCATGTATCATCTTCTTAGTGATGATCCATCTTCTTATCTAGATAAGTCAAAGTGTTGACTTATATTGTAAATGTACTCTCTCTCTCTCTCTCTCTCTCTCTCTCTCTCTCTCTCTGCTAAACTATTGAAGAACATATAAGAAGAATTGATCAAGGGTTTCCCCACATTGGAGTTTGTCCCTAGCTAGCGCCACATCTTGTGTCCTCTTGTCTTGGCTTGTCTTTAGCGATTTATGTTTATGTTCTATCTACAGTTTACTTTAATGCTGATGTGATTGCTAATCTAGAAAAGATATTGAGCTAACTGTCAAAATTGAAATAAATTGCTCTAAGCATAGAACATACCTAAAATTAGCATGGCATCGGAGCTGAGATGAAGACAAAGCCCAAGCAAGAGTGAAAGAGAAATCATCGAAGACAGTTGGGAAAGAACAAAATGATCAATGGATTCCTCATCCTTCTTTAAATTTTCCAAGGGTGAAGTGGAAACAGAGAACATTATCAGAATGGCGTAGCAGAAGCTTCTAATGACCTACCTAAAGACCACTTCATTAGGAAGTCCGATCTAAGGGTGGAAAGAAAGACAAATGCCTTGCTTGTAATAAGGATTGTCTGAATGGTAGGGACACATCTCTTGATGAAGATAAAAATCATTCTAGGGACATCTTGAATGATCGAGGGAATGATAGGTAATGCAGGTCACTAAGGAAACAATCAACTCTTCAAGAAAGCAAAGAACCCCAGGTATGAAGAATAAAATGTTCCTTCTGATAAGATAAAGAAGCATTATCTTGTATTGGCCCTCTCCTTCAAATTCTTTGGGAATCTGGCTTATTGATTGTAGTTCTTCAAGGCACTTCATCGAATAGGAGGGTGCTCTCTCTAATTTAGTAGAGATGGAAACAATCGTGGGATTATACTTGGAGCCGATGCCACCTATCCCAAAGAGGGTGTAGGGAATGTTACCCCTAAATTGAATGAGGGTAACTCGATTCATTTACGAGAATATCTTTATGTACCTGATCACAAGAAAAACCTAGTGTCTATTTCAGCAATGGAAGTCAAAGGTTTCAGGGTGGCATTCATCGATGGAAAGGTACATGTTTGAAAATAGAATCTTCTAAGATGCTTTTACTCATGGGTTCAGGGTTGGAAATTTGTATCAAGTTGTAGGATGGTCCATTGAGGACCATGTCAGTTGTCACATCTCATCTATAGCATTGGAGGTCTACTTATTATGGGGCCCTACCCAATGTGAGTCAGATGGTGACAGGGATGCCTGAATTCAAGAAGAGCATGAAGGTACATGTCCGAGATGTACCAAAGGAAAATCTTGTAAGGGGACCATTCCCCTCATGTAACAGGTCACAAGTTTGGAACAACCTGAGGGGTTTGAGATTCATGATCGGGAATCTCATGTGTGAAGGTGGAAGAAAGCCCTCTATGGCTTGAAGCAAAACACCCTGAGCATAGTATGATAGGATTGATAGTTGTCTGATGAAGCTAAGATTCACTAGGAGTGTAGTCAATCCAAACCATTACTTGAAGGTTGTGGATGATAAACCTCTCATACCAGCACCTTCTGAGGACGATCTATTTTTGACAGGTGCAGACCCTCTCATTTGCAGAAGCAAGAGGAACTTGGATTCTAGATGTGGAATGGTAAACTGCAAGCCCGTGACTACCTTGAGGATCTTAACTTTCAGAAGTTATATGGTAGTGATGATGGACCATATTTGGGAAATGCCTCTGAGTTTCATAAACTCATTCACGTCGATGTTCTTGGTGAACTTCTGTCCAGACATATGTTTTGCAGCTAGCATCATGAGATCATATATGGTTGAGCCTCACTGGATTGGTGCCAAGAATCTTCTAAGATATCTTCGAGGAACAATCTCTCATGGATTGAGATACACTGCCGAAAATGTGAAACGGAATGATTATTCAAATGTTGGCTGGGCAAGCAGTGTGGAGGATCGCAAGAGCACTTCTAAGTGTTAGTGTTCTTTGGATTATGCTTCGATATCATGGATGAGCAGGAAGTAGAAGTCAGTTGTTATAAGCACCACTGAGACCAAATACATAGCTATGAGTATGATCTTGTGTGAAGCTACCTAGTTGTGGAAGCTCTTTAGCGAGTTGTTTATACACATGATGGATACCATCATGATCCTCTGTGACAACCAGAGGAGGACTCGATTGTTGAGGAATCTTGTATTCTATTGATTTCTCCAACAGATAGGCATCATATACTACCATATCTGGGATATGGTACTTCGATGAGCAAGGAGTCCCCATCGCATTGAGACTGATGTATAGGTCGTAGACATTTTTTCAAAGCCTTGGGGAAAGATCAAATTTGTGACTTTCCCAAATGACTTGGAGTCATTGAGAGACCCTCTTATGAGGGTCATACATGTTGCATGCATTGAGCTCTGGGAGCTCCAGGGGGCTTGGGGTACTTACTTGAGCAACCACCGACCATAGGGTGACTCACCCTCCCCTAATGGTGCATTGTGTACAGGGTTAATGGCTCATCCTTCCCTTGTGATACCCCGAGGTGACTTAGGGAGAGGATGAATGGTTCTCCTATCAAGGCATCCTACCCATGCAGTCCGGGACTCATGGGAAGTACCTCTCATCTGGCCAATGAGTAGGGAAATGGGGTTAGGGACCATAGCAGTACTATCGATGGATGCATCATTGTATCTACCGTACTCCCTATGCTAGGATGACCTCCATTGATCTAGGATCAATGAAACTGATATGGGATTATTATGAGTGGTTTGAGACACCCTCTTGTGATATTGATCTAGGATCAATAAAACTGACTTCGGCTCAGTAGAGAATGGTATGAGACCTTCTCAATCAATTCTTTTTCTTCATGGTTCAGCAAAGCAGAGCAGACATAAGCATAGCTCAGTAGAGCAGAGCAGAGCAGAGCAGTGCAGGGCAATGATGGCAGAGATAGTACAGTCGGACATATGGATCAGCGGAAGGAGTTCTCCCTAGTTGAGAGGGAGTGTTAAAAGTGGCAACTAGGGCCAAACTCCATGTGGGTCATCTTATTTATGGCATCTGATATTTTTCTTTGATTCCTGTCATTGAGAGGTGTAGGATTGATCTAAAGATCATCTGATTCCAATAAGAATTCATGGAGTTATGAATTGATTTGTGTTATAAGAGAATTCAACAAGGTCGACCAGCAACCACACTTCCCCCACTTGTGCTCAACGTTTAAGTATAAATAGAGGTGGCCTTCAAGTCATTTTGACATACTCACACTCTTATGATCTCTCTCTTCATTCTGTTTTGGGTTTTGATGAGGGAAATATCTAGAGGGAGTGCCCTATGTTGTACGCTACCCTAATGAAGAAGACTTAACACAGTCAATGAAGAAGCCTTAACACAGTCATGGAGGAGACTTCTATATCACATCAAGGAGAATTTCTAACTACCCTAAATGTAGGTCTATAAGAAACCCTAAGCAGTTGTCCTTAAAATCCCTAAAAATTGTCCTAGGAAAAGACATCTAACCGCAGAGAAAGGAGGGTCATGTTGTGCCCTAGCCGCGGAGAATAGAAGGACTAACGCAGCACTATAGATGCAGATGAATGATGTATAAAGGAGGCATCAACATGCCCTAGCTTTAGCCAAGGATGAGGCCTAATTATACATGGAAGACAAGCCCTAAACGCTAATGTATGAGGCTAAATCCACAATTCATTTTGTGCCCTAGTCACTGTCCATGTATGCCCTAACTGCAGGCCTTATGCTGCAGCAATAAGGACTGTTTTAGGATCATTTGGAAGAGTGTTGGGTTGTCGCAGTAAGGAGGAGACTTGATATAGCAAGCCCCAGCAAACAGAGGAAGGCCAAAGTTGTTAATTAGGGATAGACTGCCCAGAAAATGCAGTTTAGGGTCTCCTCCTCTCTTAAAAGGGTGTTACAGTAAAGGAGGGCACTTCTGGGCAGATTGAAGGGTTGTTGGAAGTACCCTCACCAATTCAAGATTGCTGTAGTCAAGGACCCTAGAACCGTGAGCTGAAGGAAGTTATAAGGGCTACCATATTCCCAGAACAATAGTGTTTTGGTCATGACTGTTAGGTACAATTGTTACAGCAGTAAAACTAGGACAACTAGGCAATGGTACATACATATTTAGAGCAGCATAAGTATGTTGGGACAATAACAATGTTGGTTTGTTGGGATAATAAGCCGTGATGGGACAATAGTACTAGCAGTAATGATATTGTGCCACAATGTTCAATGGGACAGCACAATGGGACAACAATGACATTGTGCAGCAGTGGCACAATGGGACAACAATGACATTGTGCAGCAGTGGCACAATGGGACAGCAATCATGGATAGCATGGTGCAACATGGAAAGCATGGATAGCATGGCAAGCATCGTGCAGCATGGCAAGCATGGACAACATGGATAGTTGTGGCAGGCACATGAGACATGTTGTATGACAACATGGTTCAACAATGGCACATGGGACAACAGTGTAGCATAGGTGCATCATGGTGTAGCATGATGAGGTGCAGCATGATGACAAGATGCAGCACAATGATAGGTGAAGGATTCACCTTGGGGAATCAGTTGAAGCAACATGTCTTCAACTAATCTCATGTATCATCTTCTTAGAGATGATATATGCTCTTATCTAGATAAGTCAAAGTGTTGACTTATGTTGTAAATGTACTATCTCTCTCTCTCTCTGTTGAATTGTTGAAGAACATATCAGAAGAATTGATCAAGGGTTTCCCCACATTGGGGTTTGTCCCTGGCTAGCGCCACATCTTGTGTCCTCTTGTCTTGGCTTGTCTTCAGTGATTTATGTTTATGTTCTATCTCCAGTTTACTTTAATGCTGATGCGATTTCTAATCTGGAAAAGATATTGAGTTAACTGTGAAAATTGAAATAAATTGCTCTAAGCATAGAACATACCAAAAATTAACAAAGATCATAGCTAAGACTCGATTCTATAAGAATTATAGGAAATATTGTCTTAAGCTCGAAAAGGACAATAACAAGGAAGATAGAGATGAAGTCCATTTCACCAAAGAAGTAGAGGAAACATTAAAAGGAAAAGCATTAGAAGTAAGAGATCATGACATCACCATCAGGAAATGTGAAGGACAACTGGAACAAAATATATGGCAGTCAAATATGAAGGATATAGTTCTTGGGAACCTCATTGGAAACTTAAGGAAAGGAATAATTCATCCAGGACAAGTCTCATCATACATCAAGTCAAAAGGAAACATATATTGGATAGGGATATGAAAGAACCTAAAGACTCTCTGATGGAATCCTCATTGGAGGGTTCACCAATATAGAGAGGAAGCAAGTGTTTCATCAGGAGCTCCAACTTGTGGAATTCATGGGATGATGGTATGATGACATAAGAGATGAACCAGATCAAGGGGTTGAAGATATTTTCAATCAAGGAAGTTGTTGAAGGAAGGTAAATGAGGTAAGCATGCTTGTATTCGATATTATAAAGTCATATTGTATGGTTGTAGGTAACATGGATCACTGCTCGATCTTGAGAAGCATGATCAAAGGAAAGGAATCTCCTTCTATGAAACACTATCGGAAGGCATAGGTCACACTAGATGAAATCAACATAATATGTACTCATATGAAGTATGAGGTGGTTGAATGCAATTGAGGAACTTTCATTGGAAGCTCCTAGGAATGAAATGTGTGAAGAAAGGAAGGAAGAGATCATGAGATATGCAACCATGGTAAAAGAAATCAACATCTAGAAGACCAAGAAAATTTAACTAAGAGATCTCCAAGAAAGATATGAAGACTCTGATGGAAGTCTGGAAAAGATGGAGACCCTTGAAAATGGATATATTTGGGAATATGTCAACATGTATGCAGGATGTTGATGCACACTGGAAGTGTCTAGTCAATTTAACGTCTTAAATTGCTCTACATAAATTATCAATCCGGGTATCGTAAACTGATGAAGTGTGGTGCACTATATGTGCTTAGTTAACCTTTCTCTTACTTCGTTGTTTTATAGTTTATGTTGTTTTTGGGGTTTTGTTCTTGTTGGTTTTCTAAGGTCTTAAGAATACTTTTAAAGGACAAGTATGGATAAAGATTTCAAGACAAGGCCTATGTCCTTAATGGTAACTTCCAAAACTTAGCACTTCAAAAGAACTTAAAACATGTTATTGATGGAGTTAGTATTTAAACAAAAGTGTAAATATACAACTAGTCCAATCAAAATAAAATGCAATAATCAAATAATGAGAGAATGACTATGAGACCCAGTATCCTTGCTGCTTCAGCAAAAGGACAAGATGATTCTATCACGTCATTAGTTCATTAAAAGGCTATGTGCATCACTAATCTACAATCAACTTGACAGCAATTTATGTACAATAATATACATGTTAAAAAGAAAATAAAATGCAGTAATTCAAACTGTACATTAATATACATGAAAATCAGAAAAAGAAATACAAGAAAATAAAGTAAAGACATCTGTACATTAATATACATGAAATAAGAAAAAGAAATGCAAGAAATTAAAGTGACAACTATACAAGGCAGGGGCCCCCTACCACCTATGAAATCAAAGCAAAATTAAATACACTTGCATAAATTAAAATTGCATGAATGAAAATCTAATCTACCTTACATTCTACAAAGCAATATTTACAAAATGAAATCTACTCTACTTACATCCTAATATGCTCCATGACATCTACTTCACATCTCCTTCCATGTTGAGAACATCAAAGCTTTATTCAATTTCTTCAAAAGTGCAAAGTACAACAAAGCTCTCCAAAGCTTTCAAAAGCCATGGGACTAACAAGCTAAAAGGACTAAGAAAAAGACTAAAAGGAAATACTAACAAATGAAGGAGAGAGATCTCCTATTTATACAAAAAGATGAGAGCCATCTCATTAATGAGAATCCATGAATCTCTCCCTCTACCTCTAGAGTCCTAATCAAAATAGGAACTGATAAGACACGTGTCTTCTTAGAGTTACAATACAATTAGGAGATGTGACACATATCCTCATGATCCCATGATTCTTTCCAACCAAATTCGAATTTGGCCTTAGAGTGCCACATAAGGGTCTTTTAGAAGTCTCCTTTCAACCTACACATGTCAACAACCTCAACCCATTTGTTAGGTATAAGCATATGCACATTATTTTCTAATGTTTAACCACAAATTCACTTAAAAGGCTTAGAAATAATAAATATTGGAAAAACATAAAGGTGGCCCAATGATAATGAAAGTGGGATGAATGTGGTGACATAGTAGTGAAATGGAGGTGAAATGGAAGTGATATAATGGACATAATAGTGAAAGTGTAATGCAAATGAATGACATTTTCAAGACTCAACAGGAAGATGTCATGATGAAATACCATCACAAAGGTAATTTTGATTTAAGTGTTCATTTCTTATTTTTGAACAAATATCTAGATTGATTTATGCAGGTCTTCCAAGGGAAGCAGCATGACATGAAGCAAGGGCAGATGAGGCTAATGGATCACTTTCTAATGAAAGGAATAATGACATGACTGACCCATGAATGAAAGTGATAGATTTTTTTTTCCCTATGAAGAAGCCACAATATATGAAGACTCATTGACAAATAAATTCATGACATTGAAGGAAGGAGCTCTTAAAGCAGCTAGTTGAGGAGCTATTGTAGGTCCCTAATTAAGGAGCCTGAAAAAAAGTTTCTTACTTGGAAGAAACTTGGAAATTCCTAAGCCAAGAGGGAGCTTAGGAATTGATATGTTCTCCCTAATTAAGAGGGAGAGATAGACACATCATTTTGGTCTTCCTAAGCTAATAGGGATCTTAGGAATTGATATGTTCTCCCTAATTAAGAGGGAGAGATAGACACATCATTTTGGTCTTCATGTGGGGAGATAGAATGGAGGATTAGGTAAACATCTGGCATCCAATGCTCTTTGAGGATGAGATGGGGCATCCAAGACAAGAGTATTCGTAGTGGACTGTTATTATTTCAGGACTAGCTACTCAAGATAATAATAATCCAAAGTATATCATACTCTGTGAACACCAGGGTGGAGTATGTACCTTGAGAGACAATTATTATGGTGTATATAAATCATTAGTCTCGCTAGCATTGTGCTCTGATCATGTTGATAGAGTTGTCAGTCAAGGCCTTGCTATGTGACAATGTTGGTTAAATATGATGCTATACAGATGGCTTACTAATCTGACTCTTCTTATGAGAAATTATTTAGATTGAGAATGACCAAGTACCATTATGAATACCTCCCTAGTTAAGAGGGAGTGTTGAAAAGTGTAACTAGGTTCGGTCTTCATAATGACATGTAATTGTGATTTTTGTAAATGATGAAAAAGAAGAAAATAAAATTATGATTATGCCTTGCTTCATGGATTTCATGAGCAAGAGGTTTTGTTTTAGATAGCTCCCATTGAGAGCCTTTAATATTTTTCATATAATTCATATAGAGTTAATGTCATGTATGAAGAATGTCTATAAAAATGTCTAGAAACCCTTCAACGACAAGCACTAAGTCATCCTCTTGAAGTCAGCCTCAAAACAGAGAGTATAAGCTCATGATGTCTCACCTTATGAAAGACACACCTATTCGAAATGTAGGTCGACTTATTTATGGGACAGAATACTATAAATATGGCTAGAATCTCTGCATTTACACAGTTCAGAAGTTCGATATGTTTGAGTTTTTTGAATCACAACCACAGTGAAATTCAGATATGTCTCTAACATTTTCGGATGGAAATTATAGTCATAAATTTGGATGTCTTTCTGTGATTTCAAGAGGACATTAGCAGTGAAGGAAGGCTCGCATCTCTCTAAATTTGCGTGTCAAAAGAGCAGAGACAAGTTCAGGTATATTGCAAGAGACAGGTTCGTTGTAGGAGATTGAATAAGGAGACAAATTTATAGAGATAATATCGATGTTATCTCTCAGTCAAAAGATCGAGTTTACCTCTGAGATTCAGATGATAATGAGAGTGACAAAATTCAGTGTCACTACAGTTCAGAGTAGCCCACAGCCAAGAAGAGTTTGAAGGGGTCATAGTTCAGTTTCTTTGAAGTTCGATGCTACCACAGTGAAAAGGGTTTGTTGCCTCTTCGCTTCAGTGCCATTATAGTTCATGCAGTAATGAGGCTTCTTGTGCTAAAGAAAGCTCTCTTGTGGTCATTTTTCATGTGCAATAAAGAAAGACTTTGGGGCTGAAATCTTGTTGGTGTTACTCTTTCGAAAATGTTATAAGATGTTTTATTTCTATGCATGATTTTAATTTCAGCCATTGATGATAGCTTTATGAAGAGTGATTTTAAACACAGGTATCTTTTTAGTTGCTATGGTTTGAATGGTAGTTAAATTTCTGAATATGATGGCAGGTATCTCCATTAGCTCTGGATTTTAGTATCATTTTCTCCATTTTTGTTAATGGTTGAATTAAGTTGTGCAGGAAATCATTTATTTTGAGTTTAACGGGCGTTCGAGGAAGTTCTTGGTTGAACTAGCCAACTCCCGGATTGCATTTTCTGAAGAGCCCAACTGGTTTTGATCACGGGCTTATCATTAGAATTTCTGTTGCAGATGCATGAAGGGTTTTCTGAAGCACCTCATCTTAATTTTAAAATTTAAAAAAAATATGTGTGGCATAATGACAGATCTGGCTGCTTAGGGCCTTTAAACTGTGAATATTGTAATTATTTAGCTGGTTTTAGGGTTTTTAGTTTTTTTCTTGCATTTTTTGTTTCTGGTTGCTTGTTTTTGTCATTGTAGGTGGCAGATTTGAAGGTGAGATTCAATCTTGAAGCCAAATCTAGGCCCTGGAGGGTAAGATCTAGCCTCAGGATCAGCTCTAGCAAGAACATTTGCTTCAAAACCATTTTTTTTTGCAGGTACACATTTCTGTTGTTTAAGGGTTTGAAAATCTGGCAAATTTTTATAAGGGTTCAATTGACAAATCTAAAGCAGCACGATTCAAAATTTCTATTAAAATTTTTGGAAAATTTCTTCAAGGGTTTCCGTGACAACAGTTTGCTACTTGCGTCTTCAGTTTCCTCTGTTGCTGCCTAAGGTTTCATTTTTATTACTCAAAAAAAAAAAATTGGGCAATCTGATTTTCCCTGCGGCTCCCATACCCTGTCCTTATGCCCCAACTCTCCCTTCAAAGCCTGTGACTACACTACCATCGACTTGCTCCAGCATTCTGCCTGTTCAAGACCCACACACTTGTATGTTGCCTCCAAACGATGTCCATGACAGCCACCTGTGTATTCACCCCTGCACAATGCCTCATCAAATCTTCCCTTCACGTTTTTCCTGCCATCTTTCCACGGTGCCTCGTTTCTCTTTCCCTCAATCCGTAGCCGTAGCTCCAAATGCTCAGCTCTTCCCTAACGCTGCCATTCAAACCCTCTTCTCGTGGCTGTCCACACCCACGCAGCTCATGCTCCTTCTCCTTTCCATTCATCGCTACCATAGCCTTTCACTCCCTCACGAGTTTCTCATCCCATCCACACACCTGCAAACGCCTCTCCCCCTGCCATCGAGCATCCTCACGCCTTCAACCTACAGAGAAAAATCAAAAAAAAAAAAATGCGTTCCATTTCTTCAATTATTTACGTATGGATTATGTTAGGAATTAGGGTTATGTTTTATTTTTATATTTATTTTTATTTTTATTTTTATTTTTTATATTTTGTTTTTGATATTTTCATTTAGGATTTAAAGCGTCACTTTGTACTTCATAATTTTTGTTAGATTTCCGTTTCATTTAAATTTTAATTAGATTTAGATTTTATTTTATGTTTTTTCTATAGTTTAGAATTTAAATAAAAATTTAGATTTTGACTTTTAAAAAAAAATACAAATTAAAAAAACTTATAAAAAATAAAATTAAAAATTAAAAAAAAAAAATAATAAAAATATTTAAAAAATTTTAAAAAAAGACTAATTAAAAATAGGAAATTCTTTTTGATGTCTTTTTTCTGATGTGGGATTAATGTTTGTCATTTTTATATAGTTAAATATGTTTAAATTTTATCTGAAGATTAGCTATATGAAAGTGGTGAATCATTTTATGGAATTAGTAAGCATTTAAATTTCGTGATTGCTTCAAATATTTAATCTTTTGAAATTTATTTGCTAAAATATTGTGCATCTTGCATTTGGTGAAATTTATCAGTGCTTGGATTATTTGATGATAAATGATTGTTAGTCGTGGAATTACAAATTTCATATTTCTGCAAGCAGTTGATAAACAATTATTTGATCATTAACTAAGGCACTAGTCTTAAAGCATTTAAAGATTTAATCTAATTTCAATCAAGTGCTTGTTTCCCCCTGCTGTGTCTCCCAAGCCAGCTAATTCTCAGTTGGTTTTCCTTTATCCCATAGGGTCTACCCCCCTTAGCCAAGGGAGACAGATTGAACGGAGAGATCGGGGATCAGGGTGACAGTCCCCAGTCTAAGCATTGTCGTGGTGCTTAGACACTTGGCATGACAACAAGGCTCTAGATGAAGTAGTCTCAGTGCTAAGAAGGAAGAGGAGTCACGAAGAAGAAGAAGAAAGGGGACGAAGACAATCAAGAGAACTAGTATCTTGGTCTTGGAGTGGCTAATAGGTCAAGGGTCTTGGTCTTGGCATTTGTCAATTGGAATCTCTATAAGAAGAATTTGTGTGGGTTTTCTTCTCAAAGAGTGAGAGCTTTTGGCCTTGCCTGATAGCCTACATTCTGTGTCTCTTGTCTATTTATGTTCATGCATTGGTAGTTGTTTGATGAAGAAGAACACTAATAACTTAAGAAACAAGAATATCCTAATCTAATGAACTAAAAGGAACTCACAAGCAATTACTAATTATGAGAAATCACCTAATGCTAATGCCATAGATTTCTCAACACATAGGACGCAAAAAGATAGTTAGGGGGTCACCCTTTGCCATTGATGTCAAAGGGGGAGAGAAATCATGAGAAGAAGATTGAAATTATGAGAAGGATCAAGATGGAAGCATGAAGTCATGGGGAATTATATTCGCAAAAGGAGTACGTGTGTTGTCATCAATGAAAAAGGGGGAGATTGTTGGTTGTGGTGTCATTGATGTCAACCTTGGGTTTGATTAGGATTTACTTTAACTAAAATATCAGTCATCGATGTCAAATAAGAAATGAATGCTTCTTAGAATTGTCTAGATTACATCAAGTTGAAGGCTACATTGTTGGATGGTTGAAATCCCAAATCCTAGGGTTTGGGTTCCCTGGACTAAGGATGCACCCCAAAATTGTCGAGGGTTTTTGAAGGGTCAAATCATTGAGTTTAGGTTGGAGATATATGTCACTAGATTCTCCTTGAAAGGATATTTTCGGTAGTATGTGGTACAACACATAGGTCCTCCTCTTTTCAGAGATATTCATTTTTTAAGTTTGTGACCCAATTTCTGGGCTAAACCCCGAAGGGATGGTGACTTGGCATATTTTCATTAATTAAGGGCATTCAAAAGTTAGATTTATGGTTCCTTGTCATCTCTGGTGAATGAATTAATTTAAGAAAATTCTATCACTCACCCCTAGGACACATATAAGGTTAATTCTTTCACTACAAGGGTAAAGTGGTTTTCACTTAGGGCTTAAGATAACATAAAAACTATGATCATTAAACTAATGAAAATTGTTAAAAAGGTATTCAGCTCCTAAAAATACTCCAACATCTATCTCTTTAGAATCCCTCACTATTATAACTAAACATTATAAAGAGAGGCCTAACCCTTACCTCAAAACACAACAAACTCAACAACTCTTTCTCATTACCTTGCTCTGTAATTTTCGGTCTAACTATGGGAGGTGTATATGACTTTCGACCTATTCTGTGAAGAGAACAGTTCAGACTTTTCTGAGGATCAAGGATAGGGAAATTTTCTTTTAGTCCTTTTTCTTACTTGGCTCTGTAAGGTAAGTCCTCTTGATGATTTGTGTGTATTTATTTCTTGTTTTGGTTGGGAAATTGCTTGTGTGTAGACCTTGCAAATAAGATATCTCATCTTGTTCAGACCATTCATTGTTTCTTATCAAAGTTCTGAGTATCAATTTGGATCAACTTATGTACAGATTCTAGGTCTCGGATATGGTTTATTTGAGGATGTTTTAGGTACAGAACACCTACTCATGTGAATCGAATTATTAGGTCTCTTTAAGTATTTGTCCTAGGTATGTTAAGGCTAAAATCTTAGGTTTGTTCCAGAATTGTATTGAGGTATGTTTTTAGGGCTTGTAGTGTTTTTAATGTTATGGTTTACAGTGACTTGGCATATATACAACAAGTGACATCATTGCAACAACTTGGTAGAATAAATGCACTAAGACAATAATTGTTTCTTGGTCCCCATGTCAATATATGACATTGAATTTCACTATAAGACCATGGTTGTAATTTGATCATGTATCAGTCAGTAACTTCAGGAATCAAATGCACTAAGTTATTGATATATTTAGCACCTTGTTGACAAACCTCTCATAGCAATTCTTAACCAAAGTACAGTGACACCATGATATGACTTTAGTATATTGACATTTAATCTTGATTGTCCTAATATAATAGTGACCTTTGATGAATAAACACTTGTTAATTGTCCTAGTATAACACTACAAACAATTATAAGACCTGACTATTGACTACGACATTGGAAATGAAATTGTAACATAACAAAATGAGATTGACAAATTGTTAACAACCTAAGAGCCACTGACTTAAACCTAGACATATATGTAACAACTAGGTGTGTCACATATAATAGTGGCCCATACCTATAGGCTTAGTGACCTTATTGACATAATGAGATAATATTAATGCCTTGTGAGGCAATGGTCTATATAATGACATCACAATGAATCTTGCTGTTAAATTTTCGTAGGGTTATGTTGTTCTTTGCTTTAGATAATTGCATTTCTTAATTTTCATATTAAATTTACCCCAAAGCATCATATCATTATTCAGTTTTACAACATTATTCAATAATGTGTGCAATTATATAGAAGGAACAACATCATCATCAATGTAGCGGAACATAAAGGAACAATAGAAGAAAATAATTCACACATAGAGACACCATGATTGGTCTAAGACCATGGCAAAATCCACAATGGGGAAAACCTTTTCAAATTATTCTTCTTATTAGATTGTCATTGAATGATTTAGCAAAAGATGGTAAAATGATTGTTAAAATTGGCAACCAGGGAAAAACTTCATGTGGGTCATCTTATTCATGGCTGATAATATTTTTATTAGATTCCTCTCGTCGAAAGGTGTAGGATTGATATAAAGATCATCCAATTCTGATAAGTATTCATGGAGATATGAATTTATTTTGATTATGGAATTATTATCAAGCCGACCTACAACTCATGTAGGCTCAGAAGCCCAACAGTCGCATCTATTCACCCACAAACGTTGTGTATAAATATAAGAGGACTTTTCCTCATTTGGACTCACTCATCTCTCATCACATCTCTCTCTCTCTACTGCGCACATATGAGTCTCTTCTCTACTACGCTGAAATGGGTCTCTCTCTCTCACACATGTGAAGCCGGAAGCTGTTGAATTTGAAGTTGCAACTGCAGAAGTAAAGATTGACTTGTGTGGCCTAGAATATCTCCTCTTTGGAACTGCTCTGTAGGTTCATATGAACCTCCTTTGAAAGCCGCAACTTTTGGTGGTGGAATGAAGTCAATCCGAAGAACGGTTTGCAAGATATCAACTGCCCTAGTTTGAAGCCGAAAACTGTTGAAACTGAAGCTGCAACTGCAGAAGTAAAGATTGACTTGCGTGGCCTAGAAGATCTCCTCTTTGGAACTGCTCTGTAGGTTCATCTGAAACTCCTTTGAAAGCTGCAACTTTTGGTGGTGGAAGGAAGTCAATCCGACGAATGGTTTGCAAGATATCGACTGCCCTAGTTTGAAGCCGGAAACTACTGAAACTGAAGCTGGAACTGCAGAAGTAAAGATTGACTTGCGTGGCCTAGAAGATCTCCTCATCTGAACTGCGTTGTAGGTTCATCTGAACCTCCTCTGGAAGCTGAAACTTTTGGTGGTGGAATGAAGTCAATCCGATGGTCGGTTTGTGAGATATGGTCTGCCCTAGTTTGATAATGAAGTCGCTAATGCTAATGCTGCTGATCTAGGGTTTGCTACTGCTGATATGAATCAGATTTATTGTACTATTTCTCTCTGCTGAATTATTGAAGATAAAAGAAGATTTGATCAAAGGGTTTCCCCACACATTGTGGGGTTTGTCCCTGGCTAGCCGCCACATCTTGTGTCTCTTGTCTTGGCTTGTTTTCTGTCGATCATTTAATGTTCTATCTGCACTTTACTTTATGTACATGTGATTGCTAATCGGTGGAATATAATAAGAAAAAGAAGTAAACTGTTATAAGCATAGAACATACCATAACTTAACATGGTATCAGAGCTGAGGTGAAGACAAAGCCCGAGCAAGAGCAAGAGCAATCATTGAAGAGAAGATTGGCAAGGCTATCCTAAAAGAATTATGGGGTCCTCAACACTCTTTCCTGTCGAAGACAAGCTCCGTGAGAAAGCTGACTATCACAGATAGAAGATGTCTATCGATCTAACCCTTGAAGATCAAGGAGTGTTGGACCATGTAAGAGGCAATATTGTTGAGCCTTCATCAAATGCATCTGCTGCTGCCTGGAACAAATGGAAAAATGGAGAAGTCAAACAAAGAAGATCATCCGGGACTCTATCGACAAGCGCTTGGTGGCCTACATCTCTGATCTAGACACCTCCAAGGAAATCTACGACGGACTGGTGAGTTTATTTAAAGTTAATGATGCAAATCAAGTTTTGTTTCTTAGAAATAAGTTGAGGGAAATCAAGAAGGGTAAAGATGAAAGTATGCAAGCATACTTCTTAAGAATCACCGAGATCAAGAACGATCTCCTATCTATTGGGGAAACCATTACTGACAGAGAAATGGCACTCACAACTCTTGGACAATTACCATCTGAATGGTATGTGTTCAGGACTACTCTTCTGAACAATAATGTAATTCCTAGTTTCGAGGAATTAATGGCTAGATGCATTCAAGAACAAACAAGGGTAGAAGAGCAAGAAATGCCCTTGCCTAAAGGTCCTCCTGCTGCTTTTTCTTCTCATGCTAAGAAAAGAAATAATTCTGGATCTAAATCGAAAAGAAAGGCTAGATTTAAGGGTGGAAGAAAAGGACGATGTTTCATTTGCAATAAAGCAGGTCACTATGCAAGGGAGTGCCCTGATAGAAAGGACTCTCACCGTGATGATGATCAAAATGGTAATCGAAGGAATGGAAAATTCAACAACAAAGGAAAAAGGAATGCCGGAAATCAAGGAAGAGGGCAACCATTAAAGAAGGCTAGAAATTCCAGGTATGAATCTAACACTGTCGACGATAAGCAGGCTGAGTATTATCTACCAGCTGCTCTATCGACCTCCGCTCCTTCGGACTCAATGGGAATTTGGCTCATTGATAGTGGTGCCTCAAGACACTTCACTGGTTACAAAGAAGTACTCTATAATCTGGTAGAGAAAGAAACTAACCTGGAAATTGTCCTTGGAGATGACATGAAATACCCAGTGAAAGGTGTAGGCAATGTTTCTCTTAAACTGAATCAAGGTAATACGATTCACTTACAAGATGTATTATATGTACCTGATCTCAAAAAGAACCTGGTGTCCATCTCGGCAATGGAAGACAAAGGCTACAAGGTAACCTTAAGCAATGGCAAGGTATGTATATGGAAATGCCTTTACTCTTGGGTTTAGTGTTGATTCATCATATCAGGTCGATGGAAGTCCGCTAGGTGTCATGTCTTATGACACAACTCTTCAGTCCGAACTTTGGCATCATAGGTTTTCCCACCTTCATTACAAAGCTCTACTTGGTGTAAAACAAATGGTGACAGGGATGCCCGAATTCCAAGTAGAGAAAGAAGGTGTATGTCTGGGATGTGTCGAAGGAAAGCTCAAAAGGGGACCGTTCCCCTCAAGCCAAAGCAAGACCTCTCATGTATTACAGTTGGTTCACTCAGGCATATTTGAGGCTGGCATTAAGAGGGAGACTACTACACCACATACTCTTGAGCAAAATGGTGTGGCAGGAAGGAAGAACCACACGATGATGGAAGTTGTCCGGGCCATGCTACATGATCAAAGACTTCCAAAGTTTCTATGGGCTGAAACTACAATCACCGTCGTATATGTTCAAAATTGATGCCCTCATCAAGAATTGGGTTCCTAGACTCCTGAAGAAAAAGTCACCGGTAAGAAACCTGATGTTTCTCATTTTAAAATTTTTGGAAGCCCTGTATACTTTCATGTGCCGAAAGAGAAAAGAAATAAATTGGGAGCATCTGGAAAGAAGGAATTTTCGTGGGCTATGGTGAAAATACTAAAGGCTATAGAATCTATGTAGCCGGTCAAAGGGAAGTCATAATTAGTCATGATGTCACCTTTGACAAAGATATGGCTCTCAGCAAGGTGATCAATCTTCCGACTTTGAGGAGCTCTCAAGAAGCCGACACCAGGGAACCGAAAGAAAAGGATGATGAATCAATGCCTGATGTGGAAGAACCCATGGATCCGATTGATCCTCCTCCATATGAGCCTTCCTCTTCTAGGAAGAGGCCTTCATGGCTTAAGGGGTTACTTGATGATGCTGAAGGACATGCTGCACCCCGAGGAACCTTTCGTGAAAGTAAGAAACCCATAGGTATCAAGGATACCTGACCATCATGAGCACGATCATACAAAATGAGCCTTCGTCATTCTCAGATGCCGTCAAGCATCAAGTATGGAAGGATACTATGACCGAAGAATATGAGTCTATCATAAAGAATGATGTTTGGGAAGTAGTTCCCAGACCCCAGGACAAGACTGTTGTTACTTCCAAATGGCTTTACAAGATAAAGCATGCAGTAGATGGAAGCACGGAAAAGTATAAGGCTCATTTTGTTGCTCGAGGTTTCTCCCAAAAGGAAGGTATAGACTATGATGAGATATTTGCACCTGTTGCCAGATATATGACCATCCGCTCGATCATAGTCCTTGCCGCTTCACAAGGATGTAACCTACATCAGATGGATGTCAAGACTGCGTTCTTGCATGGCTTGATCAAAGAAGAGGTCTACGTGGAGCAACCCGAAGGATTTGAGATTTATGATCGAAAATCTCATGTATGCAGGTTGAAGAAAGCTCTCTATGGGCTGAAGCAAGCACCCCGAGCATGGTATGAGAGGATCAATAGCTACTTGATGAAGCTGGGATTCACTAGGAGTGAAGCCGATCCTAACCTTTACTTTAAGGTTGAAGATGACAAGCCTCTCATACTGGTATTATATGTAGATGACCTCTTTCTAACAGGTGCAGACCCTCTCATTCACAAATGTAAGAGGGAGCTGGCCTCTGAATTTGAAATGAAGGACCAAGGACTTGAAGTGTGGCAGAAGCCAAGGGAAATTTTCCTATCTCAAGGAAAATATGTGGTAAATATATTGGAAAGATTCAGTATGATGGACTGCAAGCTTGTGACTACCTCGAGGATCTTAACTTTTAGAAGTTATATGGTAGTGATGTCGGACCAGACTTGGGAAATGCCTCTGAGTTTCAAAAACTCATTCGCATTGATGTTCTTGGTGAACCTCCGTCCGAACATATGTTTTGCAGTTAGCATTGTGAGCTCATATTTGGTTGAGCCTCACTGGATTGATGCCAGGAATCTTCTGAGATGTCTTCAGGACACAATCTCTCATGGATTAAGATACACTGTCGGAGATGTGAGACTACTTGGATAGACTGATCTTGATTGGGCAAGCAGTGTGATGGACCGTAAGAGCACTTCCGGGTACTGTTTCATCTTGGGATCTGCTTCGATATCCTGGATGAGCAAGAAGCAGAAGTCAGTGGCTTTGAGCACTGCTGAAGCAGGATATATTGTTGCTAGCATAACCTCGTGTGAGGCAGTCTGGTTGCGAAAGCTCTTCAGTGAGCTGTTTGGATTTACATTGGATACCACTGTGATTCTCTGTAACAACCAGAGGTGGGATTCGATTATTGAGGAATCCCGTATTCATTGCTCCAGCAGATAGACATCATCTGGGATATGGTAAGTCGATGAGCAAGGAAGCTCCATCACATTAAGATGATGTACAGGTTGATACACCTTGTCAAAGCCCCGAGGAAAGATCTAATATGTGATTTTCCCAAACGACTTGGAGTCGGCAAGAAACCTTTGTACAAGGGTCCTGCATGTTGCATACATTGAGCTCTGGGTGCTCTAAGGGCTTGCGGTTCCTATTGGAGCAACATATGACCACAGGGTGACTCACCCTCCCCTGGTGGTGCACACTGGAACAAGATGATTCGCTCTCTTGTGGGACAAGATGATTCGCTCTCTTGTGGAACAGGATGATTCGCTCTCCTGTGTAGCAAGATGATTAGTTCTCTTGTGAGGCCTGGATTGATGTGTTCTCCATGGCAGCCTGGATTGATGTGTTCTCCACGGCGATTGTAGCAGGATTGATGTGTTCTCCATGGAAATTGTAGCAAGATTGATGTTTTCTCCTGTGAGGCCTGGATTGATGTGTTCTCCATGGCAATTGTAGCAGGATTGATGTGTTCTCCTGTAAGGACAGGATTGATTAGTTCTCCTGTCGAGGCATCCTACCCATGCAGTCTGGGACTCATGGGAAGTACCTCTCATCTGATCAATGAGCAGGGAAATGAAGTTAGGGACCATAGTAGTACCGATGGACGCATCGTTGTAACTACCGTACTCCCTACACTAGGATGACCTCCATTGATCTTGGATCAATGATACTGGTCTGGGACCAGTGGTAGGAGTTGTACCATACTATGACACTGACTTCGGGTTGGTTGAGACTGGTTTGGGATCAGTGGTACATACTCTGAGACTAACTTTGAGTCAGTGGAGGATGATATTGGTCTGGGACCATTGGAGTTGTACTCACTATGACGCTGACTTTGGGTTGGTTGAGACTGGTCTGGGACCAGTGGTACATACTCTGAGACTGACTTTGAGTCAGTATGATACATCCTCGATCATTTCTTCTTCTTCATAATTCGGGCAAAAGCAGAGCAGAACAGAACAACGCAAGAGCAGAGAAGAACAGAGCAAAACAGTACAAATCAGTGCAGGCAGAATAAGACAAAGCAGAACAGGCAGAATAGAGCAGAGAAGTGCAAGGGTCAGGCTGTACAGGGTAGTGCATTTGATGGATGAATAGTAACGACCGATAGACAGATCGTAGATGAAGTTCTCCATGGTTGAGAAGGAGTGTTAAAATTGGAAACCAGGGCAAAACTTCATGTGGGTCATCTTATTCATGGCTGATAATATTTTTATTAGATTCCTCTCGTCGAGAGGTTTAGGATTGATATAAATATCATCCAATTCCGATAAGTATTCATGGAGATATGAATTTATTTTGATTATGGAATTATTATCAAGCTGACCTACAACTCATGTAGGCTCAGAAGCCCAACAGTCACTTCTATTCACCCACCAACGTTGTGTATAAATATAAGAGGACTTTTCCTCATTTGGACTCACTCATCTCTCATCACATATCTCTCTCTCTACTGCGCAGATATGAGTCTCTTCTCTACTGCGCTGAAATGGGTCTCTCTCTCTCACACATGTGAAGCCGGAAGCTGTTGAATTTGAAGCTGCAACTGCAGAAGTAAAGATTGACTTGTGTGGCCTAGAAGATCTCCTCTTTGGAACTGCACTGTAGGTTCATCTGAACCTCCTTTGAAAGCCGCAACTTTTGGTGGTGGAATGAAGTCAATCCGACGAACGGTTTGCAAGATATCGACTGCCCTAGTTTGAAGCCGGAAACTGCTGAAACTGAAGCTGCAACTGCAGAAGTAAAGATTGACTTGCGTGGCCTATAAGATCTCCTCTTTGGAACTGCTCTGTAGTTTCATCTGAACCTCCTTTGAAAGCCGCAACTTTTGGTGGTGGAATGAAGTCAATCCAACGAACGGTTTGCAAGATATCGACTGCCCTAGTTTGAAGCCAGAAACTGCTGAAACTGAAGCTGCAACTGCAGAAGTAAAGATTGACTTGCGTGGCCTAGAATATCTCCTCATCTGAACTGTGCTTTAGGTTCATCTGAACCTCCTCTGGAAGCCGAAACTTTTGGTGGTGGAATGAATCCAATCCGATGGTCGGTTTGTGAGATATGGTCTGCCCTAGTTTGATAATGAAGCCGCTAATGTTGATGTTGTTGATCTAGGGTTTGCTACTGCTGATATGAATCAGATTTATTGTACTATTTCTATCTGCTAAATTATTGAAGATAAAAGAAGATTTGATCAAAGGGTTTCCCCACACATTGTGGGGTTTGTCCCTGGCTAGCCGCCACATCTTGTGTCTCTTGTCTTGGCTTGTTTTCTATCGATCGTTTAATGTTCTATCTGCACTTTACGTTATGTACATGTGATTGCTAATCGGTGGAATATAATAAGAAAAAGAAGTAAATTGTTATAAGCATAGAACATACCATAACTTAACAATGATCCATATCTTAAACCATAATACTGTCCAACAAAATCAACTAAACATCATCCATAAGGTGAACCCAACAATTCTAATAATCAAAACCATGATCCAGAAGCATGTGGTCAACTATCACTGTATGGGATCAACTGTCAAACTCTGTGGCCAACTAACAAAATCTACGGTCAACTGTAAAACTCAAGCCCTAGTTGCCAACTTCACACAAAGAGTGATGTGTGTAAGGTTGAAACCCTCCAAATGCATGCATGAGCCTACATGCATATGCTTGCGACCGAAATTTTCCTTAAGCATGCCTGCAGTTGGAAACCAAAGCCCTAAACACACGTGCAAACTTCGGACCTTGCAATCTCAGACCTGTACGAACCAAATTTCATAATCCAGCCTCAAACCTGTGTGAGCCAAACCCAAAGAAAGAAGAAATGATCATGATGATGTCTAAATGAGGGTCACTTGACTTGTATTTATAGCCATCCATGGGTGTCCAATTTCTCTTTTAGGTCGACCTGTCCTTTTGAGAAAATGTGGGCTTTAATTCAAAAATACACTTTCCCTTGTCCAAATTTAGTGCTCCAATACTCAAAATTGGTCCTCTCAAAAAGAGAAATCTAGTCCCATGATTGCAATTTTTCATTGAGCTGCCACATTAACACTCCCTCTCAGCTAGAGATAAATTCCAACTACATAATGTAATCATCACAAGTATCCTATCATCAAATCATATCATACTCAAGTATCTCGACATCAAATATCGTCATTGCTCATCCCTACTTATCTCTTGATTGTCTCTACTCATATGTTGAACACTATTGAATCTAAAATAAGAAGAATTTGACATCGGAGGTGAGCTTAAGTTACCACCCTCAATTCACATCAACAACATCATAGAGCTTATCTCAATCCAGAATGATATCAGGGATCAGATCTCAACCTGAAACCACATCGGGGAGCTCAGTCTCAACCCATAATATGATGACAACGAGGAAGTTCATATGGAACACTCTCACCCCAAGTCATCTCATAGGGGAGAAAACATCTTCCACCCAATGTCAAGCAATATGAGTCATCACATAGGAGAGCAAACATCTTCCACCCAATGTCGATCAACAATATCTTATCCATCCTATTTCACACTGATCTTCCCAACGATTACCCTTAAGAGTCATGTGGTAGAACACCTACATCATAATAAGCTTGGGTTGTACACCTACAAGCACTCTCTCAACCTGTTGGGCAGATGGGGAGCGATATTCCAAGCAAGCCCAACTTGTCGGTATGATGCCAACTAGGGTATACTCTACATAGACCAAGATAGGGGAGCAACATATATGACCCTATGGGTAATAGATATGGGTGATACCCTATTTTCCAGAGATACCAAAACCTTAGGAGCACTCCATCTCAATTCCCCACCTTAGGAGATCAAACAAAGGGGGAAGAGCTCGCTCAGTGTCCTCGATCAATCATGCTCTTTGTATATCAAAAACATATCGTCGTGCTTATATATGGTATCGACTTAAACAACTCACTAAAGAGTTCAATCATAATGTATCGATAGTAGCAGTCTACCATTCATGCAAGACATCATATCAAATATTATATTAGAACAATTATATATCACAAAAATGATACCTTATTCATCCTCCCTCTCACAGAGGTGGCAACCAGAAGCCTAAGATTGGTTCATACAATAACACAATCTCAATATATGAAGATATCTTAGTCCCAACTATATCGGGATTCTTTTCCAATCGAATCCCACTCATTATTATTGCAATGTATCACTGTCACATCCATAACCTATTCAAAATAGCTTTCCAAAGAGTTTCTTCAACCTACATCACAACTAGCCATGTTAGTAACATCGTACTCAACCTCAGTTGTGCTTAACACTACAAACTTTTCATATAAAATATCGTGGTAGATCCCATACTAAAGCAACACCCAGATATTCTCATATTATCAATAATGATCCCAAACATAATCAATACTTCCATGAAGTCACATATCATAGGAAGAATATCTCAGACCAAAAAATTGATCGTCCCATGCAAATAGATTGAAGTGTGCTTAGTGGAAACCCAATGTTGAGAAAACTAGAGGCAGCAAGTGTAGGTGATTTCTCTTACTTTGATAACTTCTTGTGATGTATTTTTACTTTACTTGATTAACTTCTTCTCTTCTTTATTATTATGAGTTCTCTATCATCAAACAACTACTAAAGCATAAATAACAATGAGACAACAGGACACAAGATGCAAGTGATCAACCAGGGCCAAAACCTCTCCAACTAAGAGGAAAACCCACCAGAATTCTTCACTTCTTATAGAACTTTAATTGATGAATTCCAAGACCTGTGACCCTTGACCAAGACCCTCCAAGACCAAGTCAACCTTCCTTCTTTATGACCTTTCCTTACACAACTTCTAGCAACAAACATCGACCTTCAAGCAATTTCTCTAGCAACTTTGCCCCCAACAACAATTTTTGCAACTTTGACCTAGAAGTTTTAGCAAATTCGACCTACCATATTCATAGCTTCGACCTTGATGCAGCTTCAGCATCTTCATAGCTTTGACCTAGAAGCATTTTCACAACTTTGACCTTACAGCTTCATAGCTTCACGGCTTCGATGCAACTTCACAGCCTCGAACTTGCAACTTCAGAATTTCTTCTAGCCCAATAATTGTAGAAATCCTAACAAAAGAGAGAGAGAGAAGCCCAAAACTTTGATCCTTCTCCTTCTTCATCCTTTTCCAGCTTCTTCCTTGAGGAGATCGAACTTGCTTGAGAGTATGTCCAAATGAGGTCAAGTTCCTTCTTATATATAGCATTTTGAGGGTTATGAATTTCTATCTTGAAGCCAACTTGTCCCTTCATGTAGACCGACTTGATATTTGTTCCATGACGAGGTCCTAGAGGGTATTTTGACTCTATTTTGACTCAAATAAATTTTTCTTTACAATAGATAACATGCCCATATGGGTCTTCAATACATGAAAATGATTCAATTGACTTTATGACAAACCTAGAAGCACTCAATGGGTGCTTGAACTAAATATATTTCCCTTGAGCATGAAACCCATGTCTCAAGAACAACAATAATAAATTTATTTTTCTTTTTTAATTAAATACATAAAATCATGATTACGTATGTCATTATGAAGACCAAACCTAGTTACATATTTCAACACTCCCTCTTAACTAGGGAGGTATTCATAATCCATACAAGGTACTTGGGCATTCTCAATCTGAAGAATTCTCATAAGAAGAGTTGGATTGGTAACTCATATGTTTAGCATCATATCATCCAGCATTGTCACATAGCAAGGTTTTGACTAACAACTCTATCTCTCCAAAAGATCAAAGCACAATGTTGGCAAGACTAATGATTTAGAGACACCTTCATCATTATCTCTCAAGGAACATACCCCACACGGATTCTCTCAGGGTATGTCCTTCCAGGACTATTCTTATCTTGGATTCCCAGTCCTCAAAGAATATTGGTCCTCTATGACTACTCCTATCTTGGATGCCCTACCAAATCCTCAAAGAGTATCAGATGTCATATGTTTGCCCAATCCTCCATTCTTTCTTCCCCAAGTGAAGACAAGAATGATGTGTCTATCTCTCCCTCTCAACTAGGGAGGATATACCCATTCCTATAAAGGAATGTACCCGTTCCTACAAGAGGAATGTACCCAAGTTCCTCTCATCATGGAATTTTTCCAAGCTCCCTCTCAACCAAGGACTTGCTTCCAAGCTCCCTCTCAACGAGGGACTTGCTTCCAAGCTCCCTCTTCACCAGGGACTTCTTTCCAACAATAGTTTTCTTCTTCAGTGGAGATCATGGGACTTTTAGCTGCTTATTGAGCTCCTCCTTTCAATGTCATTAATTTTATCTTCATTAATATGGAGCCTTCATCTTGTAGGGCATCGGCCATCCATCACTTTCCTCAAGTCAGTTATGTCATCCTTCCCCTTATCGGAAAGTGATTTTCTAGTCCACATCTGGCTTTCCTTCATATAACTACCTCTTCCACATCATGTTTCCTTTAGGATCTTCCATCCCACCACATGATTACTAGTTGTAGGTGACATCCACAACTCTTTTTCTGATAGCCCTGCATTAATCCTTTCAGAGGTTATTCAAAAACCAAAAATGAACAGCAAATCAAAATTACCTTTTGTGATGGCCTTTCATCATTACATTTGTTGCTAGAGACATCAACATCTTGCATATTCATAAACACATCTCCAAGGCTTTCAATGTCAAGGGTATTCTTGTTTTTCAGACTTTATCAAGGTCTTCATACCTTTCCCATGCAGATGTCATATCAGATTCATTGTATGTTGATTCCTTGTGACCTTAGTTGAAAATTTCACAATCTCTTATTTCTTTCTTCACATATTTCTCCTTAGGAACATCCATCTATATTTCCTTCATCTTTTTCAACCACCTCATATTCCATATGAGGACATATTATGTTGATTTCGTCTTTTCAATATGTGAACTATCACTTCATGCATCTTTCCAACAAAAGAGAACTCTTTTCTTCAATCATGCTCGCAAGGTAGAGCATTCACCCATGCTATCTGCAACTATATGATGGCATGACTCAAAATACATACATACCTCATTTATTCTTTTTGGTCATCTAGACTTCCTACAACAACTTCTTTGATTGAAAGTACTTCAACCATATTGACATGTTGTACTCCTTTGTCTATGTACCATCATCCCATGAATCCAATACAAGATGGAATTCTCAGCTAGGCACTTGCTTATTCCAAGAGAGGTGAACCTTCAAATGAAGATTCCATTGGAAGATCTTGATTATCCTCATCCTGCAAATGCTCCTTCCTAATGATGATGATACATGATGAGTTCTTTCTATGCTAGATGACTTTTATCTTCCCATAAGTACTGCTTATGTTTTCAATGAGGTTACTAAGAGCTACTTCCTTTCTATGATGACTGCTATAATAATGTAGACTTCTACATCATCTATCCTTTCAAGATTTTCTAATGAGTTCTTGTTTTAACAGTATGCTTCTAATATGATGAAATCTTCTACTAAGATGTACCTAGTCATAATGCTTCTCATATTGACTTCCATGGTAGAGGTATTTTCACATCCTACTTCTCCTTGCTATGCATTGAAGGAACCCTCATAGTGAAGATCTTGTTGACCTAGGTTGTCATTAATGTCAATATGGAAATATTCGGATACTAATATGGCAATATCCTAGATACTAGAAGCCGAGGGGAAGCCGAGCATATCCATGAAGAGACAGGAGCAAGGCCATCAGGATAGCCAAGCCATAAGCAGGAGGAGTTACCAAAGGAGGCAGATCAAAGCATATCACAGGATATCAGAGCAAGAGAGGTGTTCATATATGCAAGGAGGTCTTTGAAAGACACTGCCAAGCTAGAGGAGCCACATTGGAGCAATAGGAACTATAGGAGGAGCCATATATATATGTAATATATATATACCAAAACTGAGTTCTCAGAGATACAGGAGCAAACAAAGCGAGCAAAATAGACCATATATATATGCCATATATAGGCATTTAACAGAGCCATACCGGAGGAGCATAAACAGAGCCTACTAGAGGAGGACTACAGCGGAGAAGTATATAATATTAGAGGAGCCACATAGAACTGATAGAAATCATATGGGAGCACATATCACATATATATGCATGCATTTAACAGCTATCGGGAGCTATCAAAGCCATATATGATACAGATAACACTACGGGAGCAAAAATCACAGATAATGCATGAAAATACACTGTCGGGAGCAGAAATCACATGTATGTGTGAAATTACACTATCGGGAGCCATCGGAGGAGCAAAGGATGCATTAACACTATCGAAGGAAGAAAGACTTATTTGTATTGCATATACACTATCGGCGACGCAGACGCATGTATTTATGTGCACTTACACTATCGGAGGAGCGGGATTCTATATATATATATATATATATATATATATATATATATATATATCTATATATATATCTATATATATATATATATATATCTATATATATATACATTTGCACTATCGGTGGCATAAACATAGATACATAGGCAAATACACTATGGGAGGCAGAAAGCAGACTTGAAACTTTATACACGGGAATGGTGAGTCATATCGGATCCGGAACCTAATATCGCATCGCCACAAGGGAGTGGTCTATGTTAAGGTCTAGACTTGGACATTTGCGATGTGCGATTGCCGACATATATCGCATCGGCACTTCGGGAGTGGGAGTTACAACATGTCAATCGGTTTTTTGCGATTGCTGATAGCGATATCGCATTAGACCACCGCTAAGGGAAACCCCCAGTTACGATACATATACACATGCCGACTGTGATTTCACTATGGATCCAATACAGTATAGATGCGGGTATACAATTTCTTGAAGTCCGCCCTTTAGCCATTTTGCCTGTTTTTCTTGTGTAAATGAATTTTTGGTTTGCTCGACATTTGGAGGTAGAAATACACTACGGGATGCTCCCGATAGTTCAAGAGGCTGAACTAATGTCGATGGTGATTGCGATCAAGACGTGGCAGGTCCATTAAACGAAACAATCCCCGTGTATGCTTGCTATCATGAGAAAACGGGAGCATTGTTATAGTTTTTTGAATATGTGTCCTCTACGTATGACTCAGTCCTCGCCATTGAATCAATGTGTCCTGTGAGCATGAATAGACAGAGGAAATCGAAAGCCGAGAAGCTGAAGAAGCAAGCGAGCACAGAGGAAATGACAGCGACCGAGGAGGAAGCTGATAGGATAAGCGAGCATTGAGGAAGCTAAAGGGCCAGCGAAGAGAGGAAACAGGGAGACAGAGGCATGGGGAATGAATAAAACAGGTAAAAAAGAGAACAAGAACATTGTTGAACGTTGTTGAACATTTTTGTAGAAATAAGCTGGAGGAGATAGAGGCAACGAGAGGGTTCAGCAGAACAGAAAGAGGGCCGAAGGACCAATAGGACAGCAGACATTTGAAGGGGAGAAGTAGCCAACAGAGAAACACAGAAAGTTTTTCTTTATGCAGAGCTTAGTGCAGCTCACAGTAGACTGACTAAAGCTGTGTGAAGACATTATCAGAAGTCGTGAAGGGTATTGGACACTCTTTGTGGGAAATATGAAGAGTTGTAAAGACTCCTTCATAAGAATACTCGTTGGAATTGATGTTGTAGCATGGATACTACAGTGAAGTTGTAAACAGACAGAACTCAATAATGAAGAGTTCTGAGAGCAGAGCATCACTATCAAATGTGCCTTGACAAGATTGGGTCGGAACCCTTGGGGTTGGTGCCTTAGAAGCAAGAAGGATTGGAGTCCTTGGTGTTGGTGCCTTAGAAGGAAGAAGCATTGGAGTCCATGGGGCTGGTGCCTTAGAAGCAAGAAGGATTGGAGTCCTTGGGGCTGGTGCCTCAGAAGTAAGAAGGATGGAGTCCTTGGGGTTGATACCTCAAAGTAGGAAGGATAGGTGTCTCTTGGAACTGGTGTCTCAGGAATTGGAAGGATTTAAGTCCTTGGGAGTTGGTGCTCCTAAGTCCAAGACTAGTGTCTTGGCAAAATAGAGTTGGAGCTCTGGAGATTGGAGCCTAACAAAAGTCCAAGTTGGTGCTTGGCAACCGATTGCAACCACTTATATATTGTATCTATTTTACTACAAAGATTATAGTAATAAAAGCATTTATTATTGTTGTTCATCTTATGTTCTGAATATAAATGTTTTAAATAGTAAAACAATATTCGGAAAAATAAATACTGATTCACCCACCCCCCTCTCAGTATTTCCAACAATTGGTATCAGAGCTAGTACCTTCATTCAAAGCTTAACAACTTGAAGGTTGACCTTTAGAACACAAATGGCGAGGTCAAGGAAGAAAGTCTCTAATCCTCCTAAGGATATGTCTCCCTCTACTATGAAAATAGAAGACAATCAATTTGAGGAGGCTCCAAGGCTCAATGGGAACTTTAATATATGGGAAGCAATAATGAGGAATTTCCTACAAACTCAAGGCATTGAAATCTGGAAATCAGTGATTGTTGATAGCAGGATGGATGAGGAATCCAAGGAGTACAATGCAAAAGCAATGAAGGTAATCTTGAATGGGCTACCTAATTCTGTAAAGAACAATCTAGGAAAATGTTCATCAGCAAAGGGTATATGGGACAAACTTCATGAACTTCACTCAAAAGGGGCATTGACCATGACCATCAATCATGAAGATTATGGAAATCGAGAAGGAAATCCAGAACCCATCATAGAAGATGAAGAGAATGAAAAAGATTTTGTAGAATAACTCCTCGCTCAACTTATGACTGCCATGGAAGATATTAACAAATTGAAAAAGGAAAATGAGGAACTTAAGAAGATAGCACTAGTTGGTGACCAAGATCAAACAAGAAAGAAAGTTGACCTCATCAAGCTTCAGGTACAAAAAAGGGATGAAGAGCTTGCCAAGCTTAAGAAGAAAATTCATCAAAGCAAAAAAAAGCATCATGAAGAAGTCATATCCATGACAAATCAATTGAATAAAGCAAAGAAGCAAGAAGATACCTTGTCAAGTCGACCTAAACAAAGGCACAAGAGCTTGAAAAAACTTGAAGAAGAGATTGGTCAGTACAAGGTAGAGGTCTCCTCTCTCAAATATCAACTACAAGAAGCCAGGAAACAAGTACAAGGAGCTGAGAAGACAAAAGAAGCATTGGAAGTCATAGAAGGACAAGCTGATAAAGCAGGAAAGGAAAGAAATACCATGATCTGTCAACTAAAAGAAAAGGATGAAGAAATCTTCAAACTAAAATCTAACATCAAGCTTCCCAAGGCTGAAACATGTAAAGCTACTCGTATCAAGGAATAAACTGAGGAACAACTTGCTAAGAAGAATAATGAATGTGAAATATTGGAAGAAGAGATTGTCTTCCTCAGAACAAAGGTTAAAGGGATGAACAAAATCTTGAAGAGCTCTCAAGCGTTGGATGACATGTTCATCTATCACAGATGTCCATCTGATAAATTAGGTCTCGGGTATGCAAGATAATCCTCAAACAAGAATGAAAATGCTTCAAACAAAAGAGATGTGAAGAAGCCAGAAAGAAATGGTGATGCTCCCGGTTCTAGCAAAGGCAAGGAGAAATCCTGCGCCAAGAAGAAATCTAGCTCCAAGAAGAAATGTAGATGATGTCAAAGATGTGAGAGGCAATGGTTATCATCAAAGGACCTCAAGGAAAAAAGGCTTCAGAAGTACATCAAGGAAATATCCATCTCCCAGGTACCAAAGTTCATTTTTTGGTTATTTTTATTCTTGTACAAACTTTGGTCACATGGAAAAAGACTGTAAAGTATATCATAAAGATAGATGTTATGTTCCCCAATCATCTCATAAAAATAGATATTATAGTCCCCAACAATCTCCAAGAAACAATTTTGCAGGAAGAAAACATGAATTCTTATTCATGAACAATGTAAAATGCTTCAAGTGTCATAAAATTGGTCATATGGCATGAGACTGTAACTTAACTTGGGCTCTTACACAAGCTAGAACCATGCAAAAGAAGAAAGTTACACAAGTATGGAGAAGGAAGGAAATACAATCCAAAAGTCCCTTGAGCTCTCTAGCCAACAACATATGTCATTGCCCTGAATTTTGACAATCTAAGAATTTTATGAGAAGTCTCTACCAAAAGGAGATGATGCATATAGTTAGGGGGAGCCTGTAATTCTTGATCACTATTATAGAAGCTATTAGTGAAAAGGGTCCTAATGAAATCCTTGTTGAGCTATATTAACAATCATTCTTTGATTAAGATCATGTCTCAAGAGTACTCCGTTGAAGAATAAGATCCTGTAACCATTCTTTGGACTGTTGTTAAAGAATCTTTTCACTTAAACTCTAAGTAGTATTTGGAACAATAGAGAATGGCATCTAACACTAAAGAAATAGAGCAAACAACTATGGTGTTGTTATCACAGAAGTTTATGTCTTAACTCAGGGATTTAATGAGAGAACAGATAAATTCTAAACACTAATAGAGGTAATCTTCAAACAGACAAATACATCTAGAATGAAGATTGAAATAAGAGAAGCTGGCAGCATATAACAAAACTGAAGCATTGCATGAAGATGCAAATCAGTAATTGGATTTAAAAGACAGGCATAGACTGGATATCTGAATCTGCTAGGGAAATAACATGGCAAAAGGAACAACCTCACTGAGAAAATATAGCAACAATAAGGCACAACCTCTCACCATTTCCACTCAAATGAAATGATGTTGAACACTGGATGGTAGTCCTTTAAAGAGAAGCACAGAGACACAAAGAAACTCAGATCTGAAGAAAGATGGCAAGAAAGACAATCTCAGTGGCATTTTTCTCTAGATTCGGACTATGAAGGTCTCTCAATTCTGCCTGTGGAGACAGCAATATGAATTGAAGCATAAAAGCTTGGACTTGGACACTTGGTGTATAGCTATTTGAAATCTGATTGTAAGCATTGAAGTAGAGCATCTTTAAGCATTGTTGAAGCCATGATAAAGCAGTTCTGAGACATGAAGAGGGAATAATGTGCAAATTGATGATAAAGCATCAATCCTTCTATCTTGAGTAAAAAGAAGAAGAGCACTATGACAGGGGGAGTCACAGACCCATGAAGATCTACCATTCATGAAGAACAGAAGAAGTTTGATAGGGGGAGTCACAAAGCACTCCTTTTCCATTGATTTCAAAGGGGGAGAGAAGAAGAATATTGCCATCAATAACAAAGGGGGAGATTGTTGACCTAGGTTGTCATTGATGTCAATATGGCAATATTCTAGATACTAATATGGCAATATCCTAGATACTAGAAGACAAGGAGAAGTCGAGCATATCCATGAAGAGACAAGAGCAAGGCCATCAGGATAGCCAAGCCATGAGCAAGAGGAGTTACCAAAGGAGGCAGACCAAAGCATATCACAGGATATCAGAGCAAGAGAGGCGTTCATATATGCAAGGAGGTCTTTGAAAGACACTGCCAAGCCAAAGGAGTCACATTGGAGTAAGAGGAGCTACAAGAGGAGCCATATATATATGTAATATATATATATGCCAAAATTGAGTTCTCAAAGCTACAAGAGCAAACAGAGCGAGCAGAATAGACCATATATATATGCCATATATAAGCGTTTAATAGATCCATACCGGAGGAGGCTTACAGTAGAGCATTATATAATATTGGAGAAGCCACATAGAACCAATAGAAAGCATATGGGATAACATATCACATATATATGCATGCATTTAACAGCTATCGGGAAATATTGAAGCCATATATGCCACAATAACACTACGGGAGCAGAAATCACAGATAATGCATGAAAATACACTGTCGGGAGCAGAAATCACATGTATGTGTAAAATTACACTATCGAGAGCCATCGGAGGAGCAAAGGATGCATTAACACTATCGAAGGAAGAAAGACTTAGTCATATTGCATATACACTATCGGCGGCGCAGACACATGTATGTATGTGCACTTACACTATCGGAGGCGCAAGATTATATATATATATATATATATATATATATGCATTTGCACTATTGGCGGCATAAACATACATACATAGGCAAATACACTATCAGAGGCAGAAAGTGGACTTGAAACTTTATACACAGGAGCAATGAGTCATATCGGGTCCGGCACCTAATATCGCATCGCCATAAGGGAGTGGTCTACGTTAAGGTCTAGACTTGGACCTTTGCGATGTGCGATTGCCGACATATATCGCATCGGCACTTCGGGAGCGGGAGTTACAACATGTCAAGTGGTTCTTTGCGATTGCCGATAGCGATATCGCATCGGACCTCCGCCAAGCGAAACCCCAATTGCAATACATATACATGCACCGATTGCGATTTCACTATGGATCCGATACAGTATAGATGCGGGTATAAAAATTCTTGAAGTCCGCCCTTTAGCCATTTTGCCTCTTTTTCTTGTGTAAATGAATTTTTGGCTTGCCCGGCATTTGGAGGCAGAAATACACTATGGAATGCTCCCGATAGTTCAGGAGGTTGAACTAATGTCGATGGCGATTGCGATCAGGACGTGGTAGGTCCATTAAACGAAACAGTCCCTATGTATGCCTACTATCATGAGAAAATAGGAGCGTTGTTAGAGTTTTTTGAATATGTGTCCTCTGCGTATGACTCGGTCCTCACCATTGAATCAACATGTCCTGTGAGCACGAATAGACAAAGGAAACCGAATGCTGAGAAGCTAAAGCAGCAAGCAAGCACAAAGGAAATGACAGCGACTGAGGAGGAAGCTAATAGGATAAGCGAGCGTTGAGGAAGCTAAAGGGCCAGCGAAGAGAGGAAACTAGGAGACAGAGGCATGGGGAACGAATAAAACAGGTAGAACAGAGAATAGGAACGTTGTTGAACGTTGTTGAACATTTTTGTGGAAATAAGCTGGAGGAGACAGAGGCAGCGAGAGGGTCTAGCGGAACAAAAAGAGGGCCAAAGGACCAACGGGACAGTAGACATTCGAAGGGGAGAAGTAGCCAGTAGAGAAACACAGAAAATTGTTCTTTATGCAAAGCTTAGTGCAGCTCACAGTAGACTGACTAAAGCTGTGTGAAGACATTATCAGAAGTCGTGAAGGCTATTGGACACTCTATGTGGGTAGTATGAAGAGTTGTAAAGACTTCTTGATAAGAATACTAGTTGTCATTGATGTTGTAGCATGGAGACTACAGTGAAGTTGTAAACAAACAGAACTCAATAATGAAGAGTTCTGAGAGCATAGCATCACTATCAAATGTGCCTTGACAAGATTGGGTCGGAACCCTTGGGGCTGGTGCCTCAGAAGCAAAAAGGATTGGAGTCCTTGGGGTTGGTGCCTCAGAAGCAAGAAGGATTGGAATCTGTGGGGTTGGTGCCTCAGAAGCAAGAAGGATTGGAGTCCTTGGGGTTGGTGCCTCAGAAGTAAGAAGGATTGGAGTCCTTGGGGTTGATACCTCAAAAGTAGGAAGGATAGGTGTCTCTTGGAACTGGTGTCTCGGGAACTGGAAGGATTGAAGTCCTTGGGAGTTGGTGCTCCTAAGTCCAAGACTGGTGTCTTAGCAAAACAGAGTTGGTGCTCTGGAGGTTGGAGCCTCACAAAAGTCTAAGTTGGTGCTTGGCAACCTATCGCAACCACTTATATATTGTATCTATTTTATTACAAAGATTATATTAATAAAAGAATTTATTATTGTTGTTCATCTTGTGTTCTGAATATAAATGTTTTAATTGGTAAAACAATAGTCAGAAAAAGAAACACTGATTCACCCCCCCTCTCAGTATTTCCAACAAATCTATCCCTTTGGATTTCTTGTCATTGGGTTCTTCCACTTCTTTGGTTATATGAGCTTCATTTCTTTCTTTCCTCTTGTTGTGCTTATTGAATTTCAAACAATCTCTCTTGTGATGCCCATATTACTAACAGCCATAGCATTGGATCTTTGACACATCCTTCTTTCCAAAAAATGCTTGATACGAAGTTGCCCCATCCATCAAGTAGTGTATTGAGTACCACGGTGGTCATTTATCATGATTCCCCCCAACTCTTGTAGTTGGTCTCATATTTCTAGCAACCTCGTGAAGTATGAGGCTATTCCTTCTTCCTTTGATATCTTCATCTTATAGAGCTCGATTCTCAATGATATCACTTCTCCTACAGTACTTACAGAGAATAATTCCACCAGTTTGTCATAGATGTCTTTTGACTTTTCCAATTTTGCTACATCACGATTCTTTGAGCCCTTATTTCCCTTTTCATGTATTCATCTAGAGCTTGAGCTTCTTCCTTTAAAGGTTTGGTGACAGAACCCCTAACATGCTCAATGACTTCATTTTCTATGAGGATCAAATATATCCTCTTCTTCCATGCAAGAAAGTTTGACGACCCAACCAATTTGTTGTTCTCCTTACAAAATGAAGTCATTTTTTAGAGGTTCAAATATAGATATAAAGATACTTACTTGTAAAGCAAAGATACTCCTCGATGATGAAATCTTCAACTTGATGCCTTCTTGATTTTGATGATGATGTAGATAATAGAAGATGTCTTCTTGGTTAAGATGCATTCCTTCAAAAGTGATCCTTGGCTCAAAGGGAGATCACAATGATTCCTTGATCATGATGACAACGCTTTTCCCTGCTTCTCTTCCTTCAATTCAACGCTATTCAAACTTGTTTCCCAACTTCAAATTTCGTCCCTTTTTCAGAATTTCAGCTTGTTGTAGCAGTTCTGCAATTTCATCCTTTTCTGTAGTAATCCTAGATCATACAAGTGGCTAGAAGATGGACAAAATTTCCTCCTTTCTACTTCGCTTGACTTGACTTCTTTTTCTTTTTATTTGGGTTTGCAAAGGAGACCATTCTTAGCACAAAATTTGACCCTTGATGGTGGATACAATTAGATGCTTGTTGTTGTAGAAGGATGTCCTAATACTTTGCACGAGCGGAGAATATAGACCAAAAATCACACCCAAAAGTGTTTTGTTCTTCCTTCCTTGTGATAGTGATTGTAGAATGTGTGAGATTCCTAAAAGCGCTTCAAGCGTATAACCCTTCTTTGGATGGGCTAGGGTTTTGAGGTCTTCTATCTTTGAGATGTGATGATCCTTGATATGAATGGTCCTTCTTGATGATTGATACTCTTGATGTTTCCAAGGTGATCTCTTTATACTTCAGCCCTTGAGTATCCTTCTTTGTGTTGCCCTTCCTTGATGTAGTCACCTTAGCCCTGAAACCATGTTGAGAAATCCAGATGCAGCAAGTGTAAGCTATTTCTCTTACTTTGATAACTTCTTGTGATGTATTTTTACTTTACTTGATTAAATTATTGTCTCGTTTATTATTATTATATTTCTCTATCATCAAACAACTACCAAATCATAAATAACAATGAGACAAGACACAAGATGTAGGCGATCAGCCAGAGCCAAAACCTCTCCAACTGAGAGGAAAACCCACCAGAATCCTTCTCTTCTTATAGAACTCCAATTGACAAATTACAAGTCCTATGACACTTGACCAAGACCCTCAAAGAGCAATTCAACTTTCCTTCTTGATGAGCTTTCCTTACACAGCTTCCAGCAAAAAACATCGACCTTCCAACAATTTCTCTAGCAACTTCGACCTACCATCTTCATAGCTTCCACCTTGATGCAGCTTCAGGAACTTCAACCTAGCACCTTCACAGCTTCAACCTAGAAGCAACTTCATAGCTTTGACCTAGAAGCAGCTTCACAGCTTCGACCTTGCAGCTTCATAGCTTCAACCTTGCAGCTTCACGACTTCGATGCAACTTCATCGCTTCGATGCAGCTTCACAGCTTCGACCTTGTAGCTTCACAGCTTCGATGGAGCTTCAGAATTTCATCTAGCCTGGTAACTATAGAAAACATAACAAGAGAGAGAGAGAGAGAGAGGCCCAAAACTTTGATTCTTCTTCTTCTTCGTCCTTGTCCATCTTCTTCCTTGAGGAGACCGAACTTTCTTGAGAGTATGTCCTGAGTTCGAGTTCCTTCTTATATATCTATATATATATATATATATATATATATATATATATATCCTTTTGACAAGTATGAATTGTTATCTTGAGGCCAACTTGTCCCATTATGTAGGACGACTTTGTATTTGTGCCATGATGAGGAATCAGAGGTTCTTTTGACTCAATAATTTTTTCTTTACAATATGTAACATGCCCAAATGGGTCTTCAATACATGACAATGACTCAATTGACTTTATGACAAACCTAGAAGCACTCAATGGGTGTTTTACCTAAAAATAAATTTCCCTTGAAGATGAAACCCATGCCTCAAGAACAATAATAATAAATTTATTTTTTATTTTCATTAAATACATAAAATCATGATTGCATGTCATTATGAAGACTAAACCTACTTACATATTTCAACACCCAATGTGTATGAAGTGGCTCAATCATGAATTGACTTAGTTTCTATGTGAAACATATATATATATATATATATATATATATATATGGATGGGTGTTCACATGGAACAACAATGCTTCAATAAATTATCTGTTGCCAAGTCAGGTTTAACGATACCTTTGCATAACTTCTTGAAATTCAATCGAAGTGTCCAATGATTTGCATTTCCACTTTCCAAAAACTCTTCAATATCTTCACAATATAGATTTTCTTTTCAAAACTTCAAAAAGTGATCCATCATGCCATGATTCTTCATTTCGAACTTCAGAGGCCAACTCCCTCTTATTTTGCCCATTAGAGGCTCATTACCTATCAAGAATAGACCATCAGCATATAAAACCAAATTCAAAGGCATACCTTGGACCACTTTTGAAGTAGTATTTGGATTGGAACATCTTCTTGGCTTCACCAGGTAACTGTCAATGCGGACATACCACGCTCTAGAAGCTTGCTTCAAACCATACAATGCTATCTGCAAACATTATACTAATCAAACCAATATACTCAGACTCACATAAATCAACTAAGTCAGCTTTTTAAGCCTTGGATGTCAAACCAAAACTAATATCAAAGTCATAAAATTGTATGCCATGGTCATTGTAACAAACTCTTTGGACTAGGTGTTAGGAAGAGCTCACATCAAAATACCATGTTACGACTTCATCTATTGTCATGTCAACAAATTGTTATTAAGCAAAACTCCATCAAGCCATCCATATAATCATAAAATTATTTTTTTCATTATACATCAAGGACAAGCCATATAAGTTTCATGCATTCATTATGAGATCACTGCATACTGAATCACAATTGTTTATACTTCAACCAATGTGTCAAAGACAATCATGCCAATACATAATCACTATTGAATACCAACATTAGACACTGAAAGTCAATATGCCCACATAGCACTATCATCAAGGAAAATCATTAGTTATCAAGTCAAAACCCTAATTTGTTATCATTGTGAATTCAAACAATCCATAATCCAAAACATATCTATGAAATATCAAGCATCATGTCACAACTACTCATATATATTAAACCAATAAGCAAAATCTTTTCAAACCCTTGCAGTTGTTATCAAATACCATCATATAATAGCTTCAATGATCAAATAACATATTGATATGCATATTTCGGTCCCCTACAAACACAAGCTCAGACAACATATTCACATTTCCTATAGTAATTCAAACATTCAAACTTCCCTACTCATAGGACTTTCTATTGTTTGCTCCATAACTGTAGGGTTGTCATACTCCTAGTGCACTCTTGATCTCGAGCATAAGGCTTTAGTTTTTGTGACATACAAGCACAACCGCACCTATTCTTTTGTGCGGTTGAGAGGCCTATAACCACACGCTTAAGTATTTATCCTAGTGGTTGGGGTTTAGACTAAGAGAAACCTTCTCCTCTCAAACCAAAAGTCTAACAACATCAGATATTTCACTATTCATGTCCAAAAATCAATCTTCAACAATAAAGAATATTCTATAAATTTATAATGCAAATGATAATAGATGTAGGAATCTTATGGAGAGTTTCACCCTTTGAATGGGAAACCACTTCAGTGATCATCATTCAAAACATCAAGGTATCTATCATTACATGTCATGCCTCAGCAGAATTGTTAGATCATCAAACTATATCAGGTTCTAAAGCATATATTCATCATGGTCATAACATGTTAGCATCGGTTACTTCATCATCACATATGAACATGACATCAAATTTTCATCAAGGTTTAGAGTCATATGATTAGGGTAGTTGACAGGGGTATCATCATACTTCAAAGACTATAATCACTACATCACTTATTTATCATATTACTCAACCATCAAGTTAAGACATCCAGATTTATCACATTGTCTAATTTACTAAGCTTATCAAAACCTAAACAAGGTCAACAAGAAGATCCTAAATATCAATCTTATTGTTACACTTTCATCATTAAGGTTACCATGCTTATCACAAGTATCAAATCACAATATATCAAAGTCAATGCATCTAGGAAATTCATCATGTCTAAAATGTAAGATCCTTTACAAATATCAAGTGCACCAATATATCACATGTACCATAAATCAAACTTACTTTCATATGCATGCATGAGCCATTTGTGAAGGTGATATTCTCATCATACCTTAGGACTTACCTTGCCATCCAATATTGCACTTGAAACAATATACTATACATACCTTAAAACATTCAAATACCTTTGCATTTTGCATCTCTTTGACAAGGGAAATTGTACCTCTTCTCTTCATGCACCTCAAATGATCCTCAAAAATCACATCTCATAAGGAGTTTTTATAATGCCCCTAATAATAATAAATAAAATAATATTAATGTATAAGTAAATAAATAATAAATAAGAAAGAAAATATAACAATGGTATATAAATCATAAATAATGAAGAGAATATATTAATAGTAAATAATAAATTAAAGTTCTAACTATATATATAAAAGTAAAGTTAACAAATAGTAAAAAGGAATAAAATAAGAGTGAGTTAAATTAAGAGAAATATTAAATTAAGTAAAACTTAAAATAAAGAAATAAAAGTTGGCATGTTGACACATGGAATGTGTGCATGCGGATCCTATTTCCATTTTTGGAATTGTTTGGTCTATTTAATGGATGATGAGGAGGATGAAATTCATCCATTCTCTTGGGAGAAAAGTGTTGTGAGACAAAGGATTCCCTGACAGTAGTACGTTGATTGAGGGTTCGGGAGTCATCATCTGTAAAAATATTATGTAGTTGAGCCTACATTTGGGTGGAGAGTCATTCCCAAAACTTGGTTGCGGTTAGCGAGATTCAAATAGCGTTCAATCTAAAATCATAAGGAATATCATTGCTACAAGTAAGTCATTTTTGCTCGTGTTTTTCAAAAATTACATGCTAATTAGTTGAATAGTTTACATGTTGATTATGAAGCACTTTGGTTGTATATTTTAATTGTGGGTCATTATAAATTTGGGAAACCCTGACTGCCATTAATAGATTTGGTGTTGAAACTATACACCCTAGTTGATTTAGAGAGTGCAATCACTCATATTTCATCATTGCATTTCAAAGAAGAAAAAGATTTGCAGAAGATAATGGAAGAAAAAAGGTGTTATCAATTGATTTTATCTTCTAATATTGAGCTTATAATTATCTTTGCAGATTGAGAACACATTCTTGGGAGAACCAAAGATTGTCAAGGGTCCAAGGGTCGATTTATAGCACAAAGTGGGCCGAGTTCCTTATTCTTGCAGTTAGTCGAGTTCATTGTGTCATTGGACTGAGTTTTTCCTTTATTTTCAGCTAAGCCTAACTCCCATTGTTGGTCATGGGTCTTCTCTTCAAGCTGGACGAGTTTTGGAAGTGTATTTGCTGGCATAAACCAAATCCCTGAGGAGCATGTAGAGGGGACACTTATTATCAATCAAGGGCAGTGTTTCAGTGAGTTGTAGATGACTTAAAAGGGGGCAAAGTCATCAATCATTTGTGGTTTATTTAACTGTTGGACAAGTTTAGTTCAAAGCGATGGATTCTCCCTTATCTATTACACGAGTTACCTTCATTTAAGGCTAAGTTTTGTTCTTTGGTTGGCTAAGCGTTCACCCTTTTGTTGGCTAAGTTTACTTATGGGAAAGGGTTGTGCCATACCTTGTTGATTAAGCATATACATTAGAGGTTGTGTTTGAAATAGACAAGGGGTCGAGCTCCTAGTTGTAGCTTGCTTGGGCCACTAAGATTTATAGTTGGAGCAAACTTTGCCTTGAATACCCATTTGGTTGTGTAAATATCAGTTTCCTATGTCCACTGTGTTTTTTTTATTCCTACATTGTTTAAGTTTGTGAAATGGCTATGTGCTCTTAAAAGACTATTGTGTATTTTTTTGAAGTATGTTTCAATTAGAAATGGTATTATGTGGTTGCCATTATGGTTGTTAATATTATCAATACTTGTTGAGCTTAAAATAAATGTCAAGTTAATGTGTTAAAGAATTCTCATAAGCATTTATCTAGCATTATATGATTTTTTGTAACAAAAACCAAGGAAATACACCTGCGGTAGTATATCTACAAATTGTTTGACGAAACCTTTCACTCAAAGCTTCAGCAAAACTTAGAAATTTATTGCTAAATTTAAGGTACTTTTAAGGAAGGTATCTTACACAATTCCTACCAAGAGTTATATATATATATATATATAAAAGATTCCATCTTATGTAATTTATGACATACATGGACATAATACATCTCCATTTACTCTCTTGCTTGTCTCTCTCTTCTCTTCTCTTTTAGACACACTTTGTTAATATTCTTGGGAGAGCCAAAGATTGGCAAGGGTCCAAGGGTCGATTTATAGCACAAAGTGGGTCGAGTTCCTTATTCTTGCAGTGGGTTGAGTTCATTGTGTCATTGCACTGAGTTTTTCCTTTATTTTCAGCTGAGCCTAACTCCCATTATTGGTCATGGGTCTTCTCTTCAAGCTGGACGAGTTTTGGAAGTGTATTTGCTTGCATAAACCAAACCCCTGAGGAGCATGCAGAGGGGACACTTATTATTAGTCAAGGGCAGTGTTTTAGTGAGTTGTAGATGACTTAAAAGGGGGCAAAGTCATCAATCATTTGTGGTTTATTTAATTGTTGGACAAGTTTAGTTCAAAGCGATGGATTTTCCCTTATCTGTTACACGAGTTACCTTCATTTAAGGCTAAGTTTTGTTCTCTGGTTGGCTAAGCATTCACCCTTTTGTTGGTTGAGTTTACTTATGGGAAAGGGTTGTGCTATACCTTCTTGACTGAGCATATACATGAGAGGTTGCGTTTGAAATAGATAAGGGGTCAAGCTCCTAGTTGTAGCTTGCTTGGGCCACTAAGATTTATAGTTGGAGCAAACTTTGCCTTGAATAGCCCTTTGATTGTGTAAATATCAATTTCCTATGTCCACTGTGTTTTTTTTATTCCTACATTGTTTAAGTTTGTGAAATGGCTATGTGCTCTTAAAAGACTATTGTGTTTTTTTTTTTATGTTTCAATTAGAAATGGTATTATGTGGTTGCCATTATGGTTGTTAATATTATCAGTACTTGTTGAGCTTAAAATAAATGTCAAGTTAATGTGTTAAAGAATCCTCATAAGCATTTATCTCAGCATTATATGATTTTTTGTAACAAGAACGAAGGAAATACACCTGTGGTAGTATATCTACAAATTGTTTGATGAAACCTTTCACTCAAAGCTTCAACACAACTTAGAAATTTATTGGTAAATTTAAGGTACTTTTAAGAAAGGTATCTTACACAATTCCTACCAAGAGCTATATATATATATATATATATATATATAAGATTCCATCTTATGTAATTTATGACATACATGGACATAATACATCTCCATTTACTCTTGCTTGTCTCTCTTTTCTCTTCTCTTTTAGACACTCTTTGTTAATATTCTTTGATTAAAATATGCATTGCACATAGTGTTATTTTGGTTATATGTGTTGAGAAATCAATGCATGTAGTTATTAGGGTTTTGATTCCTCTTTTCTTGATAATTAGTTGTGATATGTGTTGGCTTCTTTACTTCTTTGTTATGTTATCTTTCATCAAGCAGTTATCAAATCAAAAATGTATGAAGATCACAAGAGACACAAGATGTAGACACAGCCAAGGAAAATCTCCTTTCTAGGGGAAAACACAGTAAAACTCTTCTACTATAATCAAACCAAGTCACAATGAGACAATCCAAGACCTTTTGACCAAGACAAAGACCTCCTTCAATCACCAAATCAACCCTCCTTTCACGTGGACAAAATCATGCCAAAATTAACTCCTTCAAAATTGCTTCAAACCACAACTTTGGCTCCATGCAACTCAGAATTCCAAACCTGTAGATACTACAGAAATTTCGGCCCCTGCAACTAGCCCAAAAACCCTAAAAATCTCGCACATTAAAGAGATGATGCCCAAAAACTTCAATTTTGTCCTTCCTTTTATTTGACCTTTCTCCTTGACTTCCTTCTCCTTTTTCTCTTCCTTCACTTCAGATCGAACTTGTTGATGGATAGATGCCAAATAGGTCGAGCTCTGCTTCTCTTTACACTGCTTCCACGAGGTCAAATAGCCCCAAACTAATCCAACTTCATCAAGGTAGGGTCGACTTGGTGAGGAGAAGAAAAATAACTATTTTGACTCAAAAATAATTTTCTTTACATGATACAAAAGCCCAAGAAAGGTCTAATAAATGTGACAATGATTCTTATGATTCAAGAAAAACCCTTGAAGCCTACAATGGAGGCTTTGACCTAACAAATAAATAAAATGAGCATGAAACCCATGCTTCAAAATAATTTTGTTTTTCTTCTTTTTCAATTTTACAATAAATACATAATGATAAAGTACAATAGCAATTATGAAGATCGACGATAGTTACATTTTCAACAATATGCACCCTTACTTGATATATACATGAGAAAATTTGTATATTTGTATATAATGGTTTGGATTCATATGGATGCATATGAATATATATGTTTTTTCAAAATTTGAAGATTTTATAAACTTTTGGCTGACAGTTTTTTAGTCTAGTTGTTTTTAGTTCCTGTTACCCACCAAAATGGGTTACCCCATGGGAGAAATTTTTTCTCCTACATTTCACAGCCAACAGCCTCTAACATACACTATTTGATGATGATATGTCATGTGCCTTCGCCATTTGCATCAACCATGTGCCTCTCAGCATCCAACATTTAGATTTGGATAATGGCGAGCTACTATTCAAAAGGTACTTCGATAATTTTTGCAATCAGGTGCTTATGCTTATTTGCTTTGAGCATTTAGTATGGATAAAGGGGTGATCTAGAAAATTGGCCAATCTTGACCGTAAATCTATTCTCTCACCTTACGAAGGGGGTTAATCTTTATCCCTAGTCTAGTGGGACCTCCCTTGAAGCCTTAGGGTTATAGGAGGAGCACTAACTGGAAAACCCAAATTGATATTGTGTGTTCATTATCCCCTATACCATACCTTACACTTTCCATCACACATTACAACCCTTGTATAGCACCTCCATTCTCTGGGTGTAACTTGCCATTGATTCTTTGAGATTTGGCACCCACATGTCCACATTACTTGAGTAGGGCCAGAAAATTATTGTTCGAGAGGTTGACGTAGTTAAAAGAGAGAAAAGCATATCATGTCTGCAATAAAAGAAAAGAAAATCAAACTACAAAAGATGGTCAGGGCATAAATTAGTGCGTGGAAAAAAGTATAGCATGAGCTCTACCCTCTTCATATAACAATCACCCAGTTCCTTAGCACATGTTGCTCCTTCATAGTACATCAAAAGGAACCCTTGTATGTTCCAACCCTTATGAGTGATGAATTGTCTCATCTTAAGGGGTAATAAAAATGTTACATCATAAAGAGCAAGTTCTAACAGTATATGCAATAATACAATGTATTATCCAGAAGAAGTAAAAGTCGAACAAGACGGATAGAAAAAGTAGGTCGAGCAGGGTAACTCATGACTCTACAATTGCTCCCTCTAAATTTTTTTTTTTTTTTTTTGGCCTCAGATGTTAAGAGTTCCCTCACTCCTTCCTTCCCCCTAGGATCATGCATCCAAACTCCCGAATAGCTCTAGTGGACTCAAACAGTGAACCAATGCCCCTCTTGTCCTCCTCCTCGTCGGTTATCAAACTCAGGCATTCTTGACATCATGGACCTCATGTCCAACTCTCTCTCTCCATGCGCTCTTTACTAGTTCGTTGCTACGGTTCTATACATGTTCTTGTTCATGTAGATGTCCTATTGTTTGCATTTTTCATTACCTCATTTTACATACATATATAGATATATTTTGTATTAGATTTAGCTTTTCTAGTAGCATTTGCACTCGCACATTGTACTCTTACTGGATCTATCCTCTAGTGCCATCAACCTACTTTTGTGGTCATTCGTTGGACAATAAAAAAATTATCTTATATTATCTTATACACTTAGGATGTGGACACCCCATCAGCTAGTCCCCTTGCCCATGGCACTTGGTTGTAAAACCATTTCCCCTTCATTATCACATATTTACACTAGCACCTATTGATTGAGCGGTTGACCTTGGAAATGTCACTTCCCCTTGAGGGTTGGAAGCACCTAATAGGGTTTATCATTAGCCACCTCTATCAAGGTAGGGAACAACTTTACAAGACTTGGTCTAGTTAGATATCGGAAGGTGATCCTTGTTTGAAGTATTAGCATGCCCTTAATATTCAAGTTTGGTCCACTTATATGCATATGTGATCTTGGTTTGTGATGAATGGTTGCCTTCACTTGAGTTCATGTTGTTTTGTCACATGGTCCATTGCAGCCTAGGCCTTGAGGGCACTCTCTCTATAGGTACCCAGGCCCTTCAAAGAGATATATGGCTTAGAAGATGCAGCGTTGAGAGATTTGTGCCTCCAGACAGCATGAGTGGATGTTACATGTCCCATAGCACCTTCAAGACCCAAGACATTGATCTTCTTTGACCCAACATAGAGAATTTCTTCACGATGACACCACTAGACCCAACATATGCCCAAGCTAGCCTTAACACAACCTTATGGGCAGGACTTGACTCAGAGCCCAAATGAGGATGGCCTCCCATTGAGAGACTTGGGAGGGCTTGTTACATGTGGAGAAACCCTAACACTGGACAAAGGAGGTCGTATTTTGACAGTTAGAGACCCATGGAGACCACGTGATGGCACCCCAACTAGACTTAGTGCCCCAGAGGATGATTTGAGGGCAATTCCTTAAATTTTGGATGATCCAAGCACTTTGAAACTTTTTCACATCTCATCACACCTTGATATGGCATTTGGAACCTAAAAGGGGTATGATGTCATACATGTGGGTATTTATTGATTATTTTGTCACTTAGCTAATGGGTTGGCTTGTAACCTAAGGTTTTCTTATGTTAAACTTGATTTAGGGGCTTCATTAGTCATAAACTAGTAGAGGTAGAGCTCATATAAACAAAGGTCACCGCATTTATATTCTCATCATCACTTGTGGATCAATTCAAGCTCTCTTAGAGGATTTTGGCCTTAGCTGAAATAGACTTGTTTCTTGTGGAGATGTGATCATTTGTGGAGTGTTTGCTTATGGAGACTTTCTATTGCTTTGGAGATGTCATTTTGGAACAATAAAGGATTGGTTCATGCATTTTCTAGGGTTTCATTTTTCATAAGTAGATCTCCCTCTAGACTCCATCACCCAAGATCAGGCACTGGCCTTTTTCGCATAGGTGATCACACCATAAATTTTTCCACTGCATAAATCACTCTCTCTATATTTTCGACCCTTTAAGGCAAGCCGCTAGGCTAGGGTTAGGGCTGAATTTCAACTAGGGTGCATGTGTTGGCTTGTGAAAGGGTTTTATATGTAGTTGGTAACATATTGCCTTAAAATCATCTTTATCCTGTGGCTAATTCTTCCATTTTAGGGTTGACATCATAAGCCCTAAGCAAACCCTAATCTAGCCCTAGAGTTCAACTTGGGGCTTGTTAGAGGCTTGTTGTCCCTAAAATTGATCATATCCATCTATTCAAGCATTTTCTTGGCTTTGTGCACCTAGGTAAGCCTATTAACCTTGCTTATTCATAAACCCTAGTCACTTGTCACCTAGATAGGCCTTTTGGAGGGCATGCTTTGCCTTATCTAAGCTAGTTTGAGCCTTGTCTTTAAGTTGAGTACCTATCCTAAGCCTGTCCTCGTCACCTCCAAGCCTTATACTTGAATATCCATTAGGTGAGCTAAATAGGGAAGCCTCCCTTGTGTGAGAATCCACTAAAGAGCAGGAGGTGGTGGCTATGGTGATAGTGGGCCACACCTCATAGTGTTGTTACTTGGTCTAGCTTTTGTCTTATGAGCTCCACTCACAAGACCTATTAGATTTTGAGGCAACAATTCTAATTTGGTTCACATTGTTGGGGTCGACTAGTTCAAGGACCAGACTAGTTTTGATAACACTAATAGTGAATACCCTCCATCATTTGTTGAGCCAATTGAAGGGTTAAGACCAAATCCTCTGCAAGGTGGACATTAAGAATTAGTTACCACCAAGCAAGGATATGCCTCTAATTTTCCCTTTCACTCTAATAGCACCTAGCAACTAACTATGGGGCAAGTAGGTATTCTTGCCTAATAGAGTATTGCAAGTGAATAGTGTCAAACAAGACACCATTCACACTAACACAGCAAATACCAAGAAAATAAAACCCATCATCACCACTATAATATTTTGTAAACGTTTTTTATTAACAAGGAAAACTATCTATTAGTCTCAAAAACCAATCATTTTCAATATTGTTTTCAATATTTCCCTTTTAGCTTCCTTCCATAAGAATATACTATGTAAATAAAAAATAGCTATAGCATTCTCCCTCAACTATTTAAAGTGGATTTGGCACTCTTTTTAGTTAAATTTCCCTTTAGTTCCGTGCATAGTCTTATTTGGGGTTCAACACCAGCTTCAAAAATTCAAGCTTGAGCTTCAATCACTTTCATACAATGCGGAAGACCACAAGTTCTTGAATTTTATAATGCGAATTAGAAATCAATCCCACTACCCATCCGATCCCTTCAGGAGACCCCAGAGGACTAGCATATCCCGATAAATTTGAGCACTTGCCAAGCTTGTAGCCTTGATTGCTCTTACAGCTCAGACTACACTTGCAGCTGAGGATCTTCACACTGAAAGAGCTAGGTTCAAGTTTCAACACCGATAGGAATGAAAAATCAAAAATACCAATAAATTATCCACAACGCGACAGCGAAATTGAATTTTCTCTGCATAAGAATAGAAAGACAACTATTGATCGTTGCTGAGATTAAAAATGTGTAGAAGCCAGTGCAATATAAAGTGTGTAAAAATTGTGAAGCAGAGATCCATAGAATTAACAAAGCGGTAGTCCTCCAGATGTCGGTCAATATCCAAGAGAAAAATGGTTCAGTGGTTGAATAAAATAAAGTCGAATGGTTTGGAGTAATTTCATTGATTCATAGTCAAGGTTGAAAGCATACAATGACAAATACCGAATATAGAGAATGCCCACAGCCTGAAAATTTGTGCACACCATCCAGCAACCATGAACTCACTCCTAAAAAATATACTACGATAAAATGTACAGAGATTTCAGCTACCGAAACCAGTTATGCTTTACACATATTTAGAAATGAGGTTGGATGACTTGAACGTGTAATATTCTGATCTGCTACCACACTAAGGGTTGATCAGAATAAAAGAAGACTACTTTGTTGCATGATTACATCTGCAGCATGAAAATGATACTTCAAAGTATATAAACTCAATTGTTAAGCAACTCGTTGGGGTGAACTTCCTGAACCGGAATTTTGGATAGCCTGTGACTATCTGAATCATCCAATATCTTCGCAGTATGAGACGAGGATTGTAAGTGAGGATCCTGAACTGTCTTTTCCTCGGGAGTTTGAAATCCATTTAATTCTCCATTTGAATTTTCAATCCTATTGTCTCCATGATAAACCTCGTCACCAGGGTAGCCACTTGTTTTCTCCGAAGAGACAGAGGGATTGTTTGGGTTTCCACTGAAACCAGCATATTCAGCCATAGCATTAAATTTCTGTTCCTGACAAAAATAACAAAGTGTTAATGGTAGTTACGAATAAGAAACCTGAAACATATTTCCACTAATACTTGTCAAGTCAGTCTACATTTAATATTAAACATTCTAAGATCAATAATGTTCACTACTCAAAGTTATAAAAAGTCCAAGAATCTGTGTTGCCTTCCAATTGGTCCTTGCAATTTCTTGTATGATGGAAAATTTACATCAGGTAATTTGGTACAAGCCAAATACTTGACTATTGTCCATCAAAACCTTATTGTCTGGTTTTCAAAAAAAACAATAAAAAACAGTATTTTTTCCCGGGCCCTTCTTTTGCCAATATGAACTCAATATAAAAAGTCATAACATGAAACTCCAGCCAACATGTCTTCTGAGCACATCATACATGGCTGTTAAAGGTAGTTTGGGCTGTTCCTTCTAGGAAAAGGCAGCGAAAATCTCCTTCCCCATTTTAAGAAAATATAAATGGATATGACTTTGTCTATAGGAGCATTCTTTATAAAGGGATTCTATCTCATGTCTCAATCAATTTTACCAGGGTCGGATGGCAGAATTACTCTATAAGAAAGAAGTGTATGAGTTGTCTTGGACTTGGGAAAAGAATCAGGAGTTGACTTGGAAATTTAAATGGGAAAAAAAATCAGGAGTTGACTAACTTGTACGAAAAATACATTTTTCATTAATATGAAAGTTTACAATGTCCTTATAATCCAAATTCTACCCAATAACTTGTTTCATAGTACATAGATGGTACTGCATAATATAAAACTCCACGGATGGCAGAAAAGTTGACAGGTCTGTTTGTTTGTTGAGATATTTGATCAGAAAAGCAAGTAAAATGAGTGTTTTATTGTTTTTCCCATGTATTTTATAGAGAGAGAACCAAATATAACTTGCGAGTCAACCTCACCAAGTCAATTTTGCCATGCTCATGAGCTAAAGTCAGAAGTATAGTTGGGTCTAAGTCAGACTCAAAGGAGCTGATTCAACTTAGTTTTCTCAAAAAGGATAGTCAAACTTGACAGTCTATCAGATTTAGAAGAGAAATGTAACATTGGCCTCAATATGAATAGGTTAAAGAATAGAGTATTGGTCTACCCTTGAAATGATGCTCCAGACATAGTGGGCCGTGTTGCCTCAAAATCTAGCAGGCCTTGTGAGAGGCCTCACAATACAAGGACTAGACCAAGTGACAACACTATGAGGTGGGGCCCAATGTCACCACAGCCACCACCTCCTGCTCTTTATGGATTTTCACCACAAGGGGGGCTTCCCTATGTATAGTCACCTAAGGGATATTCTAAGTTTAAGGCTAGGAGGTGACAAGGATAGGCTAATGAAAGACGCTCAAGGACAAGACTCAAACTAGCATGAGCAAGGCAAAATGTGCCCTACAAAATCTTATCTAGGGCACAAGTGATGTAGGGTTTAGTGAATAAGAATGGTAACAAGCTTACCAAGGTAGACAAGGCCAAGAAAAGGCTTGACAAGATGAATATAATCAATGCTTGCAACAAAAAGCCTTTAATAAGTCCCAAGTTGAGGCCTACGGCTGGATTAGGGTTTACCCTAGGGAAAAATTGCTTAGGGCTTGTGATGTCAACCCTAAAAAGGAAGAATTCACCCTGGAAAAGGTGTGACTTTGAGGAAATGAGTTACGAACCACATGTAGAACCCTTACAAACGCAAAATGCACTTACCTAATTGAATTTGGCCCTAAGCCTAGCCTAGCAGCTTGCCTTGAAGGGCCAAAAATTTAAAGGAGAGAAAAATTTAGGTTTTGGGAAAATTTTATAGTGTGATCACCTATGTGGAAAGGTCAGTGCTTATTCTTGGGTGATGGAGTCTAGAGGGATATCTACTTATGAAAAATCAAACCTTAGAATGGAGTAAGGGATAATGAAAAACCCTACTTTTCAAACCCTAGCTATCATTTTACGAGGGAACAAAATCATTGACAAGAGCTTAAAAAGAAGGAGCACTCAAGGGATTGTCACGCAAATCTTGAAGGGTAATGCATACAATACTGTGCAAGAACATTGGACATGTCGAACATGAGGGACGGGCTCTGACGTGGCCACAGGCGGGCAGGTGGCGCGCGCGCATCACCGCACCTGAATAGGAGACAGTCTAATACTTTTTTACCGCAGTAAAGCTTGATTTTTATCGTAGCTGTTACTAACTTTCCTGACCTATCGACATCCGGTCCTTGCGCTCGCGGTCAACTATTTCCTCCAGCGGTCTCGGTGGCAGTTTCCGACTATGGACAGAATGGATATCGAGGAGGAGGCTGTAGATTATACCCAAGACCCGTATGAGGGACAGACTGTCTTTGGCAGCCATAGTCCTAACCCTAATCTAGACTGCTCTACAAAGAATAGGCATTCATATCTAGGTTCTTCACTGATCGTCTCGTTGCCTGGATATTCCTCATCACCGCTGCGCTTCGGTTCGCTCTCCCTGGAATCATCGGGCCTTGATTGCCCTCCGCTTTCTCCCGGAACTCTCAATTTACTCACTACCGTTGCGCCTCCATCACCCGCTTTTGATCCGCTCCCATCCTACAACCCCTCGCCCCCTCCCTGTTCAAACCCTGATTCTTCATCAAACCCTAATTCCCTTCCCTCAGGATGTTTCGACTCTCCGATTATTAAGGTCAAAACATCGATCCCTCAGGCGGTCGAAGGATCGAATCCTCTAAAAGAACACCCGTCGGCGCCAAGAACGGGAAAAAGGAAAGTCAAGTGCATAAAGGCCACTACGAAGGACCTCACTATTACTTTTGGCGAAGACATTCCAATGGGCAAGGTAGTAGACAAGGCCAATACAGTTCTCGTTGGGCATGTTAGAGGAAGGGCATACTCTGTGGCTAGGTTAACCAGCTGGGTAAAAGAAATTTGGGGAGGCACGCTACAAGAGTTACCAGAAGTTCAAGGTCTTGCAAGGGGATGGTTTGCACTACACTTCTCCAAGGCGGACTACACAGAATTGGTGCTCGCGAAATATTGGCATATTGAGATGGCATCGATCCTTCTCAAGCGCTAGTCGCCATTATTCGATCCAGGGCGGGAACAAATAGGTGCAGGACCCATATGGGTGCGCTTACCGGGATTGCCCCTTCAATATTGGTCTGAAGCGATGTTTATTAGGATCGGGAATGCCCTCGGCACTTATCTGGATTACGACAAGACCTATGCGCAGACAAAGAATCAAGCGCTGGCAGGAATTTTGGTGCATTTGGACGCTACGGAGTGACTACAAGAGAAGATTACTCTCAAATGGAGGCATTATACCAGAGTCTAGATTTTGGATTACGAGGGGGCTCCTTTTCAATGTAGGAGGTGCCACAAGGTAGGGCATGTATTCAAGGAATGCCCTATGCTCACGAAATCAACAGAACCCCTCGAATCACCAACACCACAAAAATGGAAAGTTATTGCAAGTCAGATCAGCACCCCAACATCGGTCCTTAAAGAACAAAAACATGGCGAATCCTCAAAGGCCGCGAAGGAGCATTACAGCGCGCCCTCGCCCCCAATAACTCGAGCTAGAGCCGCTACTGCCGCGGAAAGGAAAGCGGGTACAGCTCTCTCTCCTCCCCTTTCCTCTCACTTTACTTCTATGTCTTATGTTGTCTGTGCATCATTTGAATCTACTTCAAAATTGATTAAGCCACCTGCCATTACTTGTGAAATCTCCTTACCCCTGCCCATCATCACCTCCACCGCCCCTACCCTGCCCTCCCCTCCACCCTCACCCAGGGTCTCGACCATTATCCATCCTGCTCTGCCCCACTCATACAACCTTCGCTCTCGGCTCATTCCGGATCCTTGCATCCAGACTGGGCTAGGTCTCACCTTCCTTGGACCATCCACTCAATCATCCCGGGGTCACAAATCTAATCTATCCAAAGCTATCCAGAAGGCCAAGGCTAAAGTAGTCTCTAGTAAACAATCCACTATGGAAGGGGTTCTTAGAGCATTGAATACCCCTGGGAGGGTTCCACCATGAAATGCCTCTCCTATAATTGCAGAGGTATGGCTAGTGCCTCCAAAAAACTAGCCCTGAGGAGGTTATCTGAAAGTGAGCCCGTTGATATTATAATGTTGCAGGAAACCCTGGGCACTGCTGAATCCATCGATCAAACCCTTTCCTCCATTAACCCTGGTTGGCATTTTCATTCTCTGTATGCTATGGGTAGATCAGGGGGATTATCCATAGGATATAATCCACGCACCATTAATGTATATGCCACTTGGGGAGGCACAGGATTTATTGGACTAGATCTATTCTCGGCCGAGCTCGGCTTGTCCATCAGATTCATCAATGTATATGGCCCCTGTCATCGGAGAGAGGAATTTCGACAGCACTTCCTTCATACCAATATCACATCAGTGGATCAGGTGATCATTGGGGGCGACCTAAACTTTTCACTAGGTTTTGGGGAATCTTGGGGATCACAAGCCCAAATTGACCCCTTGACTAATTTCTTCAAGGATATCCTAGACCAGCATGATCTCACTAATGTCCCCATGATCAAGCCTTTGCCCACTTGGAGAAACAGAAGAGTTGGGGAGGCAACTCTGGCTAGAAGACTTGATCGTTTTCTGATTAAAGTTCCTTTGCTTCAACATTTTTCTAGATATAGACAGTGGATTGGGTCTGGGGGCATATCTGACCACTCACCCATCTACTTCGAAATCCTTGGACTTGATGCCAAGCCAAAGGCCCCTTTCAAATTTAACCATGTCTGGCTCCAAGATGAGGGATATACAAAGTTGGTCAAAGACTATTGGACATCTCACCCCATCTCTGGTCACAGATCCGTGACTGAAGGTTTCTGTCACAACCTATCTTTAGCTTAAACATTTATCCATAGAATGGGCAAAGGAGAAAAAAGCGAAGGATGATCAGACCATTACAACTATTGAAGTTGAGTTGAACAATCTATTAGATGACAGAAACAAAGGTTTTGCCTCAGCTGAATAGAAAGCAAAGATGATTGAGCTCAAAAAACAGAGAGACAAGATATTAAAGGAAAGAGAAGAAACATGGAGACTGAAGAGTAGGGCAATATGATTACAGGCAGGAGATGAAAACACAAAGTTCTATCACAATTATGCAAAAGGAAGGAAGATAGCCAATACCATTTGGAAAATGCCCCTTCCGAATGGAGAGATGGCTGATACTTTCAAAAATATATCTATGTTGGGTACCACTCACTTTCAAAATCTGTTCAGATCCCCTCAAGAAGCCAATCTAACTGATATCATACAAGTGGCAGGCCATTTTCCTAGATATGTGGGGGAGCAGGCAACAATTGAACTCAATGCCCCGGTCACTCTGGAGGAACTTGAAGGGACCTTAAAATGGTTCAAAAAAGATAAAAGTCCGAGTCTAGACGGGTGGACGATTGAGTTTTACCTGGCCTTCTATGATCTTCTGGCCCAGGACCTTCTCCAGGTTGTGGAGGAATGCCGGTCTTCTGGCAAAATGTACAGCGCTATCAATACTACTTTTATTGCCCTCATTCCCAAATCCGATTCCCCGGCATCCTTCAATGATTTCTGGCCTATCTCCCTTTGCAACTGTCTCTACAAGATCATATCCAAAATCATTACAAATCATATTAGGCCCATCCTGTCTCAGCATATCCTCCCTAAACAGTTTGCCTTCCTGGAAGATCGATAGATCCACGAAGCCATTAGTACTGCACAAGAAGCCATTCATTCTATTCAATCTAGAAGACTCAAGGGGATCATCCTCAAGATAGATCTAGTTAAAGCTTTTGACCGGGTAAGCTGCCTTTACATTAAGATGCTGCTTATCCACTTGGGCTTTCCGCATCTCTTTACCACATGGATCATGGCCTGCATTACTACGCCCACTTCTAGTCTCCTCATCAGTGGTTTTGCCTCTCCTTTCTTCCATGCTGAAAGAGGACTCAGGCAAGGATGCCCACTTTCCCCTCTCCTCTTCGTGATTGTCATGGAATGTCTAAGAAGGCTAATCTACCATGAAAAGCAAAGCGGCAAATTATTTGGATTGAAAATCAATGATCAATGCTACCTCACTCATCTCCTGTTCGTAGACGATGTCCTTATTTTCCTGGATGGCAGCATTCATGATTCGAATGCCCTTGACAAGATCCTTGACATTTTCTCCCGGACCACTAGTATGCAAGCAAATCATGCTAAATCCACCATCATGATGGCCCATACTTCTGCTCAAGAATCCACCTTCGCCTCGCTGCACTTTGCTTATTGCCCTCGACCTCTTGATCAGGCTTTCAAATACTTAGGGTTCTGGATCAAGCCCATGAATCAAAAGATAGCTGATTGGACTTGGTTGGTCACCAAATTAGAGAAAAGAATCTCTCACTAGTGCCACTATTTCCTATCCAGAGCAGGGAAGCTGGTGCTGATCAAATCTGTTTTAGAAGCCACTCCAGTCTTCTGGATGGCATTAGCATGGATTCCTAGAAGTATCCTGGCCCGGCTCAAATAGATTTGTTGCAGATTTCTATGGAATGGAAGCCAGGACAAAAGAGTCTTTGCTTGGATAAGTTGGAACAAGATTGCGTTGCCCAAAAAATGGGGTGGATGGGGCCTCAAAGATTTAACCTCATTTGCACAAGCTTTCGCTGCAAAAATGGGATGGACTCTCCTCACCAAGCATAACCTATGGACATCCATCTCATACCATAAATATATCTAGCCTCTCCAAATTATGGACTGGATAAGGATGCCACGTTGGAATAAGACAGGCATACCCTCGGTTTGGAAATCTCTTCTATTCTCGCTCCCTCTTATTCGAAGCCACCTGGCCTGGAGGATAAATGCAGGTACAAGTGCTCGCATTGGTCTAGACCCTTGGACTAGGGGAGGGGGTCGATGTCTCCTTCCAAGAGAGCTCACCCTTCTTCTAAATCAACAAGACATCAAGGTAATTGCTCATGTTGCGGATCAGGAGACTACCTCTGTTTTTACTCAAGCATGGAAATTTGCCACTCAGCTAAATCTACCTCCTCAATGGCACCATATCTGGAATGAGTACACAAATGCTTTGCGTGAGTCACACATCCGTATCAAAGAGGGGCCAGATGAGCTCAAATGGTGCATGGCAGAATCTGGAATCTACACTCCAAAGGAAGGCTACTTGTGTCTGCTACAAGATAAACAACCTGATAACATACAATCCTAGTGGCAGAACATATGGAAGTTAAAATCTCCTCCCCGCACCAGACTTTTCTTCTGGTGCATCCTTTGAAACAAAGTACCAACAGGCGACACACTCTCTCACAAATCTGTGTATGGTCCTCATTGGTGCATCCTTTGTAAACAGAGCTCTGAAACAACCGAGCACTTGTTCCTCACTTGCAATACCACAAAACATATATGGAGATCTGTTGATGCTGAGATCCGATTCACGGGAGAATGGAAAGGAGACAGTATAACAGTTGCATGGGAAGCCTGGAACAGTGCACACTCTAGGACAAATCTACCATGCCTCCCCCTGATTATTTGCTGGGCTATATGGTTGGCCAGAAATAAATTGACCTTCGAGGACAGCATCATCAGATGGCAAAGCATAACTGCCAAAATCGTAGCAGCCTTCTTTGAGCTACCTGAATACTCTCCGCCTCAACCCCGCAGACCAACTGTTCCCAAACCAATTGACCACTCCACACTGTGGCCTTTTTTTGATGGGGCAGCCCAACAACAAGGATGCGAGGGGGCTTCCTTTTATACCTTTCTGATCAGCATTACTATAAAGTCAAAATGGGTTTGGGTGGAGGAACAAACAATTTCGTAGAATTAATCACTCTTCGACATCTTTTACATTTTGCTATAAATCATGAATGCAGAGATATTCAGATCTTTGGTGATTCAAATATCATTATAAATTGGATCAACAATAACTCTAGATGCCACGCACACACACTTATCAACATTCTGGATAAAGTGATGCATTTAAAATCTCTATTTAATTCCATACTTGTTCGTCATATTTATAGGGAGCATAACAATCATGCCGATGGCCTATCCAAGGAGGCCACGCACCTGCCAAGAGGACAATGGATAATCCATGAACAGAGGGGTACTTCACAATACCAGTATTATCACAAACCTTATATAGATTGGACTTATTAGGTGGATGGCACCTAAATTATTTTGCAGATCACCGGCTATATATGATGATGTAGATATCTAGTTTTTTTCTTTTATTTATGCACATCACCCTGCGAGGTGTATATGTGTTTTGAACTCCTTATAGCATCATCCTGCGTGATGATTTTTTTATTTTTGATACAACGATTCATAGGAATGGAATTGTAGATATTCTGTACATATTACAAACTGACATGAATGCATATGCTGACAAGCACATACTGTATGTAATTTTTCAACATATAATGAAAGATTACGATTTTTTCCTGGGGAAAAAAATACTTTGCAAGAATTAATAGAAAAATATTCAACAAAACTAACATCAATAGCCATAAAAAGATAATCAACATGTAGAATACTTACAAGAAATGTATTAACCAATCCTCTCTTATCCCAAAATGATGTATTCACAACAAGAAAGAGTTTTTCGAAATCAAAATCTCCACAATAGATCACATCTCCACAAGTATACAAGAGTATTTTAGCTAGGACAAAATCCTTCAAAGAGGTCGTGTTGACCACACATGTGTCAACTCCCCCAAGATGCAGAGTTCAGGTTAGAATAGATGAAATTTTTTCAGATTCATCATCATCATGCAGCTTCGAGATTGTCATTGTAGTTCCAAATTTTGCAGTGCTATAGGCCTTTATTGTAAAAATGATTTTGGTATGTCTATTAAGCCATGTAAAACATCTAGGTAAGCCTATGATTCTTAGTAAAGAGTTTCACTCTAGGGAGTTTTTTTTCCTCCACTAAGTATTTGTGTTTTTTGATGCTTATAATTGGTAGAGTTTTCTACCACACATACCCCAAAGTTGGAGTGGGGCTCGATGGTAAGGTCTTAGGCAAGTCATAGTGTTAGATATCATTTTTGGGATTCAACTGCGTTAAGTAAGTCATTCAAACGTATGACCATTTCCATGAGAGGTAGTCGTAACTGACTAATTTCTCATGATTTTTGAATAGTTCACTTAGCACTCATTGCATCGGGTGATGCTAAGGTTTTGCAAATGGGGTAGCAAGCTAAGTGGGCTTGATTGTGGGGAAAAAACTCCACAGTTAAGCGCGCTTGAGCCAGAGGAGTTCTGGGATGGGTGACCTCCTGGGAAGTCCTGGTTACCCGATGCAATGAGTGCTAAGTGAACTATTCAAAAATCATGAGAAATTAGTCAGTTACGACTACCTCTCATGGAAATGGTCATACGTTTGAATGACTTACTTAACGCAGTTGAATCCCAAAAATGATATCTAATATAATGCACTGCGTAAATCCCCCATACTTAAATTCAAAAAGAGTCAAGGGATCTCTACTTGAATGGTTCATGAGGCACAATACTTGCTAAGGTTTTGCAAATGGGGTAGCAAGCTAAGTGGGCTTGATTGTGGGGAAAAAACTCCACAGTTAAGCGCGCTTGAGCCAGAGGAGTTCTGGGATGGGTGACCTCCTGGGAAGTCCTGGTTACCGGGTGCAAGCCCCGGAAGTGATGATTGATGCTATGTGATTCGTTCTCCACATTTCACTAGTTTCAATCCCACTTCTTCACCCCTGTGAGCATCACCCGATGCAATGAGTGCTAAGTGAACTATTCAAAAATCATGAGAAATTAGTCAGTTACGACTACCTCTCATGGAAATGGTCATACATTTGAATGACTTACTTAACGCAGTTGAATCCCAAAAATGATATCTAATATAATGCACTGCGTAAATCCCCCATACTTAAAGTCATAGTGTTATCAAGTCTATGTAAATTATCATACTAGATCATCTATCAAGTGTCGCAGAATTTGGTTGTCTATAGGTCATGTTTTAATTGTAAAATTTCCCCTTCTATATGGGATGTCTATGTAATATTTGATGTAAAAGTGTTGTCTATAGAAGTTATAGGGGGTATGAGTACTTGATTTTACACCTCAACTCCTAAACTTTCTATCTAGACACACTTTGAGGGTGGAAAATATATGTAAAACCCCTCTTGAGTCATTTATTTTATTTTCCAGCAAAAAATGTACAAAATAATTAGCTAGAAATTTGTCAAAAAATTAAAATGAGAGAAAATTAAATTCTCTCCAAGTGGAAAAATTATTAAAAATTATTGAGGACCTTTCCGAAAAGGAATCAAGTCAAAAATATGAGAAAGGTCACATTTCCAAGGCAGAAAGTTCCACTCAAAAAATTCGTTGGGCCAAAAAAATAATTTCAAGGGAAAATTGAACTTTTGGTCCAGGTGGGTATTTTGAATGAGAAGATTTCGAGAAAAATATTTTTGAAGATTTCCCAGTGGTCCAAAACCATCCAGAATTCAAAGATTGGTCCATCCAACAGATGCATCAAGGAAATCAAATTTTCCTGGAGATTTGTGTAGCAGTTATCAAGGATTCAAAACCGTTTGAAGAGGATCAAGCCATGGATCAAGGGAACTAGCCATTTTTCCACTTGGAGGGGTCTCATGCTCTCATTTTTCCTATATATAATGAAGCTATTTGCTTATTGTATCATCAGAGATCATGAAAAAATTGTAATCGAGCTCTAAGTCAAGCCATGTTGATCTCTAATATTTTTTTGGAAATAATAAATAAGTCTTTGGGGTTTATTCATGGTGGTGTTCCTCTTCTACTTTTTGTGGTAATATTTTTTTGAATCATGTTCAAGGGCGTGATGGTCAAGGTCTCACGGTCCAATGAGATATTGATGATTGTAGGGGACACAGTTCTCGGGGAGCAGAATTTTGTCGGCGGAAGTGAGTCAGCATAGGGAAATGGCTGCAGAGAAAACCAGGATTGGACGCAGGCAAAGGCAATGAAGGGGGAATAGCACAGCGTGGGCCTACGGAAATTGGATAGTGCTGCAAGTGACAATGGCAAGATTGGACGGTTGCAATGGTAAGAGCGGACAACAACAAGGTAGAAGCAGATATGGAATGTTTTTTTTACTATGTCGACAGCAGAGCAGTGGTTGCAGAGTACGAAGTCAGCTAGGGGCGGCTAACGGTGGTCGTGTGGCGTGTCGACGCCTATTGTGCAGTGCACTGCGAATGGTGGTCTCCAGGCAGCACCGTAGGACGTCAGGGTTGGTTGGTTGGCTCTTCTATTTATTTTTATTTTATTTTTTCTTTGTATTTTTATATTTTCTTTTTCTTTTTCTTTCTATATTTTTTTAACTCTTTTTTTTTACTATTGTTTTTATAAACTTATTTCATATTTTCTTTTTCTTTTTCTTTTTCTTTCTATATTTTTTTAACTCTTTTTTTATTGTTTTTATAAACTATATATATATATATATATATATATATATTCTTTTTTCCTTTTTTTTTCAATGGTTTTCTTTATTTGCTTTTTTTTAAATATAGATATATTTATTCCATTTTTTTCTATTCTCCTCCTTTTTTTTCTTAACCGTTATATATATATATATATATATATATATATATATATATATTCTTTTATTTTATTTTTTAATTTTCTCATTTCGATTTTTTTTATAACACTTTTTTTTAAATAATGGCCAAAGGTCTGACAATAAAATGGAGAATCTCCAGAAACTATATCGCGAAATGCTTTGATCTCAACGACAACAAAGTTGACAAAAAGTTGATGGCCAAAGGCCAGATCAAACTAACTTTGTGCAACAGCTAAGCGGCCAGAGGATTGAACAGCTCTAATACCAATGTTACAAACAAAGTTCGTATATGCAACAAAAAGTTCACAACACTTCAAAGATGAAGACTTCCATTAAGATTACATGTATGTTGAATAGTGTATATAAGAATTGATATGAGATGTGATTGTTACAAATGATGGCCGAATTATATACCTAGGCAAGTGCCCTTTCATTAAATGGTCATGTCTTTTTGAAGTTAGAACATTCCTTTTCATTAACTAATCACTAGTTAATTAATCATTAATTATGATTATTTATTGTTTACATTACTTTTATTATTTTTTTATAAATTATTTTCATAACAACTATTATTTTATTGAGTACTTTGTTAAGCCAAAACCTCATATATGCAAGGCTCCTCTTATAGTGGTTGTCCAAAGTTTGAGGAGACAATATACAATTATTTGGCATATTATTGTTGCTTGTTTGGAACTTGAGGCTTGTGGTTTGTTATGAATAAACAATAATGTAAAACAATAATAATAATAAATAATGATTAATTAGTAACTAGTTAATGAAAAGGTATGTCCCTAAGGGCATAACAATTGGTGAAGAGGTACTTGCCTAGAGCATATAAGGAGTTCCTCACCCTCATTGTAATCATCTCATATCAATTCTTTTATAATATTCAATACACCATTACTTGTCCTACAATGGATGTCTTTGTCTTCGAGGTATTTGAAACTTACATCGTTGCATATACGAACTTTGTTCGTTACATTGGTATCATAGTTGTTTGATCCTCTGGCCGCTTAACTGTTGCAGAGAACCAATCTGATTTGGCCCTTGGCCATCAACACTTCATCAACATTGTTGTTGTGTAATTTAAGCGTTTCACTCGAGTTTGGAGTTTCTCCATTTCTCAGTTTTCAGGCCTTTGCCCATTTATTTTTAAGTGCATATATTATAGAAAAAACTAAAAAAAAAAAGGAAATGAAAAGATGAAAAAAGAAAAGAGAAAAACAAAAAACAAAACAATATCAAGAAAAAACAAGTCTATATTTTAGGAAAAACAAAAAAAAGGAAAAAAAAATATAAAAAATCAAATAGAAAAAATAAAAAAAATTATATAGCAAGCGTGTGTGTTGTGTTCGTTTATATATATATTAAAAAAAACGAACACTGAACCGGCCCTGCAACATCGTCATCTTCCCTCTACGCGCATCTAACCCAAAGCTCCGCCACCACCACAAACAAAACCACTGTCGCAACACAGCTGCAGCCACAGTGCCAACTCTGTTGACATCAGACCAACCCATCCGCAGCGACATACCAAGTCCGACGACTGTCTCAACCTCAACCAATACTTTGGGGTTGATGAACTGCCCTCTCCAACCGCTGCTCAACCGGGTGCACCATCGTCGTCCGACCACTTAGCATAGTCGTCCTCTGAATTAGTCGTTGTCGTGGAAGAAAACACCACCACTGCTCCACGTCCTCGGGTCATAACGCAGGTTCGACTACTGCCACCATACTATTGTTTCTCATTAAGTTTTCCCAGTGTTGTGAAAAGCGCGATTAAATCGCAATTTAATGAAAAAATCGCGCTTTTTTCAGGATGGCGATCAAATCGCGATTTTTATGCCAAAAAATCGCGATTTTTATGGAAAAAATCGCGGGGTTGCCAGGCAGCACGATTTATAATGCGTTTTTTGGTTTTTTTTTTGTCATTTGGACAGTGGGCGCGCGCGGAAGGAGGAGGAGGTGTTGGAGAGCAGCTGAAGAGGGTTTGTGACCAAATCTAAGTGCTTAGAGGACAAATTCAAGAGGAGACCACCGATTTCTCCATAGAAACGGTATGTGGATTAATTTTTTTTGTTTTCATTGTTTAAAAACATTGTTTTTCTATGTTTTTCATTGTTTTTGGTTGGGAAACTTCATATGGGCACCATTTTTCTTTTGTTTTCATTGTTTTTAAAGAATTTTTTGTATTTTTTCATTGATTTGGGATGGGTAACTTGGTATGACTATGGGAACCAATTTTTTTTTTCATTTTTTTTAAACATTGTTTATGTTTTTTCATTGTTTTTGGCATTTGCCATTTGGTTGGGTAACTTGGGTTTGGAACTTTGGATTCTGGAAATTTGTAACTTGTAATTTTGTAAATGCTAAATTGTAATCCTAAATTCCTATTTCCTAATCCTTATTTTCCCATAGGTTTGCAAATTCAAAGTTCAAAAACAAACATGCCAAGGAAATTGGATCCTTTCTGGGAATATGGTGAACCTAAAGCTCTGAATGATAGACAAAACTTGAATTGCAAGTTGTGTGGAAAGGAGATATACGGGGGGGTGTACAGGTTGAAGTTTCACCTTGCACAAATCCCTGGACATGATGTGGGGCCTTGTATAAATACAGATCCTGAAATTATCCAAAGAGCCATGAGAGCATTGGAAGAATTAGAGCACACTAGAGAGGCCAAAGAAGAACTCAAAAGGCAACTAAAAAGGTCAGCTGAAGGAAGTGGGCCAAGTGGCACTGGTTCTACTGCAGCACCAGTCAATCCGGTAGCTGCATCATCATTTTTTGTTCCTCGAACCACACCTGGTTCACAACCATCTATCGGTTCAATGCTAGAAAGAACTGATAAAGAACACGCTGACAGGTTGATGGCAAAATTTCTCCTCTGGAGTGATATTCCTTTCAGCGTTGTAAGGAATAATCCATTTTTCCAGCCTACTGTTGATGCTATTGCCAGTGTTGGCCCGGGGTACAAAATCCCTTCTTATCATGATTTCAGAGGCCGGATTCTTCAAAATGAAAAGCGTCACTGCACCCAAAGATTGAAGGATTTTAGGGCATCATGGGCACAAACAGGATGCACTGTTATGTCAGATGGTTGGACTGACCAAAAGGGGAGAACCCTTATAAACTTCTTGGTTAGTTGTCCCAAGGGGACTATGTTTATCAAATATGTTGATGCATCTCATCAAATCAAAGATGCAAGAACTTTATGTGATTTGTTGGATGTGTTTATTTTGGAGGTGGGTGAACAACATGTTGTCCAAGTCATAACGGACAATGCTGCAAATTATGTTGCTGCTGGTAGAATGCTTATGAACAGGCATCCTACTTTATTTTGGACACCTTGTGCTGCCCATTGTATTGATTTGATGTTAGAGGACATAGGGAAAATTCCCTTTGTCAAAGATATTGTTGACTCATCAAAAAGCATCACAAAATTTATATATAATCATACTTCTGTGCTTAGCTTGATGAGAAGATTCACCAACAACAAAGAGTTGGTACGCCCCACCATTACACGATTTGCCACGAGTTTCATATCTCTTCAATCCCTCTTGAATTCTATGTGGGATGTGAAGAGAATGTTTCTTTCAGAGGAGTGGCGTGCTTTGTCAATGAGCCGCAAACCAAAAGGAGAGGTCGTATGCAGACTAGTTTCATACCAGGAAGACTTCTGGGCAGGAGTGCAGGAGGTGTGCGCCGTTACTGAACCTTTGGTAAAGGTTCTTCGATTGGTTGATGGTGAGAAGCCCGCAATGGGCTATTTGTATGAAGCCATGGACATAGCCAAAGAAGCCATTCGGGCCTACTATGATGATAAGGGAGATGATGGGTTTCAGAAACAACTCCTTCTATGGGGAGTGATTGATGAGCGATGGAACAACACACTCCATCGTCCCATTCATGCTGCTGGGCTTTTCCTGAACCCTGCATTTTCTTATGCATGTGGGTTTGATTTTGATGCTGAGATCATGGATGGATTCTTATCCTGTGTCCAGAAGATGGTGCGATCTCCAGAACAACGTATAGAGATCTCTAAACAAATTGAGACATAAAATGGCAGGTGGCACATTTGGCTTTGAGATGGCTATCACTGATAGGACGATTAAAATGCCAGGTATTTTTTAGTTTGTAACTTTGTTTCAAATTTCATTGTCTCTTCAAATTCCATTTTTTTCTTATGTTTATTTAAAATTTTATTTGTAATTTTGTTGTAGATGCATGGTGGAAAATGTATGGTGGCAGGGTACCCCTTTTGCAAAAGCTTGCCATTCGCATCCTCAGCCAAACATGCAGCTCCTCAGGATATGAGCGCAACTGGAGTGTATTTGAAAAAATACACAACAAGAAGCGCAACAGGTTAACACTTAAACATTCAAAATATTGCAAATTTCCAAATAAATTTTTGAATTCATTAAACAATATTCTTTTTATAATATTAATTATTAATTATTATTTCATGATCTTTATACAGGTTGGAGTCCCAGCGACTTAATGACATGGTCTACGTCTACTACAATCTTCGATTGTGGGTGAGGCAACTTGAGAGGACACCTGATGTGGATGCCATCTCATTGGATGGGATTGACACCACTGCTGCATGGAGGGTTGAGGCCGAGAGGCCTCTCATGGATTCTATTGATGATTGGTTAGTGCAGGATGTCGTGGAGGGGGAGGAGGAGGAGCAGGTGGAGGAGGAGGAGGAGGAGGAGGAGGTGACACCGCCTGCCCGGGCTACCACTGCCACCAGTAGAGGACGTGGTCTACCTCCTATAGCTCCTACTTCTAGTTCTTCAGCTTCTAGAGCACATCAGACTCCACCAGCACGGGCACCAGCATCTACATCTAGAGGGAAAGGGAAAGCTGTGGCATTTTCTCGCAAGAGGGGCAGAGGAAATCAATAGGATTAGACTTTCATTTAATTGTATATGACATTATGACATGATGAGATACATTATCATATTTTTTGTTGATATTTTGAGGCTAAGTTGGGACTCAGGAGTCAGGACTTACTATTCAGGACATGATTCAATGTTATGTGTGATTTTAGCGCTAGAAATGATATTAAACATCTTATATATTAGTTTTTTTATCATATTTATGTGTCAATGTATTTATTTTATGTTGTAGATGGTTTAGATATTAAAAAAAATGAAAAAAAAATGAATATTTTTGTACCAAACGATTTTTTCCCGATTTTTCCGATTTTTTCCGATTCGTTCCCCGCGCCGATTTAATCCCCCTCGCGCTTTTCACAACATTGAGTTTTCCCCACAACACTGCTCCCCCGATAAACACAGTGCACTCACTGTCATGCTACTTTGTAGACACAGTACAACTGACTTCTTATATTCTCAACCACAATCCTATTTGTCGTTGTCTCTACACCATTCCTATTCAATGGCTACTACGCCCATTCTCTTTCTCTTTCTCGAACCACTAGTTCAATGAGCAGACAATATTATTTTGGAGGAAACTAAATATTAATTTCCAGAAGTTTCGTTTCCAAGCGTTGCAATCCTCCACAAGATACATTGGTCAATTAATTAATCAAGCCATTGCCGTTGGGATAAGGTGTGAAGGCTCGTACAAAAAAAAAAACTATAAATTAAATTAACATAGTTTTAACCCTGAAACTCATGTAAATCAAAAATTAAATCTAAGTTGAACGTCCAATGAGTATTCTATCATTAATCTATTCGAAGGTGATCTCAGTAAATATTGACTTTTGAGAGGTATTACATATTTTCAATCTATTCGAAAGTGATCTCAGTGTAAAGAGAGAGGAGAAGAGGTAACTATTGAAAAAAAACAATATTAAGTAGAATTTTATTAAAAAAAAAGAGTTCAAAGGGGAATAATAAAACCTGTATTTAATATATCAAAGGTGTAAAGTGAAAAGAATTAGCTGATAAAAAAGAAAAGAAAAAAAATTAGAGGGTTATAAAGAATAATATATATATATATAAAGGGCCATTTAGCATGGACGTCCAAGTATTTTTCGACAAAAAATTATCGAGGAACCATCCAAAGGGAAAAAGTTAATATCGCTATTAGTACAAGAAACGACGAAAATTACATAAATATTATTTGGTGAATCGACAGTTAATTTCAGATGCCAATGTAGGCAAAACAAACAAAAATTTTTGGAAAAAAATATGAAACCAATGATTTACAAATAACAGTGGATCATTATGAGTACATATCACAATTTCGTGTTATAAAAATGCATGACATAGAGGTTGACATAATTTTTGGTCAACCTTGTTTTAGAGAATTGGATGCATTCATGTTAAACATAGAGAAAAAAGAATTGATTTTTCTTATAAGGGATAGTTGACCACATTTCAAGACACGGCAATGAAGTCAAAATCAATAATGTCCTCATCAGAAGACTTTAAGGATGTTACGAAATTGATACTTCAAATGAATCAAAACTCAATATCGAAGAAACAAAAAGAGCTTGAGGAGGCCATATCCAATAAAAACGAAGAAAAATCTCGTTTAAAAAGATCATATTCAGAAACTACTTGCACAAGTCAAAAAGTGTAAAACTAAGAAGCACAAGTTAGAACAAGAAAAAGAAATTAAGCAAAGTCTTCCGGTAGAAATCACATAAGAGAATTTTTTGGCCGACGCGTTTCGAACCAACAAGTGTGGTTCATCATCAGGACCAGATGAAGAGGTAGACCATGGCAAAGGCTTAAATAGTGAGCAATGTAGAGACATAATTTCAAGTAACGACTATATTTGAACAATAATATTTAAATTATGATATTAATTTATTAATATATTAAAAACAAATAATATTACGTAACGACTATATTAAATGGCTAGTTTTTGAAAAATAATGATATTAGGTTATTAGTTTATTAAAAAATATTAATAGGTAACAGCGATATTAAAAGACTAGTTTTTGAAAAATAATATTTAAATTAATTTATTAAAACCAAATATTACTAGTTTTTGATAAATAATATTTAAATAATGATATTAGTTTCTTAATTTATTAAAAAATATTAATAAGTAGCGGCTATATTAATAAAATCAAATATTACTAGTTTTCGAAAAATATTATTAAATTCTGATATTAGTTTATTAATTTATTAAAAAAAATATTAATAAGTAACCGCTGTAAAAAACAGCGAGTTTTTGAAAAATAATATTTAAATTAATTTATTAAAAAAAATCAAAGTCAAACTCTAAACAAAGAGGGAAGTCAAAAATTATAAAAACGAGTCAAGACCCTAATCGAGACAAGATCATTTAATAAATAAAATAATTAATGGAAATAAAATAAACTAAATTAAAAATAATTAATGGAAAAATAAATAAAATAAAACAAAAATATACACAAGTCAAAAGAAATATATATATAAATAAATAAAATTAATAATTAAAAAAAAAAAATTATATATATATATATATATATATATATATTCTCAAAGAAAAGTAATCAATAAATAAAATGGGGTCAACAATAAAATATGGGGTTGAGGCCCACTAAACAAATAACAAAAATATTAAAAGGAGTTAAAAACGAATAGGATGATAAAATACATAAAAAACATGAAGGATCAAGAAAATAAACTCTAATGAAGAATAAATCAACAACAAATACTATAAAAATGACGTCAATACCTACATAGATAAACAAACAAACAAAATAAAATCCCAAAAAGAAGCCTTAAAAACTAGGAGAACAGGACAGGGACCCAACTTCTACTAATATTCCAACCATCATCTCTATTCAAATTATTGGGTCTTTCTTCAATTTCTAGGGCCTCCTTCAATTTACAACGATCGAAATGACTAACCCTAGCGAAGCCTAAATACAAAAAAGAAAAGGAAAGTTTTGACAAAAAATTCAACGAAATTCTATCAAAGAAAGAAGAAGAAAATTTACGCTTAAAGGACCTTCACAAAAAATTATTAGAACAAATCAAGTGTTTAAAAGACGAGAAGCTTGAATGCCAAAATAAAGTTGACTCAGAAAACGAGGAACTCTTATATCTCAAAAATCATAATCAAAGTCTACTCATTCATATTAAGAAACTTAAAAATGATAAGAAATTATTAAACAACAAATTAGACGAATTTATAATGAAAGAAGTGTCGAAGTCTTCAATCCAAGTTGATGAAAAAGATACGAACTCCAACCCAGTAAATATCACAACTCAAGAAGAAGAGAAACCTATAAAAGTTAAAACCAATACAGATATCGCAGTTCAAACAATGGAAATTCCAGGTGATGATCCACTAACCAACTCAACAACAACAGTACCTGAAGTAAATGAGGAAATGACCACACACATCATAAGGGGAAATCCAACCAGCAGGACTCCTTATCGACATCTGAACCATAAGAGTAGACAACTAAGTCAATCTATATATTTGAACCATTCAGAACAGAAACAACAGATTTATGTTCCAAGGAATACTGAAGTTTGCAGAATCCAGTCCTATGATAACAATTCATTACAAAATTCTAGTGATCAGAAGATTCCACAGAAGGTTAATCTAGGATGGTCTAATCCATTCTCAGTCCGACAATTTTGTCTATCACTCAGAGGATCATATTGTCTTGTATCAATGAAGATGAAAGTTCAAAGACGAGAAGATATTCGAAACAGGAAAAGAGATCAAGCCCTTCATCAGTAAGCTTTGAGGACAAATCTTTTTGAAGAGGAAGGCAATGTTATGAATAAAAATATATATAAACTAATATAATAACGTAAAACAATAATAATTATAAATAATGATAAATTAGTGACTAGTTAATAAAAATGTATGTCCCTAAGGACATAACCATTGGTGAAGAGGTACCTGCCTAGGGTATATAAGCAAGCTCTCACCCTCATTGTAATCATCTCATATCAATTCTTTTGTAATATTCAATACAAAATTACTAGTCCTACAATGGATGCCTTTGTCTTCGAAGTATTTTGAAACCTGCACCGTTGCGTATACAAACTTTGTTCATTACATGGTTTTGGAACAAATTTGTTGAATACAAAGGCTAGAACTTTCATCTCTGCAGATTTGTCAATGTGAGCTTAATTCATGTATTGTTTTTCCTCATTTATGAGATTTTTGTTGAGAAATCAAGGGAAGCTATATTATGGTGATTTCGCTTGCTTTGAAATTTGCTTGTGATGTTCTTTTACTTAACTTGATGTACTAGTTATTAGCTTCTTCTTTCACTTGGTTATTATTGTGTTTTGTATCATCAAACAGCTACCAAACAATGAAAATCAATGAGACAAGAGGACACAAAATGTAGGCTAGTAGTCAGGGCCAAAACCTCTCCTCTTGAGAGAAAAACCCACAAGAATTTTTCTCTTATAGAATCCTGACCCTTGACAAAGACTCCTCCAAGACCAATTCAAACCTCTTCTCACAAAGTCAACCCAAATCAAACTTGCTTCACAGCAGCTGCAACTTCTCCTTCAATCACAATTTCAGACCTGCAATTTCTTACTGTGATTCTCACCCTTCCTACAAAAACCCTAGCTTGCACTTGTGGTGGGAATATCGTGCAATAGGTCTCGTTTCTCCTTCGCTTGGTGAGCTTCCTTTTCCTTGACAATTCAGTCTGCAAACTTGATCCTTTTCACACTAGATTTCGGCCTCCAAGATGACTGCAAATTTTGGTCTTGCTGCCACAAAAGATCCTAATTTGCTCGCACATGAGATGAAGGTGGCCCAAAAACAGAGTTTAATGCTTCACTCTTCCTTCCTTTATTTCTCCTCTTCTTCACTTGTCTTTCTTGTGCTATATTGAACTTCTTGGATGCTTAATCGATGTCTCCAAAATGAGGTCGATTGCCTCTTATATATAGGCTTCCCATGGTGGTCGAACAGCCCTTTCATGAGGCTGACTTGTTACTTTGTAGGCCGACTTGTTGCAGCTAGGCTGACTTGATCTTGGAGGAAGACATTTGACCCTTTTGACTCTAAATAAATTTCTTTTACATGATACAGAGTGCCCAATGGGGTCTTTCATATTTAAAAATGAATCAATTCACTTCTTGACTCTATGACAAACCCTAGAAGCACTCAATGGGTATTTGACCTACAAATAAATTGACCTTGAGAATGAAACTCATGCTATAAAAATAATAATTATATTTTTTCTTTTCCTTTTACAATATACAAGAATCAAGAGTACATTTCATATTTATGAAGATTGAACCTAGTTACTTATTTCAACAAGTTTATGGATGGATAATTTCCTCCTAAAAATCCTGTGTTATTGATGGCTGAAAGTATTGAATTAAAGAAAAATTTTGTGGTTAGAAATCACTGGAAATTTTATTACTTTCAGATGTCGACATCCTCCTATTACATACTTGATGAATCTTTCACCATTAGTACCTACATCTAAAATCCAGACTTTGTAAATAGAAATAAATAGATGGTTGTAGCATGTGTTTTCCACTATAATCAGCCCTATTTTTCAGAGAATTAACTTCAAATGACCTTGTGCCTTAGACCCCATAAGCCCAATATTTTTTAGGCACTGATCTTGGTTTCCAACCACTGAAAAATTTTCAAAATTTATCCTTTAATTTGTTGGTTTATAATTCTGGAAATTACATTCAAAATATTACAATCCAGATTTCATTTTAGGAAAGCAACCTTGTATGCATTATCTTTTATCAGACTTATTCTCTTCATATAGATCTGAAATCTCATACAAAATTTCTGCACGTAAAAATGAGATCCAACATAATTCTAAGTAACCATTTCATACCTAACATATTGCTAGACTTCGAATACTTCAGCTATCCCCACCTTGAGTAGGAGAAGAGCCAACCTAAAGAGTGGGAGTGGGTTGTTGTGGTGAAATCGGGATGACCCCTCCAAGCTGACCTTCAGTTTCCACCTTGTGAGTTAGGACTTTGAACATCTTAGGTCAGAATTTAAATGATAACAAAGCTAGGATTTTTCATGGCTTTTCCTCACTAGGGTTTAGGATAGCTAGAGTATTGTACTAGCAATGGGATGAGATTTATGGTATGTACATGTATTTCATCTTTATACATATATATAAAAGTTTCCAACTGTCCATGATTGTCTCAATTGCAGAATTAAATTTCAGCATCATTTTGGTTTGATAATTTCCAGCACCAGTTTGTCATGTTAATTTTCCATAGTGAAGGTTGAAAATGTTAAGTGATTTAACATTAATATAGAAGATAATAGGGCAGATTTACTATTGTAACTCTGCAATAATTGCAGTAATTCCAAATCTATGCTTGGAAAGTGTTCCCTAAAAGATGAAACTTGTGGAACTCGGAATATGTTTATATCCTTACTCTTGAATTGCCTAGTGAGTTGAAGTTGCAGTGAATTGAAATATTGTCATTAGTTTTCTGTTGAAATTAATATTTCAGATCAGCCATAGGATTTGCATCCTAGAAACCTCTAGTGTTAGATGAAATTTCAGAATTTGTTTTCGAAGAAAGCATTCCAAAATTTCTACATATAGGCCTACATTTCACTTGGGGCCCCTTTCCATTTAAATAGGTCAATATTGCCACCTATTTGTTCTTTGTTTGAAGGCTTGGACCATGTCAACAATGTCACATGGCATCTCCTCATAAAAATAGATCTACCCCAAATATGTAGAAAATGGCTCAAACAAAGTGACCTCACCACAAATACCTAAAAGGTAAAAAAAAACCTCCCAATATGTGAAATATGTTTTCAATAATGTGTAATGCCCCAAGGGACCTCTTCAAAAATAAAATACACCTCCAAATACATGAATGTTCCTCCTTTGGGGTATTTCTCGTCCCTTCTTGCTTTCAAAACCTGCTAGCCACTTCTTTGAAGAGAGATTTCAACTTTATGTGAGCCTTTGACCATGACAAGTGCAATTTTAGTGCCATATGGCACCTTTTCAAGTAGGGTATTTCTCCCTTGTGCTCATTAACCCCTTGTCCTTGCCATGTGTCATGCTTTGGGCCTCCAACCACAGAAAAAATATCCCTAGGAGAAAATTTTGTGGGTAATATGATAATATCCCTAGGAGAAAAAATTTCTCCAAGATGGTCCTCAGTCGGCAACCAGCGACCCCTTGCAGCCACCAGCTAGCTCATTGTGCCATTTCTCCGCCACCTGAGCCAACCATGTCATCCCTCACCCATCTACCATGATCGTATGTTTGAAGGTGGGCCTCCCAAACTTAAAGGTATACCTTGTCATTTGGAAATTGAATACTATAGTTTGCTTATCATGGACACTTTTGGGCATGGATTAATGGGGGGATTCGGCAAAAGAACGGGCTAGGTCTGTGTCTTGTCCCCTAGACCCCTTTGGGAATCAACCTTGGATTCTAGTCCCATGGGATCTCTCTTACCAACCATTTGGCTCTAGGGATGGTATTTCATGGGAAACCCTGTTTTTGGTTGCATGGTCTCGCTCTCTTATATGCTTATATTACCCACTTCCATTCATTATTATTCATCATTTCTCCCACCTGGGTCCACATTCCTCCACTAGGTTCATATAGGGTTAGCATGCCCCTTCCCCTTGCCCACACCTAGGGTCATGGCTTGGAATGAAGCTCAAAGGTTGATGCAGCTAAAAAGAAAGATAAAAGCATACATGGACACACTCAACGGGAAAATGTACCACAAAATGCAAAAGATGGCAAGGACAAAAACATTTAGCACGTGGGAAAAAGTCAATACATGAGCTCTACCCCATCATCATGGCCATCACCCTGGTTCCAATAGGTTCTATAAGCCTTCTTCATCATATAGGAACCCATAATTGTCCCAACGCCTTGTGGGCGAAGAACCGCCCCACCTAAAGGGGGGATTCATTGCTATATCTTACACATCATGCTCTAACCCCTTTGAGCCCCGAGCAGTTAATCAAATCATAAAAAGGCAAAAGGCATATAAAGAAGGGTGGAAAAATCAAGTTCAGGGCACCTCATGTACCACGATTGCTCTCTCCTACACATTATAAACCCAAGTGTCGCATTCCCGCTTGTTAGCTACCCTTGTACCAAGCATGTGACCTAGAGCTGCCCCTTTTCATCCCCTACTCCATTCATCTATCTGTCACATGCCGCCAGCTTTTGAGGGATGTACCTTGACTATATTATCTCCTTTAGAGGTAGAAACCATCTAATAGGATACTTGGTTAACCCCATTAGGAGTTTATGAGACATTGGCACATCCCGGAGCCCATTATAGAAGGGCAGGCCATCATGAAGACCCCACCTGTGTGGTTCATGATTAGGTAAGCTCATTTACTCGATTTCTTAATGACTTGTTGTACTGGAAGGCTAAAGTATGCATTGGATCTTATGCAGGATTGCAGATGGTTTCCATTTAGGGTTTTGTCTCCCTATACGAGGTCCTAACCCTCTAGAGGGTTACATTGGCACATATAGGGTGAGCATTGAGAGCCATGGGCCTCCACAGCAGTAGATTGCACTTCATGGATCCTCGCGGCCATTCAGAGATTGCTCATGGTTCACTTGTTGGACGAGGAGGATGTACCTGATCCATCATACCCAGCTGACCCCAAATCTACACCATACACTTGGCAGATGATCCAAGACTCATACGATGATGTGGCATTGCCTACATTATCATCCTAGCCCTTACAAGCAACCTACAGGCATCTACGATTTGTTTGGAGGCCCATGAGGACACTTGTGTGCCCCCACATGTCATTTGGAGCACCACAAGTTATTACAAGGGGCCAACCCCTTGTCCACTACAGGGTCCTATTCTTCATTGTGGCACCCATGGACCTCAGTAGGCCTCTTAGAGGGCCCTGCAACATGCATAGATTATTATTTAACATCTTGAGAGGCTTACCTTTTCATTTATGAGCTAGTTTGGTGGGCTTGTCACCAAAAGTTGTATTATTAGAACATTATTTTATTTCTGGGGCTTATGTAGGCCAAGGAGGCTAATTCGAACCCCTAGGATGTGTATAAATACAAGTGAGGTGAGATCATTTCTCATCGTCACTTTGGGTTTGGACCACTTATCTCTCTTAACATTTTCGCACTTTTTCTAAGGATGAATTGGAGCTTTATGTATGAGTTTTGATTTATGGATATTGGTCTATCTTCTCTTGGAGCTTCTTTATTGTCAATTGTGAATGGCTTGGTATACTCTATTACATGTAGGTATGTGCTTTTGGTGTTATTCTTGTTTACTTTTGTCATATATCTTGGACTAGGATTTTTGCTATTCTAGGTCTAATTGCTACATGCATTTACTGCTTAATATTGTAGAATTTGTCTCTATTATAGCATTTCCTTCAATGTATGGGCCATGTAATAGGAATGAAATCTCCTAGGGGTAAAATTTGACCTTGACAAGCCATTTCTCTTGCACATCAAAGTATAAAAGCTACAAGGTTGCTTCTTCTTGACCTAGAAGGCAAACGAAGTGATCTTGAGGCCTCCTTGACTAGGAACCAAGAAATCCTACTCTTACTCAACATAGACTCCATTCTCCCAAAGATTAAGGCACTGATCTACCAAGGGTGGTCACTAAAATCCACATTTTCTCACATTCTTCTAGGACTAGCCACATTGGGGTGACTAGGGCATCAATTTCCTAGCAAGCTAGCCATCAAAAAAATTCGATCTCCTAGGGTCTCTTGTGCTAGCCTTTCCTCTAGCCCTCCAATTTTGAAGCCATTCCGACAGTGGAGTTGGAAGAAAAGTCAAGCCCTAGCTTCGGGATCAAAACTTGCCCTGCCATCCCCAAGGCTAGTACCTCATAGGGTCAAGACAACATCTTCAAGTGAAATTATTCTCTTGATCCTTTTCCCCACCTTGTCTAGGGTAAGAATATCATTGGTTGCTTCATACCTTCCTCATATCCTAGACCGAGTCCACTTGGCCCCATGTGGTCCCATTCCTTCAAAAGGCTATTCTTCAAGAACCATCTGGGATACCAATTCTAACAAGAATTTTAGAGATTGGGGAACTCCTTCACAAGCTTATTCCCATAAACCTAGCCCTCAAAATCCTCTCTTCCTTTCCCTAGAAACACATAGTACCTTGCTTAGAAAGCAAGCAAGCTCTATCCTTCAAACTTTCTGGAAAAGGGTGTGCGTCACTCATATCCATTGACATATCATACATTAGTGACTCCATACATATCGGGTCTCCTCCCATTAATGAAATTCCGCAAATAGAAGGGAGCCTTAGCTGAGGTGATAGTGGGCTAAGTCTCCATTTGTTGCCCTTGGCCTAGCATTTGCCCTTTAGGGATCCCCCTTAGGTCCCCTGCTAATTTGAGAAGTAGCATTTTGGCGTCATTGTCGGGGACACGAACGTGACATTATTGATATATCATTTGGTAACTGCATTGGAGGAACGAAGTCCAGTTCCTCATTGAACTTCAAAGTCAATGCTTGTAGGGTGAAGCAAGCATATGTGAAGGCATTTTAATTCACCCTAGCGACTCCATTTTGGCATTATATGCAAGATCATGAAAAATGGATAAAAAAAGTATCCACGACATTAGCCCCAAAGAAGAACAAGACATGTGGGAAAGATTGGATTTGTGGTCTAAGCTTTGTGATCATCTGATAGAGCACATGAACGAGGACTTCATACTCAATTTTTTATAGCAAAAGCAGGTCAAACCTCGACAGCATAAGGCAGGAGTATGAAGAAGATCCCACAGATTATCTCTTCTTGGAGCTTGCCTATTAGACTAGTGCATTTAATTCTTTGTCTCACAAGATCAAAGGAAAATATGGCTCATTACCAGATGAGGATTTGGATGACCAGGATGACCAACAAAATGAGGATGATGAGCAAATATTAGTTATGGAATTAGGGGACAATAGCAGTGAAGTGAAAGACATCTCCTTGGAGGACGATGAAGAGGTGGATCCTGAAAGCCTCCAAATTACACAAGAAAGAATGGATGAATATAGTAAGTCGTGCAAGGAGGTAGTAAGGGAATATAATTCTAATGAAGTTTTTTCCTGCTTATATGATGAGGAAGTAAAGCTTCATAAAATGAAATGTGATTATAAAGCGAACCCTACTAATGCTCTCCTCCTAGAAGCATACTATCAAAATCATGTAACAAATACCTTAGCCATTGTTCTTCAAGAGAAGAGAGAAGAAGAGAGGTCTTGCTTATCAACCAACCAAGATGAAGATGACCTTGAGGACCTCGGTGATGGGCAGGATGATTTTGAGAGCACATGTGTTGAGGACAATGAAGTTATGGAAAGTAAGGCCGAAACTGACCTTACCTTTCTCAAGGTTATCACTCCTAATGACTCTCCTTTTTAAAACCTTGAGGAAGGTGATCCCGTAAGCTCCTTAGAGAATGACATTGGAGATTATTTCCGCATTGAAAAAGAGAAATGGGAGATTGTTGGGCCCCAATTTCACTGTGCTCCCATTTATGATACTAACAAGGAAGATGAGATTGAGATTGGTTTTTCCTTTATCTTGGACATTACTTGCGATGACATATCCATCGATGCCTTTGGGAAGGAGAATTATTATTTTCCCTTGCATGAAGAAAGACAGTTGGAAGTGATTTATTCTCCTTTTAACGAAAACCCAATCTTTGATGCTTATAATGAGGAAAGAAATGAGGCTCCCACCTGCCCACCTTATGACTATGTATTCAAATCACTTGAGCCTTTAGATTGTGGGGAGGGAAATCCCATTGAATATGATACTTCGCCCTCCCCTTTGCCTTTCCCACTTGTTCACCACCTTGAGTCTTCCTCAAGTAATTCCCTCATCTCTTTTGATATGACCTCGAGTGACCATGCCCCTTTTCCCCTTTCTAAATATGGTGTCAAGAAAGAACCCTTCATTGAATATACTTTATCCCCTTTGACCCATCCTCAGGATTATGATCACTCTGTGACCTCCCCTCTTCGATGTGACCATCACATTGAGCGACCTATTTGTTGCACTCCTTTCTCTCACCTTTCGTTCCCCTCTCATCACAATCGTGTGACATCCTCAAAGCATGATATTACAAATAGCGATTGTGACGAGGAGTTTTCGAGAGTGATCATACATTCCACCATTGTGTACCTTGAAGGGAAGCCCGGGACCTCTAGATTGACCAATTTTCTTTCTCATAGGACTTCCCTTTACCTTGGATGGAGATCATATTTTCCTGCCTCCCACCTGCTTCATCCGCCATGTGACTATGTCCACATTCGATTTGGGGGTTGCTACATGAGTAATCATATAATATATTGGCAAGCATATGTATATTGATGTGATGATATGTTGGTTGAACTGGCTCTATGATTACACTTAGTATTAGCCTTACTATATGCATGTTAGGGTAGGATGCATTGCATGCAAATTTTCTCATTAGAACTAACATCATATGATATTTCTCATGGTAGATTAGATGCATCTAAATTAAAATTTGCATATTTTATTTTTCTGTTGATTTATGGCCTAGCATTAAGCATATGCGATCATGAGATGGCACGAAGGCATGCTACCCTGTTTTTTTCAATCTATTATATGTCCAGGTGACAAGTTTATTGTAAGTTGGTAACCAAGAGATTTTTGGAGTTCTCGTGACCTCCCGTTTGAGAAGCTTTGCCCACTTCATCGAGAGATCACGTCCCCGATGGAGCCAAATGTTACCCACCATTTTATGGGTAGTATCCCTAGGAGAAAAAATTTCTCCAAGATGGTCCTCAGCCACCAACTAGCTCATTGTGCCATTTCTCTGCCACCTGAACTAGCCATGTGGTCCCTCGCCCATTTACCATGATCATATGTTCGAAGGTGGGCCTCCCAAAGCTAAAGGTACGCCTTGTCATTTGGAAAATGAGCACTGCAGTTTGCTTATCATGGACACTTTTGGGCATAGATTAATGGGGCGATTTGGTGGAAAGAACAGGCTAGGTTTGTGCTCTTGTCCCCTAGACCCCTTTGGGTATTAACCTTGGATTCTAGTCCCGTGGGATCTCTTTCACTGACCATTTGGCTCTAGGGATGGTATTTCATGGGAAACCCCGATTTTGGTTCTGTGTTTGTTAAGTTATGCTATGTTCTATGCTTATAACAGTATACTTCTTTTTCTTATTATATTCCACCGATTAGCAATCACATGTACATAAAGTAAAGTGCAGATAGAACATTAAACGATCGACAGAAAACAAGCCAAGACAAGAGACACAAGATGTGGCGGCTAGCCAGGGACAAACCCCACAATGTGTGGGGAAACTCTTTGATCAAATCTTCTTTTATCTTCAATAATTCAGCAGAGAGAAATAGTACAATAAATCTAATTCATATCAGCAGTAGCAAACCCTAGATCAGTAGCATCAGCATTAGCGGCTTCATTATCAAACTAGGGCAGACCATATCTCACAAACCGACAGTCGGATTGACTTCATTCCACCACCAAAAGTTTCGGCTTCCAGAGGAGGTTCAGATGAACCTACGGCGCAGTTCAGATGAGGAGATCTTCTAGGCCACGCAAGTCAATCTTTACTTCTGCAGTTGCAGCTTCAGTTTCAGCAGTTTCCAGCTTCAAACTAGGGCAGTCGATATCTTGCAAACCGTTCGACGGATTGACTTCATTCCACCACCAAAAGTTGTGGCTTTCAAAGGAGGTTCAGATGAACCTACAGCGTAGTTCCAAAGAGGAGATCTTCTAGGCCACGCAAGTCAATCTTTACTTCTGCAGTTGCAGCTTCAAATTCAACAGCTTCCGGCTTCACGTGTGTGAGAGAGAGAGACCCATTTCAGCGCAGTAGAGAAGAGACTCATATCTGCGCAGTAGAGAGAGAGAGATGTGATGAGATGAGTGAGTCCAAATGAGGAAAAGTCCTCTTATATTTATACACAACATTGGTGGGTGAATAGATGCGACTGTTGGGCCTCTGAGCCTACATGAGTTGTAGGTCGGCTTGATAATAATTCCATAATCAAAATAAATTCATATCTCCATGAATACTTATCGGAATTCGATAATCTTTATATCAATCCTACACCTCTCGACGAGAGGAATCTAATAAAAATATTATTAGCCATGAATAAGATGACCCACATGAAGTTTTGCCCTGGTTGCCAATTTTAACAGTGTTCCCGCTCCCTTATCCACTTATATTACCCTCTTCCATTCATTATTACCCTATTCATCATTTCTCCCACCTGGGTCCACATTCCTCCACTGGGTCCACATAGGGTTAACATGCCCCTTCCCCTTGCCCTAGAATGAAGTTCGAAGGTTGATGCAGCTAAAAAGAAAGATAAAAGCATACATGGCCACATTCAACAAGAAAATGTACCACAAAATGCAAAAGATGGTGGGGACAAAAACATTTAGCACATGGGCAAAAGCCAATACATGAGCTCTACCCCATCATCATGGCCATCACCCCGGTTCCAACAGGTTCTATGAGCCTTCTTCATCATATAGGAACCCATGATTGTCCCAACCCCTGGTGGGCGATGAAGCGCCCCACCTAAAGGGTGGAATTCACTGCCTACCTAAAGGGTGGAATTCACTACTATATCTTATACATCATGCTCTAACCCCTTTGAAACCCGAGCAGTTAATCAAAGAAAATCATAAAAAGGCAAAAGGCATAAAAAGAAGGGTGGAAAAATCAAGGTCGAGGCACCTCACGTACCACGATTTCTTCCTCCTACACATTATAAACCCAAGTGTGGACACCCAAGTGTGGACATCTCGCTTATTAGCTACCCTTGTACCCCAGCATGTGACCTAAGGCTACCCCTTCTCATCCCCTACTCCAATTACCTATTTGTCACATGGCGCCACCTTTTGATGGGTGTACCTTGACCATATTATCCCCTTTAGAAGTAGAAACCACCTGATAGGATACTTGGTTAACCCCATTACGAGTTTAGGAGACATTGGCACATTCGGAAGCCCATTATGGAAGGGCAGGCTATTATGAAGTCCCCGCCTATCATCCATGATTAGGTAAGCTCATTTACTCGATTCTTTAATGACTTGTTGTACTGGAAGGCTAGGGGGCGCATTAGATCTTACGGAGGATTGCAGATGGTTTCCATTTGGGGTTTGGTCTCCCTATACGGGGTCCTAACCCTCCAAAGGGCTACATTGGCACATACAAGGTGAGCGTTGAGAGCCATGGTCCTCCACAGCAGCAGATTGCGCTTCATGGATCCCCGCAGCCATTCAAAGATTGCTTGTGGTTTACTTGTTAGACAAGGAGGATGCACCTGATCCATCATGCCCAGCTGGCGCCAAATCTACACCATACACTTGGCAGATGATCCAGAACTTGTACGATGATGTGGCATCGCCTACATTATCATCCTAGCCCTTGCAGGCAACATACAGGAATATTTGATTTGGTTGGATACCCATGAGAACACTTGTGTGTTGGAAATACTGAGGGGGGTGAAGCAGTATTTTTTTTCAATTGTTACTATGTCCAGCTAGATTCTACACAATTTAAAATCAGAGAAATGAATAACCTTATTATAGAAACAAGGAGGATAAAAATCCTTTTATCAAATGAAAGAGTGAAATAAGATAGTGAGGGTTCCAACCCTTCAAAAACTTAGGCACCAACCTATTTCCAAGCACCTACTTGGTCTTTGGTGAGGCTTTGACCTCTAGGGCTTCGACCCTATCTTATCCAACACTCCAACCTTGTGTTTAGGAGCACCAACTCCAAGGACACCAATCTTGTTGTTTAATAGAGAATGTGTAAAGTACTTACTTGAATGTTCTAGCATATTCTTCAATACCTTCACCACTTCAAAACTTCTTGCCAATCACATAGATCACCACAGGAGTTCACCATAGGAGGGCTATTCCACAATGATGTGACGAGCTCCAAAAACTGTGCTTGATTGTGCAATATAGGTCTCCACCACCTTCCTTTGCTCTAGTTATCTCTTCACTGTAGATATAAGAGTGTTGATGCTGCAATCATAATTTGACTCTGAATCTAGGCTTGATCTGCACAGTCTGAGAGCAACATTTGTCACAACATTGTTGTTGATTTGTGGTAGCATCGAATGTGCTCTAGCCACGAAATTTGGTGGAGAAGTTGGGGCACATGAGATCTCCAATACCCAGAAAGGGTTTGGGCAGATTCTAAATAGTTTAGGAGATATTAAAATAATTAATATTTTTAATGGAGTCCCTAAGTCTAAAGTTAGGGAAAATAAAATATTAATGTGTATTAAAATGAAACTGTGTTAGAATGGTCCAAAAGACATGGATCAAGACAGATCTAAAATTAGTCATTGATTAGGGACTTAATCTCAGTGATTGATATGTCAACAGGAAAAGTCTAAGAGGAGGCTTGAGGGTCACTTGGATAACACACCAGAGTGATCAGTCATTCTATTCTCTAGAATGGGGTTTGCTAAGAGATAGAATTAGTGATCGGGAGTTGCAGTTGAGGGGCATTGAGTACAGAGAAACAAAGAGGCAGAGATAGTGCTGGAAGAGCGGCGCAGTAGCTAGAAAGAGAGACGCAAAGTAGTCAAAGCTCACGCAGGACCACGTAGAGGCAGTCGAGAGCTGTGCAGAGGGCCAGAAAGCTGACGCAGGGCCTCCCAAGGCTGACGCAAACCCATTCAAGGTGACGCAGGGCCAGCGTTGGGCAGAGAGGCGCTGACGCAGCCCAGAAAGGGCAGACACTAGGGTTTTTGGGGAAGATTGGTGTTGCGGAGCTACCGAAAGGATTATCCGGGGTTTCAGCCGGGAAATTTGTCTCAAACTGAGAGGTATTACTGCCAAGGAAATTCTTTGTTAGGTAGGCCAGTTACGGCACCCAGATTGTACTCTGATATTGCTTAATAAGAAAACCCTCAGATAGTTGCACTGATTTTCCCACATTGGGATTTTCTGGGGACATTGGTCCAAAATAACAGTGTCATTTGGTGTGATTGTTTATGTTTCTTTCAGTTGTTGATCTGCAATATGTTGAGCATGCACTAGTGTTTATTTTCAGTATTTACATTGTAAATAACTTGTTAAGTAATGGAACAAGTAGGTAGGAATAAATCAGACAAAGCGCATGAAGGGTTTCTAACTAAGTAGACTTACAAACTTCAACATGGTATCAAAGCGTGATTGCAGATCACAAGAGGACTAAGGACATCAGCCAAGCGGAGCAATAGCAGCAGAAAACAGTTGTCCTGAGGTGATAGAAGTTGTTTCTAGCAGAGCGGCAACAAGGGAAGGGTGACACAATAGCAACAGAAAACAGTTGTCCCGAGCTGACAAAAGTTGTTTCTAGCAGAGCAGCAACAAGGGAAGGGTGACACAGTGCCTACGTCATCAAGAGTTTGTCGGGAAGAGGAAGCGTAGAGGCTAAGGAAGGCAAAGGGAGCCTCACGCAAAGCCACACAAACGCTAGGAGGGTTGACGCAATTGGCTGCGGAGGTCGGGTTGCTGGTGTCAAGATTGCGCAGAGCCTAAGAGCTCTCACCTTCAGGGTGTTGGGGTTTAGAAGGCTGTGGGAATATTGCAAAGTGGAGTTGGTGAGGTACTATAGTCAGAACAGTACTTGACAGAGCAAGGCCAAGAGGAGGGAGTTGCAAATGAGGGTTTCTAGCCGAGGAACTCGAATCAGTGGTGCGGTTGCACAAGACGATTAGAGTAGGGGGCATCTCGACAATGGCAGAAGGATTTCCAGGAGGGAAATTAGGACTCAAAGGGAGTCCAGAAGTGAACTTCCAGACGGGAAGTAGAGACTCGAAGGAGTCGAACAAAGAAATTCCAAGAGAGAAGTAGAAGAGCATCATAGCACTACACAGAGTAAGAGACCAGGAGAGACTAAACGGAGCATCGAACTTCGCAGTCTGGAAGGCCAGAATCTTATCTATACTTGACAGAAATCGTGTCAAGAACTTCGCCTTGAAGGTTATAGCTATCCCAGTCGACCCCAATGATAACGACAAGTACGTGGAGGCAATGGCAAGGGCCAAGAGCATCATCCTTGACAGGGTCAAGGATCATGTATTACCACACATTGTCGAGAAGGAAACGGCATATGAGATGTGGGAGGCCCTCAAGAAATTGAACCAGCATACTTTTGTGCAGTGAACAATGTTACTTGAGAATCAGTTGAGGTCGTATCAGATGAAGAAGGGAGAGTTGATTGACACCTTCCTCATAGGACTAAATGAGATCCGAGATCAATTGACTGCTATAGAAGCCACCCCAGATCAGGAATTGATGGTGAAGACGGCCCTGAATGTAGTCTCAGAAGACTGGCAGTTATTTGTCCAGAGTACACTGGGCAGAGGGACACTTCTGCCTTGGGATGAGATGTGGGTTGTGTTAGTGTCAGTCTTTCCAGCCTTCCTCCAGTGATCAAACGTGCTCTTACAAAGTGATTTTGAAGTGTCAAGGTCAAATTTTGTCATTTCAGTAAGTCTTCAAGCAAAATTTGGTCACTAGGCATTAGGTCTAGGGTTTGTTTTCACACTTTTCAAAGATGTCCAAATGTCAGTCCATGTCATCATTCAGCTGAGCCTATCATCATTCAGAGGGTTGCTATTATCATATCAATGTCTAATGAGTCATTTTACACCTTGTTCATGCTTCAGTTGCACCCAGGCAAGATCATTTCCTTCTTCTAGGGTTTTGAAGGCAATTTCTCTTGGACGGTCAAATCATCAGCAAAACTTGTTTCCAGATGTTCATACACCTTCCCATATCCTTAAAGTACCTTATCAAACACTTCCCATCCCTTAGATCCGCCAAATTCCTCATTTTTGCACAAACCCTAGTTTCTAGCTACAATCTGGCAATTTTCTAGGTTGGGCCTGTGTTTTGCCCTTTTGGACCCCTTCCCCTCACTCAATCTCTGAGATTCCACTTTCCCCTGCTTCCTAACATCCCTCCTTACTTCCAAAAATTTCCCCAAGAATTTAGAAGCCCCCTATCCCCTTCATTTCGCTCCATTTCGACAAAATTCCTTGTTTCACACATCGGGACAAGTCGCACTCAAATGATGTTCCAGAGCAATAAAAGATGAATTTTGGAAAACTGAGAGAGGTTTTTGTCCACAACATGCCAAAGAAGAAAAACCTCCTTCACTTTTTGCACAGGTGTCATGGTTTTAGAGAAATGTCAGAATTACAATCGCCGGATCCAAGGTGGTTGGCCAAGGCACAAAAAAGGAGAAAGAGGCCCGATCCCCTCCGTATCTTGGCTGAGGCCTCACTGAAGGATCAAAGCACTCAATAGCCTAGCCACAGCTCAAATCCCAAAAAATTTTGAGAATTTTGGGTAATTTTGGCATTTTTTGGAAATTTACAGGTTTTGGCTCCTCAACGGGTCTCACCCCCGATGAGACCCTTTGTCATGACAACTCCTTTTCACAAAAATTCAGCGTTTCTAGATTTTTTATGCAAAGTTACATATGCCTATGGATGGACTTGAGTTTTTATGGAGTTTTGGGCCTCCAGAAGGTCAAAATACATGAAAAATTTGACTTTCTGCCACTTTTTTGAACTGCAGAAAGTTGTCTTGGGAGAATTGATTTTTGACAGGGCAAATGAACTCCAAATTGAAAAATTCCAGTTGGGTTGGAAAGTAGACTCAAAGACCTTTCCAACGAGCTATCCTGCACCTGATTCTGACACCAGGAAGTGCCTCAAACAAAGCTCCCATTGTGCGCGACCCGTTGAGCAGGGGTGCGCGACCCGTTGAGCAGACTTTGCCAGATTACACTGTACAGCTCGAAAAAGCACAGTTTGACTTGGTTTGACTTTTTGGGGTTGAAGATGATTATCTTTGATGTAATTTTTGTAACTCTAAGACATTTTTACTCTTGTTTAACACTTCTAGAAGATTCATTCATGTCAAGGGTAAATATTTAATGAATGGATTGGTTTCCTAGCTTATAGAGGCAAGTTGTTTTGACTGCCTAGATTTTAGTGCTCAGTTTAGAATTAGTTGAAACAGCTCCTAGAAGGATGAGCTCGACCCCTAGAGGCAAGGGAAGAGGTTGGCTTGCCTATATTATGTATTTTCTTAATCATTTTCAGAGGTTGGAAGGTTGGACTCTTGAGGGAGAAGCTATCATTGTATATTTTCACTGTATCTCTGCAATTTTTGGCTAAGGAAGACCAGGGTTTTGCAGTCATCTTTGGGATTCTTGTGGACTCATGTGTTGATGGTGTGTTTCTCAATGTTCTTGTAAGCTTTGTTATGTGATTCATTTCCTTTCTTTACTGCTGCACATTAAACAAATGAAATGTTAAAGTATGAATTCATGCTAGCCATGCTCTGCTTTTAAATTTGTTTAATTTCAATGTTTTCTACTGTCTAAAGGGAATTCAAAGTCATTGTTTGCTCTCTTTAGCTCCTCATCTTTCATTCCTGATCATCCATCTCAAGTTAAGGCATCAATACTGTTTCCTACCTCGCCCCAAGGAACCCCCTGCAGAAACTGTGTCCAATCCCCGCACCCAAAATTGCAATTCCTCAATTTGCCACCAAAAACCCAAAAAACCCCAAATCCACCTTTTTAATCAGTTTACTAGCCTAATATCAGTGTTACCTAGTTGGTCATCTCATCCCATTGCAGATCTACCGAGATTGACCGGAGAGAGCCTTCTCCTGCCCCGTAGGGCTAGCTACGAGGCTAAATGGTTTGATGTAGCCTTGAGGTTTACCTTTCTCAGCCTGAGGTGAAATTTCAAGCGCTAACAGGTTGCTATTCGCCAAGAAGAGATCAGACGGCAGTCGAAGACAGGTAGTAGCAGCAAGGGGATCAAAGTCAAGCAGGAGGAGGAAGATGTCGCCCTAGCATCTGAGGGAAAACAAGAAAAGCAAAAGAAGAAAGATCTCTCCAAGATCAAGTGCTTCCACTGTGGGGAGTTAGGTCATTATGCGACGCAGTGTCCAAGGAAGAAGAGTAAGGGAGAGTCTTCCGAGACTAGGTCAACGCCAGCAAGGGCAGAGAAAGAAGTGTTGATAGACGATGATTGTGCCATGAGTGCACACGCACCACTTGAGCGGAAGTGGGGAGACATCAAGCTGTAGTCAGGCGGACTACAGGCGATGAGGGGCAGGATCCTCGGGGTTCCCTGCCTCTTGGATTAGACTTTGCTATGAGAGCCGCGAAGAAGAATAGCAAGACTGGTTGAGTTGGGTAGAGATGGATGCGGATGGAGCAGCAGAGAGAACTACAGTGCAGGAGTCCCCAGACAACGCAAAACTAACAGGCTAGAGCAGTGCGAGAGGCACAGGAGTGTTGCACCAGTGCAGGATGGCTCAGAGAGCTGTGCAATGGTGCGAGATGCAGGCAGTTGTTGCAGCAGCGCAAAGGTTAGAGAGGGAGCACTTGTCAGTGGCAGAGGGAGCTTCAGCATCAGGAGAGTCTCTGGCCCAATAGAGAGGTCAGAGTTGGGATCAATTACTTACTTCTCAGTAACTGAGTTGCAATGCAGCAGTAGGCAACACGATGCAACATGATGAGAAGAGGTGCAGTGCTAGGAGAAAGGACCAGCAGCAGCACGGATGCAGAAGGAGTTGTCGTATAGATCATAGTTTTCAAAACCGTTTTAAAAAACCGGTTACTGGTCTAACTGGCCGGTTAGCAAGGCCGCCGGTCTAAACCGGCCAAAAAACCCGGTTGGAAAGGCCCTTTCGCCCATTTTTTGCCCTAACCGGTGGAAAACCGGCCGGTTTAGGATGGAACCGGCTGGTTTGTATCAAACCGGTCGATTCCGTACTAAACCGATCGGTTTTAGGCACGCCCACCGTAAAATAAAAAAGCATATTTTTTACTGTGTTTCAGGGGTTTTGGGGGGAAACTAAGGGTGTTTCAACCCTAACAATGTTGGCAATTAATGGTAATGTTAAATTCTTAAAGTAAAAGTGACATTTCCTTTAATTTTCATTTTCATCCTTTTACTTAAATTTTTAACATTACCATGAAATGACTCAGGATGTTTGAGAGTGGTTTCGACCTCATTGGATTTCATATGGAGAAACTAGAATTTTAGATTTCACTCAAAATTCAGCAGACTTAATGGTTTTCAGGATTTTATGGTTTGGGGGTAAACAATAAATGCAATCGGAGCTCCAAATGATGAGCAAAACTCTGATCTAGATTCCATTGTGTTGGACAATATTGATCCAACATCAGAATGGGTGGAGGAGACTGAAGAACCTGTGTTTGAGGCTGATTTTGATATCGACATGGCTTTAGCGGGGGATGACGCAGATTATGTAGTGGCATCAGAACTAGGATCAGTAGCAGCATCAAGGAAAGGCAAAGAACCAATGGAAGGCACTAGTCATGCAGGTCGACAAACTCGTGCTTCCATTAGGTCCACTTCTATTGTCATTGGTGGCATTGATACTGAGGTTGCAGATCAGGCTGAGGCATCCTCAGACTCTGAACCAGATGATGTCTATGTAGCCCTTGATGATGATCTTGTGTCTAGTAGTGGTGATAAACTTGATGATTGATCATGTGTACATTGTAGACTTGTAGTAGGCCAATGACCTCATAGCTTGCAGCATTGTTTTTGGACTTTATAGGCCATTTAGAGCCTCATTTCTTATGTATTTTGCTATTTTGTCGATGATATGTGTTGCACTCGGTGCCATTTTGATATATTCACCTTTACATGGTATATAAATGAGCAAAATTTGCATATTTTGTCTCTATTGGCTTGGAATCATGGTTTTACATCTTAAAAATAGTTTTGTTTCATTAAAAATTAATTATTTAATGTATTTTTTTAAAACCAGTTCGTTTAGACCAAACCAGTCCCAGTTAGACCGGTTCCGGTCGGTAAACCGGTTCATTAGGTGGACCGGTCCGATCACCGGTTCCGGTTTTAAAAACTATGGTACAGATGCAATTGTGGCAGGGGCAGAACCATGGGCAGCAGTACAAGATACAGCAGTGCAGAGGATGGTGAGCAGCAGGCCTAGCATCAACACAGGGACCAATGCGAGATGATCAGAGTAATACTTAGTGAGGAGTATTGCTAAAGCACAGTCCTCGCTAAGAGGGAGTGTTGATTTGTGGTAGCATCGGATGTGTTGTAGCCATGAAATTTGGTGGAGAGGTTTGGGCACATGAGATCTCCAATACCTAGAAAGGATTTGGGTAGATTCTAAATAGTTCTGGAGATATTAAAATAATTAATTATTTTAATGGAGTTCCTAAGTCTAAACTTAGGGAAAATACAATATTAATGTGTATTAATATGAAACTGTGTTAAAATGGTCCAAAAGACATGGATCAAGCCAAATCTAATCTTAGCCGTTGATTAGGACTTAATCTCGTCCGTTGATATGTCAACAAGAAAAGTATAAGAGGAGGCTTGAGGATCACTTGGAGAACACACCAGAGTGATCAGTCATTCTAATTTCTAGAGCAAGGTTTGTTAAGAGAGATAGAATTAGTGATCCGGAGTTGCAGCTGAGGGGCATTGAGTACATAGAAATAGAGAGGCAAAGATATTGTCGAAAGAGCAGCGCAGTAGTCAGAGAGAGACACAGAGGCAGCCGATAGTTGCGCAGAGCCTCAAAGAGGCTAGTGTTGCTGACGCAGAGGGCCAGAAAGCTGGCGCAGGGCCTCCCAAGGCTGACGCAAACCCATTCAGGGTGACGCAAGGCCAACGCTGGGTAGAGAGGAGCTGACACAGTCCAAAAAGGGTAGACATTGAAGTTTTTGGGGCAAATTGGTGCTAAGGAGCTGCCGGAAGGATTATCCGGGGTTTCAGCCAGGAAATTTGTCTCAAACTGAGAGGTATTACTACCAAGGAAATTCTCTGTTGGGTAGACTAGTTACGACACCCAAATTGTACTCTGATATTGCTTGATAAGAAAACCCTTAGATAGTTACACCGGTTTTCCCACATTGGGTTTTTCCAGGGACATTGATCCAAAATAACGGCGTCATTTGGTGTGATTGTTTCTGTTTCTTTCACTTGTTGATCTGTAATATGTTGAGCATGCACTTGTGTTTATTTTCAGTATTTACATTGTAAATAACTTGTTAAGTAATGAACAAGTAGGTAGGAATAAATTAGATAAGTGCATGGAGGGTTTCTAACTAAGTAGACTTAGAAACTTCAACAATTGTTCCTTCAATGCTTCATACAAACTAAACCATCTGAGCCACTGTCCACTGTACCTAACCCAGAGAAATTCTTTGTCCACAGTATCCAAGCCTTCTTCAAAGTTTAATGATGTTTCATACTCCAAAGCTGTCACAGGGTCCGAGCAAAGGATCTGAGCCTCTACTTTGATATAGTTCCAAGCTATAGCAAAGGATCTGAGACATAATCTGAAGTTACAACAAGGGATCTGAACAACAAATTGATGATGACACAGTCCAATTTGAAGATCTGAGCCTCTGTCCAAGAATCCGACCTATTGTTTTCACTTAGGAGACAAAGTCCGAAGAGTCCGAGAGTTTACTTTTGTACAGTCCGAGCTACAGAAGTTGCCACAGTTAGCCCGAAAATCATAGTGAGCTGAGGTTCTAAGATGCCCTTATCTTCTTTCTTCAAGTTTTATGCTCCTTTTCTCCTTTTTTTCACGAGTTGTGAACAGTGAATATGTTTCCTGTGATTGTGTGCCGAAGTTCTGGATCAAAATGAGGTTGAATGTCCCATATTTATAGTGTTTTTCCAGTTGAACAAGCAAAGAGACATGTCTCATAGGTAGGCCAACATGAGATGCTAGTATAGGTCGGCTCACTGTCATAAATAAATTCCTTAACTTCAAAAATCCATTTCTCCCAAACCGCTTGGAGTTTTGGGCCAAGTAATAACTTGTTGGAAAGGCAAAAATGTGCTTTAAAAGATGGTGTAGGTGTCATAATTAAATGTTGCCTCTACGGTAGTGAAAAAATATTTTTTAATGTCACTGGTCATTTATTAGTGCAGAATTTGAGGTAGGGCAGTTAGGCCTCTTCATGGTTTGGCTTCTTGTTAGGCTTCTTCATCATAGGCTTATAATGTCATCAAGATATGCCATTAATCATATGAAGCATTGACTTTTCCATGTCATCATAAAGTCTTCCATCATCAATATCATCCGAGGTGAGAACATCTAAGGTTATGGCTTCATCATCAAGATCATCAAAGGTACATGATTGGCACTTCTTCATTAGTGTCTTGATATCTTCAAGAGTTATGACATCATTTGGCATCTCAAATATATTTTTCATCTCGGCCAATACCATATTGACATCAATGACAACCTAGATTAACATTGTGTGCCCCCACATGTCATTTGGAGCACCAAAGGTTATTACAAGGGACCAATCCCTTGTCCGCTGCTTTTGAGGGTCCTATTCTTCATTGTGGCACCCACGGACCTCATTAGGCCTCTTAGAGGGCCTTATGACATGCATAGATTATTATTTGACCTCTTGAGAGGCTTACGTTTTCATTTATGAGCTAATTTGGTGGGTTTGTCACCAAAAGTTGTAATATTAGCACATTATTTTATTTTTGGGGCTTATGTAGGCCAAGGAGGCTAATTCGTACTCCTAAGATGTGTATAAATACAAATGAGGTGAGATCATTTCTCATCATCACTTCGGGTTTGGATCACTTATCTCTCTTGACATTTTCGCACTTTTTCTAAGGATGAATTGGAGCTTTATGGATGAGTTTTGATGTATGGATATTGGTCTATCTTCTCTTGGAGCTTCTTTATTGTCAATTGTGAATGGCTGGATATACTCTATTACATGTAAGTACATGTTTTTGATGTTATTCATTTTTAATTTTCATATATGTTGGACTGGGATTTTTGTTGTTCTAGGGCTAATTGTTGCATGCATTTACTGCTTAATATTGTAGAATTTGTCTCTATTATAGCATTTCCTTCAATGTATGGGCCATGTAATAGGAGCGAAATCTCCTAAGGGTAAAATTTGACCTTAACAAGCCATTTCTCTTGCACATCGAAGTATAAAAGCTGCAAGGTTGCTTCTTCTTGACCTACAAGGCAAACGAAGTGATCTTGAGGCCTCCTTGACTAGGAACCAAGAAATCCTACTCTTACTCAACATAGACTCCATTCTCCCAAAGATTAAGGCACTAATCTACCAAGGGTGGTCACTAAAATCCACATTTTCTCACATTCTTCTAGGACTAGCCACATTGGGGTGACTAGGGCATCGATTTCTCAGCAAGCTAGCCATCAAAAAAATTCAATCTCCTAGGGTCTCCTGTGTTGGCCTTTCCTCTAGCCCTCCTCCAATTTTGAGGCCATTTTAACGATGGAGTTGGAAGAAAATTTCAATCCCTAGCTTCGGTATCAAAACTTGCCCTGTCATCCCCAAGGCTAGTACCTCATAAGGTCACGACAACATCTTCAAGTGAAATTCTTCTGTTGACCCTTTTCCCCACCTTATCTAGGGTAGGAATATCATTGGTTGCTTCATACCTTCCCCATATCCTAGACCGGGTCCACTTGGCCCCGTGTGATCTCGTTCCTTCAAAAGACTATTCTTCAACCATCCAATATACCAATTATAACAAGGATTTTAGGGATTGGGGAACTCCTTCACAATCCTATTCCCATAAATTTAGCCCTCAAAATCTTCTCTTCCCTTCCCTAGAAGCACATAGTACCTTTCTTAGAAAGCAAGCAAGCTCTATCCTTCAAACTTTCTGGAAAAGGGTATGGGTCACTCATATCCATTGACTTATCATTCATTAGTGACTCCATACATATCGAGTCTCCTCCCATCGGTGAAAGTCCGTAAATAGAAGGTAGCCTTAGTTGAGGTGACAGTGGGCTAAGTCTCCATTTGTTGCCCTTGGCCTAGCATTTGCCCTTTAGGGATCCCCCTTAGGTCCCCTACTAGTTTGAAAGGTAACAAGCCTAACGGTACCTAGAGAGGCTGAAAGCTTTAGTCCATCTTAGTCCCACCCGGATAGATTAACTTGGTGAGGAATCTAGTCCGTGGCACTATGAGTGCCTAAACTCTTCATGGTTCCTCTGTTTTGGGATCTTCCATATACTTGTATGTATGAATACCTCCCTAGTTAAGAGAGAGTGCCTAGTTAAGAGAGAGTGTTGAAGAATGTAACTAGGTTTGGTCTTCATAATAGTATTTGAGTTATAATGAAATGTATTTATCAAAAGAAAGAAAAATATTTTTTTTATTATTATTGTTAAGATTTATTAAAGCATGGGTTTCATGCTTGGATCATCATGTTTTTAGGTCAAAGTCCGCATTGAGGACTTTTAAGTTTTGTCCTGAGTCATTAGAGTCATTGTCCACTTAAAGAGACCCTTCTTGGGTTTTTGAATCATGTAAAAAGAATTAATATTGAGTAAAATAAGTCATTTTTCACCTCCACACCAAGTGGGCCCTTACCTAATCAAGTTAGCCTACATGAGGGTAATTCGACCTCCAAAAATGGGTATATATACAAGCAGTTCAATTCATTTGGAGGACATATCTCACACAAGTTCGATATCCAAGAGGAGGAGGCAGAAAAAGTGCGAAATTCCAAGAGGAGATTTGCTGGAGAAGGAAAATCAAAGTTTTTGGGTTGTCTCTCTCTCTCTCTCACGTGTGGATTTACTGGGCTATTTGTTGGAAGGTTGAAATTACTGTTGGGTCGAAGTTTCTACTGGGTCAAAGATTTTGTTGGGCTACTATTGGGTCGAAGTTTTGCTGGACTACTGCTGGGTCAAAGTCTTGTTATTGCATATAGGTCAAAGTTGTTGTTGGAAGCTTATCGTTTGCAGAAGAAGGAAAGGTCTAACTTGGTGGTTGGAGGAAGTTTGTGTTTAGGTTAAGGAGTCTTGGATCAGCTCATGAAATTATTAAGGAAGAGTTGTTCACTAGGTTTTCCCCTAGATAGGGGTTTTACCCAGGTTGTCCACCTACATCTGGAGCCTTTGATCTTCGTGTTATTGTTATTGGTAATTGCTTGATGAACTACGATAAAAAAAAGAAATCAAGAAAGCTAATAAGAAAATAAGAATATCACAAGTGATTATCATCATAAAGAAAAAAAAAATTGCCTTTCTAATTTTGTAACAACATAGATCCATCAATAATCAATGTTATGTGGAACATATGGTTAATTATGATTTATGGATGATACATGATTTATATGATTATATATGCTTAATATTTCACTAAGCAGGATGTCACAGGGGACCTGGTCATGTAATATTCCTAATTAGCCATGGCTAATTGGAATATTCAATTTTGCTCAATTTTGCCTTCTATAGTTATTTATAAATAAAAAGGTGAGGAAAGGGGGACATAACTCACTTTTTGAATAAAGACACTCCCTAGTAGCACAATGTTGTAACTTAAAAGGGGAGCCAAGGGGGCCAAAGGACCACGTAGAGAAGGGGGCCCATGTAAACACTTGGAGGGACTGCGCAAATGGAGAAGGAGCACGTGGCAAGAGAGAGGCTACGATGGAGGCACTGGGCCTTAGGGTTTTGAGAGAGGCCAACACTATAAAGGAGAGAGGAGCCTCCTCATTTTGATCATTCGATTATGTTGCATTTGAGCTATTCACTTCGACTTAGAGCACGTTGGCTGTTTAGCCTGTTTGCAACACTGTTTAGTGAATCGAGTGTCTCTGTTCGGAGATCTCACCCTTAGCCCCGGGGGACTTCGAGTGCCTGCTCAGGCAAGGTAGTTTCATCAGTATTTTGCAGGAGGAGAAATCTCTGGAGTTGAGGAGGAACTGAGCATTTTGATGACTACGCAGTCTTGAGAAGGGAGGACGCAGTCTCTTTTGGTAGGAGCTCCGGATTGGGTTTATGTGGAGGATTTGAGCTGGGAGATTGAGCAAGGGATCAGCCCTTGCATATTGGAGGATTTTGGCAGAGTTTCAGGTAGAGTTTTGGAGGATTCTCTTCAGGGGCAGCGCAGAGCCTTGAGGGATTGCGTAGATCCCCAAGGGGGTGATTTTCGGGGGTCAGCTATTTCAGGAAAGCTTTCTGGGATTTTCTGGGTTTATTGAGCAAAGGTTGATTCCAAAGTTTCAGCATTTTTTGAGGAGGGGAACAGCCCCAAATCCTCATTTGATTCCAGCAGTAGCAGCAGCACAACAGTTCTCCGACAGTTTGGACGCAGTTCAGAGAGAGGCCATTTCCTTACCATTCTGAGTGTATTTCTTCACTTGCCTTGTGCAAGTCGAGGTGCTATCTTTCTTATCACCTCTTGTACTCTTTCCATTACTCAGTATAATAAAATGGCTTAGCATTTCTTTCTACATTTCTCGAGTATCTGCTTCTATTCCATGTATACATTATTGTACGTTACACTATTGTTATTTCTCTGGTTAGAGTTTGCTTGTGTTTGAGGGATATCTCTGATAAGGGATATTACAGTGGTATCAGAGCATATAACTGGCTCAGCCTGTGGAGCTAGCAGTCTATGACATTGAGGGAGAAACCCTACATCTGTTACAAAGGTAGGAAATACAGAGATATTGAGCGTAGAACACCTACGGAGAGGGAGATTGTGTTCGGGTGGTGGACACAGAACATGAGGAACCTGTGGTGAACACAGAACAAGAGGAGCCTGTGGTGGACGCAGAGCAGGAGGATCAGATGGCAGACGAGGACGGGAAGAGATTTGCGGACATGCTCCTCAAATCAGTGCAGGATCTGTTGAGGCAGATCAAGGTGATGGGGCAGAGATTCACGGCGGTGGAGGCTAGACAGTGTGAGAACCCACAGGTTTTCCAGGTTGGTGAGGGATCGGGTACATCCCACCATTTGCCAGAGCAGGGTGCCACTCAGCATGATACTACTCAATAGATGGCCTCACATGCCCCTACACGCTCTACCATGCCCACTTTCCTAGGAGCAAACATGGGGGCCGGAGCCCAGCAGGAGGCAGAGCCTGGTCATATGGGCGATTATTTTACAGAGTACCAGGCCTATGGGCAGGAGTTCAGGGATGCTCTCTCATTCAGAGACTTTGTTCAACTCCAGCGAGATAGTAGACCCCGCGACCATCACAGAGGGTACCAGCATTATCATGATGGAGACACCCACCGCACAACTAGTAGATTCCACTTGCCTACGTTTGATGGCTCATCAAACAGTTCGGCAAAGTCTTGGGTGGAGAAGTTGGACATCTATTTCCAACTTAACCAGATGTCGGAGACAGAGGCCATCAAGGTGGCGACATTACATTTGGATGGTGAGGCCCAGGACTGGTGGTTCCATGGGTTGGTTACACTCGGACACTCCACAGTGACGACATATGCCGAGTTCACCAGGAGACTGATAGAGAGGTTTGACCGGAGGGATCCGGAACAGCACTTTGTTGAGCTGACGAGGCTCAAACAGACCGGGAACCCAAAGACCTACATTGCAGACTTCTTGAGGGTTTCAGTGATAGTGCCAAATCTATCCATGGCACAGAGGATCTACATGTTTGTTGAGGGGTTAGCAGAGCCACTTCGGGGTATAGTCAGATCCACTAGACCAACCACACTCCAGGATGTTATTAGCAGGACCCGGGACTTACAGGATGCCTTACCCAGGACCCGGACACCTTACCCCCAAAGACAGGCTTTCCAGCCTAAGGGGAAGGAAGTGAAGATTCCGCCTCCAAAGGGGAATCCAGGATGAGCACAGATTGATGATGATGCCAGGAGGGAGCTGAAGAAGAAGCAGTTGTGCTTTACCTGTCAGGAGCCGTGGGCATCGTGTCATAGATGTGCCGCTAGCAAAGCACATTTTATTGAGGTCTTCTCCAAGAGTAACAGGGAAGAGGATGAGGAGGATGATGTGGAGACAGGAGATAGTCATGCCGCGCAGGATCCTTTGCCACCTCCACCACCAACAACAGGTGGTGCAGCTTTTGCACCTACCGGAGGGGCCCTTGCAGTGTTGCGAGGAGTTCCCAAGTATTTGTCACTGCGCGAATGGGGGACAATACGTGGCCAGCGAGTATCAGTTTTGGTTGACAGTGGGGCAACCCACAACTTCATCGATGCACAAATGGTTGAGCGGAGAGGTATACAGACAGAGAGCTTTGATGGCTTTTCAGTTTTGGTCCCAAGAGATCAGACCATGGTGTGGGCTCGTTATGTCCCAGAGTTATCAGTGACGATGGGCACCTACACATTGACTGACCACTTTTTCGTGGTCAAAATTCTGGACACCAACCTAATACTAGGTGTTCAGTGGCTTATCACTCTAGGGAAGGTCACGACAGATTGGAAGGCCCTAGAGATGCAGTGGGATGATGAGAAGACAGGGAGGCATGAGAAGATACGAGGACAGCACACATATCTGCCTCAGACTGTTTCGGCTCATCGGATGGAGGCAATCTTTCGAAAAGGAGACATAGAGTGGGCAGTGGAGCTGCATGCATCAAAGGCAGGGACTACTGGGCAGACGGTGCACCCAGAGATACAGTCCATCCTTGACCAGTATGCCATAGTGTTTGGGGAGATTCTGTCGGGATAGCCACCGAACCGGGGGTTTGAGTACACCATTGAGCTTGAGCAGGGCACACAGGCACTGATTAGTACCCCCTATAAGCATCCCAAGGCCTATCAGGATGAGATTGAGCGGGCCATTTAAGAGTTGTTGGCTCTTGGGCACATTCGGCCGAGCACGAGTCATTTTGCTTCTTCCGTGGTGTTGGCGAAGAAGAAGGACGGCACATTGAGGATGTGCATTGACTACAAGGCCCTGAGCAAGAAGACCCTGAAGAACAGGTACCCCATACCCAGGATCAATGAGTTGATGGGTGAGTTGAGAGGAGCACGGTTCTTCTCACAGATTGATTTGAGATCTGGGTACCATCAGATTCGCGTGACGGATCAAGACATTCACAAGACCGCCTTTAGGTGTCACTATGGACACTTTGAGTTTTTGGTGATGCCCTTCGGGCTAACCAACGCCCCAGCTACATTCCAGTCCTGCATGAATCACATCTTTCGCAGTCACTTAAGGAAGTTTGTGTTGCTGTTCTTTGATGATATTCTCATTTACAGCGGGACTTGGGAGGAGCATCTCCAGCACATTGAGACAGTGTTGCGCATCTTGGAGGAGCAGCAGTTCTATGCCAAGCTCTCCAAGTGTGATTTTGGGTTGACGGAGATGTTGTACTTGGGACACATCATAGGGGTGGACGGAGTGAGAGTCCACGAGGAGAAGATCAGGGCCATCAGAGATTTGCCGAAGCCGACGAACGTGACAGAACTTTGGGGATTCATTGGCATTTGTTCTTACTACCGGAAGTTCGTCAAGAGTTTCTCACAACTTGTTGCAGCCCTGACAGATCTAACGAGGAAGGGGGCATTCAGTTGGTCGGATACAGCGCAGCGAGCCTTTGACAGGCTCAAGGAGGTTATGAGCAGCTGCCCAGTGCTTGTATTGCCGGATTTTTCGCAGCTTTTTTTTTGGAGTGTGATGTGCCGGGAGAGGGGATCGGCGCAGTGTTGATGCAGGGAGGTCACCCTATAGCCTTTGAGAGCCGGAAGCTCCTTCCGCATGAGAGGTTGTATTCTATATACGACAACGAGATGCTGGCCATTATGCATGCATTGGCCAAATTCTGGCAGTATTTAGTAGGTAACAGGTTTAGGGTGAGGACTGATCACAATAGCCTCGGGTTCTTTTTGGAGCAGAAACAGCTACAGGAGAGGCAGCAGAAGTGGATTAGTAAGATCCAAGCGTACGACTTTAACATTGAGTATGTCAAAGGTAAGAAGTTAGAACAACATCGTAGCAGATGCCCTTTCACGTAGACCAGCCACGTTGTCTCTTATGAGCTTGGACACAAAGTGGATAGCTCGACTCTTAGTAGAGTACTCCAAGGACAGATTTGCATGTGAGGTTCTGGATGGGCAGGTGGCGGATGATAAGTATAGGGTAGTCGATGAGATCATCTACTATAGGGACCGGATCTTCTTGATTAAGGGATCTCAGCTCAAGAAGAAGATACTTCAGGCATCACATGATTCACCATTGGCCGGCCATCAGGGGTTTACCAAAACCTATAGGGCCATTAGAGAGAGGTTCTCATGGAAGGGCCTCAAGGAGGACGTACTCCAGCATATCCGGGAGTGCGATATTTGCCAGAGGAACAAGGGGGGGATGAGCCATCCCGCAGGATTAGTGCAGCCTCTTCCCATTCCGGAGGGGAAACGGGACAGTATTTTAGTGGACTTCATCACAGGGTTGCCCATGGTGCAGGGCAAGGATTGTATCTTTGTCGTCGTTGATCGACTGACAAAGTACGCACATTTTATTGCCATATCTGCACACTACACAGCAGAGCAGGTGACCGCGCTATTCTTCAGAGAGGTCTTCAGGCTACATGGTCTTCCTATGACCATCATCAGTGATAGGGACAGTCGTTTCATGGGTGGGTTTGGCAGGAGCTTTTTCGGTTGGTGGGGACGGAGTTGACACCGAGTACCAATTATCATCCACAGACGGACGAGTAGACAGAGATAGTTAACAAGTGGCTGGAGGGCTACTTGCATAACTATGTCAGTGGGAAACAGCGAGCATGGCTGAAGTGGCTGCATCTAGGGGAGTACTGCTACAACACTACACATCACATGTCCATTGGTATGTCACCATTCTATGCCTTGTATGGATATCATCCTTTGTCTTTTGCTGACGTGATGTTGGGTGCTAGCAAGGCTCCGAGAGCCAAGATTTGATTCCAAGAGAGTCAGGATATCCTCCAAGCTCTCAAGGATAATATGGCTACAGCGCAGAACCAGCGAAGCTGTATGCCGATAGGGGTTGGGTGGAGAGACAGTTTGAGGTAGGGGACTTGGTCTACCTATGATTACAGCCATACCGACAGTCGTCACTGAAGCAGAAGGGAGCTGATAAGCTCAAGCCCTGCTTTTATGGGCCATACAGGGTGATACGCAGGATTGGACAGGTTGCGTATGAATTGGAGCTGCCCCAAGGCAGCAAGATTCATAACACTTTTCATGTATCATGCCTGAAGAAGGCATTGGGGCAACAGATGACAGTGACAGATGAGCTACCACCCACGGATGATGAGGGGCATTTCGTGTTGCAGCCAGAGGCTATTATTGATGCCAGGGAGACGCAGTTGCGGAGCAGGACGGTCCGGGAATTCTTGGTGAGGTGGAAGAATTTACCAGATGAGGATACCACTTGGGAGAGTGAGAAAATTTTGCAGCATCCGTCACTTCAGTTGCTTGAGGACAAGCAACATTCTGCCAGGGGAGACTGTAATATTCTTAATTAGCCATGGCTAATTGGAATATTCAATTTTGCTCAATTTTGCCTTCTATAGTTATTTATAAATAAAAAGGTGAGGAAAGGGGGACATAACTCACTTTTTGAATAAAGACACTCCCTAGTAGCACAACGTTGTAACTTAAAAGGGGAGCCAAGGGGGCCAAAGGACCATGTAGAGAAGGGGGCCCATGTAGACACTTGGAGGGATTGCGTAGATGGAGAAGGAGCACATGGCAAGAGAGAGGCTACGATGGAGGAGGTGGGCCTTAGGGTTTTGAGAGAGGCCAATGCTATAAAGGAGAGAGGAGCCTCCTCATTTTGATCATTCGATTATGTTGCATTTGAGCTAGTCACTTCGACTTAGAGCACACTGGTTGTTTAGCCTGTCTGCAGCACTGTTTAGTGCATCGAGTGTCTCCGTTCAGAGATCTCACCCTTAGCCCCAAGGGACTTCGAGTGCCTACTCGAGCAAGGTAGTTTCATCAGTATTTTGCAAGAGAAGCAATCTCTGGATTTGAGGAGGAATTGAGCATTTTGATGACTGTGCAGTGTTGAGAGGGGAAGACGCAGTCTCTTTTGGTAGGAGCTCTGGATTGGGTTTATGTGGAGGATTTGAGCTGGGAGATTGAGCAAGGGATCAGCCCTTGCATATTGGAGGATTTGGGCAGAGTTTCGGGTAGAGTTTTGGAGGATTATCTTCAGGGGCAGTGCAGAGCCTTGACGGATTGCATAGATCCCCAAGGGGGTGATTTTCGGTGGTCAACTATTTCAAGAAAGCTTTCTGGGATTTTCTGGGTTTATTGAGCAGAGGCTGATTCCAGAGTTTCAATGTTTTCTGAGGAGGGGAACAGCCCCAAATCCTCATTTGATTCCAGCAATAGCAGCGGCACAACAGTTCTCCGGTAGTTTGGACGCAGTTCAGAGAAAGGCCATTTCCTTACCATTCTGAGTGTATTTCTTCACTTGCCTTGTGCAAGTCGAGGTGCTATCTTTCTGATCACCTCGTGTACTCTTTCCATTACTCAGTATAATAAAATGGCTTAGCATTTCTTTTTGCATTTCTCGAGTATCTGCTTATATTCCATGTATACATTATTGTACGTTGCACTACTGTTATTTCTCTGGTTGGAGTTTGCTTGTGTTTGAGGGATATCTTTGATAAGGGATATTACAGGTCATTTGACAACAAGGTGTTGATCTAGATTGTCATTGATATCAATATGGCAATATTCTGGATAGTAAATAACGATGTGAAGCCAAGCAGAGCAAATCCATGAAACAACAAGAGTAGCAAGAGTTCATCAAAGACCATCAAAGAAGAGCTAATCTGAAGAAGAGCTATCGGAGCAGTGTATCGAAAGTCATAGGAATAAAGAGAAACCACAAGAGCGACGAGCCAAGACAATGCAGATCTATCGCATATGTCAAGATTAAGGGCCATATCAGAGGAAGTAATAAACCATGGGAACCCTTTCGACAGTATATCAGCAGAAATCTTATCAGCGGTTCTATTATATTAAGTTATGTAAACACTACTCAAACCCCCGATTGCGATATGTGTTACGGACCCGATGGTCCTGTTAGCTCTGCTATTACTTTTAGCATTTTAAGGACAAATGCAGGCCTGATTGGGTTGTTGATGATCAAAAAAGGGGTCGCAGCAATTGGTTTTCCTTCCCTCCTTCATTTACTTTATAACTCTATAACTCCCGCTACCTACGTTTCCTCCTCCTCCTTCATTTTTATACGTTCCCATAACCCCGTTATGTTTTTCCTCCCAAAACCCTCTATAAACCCATTTTCCCAGGCCCCCAGGTGCTAATGGCGTTAAACCCATATGACTGCGCCTTCGCAAAAAGCGCCACCCGCGGATGTCCCTGTCACATCAATCCCGCTAAACCACGTTCATCTCCCCACCATCCGATCAACCCCTGCCGCGATCAGACGGCATCCGCAGCTCCCACTCCCGTAACCTGCATGCTTGTTAGCCAGCGGGGAAAGCAGTTTCCCGCGAGTCACATCCGCCACGCGTCAATGCCTGAGTGGTATCGTGACCCCTCTGTACGAATACCACTGTCTCCCATAAGCGGTGTGGGGAAACCGCTAACCGCCTACTCGTACGTCCCCCGCTCGTTAACATTCTTGCATCTCTGCCGCCCGATAGCCGTCGGATCTGCCCGACCGCGATCCGACGGCCCACGTTTCTCCATTCGCGTTTTCTCCCGATACCCCCTATAAATCGATCTCAGTCATTCATCCGCACGATCCAACGGCTGGTATTTGCCTTCCGCCATGCTGCCTATGTCCATAGCCTATCCAGTGTACCCGAGGGAGGAAGGTGGCCAGTTTTTCAGCTCTCTGTGCAATAAATCCTCAACAACTGCATTTAACAAGAGAGGATGGCCGAGAAGAAAAAGGACGGCCTCGAGCATATCAAAGCATTAATCAGTTATGGAGCTCCTTTCAGTCAACACTTCACCTGCTCAAGGAGTACAACAGAGTACCAGAAAAGGTCAATTTGTTCAATAAAGCACATAGTTTGCAGCAGAGCCCCATATTAGATAGTTAAGGTGGTTGGTGGTCCATGATGACCCCTCCACGCATAGAACAGGAGGATATTTTTGTAAACAAACTCTATATATACCCAAAAACAAGATGTAATGAGGGTTGATGGATATTATTTTGATGTAAGGTTCAACTTCTGGAGACTGTAACTACTGTGATACTTGTAGCGTCTGGTCTTCATTTTCAGCTAATACAAGCTTCTTTTGCTGTTAATTGTTTACTTACCACTTCTTCTTTGTTCCAGGCTATGCCTGTTATGCATTTTTCATATGCTCTTGATGTTTAGCAATAGAGGGGCTATCATCCCACCTCTGTGTTAGAATCTAATATGTATCATTGAATGTGTATGCAGGTTTCTGTTATTTTGATGCCAGAGAGCTGTCATCCTGTCTGTGCATTAGGAAATAGATTTACAAACCTTTTAACTGGTTGCAGCCGGCCATCACAAGGTCCTGTGCATCTGCTGGTGTGGTTAGTATTCTCCATCTTCACCTATTCCTTAAACTATGAGTGATTGGTGGTCTAAAGCCTTGTAGTCTGGGGTTGTTCACCTATGTCTGGGGTTAAGCATAGTAGAAGTGGTTATCTGGCTTGAATATGCATCATTCCCTCCATTCATCCACCATTTTCCAACATTTTTTTGAGTTTGTAATGTTTCTGAGCATCTCTGATATACAACCTAGGAGAGTTTCTTGGGTTGATAACATTAATTGGCGCCATTGCCGGGGAGAGGAGATTGAAGCTCAGCTTCCCCGGGAGAACGACACAGTTCCAGATTTTGATTATAGACAAGGTCTGGGCACATTTCTAGTTGTAATCATCTATCTGGCGACTCCACATTGAAGTTCTGGCTCAGTTTGTGAGGCATACACAGAGAAATCCTCAAAAATCACAAGCTGAACTAGTGCTTGACCCTGAAAAGAGCGTTAAGTCGAAAAAAGCATCACAGAAAGGGGCATCAGGATCAGGTAAGCCTAAGAAAATTCATGCTTCTCTGAAAGATAAAGTTGTAGCTGAACATATATAGTTTGAAGATTTAGAGCTCAGCACTGTTAGTAAGGGAATTCCTTCGGAGATTAATACAGCCCCTTGTCCATCTAGTTCCCCTTTGAATCTCAGTCCAAAGAAAACTTCCCATACAGTCCATAACATTCCTTTGTCCCTGTCATCCATTTCATTATTTCAAACTGCTCAATCTGCTAGTATCCTTCCACATATCCTAGTCATGGCAGGCCAGCAAGCACCCACGAAGATAGAACGAATTGTTGCGGCTAGATATGGACCCTCAGTCTTGCCTATTCCTTTAAATACCATGCCTGTGGGAGAATATCAGAAATATATGCCTAAGTTCACTGGCACGGAGGGAGTGACAACAGAAAAACACCTTGAATCTTTTTACGGTTATGCTGATAATTTAGATATAAGTGAAAATGATGTGTGGATGAAAGTTTTTGTACAGAGCCTTGATGGAGAGGCTAGGAAGTGGTTCATAGAACTAGCCCCTAGATCTATTGTTGATATTGAAACCTTAGACGAAGCATTTTTGACTTGTTGTATTACCATACTAAGTTTTATAACCTGAAGAGGGAAAATGGGGAATCATTACCTGAGTTCAATAAAAAATTCAATCGTATGTATAGTAAGATACCAGCTGAAGTAAAGCCTACCCCCACCTCTGCCAAACTCACTTATGCCAATGCTTTTGACTCTGATTTCTGCCTATTAATGACAAAAAGAAGATGTGCTACTCTGGCAGACATGCAAGATGTAGCTCTAGAAGTAGAGTCTAATATCATGGCTGCAAAAAAGCTCAAAAGTCAAGCTGACAGAAGGAGGCAGAGAGGTCAGGCTTCTACTTCCTCTGCTTCATCTTCAGAACCCAAATTAGATAAAATGACTAAGATGATAGAGTCATTGGCTGCTGAAATAGCTAAGCTGAAGGTTGAGCAGAATTCAGGAAAAACAAGGCAACAGAACACATTTGCTCCTAGAAATCAGAACCCATTCAAAAGGGCAAATGAACAGTTGCAAATAATTCAGAGGGAAAAAGAACCAAATGAAGAACAGAAGGTTAAAGCTCCTTTTCAGAATGTAGTCATGGAGGAGGAACAATTTGAAGATGAGGATGAAATTCACTGCATGGAAGATAAAGGCAGTGCTGCCTTTTTAACATTGGCTGCATATGAAGAATCACTGCTGCAAGAACAAGACAGTCAGGACTGGGATAGAGGATCTGTTCTGCAAATTGAGGAGCAGCGAAGATATAATTTGAGGTCACATGCAAAAAATTTCAAAGAGAATCCTGCCCAAAGAGCTGTTGTCCAAACAGAATCACAGAATATCAAACAGAGAAGACCAGCAGCTGACCCAGTTATCCTCAAAGCTCTAGTTCAAGAGGTAAGAGGTTCTGATAAGTTACCTTGCTCTTTCAGCTTTGAGTCAGAGGTTCAGAAATTGAAAATATATGTGCCCCTGATAGAGTTGGTGAAGAGCGAAGTATTTAGAAAGCCTATCCTTGAAGCTCTTGAGCTGGAAACCACATAAACCTCCACTGTCTCTGTCAATTTGCAAGATGATAAGCCTGTTGTTGTGCTTAGCCCCATGATTGAACCTGCTGATAATAATTCTCCATCATTTTATGTCTCCTTGACTCTTCATGACAAAATCCTCCACAACTGCCTGCTAGATACAGGGGTCAGCCACAATTTGATGCCTAAAGCTGTCATGGAAGAATTAGGCCTTGACATCACCAAACCTTATCATGATTTGTTCTCTTTTGATTCAAGAAAGGTGAAATGTCTGGGATTGCTTAAAGATTTAGCCATTACCCTAACTCAGTTGCCCATGAAGAGTATGATGATGGATATTGTGGTAGCAGACGTCCCTCCTAAGTTTGGCATGCTGTTGTCCAGATGATGGATTAAGAGACTAGGTGGGACATTACAGAATGATCTATCTTATACCACTATCCCAGTTTTTGGAGGGGAAAGCAGGAGATTGTACAGAGAAACACAGTTGGAATACATCATCAGTGATGAGAAAAACCCTACTAATCATCCCATATATGCTGTGGAAACTGATTTTGGAGCATGTATCCTCCAAATAGAAGAACCTCAGAAAGCCTCAATGCAGATCAAGAAACAAATAGTCCAAGCCAAGGAAAAGCAAGAAAGTCAGGTTTGGGAGATGTTCTTTGATGGAGCATGTTCCAGGGAGACTGCAGGAGCAAGGGTGGTGTTCATATCTCCAGAACAAAAAAGCACGCATCTGTCTTTTAAGCTGGCTTTTCAAGTCACAAACAACATAGCAGAGTATGAGGCTCTGTTATTGGGCCTTAACGCAGCAAAAAACAGAGGAATCAGGAACATAAAGGTGTTTGAGGATGTTGATTTGACCATTCAGCAAGTAAATATAACATTTCAGGCAAAGCACCCAAGGCTGAAAGCATACAGAGATGAGGTATGGAGAATCAGAGATTCTTTTGATTATTTCTGTATTTCATATATCCCTAGAGCCAAAAATCAGCTTGTTGATTCTCTTGCTGTTTCTACTAGTCTATTTATCCCTCCAATGCCTCCCAGACTGGTGTATGAAGTCCAAATGAAATATAGACCATCCTTGCCTGATAATGTCCAGCATTGGAAAGTTTTTGATGATCATGATGAGATAAATAGGTTTCTACAAGTCATTGATGAGTTTTCTGAAATGCAAATTGGCCAAGATAATGAAGCCTTGTTAGAAAGCCCCAAATCCCAGCTTAGAAATAAAATTGGGAAAGATAGCATTGTCCAGCTTCCCAGCTATCATATTCCTAAGCGTTTAATTCCTCTAGAAACACTGTTTGACCAGAATGATGTGCCTTACAAGGCTGCCCAGAAAGAAGACCAATCTGTAGTCTATAAGCATGATATAGGGAATCCAAGTCAGCCTAGATACATAAATTTGTCCACTCATCTATCTGCTGACCAGAGTGCTGAATATTGCAATTTAATGAAGCAATTTGCTGACATGTTTGCCTGGGAGTATAGTGATCTGAAAACGTATGATAAGAAGATAATCCAGCATAAAATCCCTTTGGAGAAAGACACCATTCCTTTCAAACAGAAGCTGAGACCAATAAATCCTATGCTTCTTCCACTAATTGAAAAAAAAAAAAAAAGTTGTTGGCTGCCAAAATCAGAGTCCCTCTCAGATATTCCAAATGGGTAGCCAACCTAGTAGTAGTGAGGAAGAAAAGTGGAGAAATCAGACTGTGTGTTGATTTCAGAAACTTAAACAAATGCTCAAAGAAAGACAATTACCCTCTACCCAAGATGGAGCATTTACTACAGAAGGTCTCAGGAGCCAAAGTAATGTCTTTCTTGGATGGATATTCAAGGTTTAATCAAATTGCCGTGCATCCAAATGACCAAGAAAAGACTACATTCACCACTCCTTGGGGCACTTTTATGTATGCCAAGATGCCTTTTGGATTGATGAATGCTGGAGAAACCTTTCAGAGAGCTATGGATATAGCATTTGTAGGAGAGAAGGATAAATTTGTCCTTATCTACCTTGATGACATAACAGTATACTCCAGCAGCCATCAAAATCATTTGCAGCATTTGAAAAAAGTGTTTTTGAAGTGCAGAAGGTTTGGGATTTCAATCAATCCTAAAAAGTCACAATTTGCTTTAGAAGAAGGCAAGCTGTTAGGACATGTTGTTTCTGCTGCAGGTGTTCAAATTGACCCAGAAAGAGTAAAAGCAATACAGACTTTGTCTGTCCCAAGATCGAAGAAAGATATCCAATCCTTTTTGGGCAAAATTAATTTTGTAAGGAGGTTTATACCAAATTTTGCAGAACTGGTGAAGCATGTTACCTCCATGTTGAAGAAAGGGTCAGAGGTCAGATGGACTGATGCAGCAAGAGGATCTTTTGAGTCCATTAAAAAAGCTATTATGGAGGCTCCCACTTTAATAAGTCCGGACTACAACAAGGAGTTCCATGTATTCTCATTTGCCTCTGAAGACACCATTGCAGCAGTTCTATTGCAAGCAGATGAAGAAGGCTTAGAGCATCCGGTGGCATTTTTCAGCAAAAACTTGAGGGATGTTGAGCTGAAGTATGACATTATTGAGAAACAAGCATATGCCCTTATCAAATCCTTGAAAGCTTTTAGAGTTTATATCTTGCATTCCAAGATAATTGCATATGTACCCTCTGCTGCAATAAAAGATGTCTTAACACAACCTGATGTTGATGGAAGAAGGGCTAAATGGATTGCAAAGCTAATTGAATTTAATATAGAACTGAAGCCCACCAAACTTGTCAGAGGTCAGGGTCTTGCCAAGTTATTGGCTGAAGAAAATTGTAGATCATTGGATATTGATTTCCTGTGCACAATTGCAGAAAGTGGTCAGACAGATGAAGAAGAGGAAGTAGCTGAACCAGAGAGAAAGCAGTTAGTGGCCAAAAATCTAGCTTCTTGTGATTGGTATTCTGCAATAGTTAAATTCTTGCTGAAGCTAGAAATCCCTTCAGAACTTACTCAAAGTCAAGCCAGAACTATCAAGCTTAGGGCAGCAAAATATTGTATCTATGAAAATCTGCTCTATTGGAGGGATCCATCTGGAATGCTTTTGAGGTGTCTGGACAAAGAACAGTCAATAGAAGTCATGCAGCAATTTCATTCCAACATGTGTGGAGGGCACCATTATTGGAAGACTACAGCCCACAAGATCCTCAGAGCTGGGTATTACTGACCCTCCTTATTTTCTAATGTATTTTCATTTGTTAAATCTTATGACAGGTGCCAAAGATTTGAAGGAAAGCAGCAATTGAAGTCCCTGCCCCTAAAACCAATACATGCAAAAGGACATTTTCAGCAATGGGGTTTGGATTTCATTGGAGAGATCAATCCACATTCCAGTGGCCAGCACAGATGGATATTAGTAGCCACTGATTATTTCACTAAGTGGATTGAAGCAATCCCTACCAGAAAGGTTGATCATAATGTGGTCATGAAATTTTTGACAGAGAATATCTTTACCAGATTTGGTTGTCCACATAAGTTAGTCACAGACAATGCAGCAGCCTTCAGGGCAAAAGAATTGGTGGATATGTGTGATTCAATGGGTATTAAACTGGTTCATTCCACCTCATATTATCCTCAAGGAAATGGTTAGGATATTCCGACACATAGGAAATAGTTAAGTACAACTTGGTCTAGTATAGAGTTAGGTATAGACTTAGGTAAAGTGTGTTTCTTTACCGTTGTACATTTTGTAACTTACAATCCGATGGTCACGATATGTAGTGATCCGACGGTTCATTCTCTCCTCGGTATTACCGACACTTGATCCGTGGCTTGACACCCGATTGGTCCATGATTTCTATTTAAAGCGCATGGAGGGTCATTTGTAGGGTAATCCGTGCATGAGAGAAACATATGTAAATTTTCATTCTTTTATTAATAAATTGCCTGAAGTGGCTGCGTTGGCTCAGACCGTGGACTGTTTCCCTCTTTGAGGGTTTTAACCACGTCAAAAATACTGGTGTATTGATCTGCGATCTGGTTGTGAGCGGTGTCCTTTGGTGTTCTGTCTGAGGAACTTACCCTGTAAATTCCTACATGGTATCAGAGCTATTTGAGGGCCGCATCCGTTGGTGATCCAAATCTGAAGCCGGTAGAACTGCATCCGACTGCTATTTCCTAGATCTGCTGTTTCTGACTGCTTTCGGGCCGAGAGGACTGCTCTGTTGTGTTGGGAGCATCTGTTCCAGTGAGGAACCCCTTTCGTTTCACGCGAAAAGGTTTCCGGTAGCCCTAGCTGCGTCATTTTTAAGATCTGGAGGTATACAGTGTTTATTTGCAGTTTACTGTTATTTTCTCTCTGTTTATTTCGGTTTCGGTTTATTTAGCTTTTTTTATTACCGGATCTATACCTTTCATTTCTATGTATGCTCTTTGCCCTGCGACTCTGTGCGATCTGGGCAAATCAGAAACAGAAAGGAAGGATTTTTCTCATGCGTATGCTCTTTTCCCTGCGCCTTAGGGTGATCTCGGAAAATCATAAACATTGAGGAAAATATTTAGTTTCCGGCTAAAGCTAACTTTGAGCCGCAAGGTTCATTTTTTGAAAATATTTAGTTTTTCGACTAAATCTAACTTCGAGCCATAAGGTTCGTTTTCTTTGCATGTCCGTGTTGGGTTTTGTGTTTTTTGATTTGTAGAGAAAAAGAGTTTTCTCAAAGCAAGCACGCAACCCAAAGCACCCCCCCCTCTCTCTCTCTCTCAAATTTTTTGTATAGCTCAATTGGTTCAAAGCTATTTTAAGAGAGTAGAGGTCTTGGGTTCAAGTCTCCATTTTGTGGGGGCGGACTTTTTCATTTCCGCACACTCCCACACTTCGTCGGCAACTTCAACAACTTTTTTTCAAAAAGCCATAACTTCTTCATTCGGAAGCCGTTTTCAAAGCCGTTTTTTTTAAACCAACCTAATTTTTTGAGATCTATCCATTGGAACACTTAGTTTCAGCATCTTTAGCTTCAGTTTTCGTTGAAATGGAAAGTCAATACCAAGTTACCCTTGACAGCACCAACTACTTCCAATGGTTGTCCTACATTGAGGATTTACTTAGAAGTAAAGGTCTCTACAGAATAGCCTCAGGCCAAGAAAACAAACCGAAGGATGAAGATAAGGCTGCTAAATGGGAAAATAGGCAAGATCAAGCACGTGGATTGATAGGGATGTCTATTTCTCCAGATCTTAGATTCCATATTGCAGAACTTGATACTCCTGATGAAGCAATGAAACAAATCAATAAAATTTTTGGGATTAAAAATGAACTTAGAGCCCATCAACTTGAAAATGAGTTGCTTACATTGGACCCTAATAATTTTTCTTGCATTGAAGATTTCTTGTCCAAGCTCAAGACCCTTAAATATCTCTTGGAAGGTGTTAAAGTTAAGAAAGAAGATAGTAACCTTATCTATTCCATTCTTACTAAGTTGGGACCAGCCTACTCTGTATTTGTTTCCACCTTCCATTCTACAAGAGAAGCCTTCATTTCTCAAGGAACAGACTACAAGTCCCCTTCCTTTGACTCTTTTTGTGATTCTTTAATAAGAGAACAAGAAAAACTCTTACACCTTGGTCTTCTTAATCTTGGAAACTCTTCCAACAAAGCGTTAGCCGCCCAGCAGCAACCAAATTCAAAGAATCCTAAGAAGTCATATCCTAAAAAGAATGGTCCTAAACCAAACAAGGGTCCTAAGCAATTTCAGCCCCAAAATGAAAAATCATTTCAACAAAATGATATGACAAATAAAAACAAAGGGAAGAAGACTGATAGACATTGCAATTTTTGTAATCGAGATGGCCACTTAGAATCAAAATGCTTTAAGAAGATGGAAGCCTTGGAAGCAGCAATGAAGAAGCATAACATCCATTTGGGGCAATCTTCAACTTCAACTTCATCTTCAGGAATGGCACTTTCTGCATGTGGTTGTCAAGCATTTCGGTCTGGCTATGCATTAAATGTATCTTCTTCTTCTTCTCATTCTCATGAGTGGCTCATTGATTCTGGAGCTTCTTATCACATGGCCAAAAACAAAGCCATGTTTTCTTCTTTAAATGATTGTAACACCAAAAATATATATGTTGGTGATGATAGATCTCTTAATGTTGTAGGGACTGGAACTGTTCATCTAGACAATGGTCAGTTTAATGATGTATTATGTGTTCCAACCTTATCCTGCAACCTTCTATCTGTATATCAGATAACTCATTCAGGTGAAGGTAAAATCGTTGAATTTTCACCTCATGATGTTGTAATCAAGGACTTAAGAGATCCTAAACAGATTTTGGCTACTAGCATTGATGATGATTCTACAAGGTTGTATAAGTTTCACAACTTTGGGTCATCAAATCTTCCCTCAGTATTTGTTGTTCATAACGATGAAGTGAGCAAACTTTGGCATGAGCGATTTGGTCACTTAAACTATCGCTCCCTTCAGCATCTATGTAAAGAAAATATGGTGACAGGTCTTCCTACGGTATCTTGCAAAGATGGTGTTTGTTCCGGATGTGTACTCAGAAAACATCATCGGGACAGTTTTGAAAAACGTGCCTCTTGGCATGCCTCAGCCCCTTTACAGCTTGTGCATAGTGATTTATGTGGTCCACTTCCTGTTGTTTCATTCTCTGGCTGCAAGTATTTCTTAACTTTCATTGATGATTTCTCCAGACGCACTTGGGTATACTTCTTAAAACTCAAGAGTGAAGTATTTAACACATTTTTGGCCTTCAAAGCCTTTGTTGAAAAACAATCTGGACATCAAATTCTTAAGCTAAGATCTGATAATGGCGGAGAATATGTTAAAAACACATTCATCAACTTTTGCACTGAGAATGGAATACAAATGCAACATACTGTTCCATATACTCCACAACAAAATGGTGTAGCTGAAAGGAAGAATCGCACCTTAAAGGAAATGGCTAATTGTATGCTACAATCTAAAGGACTTGGTCTTAGTTTTTGGGCAGAAGCAATTAACTGTGCAAATTACATAATAAATCGCACTCCTACTAAGGCTTTAAAGAATATCACTCCAAAAGAAGCATGGAGCTCAATCAAACCAGATGTAAGTCACTTTCGTGTTTTTGGAAGTGAAGCGTGGGCCCATATTCCAGATGAAAAGCATAAAGCTTTAGAACCTAAGAGTGAAAAATGTACTTTTGTTGGATATTCTGAAGATGTCAAAGGCTATAGACTTATTCCATTTAAGTCCAAAAATGTTATCATTAGAAGAGATGTAAAATTTGATGAAAATATATCGGCCTGCAAGCCTAGTCCAGCGGATGTGCCACCTCTCCCTATCTCGTCTACCTTTGAAAACATTTCTTCTTCAGATGATGAAAGTGAGGATGACAATCCTCCCCCACCATCTCAGGATCCTCCTTCAGCTCCTGAGCTTCCAAAATGGGTTCGTGCTACTCGAGATGCAGCAGGTGATCTTGCCGGTGATCCTACAGATCAGCAACGCACACGTTCTCAGTTCGAGAGAGCCTCTTCTTTACTGGCTCAAGCTCCAGTAAATTATGATCCTGACACCTTTGCAGAAGCTTCAGGCCATCCAGAGTGGGAAGCAGCTATGAATGAAGAATATCATTCATTATTGGCAAATGATACATGGGATCTTGTTCCTCTACCAAAGGGACGAAAACTTGTCAGATGCAAATGGGTTTACAGAACCAAGTATGGACCAGATGGGAAAGTTGATAAACATAAAGCTCGTCTTGTTGCTAAAGGTTTTTCACAGGTTGAAGGCATTGACTACACTGAAACCTTCTCCCCTGTTGCCAAAATGAACTCTATCCGCCTTGTTCTTTCCCTTGCTGCCTCGTTCAAATGGGAAGTCCATCAGATGGATGTTAAATCTGCCTTCTTGCATGGGGACTTGCATGAAGAAATCTACATGGAACAACCCATTGGCTTCATAAAAACAAACTCCAGCCTTGTATGTCGGCTTAAGAAATCCCTTTATGGTCTCAAGCAAGCTCCTCGAGCTTGGTATGCCAAAATGGACAGCTTTCTTTTAGAATCTGGCTTTTCTAGGTGTCATTCTAACAATACTGTCTACACCAAGAAAGTGGGCAAGTCTCTTATCATTCTTGTTCTTTATGTTGATGATCTTATCCTTACCGGTAGTGATCCCAACCTTATAAACCATGTGAAGTCTAGCCTTAAAAGGAAGTTTGAAATGACAAACTTAGGACACTTACATTATTTTCTCGGTCTTCAAGTCTTGCAATCCAAGGAAGGTATTTCCCTTTCTCAGTCCAAGTATGCCTGTGATATTCTACGCCACTTTCACATGGAAGACTGTAAACCAGCCGCTTCTCCCTTTCAGTCTGGAGTCAAACTTTCAGTCACTTGTACTTCTCCTGAAGTTGATGCTACCTTATACCGTCAACTTGTAGGAAAACTTTTGTATCTAACCCATACTCGTCCTGACCTTTCCTTTGTTGTTGGCCTTGTTGCTCGGTTCATGCAAAACCCCCGTGAAAGTCATTGGAAAGCAGCTAAAAGAATACTTCGTTATGTTCGAGGTACAGTTCAGTTTGGGATTCATTACAGTGCCGAAGCATCTCCTCTATTGGTTGGTTTCACTGATTCCGATTGGGTTGGTGACCTTGATGATCGGAAGTCTACTGCCGGTACATGGGCTTGCAAGAAACAAGGTGCCATTTCTCTTTCATCAGCAGAAGCAAAGTATCGTGGTGCCGTAGAAGCTAGTAAGGAAGCCTTGTGGCTTCGTCAGATCCTGTCAGAGTTTGGCTTTGAGCAGCGGCATCCGACTACACTTTGGTGTGATAATCAAAGTGCCATTCAGCTATGAAAAGATCCAGTCCAACATCAGCGCAGAAAACACATTGAACTGCACATGCACTTCATCAAAAAGCTCATTCACGACCATGTTCTTGAAGTGCAATATTGTTCAACAGATGATCAAGTTGCAGACATCTTCACAAAGGCTCTCACAGAGGCGAAGTTCACTAAACTTCGATTTATGGTTGGAATTCAGGAAGTTGTCACTAAGGGGGGATAGGCTCTAATGCCTCCTTCCTTCTCCTATTGTGTCATATTTGTAAATCCTTCAATCCTATCCCAAGTTGTTCTTAAGGGGGGATGTTAGGATATTCCAACACATAGGAAATAGTTAAGTACAACTTGGTCTAGTATAGAGTTAGGTATAGACTTAGGTAAAGTGTGTTTCTTTACCGTTGTACATTTTGTAACTTACAATCCGACGGTCACGATATGTAGTGATCCGACGGTTCATTCTCTCCTCGGTATTACCAACACTTGATCCGTGGCTTGACACCCGATTGGTCCATGATTTCTATTTAAAGCGCATGGAGGATCATTTGTAGGGTAATCCGTGCATGAGAGAAACATATGTAAATTTTCATTCTTTTATTAATAAATTGCCTGAAGTGGCCGCGTTGGCTCAGGCCGTGGACTGTTTCCCTCTTTGAGGGTTTTAACCACGTCAAAAATACTGGTGTATTGATCTGCGATCTGGTTGTGAGCGGTGTCCTTTGGTGTTCTGTCTGAGGAACTTACCCTGTAAATTCTTGCAGTCTGGCAGAATCCTCTAATAAAAGCCTGATAAGGATAATTAAGAAGTTGTTAGATGACAACCAGAAGAATTGAGATTCTAAGCTCAAGTATGCATTGTGGGCTGACAGGGTGACTATTAAAAAATCCACAGGAAATTCTCCTTTCAAGCTGGTATATGGCACTAAAGTTGTATTCCCAATTCAGTTAACTCTCCCTGTGGCAAAATTCCTTCAAGAAGAGCAGAACGAGGAAGAAGACATGGCAAAAAGGATCACTGATTTGGCAGAGGTACATCAGATCAGAGAACAGCTGGTTGAAAGGGCTGCAGCACATCAGAAGAAGATCAAGCAGGCTTTTGACAAAGGGACAAAATCAGATAATTTTCAGGTTGGAGACTTGGTTCTGAAATGGGATGTATTGAAAGAAAAGAAAGGCAACCATGGGAAATTTGATGCTTTCTGGATAGGCCCTTTTATTATTTCACAGATTCAAGGGAACAATACCTTCATACTGAAAAGTATGGGAGGAGAAGCAGTTTTTGATGGCCCAGTTAATGGGCGTTTTCTGAAAATTTATGTGTTTTAAGGTCTTTTGGCCTTAAAATTGTAAATATTTTATTTTATCAGTTTATTGTAAGCAAAGTAGACTCCATGCCCAATGGAACAATAGGAATTTTGCTAATTTGTTTTCATCAGGAAGGCATTGATCTGCAGGTTCTTGAGACCTCACAGGGAGGATCTCATCCCCAGAAGGAGCCAGTGTTAGCTCTGCTATTACTTTCAACATTTTAAGGACAAATGCAGGCTTGATTGGGTTGTTGATGATCAAAACAGGGGTCGTAGCAGTTGGTTTTCCTTCCCTCCTTCATTTTCTTTATAACTCTCGCTACCTCCGTTTCCTCCTCCTCCTTCATTTTTCTACGTTCCCATAACCCCGTTATCCCTGTTTTTCCTCCCAAAACCCTCTATAAACCCATTTTCCCAGGCCCCCAAGCGCTAATGGCATTAAACCCATATGACTGCGCCTTCGCAAAAAGCGCCACCCGCGGCTGTCCCTGTCACATCAATCCTGCTAAACCATGTTCATCTCCCCACCATCTGATCAACCCCTACCGCGATCGGACGGCATCCGCAGCTCCCGCTCCCGTAACCTGCACGAATGTTAGTAAACGGGGAAAGCGGTTTCCCGCGAGTCACATCCGCCACGCGTCAACGCCTGAGTGGTATCGCGACCCCTCTGTACGAATACCACTATCTCCCATAAGCGGTGTAGGGAAACCACTAACCGCCTACTTGTACGTCCCCCACTCATTAACATTCTTGCATCTCTACCGCCCGATAGCCGTCGGACCTACCCGACCGCGATCCGATAGCCCACGTTTCTCCATTCGTGTTTTCTCCCGATACCCCCTGTAAATCGATCTCAATCGTTCATCCGCGCGATCCAACGGCTGGTATTTGCCTTCCGCCATGCTACCTGTGTCCATAGCCTATCCAATGTACCCGAGGGAGGAAGGTGGCCAGTTTTTCAGCCCTCTCTGCAATAAATCCTCAACAACTGCATTTAACAAGAGAGGATGGCCGAGAAGAAAAAGGACGGCCTCGAGCAGATCAAAGCGTTAATCAGTTATGGAGCTCCTTTCAGTCAACACTTCACCTGCTCAAGGAGTACAACAGAGTACCAGAAAAGGTCAATTTGTTCATTAAAGCACACAGTTTGCAGCAGAGACCCATATTAGATAGTTAAGGTGGTTGGTGGTCCATGATGACCCCTCCACGCATAGAACAACAGGATATTTTTGTAAACAAACTCTATATATACCCAGAAACAAGATGTAATGAGGGTTGATGGATATTATTTTGATATAAGGTTCAACTTCTAGACACTGTAACTACTGTGATACCTGCAGCATTTGGTCTTCATTTTTAGCTAATACAAGCTTCTTTTGCTGTTAATTGCTTACTTACCACTTCTTCTTTATTCCAGGCTGTGCCTGTTATGCATTTTTCATGTGCTCTTGATGTTTAGCATTAGAGGGGCTGTCATCCCACCTCTGTGTTAGAATCTAGTATGTATCATTGAATGTGTACGCATGTTTCTGTTATTTTGATGCCAAAGAGCTGTCATCCTGTCTGTGCATTGGGAAATAGAATTACAAACCTTTTAACTGGTTGCATCCGGCCATCACAGGGTCTTGTGCATCTGCTGGTGTGGTCAGTATTCTCCATCTTCACCTATTCCTTAAACCGTGAGTGATTGGTGGTCTAAAGCCTTGTAGTCTGGGGCTGTTCACCCATGTCTGGGGTTAAGCATAGTAGAAGTGGTTATCTGGCTTGAATATGCATCATTCCCTCCATTCATCCACCATTTTCCAACATTTTTGTTGAGTTTGTAATGTTCCCGAGCATCTTTGATATACAACCTAGGAGAGTTTCTTGGGGTGATAACAGGTCCCATTACAACACGCCCTAAAAAATATCGCATCTGCCATATCGCTAACCTTAAAACCTTGTCACATACAAATCCATCGATTGTGATATAATATGCAGACCCGCTAGACCATTATACTACACCTTAATGGAATATCGCATCTGCATTGGAAGTTATGTATGACAAAGGAATGCCACTTAAATCATCTGATTGCGATAATATTACGACCCTACGGGACCATTACAATTCAACTTAATGAAATATCGCATCCGCAATAATCGCAAGTTTCAAAGGGATTTCAAAACGCTGATTGCGATATAATACGCAGACCCGATAGCTCCATAGAATATACCTTTATGTAATATTGCGTCCAGGGATCGGGGAAGTTATGCAAATCATTAGGGTTGTCACCCTCGGACCGCCGATTGCAATAAGACTTGTGAACTAGGCCGCCAATTGCGATAAGTCTTGTGAACCCGACCGCTGATTGTGATATTAGCTGTGGACCCAACGGATCTATTGACGATGGTTTAATATTATATCACGTTCGTTTCATTGACAGTGTGAATATCAGTGATGTTAAGAGTTGCAATTGCGGGACCTCCTTGGGTACGGTCTCTCCTATGAAATCCTCCATAAATAAAACAAGTGTATGAGTAATCAGATGAATATCCATAAGTCGACCTCTCCCTCCAAATGAACATGTCTTTTGATTATTGGTCAAACTCGTATAAAAACGAGTTAAAATGCTTCACTTATGAGCATAGAACTCGAGCATAAAAAAAAACAGAGCATAAGGAAAGTTCACAACTAGTGAACTTGAAGAGATAGAGAAACTTGAAGGTCGAGAAGACGCAGAAGGTGTAGCAGAAGCCAAAGGCCGAGCGAAGAAGGAAGCTGAAGACAGAGTGAGAAGGCAATTTTTTGACCTGATTCATCTTGGAAGGATCGGACCTGAAGTGAAGCCACAGCGCAGACAACGACTTGTTGCAAAGACCTAATGCAGATATCTTATTGAAAACATTAGCAGATCTTGAAGACTTTATTGAAGATCATGATGCATTGTTGAGATCATCATGAGGTAAACTTTGCAAACTCTGTTAGACAGTATGAAAAATTGTGAAGACTCCTTCATATGAAGATAGGTCGTCATTGATGATGTAGCATGGAGACTACAGTGAAACTGTAGATTGACAAAATTCAGCAAAGAAGATTTTGGGAGCAAAGAATGAATATCAAAACATATCTAGACAAAATATAGCAGTGGGTTGGAGCCCAGAGGGTTGGTGCCCTGAAGGTTGGAGCCTCAAACAAACAAGGTAGGTGCCTTGAAGGATAGGGTTGGAGCCCTAGAGGATCGGTGTCCTCAAGAAACCAGGTCGGAGCCTGTACTAGAGAAGGGTTGGAGCCCTAGGGGTTGGAGCCTCTAAACACAAGGTTGGTGCCTTGAGAAGATAGGGTCAGTGCCCTAGAGGTTGGAGCCTCACAAAAGACCAAGTTGGTGCTTGGCAACAGGTTGGAGCCTGGAAGATTGAAGATCGGTGTCTTCATCAAGGGTTGGAGCCTATATATATTGTACTTGATTTATTATAAAGATTATATTAATAAAAGCATTTATTCCTATTGTTCATTTTGTGTTCCCAACATAATTGATTTAACTGGTAAAAGTAACAATTGAAAAAAAATACTAATTCACCCCCCCAGTATTTCCAACACAAGGATGCTCAATTATAAATGACTGCGGAAGTCATTTCTCCAAAACCAAAATGTTTGTGGAAGTCATGCACAATCCTTGGTAAAATGTGAATAAGTTAATTATGAAATTCATTTGGTTCCTTTGATCTATGAGATTTTGATGTGTGCAGGTTGTGGAACAAGACCTTACCAATGAACCATCAGATGGGTACGAGCTCACAATCAATCCCTTAAGGTGAAGCGCGGAGTTTCAAAGTAGAGTAGATGAGAAGCCATGGAAATTAGAGTGCGGAGTCCTAAATCCACGAAAGATAAAGACATGGAGTCCTCAATCTACTAAAGCACGGAGATGCATGCAATAGGGATGTGGAATCCCTATTCTCTAAAAGAAAAATACTGCTCATGGGCAGCGCAGGGATGAATTTCCTTAATAAAATCTCATTTCTGACAATTTTGGAGTGAATTTCTAAAAATAGACAGTCATGTCTAGCATCTCAAGTATGACTTTCCAAAAAGAGTAAATCACCTTCAATCAATGGGTAATCTGGTATAGTTGAAGGAAAATCACTTAACTTATCATTAATCAATCCTGATGGTTCAATCTCAAATTAATCCTCAATATTATTAATATTACTATTATTTTTTATGAAACTATGATATTATTATTAAAAGGAAATTACAAATCACCTTCATCTCCTCAATCATTTCACACCTCTCTGCTTGATGACTCTCATGGCTCTATGTAACTCTCTCTCTCTTTTAAAAATATATTACACTCTCTTTTATGCATTCATCAAAGAATGACATATTCCTCTTACACTCATTAAAGTCATGTCATAAAATATTCCTCTTACGCTCTCTTTAATGCATATGTTACACTCTCCTTAAGTAAGGCATGCATACCTCTCCTTAATGGCATGAGTTACACTCCTCTAAATGGAATACAAGGCATGCATATTACTCCTCCTTTATGACAAGAATTTGTTGCTCCTCCTATATATGTGTCTCATGTATTCTCACTTGGAGGAAGGTGCATGGTGATACCAAGAGTTTGAGAGATTTGAAGAAGATTGTGAGAGGGAGAGATTTGGAGAGTAGCCAAATTCTAATCTAAATTATTAAGTAGCTCTACTCAATCGAGTTGAACATGAGTGGTATTGGGAGAAACTAAAACTTATTTTCTTCAGTTTGCCTTGTATATCTCTCTACTACTATATTTTAGTACTACTTGTGAGCTCTTACAGCTTAGGGATTCCAGGGGGAGAACTTCTCTCTCAATATGGTTGGGTGCAAAACTGGATGGTTCAAATGAGTTGGTTAAGGGATCAAAGATGGATCATATTCTCAGCGATTGGAGCTGAATATCTCTTCAAGGATAATTTTCATTGTCCTAAAATTTAGTATAGCTTTAGCATAAAATAAAAAATAGAAATTTAAATTTTTGTAAGCATCTATTTTGGTTTAATCTTATGTTATCTAGAATCTTATTGGCCAGTTGAAAATGAAGACTAAGAGTGGTCAATATGTATGGATATTTAGATCTCAAGATGTTATGGAATTATTATTGGTGTAATTTATTGTACTAACCTTGGTATTGTAGCATTTGAGAAAGGAAAGCCAAATATTGCTGAAGGTAATTGCAATAAAGAAATTCCAAAGGACTTGGGTAAGAGTTTCATGAGTTATGGTTTTGTTTCAAGTAATTAGAGGCATGTTTTAGAAATGGTTTCAGGATATTTTGCAAAGTGTTTGACAAAATCCCTGAATGGGAAATGCTATTATTTTTTTAATCATTATGCATGAATAAGTGTTAACTTGCAGCCTACCAGAGTAGGAAATGGATGCATACCCGAAATATACTTGGAAGATTCACTAGATCAATCTTTAAAATAAAAATGCAAAAAAAACTTATGGCAGCCAAGAGTTTCAAAGAGAATCATTGTGTATTGCAATAGTTCAAGATGCTTCCCATGTGTTTGTAGGAATGATTGAATGAAAATAATGCTTGATGAATTTCAAAGCCCTTCAACTCATTTACAGTGGATGGAAAGATTTCGAAAAGCATTTAGACAATAATAAGTAATTATAATTTAATTCTATGTTGTTATTTGTTTTGCATAGTTGTAGATTCAAGCTTACAAGTCATCTGTTTGACAAAATTTGTAAATGAAATTCTCGGAGTCAGCATATTTGCTAGTTTTTTAAAAAATGCATCTATGCGTGGTTTTGTAATGATTTAGGACAACATCAAGAGGTATCTGTGCCATATGGACATGTAACCCTCAATTTGATTCCAAAAAAAACATGTTTCAGAACCTAAATCATAAGTATGGGCAATTTTGCAGATCGTTGATGCTAGCTATGTTTGTCTGTTGTCGAGTTTTTGGTGAAAGACTAAGATTATTTAGTCCCTATTTTAAGATGCCAACATTTGGAGTTTCAATTTATGAATTTTATGAGATAAATAGGTTGAAGAAGAATCTCAAATTCATTGCTGCCAAATGTTTGACAAAATGCCTCAATGGCTTTTGATTGCATGCTTGCAAAGTGTTTGTCAAAAGGCCTCAATGGTTGTAGCTTGCATGTTTGCAAAGTGTTTGTCAAAAGCCCTAAATCGTTGTAGCTTTTGTGCATATAAATTGTTAATCTTACTTACAATAGTTTTTATGTACTAGAAATTTATGAATGGACTATTTAATGGATGTAGCTTCCTATATCTGTAAGTTTTTGGTATGAATGTGAAAATAAATTTAATAATTTGTTGAAGTGTGAATAGAGAATATGACAGTTGTTACTTTTATTATCAAAGATTTCATTAAAAAAGGGGTTGTTGTTGGAAAGAATTTTACAGGGACTAATTTTGTAGGATTTTGTGCAAGTGAGCATAATAAGTTTTATCTGAGCTACATGTATTCATGGGTGCATTCTTGTGCTTCAATGACTGTAGAAAACAACTACTTGTGCCCAATTTATGCAAGTCCATTGTTTTACTTGGCACTTTTTGAAGAATAATATGCTTCTGAATTTCTGAATTGGTAACAGTGGTTTCTCTCGCTGCAACATTCATTATACAATTCTCAAGATTGAAGCATTGCCCTAATAATTGGGATTGGGAATTTTAAATTGATGAATTTGGAAATGTTCTTGGGTCAATAGATTTTGTGATTTCATTTTATAAACATATCATATTTATTAGATTTACTAGTGAAGAGAGGCATATTCTTCCCTCAGTTACCTTGCTATAGGTAGGTTAATACGCATACACTTATATGTAATTTTTGTGAAAGAAGCATGATACTTTTGTGGTTATGATATCAAAAGTCAATAAGTGAAGCTTATTTAGCATAATCTAGGAAATCAAATAGGTTGATCTAGCTTAATGTTCACACATGGCATTATGGTGGAATTTATTTCCAGTCTTACTTAGAGCTCATGTATAAGTATGAAAAGAGCACATGCTATCATCTTTTAAACTTGAGAGGAAATGTGTTTTGGAATTGGTTTTAAGGGAAAGTTATTTCTAACTTCTTATGTGATATTCTTATATTGAAATAGATAAAGGAACATGATTACATGATAACTAAGTTAGTAATGTTACAAGAAAAAATGAGTATTAGTGATTAATGTGACCTCTACTTCTCTATATTATTGATGGTTGGTAAGGTGGGAACTTGCACCCTCCAAAACACAAGGGTTAAGTTTCGGAAAGCCTCCCTTATTTTATCTAATTTCTGCAGCCTATGAAATCAAAGAAAATTTGTAATTCTCATATTAAAAAAAAAAAAAACTATTTTTTTGGAGTTCCTTAGAGAGCCCATTTTAGACCTCAAATTTCCCCTAATAACAGAAAAATAAAATCACATTTCAAGCAGAAATCAAAGTTACAAGACATGCCAAAGAACATAAATGGAAAACAAGTCTGTTGATTTTGTTGGGTAGCTGCCGGAGTTATTCCCCAGCTACACAAGTCGGCTCATGAAAGAAAATTAAAAGAAAGAAAAACTTAATTTAATTTTAAATTTAATTTGCTCAAGTAGGCCCCAAAAATACAAGTTGGCCCAGCAAAGAGACATGCCACCCGGGCATCCTAAAATCACTATAAAAAGGCACTCGAACTTCTCATTTTTTCACTCACTTATCACTCACACATTTCTCTCTCTCACACGTGGGAAGCAATCTGAGGAAGAGGCTGAAGTTTCTAAGTAACCAAATTTCTGAGACAGCCGAAGTTTGACCAGAATTTTATCAGAGTTGACCGAGACTTTCTGAGATCTGTTCTGACCAGAGTTGACCAAGTTTCTGAGATCTATTTGACATGCGTTGACCAAGCTTCTCTGTCATCTGTTTGAGCTGTGGTTGACTAAGTTTGACCTCGTACATGTGGGCCACATTGTTTGCCTGTTTGACCGAGTATTTCTGGGCAGTTTGACCAAGTTTGGGTTTCCCAAGGCAAAATTCTGGTGTCTACTATGCATGGCTATTCTACTGTGATCTTTACTATTTCCGTTGCATTTACAGTTGAATTTTCTGAGCATAATTGTTTAATGATGTTATGGGGTGTGCTGAAGTAATATCACATATCATTGAAAGTAATTATCAGTTGCAGAAAATCGGGCTTGTGTAATTAGCATTAAAAAATCAACAAAGTCAACATATGCAAGGCAACAAAATAGTAAATACACTATTTGCAACTTAAAATGAAATTGTTCAACAATATATTGTGGGAAACTGGGCAAATTGAAACAAAATTCTAAGACAATTGCGAAATTGCCCCTAGTTTTCTATTGACTAGAAATATGAAAATTCAAAAAGCACATAAATACATATGAAGACAAAAATCACTTCGCAAAAATATGTATACTTTTCCCAATATACACATTTGTAATAACTCGACCCTAAACTCATTGCCACATGGACTCTAAACCAGAATCAATACACGTGAAAAACTATCATTTCATTTAAATCGTAATCAGCTCACTATTGAAGCACAACTATCACAATTGTGGAAGAAGAATGAAAAATTGGTAAGAGCCATTAATAGGTCTGTTTTGTTTACCAGCTACTAGATTAGCATACTTACATTCTGTTTGGCTTCCATCATCATCTTCCTATGCAATGCTTCATGTTCTTCTCTAACACGTGAAGGTGCACCACGCTTCTGGTAAATGTTTTTCTGTGCAAAGTCTTCATCAATATCATTGTTAGCAGTTGCAAATGGATGATTTGCAGGGATCCATCTGACTGTGTCTGGATCAATGCCTGGTGGTATAGGGTCCCCTTCCTTCAAAAACAGGGTTGGTCTTTTCCATTGGTATGCCCGGACACGCCTATTTTGATGATTCAATGCCTTTTCTTCAGTCAGAGTAACAGGTGTTAAACGGAAAACCTTCCCACATATTTTTACAATTGAATTCTTTTTACCAGCTCTCACCAATGGATTGTTGAAAGGATCATCATACTTCAGGGGCCTAGAACTGCAGTGTAAAAATGTGAGTAGCAAGCCTGCTAGGATTAAAATAATATGAAAAAACTTTACGACAATAAAAAAGAAGGCATTAACGAGTATCACTTCTCTGCTTGTATGACTTTCAATCAGCATAATACAACTAAATGCTTCACAGTAATTTAAACCCTTCAGGTAAAAGGAAAACACTTACTACTGCCTTGATAATGTATGCTTTATGTTGTTAGCCAAAATTCAAACAACTAAGACTCTTTTCTGTTCTGAAGGTTAAGGGGCCTATAATAGAAACTCATCATAATTGCGAAGAAGTGGTCATTACAAGCCCAAAAATATTCTGGTGCTAAGGTAGTTGTGATGTACCACATGCTGAAAATTTTATGAAAGAGATGCAGCTGTAAATGCTGAAAAAGTGTTCTTGAAAAGAAGTCATAAAATGACCTATGTATAGTGTTCATGTAAAACCCAGTGCTCTTCAAAATGGAGCTGGCAGTTCAAATAGTAGCTGTGCATGACATAACCAAATTTTCTCACAGTAGGAAGGTTTGTGTGCCCCCCAAAGGGAGAAGAGTTGTGGGGTGTCCCCAGTTCCAAAGAACCATCCCAGTTCATTCTGCTCAAGGAGGCAGCATAAAGAGAAAAGCATAGCAGCCAGCAGGCAATGTGATATGCAGTATCCAGGTTGGCTTCGTATTGGAAAGTGCAGCAGCGGCACCAACTTTTCCAGAAAAGGGGAAACAAACATAAAATGTAATGTATGTTGGTTTTACACACACAAGTGTGAACAGGAATACACAATAAAATAAGAAAGAGTGGATTCATTCATGTCATTAGATGATACAATGCCTCATTGCATAGTAGGAGAAGAAGAGTACATTACGTAACTCCCAAAAACATAAGTAATAACCACTACATTAGTCACTGTATTAAATGGCTTGTTACTACATCACTTCATCAGTGAGACTTTATTATACATCTAAGTTTTAAATATGACCATTATCTCTAACACCCTCCCATAATGGTCATTTTACATGCTTGTTCAAAATTAAAAATACAAAAGCTTTGGATAAACAAGATGGTTGTGAATTCTAACAGGCAGTGTTGATGAAATGTAATTTACATCACTATCCTTTTGTCTTAAACCATTGACTCATCAACCAGATGAGAGATAATTTTCACTAAATAGTCAACATTTCCACCATTGAGATAAAACTTGGCTTGTTCATTGTGTTACCCCTCATGTTGACATGAGTAGTGTTACCTGTGCATATACATGGGTAACACTAAGAGAAAAATTTCTCCTGAGATACAGACGACCAGTCAGCAACTTCACATGATCCTCAGATAGCAGCTTCTCAGATGCTTCTCACCCCCTTACTGGTCAGCTCATCCACTTGATTACCAAGCTCTTCCAATGAAGGTATGTCAGCAACCATGAGGTACACTAGCCATCGTTTCATACAAACCAATTAGATTTAATGTTTTAGGCATCTAAGGATCATGGGTTGAAATCAGATAATGGATCATGAGGCTTAGATGTTATACTTGTTGCCTTATTTCACCTTGGTGGTTATCTCTTCCTTCTAGTAAAGTGCAAGCACCCAGGACTTATTTTTTCACTATCTAGGAGGGGCACGAATAGGTGCCCTTGATAGAGGTACTGTGTCCATATCCTTCCATGTTTAACACTTGCCATCTGTCCATGATCCATTGTTCTTTCTTCTGTTTGGTTGCTGTTGGTCACTAATACAGTAATACCAGTTCCCTGCTTGTCTCATCCTATGAGAAAAAGGGCTTGAAAATGCGCATAGGTTGATGAAGCTACATAAGGAAAGTGACTTAAAGAAAACATCCCAACCCCTATGAGAAATGAACTGCCCATCTAAAACAGGGATTGAAATGAAACCAATGAAAGCTTGCTAAGCAAGCCAATCAAAGCAAAGAAAAAGGCTAAGTAAAGGGTTGAAAATGCAATGCCAAGGAAAGGGTAACTCAAGTAATGCAAGAACTCCATCTACAAAGGTGTTTATGGGTGATGGTCTTACATAACCCATGTATAAGATTATGACACCCATCACGAAGTACACCCAAAACCACATCACTTATCACTCGCACCTATTGATTTAAGGGTCCACCTAGGAACTGTTTCTCCCCCAACTTTGGGAGCACCCAATAGGGGCATTTGATGATCCCTCTAAACCTAAATATGACAACTTGTATAAGGTCATAAGCTAGTGTGAACTTTGAAGATGATACTTTGTGTGATATAATTATATGGCTTTAATATCGAATATAGTTCACTTTTTGTGCTTTAATGACACTTCTGCCCATGCTAGTTGATCCTACTTGATTCCTTGAGCTTATACTTAATGACGATCTAGACAAGGTCATGGCCCTTTGGAGGACATTGGTGATGCTTCTCCTTCACTTCATGGATGATCAATTATTGCAATGTTGTGAACATCATGATCAGGATTAAATTGGTGAGGGTCCGAACAATTTAATTAACAAAAAAAAGAAAAAAAATCGGGAAAATCGGGAAAAAAATTGGTGTAAATCGGGAAAAAATCAGCAAATACAAAAAAAATCATTTTTTCAATTTTTTAAATATCTAAAGCATCCACAACATAAAATAAACACATTGACACATATATATGAAAAGAGAACTAATATATAAGATGTGTAATATCATGTCTAGTGCTACATCACACATCACAGTGAGTCATGCCCTGAATACTAAGTCCTGAGTCCCGACTCAACCTCAAATATCAACAAAAAACATAATAATGTATCTCATATCATGAGTCATAATGCCATATATAATGAAATGAACCTAATAACTAATACTATTGATTTCCACTGCCCCTCTTGCGAGAAAATGTAACATCTTTCCCTCTAGATGAAGAAGGCACTAGGGTTGGCACTAGCAGTGGACTCTGTTGTGCTCTAGAAGTTGAAGAATTAGGAGCTATAGGAGGTAGACCACGTCCTCTATTGGTGACCATGGTAGGTTGTGTCACCTCCTCCTCCTCCTCCTCCTCCTCTGCAACTGCTACCCCCTCCACTACCTCCTCTAACCAATCAACGGTTGACTCCATGACAAGCCTCTCAGCGTCAACCCTCCATGTAGCAATAGTGTCAATCCCATCCAATGAGATGGCCTCCACATCAGGTGTCTTCTCAAGTTGCCTCACCAACAATCGAATATTGTCGTAGACGTAGACCATGTCATTAAGTCGCTGAGACTCCAACCTGTACAAGGGTCATAAATTAATAAATAATAAATAATAAATTAATAACTATAAAAAATTATTATTTAATGAATTCAAAAAATTAATTGGAATATTTTTGACCTATTACACTTTCTGGTGTGTATTTTTTCAAATACATTCCAGTTGCACTCGCATCCAAAGGAACTACATGTTTGGATGAGCACTCGAATGGGAAGCCTTTGGAAATTGGGTACTTTACCACCATCCATGACCTCAAAATCAAATAAGAAGCCACAGGAGTAAAAAAATGCGGGGTTCAGGTAGATCCCTGCAGCATGAATGGGACGATGGAGTGTATTATTCCATTGCATATCAATCACTTCCCATATGAGTTGCTGTCTTTGAAACCCCTCATCCCCCTTATCATCATAGTAGCTGCGAATGGATTCTTTGGCCCTATCCATGGCCTCATACAAGTAGCCCATTGCAGGCTTGTCTCCATTAACTAATCAAAGAACCTTTACCAAAGGTTCAGTAATGCTACACACCTCCTGCACTCCCGCCCATAAGCTTTCCTGGTATGAAACTAGCCTACATATGGCCTCTCCCTCTAGTTTGCAGCTATATGGTAAAGCACGCCACTCCTCTAAAAGAAACATTCTCTTCACATCCCACATAGAATTCAAGAGGGATTGAAGAGATATGTAGCTAGTGGCAAATTGTGTAATGGCAGGGTGCACCAACTCCTTGTCATTGGTGAATGTTCTCATCAAATTAAGCAAATATGCATGATTATATATAAATTTTGTTATTTTTTTGATGATTTAACAATATCATTGACAAAAGGATTTTTTCCTATGTATTCCAACATCAAATTAATGTAGTCTACAGCACAAGGTGTCCAAGATAAGTTAGGAAACCTCTCCATAAGCATCCTACTAGCATCAACATAATTTGCAACATTGTCCATTATGATTTGGACAACATGATGTGGACCCACCTCCTAAATGAATACATCCAATAAATCACATAATAACCGTGCATCCTTGATTTGTGCAGATGCATCAATAGATCTCATAAACATTGTCCCCTTGGGACAATTAACCAAGAAGTTAATAAAGGGTTCTACCTTTTTGATCGGTCCAACCATCTAACATCACAGTGTTGTTGAAGAATGTAACTAGGTTCGGTCTACATAATTGTACTTGAAGTCAAAATGTAATATATATTTGCCAAAAGAAAGCAAAAAGAATTTTATTATTATTTTTAATTGACTTGTTAAAGCATGGGTTTCATGCTTGGGTCAAATGTATAGGTCAAGCCTCCATTGTAGGCTTTAGGTTATTGTCAAAGTCAATTTGTGAAGACTCCTCCATCCATCTAGTCTCCTTGTTGTTGAAAGAATCCTTATCAAGTCAGCTACCCTCAAAAGAACACATGTTGGCTCAATACAGTGACACATCTCCTCACATGCTCATGTCGGCTCATTTCAATATGGAAACAACTATATATAGGAGTGTGACCTTCGCTCAAAATCACAAAACAGAAACTCAACTATTTCAAAGAACAAGTTGGTCCTATTACAAAGACAAGTTTGGATGACAACTCAGAGACATGTTTCAGTATTTTTATAGTGGAGGAACTCGGATTAATTGCAGGGATGATCTCGGTGTAAATCACAGTGTGACAAATCAAATATCACAGTTTTGGTGCTAATACAGTTCAGTGATATTACAGTGGTTATATCTCGGTGCTACCACAGTGAATGTCTCAGTGTTATTACAGTGAGGAAGTCTCAGTATCTCGGTGCTATCACAGTCATGAAGTCACAATGTTAGTGCTCACTGCTATCACAGTGGTATGGTTTTGATGCTAAAGGATAAACTTCGATATGTATATATTTCAGTGAGTAGGTTCAGAGATCATTGCTATCACAATGATACAAGTTCGGTGCCATTGCAAGGATCAAAGTGTGAAAGAAGAATGACTGCTATAGGAGCTATTGAACTGAAGAATGACAAGGTTGACTTGATGGATGGAGGTTGTCTCGAGTTTGAGTTGAAAGGGTCTTGGTCGTCTCTTCTTGAATCTACTGAAGGAAGAATTTTGATCGGGTTTTCACCTAGAATGGGGTTTTGCCCTGGCAGCGTGCCTACATCTTGTGTTCTCTTCTATTTATTGCTTGGCATTAGTCTTGATGATAAGAAAAGATAATTAAAAGATCTAATAATAATAATAATAATAATAACATCACAAGTTAATGTCATAATAAGAGAAATCGTTTAACTACCATCTTCTGGATTTCTCAACATGGTATCAGAGCTATAATCAAGGTCAAAAGGCAGTTTTCTCTGTGAAAGGCAGTTTGAAGTATTCTTTATTTGCATTAGATCATGTTAGATCAAGATCAATGATCTAGTTTAGTGTTTATTCACCATAGTAAAGACATCTTGAAAAAGGAGGATTTTGGTATTCCTCAAAGAGACAAGTTCGAACCTAATTCAGAAAGTAAGGGTCAGTAAAATCACAGTAAGACAATGCGGTTTACAGGCTTGGTGAAAAATTTCAGAAGGAGGATTTTGGTTCAATTTCAAAGAATGTAACTTCACTCAAAATACATAGAAGGTTTCGGTGAAATCATATGACAGAGTTTTGGCATACTACAAGGAGAAAATTTGGATGTCACAAGATTTCGATCTACCACAGTGAGACAAGTTTGATCAATTTCATAAATGATCTTATGAAGCAATTCCAGTGTGAAGTTCGGTGTCATTCACTATCATAGTCATAAAGGAGATTTCAGGCTCAGTGAATTATTTACAGTAGAAGCACTAAGTGTCGAAGTTATGTGTAAGGTCAAAATAGTGAAAAAGTATATTCTATCTTCCACTTGTTGAAGAAATGAAACTTGGTACAGCTTCTTGTGGAGATCTATCAAGTTCAAGCACAAGGTACTAGCTCAAGGAAATCAAGTATTTAACAAGATGCATTTGCAACAAGTCAAATAAGGTATGTAAACACAAGGTACATTTATGAGATTTTATATTTATATTAATGATCCTTGTTTATAACTAGTCTAGGATTAATAGTGTACTCTCTAGATAACATATTAGAACCTTAATCCTCTCCCTCTAGGATTTACATGTAATCTAGGATTCCAAGCAAAAGTCCTTGATTAAAAGAAAGAATAACTTTTCATAGAATTCCATCCTCCATGGCTATGTAGGAAATCTAACTTAAGAAATTAAATCACATTCTTGGTATCACATGGTTTGCTTGTAAGTATGTATTACAAGTATAAAAGATCATGGCTTAGTACAAAGAAGACACTTCAAGGAATCCTTCCAAGGTCTGTTAAGAAACATCTCCAGGTATGTCTTAAACTATACACCTTACAAAATTCTCTTAAAAGTACGTTCATCTTATTTTTGCATCACATTACTAACATCATTATGTCTAGTTCTCTCGAATCATAATGATTCTTGTTTCGGGTGATTCATCACTTGATAAATCTACCCTCCTTACATCCTTAATTGTTCTTATAGAACCCTAGACTAGTCTTCTCGAAAGCCCTAACCTAAGTGTATGTTTATGTTAATGTCTAAAACCCTAAAATTGCTTAGGGTTATTGTGAAATGCTATTTGAAGTTTTTGTTATTCATGTCAAGTTTAGGGTTTTGGTATGATCGTGAAAATCCTAACTTGATAGGGTTGAAATAATGTTGCCTAAAATCTCAAACCTTTGAAGTTTTAATGTAGTAGGGTTTGCTTTGCTATGTTATGAAACCCTAGACCTTTAGGGTTTGGTTGGGTCTATAAGCAAAACCCTTGATATGTATTTAATGTCTTAGGAATGAAGCCCTAGGTATATATATGTGTCCATTTGGTCAAAACCCTAGATTGGTCTAGGTCGGTATATGACATGTGATGTGCTTATGCATGATAATGAATTCCTAGATATGAATGTAATCTAATTATTGACGGTCATGAGTCCTAGGGTTTGGAAATAGGCCATAGTCAAAGTTTCATGTTCTAGGATAATGTTGTCTGGTAAATCTAGGGTTTTGCGGCTAAACCCTAGTAGTAGTTAAAATCTCTAGTATGTATAACCGTCTGGAATTTATGAATCTATATAGTGATTGTTGAGAATATATAGATGGAAATCTAGGGTTTACATCAAACCCTAGTAGATGTTAATCATGTTGTTGATTAAGTTGTGATTGGTTTTGATTGTTGAAGCTCATGTATGAAATCTAAGATATGTATGAAATCCTAGTGAGGAGTCTAACATATGAATTTTGATAATTGTTAGACACATTACTTGTTTGAATTATTTTTGGGGTTTACTAGATGAAAGAACTTGTCATCTCATTGAAAGAATATTGAAACCCTAGGTGAGATTTTGAGTTGTGGATTTGATTTAGGGTTTGTGACAAAACTTGGGCAAGAAGTTGAAGTATTGAAGTATAGTCTCTTGTTGATTATGTTTGAAAAGTCTAATGCTTCCGTTATTATAAGATTTTGATATGGCTAACTTCATGCTTCTATGGTTTTGGTTGTACTTGTTGTCTAAGTTGTGCAGGTACATCATCTTCAAGAGAGTGAAGATGATCATAAGTAAAGTTGATGTCATAAGGATATTATATGAATGATTCTAATAAGAAGGATGGAAGCCATGAAAGATTCTCTGATGTCGTAAAGAAGAAGTTGATCTCCCTGAAGTTAAGAAGGAGCCTGGATAGAAGAGCTCTCCCTAAGATTAAGAGGGAACCTAGATAGAGAAACTCTCCCTGGTTGAGAGGGAGGGCATAGCATGGTTTTGATTGGAGAATGCATTTTGAAGGATATGTTGTCGCATGTGAAGTAGGAAAGGAAAGTGTATGATTGAGGAATCTTTTGTCAAATATTCGGTTGATAGTCATACTGTGTTGAGAAGCAACATTAGTTGTCTGAAAGACCCTGGAGGTTTGTATTTGATTATGTATATGTGAAAGTATATTATTGATTAGGGTTGTATTTGAATAAGTAAATCTTTCGAATTTTTTGATAGCATGCTACTTATCAATCTGTTTGATCAGGAGAGATTGATTGTCCTTGATCTGTTGGATCAAGGAGCGTTGAGGCTTTGTGAGTGAAGCATTGCCTGGGAGGACATCTGGCCGACACTTTGTGTTGATGTCTAGGTCCTGAAGTTGGAAAGGTGATGTTGGTCATAGAGTTCTGACCTCAGATATGTTGAAGAATCTAGGGCAGTTAGAGTTGATGAGATTCTTCTCGCCATGATAACTATTTGTGAGGTTCTTTTAACTTTTCTTATTAGTACTATCTTTCCTTATTATTAGAGTGTGCCTGCGTAGTTCATCAAATAGTTACCAAAAACAAAAGAGACAAGAACACACGATGTTGGCTTTCTACCAAGGCCAAAACCTCTCACTCTTTGAGAGCAAAAACCACACGAAATTCTTCTTATAGAGATTCCAATTGACGAATACCAAGACCATGACCCTTGACCTATTAAGCCACTCCAAGACCAAGACACCAGTGCTCTTCTTTGTCACTATTGAGATCATTATCATTGTTGCACCATTAAGGCCATCACTACTGCACCACTGAGATATGCATTCCTCCTACACCATGATTGCTCCATCATCGAGATCTTCATCACTGTTGCATCATGATTGTTCCTTCATTGAGATCTTGATGCACCAATTCTTCACCTTCACCAATAACTTTATCACACGAATGAGATCTCCATTTCGAGTTATTTATGTATGGCAGTTGTATTGAAGTCTTCATCTTCATTAGGATCATGACTGATATAATGATTACAGTGATGTCAAGGACATGACTGTGTATGATATAAGCTTCACCGAGATCCTTCCTCTAACATGAATGCCGAGACTATTACCGTGATCTTAACCGATACTGTAACCATGTTTTCCTTGCACTAATATTTGTCATAACTATGCCGAGACTGTATCACTATGACCCTGTAACTAGGCCAAGACTGCAAAGATGAATGCTTTAGGATTTTTGTTAAGTCAAAATCAAATTTATTATGTAAGAATCCCTTCTTGGGTTCATGGTGTCAAAGATAAAAATCTCTTTTGTAATGTCAAAACCTCCTCCATCAAGTCACCTTGCAAGTCGGCCTCCAGATTGATCCTCCACAAGTCGTCTTCCACAAATGATTCATGTCGACTAATTTATAGTCAGAGACAACAACAAATACCCACGTGACCTCGACCCAACTAAGACAAAAGATAGAAGTTTGGATATATATTACAGGTCAGTGAAGATAGGATTATCTTCAGGATTGAAGTAATGAGTAATTGCAGGAACAAGACACTAAGTAATTGTAGGACTGCGACACTAAGTGATTGCACGACCTAGGTACTGAGTTATTGCAGGGCCAAAGCATGACATAAATACAAGACCAAGGTCTGACAAGATTGCATGACCGAAACATGGCATGAATACAGAATTGAGGCATAACAAGACAGTAGGATCAAAGCATCACATAAATACAGGACAGAAATAAAGTATTATTACAGGACTTAAGTATGATTTTACTACAGAATTGAAGCATGATGTGTCATTAGGAACAAGGTTGACTTGATGAATGGAAGGTGTGCTTGGTCTAGGTAATTAGGGTCTTGTTCATTTCAATTTGATTTGAATCTACTGAAGGAAGAGTTGTTGACTGGGTTTTCCCCTCCATAGGGGTTTTTCCTTGGCTGAGTGCCTACATCTTGTGTCCCTTGTTGTTTGGCGTTTATCTTGATGAAATAAAAATTTAATAACAACTAACAACCATATAAGAATATTCACAAGTAAATGTCAAGATCTAAGACAAATATAATGCCCTATATTTCTCAACAGGTTTGTGAGGAGAAAACCCACAAAAGGATGTGTTTGTGGGCAAAGTACCCACGTTTGGGCTTTTTGACCTAAAGCAAAGGGCTTGGAAGTTGGAACCCAAAAATACTAATATTATATTCTGTTAAAATTGGCAACTAGGGGCAAATTCCACCTTGGGACAGCTCATTTGATGGAGATGATGATTGCATTAAATTCCTCTTATCGAGAGGACCAAAATTGATATAAAGATCATCTAATTTGGACAAGCAAAAGTGTGATTTTGAATTTATGCCCACACATGTGCAAATTGTTCAGGTCGGCCACATCATCATGTAGGCTCATGGAGCCCAATGGACATGACTCTTCACCCTCAACGACTTGTATAAATACAAGTGCCTTCTCACCTCATTTGGCATCATCATCACTCACACAATATTCTCTCTCCTTCTCTCATTGGTTCGTACAACTATTGGACAACTTCTCTCTCTCTCTCACGTGTGGCAAGAAGGACAAGTTTTTGGACTAAATTGCAGGGCCGAAAATTTCAGGAGCTGACCAAGTTTGACCATCGTTGACCAAAGACTCTTTGACCTGTTTTGACTGCGATTTTTGGAAGGTTATTTTTGTTTCTCTAGGCCGCATTTCTAGGCACAAAAATCGAGAATATATGGGCAGTTTGACCAGCGCTGACTTCGGGGTTGACTACAACTTTGACCACAGAAAATTACCGCAGATTCCCTCTCTCGTTTGACCGAATTTGACTGGATTGTTTTAGGCTAATTTTGATCAACACAGTCGAATTTGATTGAGGTTGACCGAGCTCAAGGAGGCAAGCTTGATAGTTGCATTGACAATCTTTGACTTTCTAGTTAGGCTGAAGTTTGACTGCAGTTGACTGCAAAGTTGTCAGGGTTGTTTTGACTTTGATTTGGCAAGTCAATTTTTGTACTCTCTCTTTGTTGAACATTTGATATAATAAGAAGAAGATTTGATCAAAGAGTTTTCCCCTCAATGGGGTTTTTCCCTGGCATCTGCCAAATCTGGTGTCCTCTTGTCTTGACTTGTCTTCTGCATTTTGTTTCATGTCCTATCTACTTTTATTGTCAATGTGATTAATGGTTAATGTGATTTCTATTGGAAAACTAAATTGAAATTGTCATTGGGGTGCTAAAGGAACATTGAAGTAATTGTGTTAAGCGTAGAACATACCATTGTTATCTAAAATTAACATGGTATCAGAGCACAGGTGAAGACAAAGCCCAAGCAAGAGTGAGAAAAAGCAATCACTAAGGGAGATCTGTTGGACAAGACTATTGGACTAATGGCTACTACATCTTACGTCAAATCTGAGGATAAGCTCAAGAACAAATATGACTATCATGCATGGAAGAGACTTCGGAAGAGCATGATGCCATGGACTATGTGAAGGGAAGAGTGGTGGAGCCTCCTTTAAATGCCCCTGTTGTTGTGAAGACTAAATATAAGAAAGGTGAGGTCAAAGCTAAGAAAATTATCATAGACTCCATTCAAAAGCATTTGGTTGCCTATATTTCTAATTTGGAAACATCTAAGGAGATGTATGATAAGCTGGTTGGGATGTTCAAAGTAAACAATGCAAATCAAATCCTCTTTCTCAAGAGCACGTTGAAGGACGTCAAGATGGATAAAGGGGAGTCTATCCAATCCTACTTCATGAGGATCACACAAATCAAGAATGACCTTCTATCTATTGGAGAAGTTATTGCTGACAAGCAGCTCACTCGCATTGCACCTGGAGGTCTTCCAAGATCGTGGGATGTGTGTAACAAAACCACTCTCAACAATGACAAGATTCCTAGTTTCGATGAATTATTAGCTAGATGCACTCAAGAAGAGACAAGGATGATGGAGAGAGACAAACCCTCAAATGGAAATGAACCCATTGCCTTCTCCATTCATGCTAAGAGGAAGAGTAATGTTGGTCCAAGAAGACAAGGTCAATTATTCAAGCAGGGATTCAAAGAAGGAAGAAAAGGAAGGTGCAACAATTGCAACAGGTTTGGCTATTATGCTAAAGAGTGTCCTCACAAGAAGGATACTCCAAGGGATGACAACAACAACTACAAAGGTAATGGCAATCAAACGAACAACAGGTCCAACAATAAATGAAAGAGGAATGCTCCCGTTGCTCGATATGGAAATGGTCGACCTCCTAAAAGGACAAGAAATTTCAAGTATGAAGAAAGTAATGTTGGAGAAAAACAAAAGGAGTTTTATCTTATTTCCACTCTATCCACTGCCTCTCCTCCAGATACTTTGGATCACTGGTTGATTGATAGTGGAGCCTCAAGGCACTTCATTGGGTACAAGGAGGCCCTCTCAAATTTGGTTGAAAAGAAGACTAATTTCGAGACCACTCTTTGAGACAATGCCACCTACCCCATGAAAGGGATAGGGAATGTCACTCTTCACCTAAATCAAGGTCAAACCATTCATCTACAAGAAGTATTGTATGTGCCCGATTGAAGAAGAACCTAGTGTCTATTTTTGCAATGGAAGATAAAGGCTTCAAGGTAGGATTCATTGATGGAAAGGTATGTATCTCGCAAAGGAACCCTAAAGATGCATTTACACTTGGATTTAGGGTTGAAGGCCTCTATCAAGTTGGAGGAAGTCCTTTGGGAACCTTAACTTGTGATACTTCTCTTCAATCTGAATTATGGCACCGGAGATTTTCTCACCTTCATTACAAAGCCTTACCTGGGATAAGGAAGATGGTCACAGGTATGCCCGACTTCAACATGAATCACGAAGGAGTTTGTCAGGGTTGTGCAGCTAGGAAACCTACAAGGGGACCATTCCCTTCAAGTAAAAGTCAAACTAATAATATTCTTCAATTGGTCCACTCTGACCTATCTGGTATGTTGCTCGTAACATCATTAGGAGGATACATATACTATGCAATTTTTGTGGATCATTTCTCTCACAAAACATGGATCTATTTCTTGAAGAAGAAGGATGAAGAGTTCAAATGGTTCCATTCTTTCAAAGCCTTGGCGGAAAATCAAACAGGGAAAAAGATCAAAATATTAAGGACTGACAATGGAACCAAATATGAATCAAATGAATTCAATGACTTTTGCAAAGAAGTTGGCATTAAGAGGTAAAATCATTCCATACACTCCTGAGCAAAATGGAGTTGTTGAAAGAAATAATCGAACAATCATGGAAGCCACCCATGCCATGCTACATGATCAAGGTCTACCGAAGTTCTTATGTGGAAAAGTTGCAAACATTGCCGTATATGTTCAAAATAGGAGCCTGCATTAAGCACTGAATTTAAAGACAACTGAAGAAGTTTTCACTAGTAAGAAACCAGATGTTTCTCATTTTAGAATATTTGGTTGTCCCGTGTATTTTCATGTGCCTAAAGAGAAAAGAAACAAGTTAGAAGCATCTGGGAAGAAAGGTATATTTGTGGGCTACTATGAAAATTTGAAGGCATATAGAATCTATGTGCCTGGACAAAGAGATGTGGAAGTAAGCCATGATGTCACCTTCGATGAAGACATTGCCCTTGGGAAGGCCATAGACCTCTCTGTTCCAAGGAAGGATGATGATGCTACAGAAAAGCAGGATGAACCTCCAACAGATGAGGCTATGCCCAATGTTGAAGGGCTAATAGATCCCATTGATCCACCTCCTAGTGATCCCTCTACCTCAAGAAAAAGACCTTTGTGGCTCAAAGATACTCTCAAAGATGTTGAAAGACATATTTCTCCAAGAGGGTCATTCTGTGAAAGCAAGAAGTCGAACAGGTATCAAGGGTACTTAGTTACTATGAGTACTATTGTTCGATTTGACCCATGTTCATTCGAAGAAGCTGTAAAGCACCAAGTCTGGAAGGATGCGATGAATGAGGAATATGAACCTATCATGAAAAATGATGTATGGGATGTGGTGCCCAGACCAAAGGACAAGTCCGTAGTCTCTTCAAAATGGCTATACAAAATTAACCATGGAGCTCATGGGAGTGCTGAAAAATATAAGGCCAATTTTGTTGCTCAAGGCTTCTCTCAAGAGGAAGGAGTGGACTATGATGAAGTATTTGCACTGGTCGTCCGATATACCACTATCTAATCGATTATTGCTCTCGTTGCCTCTCAAGGATGGAGCCTACATCAAATGGACGTTAAGACTGCTTTCTTGCGTGGCTCACTTAAGGAGGAAGTCTCTTTGGAACAACCTCAAGGGTTTGAAGTACAAGATCAAAGGACACACATATGCAGGTTAAAGAAATCCCTCTATGGGTTGAAACAAGCACCTAAGGCTTGGTATGAAAGGATTGATAGTTATCTTATGAAGCTAGGATTTACAAGGAGTGATGCTTATCCTAACCTATACTTCAAGGTTGAAAGGGACATGCTTCTCATTTAGGTCCTTTATGTAGATGATCTCTTTCTGACAGGTGCAGACCCTCTCATTTATCAATCCAAGAGGGAATTGGCTTTCGAGTTTGAGATGGACCTAGGTTTGATGCACTACTTCCTAGGCCAAGGGTTCTAGCAAAATCCAGGTGAGATTTTCCTTTCTCAAGGAAAATACATTGTGAAGTTGCTCGAGAGATGCGGGATGGTGTATTGCAAGTCTGTGTCTACTCCGATGGAACTCAACTTCAAGAAGCTATGTGGTAGTGCTGTTGGGCCCAAATTGGCAAACCCTTCTAAATATAGACAACTTGTGGGGGCTCTGATGTTCTTGGTAAACTCTCGTTTGGACATATGCTTCGTTGTGAATACATTGAGTCAATTTATGGTCGAGCCTTATCACATACATTGGATTGCTGCTAAGAATCTCTTGAGATATCTCCATGGCACAATCAACTATGAACTGAGATACACTGCCGGGAATTTGAGGCTACATGGATATACTGATGTTGATTGGGATAGCAGTGTGGTTGATCGTAAGACAATGTCTGGATGTTGCTTTTCATTGGGATCTACTTCAATTTCTTGGATGAGCAAGAAGCAGAAATCGGTTGCTCTAAGCACCGTTGAGGCCGAATACATTGTTGCTAGTATGGCCTATTGTGAAGCTATTTGGTTGAGGAAGCTCTTTAGTGAGCTATTTGAGCATGTGTTGGATACCACCATGATATACTGCGACAACCAGAGTGGGATTCGCCTTTCAAAGAATCCCGTGTTCCACGACCGCTCCAAGCACATTGATATCAGGTACCACTTTATCCGGGATATGGTACAATGGGGAGAAATAAGGCTCCAACACATCAGGACTGATGAGCAGGTCGCAGACATCCTCACAAAGCCCTTAGGGAAGGTCAAATTCTTAGCCTTCCGAGAGAGACTTGGAGTCGTGGAAAGACCCTCCCATGAGGGTCCCACTTGATTTCGACATTGAGCTTTGGGAGCTCCTAGGGGCTTGAGGTACTTCTTGGAGCTATGAGAAACCATTGGGTGAGTGGTTCACCTTCTGCTGTTGGTGCAATGTGTACAGGGAGAGTGGTTCACCTTCCCCTGTGATACCCCATGATGACATGTGTGAAAGGTGAGTGGTTCACCTTCCCCTATGATTGATGACACGTGTGTAGTGTGAGTGATTCACCTTCTTCTATGATTGACAGATGCATAGGATGAGTGGTTCACATTCTCCTATGGCATATGAGCAGGATGAGTGGTTTATTCTCCTGTTGATGCCCCAGCATACATCCTAACCATGTAGTCTGGGACTCATGGGAAGTACCTCTCATCTAGCCAATGAGTTGGGAAAAGTGGATAGGGACCATAGCACTATTGATGGACACATCATGCACTGTCGTACTGCCTATGTCTAGGATGCATGGTGTCCCACAACTACTTGATTTGGGATCAAGTCTGAATTTTGTCAATGGAGAGAGGTAAGGTCTTATGACTCACTCTCGATCAATTCTTCTTCATTATTCATATCAATGTTCAACACCGCAGAGATGAGATAAGATTCAAAGATGGTTCATGACGACAAGATGGCATGATGATCAATGATGATGGATGGATTGGCAGGTGGAATTCTCCCTAGTTGAGAGGGAGTGTTAAAATTAGCAACTAGGACCAAATTCCACCTTGGGACAACTCATTTGATGGAGATGATGATTGCATTAAATTCCTCTTTTCGAGAGGACCAAAATTGAGATAAAGATCATCTAATTTGGACAAGCAGAAGTGTGATTTTGAATTTATGCCCACACGTGCAAATTGTTCAGGTCGGCCACATTCTTCTCTCTCCTCTCATTGGTTCATACAGTGATTGGACAACTTCTCTCTCTCACACATGTCGCAAGAAGGACGAGTTTCTAGACTGAATTGCAAGGCCGAAAATTTCAGGAGCTAACCAAGTTTGACCAGCATTGACTAGGGACTCTTTGACCTGTTTTGATTGCGATTTTTGGAGGGTTATTTCTGTTTCTCTAGGCCACATTTCTAGGCACAAAAATTGAGAAGATCTAGGCAGTTTGACCAGCGCAGACTTCAAGGTTGACTACAACTTTGACCGCAGAAAATTACAGCAGAATCTCTCTCTCCTTTGACCGAATTTGACTAGACTGTTTTGGGTTGATTTTTATCAACAAGGAAGGTCGAATTTGACTGAGGTTGACCAAGCTCAAGGAGGCAAGTTTGACAATTGCATTAACCATCTGTGACTTTCTGGTTAGGGATGAACTTTGACTACAGTTGACTACAGAATTGTTAGGGTTCTTTTGACTTTGATTTGGCAAGTCAATTTTTGTACTCTCTCTCTCTCTGTTGAACATTTGATATAATAATAACAAGATTTGATCAAAGGGTTTTCCCCTCATTGGGGTTTTTCCCTGGCATCCGCCAAATCTGGTGTCCTCTTGTTTTGACTTGTCTTCTGCATTTTGATTCATGTTCTATCTACTTTCATTGTCAATGTGATTAATGATTAATGTGATTGCTCTTTTAAAACTAAATTGAAGTAATTGTGCTAAGCATAGAACATACCATTGTTATCTAAAATTAACATATTCTAATTTGTTGTTGAGGAGTCTCACGAAGGATTAAGAGGGCACCTAAGGCACCTATTAGAGAGATATAAAAGCAAGCCAAAGGATAGGCTAGACACAACGTGGAAGTACTCACCTTTGTGCAAGGAGATAGCCCTAGAAGGAGCCGCTAGCTAAAGGAGGCCAACTAAAAGAGTTTTCAACTCAAGGAGACCGCGCAAGGACGTGTTTTTATACAGGAGGCCGAGAGGAGTTCTGTCATGGTTGGCCAAGAGCTAAAGCTAGGGGTCGAGGTCGGTTAAGGTTTGAACTGTGTAAGCTTTGAGGACGTAGTCTTGCTTGAATTAGGTTGCAGTTGTTATAGGACATCTGAGTCTAAACTGAGGATGTTTAGGATCGGTTTAGAGGTTTGATCCATGTTAAACCAAGTTGAAGGTGATCTGAGCAGGACCGAGTGCCTTGGAGACTAATGTGAGCTAATTGCGGAGTGGATGGTCTATTTTGAGTAGGTTGCAGACTGGTTAGGGTTGTTGATAAATCAATGCATGTAGTTATTAGGGTTTTGACCCAGTGGACAAATGTGGACTGTTGAGAATGTCATCCAATGAGGATTCCATCAGAGAATCTTGAGTATCTTGAGTATCCTTATCCAGCAGATATTTCCTTTTGATTGATGTATGATGAGAATTGTCCTGGATGACTTCTTCCTTTGACCTTTCAATGAGGTCACCAAGAGCTATATCCTTCAAAGTTGAATAGCAGACATCCTTCATGTTTCTTACTTCTAATGCTTTTCCTCTTCCTTGGACTTCCTTCTTTCAACTTCCTCCACTTCTTTGGTGAAATGGAATTCTTTTCTATTCTTCTTGTTATTGCCCTTAAACTTAGGACAATCTTTCATGTAGTGCTCATAGCATCTTAGCTATGTTCTATTCTTTCAACAAATGTCTGAATATGTTTGCCCTCAACCTGTCTTCTTCTATCTTACATAGAAAACACAAGTTGTTGAATGGGATAGCTTATCCTCATAGACATTTGTTACCTTATTCATCGGTTAGTGCAATTAGAACAATGAGGATTATCTCTGCCAGATCTTGCAATTTATCCTTTGATACCTTCACTTTGTAAAGATCAAATCTAAGTAATGTTACCTCCTTTATCACATATTCAAAGAATAGCTCTACCAGCTTATCATATATATCTCTTTGATGTCTCCAATACTGCTATATGAGGGGCAATTTCATGAGAATCCCTTTCCATGTATTCAGAGCAAACCTTTTCATTGATATGTTCAATGACTTCACTTTCTTCGAGGACTATGTCTATCCTCCTTTTCCATGCAAGGAATTTCAATGACCCAACCAGCTTATAGATCTCCTTGCAAAACGAAGTCATTTTACCAAATTTGATTATAGAATGAAAGATACTTACTTGACAAGTGAAGATGAAATCTTCAGCTTGATCACTTTGATGGTGGTTGAAGAGATGTATTCGTGCACCTTTTGGATGATCTTCTTCCAAATAAAAGGCCCTTCTTCAATAAAGGAGATTGCTCCTTTTATGATGTCAACACCTTTAGATCTAGCTTCCTTTGTTGGTGCTTCCTCGGATGATCTTTTTCAAGGATAAGGAGGGGATCCTTGCTGCAATGATAGGGAGCTTCCCTCATGGCTTTAGAAGATGGTGCTAATGCCTTCTAGCCTTCTTTGTTTTCAAGATACTTCGACTTCTCAGTGGTGAATGAGTGCAGATTAGAAATGCTTCTAGGGTCTCCAAGATAATGTGATCTTAGTCCTACAAATGCTTCTTTGTAGATCTCTTCATCTTGATGAGGGTCTTTGTGGCCTTTTTTCTAAGGACTATAGGATCCAACAATCTTGTTGGTGTAGAATTCTGGTTGCCTTGATTTGTAAATCTATTTGCCCTGAGTAGAGATAAGGCTTCGGCCTTGATTATTTTATGATCCCAAGATTTCTTCTAAAGTAGACTTTCTTCTTTAATCTAGGGTTTGATTCTTCAATGTAGATCTTGAAAATTTTCTTTTATATCCTTCGACTTTCGCTTTGATGCCTTTATGGAGATTCGATCCTTAAGTGTCCCTTTGATAAGATGCCTTTCCTTGACTTTGACACCTTAGCTCTGATACCATGTTGAGAAATCAAGGAAAGTAGACTTAGGTGATTTTTCTTGATTAGTAACTGCTTGTGAGTATCATTTACTTCATTAGATTAGGATCTTCTCTTTGATTAAGTTATTAGTGTTCTTCTTCATCAAACAACTACCAATGCATAAATATTCATACACAAGAGACACAGAATGTAGGCTATGAGCCAGGGCCAAAACCTCTCACTCTTTGAAAGGAAAACCTGCAGAAATTCTTCTTATAGAGATTCCAATTGACAAATACCAAAACCAAGACCCTTGACCTATTAGCCACTCTAAGACCAAGACACTAGTTCTCTTGATTGTCTTCTCTTCTTCTATTCCTCTTCGATCTCCTTAGCATTGGGACACTTGTCACCATCGAGATCATCTTACTGTCTGCATATCAAGATCTTCTTTCTATGAGACCTCCTTGCTGTCATGGCATCGATCTCTTTCCCTTGAGATAGTACTAATATCCTTTCTTAGCACCGAGACCTTAAACAGAGTTTTACTATAATATGTTGCAGCGCCTCCATAATCATGACATCGAACTGTACTTCAAATCAATGTAGTCTTCTGGCCACTATGTTTTGGTTACCCAAATTCAGAGGGATCCGAATTCCGGAGACTGTAATGACATCCGAACTTTCTTGTTGTATATATCAACCCAAAACAGAGATTCGAATTTTCTTGTTGACTGTAATAGAGGTCTGAACTTATCACTATTGCATCCATCCAAAAATCTCAAAGGTGTCACCGAATTGTTGAATGTAGTTCATCACCGAAACTTCAGAGAATCTGAACTTCTTGATACTATTGTTTGCCTGAAATCATAGAGACCCATCTGAACTTCATTCTACAATCATCTAACTTCTCTCTGCCTTTGTCTACCGAAAAACTCAAAGATGTATCGAAATGATTTTGTGCTAGTGCAAAAATCCTTCACTCCTATTTATAGTGGTTGGTCCCATATAATAAGCCGACATGACAACTCGAATAGATGTGTCTCCATATAAGTTGAGCCGACATGAGTTTCTTATGCATCTTGAGGCCGACATCAAGAGGAGGATTAGTGCTTGTCGTTGGAGGGCTTTCTAGACATTTTATAGACTCATATACATTGTTATATCCCCAAGAAGGGTTCTTCATACATGACATTGACTCTTTGACTCTAATGACAAATCCTAAGGCTCTCAATGGGAGCCATATAAATAAAATCTCTTTCTCATGAAACCCATGAAGCAAGGCATTACAAAAATAATTGTATTCTCTTCATTTCATCATTTACAAAGATCATAATTACATGTCATTATGAAGACCGAACCTAGTTACACTTTTCAACACATGTGGGTAGTGTGCATAGGAGAAAAATTTTCTCCCAGATGGTCCTCAGTCGGCAGCCAGCAACCCCTTGCGTCTACACCTGATAGCTAGATGTGCCGTTATCTCCACCACCTGAGCCAACCATGTGGTCCCTCACCCATCTGTTATGATTGTATGTTTGAAGGTGGGCCCCCCAACCACATGTTGAAGAATCTAGGGCAGTTAACATTAGATAGATTCTTCTATACTTGATAACAATTTGTGAAATGCTTTTAATATTTATCTTATCTTGATCTGCTTCTTATTATGAGTGTGTGTGTTTACTTCATCAAACTGCCACCAAAACAAAGAGACAAGAACACAAGAAGTTGGCATTCTACCAAGGACAAAACCTCTCCCTCTTTGAGAGGAGAACCCGCACATAATTCTTCTTATAGAGATCCTAATTGATGAACACCAAGACCATTATACTTGACCCTCTATGCCACTCCAAGACCAAGACACCAATCCTCTTCCTTTGTCATTGCTGAGATCATCATCACTACTAAAACACCGAGATCATCACTCCTGCACCACCGAGATCATTATTGTTGCATCCTCACCAAGATAACGACGAGATCTAAGATATATGAGAGTTGCACTTAGATTCACCGAGATAATGATCTTCTCCATTAAGGTCATGACTGTATCTATTATACTAAGACCATAATTACATGATACATCTATGACTGCTTCTAGACTATATGTCGAGAAAGAGTATGCTATTATGAGATCAGTGAGACCCTCCTTATAACAAGTATGTCGAGACTATAAGGAGACAAATCTAAGCCCTTTTCTGTGGCATCTGAGGTTGCTTCTGTAGGCCAAGACTTTGATCACCGAGACTATGATCACCAAGACAGACTTCCGAAACTTCTTCACTGTGACCTCCGAAATACCTCCTGTGATTGCCCTCTGAAAATCTGAACTTCTTGTACTATCCGAAAATTACAAGTAATTTAAGTTTTGTACCTTCGAAGTTGCAGAGATATCCGAAATTTCAGAGCTCCCTACACCATACGAAATTTCAGAGGTGTACGAATATGTTTTTTGTGGTGACCCCAGTGGGGTATAGTGATTTGTGTGTAGGTAAGCCGACTTGTATTCATGACTAGACATGTCACTTTAGCTGAGTCGACATCATCGTTCTTTAATATATCTTTTGAGGTCGACTTAATTGTTTTCTTCATTGTTTTGCAGGTGGACTTCTTTGTGCTTGTCTTGGAGGATTGTGCTTGTCTTGGAGGATAGTTCTTGACCAATGTTGCACGAAACGGGGACGTTTTTTGGAAGCGGGGACGCCGAAGCGTCATTTTTCAAAAATCTAGGAAGCGAAGCATCTGTAGAAGCATCTGCTATATATATATATATATATATATATATATATATATATATCGCATTTATACTCAAAACAAACATCCCAAATACCAAATTAATTGTAGAAGACATGAAAACATGCATATTTTTGCATAAATCAAGATAGATATAACATCCATTGTACATTAATGATTAATTATTCGAGCATCAACCATTTAGATGCATCAACCATCTAGAATCTAAATTCTTCTCCTCTTGTCTAGCCTTTGCCTCTCCCTCGATTCTCTAGGGATATTAGTCAACATTGCCCAATTTTGATCAAACTGCCTAATTCAAGACTTAAAACATGGTAGAAAAAGCTTAACATGCTTGATCGATGATTTTGACTTGATTGAAAGGTAATTTTTTGCTAAGGGCATGCCACGTGACAAAGGAGTTCAACAATTAACACCACCAACACTAGGGTACATAATACATATAGGGCTTGGTGCTCTTGATTAAATGCTAATCGCATACCTTCATACTTGATATAATCTAATGAAATGCCACAATCCCATTGATCCTGAATTCCTGAAAACTGTTAAGTCTGCTGAATTTTGAATAGGATATGAAATTCTATTTTCTCCATATGAAGTCCAATGAGGCTGGAACCACTCTCAAACATCCTGAGTCATTTCATGGTAATGTCAAAAATTTAAGTAAAAGGATGAAAATGAAAAATAAAGGAGAATGTCACTTTTACTTTAAAAATTTAACATTACCATGAGGGAGCATCTGCTATATTTATATTTTTTTATGTTTTTTTTTGCCTTCATTCCTCACCCTAACCCAAGGTGGACCCACCCCAACAAGCAAACTCACCTAAAATTAAAAAAAAAAACGATCGGAATCGTACAGGAAGCGTGCGCTTCGCCCTCCGAAGCGCCACGCTTCGTACTGCCAAAGCGTCGTACGAAGCACGCTTCGGAGATTCGGAAGCGCGCTTCTGAGCCACGCTTTGGAAAATTCCAGGAAGCAGCAAAATCAGGCGGAAGCGCGCTTCCGCCGAAGCTTCCTAGACGCTTCCGCACGGGATGCGCTTCCGGACTTGGAACCAGGGGGCGGGGGGGGGGGGGCGCTTCATGCAATATTGTTCTTGACTAGTATACATTTTACATATATGCTCAAGAAGAGCTTTTTGCACATGACTTTGACTCTTTGACTTTCCTAGACCTATGGAATGAGCAAGAAACTCATTCATATAATTTATAAAAATAATATTTCTTTTTCTTGACAAGTACAAAGATCAAAGTTATATTGACAAATACCGAACCTAGTTATACTTTTCTTCAACACTCCCTCTTAACTAGGGAGGTATTTACAATGGTACTTGGTTATTCTCAATCTGAAAAATTTCTCATAAGAAGAATCGAATTGGTAATCCCATCTATATAGCATCATATCAATCAGCATTGTCATAGTGCAAGGCCTTGACTAACAGCTCCATCTCTCCACGAGACCATGAGCTACAATGTTGGCGAGACCAATGATTTATAGACACCTTCATCGTCTCTCAAGGCACATACCCACCTAGGTGTTCACTAAGTATGACCTTTTAGGACTATTCTTATCTTGGGTTCCCAACCCTCAAAGAATATCGATCCTCTTGCCTACTCTTATCTTGGATGCCCTACACATCCTAAAAGAGTATCGGATACCCGATGATTACCCAGTCCTCCCATTCTTTGTTCCCAAGTGAAGACAAGAATGTTGTGTCTATCATGTGTCTACTTTTCCATTCATCTAGACTTACAGTTGTTAGTCTTGGTCTAGTGCATGACACATGACATGGAAAAACACAATTGTCACTCCTTTGTAATCAGGAGTGATCTAAATTCAAACTCCCTCTAGATCAAGGACTCTTCTATATATCAGCAACTTTTTCTTTATTGGTCCTTCAACTGCTTGATCAACTTCTCTCCTTGATGTCATGAAATTTAGTTGAGCTTCTTCCTTGTAGGGCAACAACCATCGATCACTTTCCTTCTTATTCCGTCATGTCATTCCTTTCCTCATGAAAAGTGGCCTTCTTGGTACATATCTAAAACCTTCTTCATATGGCTACTTCTTTTCTCTCCATGCTTCTTTCAAGAGTTTCCATCCATCGCATGAATGTTGGTTGCACTTGTACTTACAAGTCTTGTTCTAGTAGCCCTGCATGAACTCATCTAGATATTATTCAAGAAATTATATTAAATTAAATCATACCTTACAAGATGGCTTTTCATCATGACATCTTCTTGTAGGTATCAGCACCCTGTACACATATTGTCACATCTCCCAAAGATATCCATTATCAAGGGTCTTCATTCTTTTCAGACTTTTATCAGTCTTCATATCTTTCTGGGAGATTTCCTAGTCAAATCTTCTTGGTCTTTTGGATGTTGATTGCCTTTCATCATGGTTGCATATCTCACGATCTCTTCCTTCCTCACACATTCTATAGCTTTCAATCAGAGTTTCTTTATTGTAGTCAATCATCTCATACTTCATGAGAACATATTATGTTGATTTCATCTAGTGTGACTTATGCCTTCCTGAATCTTTTTAGAGGAAGAGATCCTTTTCCTCTTATTCGTGCTCCTCAAGATAGAAACAATGATCCATGTTACCTGCAACCATATGACATGACATTATAATATTAAACATAAGCATACATACCTTGTTTTACCTTCAGGTCATCGAGGCTTCTTCCAGCAGCTTCATTGATTGAAAAGATTTTCAATCCCTTGATCTACTTCATGTCATCACATCATCATCTCATGGATTCCATAAGTTGGAGTTCCTATTGAAACACTTGCTTCCTCTCTAGATTAGTGAACCCTACGATGAGGATTCCATCAGAGAATGTTGAGGATCTTGTATATCCCCAACTGTCAGATGTTTCCCTTTTTACTTGACGTATGTTGAGCCTTAGATGACTCCTTTTTTCCTTCAATGTCCACTGAGGTTCCCAAGAGCTATATGTCCTACATGTTGTCTGTCATGGATTTTTGTCCTTCATGATCACTATGGAGATGATATGTGCTCCTTTCTAATGCCTTCATGGTGCCATGATGCATCTTATTATCATTGTCATATCTTATAACACAAGATGTGGGAGCTTATGATAAGACCTTTTCGTGAGGGATACTATCTTACTCATAGGAGAGATTTGTTACTCCCTCTTTCCTTGGCCCTTTTCTTCAGCTTCCTCTATCTTTCATTGATATGAGCTTCCAAAATCTTTCTAAAGCATTGAATCTTAACTATACTTATTTTGTCTTGCTTGAGGACCAACATTGCCTTCCTTTTCTGCACATGGTTGAGTTCTTTTAACCTTCAACATTTTTGCCATCAACTTGTCCTTCTCTATCTTGCATAGAGACTACAAGTTGTTGAATGAGGTAACCTTCTTGTTCATGGATATTTGTTACCTTGCCAGTGCATCAATGATGGTTGCCTTCATTCCTAGATCTTATATATAAGACCTTGTGAAGATATCCTACACCCTTTGATGCCTTTTTACTTTCATGTAGATCAAATTTCATTTGACCTTCTCTATTGCACCTTAAGAGAATGAGTTTATCATCTACGTCACTTTGATATCTCCAATTTTGCTATGTGAGGGAATCTTTCATAAATATCCCTTTTCATAAATTCAAAGGAGACCTTTTGATGACTTCAGCTACTTAGTGGACTATGTCTATTCTCCTTCTTCATGCAAGGAATCTTGATAACCCATCCAATTCATAGATGTCCTTGCAATCATGAAGTCATTTAACCAAACTTGAATATAGAATAAAAAGATACTTGTCATGTGAAGATGAAATCTTCACCTTGATGCTTTCTTGAATGATGTCCTTCAATGAGATTCTTGCTTGAGCTGCCTAGTACAATAGAGTTCCAGAACCTTTCTTGAGACTTCCTTGCATTGTTTAGCACCAAGCACTACTACCTTTTATGATATGTTGAGATTATTTGATTCATTCACTGTGAGGGTATGGAATCGAAATCAAGAATTTTGAGAGCATTGTCATGATGTCCACCCGAGATGTGGCATTGTGTTCTCCTTCTGAAGTGATATTGTTGTAATGTATGTTGTGACTGTATATTTTTGTAACCTTCCTGCAATGCTCCTTCTTGGAGTAGAACCTTGCTTGAGTTGACTAGCATGAGCAAAGATCTTTGTGGCCTTTGAGCATTGTTCAATACCAATCATCAACATTGCTTAAGTCATTGAGATTGTTATGGTATGACATGGGTTCTAATGACACCCAAATTTTGAGGCTAGCACCAAGACTGTGAAAGGCACTGTGTTTTCCTTTTGTTGTAGTTTAGATTAGGACTGCTCCTCGAATTTTCGATCTTCTCTAAGATGATAATCTTTGTTGATGTAGACTGCTTGTTGTAGACTTGATACTTTATTCTTGACAAAACCCTTAACCTTACTTTGATGCCTTTGAAGACTGGTCCTTGTATGTCTCTTTGTTGCCTTTCTTTTGACTTCTAAACCTTAGCTCCGATACCATGTTGAAGAATCTAGGGCAGTTAGCATTAGATAGATTCATTTATACTTGATAACAATTTGTGAAATGCTTTTACTATTTATCTTATCTTGATATTCTTTTTATTACGAGTGTGTGTGTTTACTTCATCAAATTGCTACCAAAACAAAGAGACAAGAACACAAGAAGTTGGCATTTTGCCAAGGCCAAAACCTCTCCCTCTTGGAGAGGAAAACCCGAACATAATTCTTCTTATAGAGATCCTAATTGACGAACACCAAGACCATTATTCTTGACCCTCTATGCCACTCCAAGACCAAGACACCAATCCTCTTCCTTTTTCATTGCTGAGATCATCATCACTGCTAAAACACCGAGATCATCACTCCTACACCACCGAGATCATTATTGTTACATCCTCACCGAGATAACAACAAGATCTGAGATATATGAGAGTTGCACTTAGATTCACCAAGATAATGATCTTCTCCATTAAGGTCATGACTGTATCTATTATACTGAGACCATAATTACATCTATGACTGCTTTTGGACTATATGTCGAAAAAGAATGTGTCATCATGAGATCTCTGAGATCCTCCTTATCACAAGTATGTCGAAACTGTAAGGAGACAGATCTGAGCCCTTTCCTATGGCATCTGAGCCTGCTTCTATAGGCCAATACTTTGATCACTGAGACTGTGATCACCAAGACAAACTTCTGAAAATTCTTCACTGTGACCTCCGAAATACCTCTTGTGACTGCCCTCCGAAAATCAAAACTTCTTGTACCATCCAAAAATTACAGGTAATCTGAGTTTTGTACCCCTCCGAAGTTGCAGAGATATCTGAAATTTCAGAGCTTCCTACACCATATGAAATTTCAGAGGTGTACGAGTATGTTTTCTGTGGTGACCCCAACGGGGTATATATAGTGGTTTGTGTGTAGGTAAACCAACTTGTATTCATGACTAGACATGTCACTTTAAATGAGCCGACATGACTATTCTTTAATATATATTTTGAAGCCGACTTAATTGTTTTCTTCATTCTTTTGCAGGCAGACTTCTTTGTGCTTATCTTGGAGGATTGTGCTTGTCTTGGAGGGTTGTTCTTGACTAGTATACATTTTACATATATGCTCAAGAAGAGCTTTTTGCACCTGACTTTGACTCTTTGACTTTCCTAGACCTACGGAATGAGCAAGAAACTCATTCATATAATTTGTAAAAACAATATTTTTTTTTCTTGACAAGTACAAAGATCAAAGTTATATTGACAAATACCGAACCTAGTTATACTTTTCTTCAACACCACGAAGATATGGCTTTTCATTGGTATAGTTGAGTAATTTTCCTTACTATTCATGGACATTTTTAGGCATGGATGGGTGGGAGGATTTGTAGGAAAGAGTAGGCTACGTTTGTACTCTTGTCTCCTCCGCTCGAATTGTTGGTTTCCCTTGTATCCTAGTCCCATGGTATCTCCTTTACTGGCCATTAGCTTTAGGGTTGACACTACGTGGGAAATCTTGATTTTGGTTGCATGGTCCCACTTCCCGACACCATATACATCATTCCCTTTCGCTCATTCTAACCCCATTCATCATTTTTCCCATTCTGGTCCACATGTGTCCACTGGATCCACATAGGGTTAGCCTCCGCCTCCCCCTCCCCCTCCCCTTGTCCACACCTTGGGTCAGGCCTGGAATGATGCCCTAGAGATCAATGCAGCTAAAAAGAAAAGAAAAAGCATAATTTGGCCACTCACAACAGGAAATGTACCACAAAATGAAAAAGATGGCGAAGACATATAAATTTAGCATGTGGGCAAAAGCCAAACATGAGGTCTACCCCTTATTTATAGCCATCACCCTGGTTCCTATTGGCCCTAGATGAGCCCCCTCCACATTAAGGAACCCATGATTGTACCATGATCTGCTCCCTCCTACACTCACATACCTAAGTATGGGCTTTCCTCATCATAGCTACCCTTGTACCATGACATGTGGCCTAGAGCATTCCCCTGATCCCCACTCTGTTCCATGATCCCCTGATCCCCACTCTTGTGATATTCTTGTCATGCTTCGATCATGTGGTAGTGTATTCTTGTATCCCTCATCATGCTTCTATCATACTTCATTAGTGTCATAATTCGGTCCTGAAATGATCTTGTAACAAAGTAATATTTCAGTCCTTTAATGGTACTGTGGTGGTGTCAATCTTTGGTTTTGTGATAGCACAAAGATTCGGCTTTGTGGTAGCCCAAAAGCATTTATACTTCAGTTTTGTCACTTGTGGTAGCCTTCAACCTGAAATGATTAGATCACCGAATTTATTCTTCCCTATAATCACTAGCTTCCTTTCTGAAACTTATACCAAACTTGTACCTCTGTGATTTGAGCGAAGTCCACATGCCTATATATAATTGTTTCCCTCAGTAAAATAAGCCGACCTGATCTTTTTGTGAAGCCAACTTTTGGAGGATTTGTTTGGAGGCCGACTTTGCAAGGTGACTTGATGGAGGAGTCTTTTGACAAAATAAATTTGACTTTGACTTCTATAAAAATCCTAAAAGCCTACAATGGAGGCTTGACCTATGACAATTGACCCAAGCATGAAACCCATGCTTTAACAAGTCAATTTAATTAATAATAAAATTTCTTTTGCTTTCTTTTGATAAATATATTTCATTTTGACTCAAGTACAATTATGAAGACCGAACCTAGTTACATTCTTCAACACTCCCTCTTAACTAGGGAGGTATTCATACTTACATATAACTATAGAGGTACTTGGAAGATCACAAAACACATGATCTATGAAGAGTTTAGGCACCACAATGCCATGGACTAGATTCCTGACCAGGAAATCTATCCAAGGTCCTCAAACAGTTTAGGCATTCACAGTGCCACAGACTAGATTCCTGACCAGGGCAATCTATCCAGGTGGGACTAAGATGGACTAAAGCTTTCAGCCAATCTAGGTACCATCAAGCTTACTTGCTAACCATCAACCTAGATATCCAAGTGCATATCCGAGGTCAGAGCTCTATGACCAACGCCACCCTCCCTACTTAGGGATCTAGACATCAACACATAGTGTCAGCCTGATGTCCTCCCAGGCAATGTGTCTCACGCACAAAGCCTCAACACATCAAATCTCTCTAATATTAAGCCAGCCTTTTCAAAAAGTTGAGAGATTTAACTAAACAGTCACAACCCCAATTAGTAGCAACCTTTCAAATACTCATGAGTAAACACAAACATTTGGGGTCTTCCAACTTCTTGATGCTGCCACATAATTCATCATAGTAGGACTTCGAGGTTTTCCAAACAAAACTTGACAAAGTTTTCCTCAATCATTTAGCACCCTTTCCTACTTCACATGCAGCAACCAAAACCAACTTCCCTTCTTTCAACAACACCTTAATATGCATTCTCCAATTACTTCAAGGTATCCATCATGACTCTAGTATGCCCTCCCTCTCAACTCAAGAGATATACTCCTTTCTTTATCTAGGCTCCCTCTTAACTTAGGGAGATCAACTTCTTTTCTACGACATCAAAGAATCTTTCATGGCTTCCATCCTTCTTATCGGAGTCATCATGACCATCATCATTCACTTTTTTCATCGTGCTTATAATATCAACTTTACTTACGAGCATCTTCACCATCTTGAAGATTATGTACCCGCACAACCTAGATAGCAATTACAACCAAATCCATAGAAGCATGAAGTTAACCACATCATACAATAATGGAAGCATTAAAATGTATGCATCAAATTCTCAGACTTAGTTAGGTATATAATCAACAAGAGACTATACTTCTATATTTCAACTTATTTCCGAAGCTTTGTTACAAACCCTAGACCACATCAGTTAAAGTAACTCAATCAAGATATCAGTCTCATTATATCTAGGGCTTCAATATTTCCTTCAGAGATATGACAAACTTTTCATATTGCAAACCCTAGAAACAATTTGAACAAGTGCAATTCAACAATGCATCTAACAACTTTCAGAATTCATATGTTAGACTTTCTACTAGGATTTAGTGCAAAACCCTAGATTTCATACATGAGCTTCAACAATCAAAACCAATCATAGCTCAATTTAAAGTTTCAACAACATGACCAATTGCTACTAGGGTTTCATTGTAAACCCTAGATTCATCATCAAGGCTAAACAATATCATCCTAGAATATCAAACTTCGACAAGGGTTTAGTTACAAACCCTAGGACTTATGACCATCAACAATTAGGTCAACACATATATACATATCTAGGATTTCGTCATCATGCATAAGCATATCATAACATATATCAACCAAACCTAATGACACAAATATCAATATATCAAACTTGATCAGACAAACAAACATATACCTAGGGATTCATTCCTAGGACATTATCTAAAATAAGGGTCTTGCTTATAAACCCTACCAAACCCTAACGATCTAGGGTTTCAATACATAACACAACAAACCCTATTTTACCAAAACCTCAAAGGTTTGGGATTTCAAACATTACCATCCAACCCTAAAAGATTAGGTTTTAGATGACCATACCAAAACCCCAAACATGACATCATCAAAAACTTCAAACATCAAGAATAGCATTTTCTTAGACATTACCAATAACCCTAAGTAGGCTAGGGTTTCACACATTATCAATGACATACCCTTAAGTTATGGTCTAACAAAGAACCTTTTTAGGCTTCCACAAGAATGATCAAAGATATAAAGAGGGTAGATTTATCTAATAATTATATTAATCACCCAAATAAGAATCTTCATGATTCGGGGAGTTAGACACAATGATGTTAGTAATGTAATGCAAATTTTAAAAGATGATGAATGTACCTTTTATATTAAGAGAATTTCATAAAGTGTATAGTCTAAGACTTACCTGGAGATGTTCCTTGACAAACCTTGTACGGATTCCTTGAAGTGTTCTCTTTGTGTTAAGCCATAATCTTTTATACCTGTAATAGATACTTTCAAGCAAAACATGTGATACCAAGAACATGATTTTAATTTCTCAATCTAGATTTTCTATGCAACAATGGAGGATGGAATCCTAGTATAAACCTTATATATAAAAATCAAATTATCTTTTCTTCCAATCAACACTAGGATTTTACTTGACATCCTAGACTACTTATAAACAAGGATTATATAGACCATCTAAGATTTGAAAATGTAGAAGCTCATAGAAATAAATATAAGTACCTTTGACTTGATAGTCCATTAGACTTGTTGCATATGCATTTGTTAAGTAAGGAATAGTGACAAAACTTACTTGATTTTTTTGAGTTGGTACCTAGAGTGTTGAGTACCCTTTGTTTGATGAGATTTCAGGATCAATCTCTTTCATTCAGATTTATGCATGTGTTAACCTGGATGGCCATCAATACTAGTGGTTCCTTAGACAAAGGATATAGGCTTGCGGTTCTTAAATGTTGGAAGTGATTACTCATCAAAGCCCTTTGTTGGTCCTTTAAACAACTTTGTTGCCCCTTACTTGAGTATTGTTCTAGCCTTCGCTGCCCTAAAGAGGTCCTATAGTTCTTGGTTATCAATAGGAACATTGTTCTTGATTATTTGACTTGCACAAAACAGTTTAGGGCTCTGTTGGCCTTAGACACATCTTCATATAATTGCCCTAACTCAAAGCCTTCCTCACATTTCAAAAATTTCAAATCATATTCTCCTTAGACGCATCTTCATATAATTGCCCTAACTCAAAGCCTCCCTCACATTTCAAAAAATTCAGATCATATTCTTTTTTTCTTTCAAGACTGCGTTTCCTTCTTGCCAACAACGTGATTTTCAACCATAGCTCTGCAACCATGTTGAGAAATCCAATAGGGTGGCAAGTTAATTGATTTCTCTTATTATGACATTATCTTGTGATTTTCATTATTATTTTTCCTTCTTTCAATTTTATCTTTTCTTATCATCAAGACTAATGCCAAACAACAAATAGAAAAGGAAACGAGATGTAGGCACGCATACAGGGAAAAACCCCTACGTAGGGGAAAACCCAGTCAAGTAATTCTTCCTTCTGTAGATTCAAAACAAAATTGAGACGACCAAGACCCTCACAACCTAGACCAAAGACTCCTTCCCTCCATCAAGTCAACCTTGTTAGATCATGCTTCAGTTCTGAGTCTTGTAATCAGCATTTCATTCTTCAATATTTTGTTCCACAGGCCTGCAATTCTTTTCAATCTTCGGTACTATGCTTTAATCTTGCAATTATGGCATACTTCAGTCCTATGTTAGCTCAATCATCCTTTGCTCCTGTGACAGCCTATTCTTGTTTCAGTTTTGTGGCAGTCTAATCATACTTCGGTCATATGGCAGCCTTCTCATGCTTTTGTTCTATGACATCCTTACCATGCTTCAATCTGTAGTAGCCTTCTCATGCTTTTGTTCTATGACATCCTTACCATGCTTCAATCTGTAGTAGCCTTCTCATGCTTTGGTATTGTGATATTCTTGTCATGCTTCGATCATGTGGCAGCGTATTCTTGTATCCCTCATCATGATTCTATCATACTTCATTAGTGTCATAATTTGGTCCTGAAATGATCTTGTAACAAAGTAATATTTCGGTCCTTTAATGGTACTGTGGCGGTGTCAATATTTGGTTCTGTGATAGCAAAAAGATTCAGTTCTGTGGTAGCCCAAAAACATTTATACTTCAGTTCTGTCACTTGTGGTAGCCTTCAACCTGAAATGATTAGATCATGAAATTTATTCTTCACTGTAATCACCGAACTTCCTTCTGAAACTTATACCAAACTTGTATCTCTCTGATTTGAGAGAAGTCCACATGCCTATAGATAGTTGTTTCCCTCAGTGAAATAAGTCGACCTGATCTTTTTGTGAAGCCAACTTTTGGAGGATTTGTTTGGAGGCAGACTTTGCAAGGTGACTTGATGGAGGAGTCTTTTAACAAAATAAATCTGACTTTGACTTCTATAAAAATCCTAAAAGCCTACAATGGAGAGTTGACCTATGACAATTGACCCAAGCATGAAACACATGCTTTAACAAGTCAATTTAATTAATAATAAAATTTCTTTTGCCTTCTTTTGATTTTCATTTTGACTCAAGTACAATTATGAAGACAGAACCTAGTTACACTCTTTAACAAAGACCTCCTTGGTATATATAGGAGTCTAAAGGGTAAAACTATAATTGGGGCCTACATAACAATAATAGTGTAAGGGAACAACAATAACAATAGGGAGCTTCTATGGCGCATTGTTGATCACACTTTGTCAATAGTCCAAGAAGCAGAGTACAAAGCACCACACAAGTTTCCAAGGATCAATGTCATCATTTAGCTTCTAGTTGTATCATCGTAAACCCAGTTTCTACAAAATTATTGTGAATGATGCTAGTATGGCCATTAAGCCATGTAATAACACCTAGGCAAGTCTATGATTTTTGTCAAAGGATTTCATCCTAGGAAGTTTTTTAACCTCCCCAAATTATGTGTGTTTGTGAACATGGATAATCAACAGATTTTTTCTTCTAGTTCTTACACCAAAGCTAGGGTCCTAAAAACATCTTTTTGGTAATATCAGCGAAAATATCGACAAAATATCAAAAAATATCGACAAACATAAAAAATGCATAATATATTCATTTTTTTCAAATTTTTAAACATACAAAACAATAAAAACATGAAATAAACACATTGGCACATAAATATGAAGAAAGCACTGATATATATGATGTAGTGGATGTAAAGTAAAAATGATGCATCAAAGGTGATACAAAATCTTGTTGACCCCTGATAATTGTCAAATCAAGGAGTCAAAAGTGGAGAACCAATACAAAATAACACATATAAAAGTATCTCATCATCATGAGTTATATGTAGCAAAATAAATAAAACTAACATCTAGCTATCTGAGATCAGTGCCCTCTCCCCCTTTTACAGGAAAACATGATGGGTTGTTTGTTAGGCCTGCCCCTTGTTGAAAAATGTAACTAGGTTCGGTCTTCATAATGACATGTAAATGTGATTTTATGTAATTAATGTTAAAAAAAAAAATGTAATACTTGTCTCATGGGTTTCATGAGCAAGGAATTTTATTTTTAGTAATGGCTCCCATTGTGAGCCTTTAGGATTGGTCATAAAGTCAAAGAGAGTCAATGTCATGTATGAAGGACTCTTCTTGGACATGTTGCATTTTGTATGAGTCATTAGATAAGTATATATATCCCTCCAAGACCAAGCAAAGTCTCCTCCTACAAGTCAACTTCAAAGGATAATAATATATTCATAAATGGACACATCGGTTCACCACATGTCATGTCAACCAATTAAGCATGAGCAACAACTATAAATAGGGAAGCTCGACTCTATTTCAAAGACAGAAATTCAGACAAGGATTTTTGTGGTCTGCAGTTCGGTTAAGGTCTGAAATAGAGTGTGAAGATCACAAGAAGATAGCATACTAACCAGCGAGGAAGGGAAGAGGAAGATCGAACTTATTTGGAACTGTTTTCTGGGTAAACTCCTTCACACATGTGGCAGAAACTAAGGTTTCTGCTGTAGGTACATCTGCTGCAGTAAGGGATGAGAAAGGGTCATCAAATCAATCTTGTTGTTGGCCAAGTTCATCTAGAGAAGCCTCCAATCTTGCTCCTACTCCTCACACGTGTGGAATTACAACAATTCGAATTGCAGATATGTGGGAAAGAGGCTGAAGTTTCAAGGTAGCCGAGAAGTGCAAAAGAAAGAAGAAGTTTCGGCTAATATTAACTTGGTCAAAAGAAAGCAAAAAGGAGAAGGAAGGATCTTGTGTCTTGGTCTTGGAGTGGCAAGTAGGTCAAGGGTCCTGGTCTTGTTATTCGTCAATTTGAGTCTCTACAAGAAGAAGAATTTGTTCAGGTTTTCCTCTCACAGAATGAGAGGTTTTGGCCCTAGCTGAGAGCCTATATTTTGTGTCTCCTATCTCTTTATGGTTTATGCATTGGTAGTTGTTTGATGTAGAAGAACACTAATAACCTAAGTAAAGGAAGATCCTAATCTAAAGAAGTAAAAAGCACTCACAAGCAGTTACCAATAGAAGAGAAATCACTTAACTTCTATGCCCTAGATTTCTCAACATGGTATCAAAGCAAGGTGACTAAGTCAAGGAAGGGCATCTTATCAAGAGACACGCAAGGATCAAATCACAAGGAAGGCATCAAAGCGAAGATCATCTTAAAGTCAAAAGAAGCATCATAACCCTAGATCAAAGAAGTATTTGTTGATTTGGGGTAGCATCGGATGTGCTTTAGCCATGAAATTTGGTGGAGAGGCTAAGGCACATGAGATCTCCAATACCCAGAAAGGGTTTGGGCAGATTCTAAACAGTTTGGGAGATATTAAAATAATTAATATTTTTAATGGAGTCCCTAAGTCTAAACTTAGGGAGATTAAAATATTAATGTGAATTAATATAAAATTGTGTTAGAATGGTCCAAAAATCATGGATCAAGCCAGATCTAATCTTAGCCGTTGATTAGAGACTTAATCTCAGCCATTGATTTATCAACGAGAAAAGTATAAGAGGAGGCTTGAGGGTCACTTGGAGAACACACCAAAAGATCAAGATTTCGATTTTCTGGGGCTAGGTTTGCTGAGAAAGTTGAGAGAGTGATCTAGAGTTGCAACTGAGGGGCAGTGAATACAGAAGCAGAGAGGTAGAGATAGTGTCAGGAGAATCAGCGCAGCAGCCGGGAAAGTTGACGCAGAGGGCAAAATCAGAACTGTCGAGAACAGCCGAAACTGTCGGGAACTGTCGGAATAGCCGGGAAAACTGATGTAGAGGGCAGAAGCTGGAACTGTCAGGAACAGACAGAACAGGCGGGAAAGCTAACGCAGAGGGAAAAAGCTGGAATTGTCGAAACTGCTAGGAAAATTGACGCAGAGAGCAAAAGCCGAAACTGTCGGGAACAGTCGGAATTGCCGAGAACTGTCGGGAAAGCTGACGCAAAGGGTAGAAGAGGCTGACGCAGTCCCTAGATGCTGACATTGGGGCTTTTCGTGGGGCAGATTGGAGTTGAGGAGTTGCCAGAGTGTTTATCCGGGGTTTCAGCCGGAGCCTCTATCTTCGAAGGAGAGGTACTACTGCCGAGATTTTTCTCTATTGGGTGAGCCGGATTTGGCACTTAGATTGTATTTTGAAACTGTTTAATAAATCAAACCCTCAGATAGTTGCACCAGTTTTCCCGCATTGGGTTTTTCCGAGGACATTAGTCCAAAAATAACAATGTCATTTGTGTGCTTGTTTCTGTTTCCTTCAGTTGATGATCTGTAATGTGTTAAGCATGTACTTGTGTTTATTTTCGGTATTTACATGGTAAATAACTTGTTAATTAATCAAAACAAGTAGGAAGGAATAAATCAGAAAGTACATGGAGGGTTTCTAACAGTTAGACTTAGAAACTTCAACATGATATCAGACGGTGGTTGCAAATCACAAGAGAACTGAGGACATCAGCCGAGTAGAGCAGCAGCAGCAAACCATTGTCCCGAGTGACAGAAGTTGTTCCTAGCAGCAAAACAGCAAGGAAGGGGTGACGCAGTGCCTACATCATCAAGTTCGGGCAAAGAAGAGGATGCTCAAAGGCTGAGGGAGGCAAAGACAAGCTCACGCAAATCCACGCAGAGGCCAAGAGGGCTGACACAGTTGGCTTAGGGAGCTAGTTTGTCGTTACTGGGTCTGCACAGAGCCTAGGAGCTCTCACCTTCAGGTTGTTGGGGTTTAGGAGGCTGTGGATAAGTTGCAGAGTGGAGCTGGTGGGGTATTGTTGTTAGAACAGTACCTAACAGGGCAAGGGCAAGGACAAGGAGGAGGGAGTTGCTACCGAGGGTTTCTAGCTGAGAAATCCGGATCAGTGGTGCGGTTGCACAGACGATCAGAGTAGGGGGCATCTCGACATCGGCAAAAGGATTTCCAGGAGGGAAATCGAGGCTCAGAGGGAGTCACATCGAGAACTTCCAGGAGGGAAGTAGAAGAGCAGCGGAATGGCACTACACAGAGTAAGAGACCAGGACAGACTGGACAGAGCCTCAAACTTCGTAGTCTGGAAGGCCAGAATCTTATCCGTACTTGACAGAAATTGTGTCAAGCACTTCGCCTTGAAGACGATAGCGGTCCCAGTTGACCCAGCTGACAATGACAGGTATGAGGAAGCAATGGCGAGGGCCAAGAGTATCATTCTTGACGAGGTCAAGGATCATATCGTACCACATATTTCCGAGAAGCATACGACACAGGAGATGTGGGAGGCCTTAACCAAGTTGTATCGGCATAATTCTGTGCAGAGGAAGATGCTCCTAGAAAATCAGTTGCAGTCATACCAGATGCAGAAGGGAGAACAGATCGACACCTTCCTCGGTCGATTGAAGGAGATCTGAGATCAACTGACTTCCATAGGCGCCACACCAGATCTAGAGTTGATGGTGACAACAGCCCTGAATGCAATCTCAGAAGACTGGGAGGCGTTTGTCTAGAGCATACTAGGCAGGGCGACCCTTCCAGATTGGGAGGAAATGTGGGCGGCTCTTCACCAAGAAGAGATCAAGAGGGTGAAAAAGACGGGAAGCAGCAGCAAGGGGATCAGAATCAAGGAGAAGGAGGTGGATGTTGCCCTAGCATCTGAGGTAAGCAAGAAAAGCGGAAGAAGGACCTCTCCAAGGTCAAATACTTCCATTAGGGGAGTTGGGTCATTATGTGACCTAGTGTTCGAGGAAGAAGAGCAAGGGAGAGGCTTCCGAGACCAAGGCAGCGCCAGCATGGGCAGAGAAGGAAGTGGAGACAGACGATGATTGTGCCATGAGTGCACACACACCACTTGAGCGAAAGTGGGGAGACATCGAGCTATATTCAAGAGAACTACAGAAGATGAGGGGCAGGATCCTCGAGGTACCCAACCTCTTGGATTATACCTAGCTACAGAAGCCCCGAAGAGGAGTAGGAGGACTGGCGGATGTCAATAGAGACGGATGAGGATGAAGTGGTAGAGAGAGCTATAGTGCAAGATTCCCAGGACAACGCGAGGCTAGCAGGCTACAACAGTGCGAGAGGCACGGGAGTGTTGCACCAGTGTAGGATGGCACAGAGAGGTGTGCAACGGTGATATATGCAGGGAGTTGTTGCAGCAGCACAGAGGTCAAAGAGGGAGCACTTGTCAACGACAGAGGGAGCTTCAGCATCGGGAGTGTCTCTAGCCTGACAGAGATGTGAGAGTTGGGAGATAAGTTACTTACTTCTCAATAACTGAGTTGCAGTGCAACAGTTAGCAATGGTGGTGCTATGGGCAGCATGATGCAGCATGATGAGAGGGGATGCAGTGCAGACGCAGCAGTGGCAATGGCAGGGCCATGGGTAGCAGCACGAATGCAGAGGGAGCTGTCGTACAAATGCAGCAGTAGCAGTGGCAGAGCCACGGGTGGCAGTACAAGATGCAGCAGTACAGATGATGGGCAGCAGGCCTAGCATCAGGGACCGATGCCGGATGATCAGAGTAATACTCAGTAAGGAGTATTGCTAGAGCAAAGTCCTCGCTAAGAGGGAGTGTTGAATTGGGGTAGCATCGGATGTGCTCTAGCCACGAAATTGGTGGAGAGGCTAGGGCACATGAGATCTCCAATACCCAGAAAGGGTTCAGGCAGATTCTAAACAGTTTGGGAGATATTAAAATAATTAATATTTTTCATGGAATCCCTAAGTATAAACTTAGGGAAATTAAAATAATAATGTGAATTAATATAAAACTATGTTAGAATGGTCCAAAGGTCATGGATCAAGCCAGATCTAATCTTAGTCATTGATTAGGGACTTAATCTCAGCCGCTGATTTGTCAACAAGAAAAGTATAAGAGGAGGCTTGAGGGTCACTTGGAGAACACACCAAGAGATCAAGATTTCGACTTTCTAGGGTTGGGTTTGCTAAGAAAGTTGAAAGAGTCATCTGGAGTTGCAGCTGAGGGGCAGTGAATACAAAAACAGAGAGGCAGAGATAGTGTCAGGAGGATCAGCATAGCAGCTGGGAAAGTTGACACAGAGGGCAGAAGCCGGAACTGCCGAGAACAGCCGAAACTGTCGGGAACTGCCGGAACAGTCGGGAAAGCTGACGCAGAGGTCAGAAGTCGGAACTGCCAGGAACAGCCGGAACTGCCAGGAACAGCCGGAACTGCCAGGAACTGCTGGAACTGCCGGGAAGGCTGACGCAGAGGGCAAAAGCCGAAACTGCCGGGAACTGCCGAGAAAGCTGATGCAGAGGGCAGAAGAGCCTGACGCAGTCCCTACAGGTTGACGCTCGGGTTTTTCATGGGGCAGATTGGAGTTGAGGAGCTGCCAGAGTGTTTATCCGGGGTTTCAGCCGCAGCATCTGTCTCCGAAGGAGAGGTACTACTGTCGAGATTTTTCTCTGTTGGGTGAGCCGGATTTGGCACCCAAATTGTATTCTAAAACTTCTTAATAAATCAAACCCTCAAATAGTTGCATCAGTTTTCCCGCATTGGGTTTTTCCGAGGACATTAGTCCAAAAATAACAGTGTCAATTGTGTGCGTGTTTCTGTTTCCTTTAGTTGATGAATTGTAATGTGTTGAGCATGTACTTGTGTTTATTTTCAATATTTAGATGGTAAATAACTTGTTAATTAATCAGAACAAGTAAGAAGGAATAAATCAAAAAGTACATGGAGGGTTTCTAACTGTTAGACTTAGAAACTTCAACAGTATTGGGATCATCATCAAAAGGAAGAAGGCTAAAATGCTACATCTTCTCAAGTTAAAGTGTTTTGAAGAATATTCATTCAAAGGAAGCTAAATCAAAAGGCGATGTCATCTCAATCCATGTGGGATCAAGGATCATTCTTGAAGAAAACTACCTTCATCAAGGAGAAGTTTTCTATCCTCTATATCATCATCAACATCAAGGAAGCAGCAAGAAGAAGGAGCATCCTATCAAGTAAGTATATTTATGTCCACATTTGAATTGTCAGAATGTCTTTTTGCAAGGAAAGCAACAAACTAGTTGGGGCTTCAAACTATCTTGCACGGAAGAAAAGGACAGATCTGAATTTCATTGAAAATGAGGTTATGGAACATGTCAAAGGTTAATCACTAAACCAAGAGAGGAAGATGCTCAAGCTCTTGCCAAATATATGAGGGGAAGTTAGGGCTTAAAGGATTCTCATAGAATCCATCAAGGAACCCTCATCCCATATGTATCTAAACTCGAAACTTCAAAAGAAATCTATGACAAACTAGTAGAATTGTATTTTGTAAGCATTGTTGGAGAAGTCATCTCATTGAGGCAAGAACTCTACAAACTGAAGATGTCTAGGGAAGATGGAATAGCCTCATACTTTATGAGGATATCTGAGATCCGAGATCAACTACAAGATCTGGGAGAAGTCATGGTTGATAGTGAAATGACTACAGTTGTATTAAATGCACTACCGGAGGAGTGGGGTAACTTTACTTCAAGTATTTATGGGAAGAAAGAAGCTACTCCATTCCAGGATCTATGGTCACTATGCAAGACTGAAGAATCTAAACTAAAGGCCCAATCTGATGTGGGAGAAAGTGAGCAAAGTCAAGCTTATGCTACAATGACAAGAAGAAAAGGAAAATTTGGAAAGTCTAGTTCTTCGAAAAAGAAAAGGGATGTGTCTAAGATTCAATGCTATGGGTGTCAAGAATATGGGCACTATAAAAGAGATTGTCCTAAGGACAAGAAGGACAACAGAAGAGGAAGAGAAGAAGCCCATAGAGAAGAAGTAGAGGAAGCTGAACAGAAGAAGTCCAAGAACAAAGAAGTAAGAAATCTCTATTACTGAGATCGTATTCCTCACCTAAGTTCTTCTCAAATTCCTAAGTCTTTTGTTATAAGATATGGCTATCATGATTCATTAAATGAGATGCATCAAGGAATCATAGAAGCATTGAAAGCAAGAGCTCGGACATCATCATAGAGAAGCACGAAAGAGGGTTTGGAAGTCAAGGATATAGCTATTGGGAATCTCATTGGGAACATAAGTGGCAACATCATCTAGTACAAGGTTCATCATACATCTGTCAAAGGAAACATCTGTTGATGGGGATACGTTAGATCCTCAAGATTCTTTGATGGAATCTTCATTGAAAGGTTCACTGATCATGAGGGGAAGCAAGTATGTCATCAAGAATTCCAAACTTGTAGAATTCATGGGATGATGGTATGAGGACATAAAAGAGAAGCAGATCAAGGGATTGAAGCTCTTTCAATCAAGGAAGCTACTGCAGGAAGTCTAGATGACCCAAAGGAAAAATGAGGTATGTATGCGTACATTTGATATTGTGGAAGTCATGTCATATGGTTGCAGATATCATGAACCAATGCTCTATCTTACGAGCTTGCTCAAAAGAAAGGATCTCCTCCCTCAAGGGGATGCAGGAATGCATGGGTCACACATTCACTATATAAAATCAACATACTATGTCTTCATATGAAGTATGAGGTGGATGACTACAATTGAGGAACTCTGATTGGAAGCTCCAAGGAATGAAATATATGAAGAAAGTAAGGGAGAGATCATGGAATATGCAACCATAGTAAAGGCAATCAACAACCGAAAGACCAAGAAGATTTGACTAGGATATCTCCTTGGAAGATATGAAGGCTCTGATGGAGTCTAAAAAAGAAAGAGACCCTTGACAATATACATCTTTGGGACATGTGTCGATATTTATGCAGGATGTTGATGCAAACCAAAGATGTCATGATGAAAGACCATCACAAAGGTAAAGTTGATTTTAATATTCATTCTTTTATTTTTCAATATCTGGATGGATTTATACAGGCTTCCACGGGAAGATCTATGGATATCTTCCATAACCGATGCACATGTAATCGGATGAAAGATCCTTAAATAAACATGGCATGAAGATAGCAACATGGCATGAAGGAAGGCCAGTTATGGACTGATGGATCACTTTCCGATGATAACATGGTTGATTCATGGATGAAAATGATGGATGGTCGGTACCCTATGTAGAAGTCTCAAACATGAAGACTCTAGATAACGAAAATAAGTTCATGACATCGTGAAGAGGAGTTCTTCAAGCAGTTGGTTGTCCCATCATATCCACCTGAGAAGTTGTTGTAGGTCCCTAATTAAGAGGGAGCCTGGAAACAAGTCTCTTACTTGTTAGAAACTTAGAAATTCCTAAGACAAGAGGGAGCTTAGGTACATTCCTTCCGTAGGAATGAATACATTCCTTTATTGGAATAGATATGTCCTCCCTAATTAAGAGGGAGAGATAGACACATCATTCTTGTCTTCACTTGGGAAGACAGAATGGAGGATTGGGTAAACATCTGGCATCTGATGCTCTTTGAGGATGTATTACGGCATCCAAGATAAGAGTAGTCGTAGAGGATTGATTTTCTTTGAGGACTGGGAATCCAAGATAAGAATAGTCCTGGTGGAACACACCGTGAGAACCCAGGTGGGGTATGTTCCGAGAGAGACGATGAGGGTGTCTATACATCATTGGTCTCGCCAGCATTGTGCTTAGATCTCGTGGAGAGATAGAGTTGTTAGTCAAGGCTTTGCTATGTAATAATGTTAATTGATATGATGCTATACAGATGGGTAACCAATCCGACTCTTTTTATGAGAAATTCTTTAGATTGAAAATGACCAAGTACCATTATGAATACCTCCCTAGTTAAGAGGGAGTGTTGAAAAATGTAACTAGGTTCGGTTTTCATAATGACATATGTAAATGTGATTTTATGTAATTAATCTAAAGAAAAAAAATATTTTTGCAATACTTGTCTCGTCGGTTTCATGAGAAAGGCATTTTATTTTTAGTAATGACTCCCATTGTGAGCCTTTAGGATTGATCATAAAGTCAAAGAGAGTCAATGTCATGTATGAAGGACCCTTCTTGGGCATGTTGCAATTTCTATGAGTCATTAGATAAGTATATATAGCCCTCCAAGACCAAGCAAAGTCTCCTCCTACAAGTCGGCTTCAAAGGATAATAATATATTCATAAATGGACATGTCAGTTCACCACATGTCACGTTGGCCAATTAAGCATGGACAACAACTATAAATAGGGCATCCCAGCTCTATTTTAGAGACAGAAATTCAAACAAGGATTTCGGTGGTCTACAGTTTGGTTAAGGTCTGAAATAGAGTGTGAAGTTCACAAGAAGACAACATACTAACCAACGAGAAAGGGAAGAGGAAGATTGAACCTATTTAGAATTTTTTTCTGGGTAAACTCCTTCACACGTAGTTGAAGTCTAGAAATGTCCCTTTTTGACCACCTTTTTTCCATCACATTTTACCTTTTTTTTATTTTTCTAAAAATGCCTCAGCATATTAAGGTCAAGATCAATACCTACAAGGTAATAATCGTCCATACCTAAATTCTATGTTTGTAGTGAAATTATGACAAAGTATCTTGCAATTACAGAATTTTGCATATTCTACAACTGATATTCATTTCCGCAGCAGAATCCATTCTTAGATAGGTTGTGTTGAGAAATTTAGGGCATTAACATTAGGTGATTTCTCCTTCATTAGTGACTGCTTGTGAATGCTTTTTACTTGTTTAGATTAGGATCTTCTTCCTTGTTAGATTATTAGTGTTCTTCTTCATCAAACAGTAACCAATGTATGAACATAAATAAACAAGAGACACAACATGTAAGCTATAAGCCAGGGCCAAAACCTCTCACTCTTTGAGAGGAAAACCCGCAAAAATTCTTCTTATAGAAATTCCAATTGACTAATACCAAGACCAAGACCCTTGACCTATTAGCCACTCCAAAACCAAGACACAAGTTCTCTTCAAATTTCTTATTATTACTGAGATCTTCATTACTGCCTTGACACTGAGATCATCACCACTGCCTTGACACTAAGATCTTCATCACAGAGATGATACCTTTACCACAATATTATCATCAACAAATTGTAGTTACAGTGAACTGTTATGTTATCATTGACACCTTACTACACTTTGATGTGACACCGAGACAGAGGTATACTTCACTGTAAGGTATGTCGAGTCCTTTTAATGAGGCACTCTTCTGCATTCTTTCCGAACTATTAATCAAGAAGATACGAACTTGTTACTGTGGTCATCCATCCGAAATACAGAGGGATCTGTATTCCATTTGACTGTGATTAAATACAACCCATTTACTGTGCCCATCCGAATTTATCCGAACCCCTTTCTACCTTCTCCACCGAAAATCTCTGAGATTTTCGAAGTATGTTTTGTGGTAATGTGAGGAGCCTAGCCTCCTATATATAGTGATTCGTCCATATACTTAAGCCGACATGAACCATGTGAACCGATATGTCTTCATAAGGTAAGTCGACGTGATCTTTACTTCGTTTGGAGGCCGACTTCAAGAGAGGAGGACTGTGCTCGTCTTTGGAGGGCTTCTAGACACTTTAATAGACTCATATATATTTGACACATGCTCAAGAAGAGCTCTTCATACATGACATTAATTCTTTTGACTCTAATGATAAATCCTAAGGCTCTTAATGGGAGCCACTAACAAGTAAAATCTCTTGCTCATGAAGCCCATGAAGCAAGCCTTACAATAATAATTTTATTTACTTCTTTTCATAATTTACAAAAGTCACAATTACATGTCATTATGAAGACCAAACCTAGTTACATTTTACAACACTGCCTCTTAACTAAGGAGGTATTCATAATGGTACTTGGTGATTCTCAATCTGAAGAATTTCTCATAAAAAGAATTGGATTGGTAACCCATTTGTTTAGCATCATATCAACCAGCTATATCTCTCCACAAGATCTGAGCTCAATGTTGGCGAGACCAATGATTTATAGACACACTCATCAGTGTCTCTCTCAGAATATACCCCACCCGGGTTCTCAGGGTGTGTTCCATTAGGACTATTCTTATCTTGGATTCCAGTCCTCAAAGAATATCAATCCTCCACTACTACTATTATCTTGGATGCCCTTTCTCATCCTCAAAGAGTATCGGATGCCAAACGATTACCCAATCCTCTCATTCTGTCTTCCCAGGTGAAGACCAGAATGATGTGTCTATCTCTCCCTCTCAATTAAGGAGGACATATTCCAATAAAGGAATGTACTCATTCCTACACAATGAATGTACCTAATCTCCCTCTTGGCTTAGGAATTTCCAAGTTTTTTCCAAGTAAGAAACTTGTTTACAGGCTCCCTCTTAATTAGGGACATACAGCGGCTCCTTAGGTGGAGATAATGGGACAACCAGCTGCTTTGAAGAACTCCTTCCTTCAATGTCATGAATTTCTTTGTCACGGAGTCTTCATCTTTTGGGACTTCTTCATAGAGCACAAACCATCACTTTCATCCATGAGTTTTTCATGTCATCATTCCTTTCATCAGAAAGTGATCCATTAGTCTACATCTAGTCTTGCTTCAGGTCATGCTGCCTTCTTCATGTTGTCTTCTTCAAAAGGATCTTACATCCTTCTACATGGTCCTCTAGGAAGACATCCACAGTTCTTCCCTTGGCAGTCCTGCCTAAGCCCATCCAGATACTTGTCCAAAATAAGAAATGAACACTTAAATCAGACTTACCTTTGTAATTGTCTTTCATCATGACATCTTCCTCTAGGTACCAGCATCCTGCACACATGTTGACACATCTCCCAAAGATATCCATTATCAAGGGTCTCCATCTTTTTCAGACTTCCATCAGAGTCTTCATATTTTCCGAGCGATTTCTTAGTCAAATATTCTTGGTCTTTCGGATGTTGATTGTCGTTACCATGGTTGCATATCTCACGATCTCTTCCTTGCTTTCTTCACATGTTTCTTTCCCAGGAGCTTCCAATCAGAGTTCCTCAATTGTAGTCAACCACCTCATACTTTATATGACATATTATGTTGATTTCATCTAGTGTGACTCATGCCTTCCGACATACTTTCATAAGAGGAGATTCCTTTCCTTTGATCATGCTTCTCAAGATAGAGCAGTGATCCAAGTTACCTACAACCATACAACATGACTTTATAAAATCAAATACAAGCATACATACCTCATTTACCTTTAGGTCATCTAGGCTTCTTTCAACAACTTCCTTGATTGAAAAGATCTTCAAACCCTTGATTTGCTTCATCTCTTATGTCATCATACCATCATCCCATGAATTCCACAAGTTGGAGTTCCTGATGAAACACTTGCTTCCTCTCTTGGATCGATGAATCTTCCAATGAAGATTCTATCAAAGAATCTTGAGGATCTTGCATATCCCTATCCAGCAAATGTTTCTTTTTTGACTTGATGTATGATGAGCCTTGTCCTAGATGACTTTTTCCTTTCCTCAATTTTCCAATGAGGTTCCCAAGAGCTATATCCTTCACAGTTCATTATCAGACATCCTTCATGTTTCCAATGGTGAGGTCACGAGCTCTTATTTCTAATGTTTTTCTTCTTCCTTGGACTTCCTTCTTTTAGCTTCCTCCACTTCTTCGATGAAATGGACTTCTTCTCTATTCTTCTTGTTATTGTCCTTAAGCTAAGGACAATCTTTCCTATAATGTTCATAGCATTGAATCTTAGCTATGATCTCCCTTCCTCTCGACAAAATTTCTAAATCTTTTCATTGGATACCTTCAATTTGAGTGGATCAGATCTAATTGATGTGACCTTCTTTATTGCATCTTCAAGGAATAGCTCCACTAGCCTATCATATATATATCCCTTTGATGTCTCCAATACTGCTATATGAGGAGGCCTTTCATAAGAATCCCTTTCCATGTATTCAAAGGAGACCTTTCCATTGATATGTTCAATGACTTCACTTTCTTCGAGGACTATGCATATCCTCCTTTTCCATGCAAGGAATTTCGATGACCCAACCAGCTTATAGATCTCCTTGCAAAACAAAGTCATTTTACCAATTTTGATTACAGAATGAAAGATACTTACTTGACAAGTGAAGATGAAATCTTCAACTTGGTCACGTTGATGGTGGATGAAGAAGATGTATTAGTGCTTCTTTTGGATGATCTTCTTCCAAATGAAAAGCCCTTCTTCAATAAAGGAGATTGCTCCTTGAATGCCTTTATATCTAGCTTCCTTTGTTAATGGTGATTGATGGGGATGTTTTGATGCTTCCTCGAATGGTCTTCTTCAAGGATAATGAGGGGATCCTTGCTTCATTGAGAGGGAACTTACCTTATAGCTTTTGAAGATGATGACAATGCCTTCTAGCCTTCTTTGTCTTCAAGATACTTCAACTTCTCGGTGGAGAATGAATGCAGATCAGAAATGCTTCTCTGGTCTCCAAGATGATGTGATCTAGAAATGTCTCTTTGTAGATCTCTTCATTGTGATGAGGGTCTTTGTGGTCCTTTTGATGATGACTATAGGATCTAACAATTTTGCTGGTGTAGACTTCTAGTTGCTTTGATGTGTAGATCTATTTGCCTTGAGTAGGAATAAGGCTTTGGCCTTGATTGATAATCCCAAGACTTCTTCTGAAGTAGACCTTCTTCTTTGATCTAGGGTTTGATTCTTCAATGTAGATCTTTGAACTTTCGCTTTGATATTCTTCAACTTGCTTTGATGCCATTCTTGAGATTTGATCCTTGAGTGTCCCTTGATGAGATGCCCTTCCTTGACTTTGACACCTTAGCTCTGATACCATGTTGAGAAATCTAGGGCATTAGCATTAGGTGATTTCTCCTTCATTAGTGACTGCTTGTGAATGTTTTTTACTTGTTTAGATTAGGATCTTCTTCCATGTTAGATTATTAGTGTTCTTCTTCATCAAACAGTAACCAATGTATGAACATAAAAAAACAAGAGACACAGCATGTAGGCTATAAACTAGGGCCAAAACCTCTCACTCTTTGAGAGGAAAACCCACACAAATTCTTCTTATAGAGATTCCAATTGATGAATACCAAGACCAAGACCCTTGACCTATTAGCCACTCCAAGACCAAGACACAAGTCCTCTTCAACTTTCTTATCATTACCGAGATCTTCGTCACTACCTCGACACTGAGATCTTCATCCCTGCCTTCACACCGAGATCTTCACCACTGCCTTGACACTGAGATCTTCATGACAGAGATGATACGTTTACCACAATAGTATCATCAACAAACTGTAGTTACAACAAACTGTTATGTTATCAATGAGACCTTACTGCACTTTGATGTTGCTAAAGAAAGTGTAACTAGGTTCGGTCTTCATAATGACACGATCTTTGTATTTGATGTAATAAAAAGAATTAATTAATTTTTTTTGTAATCTTGCTACATGGGTTTCATGAGCAAGAAGTGTAACTAGGTTAAAGACTTCTTCTTGATGTCTTTAGGATTTTGCCTATACGTCAAAGAGTCATGTCATGAATGGAGAAGCTCTTTAAGAGCCTATGCAAAATGTATTAGTGTCAAACTAGCCCTCCAAGACCAAGAAGAATCCTCCAAGAGCAAGCTCATTGAAATCTGCAAGCAAAACAACAAAGGAATGTAATGTCGGCTCCAAAATGAATTAAATAAATAAATATATGACATGTTGGCTTGAAGAAAGGGTCACGTCGGTTCGAAAGTTCATGTCGGCTTGCATACATGGGATGACCACTATAAATACCCAATAAGGGTCAACGCAAAAGGTCGCAGCATTCTAGAAGAAGAAAGAACACTGTCAAAAGATGAGATTTGGCTCCCAGATGGATAACCACCTACTGACATTGTTTGGTAAGCTCAGCAAAATCAGAGATTTTAAAGTCAAAGGTTGAGTCAAGCTTGTAAGTTGTGTATTGAAGATAAGCATAGGAAGCAGATAATCAAGTGAGCGAGGCATTTAAGCAGATAATCGAGCGAGCGAGGCACTTAGCTGTTAAACACAAAATCTCCTGTGACTTGCTTTTTCAATAGCAAGTCAAAAAGAGATTGGACTCTTAGATATCGATCTTATAGGTGTCAGGTTTACTCACAGATTCTTGGCTTAAAACTCTTCCGAATTGTTTTCAGTATTTGTATAAATAGCTAAGTCACAGGACACGTCCTCCAGGGTCTCGTGTCCCGTATTTTACGTACTTGACACGAAAACGGCCCTAATACGTGTCGAATACGGTTTTTATCGTGTCCTGTAAAATGGAATACATATTCGCCAGTTTTCGTCGTGGCCTGAATTTGGAAAACGCGTATTTCGTTGGTAGAAAACGTTGCCTGCATAAGCTGCAATTTTTTTTTAAAGAAACAAATAATTTTTGAGTGGGGCAGCTTAATGATCAAGTCTAGGCCCTAGTATTGATATGCTATTCATGGTAATGTTAAATTCTTAAAGTAAAAGTGACATTCTCCTTAATCTTCATTTTCATCCTTTTACTTAAATTTTTAACATTACCATGAAATGACTCAGAATGTTTGAGAGTGGTTCCGGCCTCATTGGATTTCATATGGAGAAAGTAGAATTTTAGATTTCATTCAAAATGCAGCAGACTTATCAGTTTTTCAGGATTTCAGGATTGGGAGATTGCAATGTTTCCAGGTGACACCACCTGCCCGGGCTACCCTTGCCACCAGTAGAGGACGTGGTCTACCTCCTATAGCTCCTACTTCTAGTTCTTCAACTTCTAGAGCATAGCAAACTCCACTGCCAACTCCACCAGCACCAGCATCTACATCTAGAGGGAAAGGGAAAGTTGTGGCATTTTCTCGCAAGAGGGGCAGAGGAAATCGATAGGATTAGACTTTAGTTATTTTCTTATGTGCTTGTAAATTGTACATGAACAATGAACATTGAATACTCAAGAATCAAAACCAAGCATATCACATTCTAATTTCTAAATAGTAAATTTTGATTCTATTTATTTTTTTAAAGTGAACTATGAACTTTGAGAAGTAATTATATTTTAATTTGATTAGATAAGCTGCAACCTGCAATTTAATATGGATAAAAAACTATATTTCGATATATATATATTTTATTAAATATATATAAAAAATGTCCCCCGTGTCCTGTTTCCGGGTCGCTACGTTTCGTATTGAATACTCGTATTTACATGTCCTCCGTGTCTCGTGTCCTCGTGTTATGTGACTTAGATAAATAGCAATAAGTAAGACTAAGAACATAGTAGAAGTGGCGCTTATTGTTATTAAGTTTATAATCCTTTTGTGGACAAATTGATACTATGTTTTCTTAATAAAAGTCCATGTTATTCTCCAAATGTGTGCGTGAAGAATCATTGAGTATTAAATCAACCCTGCACTCCAGGAGGGCCCCCTGCAAGATGTGAGGTTTCGTTTTAGTTTTGCATTAATGCTTTTCATTACAATTATTTCGTTTTAGTCATTTTTACAAAGTACTCATAAACCAAAAATATTAAAAAGAGTTTATTTATGCTATGCATTTTTGACATCATTACATAGTTGTTTCAGCATTCAATTTCAGTTTCTCTGAGTTATTTCTTCATTCACACCTAACTTCTGATATGCTGAATAGAGTACATTTTAGAGATGGACATGCACATTAGTAATCAGTCTTGGGTTTAAAGTTTTGCATTCTTTGGATTTCATTATCATTCTCTTTTTGAAACAACTTTTTCTTTTTGCAATTTACATTTTGTTATCAGATCTTTCATATTTGTGAATTAGTATAAAGATTTATTTTTAGCAATTAGTGCAGAATGAGTTCAATTTTGCAGTAGTAACTTAGATCATTTTCTTTCATGTTTAATCTTCAAGCATTTCCTTTTTGATAGAATAGAATTAAGTGTGGATTTCTGCAATATAGATAAGATTCTTTATTTTCAAAAAGCTCAGCTTAGATAGGATTCTATATTGAAAGAACATGTGTGTTGACTCTCTCCAATTTGTATAAAAAGCATTCCATTCATCTTTAAAATTAGTTTCATTTTAAGATCACTTAATTTGCAAAATAAATCCTAGCATATATAGTGCACATACACTTCACAAGAACACGAATCCTAGTTGACATTTAATGAAGTAAATTAAAGACAATTAATTTACCAAACACGCGTGTCGTAGAAACTAAGGTTTTTGTTGTAGGTACATCTAATGTAGTAAGGGACAAGAAAGGGTCATCAAATTAGTCTTGTTGTTGGCCGAGTTCATCTAGAGAAGCCTCCAAGTATAGCGAAGGAAGGAAACTACTCCAATCTTGCTCCTACTCCTCACACGTGTGGAATTACAGCAGTTCGAATTGCAGATCTATGGGAAAGAGGCCGAAGTTTCAAGGTAGCCGAGAAGTGCAGAAGAAAGAAGAAGTTTGGACTAATATTGACTTGGTCAAAAGAAAGCAAAAAGGAGAAGGAAGGATCTTGTGTCTTGGTCTTGGAGTGGCAAGTAGGTCAAGGGTCTTGGTCTCGGTATTCGTCAATTGGAGTCTATATAAGAAGAAAAATTTGTTCAGGTTTTCCTCTCAAAGTGTGAGAGGTTTTGGCCTTGGCTGATAGCTTATATTCTATGTCTTTTGTCTCTTTATGGTTTATGCATTGGTAGTTAATTGGTGAAAAAGAACACTAATAACCTAAGTAAAGGAAGATCCTAATCTAAAGAAGTAAAAAGAACTAACAAGCAGTTACTAATAGAAGAGAAATCACTTAATCTCTATGCCCTAGATTTCTCAACACCCCTAGCAGTAGCAGTGCCTGACCCTGCACCTAATGTCAAATAATAATTGTTGGGTATGGAGTTGTGCTCTCTTATATCTATAGCAGATGGTGTTGACGTTGATGCTCCCACAGTCTCCTCCTCCTCCTCTTCCTCCTCCTCATGCTGCTTCTCCCCTGAGTCCTCCTCCTCTTGTTGCCCCTGTACTAATGGTTCCTCCTCTAACCATGTAGGTGACTCCTCCAAGATGGGCTCTTCCAAGATGGGCACCTCAAACTCCACCCTCCACTGAGACAATACATCAATATTGTCTAATGGAATGGCATCTGGTTCCGTTGGTTTCTCCGTTTGCCTCACTCGAAGTCGGAGATTGTAATGCATTGTTGAAGAGACAAGATCGCTAAAAAAATTTAACTGCTGCAGACAATTAATTGTAATATATATGTGTGTGTGTGTGTGTGTGTGTGTGTGTGTGTGTATGTGTGTGTTTTATTCAAATTCCCAATGATGAAGTACAAACCTCGGACAGTATGCCTAAATAGGCAGTGATTGGTCACAAGGTTGATTGGTCACAACTTTTGACCATAACCTTGTATAACTTATTAATAATTAAAATACTTAATTAAGTAATTAATTATTTATTTAATCATTATTGCATTATTTATTTATGAATTAATTATTCATAACATTGCCCCACCCTTAAAAATTGCTTTGTCCTCAAAGCAAGGGTAACGAGGGTATTGTTGTCAGAACTTCTAAGTTTCCCATGAGGAGTCTTCTTCAGGAATTTTTTCCACTTGATCAGGGATTCTCTAATAGTTTTGGAATGTAGTACCTTCCCTCTGGTTGCAAGGATACCTTCAAGTTCTAAGACAATCCTTCCTTCTTCATCGACTTCAGGTATCTCGGTTTGAGTTGATTGGTTCTGACCTAGTACCTTTCTAAGACACGAAACATGGAATACGTTGTGAATTCGACAGTTATCTGGTAGTTTCAATCCATAAGCTACGTCATTGATTTTCCTGATTATCTAGAAAGGCCCATAGAATTTAGAAGCTAACTTGTTCTTTCCTTGTTGTTTCAAGGATAACTTCTTATAAGGTTGTAGTCTTACAAAGACCCAGTCTCCTTCGAATTCTCGTTCTGAACGGTATTGGTCAGCGTGTTGCTTCATTCGATTTCAAGTGGTTGCTAGGTTTTCCTTTAATATCTGGATAATCTTTTGACTTTCTTCCAAATGGTTCTTCACTTCTTGAACCTTAGTGTCATTTAACGCAAAATCCTTCCATCTTAGGAGTTCATAACCATAGAGGACCTGGAATGGGGTCATTTGGTTGAGGTATGATAGGTGGTTTTGTACCACCATTCTGCTAAATGCAACCATTGTGACCATTTGTTTGCGGATGGTAGGATGTGCTCATGTTAAGAGCTATTCCGGCTTGGTTGCAAAATTCCTTCCAGAAATTTCCCTTAAATCTTACATCTCTATCTCTAATGATGACTTTAGGTAGACCATGTAACTTATAGATGTTTTTGGAAAAGACTTCTGCAATTTGCTTGGTTGAGTCTGTTTTCTTGACTGCCATGAAGTGTGCATATTTGGTGAGTCTATCTACTACAACAAATATCTTGTCCTTACCATCAGACATAGGTAAACCGTCGATGAAATCCATTGAAATTTCTTCCCATTTCTGATTTGGAATATGTAAGGGGTGTAACAATCCAAGAGTTGAGACGTTTTCGCTTTTATTTCTCTAACAGATGTCGCATTCGGCAACGTATCTCTGAATTTCCTTACTCATTCCCTTCCAGTAGAACGATTGACGTGCATTGTAGTATGTCTTAAAGAACCCAACATGCCCAGCTGCAGGGGAATTGTGTGATTCTTTTAGAGCCTTTATTTTAAATTTGGATGAAGGACTTAGGTAAATCCTACCCTTATACCATAGTATGTCATTTTTCCATTCAAAATTGGGATGTTGGTTGATGTTTTCAATTGTCAAACACAAGTCTGGATCCTTGGCATATTGAGTGTGAATCTCATCCAACCAATCAGGGACTACTATCAACGTTGAGCATGTTGTTGTGTCTTCATCTTTACGTGAGAGAGCGTCAGCAACAATTATATAGGGTTTTTATTACCTTCAATCCTAAACATTAATTAATTTTGTTCTAGTCAACTTATCCATATATCTTGAACTGCTTATAAATCCTAGATATTATAAGATATGGTTTCTAAGTAAATCTGAGAGTCTGCAAATTCTAGGATTACATGAGCAACTAAGCAAATAAGCATGTTATACATCTTTATGTGAGAGAGCGTCAGCAACGATTATATAGGGTTTTTATCACCTTCAATCCTAAAAATTAATTAATTTTGTTCTAGTCAACTTATCCATATATCTTGAACTGCTTATAAATCCTAGATATTATAAGATATGGTTTCTAAGTAAATCTGAGAGTCTGCAAATTCTAGAATTACATGAGCAACTAAGCAAATAAGCATGTTATACATACCTTAAAATTTACATACCTTAGACTTTGATATTGGGTTTGTTCCCTTTTTAGGCAAACTGCATACATATTGTTAGATGATAAAAACATGAAAAGTAATAGTAATACTTACTTGTTTTCAGTAAAAACTTTGAGTTGGTTTTCAAGTGTTGGATGCCATCTTCTTTGACATAAATGGACGCTTCCCAAGACTATTACAGGTCCTTAATAAGACTTTCTCTGTAATAAGCTTCTTTTGTCACTGATAGTCGTAGATGCTTCTATTATAAGTTCTTCTTCTTTTAATGCTTTGATAGGACTCCTGTAGCATAGAGTTGACCCTTTGGACTAAGGCATTCTTAATCACTAAATGAATTCTTCAAAAGATGTGATTTTGATTCTCTTTATTTGTGCCACTATATACCTGTGTCTTCTTTCATAGGAATATGTCTTTCTTTTATAGTAACTGTAGTTTTATATCAGACCTTCCAAGTAGGTTTACAAGGGCTTCATATAGTTCGGACTTCTAAGATGGTTGCAGATCCTTAATAGAATATCATTTTCCTTTTGGTCTTGTCTCAGCCATTCATCTAACTCCTCCATTCATAAGAATGGTATTTATTTTTGTTACCTTGTTATAGGTCTGCGGCCTATTTGCAGAGATATGCCCAGAACTTAGTAATAAGAAATTCAGTTCCTCTTCTAGGCAGACTATAATCTTATGACAGCTCTTCCAGTAGAGCCTTTAATACCTTTAACTGATTTGGTCTTGGACTCTTTCTTGTGGAGATACTATGCTTGTTTATATTCGGTCTCTGAATTATAGAGGTAACATAAAAGATTTTTGGATTTCTGAGATTACACGGAATTTCGGATCCTTAGATGACGCTCAGGACTTCGATTTCTAGCTCAAAGAGCTCTATCTTAAGAGAGTTCTCTTCGGACCTTTGAAACAATGCTTCTAACCTCTTGAAACTTCTTTGAATTGATTGCAGCCTAATGACTGTGTATAGGGCTTATTGATGTGTCCATAATTTGTTTTTTATTTCTCTAGGAATTCGGACCTAGGAGACTTGGTTTCTCTTCTTGTCTTGAAGCCTTATATGACGTTCTTTCTGCCCTTACACAAACAAACCTTGCTCTGATACCATGTTGAAAAAACTAGGGCAACAAGATCAGATCTTTTTATATTGATTTCTCTTTATCTTCTGATAGATGCTTGTGATTTCTTAATTAAGTTATTCTTCTTCTTCTTATAGTTATTATTCTTTGTTCATCAGAGAGCTATCAAAACATAAAACAAGGAGACACCAAATGTAGGCACTCAGCCAGGGCAAAACCCATATGGAGGGGAAAACCCAGTCCAAACTCTTCCTTCAGTAGATTCATATCAAATTTGAGACAACCTGGACTTAAGATCTAGACACATGATCTCCTTTACTCCATCAAGTCAACCTTCCATGTTCAAGTCATCATTCTTCTTGCAATCTTTCAGTCTTCTGTACATTTTCAGTCCCCTATAATTCATCAGATAAATTTGATTGCTGTAGCATTTCAGTCCTCTGTAATACATCAGATAAACTTGTCTCTTGTAGAATTTCAGTCCCCTCACTTCGATGTACTTCAATAGAGTATTTTTGTCCTGCAATGGATTACTTCATGACCTTCGCTCTTCATCCTTCTATTACGAAATCTCAGATGCCAGTCTCCTTCAATAGGTTGACTTTAACCTTGTTATTTATAGTGGTTTGTCACTGTGCTATTGGGTTGGCATGAGCATTTTGTAGGAGCTGACTTCTCAAGTGATTTTGTGGCCGACTTGTTCACCTTCTGTCAATTGTTTAGAGGCCTGATTTGAAGGATAGGTGGTTGTCATTGCATGAGAAGGAGTTGACTTGATGGAGGAGATCCTTTGACACCAAAACAATTTTCTTTCTTTTGATTTTGACTCAATAAAAAATCCTAGAGCACAAATTGGGTGCTATGACCTATGAACCATTAACCCAAGCATGAAACCCATGCTTTAATAAGTTAATTTAATAATAAAAGTTATTTTGACAAATAAATATTACATCATGACTCAAGTACAATTATGAAGACCGACACTAGTTATCTTCAACATCCTCAAACCAAGCCTCAACTCCCTCAAATTTCTGCGCTAGTACTTCTTCCAATGCAGCCTTTATCCAGTTGTGCTTTGAGGTATCTACCCTCCCAATCAAGGATCTCGGCTCCCTCTTTTACACCCTACAGCAAACTCAACTCCTGCAATGAAAAGGACCTCTGTGACTCCCTTAAACTTGAGAGAATATACCCACAATCATGCCCAGATTCTCTTCCAAAGACGCAACTCCTTACTCCAGTTGTAAGGCTCCAAACTCGACTGCTCTCCTCTTATTCCTGTGCCAAACAAACCCAATCCAAGAACAGAAAACTCGTGCTCCTGATCTACACTTCTATCTGAGGTATGCAAAGTTCCTTGAGAGGAGAATTGATCTTGTTGGATGAGGAAATGATCCTCCAACTCTCTCCTTTTTATGTCTCCTAGGGTGTGCAACGACCAACCCTTTAGGGCATCTTTACAAGCTAGTCGACTTGAATTTCTTGTTGCAAACCCACACGAAACACATAAAAATTAATTTCTTCATTTCTATTAACCCAATTTTGGTGTTCTTTGCGGCCCCTAGTTCCTCTTACGGTCTACCACAATCTCCAAGGGTCAAACCATTGAAACTCCTCATGGATTTGGCCCCACACCATTGGGTGCAAAACCCCACAACCTGGGTTCTAAGCCCACAAAACCATTTTGTGTGTCCATTCCTCCAAAACCCACTAACCTAGGGTTTGGAGTACCTCCCAAGCTACAAATCTCAACAAATATCGGTACCTCTAACGATCCGAAGATTATTAAAATTGGTAAAGGTACTATTGAGGAAGAAAAGAAGAAGTTGATTGATTTACTTCATGAATATAGAGATGTTTTATCATTTTCTTATGATGAGTTGAAAGGTTATAGGGAAGATGTTATGGAAAATACGATCCATTTGAAGGATGAAAATGCTAAACCATTTCGTCAAAAACTTAGGCAATTAATCCTAAGTTGGCCCCCTTGGTTCAAAAGGAGCTTCAGAAGATGCTTGCAGCTAGGATTATTGCACAGACTTGTCATTCGTCATGGTGTTCTAATTTGGTGATTGTTAGGAAGAAAAATGGAACAATCAGACTTTGTGTTGACTTTAGAAACCTTAATTTAGCTTGTAAAAAGGATAATTACCCTTTGCCTAACATGGAAAATATGTTGCAAAGAGTAATAGGTTCAGGTATGATGTCATTATTAGATGGTTTCTCTAGTTATAACCAAGTCTAGGTGAAGAAAGAAGATCGACATAAGACTACTTTCACCACACCATGGGGAACATTTGAGTATATCAAGATGCCTTTTGGGTTGACCAATGTTGGAGCAACATTTCAAAGGGCTATGGATTATGCCTTCAAGGGTTTAATTGGTAAAATTATTGAAATATATCAAGATGATCTTACGGTGTTTTCAAAAGATGGTATTAGTCATATAGATCATCTCAAGCATATATTTAACAGGTGTTGAGAATATGGAATATCCTTGAATCCCACTAAGTTTGTGTTCGGAGTAACTAAAGGGAAGATGCTTGCTCACATCATTTCTAAGGATGGGATCATGTTAATTTTAGGTATGTTCTATGCTTAGAGCAATTTATTTCCATTTTCACAGTTAGCTCCATATCTTTTCCAGACTAGCAATCACATCAACATTAAAGTAAACTGCAAATAGAACATAAACATAAATCGTAGAAGACAAGCCAAGACAAGAGGACACAAGATGTGGCACTAGCCAGGGACAAACCCCAATGTGGGGAAACCCTTGATCAATACTTGTTATATGTTCTTCAATAGTTCAGCAGAGAGAGAGAGAGAGAGATAGTACATTTACAACAAAAGTCAACACTTTGACTTATCTAGATAAGAGCATAGATCATCTCTAAGAAGATGATACATGAGATCAGTTGAAAACATGCTGTTTCAACTAATTCTCCAAGGTGACTCCTCCACCTATCGTTGCGCTGCATTTCGTCATCATGTTGCACCTCACCGCGCTACACCATGCTGCACCCATCACATTGTTTTAAGAAACGGCCGTTTCGATACCGAAACGGCCGGGTTGATCCGAGCCATTACCCTCTGCTGTGACCCGGCCCTTGGAACGGTTCGACTGGCCGAGTCAGCCATGACTCGGCCGAGTCATGGCTGACTCGGCCAACTCGGCCGTTTCTGTATTGACTCGGCCGAGTCATAACCAGTGGCCTGTAACCCCATCAAAACAGCGATTTGACATTTTTTTAATGAAAATTTGAAGTGTTCGCTGATTGGTTTGAACTCCAATTTGTTTTATGAATTAGTTAAATGTTATTTGGGGTCCATTTCCCCCTCCCAAACCCTATTTAACACACTCAAATGCTCTCTACTATTGATATGCTATTCAAATTTCATGGTAATGTTAAATTCTTAAAGTAAAAGTGACATTCTCCTTAATCTTCATTTTCATCCTTTTACTTAAATTTTTAACATTACCATGAAATGACTCAGGATGTTTGAGAGTGGTTTCGGCCTCATTGGATTTCATATGGAGAAAGTAGAATTTTAGATTTCATTCAAAATCCAGCAGACTTATCCGTTTTTCAGGATTTCAGGATTGGAGGATTGCAATGTTTCCATTGAATTTTGTCATGTATTAGGGTATGGAACTCGTATTTAATCAAGAGCACCAATCCCTCTATGTACCTTGATGTTAGTGACATTGGTTGTCGAACTCCTCTAGGATTCGCTCCCAAACCAAGAGCTTCTGAAAATGTCGCTCCCGCTCCCGTTTTCGCTCTCGCTCCCCACTTTCGCTCCTGCTCCCAACTTCCAAGTAACACTGAGCCAGATGATGTTGGCAACTCTAGCAGTAGCCAGTAGCACTGGTCACAGACTTTTGTTGTAGAGGCCATTTATAGCCTCCTTGGTTATGTGTTTTTGTTTTGATCTCTATATCATCATCGTGTATGTATTGGACAATGCATTGGGTGCCATTTTGATATAATGGATATATTCATGAGCCTAGTTTGATCATATGTTGTCTTCTATCTATATTCTAATGCTATGTGTTTGGAAACATTAATGAAAATCTTTAAAATTATGTGTTTTTATAAAAAATAAATATTTAATGTATTTTTTACAATGACTGAGTCATTGAAATCGAGCCGGCTGAGTTGATACCGAGTCGGAGTCGGAGTCGGAGTCGACCCTCGGCCGAGTCGGAGTCGGAGTCGGAGTTTTAAAACATTGACCCATCATCACTACGTTGCATCTCATCACGCTTCATTAATCATGACTGTAGCCATCACTGTACTGCATTATGTGCCATTGCTACACCATGTTGCCATCCTGACCTATGTGTTGGCTGCACCTTGCTTGCTTGTTGTCCCTTGCTTGCTTGTTGTCCTTAAGCATGCTTGTTGTTGCATGCTAGTTGTCCCTTGCATGCTAGTTGTCTCTTGCATGCTAGCTGTAACATTGCATGCTTGGTGTATTTGCTACTAAGTACCATACAACTGTCCCAATGTTAGTTAGTTATCCCTTGCATGCTGCTCTCCTTTAGAGACAGATGCTCCGGCTGTTTTGGCAGTTCCCGGCAGTTCCGGCTTTTCCGGCAGTTCTGGCTTTTCCAGCAGTTCTAGCTTTTCCGTCTTTTCCGGCAGTTCCGGTAGTTCTGGCCTTTCTGGCATTTCCCGCAGTTCCGGCTTTTCCAGCAATTCCAGCTTTTCTGGCAATTCCGGCTTTTCCGGTTTTTTTGGCATTTCCGACAGTTGCGACTTTTCCGGCTTTTCCGGCAATTCTGGTTTTTCCATCAGTTCCAGTATTTCCAGCAGTTCCAAATTTTCCGGCTTTTCCAGCAGCTCCGGATTTTCTGGCTTTTCCGGCAATGCCAGCAGTTCCGACTTTTCCGGCAGTTCCAGCTTTTCCGGCTTTTCCAGCTTTTCTAGCAGTTCCAACAGCTCTGGCTTTTCCGGCAGTTCCGGCTTTTTGAGCAACATAAAGCTTATTCTCCCATGACTGCATTTAGATCTAGGGCATGTTATCTAGGGCAGCGTATACCCTCGAGCACTCCCTCTAGCTCTCATCTTCATCAAACCCAAAACAGGATGAAGTGAGATCACAAGAGTGAGTGTGTGTGTGACAAATGACTTCAAGTCCTCTTCTATTTATACTAAAACGTAGAGGTTGAATAGACATGACTGTTGGGCTTCTGAGCCTACATAAGTTGCTGGTTGACTTGACAATTTGTCCACAATTTGTCCATAATCAAAATAAATTCATATCTTCATAAATACTTATCATAATCGAATGATCTTTAGATCAATCTTACACCTCTCAATGAGAGGGATCCAAGAAAAATATCAGTTGCCATAAATAAGATGACCCACATGGAGTTTGGCCCTAGTTTCCAATTTTAACAGATCAAGATTGACCCTGAAAGAGTTGAGGCCATTCAGAAGATTCCTTTGCCTCATAATATTAAATCCCTTCAGTTCTTCCTTGGAAAGATTAACTTTCTTAGGAGGTTTATTCCAAACTATGTGGAGATTCTTAAGCCTATTCAGAGTCTAATAAAAAAGGATGCGAAATTTATATGGAAAGACGATGGGAAGAAGGCTTTTCAGGATATTAAGGGAGTTGTCCTGAAAGCACCTGTTTTAGTTAGCCTAGATTACTCGAAGGAGTTTATGATTTTTTCTTTCGCTTCAGAGGATACTATTGCGGGTGTTTTGCTTCAAAAGAATAAGGAAGGTCATGAGCAACTAATTGCATTTATGAGTAGGTCGCTTCAAGAATTCCGAGTTGAATTATAGTACTATGGAAAAGCAAGCTTATGCCTTAGTCAAATCTCTTAAGCATTTCAAGACTTATGTGGGATATTCTAAAGTTATTGCTTTTGTCCCACACTCTATGATTAAAGATATATTAACTCAAACTAATTGTTTAGGTACTTGAGCTAGATGGGTCACAAAGATTCAAGAATATGATTTGGAGATTAGACCCACTAAGCTCATTAAGGGCCAAGGTTTGGCTCAGATTTTGACTGAAGGTAATGAGAAGGCTTTGGGTCTTGTTTTTCAAAATGGTTTGTCGAAAGTTTCAACTTCACCTAAGCTTCAAAGATTAGGAGAATTGGAATGGTATAAGGACATCATTTATTATTTGCTAAATCTTACATGTCCTAACCATTTAGTTTCTCATAAGAGAAGAGCTCTAAGGTTAAAAGCAACTAAGTATTGCATCATGAAAGATGGTCTTGGATGGAGAAATCCTGAAGGGATAATACTTAGATGTGTTGATGAAGTTGAAGCGAAAAAGCTTATTTCAGAGTTTCATGCAGGATTTTGTGGTGGTCATTTCGCTACAAAGACCACTGCCCACAAAATTTTGTGAGTTGGTTATTATTGCCCTTCGATCTTTTCGAATGTGCATAGATATGTTAGAAGTTGCCAAGCTTGTCAATTGTTCACTAGGAAGCAGAAGTTAGCTGCCCTGCCCCTACAACCTGTGGTTGTTGAGGCTCCTTTTCAACATTGGGGTTTGGATTTCATTGGAAAATTCAACAAAAATTCTAGTAATGGCTACTCATGGATCTTAAATGCTACTAATTATTTTACTAAATGGGTTGAAGCCATTCCTACGAAGAATGCCACTAAAAACGTTGTCATGGACTTTATTGAAAATCAAGTTATTACTCGATTCGGTCCCTTCTAAGATTACCACTGATAATGCCAAGGCTTTTAGTTCTTTAGAGTTTTCATCTTTTTGTTTTAAGTATGGCATTATTTTGTCTCATTCATCAAACTATTATCCTTAAGGTAATGGTCTTGCAGAATCAAGTAATAAGAATCTTATAACCATTATTAAAAAGATAGTAGGAGACAATAAGCGGTCCTGCAATAGCAAAATCAAGTATGCATTATGGGCAGACAAGATTACAAAGAAGAAAGCAATTGGAAAAATTCCCTTTGAACTTACATATGGCTTGGATGTAACTTTACCTCTGCACCTTAGGCTTCTAGCTTATCAACTCCTTCAACATTTCACTAATGAGAAAGATGTTGTCCAGCATCGAATTGATCAGATGGTGGAGTTGGATGAAACTCGTAGAAAAGCTTTTGATCATATTTGTAAAAATCAATCTAAAGTTGAATTTTGATAAATCTTCTCGAGTTAGACCTTTTCAGGTTGGAGACATGGTATTATTATGGGATCGCAGGAACGAGAAGTCAACAATCATGGAAAGTTCGACAGCTTGTGGCTTGGACCTTACATCATCAGAGGACTCACTGGACCGAATTCATTTCACTTAAGCACATTGGACAGTGAACCACATGACTTACTTGCAAATGGCCAAATGCTCAAGTTGTTCTACAAAGATGACATCTGATGCCATAGGCATCCTCTATATTCTATCTCCAATCCTATTCTCCGTTATTCTAGTTATTAGAATAGGTTTCGTTTCAACATTTTATTTCATGTCATTAGATTAGTTTTATTTCAGTACTGTTAGAGTAGAATTTCTATTCCAGCACTTGATATTTTATGATGATTTTGATTAATATTTGAATGGATAACTGCCTGATTTACTTTGTGTAGTTTGGATGCAGATTATGGATTCTCATTTTCCTTCACGAAGCAATGTGCCCCCATCTAAAGCTAGATGTTGACTACTCAAGTGTCAACCACCCATGAACACAGCACCTTTCAAAGTAGTCAGAAGAACAAAAAAAAAAATATTTCATCATCATCAGACAGCGTCTAGTCATTTTGTTGTAATCTAAATTATGCATCCCTATGGGCCATTATTTAAAAATGATTCTAGTATGTTTATGAAGACATGTAAAACATCTACGTAGCTTAAGATTTTTAACAAAGAGTTTCACTCTAGGGAGTTTTTTCCCTCCGCTATTATTTGTGTTTTTCAACACTTAAAATTGGTAGAGTTGTTCTCTCGAGCATACCCCAAAGCTAGAGTGGGGCTTGATGGTGATGTCTTGAGTGAGTGCTAATGTAGAAACTGTAAATTATCATACTAGATCATCTATAAAGTGTCGCAGAATTTGATTGTGTCTAGAGGTCATTTTTTAATTGTCAAAATTCCCCTTCTATGGGATTTCTATGTAATATTTGATGTAAAAAGTGTTGTCTATAGGAGTTATAGCGGGTATGAGTATTTAAAATTACACCTCAACTCCTAAACTTTCAATTTAGACACACTTTTAGGGTGGAAAATATGTTTAAACCCTCTAGATTCATTATTTTTATTTCGGCAAAATAATTAGTAGGAAATTCATCAAAAGAAAATGAGGGAAAATAAAATTCTCAGGACACAGGTGACAAGGAAAATGTAGCATCTCAAAAGAAGTTAAATGTAGTTGAGAGAGGACATGGGTCTCAACCTGAGGAGCAGCAAAATAAAGGTGATGGTAGAAAATCTTTGAGGTGTTAGACCTGCGGTGGAGACCATCACACGAGGGATTGTCCATCGCATCGGGGTGGCAAACCTCAAATTTACAATGCCCAAGAGGCACAGACAGTTGGGGATGTTGTGCAAAGTATACCCCAGATCTACGCAGCAGTGGACAATATGCAGGCAGATCATCAGGCATCCATTATCGAGATGGAAGGTAAGCTTTCTAATCAAGTTGTTTCTATTTTGATTGATCTTGGATCGAATCTCTCCAAGTGGAAAAATAATTAAAAAGGGAATGTGCACTTTCCAAAAAGGGGGTCAAATTGAAAGTTGGGAAAAATCTCATTTCCAAGGTAGAAAAGTCCCACAAAAAAATTCGTTCGGCGAGATGGAAAATAATTTCTCGAGGGAAATCAATTTTTTTGGTCCAAGTGGTTATTTTGAATGAGGAACTTTCAAGAAAAATACTTTTGGAGATGTTCCAGTGGTCCAAAACCACTCCAAAGTCAAAGATTGGCCCATCCAACTCATCAATCAAGAAGATCGAATTTTTCTATGGATCTATGTAGCAACAATCAAGGGTTTAAAATTTTTATGGAGGATCAAACCACAGGATCAAGTCAACTTGTTGTTTTCCACTTGGAGGGGCCTCATCCTCTCATATTTTTCTATATAAGGAAGCTCTTGCTCCTCATTGTATCATGATGAAATTTGTAATCGAGCTCTAAGTCAAGCTCTGTTGATCTGTAATGTTTTTTCTAGAATAATAAATAAGTCTTTGGGGTCAATTCATGGTGGTGTTCCTCTTCTATTCTTTATGGTAAATTATTTTTGAATATTGTGCTTAATGCTCTATTGGGTTTGAATTTAGTAATTGCTATTTCACTAGCCAGTTGTGGATTAACTATTTGCACAGATATCTTGCATTAGTTCCTGGGTTAGAGAAACATTTTAAATTTGGTTGATCTAGCAGGTATCTCTAAATCTTTTAGTTTATTTTGTTATTTAATCCCTTGTGGTCTAACAATTCAATTTTAAGCGTGTAGAGATCATCAGTGATTCAAAGCTTGGGCGTTAGGGGAAGTCTTTGATTGGACCATCCAACTCCCAAGACATAGAGATTGAAAAGCCCGCTTTGTTTGGTTTCAAAGACTTATCTAACAATTTATTTTGCAGAGATTCTTGGTTACTACTCATCTAAAATCTAAAGTCTAAATCTATTTATCTCTGTCTATTTGTGCTTTAATTGAATAGATCTACTACTGAGAGCCATTATTCGCTAGTCAAGGAACCCTCATTCCTTGAATTATCCCTTGTAAATTTGTAATAGATTCTTGTATATATTTTCCTAACCCTTGTATATATTTTACTCACCTTGTATATATCAACTTGGGCTTTTTCTTTTCTTTGTTTTTTCTTGCAAATTTGAAGAGAGGACAAGGGTTTTTCTTTGGTTTTGTTTGCAAGTGGATTATTCTCAAAAACCAAAGAGAAATTGATTATTTGAAGCCTAAGCTCTCACCTAGCCTAGACAGATATGGTTTCGGTCCAATGAATCACATTTTGGAGGGTCGTCTAACATTTCTAAGCTCTATATTGAGGGTTACAAGCCTTAGGGGCCTCTAACCTCTTTCGAAGAAGGGCTTCACTTTTTTTTAAAAATGGTTTTGTAGTTTACTTGATTTTATTGCTCATTTTTAGCCTAGTCACAGGCCTATTGGAGCTTATTTCAGCTAGCCGCAAGCGTTCAAGGCATTTTTATTTTTCTCTTGGTATCAAGTGACTAACCCTTGGATTTTTGCAGAAGAAATCGATATATATTTTGAAGGGTTCTCTCCGTAAAAAAAAATTGAGAAGTTAGCCTTTAGAGGGTTAATATTTTGAGACTATTTTTGGAGGAAATCCGCAAGGTTTTGGAGCACATTTTCTCCTTAGTCATGGCCTCAAGAAGGGTCGCAAAACCTCTCTGATCTAAATCATACTCCCTTGAAGGGTTATCAAAAATTTTAAGAGTTGAAAGGCTTTAAAATTTTGCAAATTTTTTATATAGATTTTATTTATAAAAAAAAATAGCCTTCCTCCTTGCTAGGTTGTGAGCTTTGATGGTTATATTCATCAAGGTCGCAGGTTTTTAGAGGCTTGGAGCAAGTCGTTTTCCATTAATGTGTCATCATCTATTGGCGTGTAGCCTCTTCTTTGACGTATTGAAGCTTGAGTAAGAATTGGTTGTTGTAAGGTTCCTATCATCTTTGTAATCTCCCCGAGGTTGGAAGAGCCCTTCTCACTGTCTAAAGGGTTTCTTCTTCATTGTAATAATAATAATAATAAAAGTGATCTTGTTCTTGAAGGGAGCTTGGGATTCAATCCCATGGTATCCCCCTCCTTATATAAAAGGGAGGAGCTCTCATCTTCTTAGCTTAGCTTCTCTTTTCATTTGTTTCACTAACCTCTTTTCTATTTCTCATTTGATTAGTTGAAGTCTTATTGTCATCATAGTTAAATCTAATCTCTTGAGATACATGGTTTCTTGTCATCTATTGTTGGCTATTTGATCTCTTGTATTCTAGATTTGAGGCAGTCTTTCTAATATTTCCTTGTTAGCAATCTCATTTGCCTTATCATACAATTCTCACTTGTTTCAAATTATCATAATAATATAAGTGAAGAACATCTTAATAAGCATTAATAACAAAAGGCATTTGAGCTATTGTTTCATAACATTAAGATATAATCATCATCTCTTTCATTTCTATTGTTTCATTGAGTAATCATAAATTTGCTTCAATTGAATCATTGATTTAAGCTAATAATCTTGTGTTTTAAGTGATTATCATAAAACTTGATTATAAGTGGTTTAACATTTCCTATATTGAAGCATCTTGTTATAATTGAATCTCATTGAAGCATTTGCATTTGCATCCTAGATTTAGACTTGCATCCTTAAAATTTACCTCCAAGCATAAGCTTGTTTAATAGAAAGATAGGATCACCTTCTGCATAATTCAATTTGAGAAGCTTGGCCCTTAAACAACGGTCTAAACAAGTGACCTTGCAGTTCTCTGGTGGCCAAGTCCCTTGTAGGAATGGAGGCACTTGGGTTGCTAGAAGCCCTATGTAGGTATCGTTAATGAGGCCTTAGCCTCCTGCCCCAGTACTTCTCCCAACAACCTTCTTCTAAGACAAGATTTGATAATTGAGGAGAAGGCCTCACCTTAGTTTAGGCATATAATTAAAATTAACCAAGATCTTGCATCTCGCATAGTTTAGATCTTGCATTCACTCATCTAACATCATCATTTTGCATTTCAATCAATCATTGTAATTGGAATTGTGAACTTATTCTATACTCGCAATTTCTACATTGTTACAATTCTTAATTTCAAGTTTATTGTCTCTTGAATATCATCTTTACTTGAAGTAGAAATTTTTTATTTCTTGCAAGCTTATCTCTTATTGCTCATATCTCTAATTTCTTTGTAGTCTTTGATCTCTTGTGCTAACCTTGTCTTGTAGCATTGCTTATCTTGTGACTTGGGGTTTCATTTCCTTATTGTGTAAGTGTTATGCCTACAATTGAGCATTGTTAAAAAGGCACTAGTCTCTCATTTTTCATCTCACTAAATGTCACACTGATCTAATTGAATCTATCTTTAACACTCACATTGCTCATTAATAATTACACTTGTCAATTGATCTTAATTCAAGTTATCAAGAGAAGTAATTGCCTTGCCTTAGATCTCCTAGACTTGTTGTTCCAACAAGTTTTCCTTTAGTTTTCCATCCTTTAGGGACTACCCCCCTTAGCTTTCCTAGGAGAGAGCTTAAACGGAGTGAGTAGGGAATAGGTGATAGCCCCTACTCTGAGTGTTGCACCATAAAGACTATAACTTGTGGGGTTGGAAACTTTTCCCACGTTTAGGTGTACATCTTAGGCAAAAACAAGTCATACAGCCTAGCAAATGAAATATTTTTTAAAAAAGCAGGGGTCGAATTCGAATTTTTTTGTGTGGCTTGCAAAGAATAAAAGAAAAGTTGGACGGTTGAACTAACAACCGCACGCTGTCAAAGTAGCCTCCAAGGCTGATAGGCTAGCATGCAGGGCCACGATGCAAGAATGGACACGAGAAGTCGACAATAGTTCAATAGTCAAGGGCACGGCCAAATTTGGTAGTGTGCTAGGTGCTAGAAAATTGGTGGATCAAACTACAGGTTAGCATGGGCGACAATAAAATAGGAAAATACAGAAAGTCGGCATAGTCGAGACGAGCTAGATTCGTCATATTAGAATAGTCAACACACGCTTTGCACACCATCGCCAAGGGATAGCTGTCATGGTTGTGTGAAAAGAAGTTGGGATGGGAAAGTCAGAGCACACAAGTTAAAGCGTGCAAACACGGGAGCAAGAGAAGTGGTAGTAGAGGAACCGAGACCGATCAACACAAAGAAAATAGCCCGGCCAAAGGAAGCCATCACACAGTGAAAGAGGAGAGGGTCAATAATGTGCAGCAACTATTGCTGCAAACAAAGTTGTCGATGGGAAACAATGATCAGAGCCATCGAGAGTTTAGGTCAATGGGCTGCAGTGGGTAGAGCAAGTGACCACCAGCAAAGTAGAACGAGCCAGTGACAAGGGTCCAGCCAATGGCATCAAGCATGAGGAGACAGGTCGTGAGTGTGTGCATCGAGTTTGTGTGCATAGGACTCAAGTTGATATGTAGAGTGCCCAAAGAGTAAAAGAAACCATCGACGGGATTGTTGGGGCCAAATTGCGATGTCGAGAGCCAAGAAGTCGACGATACAAAATGAAAGGCAACCAAGAGTGGCCATGCTAGAACTAACAGGTTGTGTGCAGGGTGCACACGAGTAATTTAGCATTAGCTAGCACAAGGCATAGGCATGGTCGTGGAACACCATGAGGGCTTCGTTGATAGAGTTAGCATGGGTGTGATGTCCATCAAGGAAGCCAATAGCCATAGAGGAGCTTAGACAACCACCCAAGTTTGTGGGTGCAATAGCTAGGCTTTAGGGGGTCGTGCAGCAGGCAAAGTCTCGATGGGCATGATCAAGTAACCGTGAGATGCAATGACCAATAAGGAGTCGTTATGCAAGGGATCTACTACAAGAGGTTGTAAGAAGTGTTAGCAGGGTTCAGGCGACAAAGCATGGTATGATAGATGGTACTAGCGAAATAGCCAACAGGATTGGTTGAGGCCAACCCTCGAGGAACTACCAACAGAGTTCGTGAGTGTCTCAAAGGACCAAGACAAACCCACATGGACTTAGCATTAGTGACAATTAAACAAGAGGCTCTAAAGATTGAGTTGAAAACGGGGACACAATCTTCTAATACAAAAGATAGTCAGGAAGCCTCTTCCAAATCTATCAAACCAGTTAGTATGAGCTAATATTGATGAATGCTCGAGAGCAACCTCCTATGGGCATGCTTGGAATAAACAAGTCTTTAGATCAAATTCCAAAGCAGGTAGCACGAAAGACTTCCAGTTCAAGTGAAAATTTCTGACACGAAATTCTACTGCAATAACTGATTTATTTCTCCTACTTATTTCTCATAATAAGTTGTTTACAAAACCCTTTAGCAAACATTAAAATAAATTCTACTGTAGTTATCACATAATAGCATAGAGAAAAATAACAGTGATATACAAGCACAAGAATCAATCACATCAACACAGTTATTTTTGGACAATTGTCCCCGGAAAAACCCAATGCGGGAAAACTGGCAACAGATGAGGGTTTATTTATTATTCTTCAGCAACAATCTCTTTACAAGGAATAATTTTGCAATACATAGAGAAACCTTCAAGAAAACACCTAAGATAATTTTCCTCCTCAGCTAGGAGAAATTCTGACACCACAGAGACCCTTTATCCTTCACTGTGTCACCCCTGCATCATCTGCGTGACGACTGCATCATCTGCGTGACATCTCGTCCCTGCTTGCGCTATCTCTCAGAGCTCTCCCTCTGCACTGTCTCTCTGAAGCACTACGTCACCTCCTCCTCGGTCTCTAACTGATGTTGAAACCATCCTCTTCCTTCAACCTGCAACTCTCCCTCTGAAATCGAACTCCTTTTCCTTGAGAATCAATTTCCCTCGTGTTACTAAGTATTTTCCCAGTGTATCTCCAAATGACTCTCAAGTCTTCTCTTATACTTTCCCTGTTGATGAATCAACAGCCGAGATTAAGTCTCTAATCAATAGCTAAGATTAAAGCAGACTTGATCCTCGTCTCTTAGAAACTTCTCACCCATATCTTTATTAATACCTATTAATATTTTTATTTTCCTAAGTTTAGACTTAGGAACCCATTAAATATATTAATTATTTTAATAAATACTCATTTGGGCGGGATTTCTCCAAACGATTTATGGGTCTTGGAGATCTCATGTGTTCTAGCCCCTACACAAAATTTCGGAGCTAGAGCACATCCAATGCTACCCAAAATCAACACTCCCTCTTAGCGAGGAATGTGCTCTAGCAATACTTCCCAATAGAAGCATCACAATGATCCACGACATCGATCCTCTGCGTTGTTGATGCTCCGCCTACTGCTCTTCACCTACTGTGCTGCTACAACCTTTACTGCTGCTCATGACACTGCAACTGTCATTGCTACATCTATACTGCAGCTCCCTCAAAATGTGTTGCCCATAGCACTGCCACTGCTAATTTCTGCACTGCAACTCCTTATACTATCTGCTTCTGCTACTGAAACGGATTCTTCACCATCCCCATCTTCTCCCTAAAATAAACAAACTTTGTTCTTCCTAGAGCCTTGGTGTGGATGTCTGCCACCTGTTCTCCTGTGGGGTGTACCTCAACTGTATTGCCCCTCGTTGGACACAGTCTCTGATGAAGTGACACCTGATATCAATGTTCTTCGACCGATCATGAAAGACTGGATTCTCAGAGAGCTTGATGCAACTCAGATTATCACACAAAATATTGGTCGCTTCTACCTTTCTCCTGAATAGATTCACAAGCGATTTCCTAAGCCATATGTCTTCACACGAAGTTGTGTTAGCTGGCATATACTCAGCTTCAGCTGAGCTCAAAGCCACGGATTTTCATTTCCTATTACACCAGGAGGTCATTCCTGATCCAATGTTGAATCGGTACCTAGTGGTACTTTTCCAATCTACTGAACTTCTAGCCCAATCTGCGTCAATGAACCCACTCAGCCTAATGTCATTGCCTTGGGTGTACATTAGTCCATGACTCCATGCTCAACTGTTCCTCGTATATATCTGAGAACATGCTTGGTTGTTGCCCAGTGCGCCCTCTTTGGTTCCACCATGAACTGACTGAGGGTGTTGATAGCGTAACAAATGTCTAGCCTGGTATTGACTAGATACATCAGGGACCCTATGAGTTGCCTGTACAATTTGGGATCAACTTCTTTATCTTCGGATGCATCAATCTTCTTCCAGTTGGTGATCATTGGAGTAGCCATAGGTCTACAATGCTGCATTCTGAACCTTTTCGAAATCTCTGTAGTGTATCTCCCTTGTCCAAGGAAAATTTCACCCTTCTGCTGCCAAACTTCCAACCCCAGGAAATAATGCATTCGTCCTAAATCCTTCATGTTGAATTCTGTGGCTAGGTTCTCCTTGCAATGTTTGATAAGCCTGGATGAGCCTATCAGGAAAAGATCATCCACATATAACACCAAGATTAGAGACTCATTCTCTACAACAAGATAGTAGAGATTAGGATCTGTGTCACTCTTGACAAATCCCATCTTCTGCAAGTAGCCATCAATTCGACCGTACCATGCTCTAGGTGCCCGTTTAAGCCCACACAAGGATTTCTTCAACCTACATACATGATATTTCTTCTCTTGAGTCTCAAAACCCTCTAGTTGTTAATGTATACTTCTTCTTCTATCACCCTGTTCAAGAATGTCGTCTTGACATCCATCTGGTGAATCTCCCACCCCATCTGTGTTGCAAGGGATATCATAGATCTAATAGAAGTATACCTAGCTACTGGGGCGAAGGTTTCTTCGTAGTCTATCCCTTCCTTCTGAGCATACCGCTTAGCCACAAACCTGGCTTTGTATTTTTCCACACTGCCATCTGTAGTGTATTTGACTTTGTATAGCCATCTCAAACCTACAACTAACCTGCCCTGAGACCTAGGTACCACATTGACCATTATGGAACTGTGTTCCTCCACCATGGCATCTCTACCCATACTTGATGTTGAACGGCCTCCTGAAAACTACAGGGTTCTCCAATCTGAGCCACCAAGGCTTAGTATCTATTTGGCTGTCTACGCTCCCTTTTCTCGTTCTTGGGCACACCGACAAATTTTTTTGCATCTCGTAGTATCTATCGAAGTTCCCGACTCATTCTACCACTGGTAGTGGGTATATCTATCTACTCCTCCTCTTCCTGAGACTCCACCTGTTGTGATACCTTTGGAGTTTTGCCTTTAGGAGAAAAATTGTTGCTAGTTTCTGCCGGACGAAGTGGTTGGACCAACGGATCACCCTTTGACTACTCTTCAGAAGGCATTTCTCGGGATTTCCTGAAAGCTATGTCTTCCATGAACTTTACATCCCGTCGAATAATGATCTTCCTCTTCCCCAGAAGAAAGACTCTATTATATGTCTTAGCATTCTCGCTATATCCCACAGATATCCTTCCTCCGCAGTTTGATCCAATTTCTTCTTTTTTTCTTCGGGTACATGGCAGTATGCCAAACTCCCAAATATCCTGAAATGGCTCACCTCAGGCTTCTTACTGGTGAAGACACTCTCCGGAGTAATCTTACCTAATGCCCTATGAGGAGTCTTGTTCTAGACATACACTGCCATGTTGCATGCTTCTGCCCATAGAAACTTGGGCATATCCTGATCATACAACATCGCCCTGGCTACTTCAACAATAGTCTTGTTCTTCCTTTCTGCTACTCCATTCTGCTCCAGATTATAGGGGATTGCCACTCTCTTCTGATGCCTTCCCTTGCGCAAAAATAATTGAAGTCCTTTCGATGTATTCTCCACCATTTTCTGAGCGCAATATTTATCTTCTTTCCTATCAGATTCTCAACTAGAGCCTTGAACCCTTTGAATCGACCAAAAAACTCATCCTTGGTTTTTAGAAAGTACATCAGAGTCTCTCTGGAATGGTCATCAATAAAGGTGATGAAGTATTCGGCACCACTAAGAGCTCTTGTGGACATGGGTCTGCAGATATCTGAGTGTATCAATCCCAGAACACTCTTAGCCCTATTGTTGCTTCTGGAAAATGCAGCCTTGGCGTACTTGTCTAGTGCGCATCCTTTGCATACATCATCTCGTTCGGTACTCAAATCTGGAACTCATGATACTATTCTCCTGAGAATTCTTAGAGCCCCATGGTGTAAGTGTCCATCTTCCTGTGCCATACTTCATTCAAATCTTTTTCCCCACCACTGTCTATCAGTGCTATTGGAGATTCTAGTTGTAATCTATACAGCCTGTTACTTATGACTCCAATCTGGGCCTTGTTTTTCCAACTCGAGTGTTTGACATATACTTTCTCCTTAATGAAGAAAACACCATAGCCCTTGTTTTGAGGCTAAGATATAGAGAGTAAGTTCATCCCAATCCCAACACATGCAGCACATTGGTTGCTCAATGCCGATCCCTTGCTTCTGTTTGAAATACTACGGTACCTCTTCCTACGGGGTACATTTTGAATTATTTCCCATGGTGATCTAGAAGTTCATCCTTTCTTCCTGATAATTGGAAAAACATTCTCGTATTCCTGTCATGTGTCAGGAAGCTCCACTATCTATATACCAAACCTCAGAGGAGGCAGAACTCGCTAAGCAGGCGACTTCTTCTTCCAGTCTTGAAGCTAACATAGAACAATCATGATCCATGTTTCTCATTCTCTCCTCCCTCTGGAGATCTGCGTGGATCCTTCTGAGTTGATGCACTGACATCATGCTCCTGACTCAGCAGATTCTTTACCACTGTTGCCTGATCTCTACTCTGATACCATGTGAAAATTCTGACATGAAATTCTACTGCAGTAGCTGATTTATTTCTCCTACTTATTTCTCACAATAAGTTGTTTACAAAACCCTTCAACAAACATTAAAATAAGTTCTACTATAGTTATCACATAATAGCATAAAGAAAAAATAACAGTGATATACAAGCACAAGAATCAATCACATCAACACAGTTATTTTTGGACAATTGTCCCCAGAAAAGCCCAATGCGGGAAAACCGGTGCAGCAGATGAGGGTTTATTTATTATTTTTCAGCAACAATCTCTTTACAAAGAATAATTTTGCAGTACATAGAGAAACCTTTAAGAAAATACTTGAGATAATTTTCCTCCTCAGCTAGGAGAAATTTTGACACCACAGAGACCCTTTATCCTTCACTACGTCACCCTTGCATCATCTATGTGAAGATTGCGTGAGATTTTGTCCTTACCTGCACTATCTCTCAGAGCTCTCCCTCTACGCTGTCTCTCTAAGGCACTGCGTCACATCCTTAGTCTTTGACTAATGTTGAAACCCTCCTCTTCCTTCACCCTGCAACTCTCCCTCTGAAATCGAATTCCTTCTCCTTGAGAATCAATTTCCCTTAGGTTACTGAGTATTTGCCCGGTGCATCTCCAAATGACTCTCAAGTCTTCTCTTATACTTTTCCTATTAATGAATCAACGGCCGAGATTAAGTCTCTAATCAACGGCTAAGATTAAAACAGACTTGATCCTCGTCTCATAAAAGCTTCTCACCCATATTCTTATTAATACCCATTAAAATTTTTATTTTCCTAAGTTTAGACTAAGGAACAGTGTGCGAAAATCGTGATATTATCGCGATAACAATAAAAAATCGAGAGTTTTTGAAAATGCTGATATTATTACCCAATTACTACGAAAAAAATTTCTCTAAAAATCGTGAAATTATCGCGATAATTTCGTAATAATTGCGATTCGATCTGATATTATCGTGTGGGTGGCAGACAGCGGGTTTTATAAGGCAAAAAATGATTTTACTTTTTTTCATTTTGAAAAGACAGCGGTGTGGATTGAGAGCTGAGGAGGAGAAAAACCCTAGTGGATTGGGAGCTGAGGAAGAGAAAAACTCTGGTGGATTGAGAGCTGAAGAGGAGAGGAACCTTGGAAGGCGTCTACTAGAGCAGAGGAGGAAGTTTGGAGATTTTAGCATCCCAAGCAAGAGAACTTCGTCTTTGAATCAAATTTCTCCGGCAAACCATGGTTTCCAGGTATGGGCACCAAAATTTGGCCATTTTGTTTTGATTTTTTCTTGTTTTTGCTTTGGTTTCTATAATCCATTGTTTATAAAATATTTTTGAGTCGATTTGATGTTTGTTTTCATTTTTGTTGCATAGAGTGGAGAGAGTTCATTTTGAATTGAGTTGAGGTTTTTGTGTTTGTTAAATTGTCAAAAATTCAATGTATTGTGTCATGTATGTAATTTTTTTTAATTTTTGTAACTTGCAATTCTTATTGTGCCATAGGTTCAACTTCAAAGTTCAAACTTCATCTTACATTAAAACTCAAGAGTTCAACCAAGTTACAAACATGCCAAGGAAATTGGACCCTCTGTGGGAATTTAGTGAACCTGATAAAAGGTTTGATAGATTGAACTTGACTTGCAAGTTGTGTGGGCATCATACGTCCGGGGGGGTTTATAAATTGAAGTATCACCTTGCACAAATACAAATGCGGAAATCATCCGAAGAGCCATGAGATCACTGGAAGAATTAGAGCAAGAGAGAGAGGCCAAAGCAGAAATGAAGAAGCAATTAGCAGAGAAGGTGTTAAGCTCAGGTGAACATGGAAGTGGCACTGGTTATACTTCAACATCAATATCTACAACCAACCCGGTAGCTGCCTCATCATTTTTTGTTCCTAGAATCATGCCTGATTCACAACCATCTATCACTTCAATGCTTAAAAAAAATGAGAAAGAACAAGTTGACAAGTTGTTGGGCAAATTTCTCCTTTGGAGTGATATTCTTTTCAAAGTTGTAAGGAATAATCCATATTTCCAGCTTGTTGTTGATGCTATTGTAATTGTTGGCCCAGGGTACAAAATCATTTCTTATGATGACTTTAGAGGCCGAATTCTTCAAGATGAAAAGGTTGACTGCACCAAAAGATTGGAGTTTAGGGCATCATGGGCACAAATAGGATGCACTATGATGTCAGATGGTTGGACCAACCAAAAGGGGAGAACCTCTATAAACTTCTTGGTTAGTTGTCCCAGGGGGACAAAATTTATGAAATCTGTTGATGCATCTTCACATATCAAAGATGCAAAAACTTTATGTGATTTGTTGGATGTGTTTATTTTGGAGGTGGGTGCAGAACATGTTGCCCAAGTCATAATGGACAATGCTGCAAATTATGTTGTTGCTGACAGGATGCTTATGGAGAGGCATCTTACTTTATTTTGGACACCTTGTGCTGCACATTGTATTGATTTGATGTGGGAGGACATAGGAAAAATTCCCTTTGTCAAAGATATTGTTGAGTCATCAAAAAGCATTACAAAATTTATATATAATCATGCATCTGTGCTTAGCTTGATGAAAAAATTCACCAAGAACAAAGAGTTGGTGCGCCCATCATTACGCGGTTTCCCACTAGTTTCATAACTCTTCAATCCCTCTTGAATGCTACGTGAGATGTGAAGAGAATGTTTCTTTCAGAGGACTAGCGCGCTTTGACAATTAGCCGCAAACTAGAGGGAGAGACCATACGCAGATTAGTTTCATACCAGGAAGACTTCTGAGATGGAGTGCAGGAGGTGTGCACCATTACTGAACCTTTAGTAAAAGTTCTTCGATTAGTTGATGGTGAGAAGTCTGCAATGGGCTATTTGTATGAGGCCATGGACAAAGCCAAAGAATTCATTCGGACCTACTATAATAATAAGGGAGATGAAGGGTTTCAAAAACAATTCTTCCCATGGGAAGTGACTAATGAACGATGGAACAACACACTCCATCGTCCCATTCATGCTGCAAGGATCTACCTGAACCCCGCATTTGCTTACCCATGTGGGTTCGTATTTGATGCTGAGATCATGGATGGATTTTTAACCTGCGTTCAGAGGATGGTGCGATCTCCAGCAGAACGTGCAAAAATCTCCAAAGAAATGGAGATATATAGGATGGCAGGTAGCACATTTGGATTTGATATTGTTGTGACTGATAGGACGACTAAAATGCCAGGTATTTTTTAGTTTGTTTCAAATTTCATTGTCTCTTCAAGTTCATAACTTCATACTTTGCTTCAACTTTCAAATTTCATTTTTTTCTTATGTTTATTTTATTTGTAATTTTGTTGTAGATGCATGGTGGAGAATCTATGGTGCCAAAGTACCCCATCTGCAAAAGCTTGCCATTCAAATCCTCAGCCAAACATGTAGCTCCTCAAAATCCGAGCACAACTGGAGTGTATTTGAAAAAATACAAAACAAGAAGCGCAACAGGTTAAACTTAAAACTTAAAATATTGCAAATTTCCAATTAATTTTTTGAATTCATTAAACAATATTTTTTTATAATTATTATTTTGTTTTGTACAGGTTGGAGTCCCAGCGACTTAATGACATGGTCTACGTCTACTACAATCTTCGATTGTAGATGAGGCAATTTGAGAGGATACCTAATATTGAGGCCATCTCATTGGAATGGGATTCACACCACTGTTGCATGGAAGGTTGAGGCCGAGAGGCCTCTCATGGAGTTTGTCGATGATTGGTTAGAGCAAGAGGTAGTGGAAGGCGTAGAGGGGCAGGAGGAGGAGAAGGAGCAACAGGAGGAGGAGGTGACACCACCTACCCAGGCTACCCCTGCCACTAGTAGAGGACGTGGTCTACCTCCTCTAGCTCCTACTTCTTCAGATTCTAAAGCACAGTAAAGTCCACTACCAACTCCATCGACATCTACATCTAGAGGGAAAGGGAAAGTTATTGCATTTTCTCGCAAAAGAGACAGAGGAAATCAATAATATTAGACTTTATTTATTTGGTTCATTTCATTGTATATGACATTATGACTCATGATATGAGATACATTATTATATTCACTGTTATGTGTGATGTAGCACTAGAAATAATATTACACATCTTATATATTAGTTCTTTTATCATATTTATGTGTCAATGTATTTATTTTATGTTGTAGATGATTTAGATATTATGAAAATTGAAAGAAAATGAATATTTTTGTATTTGCCGATTTTTTCTCGATTTTTACGATTTTTTGTGATTTTTTCCCTGGCCAATATTATCCCGATAATGATTTTCGTAACACTGATTAGGAACCCATTAAAAATATTAATTATTTTAATAACTCCTCATCCGGGTGAAATTTCTCCAAACAACTTCTGGATCTTGGAGATCTCATGTGTTCTAGCCCCTCCACAAAATTTCGAAGCTAGAACACATCCGATGCTACCCAAAATCAACAGTTCAGAGGGTGCAACTACAAAAGCGGATGACGTGGTGGAATTAGAGACAGATCCAAGTGGAGGAGGTTCTTTGAAAAGTACCTCCCTTACTAAAAGGGAGTGTTGATTTTTATAGCTGGTGAAGGTACTTCTTGTTGGAAATGTAACTTGTGTCGGTATTCATAATGTAATATAAATGTATCTTTGAGGTACTCATTGTATTCATTTATTACATTCAATATTATTATTTTATTTATAGTCAAAGCATGTTCTTCATGCTTAAAGGGTTTAATGAGTCAAAAGAAAATTTATAATGAGTCAAAGTCCCATTTTGACTTCTTGTAAGAAAAAGAAAATTAGTTTATCTCGAGTCAAAAAAGTCAAAATATCTTCCACAGACCAAGTCAGCCCTCCTGGACAAGTCAACCTAAAGACGCAACTTTTCAACCTACTAGACATGTATAAATACAAGGCAATTCAACTTCATTTGATCACTCATCCATCACTTAAATTTTTGTGCAAGAAGAAGAAAATCAGTGAAAGTCAAAGGAGAGAGAAAGTGTTTGGTCAATTTAGTGTCCTAAATTGCTCTACATAAATTATCAATCCGGGTATCGTAAACTGATAAAGTGTAGTGCACTATATGTGCTAGATGACCCTTCTTACTTTATTGTTTTTGAGTTTTATGTTGTTTTGGGGGTTTTTTATCCTTAACACTGCTAAGGACCTAAAGAAATGAGAACTAAAAAGAGCTTAAGTAAGATTTGAACTGATAAAGTGTAGTGCACTATATGTGCTAGATGACCCTTCTTACTTTATTGTTTTTGAGTTTTATGTTGTTTTGGGGGTTTTTTATCCTTAACACTGCTAAGGACCTAAAGAAATGAGAACTAAAAAGAGCTTAAGTAAGATTTGGAAGCAAAGTTTAATCAATAAATGAAAACAGAGTTTCTATTTCTAGTCATATCATTATTTCCAAATCATGAGCTCCAAACTAAAAAATAAAATTGCAACTACTGTCTATTCAATTACAAAAAAGAACAAGACTAAATAGAATACTGAAAACTGAAAGTGAAATTGCAACTATCTATTATGGAAACAAAACTAAATGAAATACTAAGACTGAAAATGAAATTGCAACTAATCTACTATGGAAGCAAAACTAAATGAAGTGCTTAGCTACTCTGCCTCTCAATTTTGGGAAAAAAAACTCCTTGTGATGACATTTTGAGGAATTATGTACTTCATTATTCTAAGAGAAGATAAATACAAAAATGCAGAAAAGACTCATTACATTAATGAAGTATTCAACCACTTAGTTTAAGATGAGTTATCAACTAGAAGGGCTCTTTAAAAACATTCATTTACACCATGAATCAATAAACTAGTAACAAAATGGCAAGAACTGTAATGGCACTGATCAACTTAATTGAAACCCTAAAGACTAATGAAACAGCGAATGAAACAAACTACTCTACACTACTGAATTCAACTTCTAACTATTGATAAAAAAAACTAGAAAGAAATTAAGCAAAAAGAAACTATTTTGCATTGAAAGAAGCTATTCTGTGTTAGTAAGAAAATGATAAAGATTGCATTATAAACAAGGTTAGTAAATCGTTATGAACACTATGGAAGAAACGATGATTTTACAGTTAACTAGAAAAGACAAAACAAAATGAAATGCAACCTCAGTCAGCGCAGGGGCCCTCTGCAACTGATCAGGTTATGCGTACTTAATCAAACTCCAAGAAACGCTTTCAGATATCCATAAATCACACGGTCTTCATATTAAAAACAGGAAATGAGTTTTTCAAAATTACAGAGCAGTAGTCTGAGCTTAATACATGCGAAAATTCGAACTGGTTCTAAGTTCTTTACATAGGTATTTATAAGAAAATTATACAACTGTTTGTGGAGAAAAATAAGCTATAACCAAAAACACGTAGCAAACAGGCACACGGAATTCTCTTCCTCGGTTGTTGGAGACATAAATTTAAGATGATGGCTATTGGATTTGGTTGCACAGATGGCTGTTGGAGTCCGTGGGCTCAGGAAGTTGTTTCGAATCCCATCACTGTGAAACGTGTTCATTATCCTCAAAACAGAGTCTTGTTGCCTTCGGTCTCTACGTTTGACTTCCCCATTGACCAGAGTCTTGTAGCATCTTCCTTGTCGACCTAGGCTAGGTGAATAGAACACGATCCATGACATGAAGATTTCCAAGCTGCCCATGTAGTTATTTTCTCCTTCTGACACCTGGAACCTGTTAAAGCATGGAAGTAGCTGTGGAATAGCCGATTAGCTACAAAATAGGCTGCATTCCGTAGCTAAAAGACAAACTTATTCACACAGCAAAACATAAAAGCATAACATGTAAATCACTAAAATGTTCTCCTTAAGGCAATGTAAACTGGTTATTGATGATAGGGATGCATTTTCTTCATGGAAAAACAAAGAAAAGGGATGAGAGAGTTGCTGAGGAAAGAGCAGTTTCGAGGCTCAACATACCCCCACTACAAGATCATTGCATGTCCCCATGCAATCAAAATTGTGAACTTCCTCCTCCTATTGCATTTGTTCTGATATTTCAGCCAACACATCCAACTTCCTCTTCTTGATTTTCTTTGCACTGACTGCCATCCTTGGCTTCCTTATAAGAAATCTGTACTTGAAATTAATAAGTGTCATGTTTAGTTTCTATTTTTCCTTTTTAGCTTCCTGTTCTTCTTGTGCCATAATCCCAAGTGTAGCATTGTATTGTCATGAATAGCTCTATCCACCTTATTCTGTTCCCTTAAGGTTTCAATTTCTTTTTGGATGTACCTGTTCAGAATTTCTAGCTCTCTTGTTTGAGAGAGCTAATTAGAGTTTCTTGTGAGGTGACAGGCTACTCTCGATTCGCTGACGTCCATGGGTCTATTGAGGTACTCTTTTTCTCTAATGACTAAATAATCATAGATTTGTTGTTGTATTGGATCAATACTAGGAGAAGCTCTACTTGGGCTGCCTTAAAAATTCTGTGGAAGAGAGTTATGTGGACTTTGTTCATATGGAACACTGTCAGGGGACTGAACTGGGGTTTCATCCTCTAAATTTATAACCTGAGCTTATTTTGATTTCATCTTCTTCGCCTTGCCTCAGAGTCTAGAACTCTTTTGATTTCAAGGTTTCAAATGCTAGTTGGCAATCAGAAATTCCAACTGAATTCACAATCTTTTGTAAGCAATTTCACCAAACATTTTGGCATTGTTGCCGGGGAAGTGTAACTAGATAGCGTTATCTCTCACAATCAGAAAAAAAAAAAAAAACAAAACAATGACATGCATAGAGAAAGAGACTCTAGGGGTAGATTTATAGCTAGGAGCAGAAGTTCGATTCCTACAACACCATCTACTCCACCAAGAGTTAGAAAAGAAACACCTCCAACCCAGACTCATACTCCCAGCCATAGGATTCCTGGAATTCAAGAGGCAGAAACTCAATCAGAAAATTCTCCTACTTCATCTACCAAAACCATCCTAGGAGAGAAAAATTTTGAATCTCCAACAGCAGAAATAGTTTTTCTTACCTCCACAAGAGAACCCATTATAGTTGAAGAATTAAGAATACCTGGTGAGGAAGAAAGAGTATTAGCTCTCTCCCATAATCCATTAATAGAAGAACCAGAGGAGGAGGGAATAACCATGCACGTTGAACCCTATACCGACTCTGAAGAAACTATAATGGCAAAAGAAGAACAAAATGGAGAATTCTCACTGTTTGGAGGAGGGGGTAGAGGGAGAGGTAGAGGAGATAATGGAGGAGGTAGAGGTAATAATGGAGGAGGCAGAGAAAATAGGGAAGTAGATAACACTTTTCGATTCCCTATAGTGGATGAGGAAACACATACCACAATGGAAAATATCTCACCATCTGTCCTCCCAAACTTCTATGGGTTGAGAAGTGAGGACCTTGAAACATTTTTGTTTGAGTTTGAAGTCTTGTGTAGAACTTATGACTATCTAGAAGACTCTCAAAAACTCAAATTGTTTCCTTTAACACTAAAAGGGGTTGCTTTGAAATGGTTCATGGGGTTAGTCACTCAATCCATTAGAACATGGAATGACATGAAACAGGGATTTTTGGATAGATACGTGGATTATTGTATGCCTACCAATCATAAAGATGAGGTGTTCAAAATGATGCAAAGAGAGGATGAAAACTTAGAAGATTTGATTGAGAGATTTAACTATAATTTGAAAAGAGAAAAGATGAACAATTTAGATGAAGAAACTTTGAAAGCTCTTTTGTTAAAAGCCATTAGAGATGAGTGGACAGATATCCTTAACATGTTGGGGAAAGGATATATCTCTCAACTTCCATTGAGTGATATAGGAGAACTGTGTGTTCATCTCTCAAGAGGGAAATCTAAAACAGGGAAAGGGCCGAGAGATCCTTCTCTTGTTAGAGCAAACAAATCTGCAATTTCCATTGAGTGATATAGGAGAACTGTGTGTTCATCTCTCAAGAGGGAAATCTAAAACAGGGAAAGGGCCGAGAGATCCTTCTCTTGTTAGAGCAAACAAATCTGCAATTGGATCTGTAAGCAGGGTAGAAATTGGCAATATGCTTGATGAGTTTAAAACTGACATTCTAGGGAGCCTTAGTGAGCAACTAGACACCCTTAAAATTCAAAACAAGCAGAAAATAGAGGTTGATGCTTTAGCCATTTTTTGTCCAAAATGCAGAAAGAAACATGCTCTAAGGGAATGCCCTTTAGATGCAAAAATTGTAGAAACTTGTATGATTTGTTCAAAAAGTCATGAGACCAAGGGTTGTCCTTCAATCCCAGGTCTTAAGGCTATCTTTCAACAGGAAACAGTCTCAAATTCTGCAGAACCTCTTTGTTTTGCTGCAAGAAGACCTTGGCAGGGGCCACAAAATCAGGGATTTAACAATCCAATGTATCTTCAACCCCCACCAAACTGGAATTCTTGGCAGCAACCTTGGCCTCAACCTCAATCTCAGTATTAATCTCAACCGTGGGCACAAAGAGTACAAAATCTTTATGGGAGATTTGCTCAATATTATCAATATCCTCCATCTTATCAGAATTATCCTCCCCCACAAACTCAGCAACAAAATCAGCAACCACAACTTCAAAATCAGAACCCTCAACTTTTATTGCCATTTCCACAACAACCTCCACAACAAAGTCAAAACCCTCAACTCTTGCTACCATTTCAACAAAAACCAAATAAGCTACCTGCCTAACCACTACCAAACCCCAACAATAAAAATCCTCGGAATGCTTACATGGTAGAAAGACAACAATTTCCAACTTACACGATTACTCCTCTAGATCTTAATGATGTTTAACTAAGATCTGGTAGGATATTAGAAAAAGAAAGACCTTCTGTAGATATTCAAGAACAAGACACTTCTAAGGAAGATTCTCTAAAAGTCAATAAAAGTTTTGAGGAAACATCTCTCCAAAACCAAAACATTGAAAAGGAAAACAAAAAGAACCAATGAACACAACTCCTATCATTGAGCAACCAACATCTACTTCTACACCTCCTTTTCTTGAGAGACTACAAATTGATAGAGGGGTAGAAAAATAGATCTTGTTGCCCAATTATGATTTTCTAGATGAATTCAAGAATGTCTGTATGAAAATTCCTTTGTTACAAGCCATTAAAGAAATTCCAATTCTAGCAAAGACAATAAAAGAGTTTAGCATCAAAAAACCAAGAAGAAAAGCAAAAGAAACAAAAAGAATTCACCTGGTAGGAAAGATAGCAGACATAATGATGGGAAAAATTGCCATGCAGAAATATGTGGATCCAGGAACTACAATTGTCAAGACACATATAAATGGAATTGAAAGTCCAAATACATTGATTGACTTAGGGGCAATAATAAACATCATGAGTAGACAAACTATGGAGCAGCTTAAACTTCCTAATCTTCTTTACACATCTACCTTACTGCAACTTGCAAATAGATCAGTAATCAAACCAAATGGTGTGCTAGAAGATATTTCAATCTCCTTAGATTCTTGGGAATATCCTGTTGATTTCATGATCTGAACTCCCAAGAATAATTTAGGGGGACACCCACTCATATTAGGAAGACCTTGGTTGGCCACAGCTGATGCTTTTATTAGTTGTAGATCTGGTGACATGTATATTTCCAATGGTAATTCAACAAAGCAATTTACTTTGTATCATCCAACAAAAGCAATCACAGAAATAGATGACAAAGAATGGATTGATGATGAAAATGATATTCAGCCTCTCTTTACTATTTCAGAAATTAGTGAAGATAGTCAAATTTGGAATACATTGGAAAATTTTGAAACATCTTCAAAATATGATCATGCACAATTTCAAGAAAAATCTAATATTGAATACTTGTCATCTAGGCAGATGTCTTTCTATTCCATGGAAGAGTTTGGTAGCTCTACAATTGAAATTTTTCTAGGTAGGACATTGAACATAAACAAAAACTTGGAAAAACTACAACAAGAAGAGCTAACCAAAACATTACAAAAACATTCTGTTGCATATGCATGGGAGTACACCGACATGAAAGGCATTGATCCTAAGACTTGTATCCATCATATCTATATTGAGGAAAACAGTAAACCAATCAGACAATCTCAGAGAAGAATGAATCACAATCTTAGGGAAATTGTAAAAAAAGAACTCCAAAAATTACTCAATGTAAACTTCATTTACCCAATTTCAGATAGCCAATGGGTTTCTCCTTTGGTAATTGTGCCTAAAAAGAATGGTAAATGGAGGGTGTGCATTAATTACCGAGAATTGAATAAAGCAACCCTTAAAAATCACTTTCCTTTGCCCTTTATAGATCAAGTGTTAAATACATTAGCAGGTAAGAAATATTTCTCATTCTTGGATGGTTTTAGTGGTTATAATCAAATTCAAGTAGCACCGAGGATCAGGATAAAACCACATTTATTTGTCCATGGAGAACTTTTGCCTACCCAGTACTTCTTTTTGGGTTCTGTAATGCTCCTGGACGTTCCAAAGAGCGGTACTAGGAATTTTTTCTGATCTAATACATGATTGTGTAGAGGTATATATGGATGATTTTACAGTCTATGGAAACATATTTGAAAAAGCTTTGGAAAATTTGGAAAAAGTTTTTAAAAGATGTAAAGAAACAAACCATTCACTAAGCCATGAAAAATGTTTTATGATGTTTACAGAAGGTATTGTTTTAGGACATCACATTTCAGAAAATGGGATTAAAGTTGACAAATCTAAAGTTGAAGTCATCTCTAAGTTATCAATTCCAAATTGCCAAAAAGATGTTGGAAGTTTTCTAGGATTTACAGAATACTATAGGAGGTTTATAGAAAACTTCACGAAAATAGCATCTCCACTCTTCAAATTGCTTACAAAAGATTGTGAATTCAGTTGGAATTCTGATTGCCAACTAGCATTTGAAACCTTAAAAGCAAAAAATTCTGAAGCACCTATTTTAAGAGGTCCAAATTGGAAACTTCATTTCTATATTTCCACAGATGCTTCAGATACAGCTCTGGGAGCAGTATTGGGGCAAAAAGATTTGATTCCTTATGCCATTTACTATATAAGTAAGAATTTGACTCCCACTGAGTCGAATTATACTGACTGAAAAAAGAATTTTTAGTTGTTGTTCATACAATTAACAAGTTCAGACACTATATAACAGGCTATGAAACCTTTGTTCATACAAATCACTCTGCAATTAGATATTTGACGAATAAACCTATTACTAATGGCAGAGTTACAAGATGGTTTTTTCTTTTGCAAGAATTCAACATTACTATGCTAGATAGACCTGGAAAACAAAACACAGTTGCTGATTTCTTGTCCAAGATTCAGAATATCAAAGAAGACTCTCCGGTTGAAGATAAGTTTCCTGATGAATATCTTTTTGTAGTAACTACTCAATCTCCTTCGTTTGCAGATGTTGCTAATTACTTAGTTACGGGGAAGTTACCTTCACATTTGTTCCCTAGATAGAAAAGAAAGATTATTGAAGAAAGTGCAAAATATTCATGGATCACTAACGAATTGTATAAAATAGTGCTAAATCTTATGATCAGAGGGCGTGTCAGAGAAGATGAAATGCCTGATATTCTCAAAGCATGTCATGATGAGCCGTGTGGTGGACACTTTGCTGACAAGAGGACAACCTATAAAATCATTTCTTTAAGATATTATTGGCCATCCATCTTCAAAAATGCTAAAGAATATGCCAGGAGGTGCGATAGCTGCCAAAGGGTAGGGAAACCTGCTCCCTCAAATGAAATGTCATTACAAACTCAAGTACTTATTGAACCCTTTGAAAAATGGGCTTTAGACTTTATTGGACCAATTAATCCTCCATCTAAGCAGAAAAAGTATATATTGGTATGCACTGACTATGTCACCAAATGGGTAAAAGCCAAAGCATTACCTTTTGCTAACGAAAAATCTGTAGTTAATTTTCTTTTTGAAGACATCTTCACTCGTTTTGGTGTTCCAAGAGAAATTGTGACAGATCAGGGATCTCAATTCACATCCAACATGATGGAAAGGCTTATGGAGGAGTACAAGATCAAGCATAGGAAATATAATCCCTATCATCCACAAGCAAATGGTCTAGTGGAGTCTACAAATAAAGTGATTGAAGGAATCCTCACCAAGACTATGTATCTACATAGAAGAGATTGAGCAAAAAGACTTCCTGAAGCCTTATGGGCCTATAGAACTACATGGAGGAACACAACGGGACATACACCCTATGAACTTGTTTATGGGAAACAAGTCATGTTCCCTATAGAGTTTCAAATCAGAACTTTGAAGATAGCAGTGTAGTTGGGGATGGATTTATCAGAGGCTCAAAAGCATAGATTGGAGCAATTAAATGAACTTGATGAAATCAGACAAGAGCCAGTTCAAAGGACTGGTTTAGTCCAACAACAGAGGGCTAAATGGCATGACAAATACATCAAGGACAAAAGATTTCAAGAAGGAGATTGGGCATTGTTATTTGATTCAAAGTTTAAAGATTTTCAATGGAAGTTTCAAACTCATTGGCTTGGGCCATATGAGATTGAAAAAGTCTTCAGCAATGGAGCAGTGAGGATCAGAACAATAGATGAAAGTCAAACTCCTCTTCTTGTGAATGGTCATAGATTGAAAATATCTCAAAAACCAATTTCAAAGGGGGAGTTCATCAAGGTCTTCCAGAACAATTCTAAAATGAAGTTAGTGAAGAAGAATCCTTCTTCTCCACCAACTTAATCTTTGTTTTTCCTAAAACCAAAAAAAAAAATTAAATAAAAATTGTATAAGGTTGAAAACCAATCATTGATTGGCATACTTATACAAAACATACAGGGTGAAAATCAGAAGTTTCTGACACCCTATATTTTCCATTTCCTTTCTGAAAAAAATGGTGACAAAAAGTTACAGTCACTCTACATTCTGCAAAATTCATTGTCTCATTTCATTTCACTATGTTTTACTTTTACAGCTTCACTTCGTATCTTCCGCCTTCAATGACAAACGGTCCAATGATTCCTTCATGACAGATCTCCGCTTTAAACTCCATAACTCGTACTTAACTGGTCCCCCACAGCTACATTTGTTAACGGTCAGGTTAATGACGTGACCTACCCATATACGACTCTTCAAACTCTGACTGTTTATTTATTACATATTAAAATTTTCTCTCATATTTACGCAGCAATTTTGTGTATGCAGTCACTCTGTTTCCATATATTTCGTATATACAATCGTTCTGTTTCCATACTTCATAGTCATTCTGCTTCCATATACCATGTCATCATGTTTCCATATCCATAATCATTTTGCTTCTATATACCCAGTCACTCCATTACCATTTACGCAGTCATTCCATTTCTTAGACAGTGAGAGTAGTTTTGAAGAGTAACCGAGAACAAAGGATATGGGGCTTATTATTAGAATTGAACCCGTAGGGGTAAAATACATGGAGGGGTTTCCGCAGCTGAAGGGAATGTTACAGAAGGCCGGTTGGTTGTGTTTTATTGAAAAATTCAACGGTTACCATAAGGAAATCACTAAATCCTTTGCTAGGTCATTTGATGGAACGGAAGTGGAAACAGGGGACATCAAATTTGCAGTTACCGAGTCCTTCATAGCAAAAACAACAGAACTCCCAAGGCTAGGAGAAAGGTGGTTTAAGAACAAAAAGTTTTATGATGAATCTTGGAAGGTGATTCTTAAAAACCCAGGTATGGACATCTTAGTTTTTAGAAAAGGAATTCCAATTTCTGCACTCAAAAACAAATGGAGTAGCATGTTGTTAATACTACAAAAATTCATTGCTTGTGAAGGGAGGTTTGGGCTTATGTATGTTTATCATATAAGATTGTTAATGAATTTTCTAGAGAATGGAACCCTCAATCTTCCCTTTTTCCTTTTGAATAGTCTGAGAAGAATGGCAACTAATGTCCAAAAGAAAATTGAATCAATAGAAACCACTCTATATCACCATGGATTAGTGAAGATTTTAGTTGAATTTCATTTGAGAAGTGTAGGGGATACATGGGAGGACTTCTTGGTAAGGAATTTCTTCCAAGATGCTCCAGAATTATCTGAGGGAAGTCTTGTCAAAAGGAGTAGAAAGAGAAATGTCAGCATTGGAAGCTCCTCACAAAACGATGATGCAGAAATAGCTCCTAAAACAAAGATCAAAAAGTAGACTAAACAGAGGAGAAAAATGAAAGAAATGGTTGAAGAAATCAACAGGGATATTCCTGAACCTTCATCACCCAAAGAGGATGAACAACTGCTTTCTGAAAGACTAACCAAGATCAAGGAACAAATCAAAAAAGATAAGGAGAAAGGAAAGAGGAAAAGGGACACCAAAAAAGAAACCATAAGCTTCAAAATGTGAGACGGAGTTCTAGACTCCGAGGCAAGGTGAAGAAAGTGAAATCAAAAGAGGCCCAGTTTATAAATTTAGAGAATGAAACCCCAGTTCAGTCCCTTAACAGTATTCCATATGAACAAAGTCCACAGAACTCTCCTCCACATAATTTTTAAGGCATCCCAAGTAGAGATTCTCTTAGCATTGATCCAATACAACAGCAAATCTATGACTACATAAAGTCGTTAGAGAAAAAGAGTACCTCAATAGACCCAGGGACTTCAACTAATCCAGAGCACCCTGTCACTTCACAAGAAACTCTAATTAGCTCTCTCAAACAAGAAATCTATGAGCTAGAAATTCTGAACAGGCACATTCAAAAAGAAAATGAAACCTTAAGGGAACAGAATAAGGTGGATAGAGCTATTCATGACAATACAATGCTACACTTGGGATTATGGCACAAGAAGAACAGGAAGCTAAAATGGAAAAATAAGAAGTTGAACAGGACCCTTATTAACCTCAAGTACAAATTCCTTATGAGGAAGCCAAGGATGGCAGTGAGTGCAAAGAAAAACAAGAAGAGGAAGTTGGATGTGTTGGCTAAAGTATCAAAACAAATGCAATAGAAGGAGGAAGTTCAAATTTTGATTGCATGGGGACATGCAATGGTCTTGCAATGGGGGTATGTTGAGCCTAAAAACTGCACTTTCCTTAGCAACTCTCTCATCCCTTTTCTTTGTTTTTCCATGAAGAAAATGCATCTCTATCATCAATAACCAGTATACATTGCCTTAAGGAGAACATTTTAGTAATTTACATGTTATGCTTTTATGTTTTGCTGTTTGAATAAGTTTTTGTCTTTTAGCTACGGAACGCAGCCTATTTTGCAGCTAATCGACTGTTCCGCAACTACTTCCATTCTTTAACAGGTTCCAGGTGTCAGAAGGAGAAAATAACTACATGGGCAGCTTGGAAATCTTCATGTCATGGATCGTGTCCTATTCACCTAGCCCATGTCGACAAGGAAGATGATACAAGACTCTAGTCAACGAGGAAGTCAAACGTAGAGACCGAAGGCAACAGGACTCTGTTTTGAGGATAATCAACACATTTCACGGTGATGGGATCCGAAACAACTTCCTGAGCCCACGGACTCCAACAGCGATCTGTGCAACCGAATCCAGCAGCCATTATCTTAGATTTATGTCTCCAGCAGCCGAAGAAGAGAATTCTGTGTGCCTATTGCTACGTGTTTCTGGTTGTAGCTTATTTTTCTCCACAAACAGTTGTATAATTTTCTTATAAATACCTGTGTAAAGAATGCAGGAGCAGTTTGAATTTTCGCATGTATTAAGCTCAGACTACTGCTCTGTAATTTTGAAAAACTCATTTCCTGTTTTTAATACGAAGACCGTGTGATTTATGGATATCTGAAAGCATTTCTTGGAGTTTGATTAAGTACTCATAACCTGATCAGTTGCAGAAGGCCCCTGCGCTGACTGAAGTTTCATTTCATTTTGTTTTGTTTTTTCTAGTTAACTGCAAATTCATCATTTCTTTCACAGTGTTCATAATCGTTTCGATACTAACCTTGTTTATAATGCAATCCTTATCATTTTCTTACTAACGCAGAATAGCTTCTTTTAGTGCAAAATAGTTTCTTTTTGCTTAATTTCTTTCTAGTTTTTTATCAGTAGTTAGAAGTTGGATTCAGTAGTGTAGAGTAGTTTTTTTTATTTACTATTTCACTAGTCTTTAAGTTTTCAATTACATTGATCAGTGTCATTACAGTTCTTGCCATTTTGTTACTAGTTTATTGACTCATAGTATAGATGAATGTTTCTAAAAAGCCCTTCTAGTTGATAACTCATCTTAAACTAAGTTGTTGGATACTTCATTCATACAATGAGTCTTTTCTGCATTTTTGCATTTATTTTCTTAGAATAATGAAGTAAAGAATTCCTCAAAATGTCATCACAAGGATGTTTTTCTCCCAAACTTGAGAGACAGAATAACTAAGCACTTCATTTAGTTTTTTTTGTTTCCACAGATTAGTTGCAATTTCATTCTCAATTTTGGTATTTCATTTAGTTTTGTTTCCGTAATAGGTAGTTGCAATTTCACTTTCAGTTTTAGTATTTCATTTAGTTTTGCTACAGAATAAACAATAGTTGCAATTTCACTTTCAGTTTTCAGTATTCTATTTAGTCTTGTTTTTTTTGTAATTGAATAGATAGTAGTTGCAATTTTACTTTTTAGTTCATAGCTCATGATTTGGAAATAATGATATGACTAGAAATAGAAACTCTGTTTTCATTTCTTGATTAAACTTTGCTTCCAAATCTTACTTAAGCTCTTTTTAGTTCTCATTTCTTTAGGTCCTTAGCAATCTTTACAGAAGTTAGATTTAAGATTTTGTTAAGTACATTGTAAATCATTAGGGATTAAAGAATCAAAAAACCCTAAAACAACATAAAACTCAAAAACAAGTAAGAAGGGTCATCTAGCACATATAGTGCACTACATCAGTTTACGATACCCGAATTGATAATTTATGTAGAGCAATGTAGGACACTAAAATTCCCGCCTGTCACACGAGTGACCCGGGTTCGGTCCCCGGCAACGGCGCCAAAATGTTTGGTCAATTTAGTGTCCTAAATTGCTCTACATAAATTATCAATCCAGGTATCGTAAACTGATGAAGTGTAGTGCACTATATGTGCTAGATGACCCTTCTTCATTATTTTTTAGTTTTATGTTGTTTTGGGGGTTATTGATCCTTTAATCCCTAATGATTTACAATGTACTTAACAAAATCTTAAATCTAACTTTCGTAAAGACTGTTAAGGACCTAAAGAAATGAGAACTGAAAAGAGCTTAAGTAAGATTTGGAAGCAGAGTTTAATCAAGAAATGAAAACAGAGTTTCTATTTCTAATCATATCATTATTTCCAAATCATGAGCTACAAACTAAAAAGTAAAATTGCAACTACTGTCTATTCAATTACAAAAAAAAAAACAAGACTAAATAGAATACTAAAAACTGAAAGTGAAATGGCAACTATTGTTTATTATGTAACAAAACTAAATGAAATATTAAAACTGAAAGTGAAATTGCAACTACCTATTATGGAAACAAAACTAAATGAAATACCAAGACTGAGAATGAAATTGCAACTAACCTATGGAAACAAAAAAAACCAAATGAAGTGTTTAGTTACTCCGCCTCTCAACTTTGGGAGAAAAACCTCCTTGTGATGACATTTTGAGGAATTATGTACTTCATTATTCTAAGAAAAGATAAATACAAAAACGCAGAAAAGACTCATTGCATGAATAAAGTATTCAGCCACTTAGTTTAAGATGAGTTATCAACTAGAAGGGCTCTTTAGAAACATTCATCTACACCATGAGTCAATAAACTAGTAACAAAATGGCAAGAATTGTAATGGCACTAATCAGTCTAATTGAAAACTTAAAGACTAGTGAAACAGTAAATGAAACAAACTACTCTACACTACTGAATTCAAATTCTAACTACTAATAAAAAACTAGAAAAAAAATTAAGCAAAAAGAAACTATTTTGCACTGAAAGAAACTATTTTGCGTTAGTAAGAAAATGATAAGGATTGCATTATAAACAAGGTTAGTAAATGGTTATGAACACTATGGAAGAAACGATGAATTTACAGTTTAATTATAAAAGACAAAACAAAATGAAATGAAACCTTAGTCAGCGCAAGGACCCTCTGCAACTGATCAGGTTATGAGTGTTCAATCAATCTCCAAAAAAAGCTTTCAGATATCCATAAATCACACGGTCTTCATATTAAAAACAGAAAATGAATTTTTCAAAATTATAGAGCAGTAGTCTAAGTTTAATACATGCGAAAATTCGAACTGGTTATGCATTCCTTACACAGGTATTTATAGAAAATTATACAACTGTTTGTGCAGAAAAATAAGCTACAGCCAAAAACACGTAGCCGACAGGCACACGAAATTCTCTTCCTCGGCTGCTGGAGACATAAATATAAGATGATGACTATTGGATTCAGTTGCATAGATGGCTGTTAGAGTCCGTGGTTTCAAGAAGTTGTTCCGGATAACACTTTCCATCACTGTGAAACGTATTGATTATCTACGAAACAGAGTCCTGTTGCCTTTGGTCTCTACGTTTAACTTCTCCATTGACCGGCGGCTCGTACCATCTTCCTTGTCGACCTGGGCTAGGTGAATAGGACACGATCCATGTCATAATGATTTCCAAGCTGCCCATGTAGTTATTTTCTCCTTCTAACACCTGGACCCTGTTAAAGCATGGAAGTAGCTGCGGAATAGCAGATTAGCTGCAGAATAGGCTACGTTCTGTAGCTAAAAGACAAAAACTTATTCAAATAGCAAAACGTAAAAATATAACATGTAAATCACTAAAATGTTCTCCTTAAGGCAATGTATACTGGTTATTGATGATAGGGATGCATTTTCTTCATGGAAAAACAAAGAAAAGGGATGAGAAGAGTTGCTAAGGAAAGCGCAGTTTTGAGGCTCAACATACCCCCACTGCAAAACCATTGCATATCCCCATGCAATCAAAATTGTGAACTTCCTCCTCCTATTGCATTTGTTCTGATACTTCAGCCAACACATCCAACTTCCTCTTCTTGTTTTTCTTTGCACTGACTGCCATCCTTGGCTTCCTCATGAGAAATCTGTACTTGAGGTTAATAAGTGTCATGTTCAGCTTCTTATTTTTCCTTTTTAGCTTCATGTTCTTCTTGTGCCATAAACCCAAGTGTAGCATTGTATTGTCATGAATAGCTCTATCCACCTTATTCTGTTCCCTTAAGGTTTCATTTTCTTTTTGGATGTGCTTGTTCAAACTTTCTAGCTCACAGATCTCTTGTTTGAAAGAGTTAATTAGAGTTTCTTGTGAGGTGGCAGGCTGCTCTGGATTAGCTGAAGTCCCTGGGTCTACTAAGGTACTCTTTTTCTCTAATGACTCTATGTAGTCATAGATTTGTTGTTATATTGGATCAATGCCAAGAGAAGCTCTACTTGGGCTGCCTTCAAAATTTTGTGGAGGAGAGTTCTATTGACTTTGTTCATATGGAATATTGTCAGGGGACTGAACTAGGGTTTCATCCTCTAAATTTATAAACTGGGCCTCTTTTGATTTCATCTTCTTCACCTTGCCTCGAAGTCTAGAACTCCTTACATTTTGGAAGCTTAAGGTTTCTTCTTTTGTGTCATTTTTCATCTTTCCTTTCTCCTTATTTTTCTTGATTTGTTCTTTGATCTTGGTTAGTCTTTCAGAAAGCAGTTGTTCATCTTCTTGTGGTGATGAAGGTTCAGGGATGTCCTTATTGATTTCTTCAACCCTTTCTTTCATTTTTCTATTCTGCTTAATCTGTTTCCTAACCTTTGGTTTAGGAGTCATTTCTCTATCATCTTTTTGTGAGGAGCTTTTAATGCTGATATCTCTTCTTCTACTTCTTTTAACAGGACTTCCCTCAGATAAATCTGGAGCATCTTGGAAGAAATTCCTTACCAAGAAGTCCTCCCATGTATCCCCTACACTTCTTAAATGAAATTCAACTAAAATTTTCACTAGTCCATGATGATATAGAGTTGTTTCTATTGATTCAACTTTCTTTTGAACATTAGTTGCCATTCTTCTCAGACTATTCAAAAGGAAAAAGGAAAGATTGAGGGTTCCATTCTCTAGAAAATTCATTAACAATCTTATATGATAAACATACATAGACCCAAACTTCCCTTTACAGGTAATGAATTTTTGCAGTATTAACAACATGCTACTCCATTTGTTTTTGAGTGCAGAAATTAACATCCCTTTTCTAAAAACTAAAATGTCCATACATGGGTTTTTAAGAATCACCTTCCAAGATTCATCATGAAACTTTTTGTTCTTAAACCACCTTTCTCCTAGCCTTGGGAGTTATGTTGCTTCTGCTATGAAGGACTCGGTAACTGCAAATTTGATGTCACCTATTTCCACTTTCGTTCCATCAAATGACCTGGCAAAGGATTTAGTGATTTCCTTATGGTAACCGTTGAATTTTTCAATAAAACACAACCAACCGGCCTTCTGTAACATTCCCTTCAGCTGCGGAAACCCCTCCATGTATTTTACCCCTACGGGTTTAGTTCTAACAATAAGCCCCATATCCTCTGTTCCCGGTTACTCTTCAAAACTACTCTCACTGTCTAAGAAATGGAATGATTGCGTAAATGGTAATGGAGTGATTGGGTATATAGAAGCAAAATGATTATGGATATGGAAACAGGATGACAGGGTATATGGAAGCAGAATGACTGTGAATTATGGAAATAGAACGATTATATATACGAAATATATGGAAACGGAGTGACTGCATACACAAAATTGCTGCGTAAATATGAGAGAAAATTTTAAGATTTGGTATGTAATAAATAAACAGTCAAGGTTTGAAGAGTCATATATGGGTAGGTCACGTCATTAACCTAACCGCTAACAAATGTAGCTGTGGAGGACCAGTTAAGTAAGAGTTATGGAGTTTAAAGCGGAGATCACTTATGAAGGAATCATTGGACCATTTGTCATTTAAGACAGACGATATGGCAGAGACATCGTGGCAATGAAATCACATGATGATTAATTAAGGAGACGTGATCATACATGTTATACAAGCTTATGTTTTTGAATTGCTTTTTGAGATAAATTTTTGTATTTTACCTTTGGAACTTTTACCTTTCACTTGCTAATATTTTGATGTTTGCTCTACAGGTGCTTTAAGCATGATTGGTCTTAAAAATTGACTTTTCTTCAATGAACTGGACTCTTGTGCTTGGACTGGTAAACAAACTATTGCTGCAGAATTAGATTAGCTGCAGAAAAGGATCAGCTACGGAACGGAATCAGCTACAGAACGTGGAAACAGCTGCAGAATGTGAAACAGAGAGTAAAATATGGCTTATGAATGTATGATATGAAAATGGCTATGTAAGTGAAAATAAGACATGATGATAAATGAAAAATGGAGATGAAAGAAATGCTGGGAAAGGAAAAATTTATTGGTGAAATATGGCAATGGAAAGAAGTGACGTTGTAAAAGTCAAACAGAGTGAAATGAAATGAGACAATAAATTTTGCAGAATGCAGAGTGACTGTGACTTTTTGTCACCACTTTTTTCAGAAAGGAAATGGAAAATATAGGGTGTCAAAAACTTCTTATTTTCACACTGTATTTTCTGTATAAGCATGCCAATCAATGATTGGTTTTTAGCCTTATACAATTTTAATTTTTTTTTGGTTTTAGGAAAAACAGATTAAGTTGGTGGAGAAGAAGAATTCTTCTTCACTTACTTCATTTCAGAATTGTTCTGGAAGATCTTGATGAACTCCTCCTTTGAAATTGGTTTTTGATATATTTTCAATCTATGACCATTCACAAGAAGAGGAGTTTGACTTTTCATCTATTGTTCTGATCCTCACTGCTCCATTACTAAAAACTTTTTCAATCTCTTATGGCCCAAGCCAATGAGTTTGAAACTTCCCTTGAAAATCTTTAAACTTTGAATCAAATAACAGTGTCCAATCTCCCTCTTGAAACCTCTTGTCCTTGATGTATTTGTCATGCCATTTAGCCCTCTGTTGTTGGACTACACCAGTGCTTTGAACTGCCTCTTATTTGATTTCATCAAGTTCATTTAATTGCTCCAGCCTATGTTTTTGAGCCTCTAATAAATCCATCCCCAACTAGACTGCCATCTTGAAAGTTCTGATTTGGAACTCTATAGGGAACATGACTTGTTTCCCATAAACAAGTTCATAGGGTGTATGTCCCGTTGTGTTCCTCCATGTAGTTCTATAGGCCCATAGGGCTTCAGAAAGCCTTTCTACCCAATCTCTTCTATGTAGATGCACAGTCTTGGTGAGGATTCCTTTAATCACTTTATTTGTAGACTCCACTTGACCATTTGCTTGTGGATGATAGAGAGTAGATTTCCTATGCTTGATCTCGTACTCCTCCATAAGCCTTTCCATCATATTGGATGTGAACTGAGATCCCTGATCTGTCACAAATTCTCTTGAAACACCAAAACGAGTGAAGATGTCCTCAAAAAGAAAATTAACTACAAATTTTTGTTAGCAAAAGGTAATGCTTTGGCTTCTATCCATTTGGTGACATAATCAGTGCATACCAATATATATATATATTTTTCTTAGATGGAAGATTAATTGGTCCAATAAAGTCTAAAACCCATTTTCCAAAGGGTTCAATAAGTACATGAGTTTGTAATGGCATTTCGTTTGAAGGAGCAGGTTTCCCTACCCTTTGGCAGTTGTCGCACCTCCTGACATATTCTTTAGCATTTTTGAAGATGGATGGCCAATAATATCTTAAAGAAAGGATTTTATAGGTTGTCCTCTTGTCAGCAAAATGTCCACCACCCGATTCATCATGACATGCTTTGAGAATATCAGGCATTTCATCTTCCCTGACACACCTTATGATCATAAGATCTGGCCCTGTTTTATACAATTCGTTAGTGATCCATGAATATGTTGCACTTTCTTGAATAATCTTTCTTTTCTCTCTAGGAAACAAATGTAAAGGTAACTTCCCTGTAACCAAGTAATTAGCAACATCTGCGAACCAAGAAGTTTGAGTAGTTACTACAAAAAGATACGCATCAGGAAACTTATCTTCAACCGGAGAGTTTTCTTTGATATTCTGAATCCTGGACAAGAAATCAGCAACTGTGGTTTGTTTTCCAGGTCTATCTAGCACAGTAATGTTCAATTCTTGCAAAAGTAAAAGCCATCTTGTAACTCTGCCATTAGTAATAGGTTTATTCATCAAATATCTAATTGCAAAGTGATCTGTATGAACAAAGGTTTTATAACTTGTTATATAGTGTATGAACTTATTAATTCCATGAACAACAGCTAAAAATTCCTTTTCAGTCACAGTATAATTCAATGCAGTGGGAGTCAAATTCTTACTTGTATAATAAATGGCATAAGGAATCAAATATTTTTGTCCCAATACAGCTCCCAAAGCTGTATCTGAAGCATCTATGGAAATATGGAAAGGAAGTTTCCAATTTGGACCTCTTAAAATAGGTGCTTCAGAAATTTTTGCTTTCAAGGTTTCAAATGCTAGTTAGCAATCAGAATTCCAACTAAATTCACAATCTTTTGTAAGCAATTTGAAAAGTAGAGATGCTATTTTAGTGAAGTTTTCTATAAACCTCCTATAGTATCTTATAAATCCTAGAAAACTTCTAACATCTTTTTGGCAATTTAGAATTGATAACTTAGAGATGACTTCAACTTTAGATTTGTCCACTTTAATCCCATCTCTCGAAATGTGATGTCCTAAAACAATACCTTTTGTAAACATCATAGAACATTTTTCATGGCTTTGTGAAAAGTTTGTTTCTTTACATCTTTTAAGAACTTTTTCCAAAGCTTCTTCAAATGTGTTTCCATACACCGTAAAATCATCTCTATATACCTCTACACAATCATGTATTAGATCAAAAAAATATATATATATATAGTACTGCTCTTTGGAATGTTGCAGGAGCATTACACAACCCAAAAGGAAGTACTCGGTAGACAAAAGTTACCATGGACAAGTAAATGTGGTTTTATCCTGATCCTCAAGTGCTACCTGAATTTGATTATAACCACTAAAACCATCCAAGAATGAGAAATACTACTTATCTGCTAATGTATCTAACACTTAATCTATAAAGGGCAAAGGAAAGTGATCTTTATGGGTTGCGTTATTCAGTTCTCGGTAATCAATGCACACCCTCCATTTACCATTCTTTTTAGGCACAATTACCAAAGGAGAAACCCATTGGCTATCTGAGATTGGGTAAATGAAGTTTACATTGAGTAATTTTTGGAGCTTTTCTTTTACAATTTCCCTAAGATTTGGATTCATTATTCTCTGAGGTTGTCTGATTGGTCTATTGTTTTCCTCAATATAGATATGATGGATACAAGTCTTAGGATCAATGCCTTTCATGTTGGTGTACTTCTATGCAAATGCAGCAGAATGTTTTTGTAATGTTTTCGTTAGCTCTTCCTGTTGTAGTTTCTCCAAGTTTTTCTTTCTGTTCAATGTCCTACCAGGAAAAATTTCAATTGTAGAGCTACCAAACTCTTCCATGGAATAGAGAGAAATCTGCCTAGATGACAGGTATTCAACATTAGATTTTTCTTGAAATTGTGCATGATCATATTCTGAAGATGTTTCAAAATTTTCCAATGTATTCAAAATTTGACTATCTTCACTAATTTCTAAAATAGTAAAGAGAGGTTGAATATCATCTTCATTATCAATCCATTCTTTGTCATCTTTTTCTGTGATTGCTTTTGCTGGAGGATACAAAGTAAATTTCTTTGTTGAATTACCATCAGAAATATACATGTCACCAGATCTACAACTAATAAAAGCATCAGCTATGGCCAGCCAAGGTCTTCCTAATATGAGTGGGTGTCCTCCTAGATTATTCTTGGGAGTTAAGATCATGAAATCAACAGGATATTCCCAAGAATCTAAGGATACTGAAATATCTTCTAGCACACCATCTGGTTTGATTACTGATCTATCTGCAAGTTGCAGTAAGGTAGGTGTGTAAAGAAGATTAGGAAGTTTAAGCTGCTCCATAGTTTGTCTACTCATGATGTTTATTACTGCCCCTAAGTCAATCAATGTATTTGGAATTTCAATTCCATTTATATGTGTCTTGACAATTGGACTTCCTGGATCCACATATTTCTGCATGGCAATTTTTCCCATCATTATGTCTGCTATCTTTCCTACCAGGTGAATTCTTTTTGTTTCTTTTGCTTTTCTTCTTGGTCTTTTGATGCTCAACTCCTTTATTGTCTTGGCTAAAATTGGAATTTCTCTAATGGCTTGTAACAAAGGAATTTTGATACATATATTCTTCAATTCATCTAGAAAATCATAATTCGGCAACAAGATCTGTTTTTCTACCCCTCTATCAATTTGTAATCTCTTAGGAAAAAGAGATGTAGAAGTAGATGTTGGTTGCTCAATGATAGGAGTTGTGTTCATTGGTTCTTTTTGTTTTTCTTTTTCAATGTTTCGGTTTTGAAGAGATGTTTCCTCAAAACTTTTATTGACTTTTAGAGAATCTTCCTCAGAAGTGTATTGTTCTTGAATAACTATAGAAGGTCTTTCCTTTTCTAATATCCTACCAGATCTTAGTTGAACATCATTAAAATCTAAAGGAGTAATCATGTAAGTTGGAAATTGTTGTCCTCCTACCATGTAAGCATTCTGAGGATTTTTATTGTTGGGGTTTGGTAGTGGTTGGGCAGGTAGCTGATTTGGTTTCTGTTGAAATGACAGCAAGAGTTGAGGGTTTTGACTTTGTTGTGGAAATAGCAGTGAAAGTTGAGGGTTCTGATTTTGAAGTTGTGGTTGTTGATTTTGTTGCTGAGTTTGTGGGGGAGGATAATTCTGATAGGATGGAGGATATTGATAATATTGAGCAAATCTCCCACAAGGATTTTGTACCCCTTGTGCCCATGATTGAGATTGATACTGAGATTGAGGTTGAGGCCAAGGTTGCTGCCAAGAATTCCAGTTTGGTGGGGACTGAAGATACATTGGATTGTTAAATCCCTAATTTTGTGGCCCCTGCCAAAGTCTTCTTGCAACAAAACAAAGAGGTTCTGCAGAATTTGGGACTGTTTCCTCTTGAAAGACAGCCTTAAGACTTGGGATTGAAGGACAACCCTTGGTCTCATGACTTTCTAAACAAATCATACAAGTTTCTACAATTTTTTCATCTAAAGGGCATTCCCTTAGAGCATGTTTCTTTCTGCCTTTTGGGCAAAAAATGGCTAAAGCATCAGCTTCTGTTTTCTACTTGTTTTGAATTTTAAGGGTGTCTAGTTGCTTACTAAGGCTCCCTAGAATGTCAGTTTTAAACTCATCAAGCATATTGTCAATTTTTGCCCTGCTTACAGATCCAGCTGTAGATTTGTTTGCTCTAACTGTTGGACACAGATTGTCATTGATGTCAATATGGCAATATTCGAGGAGCAGATAGAGACGAGAGGAGCACACAGAGCCATCGGAGCAGAAACCATATAAATATGCATTAACGTAAATGAAGGCGAAATACTATGAATCCCCGGCAAATACACTATCAGAGTTGCGCAGATGGACGGCAGATATAGCACAATGGGCAAATCCAATGGTCGCGGGCGATAAAGATGCACGCAGGTTAACAAGCGGGAGGACGGCCGGGAGGTCGCACGCGAAAGATGCGCGGACGATAATGCGCGGGAGACGTACAGGTAGGCGATAAGCGGTATTCCCCGCACCGCCCACTGGGGTTCGGTGGTATACGTACAAGGGCCAGCGATCCAATCAAAATACGACGTGTGGCAGATGAAAACCGCCGCCCCCGCAGGTTAACACGTATGCAGGTTTCGGCGAGGAAAGGTGCGACTGTCGTCTGATCGCGGCGGGGTTTGATCGAACAGTGAGGAGATGCACGAGGTTTAATGTGCAAGCAAAAGGCCGTAGTGACATGGGAACTGTTGGATGAGGGTGATCAACGGCTGTGATTGCGAATGCGGCAGAGGCTAATATGGGCGCAATTACATGGGTTAAGCGCCCAGTCTTTAGGAAATGTAGGTTTATGGGATAAAAATGAATTCGCACTGAGGTTTTATAAGACTGATTGGGGTTTTACTGCTACAGAGGACAACCCCAGAACCGTTTCTATTATGACTTTTAGGCTTTTTGCTACGAGCTAGGGATTTTAAGTTGATACTGAACTCTACTAGTTAATGGACTGAACTCGGTCTTTGGAAGAAGTGACAACTTCTCCAGCTTTCCAAACAGTATTTTACTTCCTCTGTAATTTATATTTGTCAGCTATCATTTTCTTTTGATTAACATTAAAATCAAGCGAGTCAGAGGAAACGACAGCGACTAAGGAGGAAGCCTAAGAGACGGTGTAAGAAGAAACGAATGGACAAAGGCATGGGAATGTATAAAACATTAGAAACAGAGAACTGTTGGTGCGGTTGTGGTGGTGAAGAACTCGAGGGTGAGATAGTAGAAGCAGCAGAGGCAAAAGAGGCAGAAAAAGCAGCGAAGGCTGTAGATGCAGCAGAAGCAGCAGAGGCAGAAGAGCAGGAGTGAGACAACCTCAGCTGAATAGAGTGCAGCAGCATTCTGTTTATACCAAGGTTGGGTTGGAGCCCAAGAGGTTGGAGCCTCAGAACTGAACAGGACTGAAGTCATTGGGGTAGGTGCTCCTAAGTGCAGAACCACTACAAAACAGAGTTGGTGCTCTGGAGGTTGGAGCCTCACTAAAGTCCAAGTTGAAGCTTGGGAACTATTCACAATCAGATTTATATTTATATTGTATTTATTTCTTTGCACTATCTTGAGTTTTAATAAAAGCATTAAATTCAGCTATTGATTTCTGTGCTCTGTGTATACATACACATATCTATATAGGTTGTTGGCAATCACTAGAACAATTAAAAAAAATAAAAAATAAAAATTCATTGTAAGAAATACTGATTCACCCCCCCGCTCTCAGTATTTCCAACAATTGGTATCAGAGCAGGCTTCTTCATACTAGCCTAACAGCTTAAAGAAGGATCCGCAGCCATAATGACAAACCACGAAGCATCAGGAAGACCTCATTTGTTCGATGGCACTAACTTTGGGGTCTGGAAGAAAAGAATGACTTACTACTTAATGTCCCTTGGACCTGAAGTCTGGCATTTTGTTCAAAATGAATACAAAACTACTTCCACTCTTCCAACAGACCAAGACGAGAGGAAAGCCTACATCGCAAATGCAAAGGCCATGAACTCCATCACTAGTGGAATCACTGATTCCGAGTTTACAAAAATCATGCACTGTACCTCGGCCAAAGAAATGTGGGAGAAGCTAGTTGGCTTGTACGATGGAGACTCAAAAGTCAAAAAGGCAAAGCTTCAAACTCACAGAAGACAATTTGCATGTTTGAGGATGGAAGATGAAGAAGATATTGCAGCATATCTCCTTCGAGTAGCTGAAGTGGTAAATTCCCTGAAAGGATTGGACAAAAAAGTTGAAGAAAGTACCATTGTTCAAAAGGTATTAAGGTCTCTTCTAGACAGGTTTGACTCCAAAATAAGCGCTATAGAAGAAGCAAAGGATCTAGATACCCTCAAAATGGATGAACTCCATGGAATTCTCACTGCCTATGAAATGAGGAAAGGTGGCCCAAGCTCCAAAGATGCAGCATTCAAGGCCTCAAGGTCAAAGAAGGGGAAAGAAAGTAATGACTGTAATGATGAGTCGGATGTGGAATCCGAATTTGCTCAATTTGTACGAAAGCTAAAGAAATGATCTAAGCTTAAAGGCAAGTATCCGCTTATCTGTTTTAAATGTGGTAAAATAGGTCATTATGCAGCAAAATGTCCTCATAAACATGACAGTGATGATGAAGGAAATTCTAAAAGAATGGCACATAAAAAGAAAGGGTTCAATAAGAAAAACTTCTTCTCCAAGCAAGATGAGTCTGATGAGGATGAGTTTATGGTCATCAAAAGGAAATCAGATGAGGAAAGCGATCATGATGAAAGCCAAGAAGCATTATTCATGGCACTCACAGATGATGATGACTCAGGGCTGGAAGGAAATGTAGATGAACTGTTAATAAGTGTCATTGAAGAAAATGAGAAACTACAGAACAAAATCATTTCTCTCAAAGTGGAAAACGAGGAAATAAGAAGGAGAGAAGATCTCTTGGAAGCAAAGCTTAAAGAAAAGGAAGAGACTTGTGAAGAACGCGAGACCGAAATAGTGTCTCTGAGAAAGGAGTTGGAGCAAATTAAAAAGGGTTGTAAAAGCTCTCAAATACTTGAGACTATTCTGAAAAATCAAAAACCTCAACATGACAAGTCTGGAATAGGTTTCAAAGGAGAATCCTCAAGCACTAAGAATAATGCGAAAAGCTATGCCGATGCACTTTCCTGCAATCCAAAAGATGAAAAGTGCACCCCAGATCCCAAGAATGAAGAGAGAATTACTCCAAAGAAGAATGTGGAGTCGAATCATGGACACTACAGCAAATACAAACCTGTACTCCACCAAGGGCCCATCGCAAATCCAAAGAACGAGGGAGGAGTAATTCCCAGGAAGGAAATCAACTCAAACCGTGGTTGCTTCAACAAGTACAAAACCATCTTTCTTGGACACTGCTTTCACTGTAAAAACTTCGGTCATCAAGCCAGACATTGTATGGCTCGCAGAAGTGAAAAGACAAAGCTAAAGGATAGAATAATCAACTCATATGCCCCCAAAAGGCAGGGACAAATCAAAACCTTTAATTCATTTGATCCCTTGACCAAATTTGATCTGATTTGCTCTTTCTGCTACAATAATGGACACTATGAACAAGACTGCCCACTCAAAGGAAGAAAGACGAGTAGCAAGAACTCCAGCATGGACAAATGCGGTCTGGCTCTATCTGCTCAAAATAATGGAAACCAGTGGTTTATAGATAGTGGGTGCTCCAGACACATGATAGGAGACAGAAGGAAGTTTGCCTTACCGAGCAAAAAGGAAGGGAATGTGTCCTTTGGAAGCGGATCTGGTAGAATTGCAGGAAAAGGAATAGTTACTCTGATTAATGGAAAAGAAAAAGCTCAAGATGCTCTACTAGTTGATGGGCTCAAACACAACCTCTTGAGTGTCAGCCAAATCTGTGATCAAGGACATAAGGTTGTTTTCAGCACCAAAGACTGTGAAATAAGGAACTCTGCCTCAGGGAAACTTGTGGCAAAAGGGGTGAGGACACCAGACAACATTTACATTCTGAACAAGATTCAAGAAAATAAATTCTACCTGAGTCAGACAGATGAGAGTTGGCTGTGGCACAAGCGACTTGGACATACAAGCTTCGAAAATCTGATCAATATCAGCAAGATCAAAGCTGTATGAGACATCCCAAGGCTGTTCAAACCAAATCAAGCAGTATGTGGTCCATGTCAACATGGAAAGCAGACCAGAATCAGCCACAAGACAAAGGAACACTTTACATCGAAGCCGTTAGAGATCATCCATGCTGATGTATGTGGGCCAACTAGAAATCAAGCACTCCAAGGAGAAAGGTACTTTGTGTTATTTGTTGATGATTATACTAGAATGATGTGGATATATTTCATGAAGTATAAATTTGAAACTTTTGAGTGTTTCAAGAATCTAAAAGCCCTTGTAGAAAATGAAAAAGATTCAAAAATTAAGTGCCTCAGAACAGACAAAGGAGGAGAATTCACATCAAACGAGTTTAGTGAGTTCTGTAATATTCATGGAATTAAAAGGGAATTCTCAGCTGCCAGAACACCTCAGCAAAATGGGGTAGTTGAAAGAAGAAACCGAACAGTCCAAGAAATGGCAAGAACTATGCTATTAGCAGCAGACTTACAGCCTAGATTCTGGAGAGAAGCAGTAGGGACAGCTGTCTACACATTGAATCGAACTCAATTAAGACCAAATTGTGATAAAACTCCTTATGAGCTACGGAAAGGAAGACCTGCTTCGGTGAAGTACTTCAAGATCTTTGGAAACAAGTGCTTCATAAAAATAAATGATGGTTCACCAGGAAAGTTTGATTCTTGGGTTGATGAAGGGATATTTCTTGGATACTCTACACGGAGCAAGGCTTACAAGTGCTACAATTATAGACTGAAGAAAATAGTGGAAAGCATGATGAAGATCTTCCAGTAAATAAAATTGAAAAACATGAAGATGACTCTCTCATTGAAGAAGAAGAAGAAATAGATGAGGAAGAAGAAGGAGAAGAGGAAAGAGAACCACCCAATACCCCTTTAAGACGAAGTATGTCCAAAGACACCATCCAGAAGAGCAGATCATTGGCGATAAAGATGAAGGTGTGCAGACTCGAAGAAGGATAACAATTACACCCAAGAGAAAAGTCATTGCCCTCCTATCTATGATAGAACCAGAAACATTTGCAGAAGCAAGTAAGGATCCTCATTGGGTAAAAGCCATGGAAGAAGAAATGACCCAAATTGAGAAGAACAAGACATGGGAGCTGGTACCTCGTCCAAAGGACAAAAACATAATAGGAACCAAATGGGTGTTCAAAAATAAAATGAATGAGGAAGGATAGGTTATCAGAAACAAGGCAAGACTTGTCTGCAAAGGCTATTCACAAATTGAAGGAATTGACTTTGAAGAGACATTTGCACCAGTGGCCCGTATGGAAGCTATCAGGATGTTCTTAGCATTTGCTTGCTCAAAAGGATTCAAAATCTATCAAATGGACGTGAAATCAGCATTTCTAAATGGGGAACTCAAGGAGGAAGTCTACATGGAGCAGCCAGAAGGTTTTGATCTAACAACAGGAAAGGACTTAGTTTGTAAGTTGAAAAAGGCTTTATATGGGTTGAAACAAGCTCCTAGAGCTTGGTATGCAATATTGGATCACTATCTACAACAACAAGGCTTCAAAAAGGGAGTGGCTGGAAGCAATCTATACATAAAGACAGATCAAGGTAAGTTACTAGTTGCTCTTGTTTATGTCGATGATCTGATTTTTGCTAGTAATAATGATGAAATGAGCCATGAATTTTCTCAAAACATGTCAAAAGAGTTTGAGATGTCAATGATAGGAGAGCTGTCCCACTTCCTTGGACTTCAAATATCTCAAACTAGAGCAGGATTGTGTATATCTCAAACCAAATATATAAAAGACATGCTCAAAAAAATATGGAATGGAGGATCGTGCACCCATGAGCACACCTATGACCACAAACTACAAACTGAGCAAAGATGATGACTCCCCTCTAGTAGATGCAACTCATTACAGGTCAATGATTGGAGCCCTTCTATACTTAATAGCTACACGACCAAACATAATGCAAGCAGTAGGAATGGCGAGAAGATTTCAATCTGCTCCCAAACAATCCCATTTATTAGCTGTAAAAAGAATTCTCAAATATCTGAAGGGAACTTCTGATTTCGGTCTTTGGTACCCAAAGGACTCAACGCTGACTGTAACTGCATACACCGATGCTGATTGGGTTGGAAGTATAGATGATCAGAAAAGCACTAGTGGAAATGCATTCTTCCTAGGAGACTGTTTGGTATCCTGGCTCAGCAAAAAACAGTCATCCATATCATTATCCACAGCCGAAGCTGAGTATATTGCTGTAGCAGACTGTTGTTCTCAGATACTATGGATGAAGGAAGCTCTAAAAGATCTCGACATATGTACAGATCAACCAATTTCTGTCTATTGTGACAACACAAGTGCTATCAGTCTCAGCAAAAATCCTGTGATGCACTCAAGAACCAAACACATACCAATCAAGTATCATTTCCTCCGTGAACAAGTAGCTGAACAAAACATCGTCCTAGAATATATCAGTACTAAGGAGCAGATAGCTGATATTTTCACAAAACCTCTTCCTCGAGAAGCATTCGAACATCTGCGTCAAAAGATGGGGGTTATTTCTTTATCATCACTCAAGTTCATTCATAAAGATGTAGCAGGACAGGGGGAGCAGTTTGACAGGGGGAGTCCATATGCATCCCTTTGCCATTGATGTCAAAGGGGGAGAAAGCAGAAGAATATTGCCATCAATAACAAAGGGGGAGATTGTTGGACACAGATTGTCATTGATGTCAATATGGCAATATTCGAGGAGCAGATAGAGACGAGAGGAGCAGACAAGAGCCGAAGAAGAGGAGCACACAGAGCCATCGGAGCAGAAACCATATAAATATGCATTAACGTAAACAGAGGCGGAATACTATGAATCCCCGGCAAATACACTATCAGAGTTGCGCAGATGGATGGCAGATACAGCACGACGGGCAGATCCAACGGTTGCGGGCGATAAAGATGCACGCAGGTTAACGAGCGGGAGGACGGGCGGGAGAGGTGAATGTGAGCCGTCAGATCAAAGAGCAACGGATCCAACGGTCATCGCACGCGAAAGATGCGTGGACGATAATGCGCGGGAGACGTACAGGTAGGCGGTAAGCGGTATTCCCCACACCGCCCACCGGGGTTCGGTGGTATACGTACAAGGGCCAGCGATCCAATCAAAATACGACGTGTGGCAGATGAAAACCGCCGCCCCCACAGGTTAACGCGTATGCAGGTTTCGGCGAGGAAAGGTGCGACTGTCGTCCGATCGCGGCGGGGTTTGATCGGACGGTGAGGAGATGCACGAGGTTTAATGTGCAAGCAAAAGGCCGTAGCGACGTGGGAACCATTGGATGAGGGTGATCAACGGCTGCGATTGCGAATGCGGCAGAGGCTAATATGGGCACGATTACGTGGGTTAAGCGCCCGGTCTTTAGGAAATGTAGGTTTATGGGATAAAAATGAATTCGCACTGAGGTTTTATAAGATTGATTGGGGTTTTACCGCTACAGAGGACAACCCCAGAACCGTTTCTATTATGACTTTTAGGCTTTCTGCTGCGAGCTAGGGATTTTAAGTTGATACTGAACTCTACTAGTTAATGGACTGAACTCGGTCTTTGGAAGAAGTGACAGCTTCTCCAGCTTTCCAAACAGTATTTTACTTCCTCTATAATTTATATTTGTCAGCTATCATTTTCTTTTGATTAACATTAAAATCAAGCGAGTCAGAGGAAACGACAGCGACTGAGGAGGAAGCCTAAGAGACGGTGTAAGCGGAAACGAATGGACAAAGGCATGGGAATGTATAAAACAGTAGAAACAGAGAACTGTTGGTGCGGTTATGGTGGTGAAGAACCCGAGGGTGAGATAGTAGAAGCAGCAGAGGCAAAAGAGGCAGAAAAAGCAGCGGAGGCTATAGAGGCAGCAGAAGCAGCAGAGGCAGAAGAGCAGGAGTGAGACAACCTCAGCTGAATAGAGTGCAGCAGCATACCTATTTATACCAAGGTTAGGTTGGAGCCTCAGAAACTGAACAGGACTGAAGTCATTGGGGTAGGTGCTCCTAAGTGCAGAACCACTGCAAAACAGAGTTGGTGCTTTGCAGGTTGGAGCCTCACTGAAGTCCAAGTTGGAGCTTGGAAACTATTCACAATCAGATTTATACTTATATTGTATTTATTTCTTTGCACTGTCTTGAGTTTTAATAAAAGCATTAAATTCAGCTGTTGATTTCTGTGCTCTGTGTATAAATGTACATATCTATATAGGTTGTTGGCAATCACTAGAACAATTAAAAAAAAAAAATCATTGTAAGAAATACTGATTCACCCCCCCCAATGTTTCCAACACTAACAAGAGAAGGATCTCTCGGCCCTTTCCTATTTTAGATTTCCCTCTTGAGAGATGAACACACAGTTCTCCTATATCACTCAATGGAAGTTGAGAGATATCTCCCTTCACCATGATGTTAAAGATATCTATCCACTCATCTCTAATGGCCTTTAACAAAAGAGCTTTCAAAGTTTCTTCATCTAAATTGTTCATCTTTGCTCTTTTCAAATTATAGTTAAATCTCTCAATCAAATCTTCTAAGTTTTCATCCTCTCTTTGCATCATTTTGAACACCTCATCTTTATGATTGGTAGGCATACAATAATCCAGGTATCTATCCAAAAATGTCTTTTTCATGTCATTCCACGTTCTAATGGATTGAGTGACTAACCCTATGAACTATTTCAAAGCAGCCCCTTTCAATGTTGAGGGAAACAATTTAAGTTTTTGAGAATCTTCTAGATAGTCATAAATTCTGCACAAAACTTCAAACTCAAACAAAAATGTTTCAGGGTCCTCACTTCTCAACCCATAGAAGTTTGGGAGGACAGATGGTGAGATATTTTTCATTGTGGTATGTGTTTCCTCATCCACTATAGGGAATCCAAATGAGTTATCTAATTCCCTATTTCCTCTGCCTCCTCCATTATCACCTCTACCTCCTCCATTATCTCCTCTACCTCTCCCTCTACCCCCTCCTCCAAATAGTGAGAATTCTCCATCTTGTTCCTCTTTTGCCATTATAGTTTCTTCAGAATCAGTATAGGGTTCAACCTGCAAGGTTATTCCCTCCTCCTCTGGTTCTTCTATTAATGGATTATGGGAGAGAGTTTCTACTTCTTCCTCACCAGGTATTCCTAGTTCTTCAACTATAATGGGTTCTCCTGTGGAGGTAAGAAAAACTATTCCTGCTGTTGGAGATTCAAAAATTCTCTCCTAGAACTGTTTTGGTAGATGAAGTAGGAGAATCCTCTAATTGAGTTTCTACCCCTTGAATTCCAGAAATCCTATGGCTGGGAGTATGAGTCTGGGTTGGAGGTGTGCCTTTTCTAACTCTTGGTGGAGTAGGTGGTGTTGTAGGGATCGAACTTCTACCCCTAGCTATAAATATACCCCTAGAGTCTCTTTCTCTATGCATGTCATTGTTTTGTTTTGTTTGTTTTGTTTTGTTTTCTCTGAATGTAAGAGATAAGGCTACCTAGTTACACTTCCCCGGCAGGGGAGCCAAAATGTTTGGTCAATTTAGTGTCCTAAATTGCTCTACATAAATTATCAATCCGGGTATCGTAAACTGATGAAATGTAGTGCACTATATGTGCTAGATGACCCTTCTTACTTCATTGTTTTTGAGTTTTATGTTGTTTTGGAGGGTTTTGATCCTTTAATCCCTAATGATTTACAATGTACTTAACAAAACCTTAAATCTAACTTATGTAAAGACTGCTAAGGACCTAAAGAAATGAGAACTAAAAATAGCTTAAGAAAGATTTGGAAGCAAAGTTTAATCAAGAAATGAAAACAGAGTTTCTATTTCTAGTCATATCATTATTTCCAAATCATGAGCTACAAACTAAAAAGTAAAATTGCAACTACTGTCTATTCAATTACAAAAAAAAACAAGACTAAATAAAATACTGAAAACGGAAAGTGAAATTGCAACTATCTATTATGGAAACAAAACTAAATGAAATACTAAGACTGAAAATGAAATTGCAAATAATCTACTATGGAAGCAAAACTAAATGAAGTGCTTAGTTACTCTGCCTCTCAATTTTGGGAAAAAAAACCTTCTTGTGATGACATTTTGAGGAATTTTGTACTTCATTATTCTAAGAGAAGATAAATACAAAAATGCAGAAAAAACTCATTGCATGAATGAAGTATTCAACCACTTAGTTTAAAATGAGTTATCAACTAGAAGGGCTCTTTAGAAACATTCATCTACACCATTTGTCAATAAAATAGTAACAAAATGGCAAGAACTGTAATGGCACTGATCAGCGTAATTGAAAGCCTAAAGACTAATGAAACAGCAAATGAAACAAACTACTCTACACTACTGAATTCAACTTCTAACTACTAATAAAAAAACTCGAAAGAAATTAAGCAAAAAGAAACTATTTTGCACTGAAAGAAGCTATTCTGCGTTAGTAAGAAAATGATAAAGATTACATTATAAACAAGGTTAGTAAATCGTTATGAACACTATGGAAGAAACGATGAATTTACAGTTAACTAGAAAAGACAAAACAAAATGAAATGAAACCTCAGTCAGCGCAGGGGCCCTCTGCAACTGATTAGGGTATGCGTACTTAATCAAACTCCAAGAGACGCTTTCAGATATCCATAAATCACACGGTTTTCATATTAAAGACAGGGAATGAGTTTTTCAAAATTACAGAGCAGTGGTCTGAGCTTAATACATGCGAAAATTTGAACTGGTTCTGCGTTCTTTACACAGGTATTTATAAGAAAATTATACAACTATTTGTGGAGAAAAATAAGCTACAGCCAAAAACACGTAGCAGACAGGCACACGGAATTCTCTTCTTCGGCTGCTGGAGACATAAATTTAAGATGATCGTTGTTGTATTCGGTTGCACAGATGGCTGTTGGAGTCCGTGGGCTCAGGAAGTTGTTTCGGATCCCATCACTGTGAAACGTGTTGATTATCCTCAAAACAGAGTCCTGTTGCCTTCGGTCTCTACGTTTGACTTCCCCATTGACCAGAGTCTTGTACCATCTTCCTTGTCGACCTGGGCTAGGTGAATAGGACACGATCCATGACATGAAGATTTCCAAGCTGCCCATGTAGTTATTTTCTCCTTCTGACACCTGGAACCTGTTAAAGCATGGAAGTAGCTGTGGAACAGCCGATTAGTTGCAGAATAGGCTGCGTTCCGTAGCTAAAAGACAAAAACTTATTCAAACAACAAAACATAAAAGCATAACATGTAAATCACTAAAATGTTCTCCTTAAGGCAATGTATACTGGTTATTGATGATAGGGATGCATTTTCTTCATGGAAAAACAAAGAAAAGGGATGAGAGAGTTGTTAAGGAAAGGGCAGTTTTGAGGCATAACAGAAAGTGAAGTCAAAGAAGAAAGAAATTCTTGTTTTCTGGCCTAATCTTCCCACACATGTGAGTTTTCTACTTTTTTCAGCACTATTATAGGGCCAAAATTTGACCATCACTACAAGTTTGAAATTTACAAAGATTTGACCAAATTTCAAAGAAGTTTGACCAGCATTGACTTTGTTGACTTTGACTTAAAGGAAGAAGGTGTCAATTTTCCATAGGGATATATTGTTCTTTGCTTTAGATAATTGCATTCACCCCATAACACCATCACATCATTAGCAATTATGTAGAAAGAAAAATGACATCAACAATGCAGCGAAACAGTAAAGACCAACAAAGACAAATAGAGACACTAAGATTTGGTCAAAAACCAGGGCAAAACCCCATAAGGGGGAAAATCCATCCAAATTCTTCTTTTATTAGATATTCATCAATTGTTTAACTGAGATACAAAGTAAATCCATAATAAGATTCATCAATTACATCAGGCCAACCTAAGGCAATTTACAACTTCGTTTTTGAATTGGGTGAAATAAGTCTGAGAGAGAGAGAGAGAGTTGCTATCACATCACTGTTAAGAGTGGCATCGTAAGTAGCATCAGCATTGTTCACCGTTATCATTCTTCATGGAGTAAGAGCAATGTCATCATTTCTTACAAGAGTGGCTCCTTGTATCTTGCATACTAAGTCACTGATACACTAGGGGTCTGTAACAAACAAGGTTCGTATACGCAGCAAAATAATCTTCAGAATACTTCGAAGACAAAGACATTCATTGTAGGACAAGTAATAGTATACTAGAATATTTGAATACAAGTGAGATTATTACAATGAGGGTGAGGGCCTGCTTATATACCCTATGCAAGTACCTCTTCACCAACGGTCATGTCCTTAGGGACATACCTTTTCATTAACTAGTTACTAATTAATCATTATTTATTATTATTATTATTTTACATTATTTGTATTATTTTATATATATTTTTATTCATAACATTGTCTTCCTCTTCAAAAAGCTTTGTCCTCAAAGCTTACTGATGAAAGGGCTTGATCTATTTTCCTATTTCGAATCTCTTCACATCTTTGAATTTTCATCTTCGTTGATACAAGACGATATGATGCTCTAAGTGATAAACAAAATTGTCGAACTGAGAATGGATCGGACCATCCTAGATTAACCTTCTGTGGAATCTTCCGATCACCGGAAATTTGTAATGAATTGTTATCATAGGATCGGATTTTGCAAACCTTAGTATTTCTTGGATTCCATTCTAAATGGTTCAAATATGTAAACTGACTTAGTTTCCTGCTCTTGTGATTCATATGTCAATAAAGAGTTCTTACGGTTTGATTTTCTCTTATCATGTATGTGGTATTTCCTTGATTCGCTTCAATTACTGATGTTGTTATGTTGGCTACGAAATCACCACTTGGAATTTCCATCGTTTGAACTGCAATATCTAAATTGGTTTTAACTTCTATAGGTTTCTCTTCTTCTTGAGTTGTGATATTGGCTGGGTCGGAGTTCATATCTTTTTCTTCAACTTGGACTGAAGACTTTGACACTTCTTTCGTGATAAATCCTTCTAATTTGGTGTTTCAATGATTTCTTATCATTGTTAAGTTTCTTAATTTGAGTGAGTAGACTCTAATTATGATTTTTTAGACATAAGAGCTCCTCATTTTTTGAGTCAATTTTATTTTGGCATTCAAGCTTCTCGTCTTTTAAACACTTGATTTGTTCTAATAATTTTTTGTTAAGGTCCTTTAAGCGTAAATTTTCCTCTTCTTTCTCTGATAGACTTTCGTTGAATTTCTTGTCAAAACTTTCTTTTTCATGTTCTAACTTGTGCTTCTTAGTTTTACACTTTTTGACTTGTGCGAGTAGTTTCTGGATATGATCTTTTAAACAAGAATTCTCTTCGTTTTTATTAGATATGACCTCCTCAAGCTCTTTTTGCTTCTCCGGTATCGTGTTTTGATTCTTCTGAGGTTTTAATTTCGTAATATCTTTAAAGTCTTCTGATGATGACATTATCAATTTTGACTTCATTGTCGTGTCTCGAAACGTGATCATCTTTCCCTTATAAGAAAACATTAAAAAAAAAAAAAAAAATCTCTATGTTTAACATGAACGCACCCAATTCTCTAAACCAAGGTTGACCAAGAATTATGTCAACCTCTATGCCATACATTTTTTCAACACGAAATTGGGATATGTACTCATAATGATCTACTGTTATTTGTAAATCATTAATTTCGTATTTTTTCCCAAAAAAAATGTTGTTTCGCCTACATTGGCATCTGAAATTAACAGTCGATTCGCCAAATTAATATTTATATAATTTTCGTCATTCCTTGTACTAATAACGATATTATCTTTTTCCCTTGGATAATCCCTCTTAATGTAATTAAATCATGATGTGTGATCAAAATACCCTTATAGGAAAATCGTCCTTCCATTATTTTCAAATTAGGCTCCATTTTTGCTTGCGTCGAGATGAACTTAGGGTTTTAAAGGTACCCCCTTTATTTAATTTGACCCCTTCTTTTTTCTTTTTTTTGTATCCTTTTACACTTTAATAAAAATAATGTTTTATAATTATAAAAGGTATTATTATATATCCACTTATATAATATATATAACCCCTGTATAAACTATATACACCCTTTTAATAATCTTTTAATTTTTAATAAATAAATCTTCAATATAACTTTGTTGATAAGTCACCTCAGCGCAGTATGACGTTTCATAATTTTGATCTTTTGTATCTTTTTATTCACTTTTAATGGACTCTAGCGGACATCCTTATGAAAATTGTAAAATCTCGCTAATGATAACAGTAACTAGTAAATAATAAGGATCCAAAGGCGAATTGAATTTTGGCCATTGTAGTTTCAAATGTTGAATGGCCTTGCACGGCATTTGTCAGAACAATGTATCGCACAGTTTATTTATTTATTTTATTAATTAGCGATTGACTTCTACGGATTGGCAAAACTAGCCAATGTCAATGGTAAAAATAATCAAGCAAAGGTTTTGTAGCGTCAATGGCAGTGGCTCAGTGGTTTTTAGTGGCAATGGCAATGAAGCTATGCTGCTGGCAGAAGAGCGTGGAGTCTGGCGGCTTAAAGGACATTGTTGTTGTCGGTCGGTGAATAGGGGAACACAATGCAGGATAACAGGGCCAACAACGAGTGTTGGTCAATGAACAAGTGGGCTCTGACAGCGTGGAGTTGTATAGTTGTGTTGGCGTGGAGCAACGACACGTGGGAACCAGACTTGGTAGTTTGATTGTCAAGGGAACACAAGCACGAAGGAACATTGTTGGAAATGATGAACAACAGAAGAGATGGTAGGGTGAATGATGCAGGATGGTGGATAAAGATAGCTGTGAATGTATGACGCCAGCTGCAACGGCTGCAGATAATGGCAGGGAGCGGATGCAGGTCTATCGGTGGTCGGACAAGGTACGATGTTGTGTTTTTGTTTTCTTTTTTTGGCTTTTTTAAGTATTTTTTTATTATATTTTTTTTAACTTTTTTTTAAATATATATGTTTTTTCTTCTTTTTAATATAGATCATTTTTTTTAATATGATTATTTATATTTTTTTCCCTTGTTTTTTTAAATTATTTTTAACTCTTTTTTTTAATATATAATTTTATTTTTTTTCCTTTTTAATGGCCCAAGGCCTTAATGACTAAATCAGCAATGGGAGAAATTCCAAGCTCTGGGTAGTGAAACGCTTGATCACAACGACAACTATGTTGACGAAGATTAGAATGGCCAATGACTCGGATTGAAGAACGTGGCTCTAGTACCAATGTAACAAACAAGGTTCGTATACGAAGCGAAGTAATCTTCAGAATACTTCCAAGACAAAGACATCCATTGTAGGACAAGTAATTGTGAGGGCCTGCTTATATACCCTAGGCAAGTACCTCTTCAACAATGGTCATGTCCTTAGGGACATACCTTTTCATTAACTAGTTACTAATTAATCATTATTTATTATTATCACTGTTTTACATTATTTGTATTATTTTATATATATTTTTATTCATAACAGGGTCTTTGCCATGTAGATTTTTGTCACATACTATCATCTAGGGTATATATCAAAGATATTGTTCATGTTGGACACCTAATCCTCTAAGGGTTGGTGTGGTAGTTGAACAGTCAAAGCGAGTCCAAGAGACCACTTGGAATATGAAACCAAGGGTCACTAGACTTGTATAAATAGGTTCATTGTGAATAATATAGTGATTCAAGGTTGCTCTTTCATATCTCATGTCTTCGCCATTGTTGTGTTGAACATGGTATCAGAGCTACTTGGCTCAAAATGCCTTTGCCTTCATGAGCTTGTGATATCTAAGTTTGGACGCAGGCCACTGTAACCCCTATACCACCTGCTCAGTTCTCCTATGTCTCAGAACTGCGTTGCTTAAGCCTAGAATTCCGCTTCCATTTCTCTAAGATGTCAAAACTCTATTTTTTGCAACTCCTATTTTAAATTAGACCTAGGCGCTCAGAATTTGTTAGGCTTCTCACCTGCACCACAGGATTCAATTTTATATTTTCAGTTTGATGGGGATGGAATGCTTCTAGCTAGAGCTCATCGTCCTCACGGCATGGAGCAACTGTAAACAATTCTTTGTTTGATGTTGTAGATTCCTTCGTGAACGTCGAAGAGAAAATTCTATTCGTCGACGACATCTATTATTCCACCTGCTACCTGTTTGTCGTTCTTCATTTGTGTAGGAAGCATATGGCACACCAGAACACTTCTTAGGGTTTTGAACAAGGCTTGGAGGATATCATTAGACGCAATTGGAGTACCATTACACCCAAACGGAAAACGCATTTCTAAAGCAACCCGTTCGAGACAGCCGCTCAAATGTCGTCTTGCAATAGCATAATTTCAAGTCAATGATACGGATTTGAGCAATATGGGTTTTGTCAAACGAGTGTGATGTGCTATTGCCCCTTTCCCTACGAGTCATGCCTCAGGTGATTGGTTTGTATATATAACTTGATCGTGTACAAACGCTCGAACAATCTATTGGAATAATTTATGGACTCTCACACCCATGGTTTTATGAAGCACGGGAAGCTGCAAATATGTAACCATGGTTTATGGCTTGTGCGAGTAGAGTTATATGGGGACTAGCACAGCCAAAACCCAAGGTTAAATAGGGAAGAAGATTCTAGACACAAATATCCTAGACTCTCTTAGTAACTATTTAAATTGAGTTTGTCGATTCTAGTCTCTGTAAAAATTATTTACGAGTTGCTTTTCTAGGAGCAGCGAATATTTGTAGCTTGTCCTGTTATTTCTTCGACATGGCACTTCTAGTTCGACACACTGATTGACAAGAAAATTAGCATGAAGGAATTTGAATATGTTGAATTTGTGATAGGTAAAGAGAAAAAAAATAAGGTTCTTGTGCTTCCCTATTGTTGCCTTGATCTATATAGTGAACACTTTTCGACTCTTTCACATTCAAGTTCAAAAGTTGGCAAATTAATTTTCTAAAACCATCATTGTTTCTACAAGTACATTTTTGGTCATTTGTCGACTTGAATTGTTTGAATAATGGAGAAAATTCATGGATTATTAGATTTATTAAGCACTCTAATCTTATCTACTGGTGGAGACACAGTTAAAGTCAACAAGGACACCTTGTCTAATATTAAGGCTTGTCTACAAAATGCACAAGAAAAAATTGAGTTTTTCAACTTGAGACAAAGCTACAACAAAATAGACATCACTCTGAACCTATTTTTGTTCAGAACATTGAGACAAATTCCTATTAGAAACAAGAAATTGCAGATGCAGTACCCATTTCAAGAGCAGTTTTGTATAAAGATGCAGGAATTCAAGTTCCACTTCCCAAGCCCATCATCAGAGCTTGGGAAGAGCTTGTCAATAACAGAAACAAAACCAGTCTTGGATATGACAAGGATGTGTCCTTTCATATTCCAGATTACTCAAAGCCCATTCACTTTCATAGTGTTGGATTTCTTTATGACAGTTCGTCCTTAAATGTTCCAAATTCTCATCCTCTTCCACAGCAGCCACGACAAATTGTTAAATGCCAACATTGTGACCGAGTTGGCCATATGAAAGATCATTGTTTTGATCTTCATCCATGTGAGCATTGTCATAAAACCACTCATTCTTCAAACAAATGCTTCAAAAACAAACCTCTTGCAAGAACAAAGATTCACCTTGGATGGATCGCTTCTTGGAAATGGGCTTCAACAACGAAGAAGATATTTAAGTCATATGTCAGAACTTGTTCTAGAGTATTGAACAGTCTTGCAGTTGACTTTTCTCTATCATCTCACCTTGTATCTGACAGGGGGAGAAATGATGTTCATCTACAAGTTTCAAAGCCTGATCAAGCAAGCCTGAACCACAACCTACCATACCAGATTCAGAGTTGTAGCCAGAGACAGAGATGCCCTTGAGCATGCCTTTGGTTGGTGGTCAGCGTTAAACCATCTATGCGAGGTTAAGACCTCCCTTTTCAAGTTGAGCTTCTCCGTCTTCAAAGAATTGGGGACACTTCCTCTAGCAGAAGACTTCAACTTCTTGCCAGTTCTGGAAGATTTCTAGGAATTGCATTAAGTGTTCCAGAGTTGGTGGTCATCCTTAAACCACCGTAGGTTGTAGACCTCCCTTTAAGGTCTCCCTCTCCAAAGCATTAGAGGCACTTCCTCTAGTAGAAGGTTTCAACTTCTTTCCAGATTTGGAAGAGTTTCGTGAATTGCACTAAGCGTTCTAGTGTTGGTGGTCATCCTTAAACCACCCCTTTCTACTAACATTTCAGAGAGCACATGCAGCCTAGTGCTGTCATGCATATTTTTGCACATTTTGTATTACATCTCTCTTCTTGAACTCATACATACCCCTTAAGATTAAGGGGGGGAATGTTGGACACCTAATCCTCTAAGGTTGATGTATAAGCTAAACAGTCCAAGAGACCCCTTGGAATATGAAACCAAGGGTCACTAAACTTATATAAATATGTATCATTGTGAATAATATAGTGATTCAAGGCTAATCTTTCGTATCTCCTGTCTTCGCCATTGTTGTGTTTAACAGTTCAAACCATATTGTGACTATTACTGCAATCATACTGTCAATAAGGTCACTATCATGAAGATTATACTTACACATCCAAGCTACTACATATCAAGGGTTGCTTTCATTGTCTACACAAAATTGTTATACAGACACTGCCATACATATAGATCATTGTATCATGAGCAAGACTGTCATCATTCTATCATAAGCAATATTGTCATCATTATATTCACAAGATTGTCATCATTGTATCATAAGCAAGACTATCATCACAATATCATAAGAAATATTGTCATCATTGTATAAACAAAATTGTCATCACTGCATCATAAGCAACATTTGTCATCATTGTATCGTAAGCAACATTTGTCATCATTGTGTCATAAGCAAGACTGTCATCACAAATCTCACTACCTTCATATAAGAGCAAAGACATTGGCATGTTAGCAAAACCCTAATAGGTTAGACGTATTAGGGTTGCTTCCTTCACTGTATTGTGACGAATAACCTTATGCCAAGTTACATAAACAATGTCATAGATATATCAAGTTTTCTGCCATATCCAAGACTGCATTGTATTTCTAAGTCACCATCAAATATGTTCTAGTCATAATCACATAGATTACTGTCTTACTGTTATATATAAACTTACTGTCTCATCCTAATAATATTTTGCAAGTTATGCAAGTCTTCACGATGCCACGGGGATGAGAAACAAACCATAGTGATAAGATACAATCTATAGTGGTGAGATACAATTCATAGTGAAGAGATATGACACAGCGATGAGATATTACTCACTGTGAAGTGATACGACCCATAGTTAAGAAATACGACTCACAGTAAAAGGATATGACTCACAGAGATGAAATACGAACCATGGCAATGAGGTACAATCCACAGCAATGAAATATGAGGAGATATGACACAGCGATGAGATATTACTCACTGTGAAGAGATACGACCCATAGTGAATAAATACGACTCACAGTAAAAGGATATGACTCACAGAGATGAAATACGAACCATGGCAATGAGGTACAATCCACAGCAATGAAATATGACTCATAGTGAAGAGAAACGACCTATAGTATAATTGTATCGAACCACAAAACTTTTGTAATGAGCCACGACATGGTAATAGAGCCACAGGTATGGTGCGAGAAAGAGTCATGATCATCATAGAAATAGAGCCAGAAGGTTGCAGTGCGAGCTACAAGAGTATGTTGATGAACTATGCCCAATTCCAAAATATTGCCGACGAACCAATGCAAGCACTGGAAGAAAGTCAACGAACCAATATTCAAACCATAAGAAAAATATGTGTCGCGAACTTTACGTGATTGAGCCTCAAAGAGTTTGATGTCAATCATATAATTATGTATTATTTTTATCAATAAGATCTTTATTTATATAATGCGGTGAAGGGCCTTCGCTTGAGGGGCCGAGTTTGGGCATTGGAGGGAAATTCGAATTTAAAATTCCCAAATATTATTGTCATCAAAAATACTATTTCTATTTTGACTAATAGAATTTTCCTTTTAACCAATATAATTTCTCTTTGGAGCTCTTGGGGCTTAGGGTTTCCATTAGGGGAAATTCGTCTTGATGTTGCCCCACTTTTTAACAAATGGCTTGAAGGAGGGATAACTTGGGGTCTTTGTGGCAGTCTTGGTCTTGGTATTGGGTCTTGGATTTCCCACTTTGATCTGATTCTTTAAGAAGAAGATTTCTAGGTCTTCCCCCTTGTGGGGTTTTGCCGTGGCTTGGAACCTAATCTTTGTGTCATTTGTCTCTTTGTGATCTTCATGTTTTGTACATTTTTAGTAATTACTTGATGAACATAATATAAATTTAATAAAAGGCTAACAAACATTCACAAGTAATTATCAAGTTAAGAGAAATCAACACTAATCTACAAGCACCTTGATTTCTCAACACTTCTGCACAGGCCTTGTGTCTAGGCGTGCAGAAGTCGCCCACATTCTCCTTAGACCACTTCCTCAAGTATGATCAAGTTGGTAATGTAACTTAGCCTAAGTCTAAACTTAGGAAAAAACACATAATAGTATGTTGGCTTATTGAGCTAATAGAAGCTTAGGAAAAGTAAAGTAATTTACTTTAGTGATTTTGTTTTAATCTTAATCGTTGATCTCAAGTGAAACAAGATCTAATCTTAGCCAACAATCACTTTGAGATTAGGGTTAGTGTTAGGGGTTTAGCTCAATGTAAAGTTATGAAAGCAAGGCTAGGGAGAGGGAGAAGGCACACCATATAGCCGTACTAGCCTCAAGAAGAGAAGTGTGATACTCTAGTGTGTCTGGTCTAAGGAAGGTGCAAGGAGCAACAAAGGAGACAAATCCAAATCAGCTAAGGAAAATAGGACAGATCTAGGGCTTGATCAAGTGGATAACTCCAAGTTTATTGTTGTATATGTATTCCTCAGTTGGGCCATTATCCTAGGATGGGAGCCCAAGTACATTCAGAATAATTTATTAATTAACAACTATTGATTGTGTGAAAATTTCTACTATTGCAGCAACTGGAAATTGATCTTCTAAGTGGTTAATTATGAAGCAGTTTATTTGCCACGACAAACAACGAATAAAATCACAGCTACAATTTCTTCACAAAGATGATGCGAAAAATAAAATGATGGAAACTGAGAAATGTTAGCACACGCACAAAAAGATTATGACACCGTTATTTTTGGACAATTGTCCTCAAGAAAACCCAATGTGGGAAAACCGGTGCAACAATTGAGGGTTTTATTATTAAGCAACAGCAGAAATTCTGAGTACAATAAAATAGACGCCAAACTGGCAATCTTATCTTAGAGCAATACTAGCAAAAATATCTGAGGGAATTTAACTTCCTCCACAAGCAATCTCGGCTCAGTCTGGGCTCAAAAACCGACTCCCAGAATGATCTGCGCAGGCCCGATGCAGTCCCTTGTACGCTCAACCCAAAACTCCCTCTAAATGAGACATCCTAACTATCTCGGCCCCTAGAAGTGATACGCTTGGCCTACTGGGAATTTTCCCGGCCACCAGCAACTGAATCGACCTCTTCCTCAACTGAATCGATCTGCCTTCTTGAGGATCCTGCGCAGCCTCCTTGAGAAATAATACAGCCTCCTCTCCTAACTCTTCCAAAACTGGAACTCCTCAAGAATTCTACTACTTTGCCCCTTCTGCCACCTGCTACTCGATCACTAGCTCGATCTCACTGTTGAATCATCTGCCACTGGGAAATCGAATTGCCTTGAGCACTGAGTATCTGCACTAGTGTGTTCTCCATCTACCCATCTACCTCTTCTTATAATCTCTAGTTGAGACTTCAACGACCACGATTAAATCTTAATCGATGGTTGAGATTATCTCTAAGTTGATCTGTGTGAGTTTCTAGAGAATTCTCACCTTTCTCAATTAATTCCTATTAATTAACCAGTTTTCCTAAGTTAGACTTAGGAAAAAGTTAAATGATGGTCAATTAATTTAATTGAACTATCTCTAGGTGGAATTTCTAGAAATGATTTCTAGGTTTTGGAGAACTCGTGTGTCTTAGCCTCTCCATAAAATTTGAGACCAAAACATCATCCGATGCTGCAAAAACTAACAGATTGGGCAGAAATTTGTGTGTCATATGTGATTGAGATTGGCTGTGTAATTTTGCTTCCACTGAATATTTTGTTAGGAACCTTGTTGTGTGTTTATTTAATAAGTTTTATGTTAGGAATTAAAGGCCAGGTGCTAGGTTCAAAAACTAACAGCATGGACATGTGGTAGATGTCATATGTGACTACCATGTCATTGATTGCAAGAGTTTCCCTAATTCTTTTGTATATTTCTTGTTCATCAACAATATTGGTCATATCTCTTTCCAATCTACAACACTCCAAAGCTTTCTCCTCACAAAAAATGTTTCTAAATTTGAATGTCCGAATGGCATAATTCTTGCCATCAAGCTTGTGTGAGCTTGGCAATATAACATTTTGAATAATTCCTATTATATCTTTTAAGTATCTTCACTAATTTTCTTACACTTTTAAGTTCAAACAAAATCTATAGCAACAAGCTTTTAGCACTTCATTGTAATTGTCGTTAGACCCTCAATGGTGTTCATGAACCATACCAGCTTTTCTATCATCCAATTCTTCTCTCAACCTAACTTGTAGTGTTCTCCATCCCATTGTCAAATGCTAATGGGGGGCTACTACTCTCCCTTCCACATGGCTACATTTACCCTGCACCCTCACAACTACTCTGATAACAGTGTAAAAATTCAAAGCAATGATAGACGAAAAAGAGAGAATGTGATATGAAGGTTCCCCAAATTGAATTGTCTCAGTCCTTTACAATATCAAATATATTTATAGGATCAATTGTAACTAGATTGGAGACCAGAGACAAATAGATATTCTGCTTTTCATGAATCTAACATAACATAATAATTTAATCAAAAATAAAATCTCACATTAGGAGCATTAAAAGTAACGTTGTGCTAAAATAGCTGCTTAAAACTAGTCGTTAGTTTTAAAGCTCATCACGTATATAACTGTGTCCTAATTAATTGGAGTTCATGCAAATTGTGTGGATACATTATTTCCTCGAGATTGCAAGCACCACATCTTCTCAATTAACTTTCTAAACTTTACTTCAAGATGAGGATGCTTTAGACACTGATGTAGCACCACTGACATGGCAACTAATATAGAAGAATGGAAACCAATTTCTAACATCATTGCAGGCCAATGTTCTCAGACTCTTTAAGACTTGGTTGGCCTGTGACTCAGGGAAGACTCAGCATCTCTTTTCAGACTTTTCAGGCTCTGCAAAGAGAAAAAATACTGAAAATACAGTCTGGTGAGTTTCAGAGGAGTCTGGACACGTGAGAGTGGGGAGTATGACAGAAAAGTCTCCAGGAGTTACTTATCCCAGTGCTTACTTGCCAAGACTCATCCAGACTCAGGAGCCAAAAATGAGTCTGACAACACTGGTGCAGGCCATGTTGTACGTTACTGGGATATCCTACTATTAATTAGTATGGCTTGCAATGAATGGATGAGTACAAACAGCCTTTCAATAAATATTACAAGTACTATCTGATGTATAGTATAGCTGTAGTATGGTTGTCATTTGATGAATTTTAAGGCTGCCATCTAATGTGTAGCACAGTTGGCATTCAATGCCTAGTGCAGCTGCTAATTGATGCATGGAGTTCCTACTACTAAATGAGCAATAAGGCCTCAACAGTAACAAGTAATACGGCTTCCATTTGTTACTAATGTTCTCTCCCCTTTTACATTGGATTTTTATGCAGCCATTAACCACTAGTCATTAACACTAGACAACAAATAAACATTTTATTTCGTTTCAATTATTTCCTTCTTTAGACTTATCAAACTCTGTTTGAATTGCTTACCACCTTTGTCATTAACCAATTTTAGTTTTGCATATCCACTCATTTTATGCTCAAGGTCACAGTTTTCTGCCCACGAAGAAACTTCCTGTGGCTTATGACACAATGGACACAACAGATATTTGAATTTTTCCCCAGAGTGACTGACGCAATATCCTGTATGAAATTTAACCAACGAAAAATATAAAATCAAGGAAAAAAGTACATTAAGATATAAATTACTGACATGTACATACATGCTTCTTCTATCTGATCTTAGCTGGCCCCTTTTTACAAGATCCGACACAGAACCACGTCCACTATCACCAGACTGACTAGCCATGTATCTTTTTACTGCAATCACCATAAATACAACAACCATACCCAATCCTACTGCAAACTTCACAGGAATGTCTCTGTTCAGCTGTTTCCATAAGATAGCCAAACAAACAAGGCCAACATATGAATTAGAAATTTTCGTGACTGATTAAAAAATTAAGACGGCATCCCATTCCTAGTAGACATTTTGTATACAATGAATATACACCAAATTGACACATACAAAACCAGAAAGTCAAACACATCTGCAACTCCTTAAGCCCATAAGTCAATCACCTATTGTAGAAAATGCAACTCTTGGCCTCGAATGAGGCCATGTAAAGCACAATCCCATTTTAAAAGATAATTTTGAGTTTTATACATGAAGAAATTAATTAAAAAGACAAATAAACTGCATTGAAAAGGCAAATTGTTCTATTGCAAAAGAAACTAAATGAATTAGTAATTAATGAAATCCTAATTAATAGACTCGACTAGGAACACTGGGACTCACCTAAGAATTTGACAATAAATTTCACCCTAGCTTTGGGGTTTAAGCTGGAGGGAAAAAACTCTTCCAATTAGCTGTGTTTAGAAACACAGGTAGGTGAGGTTAAAACACCTCCTAGGATGAAATCCGTCACCAAAATTATGGGCTTACCTAGGTTGTTACATAATTACATGGTCTTACTAGCATCATTTTCATTACAATTTGCAGAAATTGGGTTTACAATCGCTGATGATTCTGATCTTTGAGAAATTTTGCACAACTGCTTCCTTGGACTTGTGGCAAAATGGGTGCAACAAGACTCACTAAGAGGGTGGAAAATATTTGTAATCGCCTCAAGCCTATTATTCAATTTTCTGGCAAAAATAAAATTAGCGAGAAATTGTCAAAAATTGAAATGAGAGAAAAAAATTAATTACTCTCCAACTGGAAAAATCATCAAAAATTATTGAGGCTGTTTTTCAAAGGGAAAAATTCAAGTCAAACTCAAAAGCCTCAATTCCAAGGCAGAATGTCCCAGTTCAAAAATTCATTGGACCCAAGAAGGCTATTTGCCTAGCAAATCGAATTTTTTGGACCAATCAGTCAATTATTTTGCACAAGTAATGACAATTCTATTTTTGAAGATTCTCCAAAGGACCAGATGCACCTAGAAGTTCAATTTCTCAAGGGGTTGAAATTTTTGGAGATTTGTGCAACACTTATCAAGGGATAAAATTATTTTGGCATGGATCAAGCTTTGGATCAAGTCAAAATAGTCGTTTTCCCACTTGGAGGGGTCTAGAACTTTCATTTTTACTATATAAGGAGGCCTAAGGCTCCTCATTTGTAAGAAGGTCCTGATGTACTGAACTAAGTTCTGCTAGATATTTTTCTGGAATAAAATCAAGTGTCTTTGGGGTTTCAATTCAAGATGTCTCTCTCTCAATTATTTATGGTATGTGCCGAATGTTTTTAATACTAAGTGCTTTTTACAGAAGATTGTTGTTTCATTGCCAGTGGTTGGATTATCTATTTGCACAGGTATCTTGCATTAGGTATTGGGCTAGAGTAAACACTCTAAATCTAGTAGATCTAGCAGGTATCTCTAGATCTCTGGGTTTCTTGTGTGAATCAAACCCCTATGATCTAACAATCTATCTTTTGAGTGTGTAGAGATCTTCAAGTGATTCAGCCCTTGGGCAACCCCCAAGTACATAGACTTTGAGGAGACTACATCTTGTTTGGCTTCTCGGCTTATCTAACGATTTATGGTGCAAGGTTTTGGACAGTGCATTAATTAGAAATTATTTATTTCACTTATTTTCTAAATCTACTTGTGCTATAAAGGTTTATCTGCTTAATAGAGCTAATATTTTCTTGTAAATATTGTGAATAATTTGTGAATAAATCTACTAACCCTTGTATTTTAAGTGTTCATTGTGTACATACTTTTTGGGTTATTTAGATTTTGGGATTCGTTCTATTTATCTAACTTGCATGTGCCATAGCTTAAGGATTCAAGGATAAATTTAAAACTTGAGGGCTTAAGCCCTCACCTAGCCTAGACAACTAGGGTTTGGGCACTTAGTCACTTGAGGAGGAGAAGTCCAGATATTTGAAGGAGAGAGTTCAACTTGTGAGGTGGATTTGTGGTCTAGAGACCTTAATCTACCATACCCAGGTCCTAGAATTTCAACACTTTAGCTTTTGGAGGGAGACGCTAGCCCTAGAGGGCCTAATTCACTGCATAATACATTTGAAGTTTTGTGCAGCTGAATTTTTGTGATTATAGTCATTGATATGAGCTTAGATCTAACGTGTGCACTTGTGAAGGGCTAGTCGCAAGGCCTTGAGCCTATCTTGGCTTGGTGGCGGGCCTATTTGGCTTCTCTAGGGAGGGCTGCAAGGGTTTGGAGGGCTACAACTTGGTCACGCTACTTCATATCTTGAATCTAAACCTTTGTTGTCGGCATTAGACCATCATTGCAAGGATTTTCAAGTGATTTTTTAGCACTACATTGTAATTATAATTTCTCTAATCTCTAGGGCTTGTAGATCTTGGTTTTGTGGCTAATCTCTTTCTTGCAGGGCTAGAGTTCACCTGGATAAGGGTTTTAAAGGTTGATCTTCTATTGTTACATCATCTCTAGCATTCCTAGCCCTGGCCGCAAGGCCTAGGGTCACTAATTCACCTAGCCGCAAGCTCTAAGAAGCATATTAGGCCTGGCTACAAGCTTTTGAAGGCTTAATTCACCATCAAAGTGATTCTAGGGTTGACACGTTGGTGTTTGCAGGTGCTTAGAGTGTTTTTCTTACTCATTTAAAGGCTAAACGTCATAAACTTGAGCTTGAACATCAACAGCCATCCAAAGAGGCTCGCAGACCTAAGAGGCCTTATTTGCCCTAGTCATGAAGGTTTCAAGGTTTGATTGCATTATATCAGAGGCTAACCTTGTGGTTGCAGATGTTTGAAGAAGTCTCATTGCATCTTTGAAGCCTATACATCGATCTTGAGTCACTTAACTTGGCATCTCAATTGTTGGAGGTAAGCCTCTAGGCCTTGTGGGTTTGTTTACTCCTATCACCATCCATTTGTTTATTGTCATAACATATCTAGATTTGAAGTAAAGCATAACAGTGGCACAATCACACCTAAACTAACCATAATAAGCTTAAGAACCATAAAAATATCACACATAAATTTGAGAGGCTTAAGCATATTTGCTTTAGGTATATTCCTTGTGATTTTGGTACTGATTCTTGTAAAAAATCCTTGAAATGCAGCAACTGGAATTAATTCTCCTAACTAATTATTCAGTTTATTAAGTTTATGATAAATATTGAATTAATCACACTACAATTTCTTCACAAATTAAAAGTAAATGTTGCAGAAATAAAAATGTTGGAAACTGAGAAATGCTAGCACACACATAAAATATGACATCATTATTTTTGGACAAATGTCCCCGAAAAAACCCAATGTGGGAAAACTAGTGCAGCAATGAGGGTTTTTATTATTATGTAGCAACAGAATTTCTGAGTACAATAAAATGTCGCCACACAAGCGACTCTATCTAAGAGAAATACTAGCAAAAACATCTTAGGGAATTTTACCCTCGCTCCAAGCAATCTCAGCTCATTCTGGCCTCTGAAAAGTTAGTTGTCCAAACCCTCTACGCAAATCCTCTCACGCTCAACCCGGAATTTCTTCCAATCAAGCCATCCTGGCTGCTGTTGACTAGGAGAATCTCTCAGACACTCTGGAAAATATTCCCAGCCTCTGGAACTGAAAACAACCTTCCTTTCAGCCAAATCAAACTGCCTATCTTGAGGCTCTACGCAACCCCTACGCAGCCTCCTCGAGAATAATTTCAACCTCCTCTTTCTAACTCTCTGAAACCGGAAACTCCTCCGGAATACTACTATGTTGCTCCTCTGCCACTTGCTACTCACCCAATGGCTCGACCTCCACTGTTGAATCACTCCTGCTACTGGGAATTCGAACTGCCTATCCAACTAAGTATATGCACTAGTGTGTTCTCCATCTACCTATCGACCTCTTCTTATAATCTCCAATTGGGACTTCAACGACCAAGATTAAACTTAATCAAAGGTTGAGATCATCTCCAAGTCGACCTATGTAAGTTTCTAGAGAATTCTCACCTTTCTCAATTAATTATTATTAATTAACCATTTTTACTAAGTTAAACTAATAAAATTTTAAATTATGGTCAATTAATTTAATTGAGCCATCTCTAGGTGGAATTTCAATAAATGATTTTTGGCTTTTGGTGAACTCATGTGTTTTAGCCTCTCCACAAAGTCTCAAGACTAGAACACCATCCGATGCTACAAAAACTAACACTCTCTCTTAGTGAGAACACAATCACCCTTTACTGATTATCCATGGAATTAGATCAGGTTATCACACTAACTCCATTACAACTGGTTATACTTATCACTAGTACGAGCTTAACTAGGTAAAGCTAACTCATTACAGCTCAAGTTATCATAGTAGAAAGGTACATGCTTGTAATATGATGTTTGTATTACGATTCACATACGTGTATACAGTTTACTGGAATGGTGTTAATTCATCAATCTCACCAATATGGACCTCAGGACCTCATTTATAGTTGATTCAATGGACTCGGCTTCTCTATTACGGATATAGCTTGTTCCATAATCTATGTAGTTCTCTAAGTAATCAATGTACACTAGTATCACTTAAAGCTGGATATGTCTAAATCTCTTAACACATAGCTTGAATCCCATGTAGTTCAACCTTGCAATATCATAATCCATATATGTGCATAAGAAATACCCTAAGTTGAATAGAGATGTGATAAGAGTCATATACATGTAACAGCTTAACCATAACTAATACAGGTACTATATAAGCTCCTTGTATCTCATATGTCAAAACACAAGTAAATCCCAAGAATCACTTCTATTACCATAAGTTGATAGGTATGAATATGGTATGATCACAGCAGTATGAGTTCCAGCTTCTTGAATAAGGATAGATCATGAAATGTGTATATAAAGGGCATATATTAAGTGAAATAAGCATGTCATATATAACTAATATGGAACCAATGTAAGTTGTAAGTGATATGTTGAACCTTATGTATTATGTGTAAATTTGTAATTAACCATATAGGTCAGATTGTATTACACGACTTTCACTGTAATTACCTAATATTGGTACAGCTATAATACAGAGAAGAGTGTAATCTCCTCATAACCATAACTAAGCTATTGTAATAAGCAGTGCTTACTATCTTATTTAGTGTATAGGTTGTTTATACCAGTACATATCAAATGCTCGTATCGATTACTAGGATTCGCAGCTTAAGTACACTATAAGCATTACTCATAATGTGTGTAATTGATTATGGATAAACACATAGGGTTAAGCTAAGCACCACATATAAGCTTATCACATTGTTATGATATGAAAGCTGTGAAGTAAGACCATGGAAACTTATGAGCTTATATCGAGTAATGTTAGGGTCCCACCCTAACCCCCTTATTTATGTAATGGGATCGAGTCATAGTCAAGAGTCAATAAAGCCCACATTAATAATTGTAAGTGGTTAACCCGCAATTAATGACAGGACCACAGTTAGTTGCAAATGGGCCGTAGTATTAGATAGATGGTAATAATAAAACCCATGGTATTGATCCTTGGTATTGCATGTATGAGTCATATATAAAGGATAGAGACTCCCTGCAAGGAGCATCGTGTCTTATTTTTGTATCGAGCTCTGCTCTATTGGAGGTTGCCCCCTCGAAGAGGCCAATGAACATTGCTTTCTCAATAATAAAGTATTTGTTGTTGTCTCTCACTGTTCTATGTTTTGGGTATCTTTCTTCGCATATTCTGTATTTGGGTATCTTTTGCAGGTTAAGAGCATAACAAGTGGTATCAGAGCACTTTCTAGGGACAGTGGGATCTCCATTTCGTAGAAATTTTTTTTGGCTAGAGACGTGTTCCGGCGTCTTTAAACCATGGGATCTGTCGTTGAGCGCATAAACCTGCGGATTTGGGGAGGCATGCACGCAAGAAATACAAGAGGTGGTCACGCTTGTTGGACTCCCTTGTAACCCCTGTGGGTACCCCTTCGAGTAGTAGCGCATTAGACAGAACCGCGTACGGACTGTCTTCCAAGTACCTTCTAGGTATATCGGAAGCCCCTTAGCTCCTCTGCAACCTCGCCATAGATAAACCTTCGGCCGTCTTGCTGCTACAGTACACCGAGAACAGCACTCGGAGAGATTACTCGCCCGTACGATAGGGTAGTCGGGTTGTACGGCTAAGGGTACGGTTGATCCTCCTTAGTTAGAGCCCTGAAACATTGGGCCGAGTACTACTGTCAGACCCTTATGTATATTGCGATCTGTAGCACCTGACACTCCTCGAGACCATAGTTCCCTTTTCTATCTGGGGATCACGCATCATATCTGCCAGATCAGCGCGCAAAGAGGTGCAGCAGCAGCAGACATCAGTCCAGCAGTTCTGAGTTAGCAGACCAGCCACTCCGATCTATTAGATCCATCAGATCCACAAGCAGCAGTCTGTTCCGCCGCCCAGAACTATCCGATCCGCCATTCAGATCTCTCAGATCCACCAGATCTGAGTCGTTGTGAAGGGTTCCTATACCGGGGTATAATTTTCGCAGGACTTTTGGCCACATTGACATTTTGAGGATTTGGCGACTGCAGTATTGATAAGGAAGGAGTAAAACTCCTAAGTCTGAGATCTCCCGGGGCGCTTATTGGTGATCTAGCCCATCAGAATGAGGACAACGAGCTGAGCCCGGTGGTACCATTCAATTCTTAGTGAAAAAATTTTTAGGTGGTCCCAATTTTAAAAAAACATCAAGTCAGTGCATGGTAGAAACTAGAGCTCAAGCGATGGCCAATGAAAGGATGGACAAACTTGAAGACTCCGTGCAATCCCTCCACATTCAGCTTAACCGACTAACTAGCCTGGTCGAGAGCATAATCCCGAAGGGCAAGGAGGCAGCCCACGAGGAGGCGTATAATGGCAATGGACACAGTGAGGGTGAGTCTAGCCACTCTCCTCACGTCTGGCACACCCACCAACAACCCCGTCAGCGACCTCCCAAGTTGGATATGCATAAATTTGACGGTTCTCACCCATCAGCATGGATAGCACAAATGGAGCAGTATTTCAATCTGAATAACATCTTAGATGATGTGACTCAGCTTATGGTGGGGAGCATGTACTTGGACAATGAAAGGTGGCAATGGTGGGAATGGCATCAACATTGCAATGGACCTTTTCTGACTTGGACCAAATTCAAAAAAGCTCTTCAAGACCGCTTTGACCAGGAATCTTCTTTTTTGGGTCGTCTTACTAAGCTCCGACAGACTGGTACAGTGGATGAATATATTACAGCTTTTGAAGCCTTAGCCTTCCGCACTTGGGGTCTCTCAGATGTGTTCTACACGGAATGTTTTATCAGCGGTCTTAAAGAAGCCATCAAAGCCCAAGTCCTACTGCACCACCCTCCCACATGGACGGAGGCTTGCAAGGTAGCTCGTAACGTGGAACGTGCATTAGCAGCCCAGTACAGTCGCCCAAATTTCTCCGCTAAAGGTCACCCCCCACAGGCTCACAACACGACTCAAACACTTAAGGTCCAAAAGGTGTCACCTGCGGAAATGGCCAAAAGAAGAAAGCAAGGACTATGTTACTACTGTGATGAAAAATACTCCCCAGGTCATAAATGCAAGGAGCCCAAATTTTTTCAAATTGATGCCACTGACTACAGCTCAACAGAGGAAGATCCACCACTTGAGGAACATGAGGCGCTAGAAGAAGACAACCAAAAGGACAATGTCTCTGACAAACCAGTTATTTCGCTGCATGCTTTGGCAAGGATTTCTTCACCTCAAACTCTCAAAATCAGAGGGTTTATCTTTATTAAACATCGCCCTGTAGTAGTCTTGATTGATAGTGGAAGTACACATAATTTCATCCATCAAAAAGTTGCAGAAGCAGTGCATTGTTTTGTACGAGCAGTTTCTAACTTCCAAGTCCAAATTGCGGATGGGGGCACAATGAAATGTGAAGGCCGCTGTGAAAATGTCAAACTTCAAATGGGGGATTATCAGTTGAAAACCCACATGTTTGCCATACACATGGGAGGTTGCGACATTGTCCTCGGCGCTGAATGGCTTCGCACTCTTGGGCCAATCACAATGGATTTCCAGGAGTTATATATGAGTTTTAAGCAGAACAACTACACACATACCCTCCGTGGACTCCAGGCGGGAGCCCCCTCTATCATCAGCTCGCATAGGATGGAAAAATTGTTAAAAAAGGGCAATCATGGAGTTATAGCTCAATTTAATGCCATCCAGGCAGTCGAAACCAAGTCTCTGCCAATTCATCCTGAGATGCAACAGGTTTTTAATAACCATCTGCCGGTCTTTGACAAGCCTCATGAGCTTCCACCCTCGCGAGGGGAACATGATCATAGCATCACCTTAGTTCCAGGGGCCCAACCCCCAAATGTGCGCCCATACAGATATCTGTTCACCCAAAAGAATGAAATAGAAAAAATAATCAAGGAACTTTTGGAAGCAGGTGTCATTCGTCCCAGCATTAGTCCTTATTCATCCCCAGTGGTCATGGTGCTCAAGAAAGATGGGGAGTGGCGGATGTGTCCCGACTTCAGGGCCCTCAATAAGTTGACAGTCAAAGATAAATTTCCCATTCTGGTGGTTGACGATTTGCTGGATGAACTCAATGGGGCTCAATTCTTCACTAAGCTGGATCTTCGCTCAGGCTACCACCAAATTCGCATGAAGGAAGTCGACATTCCAAAGACTGCTTTCAAAACTCATGAAGGCCATTATGAGTTCCTGGTCATGCCATTTGGTCTTTGTAATGCCCCCTCTACTTTTCAGAGCCTTATGAACCACATTCTCAAACCATATCTCAGGAAATTTGTCCTTGTCTTCTTCGATGACATCCTCATCTATAGTTGCACTTGGGCCGCACATCTTCAGCATGTAGATCTACTCTTGCAACTGCTCCGCAAGCATAAATTATTTGTCAAGATGTCCAAGTGTTCATTTGGCATGGCAGAAGTTGAGTATTTGGGCCACATTGTGGGGCGTGAAGGTGTCAAGGTGGACCCCAAAAAGATCCAGGCAATGCAGGATTGGCCTCAACCTAAGACCTTGAAGAGCTTGAGAGGATTTTTGGGTCTCACAGGCTATTATCGTAAATTTGTCCGCAACTATGGTCGCATAGCGAAGCCCCTCACTCAACTCCTAAAGAAAAATTCATTCTTCTGGAATGAGGAAGCACAACAGGCATTTACCGCTCTAAAAAATGCCATGTGTTCCACTCCAGTCTTAGCACTACCTGACTTCACCAAATCTTTTGTCATTGAATGTGATGCTTCGGGTACAGGTATTGGGGCGGTCTTAATGCAGGAAGGGCGACCTTTGGCCTTCACAAGCCAACAACTAAGTGGGAGGAATCTGGGCCAATCTACCTACGAGAAGGAAATGATGGCCATCTTACATGCAGTAGAGACCTGGCGACCTTACTTATTGGGGCGACGTTTCCAAATCCGCACAGATCATCACAGTCTTAAATATTTTTTGGAGCAACACCTATCCTCCCCACAACAAAATAAATGGCTCGCCAAAATGCTAGGATATGATTATGAGATCATTTACAAGAAAGGGAAAGACAATAGTGTAGCAGATGCATTATCTCGCCAATTTGAGGAGGAAAGTACTCTGCTAGCAATTTCCCTCCCCATTCCAGAATGGATTGAAGAGGCTCGCAGGGAATGGTTTTCACATCCCAGGCTCTCCCAACTCATTTCTCAATTGCAGGTAGATCCAAATTCCACCAAGGGCTACTCGTGGCAGGATGATATTCTTCGCTACAGGGACAGTCATAATATCACCAACATCCACCCTCAAAAGTCGCATTTTGGCAGAATTGCACTCATCTCCCATTGCAGGACATTCGGGCTTTCAGAAGACGTATGCTCGCACCAGAAGATCATTTTTTTGGACAGGCATGAAAAAGGACATCCTTACTTTCGTAGCAGAATGCGATGTCTGTCAACGCCACAAAGGGGAAACCGTCAACACACCAGGCACATTACAACCATTGCCCATCCCGGCATCAATTTGGACGGAGGTTTCTATGGATTTCATTACAGGTCTTCCAAAGTCAGGAAACAAGTCAGTCATCATGGTGGTTGTGGACAGACTTTCGAAGTATGCTCATTTCTGCACCCTACCCCACCCGTTTACACCAACTTTGGTCGCTCAATCTTTCATGGATCAGATCTTCAAATTGCATGGCATGCCCACTTCTATTGTGTCCGATCGCAACCTGATCTTCACCAGTATTTTTTGGCAGGAACTCTTCAGGATACAAGGCACTCAACTAAAACTCAGTACTTCCTATCACCCGCAAACAGATGGTCAAACTGAAGCCGTCAACAAATGTCTGGAAACCTACCTTAGGTGTTTCACTTTAGAAAAGCAACATATTTGGGTACAGTGGTTACCTCTGGCTGAATGGTGGTATAACACCATCTATCATGCCACCACCAAAATGACTCCCTATGAAGCAGTATATGGTCAACTCCCTCCTTCCCCTACTTCTTATCTCAAGGGGTGCTCAAAAGTACAAGCAGTGGATCAACTCCTACAACATCGCGCAACCATGCTCGCCCATCTTAGAGAGAATCTTCATCAAGCTCAGAACCGCATGAAGCAACAGGTAGACCAGCATCGCTCAGAGCGCCAATTTCAAGAAGGGGATCAAGTCTTTTTGAGGCTGCAACCATATAAGCAAACATCACTCAAAGACAAGGGTTGTCAGAAACTATCTCCAAAATTCTACGGACCATACCAAGTACTTCAGCGCATTGGAGAAGTGGCTTACAAGTTGGCTTTGCCACCTACTGCAAAAATCCATCCAGTTTTCCATGTCTCGTGCCTCAAGAAAGTGATTGGGAACAATTGCAGAATTCAAACCAGTCTACCTGAATTGGACGAAGAAGGTTCAATCTGGCTCCAACCTGAACAAGTCCTAGACACACGAGACAGGCATTTGCGGGGCCGCATCATTAGGGAAGTCCTCGTCAAGTGGAAAGACACCTCTCCGGAAGATGCAACTTGGGAACCAGCCACTATTCTTCAGCAGTTTCCGCAGCTTCAGCCTTGAGGACAAGGCTAGTCTTAAGGGGGAGGGCATGTTAGGGTCCCACCCTAACCCCCTTATTTATGTAATGGGATCGAGTCATAGTCAAGAGTCAATAAAGCCCACATTAATAATTGTAAGTGGTTAACCCGCAATTAATGACGGGACCACAGTTAGTTGCAAATGGGCCGTAGTATTAGATAGATGGTAATAATAAAACCCATGGTATTGATCCTTGGTATTGCATGTATGAGTCATATATAAAGGATAGAGACTCCCTGCGAGGAGCATCGTGTCTTATTTTTGTATCGAGCTCTGCTCTATTGGAGGTTGCCCCCTCGAAGAGGCCAGTGAACATTGCTTTCTCAATAATAAAGTATTTGCTGTTGTCTCTCACTGTTCTATGTTCTGGGTATCTTTCTTCGCATATTCTGTATTTGGGTATCTTTTGCAGGTTAAGAGCATAACAAGTAATCAGATAGGTGCAAAGTATATACATGGGTTTCATTACCTTATCATACGTAACTAGTAGAGATAATGGTATTAGTACTATCCTGTTCATTAAGCCGACATAACAAGGGTAACATAACACCTGTATGGGCTTATCATATGTATTAGTCCATATTCAAGGATTACATCTATTTGTATTAGTATCACTAAACAGGTGATTCACTATATACCCTTATTAGGATGATACAAGGGAATTACTTCATGTTCAATAGCTTACATGTTGAAAAGGTGATCCTGTTGATTAAGCTGATCATTACTCATTATATAAAATAGGTGGAATAAGCATGAAAAGGGTGATGCTTATATCAAGCTGCTTTATTAGACACATATTGATTATGCTTATATCGTGTATTCAATGATCTGTATATTAGTAATAAACAGTGATATGAGCCATATAGATATCTATGAGCTCTAAGCTTATGTTAAATACAGTTACTCTTGCTTATATATTAGTAATATACATGTATTGAGCTGATGGGTATATATTAGGGTAATTACGTCTTATACACTGAAACCCATGTAACACGTGATAGTAGAACTAAAGCCATGTATACAAGAGCTTAACCTGTGACCAATAGTATTCAAGCTTATACTAGGTTAATACAATGGAGTTCAAGCATGTTCTATATTACAGCTAATAGGTAAACACGCACAGCTTTGTCAACTTGACCCTATTCAAATTGCTATTGATTACGCCTGTATCATAATTACGGAAACATCATGGTTCTCACATACCTATTGTTTCAATATACATATACCATTCCAGCTTAACATGAGCTTATAACAAGTGTAATAGTACCAAAGAGCTTCTTATATTGAGATTACCTTGTTCCTAGGAGTTGAACGTGCTGCAAGCTTCATATTCATTACTATAAATACGGTCATTATACACTAGTAAGCTAATCATGTTCCTTCTATTGTTACATATTGATAGCACTTGTTTCTATTGAATATGATAGACTAAGCAGAGTCATAACTAATGTGATACTATATTACCCATACATGACAGTACTTGTATGAATACCATATATGACCTGTTGCAATTCCATGCATAAGCTCTATAGGGTTTTTTATTACTACATATCCCTAATATCTTATATTCATATGGAACCAATATGACCCTTATTACGAGCTTAGATTCCCATTACTTCCACTATTCTATAATATTCTATTATGTATACAACGTACTAACATAATATCGTACACTGTGTTAACTTATTATGAAGATGAAGAGCGTAATGGATATGATACTAGAGATATCATAACTAAGGATCACAGGTGATAGTTTGATTAGAGAATAAGTTGTGAAACACAATGACTAGTACTAACATGATGTGTGGAATTGAACCCCTTTAGTTTTATACAGGTTGATAGTAAGCTGCTTTGATGGTGATGAGCTAAGAGAATGAGTCACCTTATTGATACTATGATTTCCATGGAAGCTTATTAAGGTGTGAATACAGCATGACCTTTACATACAAGGTTTCATGAACTGGTAGGAGTAAGCTTGGTTTCTACATTGAATGGTAATCACTATGCTTGGTTTCTACATTGAATGGTAATCACAATGCTTGGTTTATCATTACATGGTAACACATTTGAACAGTACTATGTTTCCCATAAAGTGGATTTCATATTATAGGAAATTAATACAATGGTAATAGCTTGATATACATAATGGGTTACAGTATGGGTTATAAGCTTTCCATATTCAATACTAGGTTAAGCTCTTGTATCAGTGTGATGTATTATTCATAATGAATACATTGAGTTATACTAGCACAACCTATGTTCTGTACATGATATACTGTGGATTCCCTGTATTCACACTAGTTAATACCGTTAATCTAAGCTATCAAGTGAACTAATTCGGTTGATTAGTAGGAGTACTAGACTAGTAATGCCATTGATATGTAACTAGCTATAAGTGGAATCATACGTATTATACAATAGCAATGGTTATGGATAGAACGTATGGGCATATCACCTGTATCAACCTTAATTGCTCATAATGGTACATGTAACATACCGAGGACTCTTGGAATAAAGTATGAACAAAGGGACACATACATGCAATGGCTTTCATAATATACAACGAGGACGAGACCTATTCTATCATAAGCTCTGTAACTAATACGGAATCACTGTGCCACTTATTTTACACATAGAGTAATGGTCTTACTTCTACCTTAGCTGGTACATCAACAAGGTGTATACATAGAGTGGAATCAGATAGGTGATCTCAATAAAGCTCCATAGTTACAGCAAGAGAGTCCTTGTCTCTCCATATTCAACACTTATTAGTAATGGTAATGAATGGTGTTTACATAATGGCTAGTATAAGTATGTTATGCTTTATCAACCTATTCAAGCTAATGGTAATGCAAGTAAAGCTAGTGTGTTTACCTATTCTATTAACTATGATATGAAATAAGTTACCATATGTTACTCTGTGATCTCAATACCAGTAATCACGTATTCAATTATACCAATAGAGATCGAAGCTGTTATAACCACAACGTTATAAGGATAAGTGTCAACCTAATCAAGCTCTACATAATAGTGGTGTCAAAACTCTTACTACTGATCAGAATCCATGTACTTACAAATTAGTCATTAAATGATATCGTAATCTTCCACATAACTAATCTATACTAGTTGTTACAGGTAAGCTTATGATTAGTCATACATATTAGGTATAATCAAGCTCTATATTGTTCTTAGCTAGATGGAGTACTGAGCTTTTTTGTTACTTACGTGATTAGCATTGGTATGGGCATATCAAGCTTAGTAAGCATCATTGGTGGTTTCTTTCCCTTAGTAATCACACGAATTAAGGATAATAATACTAGTTATAATTACTGATCTTTATATTACGCATACATGATTGGATTGTACTGACCTTATCGTAACCAATTCCACAGTATCAGTGCCATAACAAAGGAACATTACTAATCATAGGATTCAGTGTTACTAGTTCATTGGAACAGCACGATAAGATAGAGTATAATAGTGATTCCAGAGAGCTTACTCAAGCCAAGATAATAAGCTTGCATATCCTTATTATCACAGTACAATAACCATAAGTATTTAACTCATAGAAGCTCTATTAAAGCAAGTAGTATAACTAAGGAATCAATGGGAATAACTCTATAAGATAAGTAATTACTAATCAAGCTTATTCATCATGCCAACCCGAGTCACACTTAACCCGTATGTAATAAATAGTGATAACAGCCTAATGAAAGGGGTTCTACTTATTACTAGTAGTTGAGCTAACACCCTTTGTTTAGTTTACCATATTACAAGGATATGTGTTATAAGCTTACTAGGTAACTTGGAGTTATGCTAGTTTCATTCATTATGTCAACATCGTACTATGATTCACTCTATTGTACTGTATTAGTAGTATCACCATTGTAACTGATATGTGAATAAGCTACGAGGTTACTATAAGGTATACGTATTGATTGATTGAATAGTACCACTTGTATGATTAAGCTTAGTAAGGTTTGATCCCTACTTGTTACAATATGTGAGACCTTATACATATCTCATATTGAACAGCACTTCTCATTATAGAAATAGCCACAAGTGAACCAATGAGTAGAACAGAGCTTATACGAACAAGTTAGCTAATCTAAGTGTAATCATAACCCTAATCAAGTAAGCTGGTTTCTACATAACATACGGCTTTGATTACTGATAGCTCGAGAAAGCAGGTAGTGTATATCATAGTAATTAGGGAAACATACTGTCCATAAGTGGTATAGAGTTACCCAGTATGACTAGTAAGCTTTAATCAGGTGAAGTAATGGGAATAAGACTAATATCTACCCTTGTACATAGATGAAGTGTTAATGAAGTAACAAGCCCGTCTTTCAATAAGGTAGTCTATGATATGCTTATACATTAGGGACTTATGATTACTATTCATAATATGTAAGCACTCGTATTACATACAGTTATGTTCCTTAACTGATCATGTGTTCATTATGCTTAGATTAGTTATGAGTATAAGTAATGGAAATCATAGGTAGTTATAGAACTTCATATCACAGTATAGAGTTTGAAGTAAGCTTATACAAGTACTAATGTAAGTTAATGGTTGTACTTCATCATTAGGGATTATTAGGCATTCACTTATAACCATGCTTTAACACAGCTTAAGCAAGGGTAATCATACTAGTTTATGTACATAACTCTAATCGTGTTACTAGTAAGGGTCATTACTGCTCTGTGGAATAGTTGTAACATGATGCTTCTAAGAGCTATACGAGTAATAAGCCTTGTTCAGGGATAGATGTATTGTGCCTTATAAGTATAACACCGTTTATGAGTTGAATGGTGATAACAGTACTAGTAATACCATTATAATCAATATAGATATGCTAGTAATCACTGGTACTCAGATCAAGAAGCTTGTGTACTCAATACAACAGTAGAATCACAGTACTATATGAATGAGATTGGATACAGTGTAATCATAGTATGTTGAATAAGAGAACCTAAGCCCTGTGATATCCATTGATTTGAATCACCACTTGTATCGTAATAAGTCCTATCGATTTCCCTTATTCATATTGCAGATTCATCGGGTTTTCTAGTCCTTTTACTCGGATGTAGTAATATAGGTCAAGTAATCCCATTGTATTCATAAGATGATGGCTATTATACTCATATATCTGCCTCGTTTTATCAGTTCCATTACTTGATTAACCGTGTTCACATGAACTAAGGGGAATCATTGGAATGGTAACCTCAATGGTAGTACTAATCATAACTAGTATATCATATTCATTAGGGTAAGAACATGACCAAGCATAGCACATATACCATAGTTATTCATATGATAGTGAAAACCATTACCCTTACTAACACTAAGCTGGATATAAGTATTATACAGATACTACCAATCTGCTTATTACTAGTATTCACCCTTATTGTTTATGTAATCACAGTAATTAAATTCACTATAATATCGTGAAGCTACTAGTCTGATCTCCATGTAAGCTGACGAGATAAGGTAATCAAGCATAAGTTCAAAATCATGTGTTTCATATACAGTGGTTTCTACTAATCAAGAGCTCTATTGATACTAGCTTCTTCTTCATACCACTTGCTTATCACTTATTACTACACCTTGATTAGGGATATGATTATGACATCATCTAAGTTAAGCTATTAGAGTAAGCTTAAGCTTATAAGGCTAACATATATGTATACTGTAATCAAATGTTATACGAGCTCTAAGCTGAGTGATTAGAGAACATACTACTATTCCCATTATATTGAGAGCTCAAGTAAGGTGTTATAAAAGTTGTACTTCACACTATAGCCTTAGTATGGGCATGGAATCATCATGCTTAATTAGGGTGCTTCTAATCCACTATGTTTATTGAGATTGGTTAACTAGTAATGACCATAAGTATTAGTGAGACTTATCACCTTGTTCATGGAAAAAAGAAGTAAGTCCAATGATTATGATAGCTTATCCTTAGCTTACACGACAGAGCACTGGTATAGCTCTTCCTTAATATGGGATAGTGATACTAGTAAGCTTAAGGTATCAATCAAATCAAACACTGTAAGCATATCCATAAGAAATGGGGTTTTTACTCTACATATAACATAGTACTAAGCTTGTTTACTCATTACATGCTCTTAGCTCTCATATCCAAAAGGCAGCTTAAAACTTATTGCCAACCCTTCGTCAAGGAAATAAGTGGCTGCTAGTCATTCATTATATATGTAATTACACTTTGTCCATTGATAAACTTGATATTGGAACTTTTGCCTGTTCTTTATACCGTATTTGGCACTATGCAACTTCTCATGTTGCACCATCATTTGTACTATGCTCCTTGCCCGATGCGGACAAGCAAGTGAACCTCCTCAAATTCTATATAAACGTAAGTAAGCATGTATCTAGCTAGGTCTAGTGGTTGTAAGGTAAGAAAGCAAGGTCTATCTAAGCCATGTTGGGTAAGCGGGTATTAACTATGGACTGTATGTTGTGTTGTGACCAACTTGTGCTTAGACCAGTAGGTGGAATGTTGGCCATAGAAAAGCAAGTATAAACAGGGTGATGAGATAACAGTTTGAATAGAGACCCGTGAGCAGTAGGTAGTAGAGTTGATTTGGGAACAGTTGGGTGTGATTCGAATACATTGATTTTATAACCATGGGCAGTGGGGAAAAGAGGGCATTTGGTAGCTATCAGTTGTTGTAACTTCGGGCAGTAGTGAATTGTGTGATTTGATAACTTTGAATCCCCAGCCGAATGTGTAGGCTTGAGATGAAGCCCCTAGGTCTTCTTGGTGGGTTGTTTCTCTAGGTTGCAAGAGAAAGGAGGTAGAGATAGAAGATATCAAGCATCAAGAGATCTAAGGCAGAGATGGAGAAGATATCATCAGGTGGGAAGCAAGAGAGAGATGATCAGCGGGTAGGTTAACTGTGGAATTAAGGTTCACAATGGGCTTTCAGTGAACGTTGTGTCTTGATCAGTCTCAACTTGGGAAACATAATCTCTCGCGTATGGTGGGTGGATGACAGGGTGTGTAGAGATGGGGTTTATGATCTAGTTTGTGTGACCAATTATAGCAATAAGGAAAAAAGAGCAACTATAATCGATTCAAGCAAGTAAGCATCTATCAATCAAAATCACATGTTATGGGTGTATCAACGTCTATAAGCATCGATGTCTCAATCAAAGCATTGCATCCCATGGTCAAAACGTCCACCCGTATGGGTTCATTGCGTGCACAAAGTCCCGTGGTTCATTTCGTAGTTATAATCATTCATTCCCCCACCCTGTCCCAGGCACATAGTTGATTCGTAAAGCCTAACGTGCCAACCCATTATAGCAACACTCTCCTTCCTCTAGCCAAACGTCTAGCCTCCAACCTGGTTCATCAAGCAGATTCCTTAGTCATAGTTTCAATCTAGCAGTTGTCTCGCCAAACAGCAGCATAACAATTTAAACTAGCTTCGTCGAGCGGTTTCTTTCGTAAAGCCTGGGTTAATCTGGATCAGCTCTCGAGTTCTTTCGACCAGCTTCGGTGGAGTTGCGTCAAGCTTTGCCATTGTAGCAAACTATCTCTAACCACTACCTCCACGTTAAGGCATCACAACCATACCCGAGTAATAAGGCCCACATCACTAGCCAAGAGGAGAAATACCTCATCACTAACCGAGAGAAAGGAAGAAAGATGTCCCCCATCGTTCCCAACAGATGAGAAAAGAGGAGATATCGCCATACGATAGAGGAGAAGATGATACCTGAGTCACCATCAAACCAAACCCTGTTCAATCCATACCCCTTTCAACAGACCTCATCCACTAGAACCAAGAGAACCTCATAAACCATTGCCCAGTACCAGCAGGTTGACATAGGGAGACGCATTTACGAGATGTCAGTACTCAATCCTGGTTCTCGATGCTCGTACTAGATGCTTAATATAGATCTCGAAAAAGAACTCTCTACAGGAACTATACAAACTCTTTATCTAGACTCTAAATAGATCTCTCTACCGAGATACTTCTCTAACTTGGTCTAGATCTATATAAAGAAACCATAGATATCTACTCTCTAGATCTATACAAAGAAAGGGACAAGCTTGCTAGAAGTTGCTTAGCTTACTATTGTTGTATAATAACGTATATAATGTTATCATTGCTTGTGATGTTAATGAAATGAAGCTAGCTAGGTGCATCTGGGAATTAATGAATGAATGAATGGCGAATGTTAGTGGCTTTAGAGGTTTGCTTTTGATCCAAATAAAATTATGAAAGGAGGGGGAAAAGTAAGCATGCTATTAGTTGATTATGCACGGTTGGATAATTACCTATATAACACAATCAGTGAATCATTATTGCTTGAGTTACTTTCTTCAAGAGTTACTTGGTTGGATTGTTGCAGAAACCTAGGTTGGAATCAGAAAACGACTAGCTCGCTTGCTTAAACTTATCTCTATCTGCCTGACCTCTACCCTTCGCCCTATTCTAATCCGATGGCTATGATCCACAATAATTCGATGCCTCAAATACGATGTTGCCTCCGTTCTCTACCTCTAATACGTTCTAATACAATACCCTGCTGATACAATACATTCTCTCTCTGTAGTGCTGCACATTTGCCACAACACCATGTCTCTGCAACATCCTCCATACACGTTGTTGATGTCTGACAACTATAGTTGACTGCCACTGTCCACCCACCACTGCGCTAACTTTGATTCATCTGCCACTGACTGTAGTTGAACCCTACTGCTGCATTTGTGCTACTGTTGACAGTGCACCATACATCCTGTACTTCTGCCAACTTTGCATCTGCACTGCAACCCAACTAACATCCGTCTCACTATTGTTGTTGCTACTGCAACTGAGAAGCATCCAAAATACTGAAAAAAATTGTCTTTGTGTTGCATCTGAAAAAAAATTGTCCACTGAGAAATTTGCATTGTTGTTGATTATGTTACTGAGCCTCTTGCTCTATTATCAACACTACTCTACGCTCCTCAGCATCTGATTGCCACTAGTCTACAACTGTCACTCTAGAATCTGATTGCATCAACTAACATTGATCCTCCTACTACTGAATCTGTGGGCCCCTGTAGCAAGGGTAATGATTCATGAGGAAACACCATCTGATGCTTGCCTCACTGAATCCTGCCCAAATCTCTGCACAACTCTAGGACTAAAGCTCCATATCACCCCACCTCACTTCTGGAGGTATAGCTGCAAACATGGTGAAATCGTCCTCCAACTTGGAGGATAACTTGACTATCTCTGTGGACATTATTGCCGATCCTGCTTCTCTTGTTTGTCCTTCTTTCTTTGAGGACACTGAGTACTGTAGTGACTGAACTCACCACACATGAAGCACTTGATCTTATATAGATCCTTCTTCTTGCTCTTCTTCTTCTCTCCCTGCGACCCTTGTCCCGGACTAGGACCTTTTACTTTCCCCTTTGATGCAAGGGCCACATTGTCTTCCTCCTTCACACCTTTTGATCCCTTGTTGCTACCGTTGATGGAGCTCTTTACTAGAGATCACCTCATCTCTTCATGTTGTAGGTTTGACCACATCCTGTCCCACCATGGTAATGTATCTCATCCCAAAATGCCTTGGATGAAGATTTCCCATTCCTCTGAGACATTGTTCAGTGCCAAAAGCACAAGCTCTGTAGTTTGAGACGCTTCTCCTATGGTTGCAAGTTGATCCCGAATATCCTAAATTCTGGTGAAAAATGGATCAATGCCTTCACCCTTCTGCATCCTTGTGTTCTTCAGCGTTTCTTTCAGGAACATCTTCAGTTGCTCGGAAGGATTCCTTATATAGCCCTGAGAGAGCATCCTACATTTCTTTGGCAATGTTCTTTCCATATATGTGAGACTATATGGTCTCGGACTCCATCTAGGATCATCTGCTTCGCTTTGGCCATTTCTTTCCTGTACTCTTTCAACTGATCTGCATCGGTAGGTACTACCACAATATTCTCCGCATAGGTTTTCAACCCATGCTCATCTAACATGAAGGACATCCTAGCCTTCTAGATGATATAGATTGAGGCTCCCTCTAATCTGTCCTGATCTCTAAGCTTGGTGGTGACCATTTCTACACAAACTCGAACTAGGATGGAAATCTCCCTCTTTTGCTTGCTTGGCTGCTAGCTCTGCTATTCGCACTCCCTTCTAGAGTAAGAAAAATTGTCTACTGCTACTACCTGTTGCAACTGAAAATATTGGATTTTTGAACTAGAAACCCTCTAAGAGAAATCTCCCTCTGTGTGTGCACTTTATCTTCCACCCGGCACCGATTTTACTCTAGCAACTCACTGCAAAACCCTTTTGCGCCCAAACAAGAAATCTACTCAGCGAAAATACTGAGTTGTTGCTCCCTCTGCCTGTTGGAATCGCTTTTCTGTACAAATCGAATTTTTTGTCACCCTACAACTGAAAATCGAACCCCTGTCCAGCAATTCACATTGCTTGGCTAGGCACTGTGCAGCCCCTGAAACTTTCATCCTACCGCTCCCTTTGAATAGTGAAATTTTCTCTCTTTCACTTTTGAGCTTCTCATTCGTCAAATATGCTCTGATGCCATGTCAAAAATCCTTGAAATGCAACGACTGGAATTAATTCTCCTAACTGATTATTCAGTTTATTAATTTTCTGATTAATATCGAAATAATCACACTGCAATTTCTTCACAAATTAAAAATAAACGTTGTGGAAATAAAAATGTTGGAAAATGAGAAATGCTAGCGCACACATAAAATATGGCACCGTTATTTTTGGACAAATGTTCTACGAAAAGCCCAATGTGGGAAAATTGGTGCAACAATGAGGGTTTTTATTATTATGCATCAACAGAATTTATGAGTACAATAAAATGTCGCCAAACTGGTAATTTTATCTAAGAGAAAAATTGGCAAAAATATCAAAGGGAATTTTACCCTCGCTCCAAGCAATCTTGACTTAGTCTAACCTCTGAAAAGCTAGTCGTCCAAACCCTCTGCACAGGCCCTGCATCACCTCTACGCAAACCCTTTCACTGGGGCCCCTCCCCCTTCTTTGGTCGGGAGAGTAGCTTCTGTCTCTGGTGCTTAGGAACTACTGTCAATCAAGCCGTCCTGCCTGCTGCTGACTGGGAAAATATCTCTCCAAAACTCTGGAAAATATTCCTAGCCTCTAGAACTGAAAACGACCTTCCCTTCAACCAAATTGAACTACCTATCTTGAGGCTCTACGCAACCCCTCCGAAGCTTCCTGGAGAATAATTTCGGCCTACTCTTTCTGACTCTCCGGAACTGGAAACTCCTTTGAAATACTACTATGTTGCCCCTCTGCTACCTGTTACTCACCTACTGGCTCGGTCTCCATTTTTGAATTAGTCTTGCTACTGGGAATTCAAACTACCTGGCAACCGAGTATTTGCATTGGTGTGTTCTCCATCTACCCATCAACCGCTTCTTATAATCTCCAGTTGGGAATTCAACGGCCAAAATTAAAACTTAATTGATGGCTGAGATCATCTTCAAGTCGATTCGTATGAGTTTCTAGAGGATTCTACCTTTCTCAATTAATTACTATTAATTAACCATTTTTCCTAAATTAGACTTATGAAATTTTTAATTATGGTCAACTAATTTAATTAAGCCATCTCTAGGTGGAATTTTCAGAAATGATTTATGGGTTTTGGAGAACCCCTGTGTTTAGCCTCTCCACAAAGTCTCAAGACTAGAACACCATCCGATGCTACAAATACTAAAAATTCTCTTGTGACAGTGGGTTGATATGAAAGTGGCAGTGACATCTCTTAAAGCATTGGATAGTTGGTTGCATTGATTTGATCTTTTGTTGTGAAGATAGACTTGTCCCTTTGCATTATTTTCTCTAGTTGGGTTGTTAACTTTGTGTCCATCCTAGCTTGCATAATCATCATTAGGTTCTAGTTGCATCTCATTTGCATAAGTGTTTATTGCATTACATACTAGAAAGTCTTTTTGTTGCATATCATCTACTAATATCATTGTTGGCAATCTCATCTTATTGCTTATTTTTCAAAGGTTCTAAATTGCAAATCTAATAAGTGAAGGAAAGTTTGTAATAAACATTCACAAGCAATAAGAGGACATTGCTCTCATTGCCATAATCATCTTATTGTGCTTGTAAGATCTTGAACTTTCTTTTGTTCCTAATTGTTGCATTATAAGTAAGAGGAATTCTAATAAGCACATCCTTGCTTCATTGAATAATCTTGAAGTGCTTCATTTATTGCTATTGGCATCTCGTGATCTTGTATTGAAGTGATATTTGAATATCTCATATTTTTATATTGGAGCATTTTACATATTTGTAATCTCATTGAAGCAATCTTAACATCATTTGCATCTTCATCCTAAGTTAAAAGTGCATATTTAAAATTTACCTCCAAGCATAAGCTTAGTTGATAAACATTTAGGGCCACCTTCACTCTCAATTTGCGACGATTGACCCTTGCACTGAGGTTAAAACAGGTGACCTTGAAGTTCTCTTATGAGCAATCCCTTGTAAGAACGGAGGCATCTGGGTCATGAGAACTCCAAGGGAGATATCGCTAATGAGGCCTTAGCCTCCTTCTCGTGGACTTCTTTCTACAACCCTATGTAAGACTTGCTTTAAAACAATCGAGGTGAAGGCTCTCACTTAGACTAGGCATTTAATTAAAAATAACCAAGATCTTGCATCTCACATTAGAGAAGGTCGTGCATTTCATCTAAGGATAGATTTTTCATCTTGAAACATTTGTTGATCTGGTAACTTGGTGCATTAATCTCTATTGTGCAAGTACTTTCTAATTTCAAGGCACTGGTCATTCACTGAAATATCTTGAATAATCTGATTACTTGTGCTTCATAATTTCACTTGCCTTTTAATTTGAATCAAGTTGCTAGGATATTCATCTGTATCTCCTAAACTTGTTGATTTTCAACGAATTCCTCATCATTTTGCCTTCAGGTACTACCACCCTTAGCCCGCACTAGGAAATAGCTTAAACGGAGTGGGTAGGGATCATTGAGTGGCCTAACCCAAAGAATGTCACTGAATTGAAGAGTTTCTTGGGCCTTTGCACATATTACAGGAAGTTTGTTAAGGGGTTCTCACAGTTGACAGCACCTCTTACAAACCTCACAAAGAAAGGAGCTTTTAGTTGGTTTGATAAGTCATAGGCAACCTTCAAGAGAATGAAGCAGGTAATGAGTTCATGCCCTGTGTTGGCACTACCATACTTCACTCAGCCATTCATGCTTGAGTGTGACGCTTCAGGGATAGGGATAAGAGCAGTGTTAATGCATAATCACCACTCCATTGTGTTTGGGAGTCACAAACTCAAGGATTATGAGCGACATTACTCTATATTTGATAAATAGATGTTGGCCATTATGCACGCACCAACCAAGTTTAGATAGTACATAGTGGGGAACAAGTTTAAAGTGAAGACTAATCATAACAACCTACAGTTCCTCATGGAGCAAAAGGAGTTGAACGAGAGGCAACAGAAGTGGATCAAAAAACTGTTGGCATACGATTTTGAAATTATGTGAAGGGAAAGAACAATGTGGTAGCAGATGCCCTTTCCAGAATGTTATCCACACTCTCTCTCATGGAGAATACGAGACACTGGAAGTCCATCCTGCTAATGGAGTATTCCAAGAACAAATTTGCTTGTGAGATCCTCGATGGGCTGATCTAGGGTAACAGGTATTGTGTTGTTGATGACATTATTTACTACAAAGACTAGATTTACCAAAGTCTCAACTTAAGGAAAACATTATGCAGGAAGCACATAGTTCGCCCCTAACAGGGCACACTATGTACTTGAGGACCTATAAACAGATCAGGGAGAGGTTCACATGGAAGGGCCTCAAGATAGATGTGCTAAGATTTGTGAGAGAATGCAACGTCTGCCAACAAAACAAAGCAAAGCATACTCACTCGGCAAGGTTGCTTCAGCCACTTCCCATCTTGGAGCAAAAATGGGAAAGCATTTCCATGGATTTCATCACCAAACTGCCCCAAGTGTAGGGGAAGGGTTGTATTTATGTGGTGGTGGACAGGCTCACGAAGTTTGCACACTTCTTCGCCATAACTTCCAAATATTCTACGGCACAAGTGGCAAAGTTTTTCTTCAGAGAGGTATTCAAATTGCATGGGTTGTTGAAAACCATTGTGAGTGACAGGGATAGTAGGTTCATGAGAGGATTCTCGCATGAGTTGTCCAGATTGGTTGGGACAAAACTAACGCCTAGTACTAGCTACCACTGACAGATTGTTGGAAAAACCGAGATAGTCAACAAATGGTTGGAGGGCTATCTCAGAAACTATGTATCTGGCCAGCAAAAAGCATGGGTAAAGTGGTTACACCTAGGAGAGCATTGTTATAACACCACTTACCACATGTCAATTGGAATGACACCCTTCAAAGCCCTGTATGGATATGAAGCTCCAACATTTATGGATCGGGTATTTGGGGATAATTGAGCTCCTATGGCTAAGGATTGGATTCAGGAGAGCCAAGACATACTGTAGGTCCTCAAAGACAATTTGCAAATGGCCCAGAACCAACAGAAAATCTATGCAAACAAGCATCGGGTAGAGCGTAGCTTTGAGGTTGGGGACTTGGTGTATCTTCGTTTGTAGCCCTACAGGCAGTCATCGCTCAAAATGAAAGGGACCGAGAAACTAAAACCCGAATACTATGCCTCCTACAGGATTGTTAGGCATGTAGGGGAGGTGGCCTATGATCTAGAGCTTCCAAAGGGGAGTAAGATTCACAATGTTTCCCATGTCTTTAGCCTTAAAAGGACATTGGGACAGCATGTAGGCATGTCTACTGAGCTTTCTCTACTAGACGAGGAAGGGGAGTTGATTCTAGTTCTAGAAGAAATTCTAGAGGTAAGGGAGCAAAAGCTGAAGAACAAGACTATAAAGGAGTACCTGGTGAAATGGAAAGATCTGCCAGTTGAGATGCCACATGGGAAGAGGAACAGGTGCTCCAACATTCGAGACTAAAGTTGCTTGAAAACACGCAATCTTGGGTGAGGAGGACTCTAATGTCCCCATCCACTAAGGATACATAAGAAAGGGAGTTCGCTAGCTTAATAAGTTACCCAGAGGCCAGGGTGGAAAAAATTAATCAAGAGAACATGATTCGCCTAGAAGAAAACACTACAAAAGCTAAAGTGGTGAAAAGAGGACATAGGTCCTAGGCTAATAAAAAGTCACTTTTAAATAATAAAGTGACAAAACCCACTAAAGTGACTTTATTAAAATAAAAGAGTAAAAAAGTGGCAAAAGTGGCAAAATGAGAAGTCTCTCTTCATTCTTACTTTTGCTCACTTGAGTATAGGGTTTTTGGAAACCCTCATTCTGGTTTGCTAGTTTCGGTGTTGAAACTATACAGCCTAGCTAGTTTGGGGAGTGGAATCACTCAGATTTCGCCATTGTGCTTCAAAGGAGAAAAAATAGTAAAGCTGGTGTAAGTTTTCAAAGTGTTATCAATTGATTTTAAGCTCTGATCTTGTGTATTGTTAAAATATTCTTTCAGGCTGAGAGCAAAGGGGTGAATACCATCTATTTCCAAAGGGCAAAGCACAGTTCATTAGGTTGAGTTCCCTAGAAAAGAGGGTCAAGTTTCTTCAACATTTTGTTGGCCGAGTTCTATTGAAAAAGGGGGCCAAGTTACTTGTGGGTTTGTTGACCAAGGGACTGAGTTTTCCCACTGTCAAAAAGAGGCTGACTTTGTTGTCTTAAGAAGGGACGAGCCACATCAATTTTCAGGGCTGAGCTCTGTTTTCTTTGCACAGGCTGAGTTGACACCATTCAGAGGTTGAGTTCCTATTGTGAGTGCATAACTATGTGCTGGAGATATCAGTCAAGGTTAGAAAAGGGCCTGTCTGGAAGGCTGCATAAGGTTTTCACCATATTCTCTGTGGCACGTGAGCATAACTTGCAGAGGTGACTTTTGCCATTAGTTCCATAGATCGTGGGCCTGTTCTGGGCGTATTTGCTGAGCCAACGCTCTTGTTTAGGGTTGTCACTCGTCACCAAAAGAGAACTGATATACTGGGTCTGCATTACTGAAATTCACTCCAGGTTCCTAATTATTTCTGAGGACTGTACCTTTCGTTGACAAGCAGAATGTAGGGCAGTGTATTCTCAGATTTGTGATTATTATAATCGTGTTTATGTGGACTGATATAATTTTGGGTATATTAATGGTACCATGCCTTTGATTTAGAATGTTTGTTTGGCATTGTATATATCATTTCAAATGGAACATGTGAAGGAAACAACTACAGCAAAGTGTATGCCAACTGTTTGATAAAATACGACAGTGACCCAAAATAAATAAACTCGAAAAATTTGTGGGATTTTCAAGATATTCCTCAGAGGGTATCTTACATTCTTGTATTTTTCATGTATATCATTAAATTATCTTACTTTATGATCTTGGAGTAGCCATGTGTACTCCCACAGGTTCTTTCCACTGATTATTCTTATTAGTTATTAGTCCCATTGAACAACATTTTTGGTCACTAATTGAACAATAATAATATTGTCTTATCTTATCAATATAATGGTAGCCCGTGCTGATTTTCTTGCATTTTTTATCCTTTTTTGCTGCCTGTTTATCGCAAGCCAGAAATTTGCAGCTATTTCTTTGGAAATAGCTGAGCATTTCTTGAGAAACAGGTTCCTTGTCCAGAAATGGGTAACGGAATGACAAGCCTCTTGTTCTAGTTTTCTCTTCAGTTGGCCCCCTCTGCTTTTTGCCATTGTCAATCATAAACCACATCTTATGCAAACCTGGAAAATACATTGTCTTCAAATTTTGATTTTCATTTGGAAAAATAAGTACAAAATCACCTTGAACAACATCCTGCTCCAACTGCAACATCTAACCAAGTATGCGATAGAGCATAATCCCCTTGTGGTATGCAGGTCAAACTTCATGCTGACAAGGTTTGATCACACTGTACAGCTTAAGTATTGTTTGAGTATTGAGGAATTGCTACATGTACTGCCAAAAGAACCTTCGAGGAAAGGCCAAAAGACCACAAACCTTATTACAGAGGTAGAGGCCTGAAGAACCAACTTCAACCAATTCTCTCCTAAACCTAAACTGCCAATATGACAAAGACAAAACAGTGAATACAAGAAATACAGACCGATTGGATTCTAACCTTTCCTCCAAATAGGCAGGAGGTCTAAAAACGAGGTGAAAGGATTTGCTGGTTGAAAAAATCGTAATCCCGGCTGGAGATGGTAAAGCAGTTAGAGATGTTCACTTGTTCCTTATCCTTTTCTTTAATTTTTATTATGCAGTTTAAAAACCTGAGTTTTCTTAAGATCATGGGCATTCATACAGTTTGGATCATGCCAACCTTTTATTTGTACAAAAAAATTAAATGGTCTCTGTAGATTGTTCCTCTATACACATTTTCAGATATGTTTAGTTCTATACTAGCAATCGCAAATGATCTTTTGGTGGCATGTATTATCCCACCCTTCCAACTGTGATGTCACTTGGGGTATTGCTTACACTAAAAGCACTGAAGCGGAGGTGCTAGCAGCTATTCAAGGAATTCAGTTTCTCACTACTCATTCCCTTCAATAAGTAAACAGTACATTGGTGACTCCATTATCATCATCCGTGCACTCATGAATCAAGGACATTTGTCGATCCTCAGGATTTGTAAGATATCCTCTTAGGAATATCTCTATTTTGATACTAATTTTCTGAGTTTTGCTTGGTCTGGCCTTTGTGAGATTTTGTCAAACAGTTTGATGATATATAGTTGTAGGTGTATTTTTCATCATAAATCCCAAATAAAAAGACACGGAATCACATCCACACTATGAAGTCACCTCAACTCAGCAAGTACATCTTGTATTAAGCTCAAAAAATTACATACCATAGATATAAATGCACTTCGGCAATAGAGGAATATTGTAACCACAAAACACCAGCATACATATATATAACAATAGAGTTGTAGCATTAAGTTTAGAGGATAAATCTGGACTGATATTATATGGATGACACTGATGTACAGTGCCATGCTTCAGCAGGGAATGATTGATGACATTAATGGCTCAAACAAGTATCTATAGGAGTAAACAGGTCCATCTGTTTTATAGTGACTGGGCCTCCAAGAATACTACAAATCTGGTCCTTTACTCCTTGCTTAAACTCGGCCCATTCACTAATATAAATACTGATGCTCAGACTTGTGGTATGCAGCTAGCCAAAAAGGGGAGCTCTCACCTTTGTTTGGACCACCACCAGCATGGAAGAACGCGGCCCAGATATGCCACCAAATACCTAAATGATTCGTCCCTCCTTCTACATCACTACGTCCCAGAGAATAGGAGCAGAAATTGACCTCTGCGAATTTGGAAATGCACCAGCAACTAACTGTCTTTGACCCACAATAAAATATGACAACTCGTACTTTGTGCAACGGGGAAAAACGCATGCTAGAAGGACCACCAACTCACTCCTCTTCTCTGTCTCAACTCAGTGTCTATAACAGACTACAGTAAACTCGTCCAGCAACGTAAGGAAGAAATTCGGCCTCTCTTCAACTGTAATCTTGGCCCAAGATTTGGCTTCGAACTTCCACCTCTAAAAAATATAGAATACACAAAATCAGAAGATAAAATCAACTAATAAAATCGTTACCTCCATTATCTTCCACAAATCTTCTTCTCCAATTAAGCACAATGGCAAAATCTGAGTAATTCCGCTCTCCAGCTAACTAGGGTGAGTGGTCTCAACACTGAAACTAGCAATCTGCAAGTAGGGTTTCCAAAACCCTAGACTCTTCTCCAAGAGCTCCCCAAAATTTCTTTTTCAAAGACTAAAATTAAGAGAAACTCTTCATTTTCCCCTCTTTATAATTTGTTCACCATTTTTTCCACTTTTTTACCCTTTTATTTTTATAAAGTCACTTTAGTAGTTTTTTCACTTTATAAAATAAAAGTGACTTTTCATTAACCTAGGACATGACCCTCTTATATCATTTTAGCATTTGTAATGTTTTTCCCTGGTGAATCATATTCCCTTAGTTAATTTTTCCCAACCTTAGCCTACAAGAAAGGTTAGCGGAATTCCCCCATATGCCTCCTAAGCGGTTGTAGGGGCTTATGTTTTGCAGAACAACCAGATAATCGATATTCTACCTAGATTTACCAATTTAAATGCAAAGGCATCACTGTATATCCTATTTGAAGTCAATCCTCACGCCAGCATTGCTCCAAGCCTGCTTCTGCTACCAAACCGACCGATTCCTCCCTGCCTATCTGGAGGCAAACTATCTTGTTCCCAGATCCAAAAGACTTTGGGATTGAAGTCCTTTGGCTCCCATGCCCAAAACTCCAAGAACAACACTCAATTCTCTCAATTTCCAATTGAATCGTGAGCCCAGGGCTCGTCACTCCTCCTCCCTCCGACCACCTCCAAAACAATTTCCCCAAAACCCCCCTTCTACTCTTTGTTTCCCTCCTTTCCTTAAATCACAAAGGTTCCTTCACCTCTATGTATTCTTTCACCGCCTTGTAGAAAAATATCATTTTTTGTCAAATAGTGGCTTCATTTTTAGTGTTATAGTATTAAATTTAAGGTTTGCATAAGATCCACCACCTCATCAAATTTTTTGCATTCAATCATATCGAATGACATTATAATATAAGGTGAAGTCACTTTTAATTTTGACGGTTGGTGTTTTGATTTGATATAATAGTGTATAGTCATATAGTGTTTTAACATTATGATTTGAATATAATGTTTTAAATAATGTTTATTTTTATAACATATAAGATTTAATAATATAATTTTGGATTTAGTTTATGTAATCAATTAAAAATATATTTTGGGTTATAAGCTTTGTTACACTGGAACCACTCCCGAGAGGTGGGAAACTCGTTCCAATTGTTCCCCCGCTCCCGGGAGCTTTGGAACTGTATGGGAATGTTACCTTTTCAACGGGAGCTGCAATGGGAGCTAGGGAAAGTTTTGGGAGCTTTGAAGATTGTTTTTTTGGAGTTTCGGCGTTCCCTAGGGTTGGGGAATACAAAGCCTGTAGAGAAATATGATGCACTACCCACAAAACATGACCTGTGTTGAAACCTTCGCAGGAAGAAAGGCCAAAGACATCCTTAACACCGATATCTTTAATTGAGAAACTAGAGCAATCTCTTAATGGGTTAAGAAAGCGTGTGGCACCTCGACGTAAGGGCAATATCTGGGATGTCATGCTGATGAGTATTTCTTTTTTTGTTTATGTATATATATCGCAGAAGATTGTGTGTGCATATTGTATGTGGTAGTCAATGCTTAAACATTAGAGTTGCTTTGCCTTTTTCTCTTAAGAATAACTAGAGAAACATATGTAAAATTGTTCCTTTGTATTTTTAAGCCAGATTGTTTCAAAGATTGGTCATGTGTCAGAGAACTGATAATGAACTTGACATTTTATATATATAAAAGGGAGAGACTCAGGGAGAGAGGCACCCAGAGAATATATTTATATATGAGAGATTATATATTTAATATTTATATATTTAAATTGATTTTAGTATTTGAATATTTTGATTCAATATTTATTTTGATTATTATATTAATTATATAATTAAAAAAATATTTTTAATTTTTTTATTATATAATACTACCGCTCCCAATTAGTCATTTCTTGTAAATTTTGGGGAAACCTCTAGCCGTTTCAGACACCCATAGCCAAGTTCCCAACGTTCCCACATTTCGGAAACTCATGCAACATAGGTTATAAGTGTATTTGTGTAATGCAGTATAGTTATATATACTAGGTAGTAAACCTATGTATAAACTCAATATATTCACTATATATCTTAATATATTTCTTCTATTTATGAGAGTTGGATATTTAAATAGCACTTTTGATAATAAATTCACTTATCTTATACTTAGACATTTTGCATGAGTAATTAGTATATATACTAGTGCAATGTATGTGATGCATGCATATGTAGCTATCATATGCATGCCTCGCATGCATGCTAATATTGTCATGCTACTCATGATTCGAGATGGGTCATTAGAGCAGTTGGGGACATTACAGTCTTCCCCGCCCAAAATAGTTTGTCCTCAAGCAACTTCAACTCTGAATGTTTGAGCACCTGTTCACCTTCCCAAGTGGCATCTTCAACTAACAAGTCCTTCCACTTCACCAAGTACTCCTTCACGGTCCTACTCCTCAACTTTTGTTCCCTTGTCTCCAGAATTTCCTCCGGAACCAAGACCAGTTCCCCTTCTTCATCCAAGGGTGGATGCTTGTTAAAACTAACTACATGCTACTCCAAAGCCTTTTGGAGGCAAGAGACATGGAAAACATTGTGAATTTTACACCGTTCTGGAAGCTCTAGCTCGTAGGCCACATCCTATATGGCCCATAGAATCTAGGCTTAAGTTTTCTGCCCCTTTCCTTTTGAGCAATGACTGCCAGTAGGGTTGTAGATGAAGAAACACCATACCCCCCACCTCAAAGTTGTTGAAATATGTACCTAGGTTCGGTCTTCATGATGACATGTGTAATCATGATTTTATGTATTTGATGTAATAACAAAAATAAACTTATTAATATTGACCTTGAGGCATGGATTTCATGCTCAAGGAAAAAATTATTTTCAGGTCAAGCTCCCATTGTGAGCTCTTAGGGTTGATCATTGTCATTAAAGGTCATTGTCATGTATGAGAGACCTATTTGGACGTGTTACATATTTATTTGAGTCGTTGTAAGAGTCAAAAGAACCTCCAAGGCGTTGTCACAAGTCCTCAACAAATCAGCCTTCAAAAGAAACTATAAGGAGATGTTGGCCTACGATAATGATAAGTTGGCCTGAATAGCATGGAAAGGAGCCTATATATAGAGGACTCGACCGCAATCAAGACACAATCAATCAAGCATTGCAGAAGTTCGATCAAGGGAAAAGAATGAGCCTCATACCCTAGCAAAGAAAGGAGAATCACAAAGAAAGGCAAATAGAATTGTTTGGGTCTATTTTGAGTCTTCCCTCTCACACGTGCGGACTGCTGATAGGGCACACTTTCAGCTACAGAAGGACGAAATCACAGTCAGATCTAAAAGGTGTATTAAGGGTCAAAAAGCTTGGAAATGCAAGTCGAGTTGTTGTAAGAGGAGCCTATATTCAAGCGAAGGAAAGAGGAGAAGGATTTGTCCATCTTCTAGTAACCTAGGGTTTCTGCAGTAGGGTTATATCAGATCTTGAAGGAAGCCGAGATAAGGGTTAAGAAGGAAGCATAATTACTAGCCGAAGTCACAAGGAGAAGTGTGCAAGAAGAAACACCTCTTAAATCAGCTCCATCTAGCACACACGTGTGGCATCTTGGTAGTTACAGGTAGGCCGAAGATTGCAGATCTGTAATAGAAGGTCGAAATTCAAGAGAAGCCGAGAATAGTGGTATAAAAGTCAGTTTGGCCATCGTTGGCTTGAAGAAGAAGAAGAGTTGTTCCAAGGAAGCATTCTGACTGGGTCTTGGAGAAGTTCTTGGTCAAGGGTCCTAGTCTTGGAATTCATCAATTGAAGATTCTATAAGAAAAAGAATTTTGTGGGTTTTCCTCTCAAGATTGGAGAGATTTTGGCCTTGGCTGATTGCCTATATCTTGTGTCCTTTGTCTCCTTGTTATTTATGATTTGGTAGTTGTTTGATGATAAAGAACACTAATAATAACTAAAGAAAAAGAAGAATTCAATCAAGTAAAGTAAAAATACATCACAAGCAGTTATCAAGCAAAGAGAAATAACCTACACCTGTTGCCCCTAGATTTCTCAACATGGTATCAGAGCTAAGGTGACAAGTCAAGGAAGGGCAATGCAATAAAGGACACTCAAAGCATCAAAAAGATCTTCTCATTTCCAAAGCATTTCGAAGACAAGGATTACATCAAAAGTGAAGCTTGTGCATGAATTTAACAGAAGCATCAAAGTGAATATTCAACTAAGAAATGCACAAGGAAAAATACGGTTCAAATTCGGGGAAGACAATAAATTCTAGTGTACCTTTGACAATACAAGTTCCAGGGGCACAATTGCCTCCTGTATACATCGTTTTGTTGAACCTGGCCTTGAAATACCCTTGTAAACCTTGATTTTAACTTTGAAGAAGCATCATAAACAATGGGCGCAGATCTGTTCAGCAGCAAGTGCGCCAAATTCGAGACTTTTCCCTCGATATGGGTTCTCAATATAACTCCACAGTCACTTGAACATAATAATTCAGTGTGCAATTGGATGTTGAGACCCCAAATAGAATCTCAAGGAAGTAAGAAAGGAGTTGTTGGCATCATCAAGGATTCAAGGTGATCTCCCTCTCTTTGGGGTCAAGAATCACTCTTGAAGGAAGACATCTTCTCAAAGAAGAAATCTTCAATTACCATTTCATCATCAAATTTAAGAAGGCAGCAAATTGAAGATATTGTCATCAAGAAGTATCTTTATGTCCACGTCTGAATCTATCAAAATGTCTTTTTGCAAGGAAAGCAACAAGTTAGTTGGGGCTTCAAACTTTTTTGCATGGAAGAAAAGAAAAGATCTGAACCTCATAGAAAATGAGGTCATGGAACATGCTAAGGGCTCAATCTCTAAACCTCCAAAGGAAGAAGCTCAAGCACTAACAAAATTCATGAAAGGGGAAGTAAGGGTTCAAAGGATTCTCATAGAATCCATCAAGGATCCGCTCGTTCCCTACGTGTCAAAATTAGAAACATCAAAAAAAAATATGACAAACTTGTAGAATTGTTCTCTATAAGCACTGCAGGAGAAGTGATCTCGTTAAGACAAGAACTCTACAAGTTCAAGATATCAAAAGAAGGAGGAATAGCCTCATACTCTATGAGGGTGTCAAATAAGGGACCAACTCCAAGAGTTGGGAGAAATAATGTCTCACAAGGAAATGACTACTATAGTGCTCAACGCACTACAAGAGGAATGGGGCAAATTCACATCAAACATCTATGGGAAGAAGGAAGCTACTCCATTCATTGAACTCGGGTCATTGTGCAAAATCGAAGAAACCAGGTTGAAGACAAAAATCGATGTAGGATCAAACAAGCAAGCTCAAGCATTTGCTGCCATGGCTAGGAGAAAAGGAAAGCTTGGGAAATTTGGTCCTCAGAAAAAGAAGAAGAATATGTCAAAGATTCAATGCTATGGTTGTCATGAATATGGGCACTACAAGAGAGATTGTCCTAAGCTCAAGGAGGACAACAACAAAAGAGGACGGGAAGAAGCCCATGTCACTGAAAAAGTGGAAGAAGCTGGAAAGAAGAAATCCAAGGAGGAAGTAAAAGATCTCTACTATGATTGAGATAGTCTTCCTCACCTAGTTCTTTTCAAGTTTCTGTTTCAACTTTTCTTTTGTAAAGAATAACTATCATGGTAGGAATCATTAGAAGCATGATAGGATGCATCATGTTAGGAGATGGCATCATAGAAGCATATGATTGAAGCAAGAGCTCGTGACATCATCATAAGAAGCATGAAAGATAGCTAAAATAGAATTCTATGGCAGTCACCTATAGAAGGATGTAGCTCTTGGTAACCTCATTAAAAGCATAAGTAGTACTTATGGGAAGAAGAAAGTCATCTATTATAGAGCTCATCATACATTATTCAAAAGAAGCATTTGCAGGATGAGGATGATCAAAATCCTCCATTGGAATCTTCATTGGAAGGCTCACCTACTGGAAGAAGCAAGTGTCTCGCCAAGAATTCCACCTTGCATGGGATTCATGGGATGATGGTATGATGTCAAAAGAAGTGAAGCAAGTCAAGGTGATTGAAGTTTTTCAATCAAGGAAGTTGTCGAAGTCTAGATGACCAAAAGGAAGAGATGTGGTAATGTATGCTTGTATTTGATCAAATTGATTCATGTCATATAGTTGCAGATAGCATGGATAAATGCTCTACCTCATGAGCATGATCAAGAGAAAAGGATCTCCCCTTTGGGAAGGATGCATAAAGGCATGGTTCACATATTGACTAGATGAAATCAACATAATAAGTCCTCATATGGAAAATGAGGTGGTTGACAAAAATTGAAGGAACTATGGATGGAAGTTCCTGAGGAGCAATATGTGAAGAAAGTAAGGAGAGATCGTGAAAGATGTGAAGAAAGTAAGGAGAGATCGTGAAATATGCAACTATAGTCACATAAAAAAGGAAATCAACATCTAGAAAGATTGATCGTGACATCTCCATGGAAAAGATATGAAGACTCCGATGAAGTATGGAAAAAAATATGACTCTTGATATTTAATATCTTTTTGGAGATGTGTCAATTTGAATGCAAGATGTTGATACAACAAGCAGATGTCATGATGTAAGACCATCACAAAGGTAATTTGATGTTCATTTTTTATTTTTGAATAATATCTGGATGGGCTAATATAGGGCTACCAAAGGAGTTGTGGATCTCGCCTACAACTAGTACTCATGTGCTAAAAGATCCTAAAGGAAACATGATGTGAAGAAGGTAGATGTATGAAGGAAAGCCAGATATGGACTAATGGATCACTTTCCAATGAAAGAAAGGATAACATGACTGACAAGATTCATGAATGAAAGTGATGGATGGTCGATGCCCTACAAAGAAGTCCCAACAGATGAAGACTCCATAAACAATGAAGATGAAATTCATGACATTGAAAGAGGGAGCCCTACAAACAACTGATTGTCCCATGATCTCCACCTAAAAGAGTTGTTGGAAGCAAGTCCCTGGTTAAAAGGGAGCTTGGCCAAGTCCCTAGTTAAGAAAGAGCTTGGGTACATTCCTTTTATGGGAATGGGTATATTCTTTCATAGGAATGAGTATATCCTCCCTAGCTAAAAGGGAGAGGTAGACACGTCATTTTTGTCTTCACTTGGGAAGAAAGAATGAAAGATTGGGTAAGCATCTGGCATCTGATACTCTTTGAGGATGTAGTAGGGCATCTAAGATAAGTGTAGTCCTAGAGGACTAATATTCTTCAAGGACTGGGAATCCAAGATAAGAATAGTCCTAGAGGGACATACCCTGAGAGAACCCGGATGGGGTATGTTCCTTGAGAGACAATGTTGAAGATGTCTATAAATCATTGGTCTCGCCATCATTGTGCTTTGATCTTGTGGAGAGATAGAATTGTTAGTCAAGGCCTTGCTATGTGACAAAGTTGGATGATATGATGCTATACAAATGGGTTACCAATCCGACTCATCTTATGAGAATTCTTCAGATTGAGAATGTCCAAGTACCTTGTATGGATTATGAATACCTCCCTAGTTAAGAGGGAATGTTGAAATATGTAACTAAGCTTGGTCTTCATAATAACACGTGTAATCATGATTTTATGTATTTGATAATAAGAAATATAAATTTATTATTATTGATCTTGAGGCATGGGTTTCATGCTCAAGGAAAATTTTATTTTTAGGTCAAGCTCCCATTGTGAGATCTTAGGGTTGGTCATTGAGTCATCAAGTCATTAAAATTCATTGTCATGTATAAGGGACCCATTTGGGCATGTTACATATTTATTTGAGTCATTGTAAGAGTCAAAAGACCCTCCAAGACCTTGTCACGAGTGCTCAACAAGTCGGCCTTCAAAAGAAGCTATAAGGAGAAGTCAGCCTAGGATAATGATAAGTCAGCCTAAATAGCATGGAAAGGAGCCTATATATAGAGGACTCAACCTCATTCAAGACACAATCAATCAAGCATTGCAGAAGTTCGATCAAGGGCCAAGAAAGAACCTCATACCCTAGCGAAGAAAGGAGAATCACAAAGAAAGAAAAATAGAATTGTTTGGGTATGTTCTGAGTCTTCCCTCTCACACGTGCGGAGTGTTGCTGGGACACACTTTCAGCGATAGAAGGACGAAATCACAGTCAGATCTAAAAAGTGTATTAAGGGTCAAAAAGCTTGGAAATGCAGGCCGAGTTGTTGTAAGAAGAGTCTATATTCAATCAAAGGAAAGAAGACAAGGATTTGTCCATCTTCTAGTAACATAGGGTTTTTGCAATAGGGTTATATCAGATATTGAAGGAAACCAAGATAAGGGTCAAGAAGGAAGCATACTTACTAGCCGAAGTCACTAGGAGAAGTGTGCAAGAAGAAACACCTCTTAAATCTGCTCCATCTAGCACACATGTGTAGCATCTTAGTACTTACATGTAGGCCTAAGATTGCACGTCTGTAATAGAAGGTCGAAATTCAAAAGAAGCCAAGAACAGTGGTATAAAAGTCAATTTGACTATTGTTGACTTGAAGAAGAAGAAGAGTTTTTCCAAGGAAGCATTGTGACTTGCTCTTGGAGAGGTTCTTGGTCAAGCGTCCTGATCTTGAATTTCATCAATTGAAGATTCCATAAGAAGAAGAATTTTGTGGGTTTTCCTCTCAAGATTGGAGAGGTTTTGGCCCTGGATGATCGCCTCTATCTTGTGTCCTTTGTCTCACTGTTATTTATGATTTGGTGGTTGTTTGATGATAAAGAACACTAATAATAACTAAAGAAAAAGATGAAGTCAACCAAGTAAAGTAGAAATACATCACAAGCAATTATCAAGCAAAGAGAAATCACCTACACCTATTGCCCCTAGATTTCTCAACAAAAGCTACACTCCACCCTATGCCTAACTGCCTAGACTTTTTTGTTGGTTCCGAGTCATTTGCAAGTTATCCTTGAGGACCTGTAGAATGCCCTAGCTCTCATGAACCCAATCTTTAGCTAAACGGGCCCAGCTAAATCCAAATATCCAGTCTGCAAAAGTTGGGGCATCGTATCCAGACACTGCATGTAAAGGGACCATTCCCTTCAAGCAAAAGCAAAAAAAGTTAGGCACTCCATTCTGATTTATGTGGACCTATGCCTATAACTTCTCTTGGTGGCTACTTGTATTATGTAATCTTTGTGGATGATTTTTCTCGCAAAACTTGGATTTTATGTTTGAAAAACAAAAGTCAAGCATTTAACATGTTCAAAGACCAGTGTTGCACGAAGCGCCCCCCCCCCCGGATCGAAGCTCCGAAGCGCGCCCCGTACGGAAGCGCCTAGGAAGCTTCCTCGGAAGCGGCGCTTCCGAATTCGGAAGCGGCGCTTCGGCATTTTAAAACGCTTCCTGGAATTTCCGAAGCGCCGCTTCCATGCCTCCGAAGCACGCTTCGTACGGCGCTTCGGAGCAGGAAGCGGCCACTTCGCGCACGCTTCCGTACGCTTTAGCGAAAAGGGGCGCGCCCAAGGGAAAAAAAACACTCTTTTTTTAATTTTTTTTTTAAGTTATGTTCACTCAACATTAAGGGGGTGGGTTAGGGTGAGGTTAGAGTGAGGTTAAGGTGAGGAATGAAAAGAATAAAGCCCCCATTCATTCCTCATTTTCTCACTTTGAGTTTATGAGAGTTGGAGAAGAGAAGAGAGGAGAGGAGAAGAGAAGAGAGGAAAGGAGAGGAGCAGAGAGGAGAGCTTGGAGGAGTGAAGAAGGAGGAGCTAGGAGAAGGAGGAGGAGCTTGGAGCAAGATCTTGGAGGACTTCATCTACAAGAGCTAAAGAGGTAAGTTCAAACCCCAAACTCCCTTGTTTTTTTGACAATTTTTTTGTATTTTTCTCCTCCCTCTCCTACTCTTTCCCATTGTTTCTACTTGCTCCTTTATTTACAGGTTGTCCACCACCTATATCCATATTCCAAGATGGTGTTCTTTTGGCTTCTATGTATCATTCCACTCTTGGTTTTAATGATGGCAAAGGTGAGGAATAGAAGGGAAGAAACAGAAGAGGACATTGGTGATGGTCCTACTAGGAGTGACCCAATGTATGATGAGGAGGAAGGGCTTGAAGAGGAAGGGGATGAACCTGAAGGGGACACTGAAACACAAGATGGGAAAGCTACATCAACACCCTTGTGGAACTATGTGACCAAACTTGATGGGGGAAAGGGTGGTGGATCTTACAAATTTGTGTGCCCTCATGGTTGTCATGGAGGAAAACCATATTGTGGTTCATATACCCGTCTGAGGAGGCATCTTTGTGGGGTGCTGGACAGTGATGAAAAAAAGGGTTCTGTGGGGGTACAAATTTGCCCAAACATTTCAACTAAAGAAAGAAGAAAATACATCCAAATAGAGATGGCTGCACAACAAAAAAACAAGAAACAAAAAACTCATTCTGAATCAAGTGCAACCTCTAAATTTGGTAGTTGCTCATCTCCTCATGGTACTTCTGCAAACTCTGGAGGTAGAATAACAATAGGGGATTTCCTTAATGTTGCTGGGAGGGATGATGTGGATGGAAAGATAGTCCGTTTTCTTTGTGCTTGCGGTGTACCATTCAATGTGCTTCGCTCTCCCTATTGGCATGAAATGGTAAAGGCCATCAATGAAGCCCCAAAAGGATACAAGGCCCCCAACTATGAGAAAGCTAGAACAGTGTTATTAGAAAGAGAAAAAGCTAAGGTTCAAAGAGCTTTGACACGTTTTACAAATGAGTGGGTAGATTCTGGCGTATCCATTGTATCAGATGGGTGGACAAATATTAGAAACCAACATTTGATAAATTTTCTTGGTGTTTCTTCTAGTGGTGCAGTATTTATTGCATGTCATGACTCCTCCTCCATCACTGCATCTGCACAAAACATTGCAGATCTCCTATTGAAATCAATCAAAGATGTTGGTCCGAATAATGTGGTTCAAGTGATCACAGATAATGCAGCAAATTGTAAGGCAGCATGAAAAATTATTGAGCGTACTCATCCACACATCTTTTGGTCTGGGTGCCTGGTTCACACATTGAACCTTTTGATGCATGATATTGTGAAACACAAAGAATGTGGGTGGATTGCTGAGGTTTACAGGAGAGGGAAGCAGCTCATTAAATTCATCACAGGGCATACAAGGGTAAACTACTTCTATGGCACTTACTCCAAGTTGCAATTGCTTAAAATTGCAAAGACAAGATTTGCTAGTTATTACCTCACCTTTAGGCAGCTAGTGAAGGTGAGACAAGCTTTAACTAATCTGGTGTGTGCTGAAACATGGGATGAAATTAACACTGACATAGATGGTGCTAATGCAGTCAAGGACACTGTTCTTGACAGTTACTTTTGGTCACAGGTTAAATATGTTTTGCAATTCACCAAACCAATTTATTACATGATCAAGTTTGCAGATTCAGATCGACCAGTAATTAGGGAGGTGTATGAGCAAATGGATAGCATGTTGGGGCAGATTAAAGACATTGTTGAGCCTAGAGATATCACCTTGTACAATTATATTCGTATAGAGGTGGAAAACCGATGGGAAATGCTAAATGTTCCATTGCATGCATTAGCATATGTTTTGACACCTAAATACTATCATCCATCATGGCTTTCAACACCAGCACCTGGGGGGGGGAAGTAGGAGAAAACCACACCAAGATCAAGAGGTTCACAAAAAATATATGGCTGCATTGAGTAAATTAATCCCTAATGAGGAGGAGGCTGCATTGGTACGGAGACAGGTGAGCAACTATACGCTCAACACTAGTCCATTTGGGAGCATGCATGCAATTAAAGATCGAGAGACTTTTTCTGCTCTTGAGTGGTGGAACATGCATGGAGGGGGTACTCCACTTCTACAGAGTTTGGCATTGCGGGTGCTATCACAGGTGGTAAACACTTCTTCTGCAGAGAGGTGTTGGAGCTCTTATTCTTTCATCCACAGTGTTAAAAGGAACAGGTTGAATTTAGACTGGGCAGAGAGCTTGGTTTATGTTCATTACAACTTGCGATTGTTGTCCCATTACTGTGAAGATGCAAAGTCTAATAAAGACTTGTTGATTTGGGACAAGAATCCAGAGGAGCCCAATTTGGAGGATGGAGTGTTGCGGCTAGAGCAATTAGAGGATGCTCTTATCCAGGTATGTCCATTGTGGTATGAATTTTCCAATTTTCCCTTATAAAGCATTTCTCTAATTCATGTTTTTAATTTTTTTTGTTAACTAGTGTTTTTTTTTTGCATGAATTTTTTGAGCGATTCTAGGATGATGATGACCGTGTTGATATGCCACCACCCCCACCCCCATCTGGTCCCTTGGTTCCTAGGTTCCATGGTTCAACACCAACAACAGGGGGTTCTTCTTCATCAGTTTCAGTGCCACGACTTCCACAGGCACCATCTTCTTCATTGCCACCACGTGGAGGCCCGCCACCACGTTCTATTCGTGGTGGAAGGAGGAGAGATTAGTAGATATATTCACAATCTACTACTTTTTGTCATAGATTACTCATTAGACTTGTAGACTTGTGAATTTGAATTTTGAACCTTTTTGGCTTGGCGGTGACCAAGTGACATATTTTGTAAACATTATTATTTGAATTTTGGACATGACAAATGTTGACAGTTGCTCACTTGCTAGATAAATCATAATATGCTCTATGTTTTATGTTTTATAATATGCTTAAATGTTTTATGTTTTATAATATGCTTAAAAATTTGATGTATGTTTGTAATAGCTAGAATATAGATGATTGTTGTACATTACTACATACTAGTAACTACAATGGAATCATGGATGCCATATCTATCTTGATTTATGCAAAAATATGCATGTTTTCATGTCTTCTACAATTAATTTGGTATTTGGGATGTTTGTTTTGAGTATAAATGCAAAAAAATATAAAATATATATATATATATAGCAGACGCTTCCGCGGACGCTTCGCTTCCTAGATTTTTGGAAAATGACGCTTCGGCGTCCCCGCTTCCAAAAAACGCTCCCGCTTCGTGCAACATTGTCAAAGACTTTAAAGCTATGGTAGAAAAACAAACTGGAAAACAAAACAAAATCTTCAAATCTAACAAAGGAGGAGAGTTCACTTCAAATGATTTCATTGACAACTGCAAAGAAGTTGGAATCAAGAAAGAGACCACTATACCATATAACCCAGAACAAAATGGTGTAGATGAAAGAAAGAACAGAACTATCATGGAAGCAATCAAAGTTATGTTGCATGATCAAAATCAACCAAAGTTTCTCTGCGGAGAAGCCGCTAACATTGTTGTCTATGTCCAAAATAGATCTCCACACCGAGCCTTAAACAACAAGACTTCTGAAGAAGTCTTCACTGGTGAAAATCTTGAAGTTGGGCATGTTACCGCTCAATAAAACAAGGTCCTAGAAGGGGTTCCTATAGAGCGACTACTAGGTCAAAGGGCAATAATGGAGCAATAGTCCATTGTCACCTCAACTAAAGCTCCCTACTCTTTACGAACTCTCACCGATGGGAGGAGTCCCGGTATGAGGGAAATGACTATGAATGGTAAGTCAATGATTGGATAGATAGTGATTTCAAGAGCCCATTCACAGGAGAGACTCAAATTATGGACTTGCTTGCTTTAGAAGCAAGGTGTGGGGCTCTCCAAGAAAGGCTCAAAGGAGACCTGGACCTAGGGAATATAAATATTGCTTGATAAGAATACCCTAGACCTAGGATTCCTAAGGGAAGAGTGTTTCTAGGTGGCCTTTGTGAAATAATGAATGATGAAAGGTTTGGGACCATAAAGAACCCCAAGTGGACCCAAGCCAGGTCTAGGGGTTTTGGGTGAAACTTTAAACAAAAGACCTAGACCAAGCAAAAGAGGAAAAAAGGATCAACGAAATTAGATTTTGTTTGATTTGTGATGCAATGACCCTTGATGAAGCCACTAACCAAGGAAACCTAGGGACAAGAACAAAGTTGGAGCTAGGGCTTGGGATAACTCCAAATCTAGCTGTGGAAAATTCTTCAAAATTTATGAGGGCCTAGAGAACAACCCAGCGCAGTTGTAGCCCAACTTGCTCTGAAAATGGATGGCTCAATTGAATTTCGCTTGATGCCCTAGGAGAACTCTAGGGTTAGGGCTTAGAAAGGAGAAAAGGAGGTGAAAGAAATATTCGTTAAGGTGATCACCAACGATAAGATCAGTGCCTAGCCTATTCGGAGAATGGAGTCAATGTGCTTTCAATCTTTAGAGTATTTTTATCCGAGTCTTCTAACAACTTTGCATGGCCCTAAAGGCAATAACTAGGTCACCAAAAGATTTTATACTTCTTGTTGTAGCAATTTGATGACTTCTCAATGCAATTATGGAGATAATGTACCCCTAGGAACATTCATTCACTATGCCCAAACATGTAACATGCAATTCCCTCACAAGATCAATAATTTGACTAATTCGCATTAAATTAGGGCAAAATTTCAGATTTCATGAGCAACAATCCCATACGTTATACATGTATATAATAAAGAGAGAAAAATAGATCATGAAAAACACTTACAAGTATAGCGAGTATATCCAATCATCAAATTGAGACAAAATCGAAGCTCCAAGACCAAGAAAGATATCCAAACACCGAAATGCATCAAAGATTCTCCAATTCGTCCTCAAATAGGTATAGCAAAATTCTCAAGAGAGAAAGGAATACAAATCCAAGTGATGATGAGGAATGAAATGGTGCTCTCCTCAATATATATGATCCTCTAAGGGATTCGATTTGCCTAATTTGGCCTAATGATGCCCCTAATAATAAAATAATGCACAAATAACATCCTTTGGTGACAAGCCCACCAAATAGCTCCATAATATGAAAAATAAGCCTCTCAAGAGGGCCGAAAAGGTAATACAATAGCTAAGAGGGCCATTTGAAAGGCCTAGTGAAGTCTAATATGTGCCAAAATGAATGGAAGGGCTCCAAAAATAGTGATGAAGGGGGTGGCCCCTTGATCTCCAAGCAAATGACCTATGGTGCCCCAAAGTGGCTATGGGGGCACAAAAACATCCTCATGGGTCTCCAACTGAAACGAATAGGCATGTATCCCATCTACACGGGTTGAACAATGATGCAATCCCTCCCTTTGTCTCCCATGGCGAGACACAACCTCATTTGGGCCCTAGATCAACTGCCAAGTGTGTGGTGCAAGTGTGTAGTCGATTGTGCAAGGTGGTCCAGGTGCATCATCATCATCAAACAAGTGGAACACGAGCGAGCAATGAATGGTGTTGAAGGATCCCATGGCATGGAAATCTACTCTCTACTATAGTGGAGGCCCATGGCTCTCAATGCACACCCTACAAATGCCAATAAGACCCTCTGGAGGGCTTGGACCCCGTATAGGGAGACCAAACCCCAAGATGAAGACCCACCTGCAATCCTGTATAAGATCCAATGTGTCTCCTCACCTTCTAGTATAACAAATCATTAGTGTAATTGAGCAAATGAACTTACAAATCATGGAACCAAGTGGGCACTTCATAGTGGCATGCCCTTCCATAATGGTCTTTAGGGTGTACAGGTGTCTCCAAGTTCAAGAGGGAGGTTAATCAAAGACCCTATTAGGTGGTTTCAACCTCTAACGGAGTGATAGATCCATGTTACATTTGTCCTATGGCTAGTGGCATGTGATATAATGATGGAACGGAGTGGGGCATCAAGAGAAGGCTCCAAGCCACATGCCATGGTACAAGGGTAGCTACAATGAGAAAAGTCCACACTTGGGTGTATAGATGCAGGAGGGAGCAATCATGGTAAATGAGTTACCCTGACCTTTGTTTTCCCACCCTTCCTCATTTGCCTTTTGCTTTTTATTGATTTTTCTTTTATAACTGCTCAGGGATCTAGGGGATGAGAGCATGATGCGAATGATATAGCAGTGAACACCCCCTTAAGGTTGGGTAGTTTATCGCCCACCAAGGTTGGGACAATCATGGGTTCCTTAATCATGCAGGGGGGCAATACGAGGGGCCCTAGGAACCAGAGTGATGGCCATGATGATAGGGGTAAAGCTCATGTTAACTTTTGCCCATGTGCTAAATTTGTATGTTCTGGCCATCTTTTGCATTTTATGGTACATTTCCTGTTGAAAGTGGCCAAATTATGCTTTTTACTTCTTCTTTTTTATCCATCAACCTTGCCCCCCATCATTCGAAGCTCGACCCAAAGTGTGGACAACAGGAGGGGGGGGCTAACTCCTTGTGGCCCAATGGACAAATGTGGACCCGAATGGGAAATATATGAAGAGAGGTTATAATGAGCAGAGGGGAGTGATGTATGTGGTGTCGGGAAGCGGGGCCACACAACCCAAATCCGGATTTCCCATGTAATGTCACTCCTAAGCTAGTAGCCAATAAAGGAGATCCCATGGGACTAAGATACAAGGTTAACCACCAAATTGGACAAGGGGACAAGAGCACAAACCAAGCCCCATCTTTCCGCCGAATCTTGCCACTAATCCATACCCAGAAGTGTCCATGATAAGTAAGCAAAAATACCCAACTACATAATGAAAGCCATACCTTTAGAGTTGGTAGGCCCACCTTAAATTTATGATCATAACAAATGGGCGAGGGTACAGAATGGCTAGCTCAGGTGGCAGAGATGATGGCACATCGAGCTATCTAGTGGTTGCAAGGGGTTGTTGGCTACCGGCTGAAGACAATCTACAAGAAAAAAAGTTCTCCTATGGGTGTCACCCACAGATGGTGGGTAACGGGGCACTTGAGGATCTTTGGTTACCCTATCTATTTTCATTTGCCAAAGGACAAGAGGAACAAGCTGGACGCTTCAAGTAAGAAAGGTAAGTTTGTCGGTTATTGTGAAAATTCTAAAGCTTACAAAATATATGTGCTTGGTCGGAGAACTATAGAGTTTAGCAGAGATGTAACATTTGAAGAAGATGCAGCTCTTGGAAACGCAAGAGTGTTGGAGAATGTAACTAGATTCGGTCTTCATAATGACCTTTGTAAACATGACATTGTATTTCTTGTATATAAAAAGAGAAAAAAAAAAATTATTTGTTGAAGCATGGGTTTCATGCTTAAGTCTAGGTCAAAGCATGTTCTTCATGCTTCTAGGACTTTCTAGGTCAAAGAAGATTTTTTCTCATGTATTATAGTCCCATTTGGACTCATTATAACAAAGGAAAATAATCACTTTTGAGTCAAGAAAGCAAAATTATCCTCCAAGACTAAGTCGCCCTAACAAGGACAAGTTGACCTAAAGAAGCCTATTCGAACCCTCAAGAAGGCTATAAATAAGATGAAGTTTGACTCATTTGATACACTCACTCACTCAAATTCAATTTGCAATAGCGAAGAAGGAAGAAGAACAAGAAAGACAAGAAGAAGAAGTCGAAGAAAGGAAGATCTCTTGGGAAATACTCTTTTTCTGTCCACACATGCGAAGGTTTCTAGGTTTTTTTGCGAGTTGCAGGGGTCGAAATTGCAGACCTAAGTTGCAAGGCCGGAACTCTGAATTGAGACTGCTTTGACTAGGTTTGACCTTCGTTGACTTTGGAAGAATTTGGCTCATTTGGAAGAGATATTGTTGTTAGGTTGGCTTGGTGCATGGGAGGAATTTTGGCTTTGGTCTTGGGTCTTGGAAGTCTCATCTTGAACTGATTCTATAAGAAGAGAAGTATTATTTCTGGGTTTTCCCCTTGGAGGGGTTTTGCCTTGGCTTGGAGCCTATATCTTGTGTACTTTGTCTCTTTGTGATCTTCATTGTTTTTGGTAATTGCTTGATGAACAAGAAATAAAAGTAATAGAAGGCACACTAATATCACAAGTAATTATCGAGTAAGGAAAGTCAAACATAATATACAAGATCCTTGATTTTCCAACATGGTTTCAAAGCTAAGGTGCAAGAAGGAGATTGAAGATCACATCTTAGTTGGCACTTTCTTCTCAATGGCAAGGTTTATGAAGAAGGGTTTCAAGTTTCTTGGGAATCTCATTGTAACCATCAAAGGAAACATTTTGAAGAATATCTTCAAGCTAGCAAAAGAAGTGATGGATGGAAGTTTCTTCTTCGCTCTCTCTGGCACTTTCAAGGATGATAATATATGGGTTATTGACAGTGGAGCTTCCAGACATATGACAAGTGAATGCAGTCAACTCTAGACTTTGTCAAAAGGAACCTCTTCTCATTCAGTTGAACTTGGAGACAAGAAGAGCTATCAAGTTAAAGGAATTGGATCTACTTCGTTGGAGCTAGAGACCATTGGGAGCACCCATCTCAATAATATATTGTATGTTTCAGGATGGAAGAAAAATCTACTTTCTATTTCTTGTCTAGAAGATAAAGGTGATAGGATTGTTTTTGTTGATGACAAAGTTTTGGTTTTGGGAAAGAGCTCTAGTATTAATCAGTGTTGATAATATCGCCGAAATATCGGCGATATTCGCAAATATCGCGATATTTTCGGCGATACGAAATTTCGGCCACGAAATAGCGCGATATTTTCATGTTTTTAATTTCTCGCGAGAATTCCGAAATTTCGGCGATATTTTCGTAAATATCGCGCTACGACTGTAAATATCGCCAGGTTAGGTTTAATCGGGTTATAAAATGGTTATTGTGTTTTCGATGCCCGTCACTTTGTTTTCGTGCGAGCTGGAGAGTGAGACGGAACCGGTGGCGGTCGGTGCTGCGAAGGAGGGTTTACCCGGTGCTTAAAACTTAAAAGGTATGAATCGTTCACATTGAATCCGACATCGTCCGACGTCTTCACTGTTCAACAGTCAACTTCAGTGCCGCTGCGTTTACTGTATATACTATATACAAACGCTGGTTTACAACTGTGTTTTATAACATGTTGCATATAGTTCAAAGTTTCAAACTTCATATTACATAACTTCGTTTTAATCACCGCTACCAGCCTACCACTATATATATTATAACCGTCAGGAATCCACGAAGACTATAATCGTTGTCTTTAATAAATAATGTAGGGTGGTATGAATCGTATGATAATTTTGTGACTATGGGAAATTGTGTAGTAACTCGTTTGTATGGGGCAGTACTTTCTACTTGAAACCAACTGCTTCAAATTTTCAAAATGACAATGCTGAAACTGCCTTACTGCTGCATAGTGACAATGATGTAACTGCCAGGCTACAGCATATGAAACCCTAACGCAATTATGCCTCAAATCAAAATGTACAGTAAAATACTAAAATATTGAATCTTGATACCCTTACAACCTGCTATCCTGTTGCAAATATATAATAGTGAAGCCTAACTGGACAATAACAAACACTCTTACAGGTGAGTCGGTGACAAATGACAATACTGTTGAAGCCTGAAAGTGACAGAGAGACTTTTGAAAGTAACACCCTTACTTCTGTAGAGTTGCAATAAGCCAGAGTAGTGACTATGAAACCGTTGCATATGTTCTCAAGGAATAGGCTTAAGATAGTCTAAACTTTAGACTCTAAAGTTTCTAATATCTATTTCAATTTTCCATACACAAGGTGACAGCTTATTGGTGTGAAATTTGAATGGGTTCTGTTCAGTGTTACCCCTCATATTATCTGAGGCCTTATACCTGCGATTTTCATCACAGTGTGAATCTTTATGCCATTTAGAGTCTAGACTAATTTTAAATGTTTTTATTTTTTATTTTTATTGTGTGTATTTTTAATGTTTTTAGTTTTTTAAATGCACTGAAATCAAGAAAGAATCAAGATATACAGTTTCTCTACTAAAAAGTAAAAACATAATTACAGCAAGCTATCCTTGGCACTTGCTGTGATTTAAAATTTTAACGTATAACTGAATTAAGCAGTGTTGAACAATACCTTGACAAGTCTGGGCAGCAAGGACTGACAGTTAAACAAATTAAGTTTTAACTTTTAACTGTCATTTTCTTCAGAATTTTATAAATTTATATATTAAAAAAACAAGGGTTATATATTACTTAATAACTTATTAAGTTACTAATTCCAAAAAAAATTTGGTGCTGTAGGTTTCCTTTTGAGTTAGCCCACTACAAAATACAAATATGCCAAAAAACTTGGACCCATTTTGGGAGTATGGGATCCCTGATGGTGGGACAAATCGTGCATATCTTTCATGCAAATTGTGTGGGGACAAGATGACAGGTGGGGTTACACGACTGAAATACCATCTTGCTAGACTCACTGGACATGATGTTGGCATTTGTCAAGTTTCTAGTCCGGAGCTTATACGAAAAGCTCTTGAGGCAATTGAAGAAAAGGACAGAAAGAAGGAAGAGGCGGAAAGAAACAAAGCTGAACGTGCAGGTAGATCTTTTGGGATATCTTCTCCTGATTTTGATGTTCAGGGTAGTGGCCCTACTGGCCCTAGTGGGAGGGGCTCCACAACTGGCACACCATCACATGCTAGCGCTACTGCTAGTGTGAATGCGAGGTCATCATTTTTTGTTCCACGAACAGGAGCTGGAGCACAACCTGGCATAAAATCGGTTTATAAAAAAAAGGAGAAGCAAGAAGCAGATAGAGTCATGGGGAGGTGTATTTTTTGGAGCGACTTACCTCTCAGCATCACAAAAAACAATCCATTTTGGCAACCAATGTGTGATGCTATTGTTGTTGTGGGCCCAGGGTACAAAAGTGCCACATATGAGGAGTTGCGGGGGCCAATTCTTCAAGCAGAAAAAGAGGACATCAACTCTAGATTGGCGGAGTTGAAACAGACATGGGAAGTCACTGGATGCACAGTGATGTCTAATGGTTGGACAGATAGGAAGGGTAGGACCCTTCTAAATTTCTTGGTACATTGTCCTAAAGGTACCATGTTTATTAAATCGTTGGATGCATCAGAACATATCAAAGATGCAGCAACGATATGTGAGTTGTTAGATGGGTTCATTCAGGAGATTGGTGTGCAGAATGTGGTGCAAGTCGTAACAGACAATGCAGCTAATTATGTGTCTGCCGGCAGAATGCTTATGGAGAGGCATCCCACATTGTTCTGGACTCCATGTGCAGCGCATTGTCTTGATTTGTTGCTTGAGGATATGGGGAAACTCTCCTTCATCAAGGAGGCAGTTGATATGGCTAGGAGCATCCCCAAGTTTATTTATAACCATGGTTTTGTTCTTAGCCTTATGAGGAGGTTCACTAGAAACAAGGAGTTGCGGCGTCCTGCCATCACACGTTTTGCCACAACCTTTATTACTCTTCAGTCTTTGCTTCGATGTCAGTACGAGTTGAAGCAAATGTTTGTGTCTGATGATTGGCGTGCTTGTACATACAGCAAGAGACCTGATGGGAGAGCCATTGCAAAAATGGTGTACTCTGAGACATTTTGGCGTGGAGTACAAGAAGCATGTGCAGTTAGCGAACCTATAGTAAAGGTTCTTAGATTGGTGGATGGAGAGAAGCCTGCAATGCCTTATTTGTATGAGGGCATGGATAGGGCCAAGGAGGCCATTCGTTCCTATTATGCAGACAAGGGTTCTGCTGGCCTTAATAGGCAGATGATGTTATGGGATGTGATCGATAATCGGTGGACAGGGATGCTTCATCGACCCATTCATGCAGCAGCACTCTTCCTCAACCCTGCATTTGCATACAAATGCAAGTTTCGTTTTGATGGCGAGGTGATGGAAGGGCTCCATACCTGTATTCAGAGGATGGTACCTGATTCTGAGCTTCGTAGCAAAATCAAGCGCGAGGTACAGAGTTATCAGGATTGTGTTGGCCTATTTGGCTTTGATGATGCCATTAAGGAAAGGGCCCTCTTCATGCCACGTAAGTGACAAGTCATCACTCATTAGAAATTAGAAATTTGAATTTAATTATGTTTTAACTTTTAACTTTTAACTTTTAAGTTTTTGAATTTTTTATTTCATTATTTTGTTGTAGATCTTTGGTGGCGAAGCTATGGTGCAAGGGCACCAAATTTGCAAAATTTGGCTATACGAATCTTGAGTCAAACATGTAGCTCTTCAGGGTGTGAGCGCAATTGGAGTGTATTTGAGAAAATACACGCCAAAAAGCGCAACAGGGATAACTTTGAACTCAAGCCTTCAGTTGAGCAATTACACTTATTGTAATTTTTAATTTTTAATTTATGACCTTCAAGTGTCAAGAGTCAAGAGTCAAGACTCATTACTTTTTTTGACACTCTTACAGGTTGGAGTTCGCACGCCTCAACGATTTGGTGTATGTGCATTACAACATCCGACTTCGAGTGAGGCAAATAGAATCACCAGTGGATCCAGATGCCATTTCCTTAGACAATATTGATGTATTGTCTCCGTGGAGGGTGGAGTCTCAGGAGCCCATATTGGAGGAGTCACCTTCATGGTTGGAGGAGCCAGTGGCAGATGATCCATTAGAGCAGGGGCAGCAAGAGGAGGACTCGGAGTCAGAGGAGCAGCAGCACTTAGAGGAGGAGCAGGAGGAGCTGGAGGAGGACACTGCGGGAGCATCAGCATCAACACCATCTGCTATAGATATAGGAGAGCATAGCTCCATGCCTATCACTCATTATTTGACATTAGGTGCAGAGGCAGTGTCAGGGCCTTCTACTACTAGGGGCAGGCCTGACAAACAGCCCATCATGTTTTCCCGTAAAAGGGGGAGAGGGCAGTAGATAGATAGCTGCTAGTTTTATTTGTTATGCTACATGTAACTCATGATGATGAGATACTTTTATTATTATATGTGATGTTATTTTGTATTGGTTCTCCACATTTGAGTCCTTGAATGGACAATTATCAGGGATTAGCACGATTTGGTATCGCCTTTGATATATCATTTCTATTTGACATCATATATATCAGTGTTTTCTTCATATTTATGTGCCAATGTGTTTAAACTTTATTTCATGTTGTTATTGCTTTATATGTTTAAAAATCTGAAAAAAATGAATATATTATGCATTTTTTATGCTTGCTTTTGTTGTTTAAATTCTGAACATGAAGATGTTGCTTTAAAAATTAAAATAGTTTCTTGAGTGTTTGCTGGGCACTGTATAGTTATACTCATTTAATGCCAATTTTTTGTTTTTTTTTGTGCCCTAGGTTTGAATTAGTTCACTACAAATGTCAAATATGCCAAAAGCCTTGGACCCATTTTGGGAGTATGGGGAGGTTGTTGGTGGGGCAAATCAGGCATATATATCATGCAACTTGTGTGGGACCAAGATGTCAGGAGGGATTACACGATTGAAATACCATCTGGCTAAACTCTCTGCATATGATGCAGATGTGATGCCTTGTATGGTTTCTAGTGCAGAGGTTATACAAAAAGCTCGTGAAGCAATTGCTGAACAAGACAGAAAGAAAGCTGCTAGGGAGAGGCCAATGGTCTCAGATAGATAGCTGCTAGTTTTATTTGTTTTGCAACTTTTGCTACATATAAGTTTATAACTCATGATGATGAAATACTTTTAAAGTTTTATATATGTGATGTTGTTTTGTTTGAGTCCTTGATTGGACAATTATCACTATCAGGGATCAGCAGGATATGTGATGTTATTTTAATTTTTGTTTGAGTCCTTGATTGGACAATTATCAATTTATCACTATCAGGGATCAGCAGGATTTGGTATCGCCTTTGAAGTTTGATGTATCATTTCTATTTGACATCATATATATCAGTGTTTTCTTCATATTTATGTGCCAATGTGTTTAGTTCATGTTGTTATTGCTTTATATGTTTAGAAATCTTAAAAAAATGAATATATTATGCATTTTTTATGCTTGCCGATATTTGCCGATATTTTGCCGATATTTTCGCCGATATTTCCGATAAGATATTTTCCGGACCCTCGCCGATATTTTCCCGATACCGATATTATCAACACTGGTATTAATCATGCTATGATAATTGGGATTCATGAGGGAACTCTGTATAGACTACTTACTCCTCTCCCTCAAGCCCTAGTAGACTTAGATGTTAGCCCTTTTGAATTATGGCATAGAAGATACAGACATCTTCACTACAAGGTTTTTCCATCTCTAAATCAAATGGTCAATGGCATCCTCGAATTGAAGGAAGAACATGAAGGAATTTGTAAGGGATGTGCTCTAAGCAAGAATGTAAAGAAGCCCTTTGCAAGAAGTGATACTAGATCAAAAGAAATCTTAGATCGCATACACTCTGATGTTTGTGGACCTATGGCAGTAAAATCTCTTGGAGGTCATCAATATTATGTGACATTCATTGACGATTTCTCAAGGGAAACTTGGTTGTACTTCTCAAGAATAAAGATGAGCTAATTGAGAAGTTTCAAGAATTCAAGAATGAAGTAGAAAATCTAACAGAAAGGAAGATCAAGACCCTAAGGACTGACAATGGTGGAGAATATACCTCCAAAGAGCTGATAGCATTTTGCAAGGAAGCAGGGATTAAGAGGGAGCTAATTATTCCTTACAATCTTGAACAAATGGTGTGGTTGAAAGGAAGAACAAAACAATTGAAGAATGTGTCGGAGTTATACTACATGATCAAGATCTCCCTTAATTCTTGTGGGGACAAGTATGTGTAACAGCTCTCTACTTGCAAAATCAAAGTCCTCATAAGATTCTCAACAACATGCCTCTAAAAGAAGTATTTACAAGAAAGAAGCCCAATGTGGATCATCTTCAAATATTTGGATGTCATGTTTATATACACATTCCAAAGGACAAAAGGAAGAAGTTGGATCGTGCCAGTATGAAAGGCATCCTTGTTGGTTATAATGCTTCATCAAAGGCGTATAGAATCTACATTAAGGAGGATTGTCAGATTGAAGTAAGCAGGGATGTCATCTTTAATGAAAATATAACTTAGAAGAAATCCAAAGATATTCCAGTCGATTCTGATGAAGAAGATGTTGAAGAATGTAATTAGTGTCGATCTTCATAATTATTTGTCAACAAAAAATATATATATATATATATATATATATATAATAAATTGAATTATCAAAGCATGGGTTTCATGCTTGGGTCAGTGATCAATAGGTCAAAAGCACCCATTGAGTGCTCTAGGGAGTCAAAGTCAAAATCATGATGTAAAAGACCCTTCTTGGGCTCATTGTATCTTTGGAAAGAAATTTTATATCTTGTCGGCCTTGCCCTCTCCTACCAGTCGGCCTCAAGAAAATGATTCGACCTTCGAAAAGACTATATATAAAAGATAAATTTGACCTTGTCAATGACACGATCATGAAGTAACTTCAATCTGAAATTATAGGAGTGCAAAGAAGTATATCCCAATAGCAGAAGGAAGAAAGACATATACAACAAGGAGAGGACTCTTTAAAGGACCGAAAAGTTTGTGATATTTGAGATAAAACAGCGAAGACTACAGGGTTGAGGGTGCAGTCAATAAAAGATAGGTCGAGATGCTAATTGAAGCCAGTTTGCATTAATTTGGTTTGTCCTTATGGTTTGTTCTTTGTCTTGATAGCTAGAAGACCAATTTGATGGATGGAGGAGATCCTATTGTTGAGTCACGGTCTTGGAAGAGTTTGACGAGGTTTTCCCCTTCATGGGGTTTTTCCCTCGCTGAGCGCCTATCTTTGGTGTCTTTGTGATCTTCTTGTTTGGCATTTGTCTTGATGATGAAAAGAACATAATACCAACAATAAAGATCAGATATAATAATCACAAGAAATTGTCAAAGTGTAAGAGAAATCAAGCTAAAGAACCTAGTCTAGATGTTGCCCTAGATTTTTCAACATGGTATCAAAGCTTGGTTCGTTTGTGTAAGAGCCGGAAGAACGTCAACAAAGGTTACAAGGCATCAAGGAGAACCTAAATACCTAAGGCCGAGCTCCTAGAGGAAAGGCTAACAAATTCTAGGCTCTCCTATTAGCCCTAATCATAGTGTCTATAAACACAGACCTATACAAGAAGAGCGAAGGCATAAAAACTATGTTTGGAGGACCGAAAGGTTAATTAAGCAGCCTAAGGTCGGGCATCTTGACAAGGAGAATGAGAGTCTAAGGTGACCTTACAAGATCTAATATCCTCATCAAAAGGTCCGAAAATCTGTGCAATATTCAGAAATCTTAAATCTTTGGATCGAGACCTATTTACCTGTATATAAAAGGAACCCAAGTCCGAATTGACTAGAGAGGCATTAGATCAAATTGATTGGAGGTACATTAGCCCTATCCTGGAAGGGCTATCATCAAGCTACAATCACCTTGTTCAAAACATAATTCGCATACCTGTGGAGTGGCATAGAAGACAAGAACTTGTGGTATAGGATCCATGAAGTTGTGAAAGTTTTGTGCATAAAATTTTCTGAGGTTGACCGAATTATAATCCACAGGCCACAATCCGAAGAATCAAGACCGAAGGAGTTGTAGGTTTGTTACAAAGCCACAATCACCTCAAATTAAAGGAACCAATAAATCCTAATCAAATGGTCATACTTAGACATATCAGTATTTGACAAGGTCTGAAGCAACTATAAAAAGGATCAAGTTTCATCTTTTGAAGGAGTATTAAAAGCCTTAAAGGATCCAACCCTCTTGTTAAAGACAAAGAAGGATCTGAGGACTTACTTTAATCAGAAATTGAGAAGGAACCGTAAAAATTTATATTCAATACATAGCTTATCATTGAAAGAAGCAATCTTAGCATCTCAGTCTCAAGGAAGGAAGAAGTCTACAACAATAAAGAACTTGTTTATCTCATTTAGAAACCTTATCTCATAGTGTCTAGGGTTTATAAGTAGTTCAAGTTATATGTCAATTCATGGCAAGAATGAAATGGAATAATGTCTAGGTTTTGTACTTAAAATTCTAGGAACCAAGATCATAGTCTTGTACTTGCATACTTTTGATGATGTTTGTCAAGAAAATTATTGTAGGTACATAAAGCAATGTTGAAGAAAACTCTCCTCATAAAAGATAAGTATTCAATTTTGATTTCTTTAGCTTTATTATTCTTGTTCTTGTATTCTTCCCTTTGAAGGAAAACTTGCAGAAAGTAACGATTGGATTCAAAAGGAGTATCCAAAAGAAGACTTATAAGAAGTTTCAGAGGGAGTCCTTCAATAAATAACCATGCAAGGTTTGTAAGAGCAACTCTAGGTATGTATAAAGTTTTGCATCAAAAGGGTATGATCATTCTTCATTTAAAATTTGCTTTGTATTACTAACTCTCTTATGTCTAGGGTTTTGAATATTAAAGATTCTTGTTAGGTTGATTAATCACTAGATTAAATCTACCCTTGTCATACTATCTCTTATCATTTGTTCATTTTGGTGAAACCCTAACCTTTAGGGTTCACTGTAAAACCCTAATCTTTTGGTGCTTAGGGTATGTTGACAATAATAAAGAAACCCTAGTCTACTTAGGGTTCAATGAGAAAATCTGAGAACACAATGATATCCTACTCTCTTGATGTTTAGGATTTTGGAAATGTTATAAAGAAACCCTAGCCTTTTTAGGGTTTGACGATGATATCTAGGTTATATGATGAAACACTAAATTTTTAGAGTTTGATGAATTAGGGTTTATAACAAAACCCTTGTAATAGTCAATCCTAGGAATGAAACCCTAGGTGTATGAGCTTCTGCATAATTGAAACCCTGGTCTGAACAAAATTGTTGAAGTTTGATGTGTGTATCTAGTGTTTATGATAAAAACCCTAGTAAGAGATTGATATAAGGAATTAATAATGAAACCCTAGATATGAAATGTTAGGATGCTAACTTTGTTGTTGATATCTACAATTTAATTGATGAAATCTAGGGTTTGTGTAAAACCCTAGTAGGGTTTGACATGAAATTCTGAGAGCATAATGTAAAATGCTATGATTGGATTGATAACTTGATGTCTAAGGCTCGATGATGGAATCTAAGGTTTACGACAAAAAACCTAGCAAGTTGTTTAAGTCCATAATATAAAAGATATGACCATTGTTAACTATGAACCTAACTAGGTCTAGATTTTTTTTATGCTTCCATTGTAATGACATTATTTTGATTTAATGCTCTCGTACATACATATTTGTGTTTGGTTATACTTGAAGATTTGCAGGTACATAGTCTTCAAGATGATGAAGATGCTTACCTCGTATTTGATGATGATACTAAGCATTATGAAAAGAGGGAGCTGTGAGAACCTCGATGAAATTAAAGTTCGATATATGACCTTGTTTCCATATGAAGGAATGATGAAGTTTTTGAAAGATTTAAACCCTCCAATAAATTGTTGATGTAAAAGGAAGAGCTTGTGTGAAGAATCAGATAGTTGATAGACTTATCCTTGGATAAAGGAAAGAGAATATCTCCCTAGTTAAGAGGGAGCTTGAAGAGAAGTGAATGACTTGATGAAAAGGCCATGAGGATGTTTGAGATCAAAGAATAGCTAAAGCACTACTAATAGTTATTCGTGATTGATAAAGTTGTGAACAAGACTTGGATGAAGTGTTGAGGCTGAGTTGGGTGTTGCTGAAGAAGTTAAAGAAGAAAGCTTCTGACAAAGATGTGTTTAATATGATGATGACCTAAGCAGCATCAGTGTATTTAAGAACCCCGAAGGTTTGTGTTAAATATATATGTATAGTGAAAGTTTATTACTAATTGGGGTTATGTTTGTACAGATCTCTCCATAAGAAGGTTGAATGTTCGAAGCATGCTTGGATTGGTGGATATATTTGGTTTAGTTGATAAGGAGAGACGAAGCATCTTGGGGCGACAATATGCTTGGGAGGACATCTAGTCGGCCTGTGATGATGTCTAGATCCTGAAGTAGGGAGCGGCGTTGGTCTTGAAGCTTTGACCTTGGATACGCACCTAGATCCCTGGGTTGGTGTTAGAGTGGAAGCTTGATGGTACCTAGAGTGGCTGAAGCTTGGAACACACCTTAGTCCCAACCAAATTAGATACCTTGGTCAAGTATCTAATCTGTAGCACTGCGTGTGTTGTGACTCTTTGTAGAACTTATCATTTTGACATATTCCATGTACCTCTGTATATATGTAATTATGAATACCTCCCTAGTTAAGAGGGAGTGTTGAAGAATGTAACTAGTGTCGGTCTTCATAATTATTTGTGGTCAATAGGTCAAAAGCACCCATTGAGTGCTCTAGGGAGTCAAAGTCCCTTCATGGTTTTCATGCTTGGGTCAGTGGTCAATAGGTCAAAAGCGCCCATTGAGTGCTCCAGGGAGTCATAGTCAAAATCATGATGTAAAAGACCCTTCTTGGGCTCATTGTATCAAAGAATGAAAAATATTTTATGTCTTGTCTCTCCTCCATCAAGTCAGCCTGCCCTCTCCTGCAAGTCGGCCTCAAAGCACATCAAGTCGACGTCAAGAAAATGATTCGACCTCCAAAAGACTATATATAAAAGACACATTCAACCTTATGAATGACACAATCATGAAATAACTTCAATCTGAAATTATACGAGTGCGAAGAAGTATATACCAATAGCAGAAGGAAGAAAGATATATACGACAAGGAGATGACTCTTTAAAGGACCAAAAATTTTGTGATATCTAAGATAAAACAACGAAGACTATAGGGTCGAGGGTGCAATCAATAAAAGATATGTCGAGATGCTAATTGAAGCCGGTTTGCATTGATTTGGTTTGTCTCTAATGTTTGATCTTTGTCTTGATAACTAGAAGGCCGATTTGATGGATGGAAGAGATCTTATTGAGTCAAGGTCCTGGTTGTCTCAAGTTTATTTGAATCTACTAGTGAAAGAGTTTGACTAGGTTTTCCCCTTCATAGGGGTTTTACCCTGGCTGAGCGCCTATCTCTAGTGTCTTTGTGATCATCTTGTTTGTCTTGATGATGAAAAGATGTAATAACAATAATAAAGATCAAATATAATAATCTCAAGAACTTGTTGAAGTGTAAGAGAAATCGAGCTAAAGAACCTAGTCTAGATGTTGCCCTAGATTTGTCAACAAAAGAAGTACCCATTTCTGAGGATACCTCAAGGGACAACAATGATCAAGATCCTACATCAATTCAAGAAGATGTTGAAAGTCCTAGTGAGCCTGTACAGCAAGTTGTTGTTCCTAAAATTCGTAAGAGGCCTGCTTGGTTGAGAACAATTCTACAAGAAATAGAAGGAAGGAACCTTTAGAGAAAGTAGAAGACCTAAAAGGTATTTTGGCTATGCAGCTTATATGACCAAACTCACTGAAGTTGAACCCTCCTCCTATGAAGATGCAACTAAACATTAAGAGTGGAGGTATGCAATGCAGGAAGAATACCAGTCAATTAAGAAGAATGATGTCTAATAAATTATTCCTCGACTAAGTAACAAATCTATAGTCACCTCCAAATGGATATATAAGATAAAGCATGTTGTGGATGGGAGCATTGACAAGTACAAAGTTAGATTCGTAGCTAGAGGCTTCTCACAAAAGGAATGAATCGATTAAGAAGAAACCTTTGCTCCTACAGCTAGATATACAACAATCAAATCACTTGTCTCTTTGGCAACTACTATGGGATGGAGCATCCATCAAATAGATGTTAAAACAGTTTTTCTGATTGGGACCATAGATGAGGAGGTTTACATCGAACAACCTCAAGGATTTGAAGTCAATCAAAGGGAGACACATCTATGTAGATTGAAAAAGGCTCTATATGGCTTAAATAAAGCACTTAGAGCATGGTATGCTAGGATGGATGCATACCTATTGAGACTTGGATTTGTCAAGGTTTCTACAGATCCCAACCTCTACATCAAAGTGGTCAAGGATGAACCAATCATCATACTTTTATAAGCGGATGATCTACTTGTTATAGGTGTGGAACACCGAATTCAGGAATGCGAGAAGCAATTAGTAGTTGAATTTGACATGAAAGATCTTGGGATCATGCATTACTATTTGGAACTAGAAGTTTGGCAGAAACTAGGTGAAATATATCTTGGTCAAGGAAAGTACGTGATCAAGATTCTACAAAAAATTGGCATGATGGATAGCAAGCCAATGACAACTCCCATGATCACTAATCTAAAGAAGTTGAGGAGTTCAGATTCTTGTCAAATGGATCCTACTTGCTACACGCAGTTGATTGGCTCATCAATGTATCTTGTAAATACTAGACCTGGCATTTGTTTTGCAGTAAATGTCCTCAATCAATTTCAGATGGAACAAAAGCATGACCATTGGATAGCAACCAAACACATCCTTAGATATTTACGTGGGACCATACATCACCATCTTCGATATGCTAGTAATGAAACCCAGCTCATGGGATACATAGATTATGATTGGGGTGGGTGAGATAGATGGAAGAAGCACTATCGGTGGATGCTTTACTTTGCGATCTTCCATGATCTCATGGATGAGCAAGAAGTTGGATGTTGTTGCTTTAAGTAGTGTTGAAGTCGAGTACATAGTTGCAAGTGAAGTATGCATGGAAGTTGTTTAGCTCAGAAAGTTGCTATCAGATTTATTTGAAGGACCACTAAGCCCTACATGTATACATTGTGACAATGAAAGTTGTATAAGATTGACAAAGGACCATGTGTTTCATGCTAGGACAAAGCATATAAATAATAAGTACCACTACATCAAAAGCCTGGTACGAGATGGGGTCATGGAGCTACATTATATTCCTACAGATGAACAGGTAGTTGATATTCTAACAAAGGCATTACCAAACAAGAAGCTTGAGTACTTAAGAAGCAAGCTTGGTTTGGTAGATATCTCTTCCTTGATTGAGAGGGAGTGATGATGGACAATATATTATTTTCTTCATGTGTCATGAACTAGATCAGGACTAACATCTGTAAGTCTTAGTGAAGGCCATGAAGAAAGAATGGGGTCCAAAGGATTGGATAAGCATCTAAGATTAAAACTTCTTGAAGATTAGAAAATCCAAGATAGAAGTAGACTTGTACAATGTAGACCAATACTCTTTGAGGATGAGGTAAGACATCCAAGATAAGAATAGTCGAAGAGGACTGATATTCTTTGAGGATTGGGAATCCAAGATAAGAATAGTCCTAAAAGGACATAACTAATGAACATGCAGATGGAGTATGTGCCTTTAGACTCTAGAGGTAGTGTGCTATCTCACATAAAGCTTCCCAGCATGATGCTCTCATAAAAGTTGAGCTTGTCAAGAAAAGGCCTTGTTGACAATGTTGGTTACGATATTGATGCTTAATAGAAGGCTTATCAATCCAACTCTTCTTATGAGAATACTTCAATTTGAGATTCCTTATACTTCATGATGGGATTATGAATACCTCCCTAGTTAAGAGGGAGTGTTAGAGAATAACTAGATTCGGTCTTCATAATGACCTTTGTAAACATGACATTGTATTTCTTGTATATAAAAAGAGAAAAAGAAATTGCATTTGTAAAAGCATGTTTTTCACGCTTAAGTCTAGGTCAAAGCATGTTCTTCATGCTTCTAGGACTTTCTAGGTCAAAGAAGAATTTTTGTCATGTATTATAGTCCCATTTGGACTCATTGTAACAAAGGAAAATAATTATTTTTGAGTCAAGAAAGCAAAATTATCCTCCAAGACCAAATTGGCCCTAACAAGGGCAAGTTGGCCTAAAAAGGCCTATTCGACCCCTCAAGAAGGCTATAAATAAGATGAACTTCAACTCATATGATACACTCACTCACTCAAGTTCAATCTAAAATAGTGAATAAGGAAGAAGAGCGAGAAAGAGAAGAAGAAGAAGAAGAAGAAAGGAAGCTTTCTTGGGAAATACTCTTTTTTTGTCCACATGTGCGAAGCTATCTAGGGTTTTTGTGCGAGTTGCAGGGGCCGAAATTGCAGACCTAAGTTGCAAGGCTGAAACTCTGAATTGAAGTTGCTTTGACTAGGTTTGACCTTCGCTAACTTTGGAAGAATTTGGCTCATTTGGAAGAGATCTTGTTGTTGGGTTGGCTTGGTACTTGGGAGGAATTTTGGCTTTGGTCTTGGGTCGTGGAAGTCTCATCTTGAACTGATTCTATAAGAAGAGAAGTATTCTTTCTGGGTTTTTCCCTGGCTTGTAGCATATATCTTGTGTACTTTGTGTCTTTGTGATCTTCATTTTTTTTGGTAATTGCTTGATGAACAAGAAATAAAAGTAATAAAAGACCAACTAATATCACAAGTAATTATTAAGTAAGGAAAGTCAAACATAATATACAAGATCCTTGATTTTCCAACAAAGAGACGCTCCTCCTCCTCCTACTAATGTTGAAATTCAGGATGATGCCTTGGATAATCAAGAAGATCTTGAGCCTAAGCCTGCTCTTGTTGATGAACCCAAGGAGCCCATGGACCCCTTGGATCCTCCTCCGTGTGATCCTCCTACTAGAAAGAGACCACTATGGCTTTGTGACACTCTACAAGATATTGGTAGACATGCTGCCCCCAAAGGAACCTTCAGAGAAAGCAAGAAACCATGGTTGTTCCAGGGATACATTGTAGCCATGAGCAACATTATTCGGGTTGAACCATGTACTTTTGAAGAAGCAGCGAAAAATCAAGTATGGAAAGATGCAATGGCCAAAGAATATGAGTCCATCATACATAATGATGTATGGGAAGTAGTTCTAAGACACCAAGGTAAGTTTGTTGTGACTTCTAAATGATTGTTCAAAATTAAACATGGTGCGGATGGCAATATTGAAAAATATAAAGCTATATTTGTGGCTAGAGGTTTCTCTCAAAAAGAGGGAGTAGACTTCAATGACATTTTTGCACCTGTTGCTCGATATACTACCATCTGACTTATTGTGGCTCTAGCTACTAGCCAAGGATGGACTCTTCACCAAATGGATGTGAAAATTACTTTTCTACATGGCTTCCTCAAGGAAGAAGTATTTGTGGAGCAACCACAAGGCTTTGAAGTGCATGACAGGAAAACTCATGTGTGTAGACTAAAGAAAGCTCTCTATGGATTGAAGCAAGCCCCAAGAGCTTGGTATGCCCGCATTGATAGCTTCTTGATGAAGCTTGGTTTTACCAGAAGCAATGTTGATCCAAATCTCTACTTCAAGATGGTCCAAGGTATACCTTTGATGTTGGTACTATATGTTGATGACTTATTCTTGATAGGTGGAGAACCTCTTATCCTCCAGTGTAAGAGGGAGTTAGCTTCTGAATTTGAAATTAAAGGTCTTCACTTGATGCACTACTTTCTAGGCCTACAGGTATGGCAGATACTTGGTAAGATTTTCCTTTCTCAAGGAAAATATGTTGTCAAGCTTCTGGAAATATTTGGTATGACAGAATGTAAGTCCATGAACACACCAAAGGATATGAATTGCAAAAATTTAGGATTGAGATATATCGGCCGAGATGTGAGACTACATGGGTACTCTAATGTTGATTAGGCTAGTAACTCTGTTGATAGAAAGAGCACATCTGGATGTTACTTTAGCTTGGGATCTGCCATCATATCTTGGATGAGCAGAAAACAGAAGTTTGTAGCCCTTAGCACAACTGAAGCGAAGTAAATTGTTGCTAGCATGGCTAGCTGTGAGGCAGAGTGGCTGAGGAAGCTCTTTGGAGAGTTGTTTGAGCATGTACTAGATACGACGATAATATATTGTGACAATAAGAGTGGGATTCGACTTGTAGAAAATGTTGTGTTCCATGACAAGTCCAAGCACATTGAGATCAAATATCACTATATTCAGGATATGGTGCAAAAAGCAGTAGTGAGAATCCATCATACTGCAATTGATGATCAGATAGCTGACATAATTACCAAGCCTTTGCTGAAAGGAATGTTCTTGGTATTTAGAGAGCAGATTGGATTGATGGATGCGACCCTTCCCAGTGGGGGCGATCATGGATAATCAAGAACACTAAGCTATGCTCTTCCCTCTTGTTTGATCTCACAAGTTGGGAATGGAGCCAGGAGAGCTCCTCGGGTTGAGGGAACTCTTAACTGTAGGTTGTGCATGATCCTTGTCTTGTGTTGACAATGTAGAAAATCCACGAAATTCTAACCTGCTAATATGAGCAATCTGAAAACAATTTTTCTTTTCACATAGACACATAATTTCTCTACCAAATAGCAACGGAATAGAACAAAAATAATTGCGCAAATTCACACAATAAAACGCAACAATTTTCTAGGGAACCCAACTAGGAAAACACTTGCTTGCTTCATAATTTTATTGAGGAAAACTAAGCAATAGATCTCATACAAATACAAGTTTGTTTCAATTTGAAAATACAATGATTTTCATGCTTGTCCTAGGCCTGAAACCCCTCCTTGATCCCTAATCTTCTTCCTCTTTGTATGCGCACTAGAGGCTCTAATTTCCTTGCGCAATTCCTAAGGAAATAGCCTCTAATTTCCTAGCGCAACTGGAGCTCCTATTAAATAGGGTATTTCCCTATTTCTATGTGCACTCCAAGAAGAATTGCTCTCCACAATAACTTGCACAAGAAAGAAACCCTTGACTCATTCCTCCACAAGCTGTCTTCCTCACAAACTAATGTTCAAGAATAATGAATACAAAGTGTGCCTTCAATCTCCTTATAAGCAATTCGATATGGCTATTGTTAGTGAATTTCTAAATTAGGAAGTTGAACTGGAGCTTTTCTAGTTAACAAAAGTCAACACAACTAGTTAATTGGTTAATCCTAAAAATTAGGAGGCTAACTCCACTTTAGCATCCAGCTCCCAATTTAACTCACAGTAGAGGGCAGATAACTCGGTCCTCCACAGACTCGCACTAGTCAAACTGCTTCTTGAACTCGTCCACATCACTAAAAGTCGTGCATTATTAAGAAGATCACTAAATCGATTCCTTGAATTAAGGCACAAATCGAGGGATCCATTCCTTCGCTAATTTTCAACACTCCCTCTTAGCGAGGAAGGGATTTTGTACAACTCCCAACTGATCTCTGTGATGAACAAAGCTGCTTCTTTCCAATGCCTTGGCCAAGATGTTTGCTGTCTGCTCCCCTATTGGAATATATGGTAGGCTCCATGGTAGGCTCCATCTTCTGTCTGAAAATCCCACAAGTAACTTCCCTATCCAAATTGTTGATTTTTGGTAGCATCGGATGTGCTCTTAGCCTCAAAATTTGCAGGGAGGCTAGGACACATGTATTCCACAATACCCAGAAATCGTTTTGGGAAATTCCACCTAGAGACAGTTTTATTAAAATAATTAATTATTTTTAATGGGTGCCTAAGTCTAAACTTAGGAAATTAAAATAATTAAAGGGTATTAATCTAACTATGGGTGAAACTTCTAGAAGAATACGAGGATCAAGCCAAAATGATCTAAGCAATTGATTAGGATCTAATCTAGGTCATTGGTTCTCAACAGAAGGATTATAAGAGGAGGCTTGATGGGCATTTGGAAAACACATCGAGTGGGAGATCAAAGATCGAATTTCTGAAGAGAGCAGCACAGTAGTTGCAAGAGAGATTCGAAGTGATTTCTTGCAGTGAGGGGCAGGGATAGTTTTAGTTGGAGATTTCTCCTGATCCGGGAATACTCAGCAAAGGAGGCAGAGAGAGATTCGGGAGAGGCAACGCAGAGTCTATGCTGGCCAGCGTAGGCTGACGTAGAGGCAATGCAGAGCCTTGAGGAGATCTGTATTTTTGCTGGAGAGATCAATTTTTGAAGCCGAAAGTCGGGGTGTGAGACCAGGAGGACAGAATCGAAGTCTCAGAGAGGCAAATCGATCAGTAGAGGGAGTGACACAGTCCCTAGGAGCCATGACATTGGGCATACACAGTGACTGCGCAGAGGCAGAAAGGGACCAGCCATTCTGTGGTTGGATCAGTCAGGATCGCCAGTGATAGTGTGAGGTATTTCTCACTAATATTTTGTCAGTGATATTCTCTGTACTAGATAGCCAACAAGGCATCCAGAGATTGTATTCAGAAAAAGCTATTGCATAATAATACAAACCCTCAGCTACTGCACCGATTTTACCACATTAGGTTTTTCCAGGGACATTTGTCCAAAAACAACGATGTATTGTGTTGTGTATTTCTTTCTTGCTCAGTTTCTTGTTTCCGCTTATACTTTAATTGGTGAATACTGCTGTATTAGTTTCGGTGTTTACTATAGGAAACAATAAATAATTTGTTCAGTAATTAACAAATAGAAGGAACTTAATCAGTGCTTGCAGTGGTGATTCGAGTAATCGAATTTTCACATGGTATCGGAGTTGCAGGTGAAACAAGAGAGTAGAGCCGAAAAAGCCCAGCCTTGAAGAGGAGGTTCGAAGTGCTACATAGACAGCAAATCGTAGCCCTAAACGGATTGTGCAGTCCAGGCCAGGAGGGCAAAGATTTTCAAGGAAGGTCTCTCTCTGAGTGAGTCGACAGAGAGGTAAGACTTCCAGATCAAAGTTTGCCAGTGTCAGAGGGAGCAGCGCAGCAACTTCAGCGAAGAGGCAGTTTTTTGGTGTGACGCAGTTTTCTACAGCAATTGTTGGGGCAGAAAATCGTCAGAAGGAAGAAGAGAGACATTGTTGAGGGAATTTCTTCCTCAGAGAATTCCTAGCCAGGGAATTCAATTTCTCTATTGCTGAGCAGCAGCAGAGAGGAGTAGATCTACTAACTCCAGCAGGGAGTGCGTAGGCCAGCCCAATGCTACGCAAAGGAGAGAGGAAGCAGTTTGACACTTTTGTTGGCAAAGATGGCAACCAGTGGGTTACGAGATCAAGATCGGTTGTATGGTGCATCCAACTATGTGATCTAGAAGGCAAGAAAGTCATGCCTTCTAGATGAACATTTTCTCAAGATCTACGTCGACAGTGTGGTAGTTGAGCCCACAAATCCAGATCCGCTCAAAAATTACAAGGTAGAAATGGCGAAGGCCAAGCAGATGATCCTCAACAGAGTAAAGGATCATGTAGTATGTCACATTCCTGGCAAAGGGACTGCCAAGGAGATGTGGGATGTCTTGTCCACGCTATATGAGGGATCTTCTGAGCAGCGGAAGATGTACTTGGAGCAGAAGATGAGATCCATTCAGATGCAAAACGAGGAACGCATTGACCTATTCCTTGCAAAGCTTCAGGAAACCTGAGATGAGTTGGCAATTGTGGGGTCAACACCTTAGCCTACCGAGATGGCAAGGCTGGCCCTGAACTCAGTTTCAAGAGTGGCAAGTATTTGTCCAAAGCATCCTGGGCAGGGAGAATTGCCAAACTGGGAAGGAATGTGGGTCACTCTTTAGCAAGAAGAGATGAGGAGGGACTTGGTCAAGTGTAAACTTGATGGCAGCAGTTGTAGTGGGAAGAAGCCCAAGGAGGAGGATGAAAATGCAGCCCTTGCATCTAAGGGGCAGCAGGAGCAGCAGAAGAAGAAGAAAGATGTTTCGAAGATCAAGTGCTTCCAGTGTGGTGAACTTGGTCACTACGCTATACAGTGTCCTCTTAAGAAGAAGGAGAAGGATGAGAAGAATGATCCAAAGGTTGCATCCGCACAGATCGAGGAGGAGTTTGCCATGATTGCCCAGAGTTGGGGTGATATAAAACTATAGTTCGAAAGAACTGCAGATGGGCAGGATCCTTGAGGAGTCCACCTCTTGGATTAATACCTTGATATGGGAGCCCAGATTAGAAGTAGCAGGATGGACCAATGTCAGTTGGTGCAAAGGAGTGTCAGAGTGACAATTGCAGTAACTAGGAGCGCGAGAGACTGAGCACCACAGAGCTAGAGTTAGCAGCAGTGCAGTTGGCACAGAGCAGGGTCAACAGCAATGCAAAGGCTTCAAAGGGTCAGCGTAGAGACTAGCAGCAGTCAGGACTCCAGCAACAAATGCATCATGTTGAACACTAGTTCAGTAATTTTGGATGTTTTTCGTTGTTGATGCAATAGCAGCAGTAGTTGGAGAAGATTGCAGTGCAAATGCAATGTTTGCAGCAGCACAGATGCAGAAATTATGAGGGTTTCCGTATAGATGCAGAGTTGGCAGTGGCAGTGTCAGCAACAGTACACATGCAGCATTTGCCTAGTAGTTGGTGGGCAGTGATGTCAGACATCAGCAACACAGAGGGAGATGTTACAGAGAAGGGTGATGCTTCAACAGGTTGCATTACTAGAGCACATTCCTCGCTAAGAGGGAGTGTTGAGTTATGGTAGCATCGAGTGTGCTCTTAGCCTCAAAATTTGCAAGGAGGCTAGGACACATGTATTCCACAATGCCCAGAAATCGTTTTGGGAAATTCCACCTCGAGATAGTTTTATTAAAATAATTAATTATTTTTAATGGGTGCTTAAGTCTAAACTTAGGAAATTAAAATAATTAAAGAGTATTAATCTAACTGTGGGTGAAACTTCTAGAAGAAGACGAGGATCAAACCAAAATGATCTGAGCCATTGATTAGGATCTAATCTGGGTCGTTGGTTCTCAACAGTAAGATTATAAGAGGAGGCTTGAGGGGCATTTGGAAAATACATCGAGTGGGAGATCAGAGATCGAATTTCTGAAGAGAGCAGCGCAGCAGTTGCCAGAGAGATTCGAAGTGATTTCTTGCAGTGAGGGGCAAGGATAGTTCCGGTTGGAGATTTCTCCTGATCCGAGAATACTCAACAAAGGAGGCAGAGAGAGATCCAAGAGAGGCAGCGCAGAGGCTACATTGGCCAGCATAGGCTGACGTAGAGGCAGCGCAGAGCCTTGAGGAGATCCGTATTTTTGCTAGAGAGATTGATTTCTGAAGCCGAAAGTCGAGGTGTGAGACCGGGAGGACAAAATCGAAGTCTCAGAGAGGCAAATCGATCAGCAGAGGGAGTGACGCAGTCCCTAGGAGCTGTGACACTGGGCCTACGCAGTGACTGCGCAGAGGCAACAAGGGACTAGCCATTCTGTGGCTGGATCAGTCAGGATCGCCAGTGATAGTGTGAGGTATTTCTCACTAATCTTTTGTCAGTGATATTCTCTGTACTGGATAGCCAGCAAGGCATCCAGAGATTGTATTTAGAAAAACTACTGCTTAATAATACAAACCCTCAGTTGTTGCACCGGTTTTCCCACATTGGGTTTTTTCAGGGACATTTGTCCAAAAATAATGGTGTAATGTGTTGTGTATTTCTTTCTTGCTCAGTTTCTTGTTTTCGCTTATAATTTAATTGGTGAAGACAACATTGTATTAGTTTCAATGTTTACTGTAGGAAACAGTAAATAATTTGTTCAATAATTAACAAATAGAAGGAGCTTAATCAGTTGCTGCAGTGGTGATTCGGATAATCGAATTTTCACACAAATAGCCTTGCAAGTTGCCTAACTACAATCCATGTACTCGACCTCTATTGAACTGGGTGCCACTAATATCTGATTCTTGTTGTACCAAGAAACTATTGTTGACCCAATGTTGAAGACACCACCTGAAGTACTCTTCGTGTCTATGGAGGTTCCTGCCCAATATGCATCTGTGAAGCCCTCAAGCCTCACTCCATCAACCTGTCTGTACCACAATCCATAATCCATTGTGCCTCTGAGATATCTCAACACGTGCTTTGCAGCAACCCAATGCACTTTGATCAATTCAACCATGAACTGACTCAGCTAGTTGACTACAAAACAAATATCAGGTTGTGTGTTGACCAAGTAAATCAACGACCCAATGAGTTGCATGTATACTGTAGGATACATTCACTCTCCTCTGCCAAGATCCACCTTCCTCTAGTTTGTGACTAGAGGTGTGGCCATGGGCCTGGAATACTACATATGAAATCTCCAGAGAATCTTTGTGGTGTACTTCCCCTGTCCCACGAAGATCTCACCATCACCCTGCCAAACGTCCAAGCCAAGGAAATAGTGCATAAGCCCTATATCCCTCATCTCAAACTCCCTTGCAAGGTCCTCCTTACAATCCTAGATCAAGCTCTCATCTCTAGTCAATATAAGGTCATTGCCATAGAGAACTAGAATGAGCGAAAGCCCTCCAACCATGATTTAGTACAGGTTGGCATCCACCTCACTATTAGTGAAGCCCAATCCTCAAAGGTAGTTGTCAATCAAAAGTGTACCATACTCTCGGAGCTTGCATGATCCCATAAAGAGCTCTCTCCAGCCTACACACATGTGTGTCTCTGCTGAATTGCTTGAATCCCTCTAGTTGCTCCATATAGATCTCCTCAACAACTCTATTAAGGAAGGTCGTCTTCATGTCCATCTGATGGATCTTCCACCCCATCTATGTTACAAGTACCAAAATAGTCCTGATGGATGAATACTGTGCTACCGGGGCAAAAGTCTCCTCATAGTCTTGTTACCGCTCAAACTAGCAAGGGGCATAAAAGGGATTCCTAAAGGGCAACTGCTAGATCAAAAGGAAATGATGGAGGCTTAGCCCACTGTCACCTCAACTAAGACTCCCTACTCTTTACGAACTTTCACTGATGGGAGGAGACCTGGTACATATAGAAAGTCACTTGTGAAGGATAAACCAACAAATGGATATGAAGTGACCCTTATGATCCTTTTCCTAGAAGAGGCTTTAAGAATAGAGCTTTCTTGCTTGTCAAGCAAGGTACAAAGATTTCTAGGACAAGGGGGTGAGGAATTGAGGGTTAGGTTTAGAGGAATATGCCTTATGAAGCAGTTCCCTAATCCTAAAATCCTTATTGAACTTGACTTCCCGAATGGCTCTTGAATATTTTACTTTTCAAAGGTGTGGGACCATATGGGATCAAGTGGACCCAGCCTAGGTTAAGGGGAGGGAGTTTAGCAACTGATGATAATATTAACCTAAACAATGCAGGAGAAAGAATCAAAACAAGAACTTTCACTTAAAGGTGTTAGTTTGATCCCGTGAAGTGCTAGCCTTGGGAACATCAGGGCAAAGTTTGATCTCAGACCTAGGGCTTGGGATATCTCGCAATCCCACCGTCAGAATTTCTTCAAATTTAGAGGAGACCTTGAAGACACACCAACGCAGTAGGGGCTAGAAGATCAAACTTTTCCTTGGGCTGCTTTGTCAAAATATTGATGTCATAGGTGGCCCAGCGTGGCTAGACTTTTAAAAAAAAAAAAAAGGTGAAGAAATAGGTTTAAAGTGACCACCTTTTATGGATCAGCGCCTAAGTCCTCTTGGGGATATGGAGTCAAGGAGAATTATGAAGATGGATCTTGTTTCTTGTTCAAGGAGGCTCTAAAAGTCAACTTTGTCCAATGTTAAGGGCAAGAGAAGAAAAGTGACCTTAAAAGCATTTATACTTCATTGCAAATGGAGAAGGCTTGTCAAGGTAACTTCGACCTCTAGGACAATTCATTCATCAAACATGGCTCATACATAGAGATAAGCTATATAGAGACATAATTCCACATTGATGTCGTAAATGCATGCAGCAACTAGCCCTAAAATAGCGAAAATCTCATGATCAATGTATGCAGCAAAGTAAAAGAAAATAGCATCAAAATTGTACTTACATGTAAGAGAATATATCCAACCATCAACACATTTGCAATATAAGAAGCTCCAAGATAAGAAGACCCAATCCACACATCAAAATTCATCCATGATCCAAAAATATCCTCCAAGGAAAAATGCGAAGTTCTCAAGAGAGAGAATGATCCAAGTCAAGTGATGATACAAAGTGAATTCATCTAACTCCTATTTATACACTCATTAGGAGTTCGAATTACCTAATTGGGCCTACATTAGCCCCTAAAATAAAATAATGTGCAAATTAACTAACTTTTGGTGACAAGCCCACCAAACTAGCTCATAAATAAAATAATAAGCCTCTCAAGAGGTCAAATAATAATCTATGCATGTCGTATGGCCCTTCAAGAGACCTAATGAGGTCCATAAGTGCCATAATGATGAATGGGACCCTCAAAAGTGATGGACAAGGGGGTGGCCCCTTGTTCTCCAAACAATAAACCTGTGGTGCTCCCAATGGGTGTGGGGGCACACCAATAACCTCATGGGTCTCCAAGTAAGTCGAAGATGCTTGTAGACCATCTGTAAGGGCTCAAATGATGGAATAAATGATGCCACATCAATGTACAAGTCCTGGGTCACCTGCCAAGTGTATGGTGCAACTGTGGGGCTGGCTAGGCATGGTGTACCAGGTGCATCTTCCTCATCCAATAGGTGAATCTCGAGCAATCTCTGAACATCCTCGAGGATCCATGGAGTGTTGTCTACTGCTGTGGAGGCCCATGGCTCTCAACACACACCCTACATGTGCCAATGTAGCCCTCTGGAGGGTTAGGACCCCGTATAGGGAGACCAAACCCAAGATGGAGACCATCTACAATCCTGCATAAGATCCAATGCGTCCCCTAGCCTTCTAGTACAACAAGTCATTAGAGAAATCGAGTAAAAGAGCTTACAAACCATGGACCACAGGTGGGGACTTCATAATGGCCTGCCCTTCCATAATGGGCTTCGGGATGTGCCAATGTCTCTCAAACTCCAAATGGGGTTAACCAAGTGTCCTATTAGGTGGTTTCTACTTCTAAAGGGGATAATATGTTCAAGGTACATCCTTTAAATGGTGGTGGTATTTGATAGAGAGGTGAAGGAAGTAGGGGATAAGGGGCAACCCTGAGCCACATGTTGGGGTACAAGAGTAGCTAATAAAAGGGAAGCCCACACATGGGTATATAATGTATACGAGGGAGCAATCGTGGTACATGAGGTGCCCCAGCCTTGATTTTTCCACCCTTTTTATATGCATTTTGCCTTTTTATGATTTTTCTTTGATTAACTGCTCGGGGCTCAAGGGGTAAGAGCATGATGTGTGAGATGTAGCAGTGGATACCCCCTTTTAGGGTAGGGCAGTTCATTGCCCACCAATGGTTAGGACAATCATGGGTTCCTATATGAAGAAGGAGACTCATACAACCTATAGGAACCAGGGTGATGGCCATGATAATGGGTTAGAGCTCATGTATTGGCTTTTGCCCATGTGCTAAACATGTTTGTCCCAACCATCTTTTGCATTTTGTGGCACATTTTCCTGTTGAATGTGGCCAATTATGCTTTTACTTTTCTTTTTCGCTGCATCAACCTTTGTGGCATCATTCCAGGCCTGACCCAAGGTGTGGGCAAGGGGAAGGGGAGAACTAACCCTATGTGGACCCAATGGAGGAATGTGGACCCAGATGGGAGAAATGATGAATGGGGTGATAATGAGTGGAAAGGGGGCAATATATGCAGATGAGGGAGCAGGACCACGCAACCAAAATCAGGGTTTCCCATGAAATACCATCCCTAAAGCCAAATGTTCAGTAAAAGAGATCCCACGGGACTAGAATCCAAGGTTAATATCCAAAAGGGTTCTATGGGACAAGAGCACAGACCTAACCCATTATTTCCACTAAATCCCCCCATTAATCCATGCCTAGAAGTGTCCATGATAAGCAAACTACAATACTCAATTACCAAATGAAAAGGCATATCTTTAGGTTCAAGAGGCTCACCTTCAAACATACGATCATGGCAGATGGGTGAGGGACCACATGGTTGGCTCAAGTGGTGGAGAAATGGCCAATGAGCTAAATGGTGGCTGCAAGGGGCAGTTGGCTGCCGACTAAGGACCATCTTGGACAAAATGGTGGGTAACAAGTTTATGCCCTCAATCTGTGAAAGACCCTTGGCCACAAACCTGGCCTTGAACTTCTCCACACTCCCATCTACTCCATGCTTCAACTTGTATACCCATCTGGATCCACCTACTGATTTCCCCTCAGGTCATAGAACAACCTCCCAGGTATCATTCTTCGTGATAGAGGAATACTCCTCTACCATGGCATCCTAGCAAACCTACTGAGAAGATGCCTCCTCATAAGAAGAAGGATTAGTGTCCACCAACTCTGTCATCAGTGCCATATAACCTATGTACCTTTGTGGTTGTTTACTCTTCCTAAACATGGTGTAGCCTCCTGAATCAACCTCTTGGCCCACTTGGCCTTCTTCCTCCCTATGATGAGTGGCCCTAGATGATCTGTATGCTCTTGGCCTAGTTTCTCCTCCTCATCCTGCTATAAATCCTGTTATGCTACCCTCGTGCCACTAGAATGTGGTTGTGGCTGACTTTGAGGTGTTCAGTATGACTCCTGCTTGGGTGTGATTAGCTCCTCCTTAGGTACTACTAATTGCTCAAGCTCTAAGTAAACTCTTAGAGCCTGGTCCTCTTGGAATCTCACATATCGCCTGAGAACTGTCTTCCTGAGTCTTGGAAGATATACCCTGTATGCCTGAGATATCTCACTATATCCCATGAAAATCCCCTTTTCTGTTGTGGAATCCATCTTCTTCCTGATTATAAATCTTTGTGCCAAAGATCCGGAAGTGTGAAACATCATGCTTCTTGCCTGTGAAATCCTCCTTTGATGTAACTCGTACAGGAACCCTGTGTGGACTCCTATTCTGCAGAAATACCACGGTGTTGCATGCTTCTTCCCACAAGAACCTAGGCAGATCCTGATCATGCAACATAGCCCAAGCTGCTCCAACAGTACTCTTGTTATTCCTCTCAACCACCACATTCTGCTATGGGTTATGAGGTGTTATCAACTCCCTCCTAATACCTTCCTTGGCACAAAACTCCTTGAAGGCATTGGAGATATATTCCCTACCATTGCCACTTCTCACTGCCTTGATTTTCTTCCTGATCTGCTTCTCTACCAAGGCCTTAAACTCCATAAACCTGTCTAAGACCTCATCTTTCTTTTTCATGAAATAAATCCAAGTTTATCGAGAAAAATCATCAATGAAAGTAACATAATACCTATGCATTATCAATGATAGAGAGGAAAAGTGCCCGCACACATCTGAATGCACCAGCTCCAAAATACCTTTGGCTCCGTTGTCCAGGCCATGGAAAGAAGATTTGGCATACTTGCTAAGCGTGCATCCCTTGCACACTCCACTCTTGTTAAGGCCTCTTGTTGGTAATCTTGTGGCAATTTGTTGAAGAATCTTCAACACCCCATGATGCAAGTGTCCCATGCACCTATGCCAAGGTTCACCTACACTTGCACATCCTGCCTTGTTGCTCAAAGCTACATCAGTCTCAACATGCAACTTGTAGAGATTTTTCACCCTCACACCTATCTGCTTCCTACATCTAGAAGCCAAGTGTTGGAGGTTGATCTGAAAATGAGATCTTAAATCAATATTAAGGTATTACAGACTCATGAGCACGAATGCCTATATTATTTAGTGCAACGGATCGAAAAGATTGCGAACAATATAGACAATGAACAGTTACAAAACATAATAAACACACACATCAACACAGCAAATAATCAAGGAGTTCACCAGACTTCCTGGCTACGTCTCCTGGTCCAGCTTCCAGTGTTGACCTCTATATTATGTCTTCAAGAGCAAATTATTACAAGTGTGAGCTCAAACCGAGTCTCAACACAACAGTGACAAAACAATAGGGATTTACTTGAAATCCTCAAGTCTACAAGAGTACACAGACTCTCCCTCTTGCTCTCTGTCTTCTGCTTTCTCTTGCTCTCTCTCTGTCTGAGCAACTGCTTCTTCCTTGTTCTGTTATGGGATGGCTTTTTAAGCCTATCGGCGCTTGTCTATTCGTCTCCCTTTTCAGGCTCTCTGGCTCTCAGCCGCTGTCCGTTCAAATCCTTGTTGAACGCTAAATAATCATTGCAAAACGCTCTAAGGTAGGGTGGCCACCTGTTTTCCAACGGAAAGGACCGAACACGAGTGAAAATCCCAGAAAACACTCTTCTCTGTTTACACAGAGAAATACACAGAATACACTGAAAAATAGTGGAAAATCCGCCAAGGCCGGACTTCAAAAGATATTGAATTGAACCTATAATCCTATTGAGTCCATTGTTGCATCGATATTGCAAGTCGCAAGCGCTACGGTCATAATCCCTTTGTATTTGATCCATAGCGGGAATACACAGAAATACATAGCAAAACACCTATTATCAAACTTCAAATTTCATAGAACCGCATCTATAATTCCTTTCGAGTCCACCTTGATCGCAATCGCATATCACATGTCAACAGCCCTTTGTATTACCCGATCGCCGATCGTCGATCACTGCTTTCGCATATCGCATATCGCGGGTCCATTGGTATCACCCCTTTTGTTGTTGCGATGCGATAAATCGCATATCGCTTAAGCCTCAAGCCCTCGATAAGTCCTCCTTTGTGTTATAGCGATGCGATATTGCGAGTTGATCTGGACCATTGATCTGCGCGCTCGATCAACGATCCTCGTTAAATCGCAATTTCCATAAGGCCGCCTCCGATATACTTCGTTTGCCTTTCCCGATTGCGATATCTCGATTCAATCTGGACCGATGATTTGTCCGATCCAACAGCTCTGGTGCAGCGGCATTTGAACCTCCGATAGCTCTGTTTTCCACCATTATTTCACTGTTTTCCCTTGTGATAATGTTTCCGATAGTTAATATACATGAAGACTTAGAGGTTTTAGGATCCATTTTGGATCACGCCTTCCCACTGAAAAGCTTTTGGACCACCAAAAGTTGGCTTTTTAGGCATCGATCAAGTGAGGATACAGCTCCTTCACTTGTTTAACTTCTATCCATCGTGCTTTGCTTGGATTTGAACCTTTGAGCCCTACTCTCAGGTACTCAACATCCCCTCGACGCATAGTTCTCACCTTCCTGTCCAGAACTGTGTCTTCTTGTAACTCATTGAGATATTCAGGCAATAGATCCTCAATAGAAGGCAACTGACTTTGCTCTTTAGGATCTTTAATCATTGATGGTTCATACAATCTCAAGTTTTCTGCATTAACGACTGAATAAATCTGCATATAAGCTGGAAAATCAAGGCGAAAAGTATTTGCACCAATTTTATCAAGTATCTTGAAAGGTCCATACCTTATTGGTTTTAGCTTCTTACCTTCACCTTGCATTCTGTCTTTGCTGATGTACAACCAGACTTGAAAACTATGCTCAACTCGATGCTTGTCATGTCTTGCCTTGTACTTGGCTTGACTTCTTTCCAGCTGTTCCTGGACTGCCTGGTGAATTTCTTGGATTTGTTCAATGAACTTGGTTGCTTTGTCCACATCACTGTGTCCATCAACTGCCATGTCTTTACCAAAAACAAAATCCAAGGGAGACTTTGGTATAAAACCAAACAAGTCTCAAAAGGAGATCTCTGAGTAGAAGAGTGCTTGGCACGGTTGTAAGCATGTTGCACATAACACAAATGCTCATCCCAAAGCTTGGGATGCTTGTTGCAATAGTCTCTTAGCAACTGGATCATTGTCTTGTTGACCACCTCTGTCTGACCATCTGTTTGTGGATGAAATGTTGTGCTCTTCTTCAACCTGGTGTCCATCAACTCCCATAGATTTGACCAAAACTTCCCAATAAATCGAGAGTTTCGATCAGATACAATAGAAGTGGGTAAACCAAAATGAACCCATACATTCTGAAAGAACAACTTTGTTGTTTGTTCAGCTGTAACCTTCTTGTTACAAGGTATCAAAATATACATTTTACTGAACCTATCCACAACAACATACAAATAATCATGACCTTTTCTAGATTTTGGCAATCCCCCAACAAAGTCCATGGAAACACTTTCCCAAGGACGAAAAGGAATTGGAAGTGGAGTGTACAAGCCTAATTTTCTATTACTGGGCTTGCTCGTAGCACACATAGTACACCCTTTGCTATATCTAGAAACTGTCTCATGCATTCTTGGCCAATAACAAAACCTTTGCAATTGTGCAACTGTTTTACTTACACCAAAATGACCTGATATAAGAGAAGTATGTGCTTCTCGAATTCTGTTAACTCCTTCAGTTTGTGGAATGCATAACTTTTCCAAATGATATAAGAGTTGGTCCTTTACATAATAATCCAATTCTTCTACTTGTTTGCCATGACTTAAAGTTGCATATACATCTTTAAAATCTACATCTTGAGCATATTGTTCAATGTAACTTTCATGCATCACTGAGTTATGCTTAAGTATAGTAGATGCATTTATGATTGGTCTTGATAACATGTATGCAACCTTATTGTGTATGCCTTTCTTATATCTGATGACAAGATGAAATTGTTGTAGAAAACCCATCCACCTATAATGTCTTGATTGCTGCAATTTAGTTTGTGAGTGCAAATATTGAAGTGGTTGATGATCTGTATGTATGATTGTTTCTTTACCCATTAGGTAACTTTTCCACTTTTTCACACTTTGTACTAATGCATACAATTCTTTATCATATGTGGGATAATTAACTACTGCAGAAGTAAATGTCTTAGAATGATAGCATATGGGTTTTTCGTGTTGCATCAACACTGCTCCCATGGCATAGTCACTGGCATCTATCTCAATCTCAAATGAACGTTGAAGATCTGGTAGTGCTAGTACTGGTGTTGTAATAATTTTCTCTTTTAAGGTGTTGAAGGCTTTCTGCTGTTTGCCTCCCCACTGAAACACCTGTTTCAATCCTGTTAAAGCATGTAATGGAGTTGCAATCAAAGAAAAGTTAGCAATGAACTTTCTCCAGTATTGTGTTGCCCCTAGGAAACTCCTAACCTCTGTAGCAGATTTGGGTTTAGGCCAGTTCACAATGACTTCAACCTTAGAGGGATCTATCTTCAATTCACCACCCCCTACAATATGACCCAAATAATTTTAAAATGTTTTGCCAAATTCACATTTTAATAGTTTTACATAAATATTTTCTCTTTTTAAAACATCTAAAATCTGCTTTACATGCTTTACATGGTCTTCCCATGTCTTACTAAAAACAAGAATGTCATCTAAATAAACAATTACAAAGTCATCAATAAAAGGTTTGAGTACATCATTCATAACTCTCATAAATGTAGCAGGAGCATTAGTTAAGCCAAAAGGCATAACCAACCATTCATACAGTCCTTGCTTTGTCTTGAAAGCAGTGTTCCATGCATCTTGTTCTGCAACTCTGACCTGATGATAACCACTTCGCAAGTCTAACTTAGAAAAGTAAACTGCTTCTTTTAATTGATCTAATAAATCATCAATACGAGAAAGAAGATAACGACTCTTGATCGTTATTTTATTTAGTGCTCTATAATCAATGCACATTCTCCACGAACCATCTTTCTTTCTCACCAGCACGATTGGAGATCCACATGGTGATGTGCTTGGTCGTATAAACCCTTTATCAAGCAACTCCTGTACTTGCTTCTTTATTTCTGCATTCTCTAAAGCTGACAACCTGTACATTCCAATGTTAGTAATGGAGCATCTTGCTACAAACAAATATCATGTACTATTTCTCGCTTGGGTGGCAAGCCTTTAGGTTCTTGAAATAGAACATCATACTCTGAAACAACTTTAACTAAATCAGCTTTCTATTTAGAATCACAGCCTTCAAATGCATTGGATTTTTCAGGATCCTTTGCCTTTACAACCATTAGTAAAAAATGCTTACTTGAATTCACAATTCCTTTCATCTGTCTTGAGTTTATGAGAGAATAGTTATTTTTGAGTTTATGAGCTCTTACAATATATTCCATTCCATCTTTAGTGAGTTGATACTTATTTTCAGCTCTATAGAAAATAGCTTTCCTATCATACAAGTATGGACTTCCCAAAAGAATACCACATATATCCATTGGAACTATATCTAACTCAATCTCATCTACAAATGTTGATCCAATAGCAAACCTAAGTTTACATTGTCTCGTTACTTGTAGCTTTGTTTTATCACACACCCATCCTAATGGATATGGCTTCTCATGAGGTTTTATTTGTAATCCCAACTTCTTTACAATTGTTTCAGAAATCAAATTTACTTGTGATCCACTATCAAACAAAGTATCAATCTTATTGTGCTTGGAAATTACTCTAATACGAAAAAGCTCATTTCTTTCTCTCTCATTATTTTCATTATCAACAGATTGTGTAGAATTACTTGTGGATGCTTCAGAATCTTTACCTTTAATACATGTGGCTGTAACTGTTGTTTCACCGCCTGAATCTGATCCCAAGTCCTGCTGAATAGTTGCAGCATTCTTTTTCTTCCTTCCACCGAACTTCTTAGGTCTCCGTTCTGGATGCAAAAGCCAGCAGTGTGCCTCATCATGTCCTTCTTTCTTGCAATGAGTGCATGAAGGTTTATCCTTCTGTACAGTGTTTGCTTTCCTCTCCTTCCATTTCAATTTCTTCTTTTCCTTACTCTTGCTTACAGAATATTTAGATGATCCCCCAACCTATATACTTCAATAAAGTCTCAGGTGAGTCCAAGGATATACCTAGAGTTAAAGCTCTTTTCCTGAATTCCTGAGTATAACTTTGTACACTCTGACCCTTCAACTGGCGAAGAGTTTGCCAACTCATCATTGCCTGCTGCATGTAAGCTAAAGGATAGAATTGCTTTTTGATAGCAGAAACAAATTCATTCCAGGTAGAAATGATTTTACCATGTTTTTGCAGATCAGCTTGTGTCTTGCCTTCCCACCATACTAGTGCAGTTCCTCCAAGTCGAAGGCTAGCCAGTTGAATCTTCCTCCTTTCTGAATCAATGTTCTGCACCCTGCAATATACATCAATTTGTCTTATCCAATTATCTAGCTTTTTTGCATTGAGTTCTCCATCATAAATTGGCAAATCAAACTTCACATCTAATTTAATCAAAGAAGTTTTCTTCTTTTTCTTATCAGGGCTAGTTTTATGCGAAGAAGATGATGAGGATGATGAAGGTGATGATGGAGGAGATGGTGGAGAAGGCATTTCTCCTTTTCCTTTGCCTTCTGGAGGGACAACTAGAAAAGGTTCCTTTGCTCCTTTGTCTGGTTTGGGTGTTGAAGTGCTTTCACCTCGACCCTTCTTAAACTCCAGATACATCTCTTCCACCATGGCTCACATGGCCATAAAGCTGTCCATGAACTGAGATTCTGATCCCAGTGGAGCTTCTTCTGCCATTCTCCTCTGAGAATAGACTCTTCCAATCTCTGGATTAGCCTCAACAAGTTCTCTTTCTTCTAGTCTGAGCTTTAATCCAGTTAGCATTCAAAATCCAGCACAAGCTTGTCTAACCTTAACAAAACCTTAAGCTCTTATACCACTTGATCTAAAAATGAGATCTTAAATCAATATTAAGGTATTACAGACTCGTGCAAGAATGCCTATATTATTTAGTGCAACAAATCGAAAAGATTGCGAATAATATAGACAATGAATAGTTACAAAACATAATAAACACACACATCAACACAGCAAATAATCAAGGAGTTCACCAAACTTCCTGGCTACGTCTCTTGGTCTAGCTTTCAGTGTCGACCTCTATATTATGTCTGCAAGAGCAAATTATTACAAGTGTGAGCTCAAACCGAGTCTCAACACAACAGTGACAAAACAACAGGGATTTACTTGAAATCCTCAAGTCTACAAGAGTACATAGACTCTCCCTCTTGCTCTCTATCTTCTACTTTCTCTTGCTTTCTCTCTGTCTGAGCAACTACTTCTTCCTTGTTCTGTTATGGGATGGCTTTTTAAGCCTATTGGCGCTTGTCTATTCGTCTCCCTTTTTGGGCTCTCTGGCTCCCAGCCGTTGTCCGTTCAAATCCTTGTTGAGCGTTAAACAATCATTGCAAAACGCTCTAAGGTAGGGTGGCCACCTGTTTTCCAACGGAAAGGACCGGGCGCGGGTGAAAATCCCAGAAAACACTCTTCTCTGTTTACACAGAGAAATACACAGAATACACTGAAAAACAGTGGAAAATCCGCCAAGGCCGGACTTCAAAAGATATTGAATCCGACCTATAATCCTATTGGGTCCGTTGTTGCATCGCTATTGCAAGTCGCAAGCGCTACGGTCATAATCCCTTTGTATTTGATCCATAGCGGGAATACACAGAAATACATAGGAAAACGCCTATTATCAGACTTCAAATTTCATGGAACCGCATCTATAATTCCTTTCGGGCCCCCCCTGATCGCAATCGCATATCGCATGTCATCGGCCCTTTGTATTACCCGATCGTCAATCGCCGATATCGGCGTATCACATATCGCGGGGTTGCAGATCCATTGGTATCACCCCTTCTATTGTTGTGATCCGATATTGCGATGCGATAAATCGCAATCACATATCGCTTAAGCCTCAAGCCCTCGGTAAGTCCTCCTTTGTGTTATAGCGATGCGATATTGCGAGTTGATCTGGACCATTGATCTGTGCACTCGGTCAACGGTCCTCGTTAAATCGCACTGATCACTATCGCGATTTCCATAAGGCCACCTCCAATATACTCTGCTAGCCTCTCCCAATTGCGATATCCCGATTCAATCTGAACCGTTGATCTATCCGATCGAACGGCTCTGATGCAACGGCATTTGAGCCTCTGATAGCTCTGTTTTCCGCAATTCTTTCACTGTTTTCCCTTGTGATAGTGTTTCGGATAGTTAATATACATGAAGACTTAGAGGTTTTAGGATCGATTTTGAATCAAAGGTAAGCCTTACATCTACTGAAGATTACTGCATATCCTTTATCCTCAAGGATAGCTATTGAGACCAAGTTCTTCTTCAGCCTTGGAACATAGAGAACATCTTTGAGATCAAGAGTATTACCTAACTCCCTCTCAAAGCTAACAGTACCAACTCCCTTGGTAGCATACTTTCCATTATCTCCAAGCTTGATATTCACCTACATATTCTTCTCATCTAGCTGGCTGAAATACTCCATGTTCCCAATCATATGGAAAGAGGCTCCTGAATCAATGTACCATGTATTGCTCCCTATTGAGCTTGCCATGCAAGCTATCAATGAGAAGTCCTTCTCAAACTGAGAGGCAAACTCATCTACCTTGGTTGATGCAGCTACATGCTCCTTATTCGACCCCTTCTTCATCCAATTAGGACAGTGTCCAAAAAACAGGGCAATGGAAGCATTTGATCTTACTCAAACCTATCTTCTTCTTGTCACCCTTTTGACTGTTTCCACTCTTCCCCTCGACTTTACTTGCAAAAGCAAGATTCTCCTCCTCCTTCTCAACCTTGGAACCCTTGCCACTATTGCTAGAAGTCTCAACTAGTCTGAGCCTTAGCTCCTCCTGGATGAAGCCACTCCATAGGCGTTACCAATCTGACAACTTATCTCATCTAGTAATGCTTTGAACAGAAGTATGCCAATCTTTTGTAAACCCATTCAGAGCCACACGCACTAGCTCTGTGTCCATGTGTTGCTCTCCAATAGTTGCTAGCTCATCACAAACTTCCTGAATTCTAGTGAGATAGACAGTTACACTCTCACTCTTCTGCATCTTAATTGTCCTCAACTTCTCTTTGAGGACCATCTTCCGATTCTCAGAAGAATTCTGGTAGAGCTTGACTAAGGCATCCCACATGTCCTTAGTTGTATCTTTACCTGCAATATGAGGGACTACATGATCCCGAAGTCCATCCAAGATCATCCTCTTGGCCTTGGCCATTTGCCTTTGGAAGAGCCTCAACTCGTTTGGATCTAAAGGTTCTGCAACACCTTTCTCAGTGAATTCCTTCAGCCCAAACTTGTCCAACAAGAACAATATGCGGACCTTCCAAACACCAAAATTTGAGGAGCCATCCAATCTATCCTGCTCTCTCAATCCTAAATAAATGTGAGTTGTCATCTTGCAAACTTGAAGACTATGTGCTGATAGATTCCTATTCACACCTCTGATACCATGTAGAAAATCCACGAAATTTTGATCTGTTAATATGAACAATTTGAAAACAATTTTGTTTTCACATAGACACGGAATTTCTCTACTAAATAGCAACGGAATAGAACAAAAATAACTGCACAAATTCACATAATGTAACATAACAATTTCCTAGGGAACCCAACTGGGAAAACCCTCGCTTGCTTTAGAATTTTATTGAGGAAAACTGAGTAATAGATCTCATACAAATACAAGCTTGTTTCAATATGAAAATACAATGATTCTCCTACCTGTCCTAGACCTGAAACCCCTGCTTGATCCCTGATCTTCTTCCTCCTTGTATGCGCACTAGAGGCTCCAATTTCCTTGTGCAATTCCTAAGGAAATAGCCTTCTATTTCCTAGCATAGCTCAAGCTCCTATTAAATAGGGAATTTCCCTATTTCTATGTGCACTCCAAGAAGAATTGCTCTCCACAATTACTCGCACAAGAAAGAAACCCTTGGCTCGTTCCTCCACAAGCTCTCTTGCTCACAAACTCGTGCTCAAGAATAATGAATACTAAGTGTGACTTCGATCTCCTTATAAGCAATTTGATTTGGCTATTGCTAGTGAGTTTCTAAATTAGGAAGTCGAACTAGAGCTTTTCTAGTTAACAAAAGTCAACACAACTAGTTAACTGGATCCTCCTAAAATTTAGGAGGCTAACTCCACTTGAGCATTCAGTTCCTAATTTAACTCACACTAGAGGACAGATAACTCGGTCCTCCACAAACTCGCACTAGTCAAACTACTTCTTAAACTCATCCACATCACTAGAACTCGTGCATGATTAAGAAGATCACTAAATCGATTCCTTGAATTAAGGCACAAATCAAGGAATCCATTCTTTCGCTACTTTTCAACAGATAGGTGGTAATCACCCTACCATCAAGTCTAGGACTTGCCAAAAGTATACCCCACTATGCATCCTACCCACAAGTTGGGCTTGTTGGGCTTGCCACCCATCTGGCCAATGGGTGTAGCTTGGTTGTGTGTGATCCTTGTCATGTGTTGACAAATGGTAATCCCCCCAAAGTTTGTGGATGTGTTGTTCTACCACTTGACTCTTCAGGAAAATCATGGTTGTGCGTGATCTTTGCCATGTGTTGACAAGTGGTAATCCCCCCAAGTCTGTGTCAATGTGTGAAGATCGGTGGACATAAGGTGATAGATGAATCTCCCCTATGATAATTCTTCCTCATTAGATTGTGACATCATTGTTCCAGAGCAGAGATGAGCAAAAAGTAGAGATCTTTGTTACAGAAAGAAATTCCTCCCTAGCTAGGAGGGAGTGTTAAAAATTGGCAACTCAAGGATAAATTTCCTTAAATAAAATTTCATTTCTGACAATTCTGGAGTGACTTTCTAAAAATAGAAAGTCATCTCTATCATCTCAAGCATGACTTTCTAAAAATAGAAAGTCATCTCTATCATCTCAAGCATGACTTTCCAAAAATAGTAAATGACCTTGCGTCAATTGGGAATCAAGTATAGATGTTGGAAAATCACTTATCATCAATCTTAATAGTTCAAGTTTTGACTTAATCATCAATATTATCATTACCTTTATTATTCTTATGATACTATGATATTATTATTAAAAGGAATTTCAAGGCACCTTACCCTCTCAATCATTTCATTCTCCTCTCTCTTTGATGAATCACAAGGTACTACGTTATTCTCTATCTGCATTAATGGATTCGTTGCGCTCCTCTTAAACTCTCTTACACTCATTAAAGACATGTCATAAAATATTCCTCTTACACACTCTTTAATGCATATGTTACACTCTCTCCTTTATTGTATAATTTACTAAGGCATGCATACCTCTCTCTTTTATGGCATAAGTTACTAAGGCATGTGTACCTCTCTCCTTTATGGAATAAGCAATTAAGGCATTTGAGATTCCTCCATCTACGCATGCATTGTCTTCCTCTTAATGACATAAGTTACAAGACATGTGTTGCCTCCTCAAAATGGCATGAGTTACACTCCATAAATGGCATACGTTACTCTTCCTCAAGGCATGCGTATTACTCATTTATGACTAGAATTTGTTGCTCCTCCTCTATATGTATCTCATATCATCTCATATCCTCACTACTTGTGAATTGTGAAAGAAGGATTTGAACTTGAGAGAGAGAGTTGGAGAGATTTGAAGAAGATTGAGAGAGAGAGAGACTTGGTGAGTAAGAGTAGAACTTGAAGGTTGATTCAGTGTTTGCATCAGTTGTTGCTACTGGTGATCTTCATGCTATAGCTTGTTCATATCTGGGTGAACTTACTCATTCTCTTGATCTCTCATTGTGCTTTGTCTCTATTGAACAATTGATATCTAATAGAAGATGACTCTGGTTGGGTTTTCCCCTTGTGGGTTTTTCCCTAGTCATTGGACCTAAATTTTGTCTCATTTTATTCTTCGTTGTCTTCTATTGTGCATTTGGTTTATGTTCTATCTACAATTGCTTGACTAATATTGTAGCATAAAGAAGTTTTGTAATAAGTGATTGTTACAACATAAAACATTTGATTTTCAACACCCCGGGTGTCCTGCTAGGGGTGAGATATAAGTTACCTGAACAATTTTCTCCTTGAGTTGTGATTCTAGTACTAGATAGATCCGGTTCCTATAGTAGATGACATCATCTATGACCTAGTATCTATCATCCTAGACCAAACCCTCCAAAATCTCACAAGCAAATTTGTTTTTGAAGTACACTACGAGCAAGAGTGACCTCCAATCCTCTGTAATCTCCATGAGTGAAAGAGTGGGTGGTATCCTAGAAAAGGCATTTACTTCCACATTGTTTTTCCCTTAACATACTCAATTTCAAAATCATAGGTCTGTAGTTTGTTGATCCATTTATGTTGTCTCTCACTCAACTCCTTTTGTTCCATGAGGAATCTCAGACTATTATGATTTGTTGATGAATTTAGACTTCTGTGATCCATAATATTTTAAGATAATCTTCGGCAAAATCACATAACCAATCTTTTGTCGACGCGTTTCGAACCAACCAGTGTGGTTCATCGTCAGGACAAGTTGAAGAACCAATCCAGCTTAGCGTGATTAAATAGAGCGTGCAGAGACTCCAACAGTTAAAATGCTAATGGCTAATTTGACCTAGTGACCTTGGTCAAACTACTAAAAAATTCAATTAATATTTCTCGAAAAAGCTAAAATTAGGTAATTAAAGGAGTCCATTTGATAAATTTAAAATGATTAGGTGTATTATTCTTATTGTCCCAAATATTAAGAGACGTACATATTTTAATTAAGATGGTCATTATATCCCATAATATATATTAATTAATCCATATTTAATTATTATTCCAACGTAAAGGTAATCAAACCTTATTATTCTAAGAATTTAGTTATACTAGATAGTTGTGTGATAATTATTTAATGGTCTTTGGTAAGTTAGATCTATTTATTATTTAAATAGATTGGTTCATTAAATTAATAAGTTATATAAATTAATAAAAGTTTAATAAATAATCTAAATCTTCTTGATAATTAATAGATCTAAACAAATTGTTAAACTATTATTATTCCTAGAGTTTAGTTATATTAGGTAAATATTATAACTAATCTTATGGTAAATCATAATTACCTTTAAACCTAACGGTCAATAATCCATATTATTTATTCCAAGGTAAATATATTATTACTTATAATCTATCCTTTAAACCTAAAGGTTAAATCAATATTTATTAAAAAGATTTTTATTCCAAATTTTTATTAAGGTTAACAATGTCATTATTATTTATTATTATTATTTATAAGTTAGATCTATATCATATTTATTATTTAAATAGATTGGTCCATTAAATTAATAAGCTATATAAATTAATAAAAGTTTATTAAATAATCTAAATCTTCTTGATAATTAATAGATCTAAACAAATTGTTAAACTATTATTCCTAGAGTTTAGTTATATTAGGTAAATATTATAACTCATATTATGGTAAATCATAATTACCTTTAAACCTAACGGTCAATAATCCATATTATTTATTCCAAGGTAAATCTATTATTACTTATAATTTAAGGTTGATATGTTTATGACTCAAACTAATATTATTGGTATCTCATAATATATCCTTTAAACCTAAAGGTTAAATCAATATTTAATAAAAAGATTATTTATTCCAAATGTATTAAGGTTAACTATGTCAATATTATTTATTATTATTATTATTTATAAGGTTTAAAACGCGATTTTTAGAAATTAGTTAAAGGGAAACTCAATTCTAAGGTTAATATAGAAATAATTAAATAGTATAAATACTGAAATTTTGGTAAAAAATATCTAATTATAATATGTCCCATAGTATCATAAACAGGCAAGGTTAATACAATAAAAGCCCGAAACTAATCACTAACTCAACCGCTCCAAACTAATAGGACAAAACTGCCAAAAGAAAAATTAAGGAGGGGGAAGACAGAAACCCTAAGACCTAACGAAAAGGAAATGAGGAGGCTAAGAAGACAAGGCTGGGACCCAGCAACTGCTAATCTTCCAGCCATCATCCCTATTAAGGTTGTTCGGCCTTTTCTCAATCTCCAGGGCCTCTCTAAATTTGCGATGGTGAAACTGCGCAATTTTGGCAATGACTTGAGCCTCCTCTATACACACATGATGCATAGTCTTTCCCGCATGTTCAGCCAGGGCCGAGGACTTGGTCCTCCCATGTCTTAAGTCAGCCGAATGCTCGCTAATCCGCTGATTAATAGAGCGACCAGTCTCACCAATATAAGGGGTCCCACAGGAACAGGGAATGACATAGACGCCCTTCATGTCCTTAGGGTCAATCGGGTCTTTCACCGACCTGAGGGATCCACGGATAGTATTGAGAGGTCTAAAGGTTGCGGGCACATCATACTTCCTCAGAATCCTTGCAATCCTGTCCGTGGTTCCTTGGATGTAAGGAAGGTTCACACCCATGATATGATCATTGGGAACCTTTCGGATAGAAGGCTCCTTCTTGGCCCTGAGGAAGGCTTTTTGACCGAGGTGCCTATCGTAACCATTCTTCTCAAAGACTTCTAGGAGGTGAGCCTTCTCCGCTTCCAGGCTCTCCTCATCCGAAATTCTAACAGCACGGGTGGCAAGCGTGCTAAGAACCCCTAACTTCTGAGCGGGGAAATGGTGGGAAGAAGCATGCAAGTATTGCTCAGTATGCGTCTTCTTCCTATACACCTGATGAGAAAAGGAACCATCCACCTTTTTAGAGATGAGGACATCCAAGAACGGAAGACAACCATTCTCTTCTTTTTCCATCGTGAATTTTATGGCGGCGGATTGGTTATTTAGGTGACAGAAGAAACGATCGAGCTCATCAGGACCATGAGACCAGACAACACCAGTGTCATCAACGAATCTTCTCCAAAGCTTTGGTAAGAGACGAGAGGAGGCCAAAGCCTTAGACTCAAAATCTTCCATGAAGAGATTAGCGACGACAGGGGACAAGGGGGAGCCCATGGCAACTCCGCAAGTCTGCTCATAGAATTCTCCCTCGAAGCTGAAAAAGGTAGAGGTAAGGCACAGCTCAACTAACTTGGCCGTATCAGGGTCAGTTAGCTTATTAATAACCATCATGGCCTCATTGATAGGAATGCATGTATAAAGAGAGACCACGTCAAAACTAACCAAAATGTCCTCGGGTTCAAGATTAATATTCTTAAGATCCTCAATAAAAGCAGCCGAGTCTTTGACAAAGGACTCAGTCTGCCCGACCAAGGGTCTCAACTTTGCTGCGAGGAACTTGGCCAGGAGGTAAGTCGGACCACCGATGGTATTGACTATGGGTCTCAGGGGGACCCCCTCCTTATGGATTTTAGGAAGACTATAAATCCTAGGAGTGATGGGGTTACCCTCAATAAGTTTCTGGGCTAGAGGAATCGTGGAATTGCACGACTTGATCGCAAGAGCGACCGCTCTGGAAACCTTTTTGAGGGGATTCTTCGAAAGCTTCTTATAACTCCCACTATTACACAGATGGTCCAGCATCTTATTTCTGTAATCCTTTCTATCCATGATAACAGCAGCCCCACCCTTATCAGCTTTTAAGACCACGACGTCACGATTACTGTTCAAGCTTTTCAGAGCCTCAAACTCGACCTTGCTGATATTGCTACGGGGAGGCTTAGCCCTCCTCAGGGTAACGGCACAATCCTGCCTAATCGTGTCTTTAATCTTATCAGGAAGGTTCTTAATGCCATACTCCACATCGCAAATGATGTCTTCAATCGGGATCTTTCTGGGGGCTAAGGCAAAATTCAGACCTTTCCCTAAGAGACTAAAAACCGCAGGCGGGAAGGAAGAACTCGACAAATTTACCACCTTATTGCCGTGAGGAAGGGAACCCGAATTACACACCGACATACCCTTAATATCAGATTTACCATAACGGCTATCCATCCCAACTTTATTACCACGACTACTAATATTATTATTATATACTTTAATAAAATCATAATTATGAATATTGATTTTATCCTTGTTATTTTTATATGATATAGCTTTATTACTATAATTCCAATTGTTTATGCTATTAATATGTTTATCCTTCTCGCTATCCATCCTACCATTACCGCTACAGTCTTTGCCCGAAATTGGGTCCTCTTTACGAACAGAAAAACTTACAGTTCCATCAACCGACGAGACGCTCTGTTGGAAGGACGCAGATGGAACCACCGACTCCAGCTCACGGCCTGACCTTTCTGCGCCTATCACCTCATCAGAGCCTCCGCGCGGATCAACAACCTCAGACCTACGACTATCGATGCCATCCGGAACAGAAAAACTTACGGTTTTATCTTAAAATATTATGATTTGTCTTCACATTGAACCTGTTCCCCACTAAATACTGCTTGAATTTGGCCAGTGCATGCATAATGGCCAACATCTCCTTGTCATAAATAGAATAATGTTGCTCATAGATACATTTACGAAGACCGAACCTAGTTACATTCTTCAACACTCCCTCTTAACTAGGGAGGTATTCATAACAAGTGCAAATAAGATCTCAAACCATATGAACTATGAAGAGTTTAGGCACTGCAAAGCCATGGACTAGATTCTTAACCAGGGCAATCTATCCAAGGTCTCTCAATAGTTTAGGCACTGCAATGCCACAGGCTAGATTCCTGACCAGGGCAATCTATCCGAGTGGGACTAAGATGGACTAAAGCTTTTAGCCTCTCTAGGTACCATCAGGCTTACTTGCTAACTATCAACCCAGAAATCTAGGTGTGTATCTGAGGTTAGTGCTCCATGACCAACACCACCCTCCCTACTTCAAGAACTAGACATCAACACACAGTGTCAACCAGATGTCCTTCCAGGCAATGTGTCTCACACACAAAGCCTTAACAAATGTCTTCCAAACTTTTATCATCATCAACAATATCAACTAAACCAAGCATGCTTCTGAAATATTCAAACTTCTTGTTAGGAAGAGATATTGTTAGTATATCAGTTACCTGATCGTCTGTCGGGACATACTGTAGCTCCACGATCCCATCCTGCACCAAGTTCCTAATGTAGTGGAACTTATTGTTGATATGCTTCGTCCTAGCATGAAACACGAGATCTACAGACATCTTGATGCAACTTTGATTATCACAATTTATCACAGTAGCATCCAGAGGCTTCTCGAACAAATCTGTCAGAATCTTCCTCAACCATACAGTCTCCTTTCCTACTTCACATGCAGCCATGTACTCTGCTTCAGCACTACTCAAAGCAACAGGATCTTGCTTTCTACTCATCCATGAGATCATGGCAGATCCCAAACTAAAGCATCCACCTGTAGTGCTTCTTCCATCGGTCTCACTACCACCCCATTAGAATCTGTGAAGCCAATCAACTTGACTTCCTTGCTATTGTACTTTAGGCAGTGATGTATAGTGCCACGAAGATATCTCAATATATGCTTGGCAGCTATCCAGTGATCATGACGAGGCTCCAACTGAAACTGACTAAGAATGTTCACAGCAAAGCATATATCCGGCCTAGTATTTACCAGATACATCAAAGAACCCACCAACTGATGATAGGAGGTAGGATCCACGAGACTTGAGTCAGAGCTCCTCAACTTCTTAAGGTTGGTGATCATAAGAGTAGTCATGGGCTTGGAATCCATCATCCCAAATTTTTGCAACAACTTGATGATATACTTTCCTTGCCCCAAATATATCTCCCCAAGGTTTTTCCATACTTCCAAACCTAGGTAATAGTGCATCAGTCCTAGATCCTTCATCTCAAATTCGGTTGCCAGCATCTTCCTGCATTCTTGTATTCTTCGCTCCAGACATGTAATGAATAGATCATCCACATACAATACAATAATGACTGGCTCATTATCCACAACCTTGATGTCGAGATTAGGATCAGCGGAACTATTTACAAACCCAATTCTTAAAAGGTATGCATTCATTCTTGCATACCATTCCCTAGGAGCTTGCTTCAAACCCTATAGGGCCTTCTTGAGTCTACAAACATGAATATCTTTGCTATTTACTTCAAAGCCTTTGGGTTGCTCAATGTATACTTCATCATCGATGGTCCCATTCAAAAATGTTGTCTTCACATCTGTTTGATCGATATTCCATCCCATTATAGCAGCCAATGAAACCAAAGATCTAATGGTAGTATAGCATGCAGTGGATGCAAAGGTTTCTTCATAATCGATGCCTTCCTTTTAAGAGAAACCCCTTGCAACAAATTTGGCTTTGTATTTGTCTATACTTCCATCAACAGTGTGTTTGATCTTGTAGATCCATTTTGAGGTGACAATCGATTTGTCACTAGGTCTAGGAACGATTTCCCAAACCCCATTCTTCATGATGGATTGATATTCTTCCTACATAGCTTTCTTCCATACTTCTTGATGAGCAGCTTCTTCAAATGTAGATGGTTTGGCTTCAATTAGTTTTGTCATATATGCAGCATATCCAGAATATCTCTTCGGCCTTTTGCTTTCTCTAAAGGTTCCTTTCACAGCTCCATGTCCTTCAGCATCTTCAAGAGTAGCTTTTAACCAATTTGGCCTCTTCCTTGTGTTCGGTATGATCACAGGTTGAATAGGCTCACTTGGTCCTTCTTCTTCTTCTTGAATTGTAGATGGATTGTCAGGTTGTACTTCTTCTTCAAATATAGGTAGATCTTCATCATCAGAATCAATAGGAATATACTTTGATCTTTTGTAGGCTTGATTTTCATCAAATATAATGTCCCTGCTTACTTCAATGTGTCTCCCTTCCTTGATGTAGATTTTTTATGCCTTCAAGGAGAGGCTATAGCCAACGAATATTCCTTTGATGCTTGTAGAATCTAACTTCTTTCGTTTGTCCTTTGGAATGTGGATATAGGTAGGACTCCCAAAGATTCGGAGATGGTCCACACTTGGCTTCTTCCCTGTGAATGCTTCCTCAGGTGTCATATTTTCAAGAATTCTATGAGGACTTCTATTTTGAATATATACGGCTGTCATTGTTGCTTCTCCCCATAGAAATTTTGGTAAGTCTTGATCAAGGAGCATTGTTCGTATACCTTCTTCAATTGTCTTATTCTTTCTTTCGGCCATGCCATTTTGTTCGGGATAGTAGGGAACAATAAGCTCCATCTTAATTCCTGCTTCTTTACAATATGCAATCAATTCTTTAGAAGTGTATTCCCCACCATTGTCGAATCTCAAAGTCTTTATTTTTCTTTCGGTTAGGGTTTCCACTTCACATCTAAACTCCTTGAATTTCTCAAATACTTCATCCTTTTTCTTGAGAAGGTAAAGCCATATCTTTCTATAGTGATCATTAATGAATGTCACATAGTAAAGATGACCTCCAAGTGATTTGTCAAACATAGGCCCACACACATCAGAATGTATGAGGTTTAATATCCCTTTAGACCTTGTTTCACTATTTAAAAAATGGTTTTCTTGTATGTTTGCCCAAAGAGCATCCCTTGCAAATTCCTTCATGATCTTCTTTGATATCGGGGATGCCATGAACTAGTTGTTTAAGAGTGGGAATGACCTTGTAGTGAAGATGACCATATCTTCTATGCCATAGCTCAATGGGATTGATTTCCATATGAACTAGGGCTTGAGGAGGTGGTGTAATGACTCTATATAAGCTTCCTTCACGAACTCCAATAACCCTAGCTTTAAGAAAAGTCTTTTGATAGAAATCACATAAGAGAGTTTTGGCCAACACGTTTCGAACCAACAAGTGTGGTTCATCGTCAGGACCAAATGAACCACACTTGTTGGTTCGAAATGCGTTGGCCAAAACTTTCTCTTATGTGATTTCTACCGAAAGACTTTTCTTAATTCATTATGGATAACAGAAGCCTGAATTCAAAAAAAACCCTAGCTTTATCAATACTTGAATCTTTTCCCCAAACCAAGACCTTTCCATCAACAAAAGCAACTCTATCCCCTTTATATTCTAAGCAAGAAATTAAAAGCAAATTCTTTTTCAAACCTGGAACATATAGTATGTTGTTGAGATGTAGTTTTGCTCCATTCTCCAACTTCAAAGATGTTGATCCCAAGTCTCTAACAGCATAGCTTTTGTTGTCTCCCAATTCCACTACATGAGAAGATGGCTCCTTTGATAGATTTTGAAGTTGTTTACTTTCCCCTATCATATGCCTTGATGCTCCACTGTCAGTGATCCATGCATTATATCATTAAGTGAACCTATAAGTGCAGTTAAGAACCCTTGACTTTTGACCTTGTTGAATAAGTAGTAGAAAAACTTCTTTATCCAGCTTCCTGCAATATTGAATCCCATTTTTATCACAGAGGGAGTAATCATTTCCTTCAAGCCAACGAAGTGATCTTCAATCTTCATTGACCTTAGCTCTGAAACCATGTTGAGAAATCAATGCTAGTAGAATTAGAGTTAGATTTCTCTTTCTTGATAATTACTTGTAAATTATGTTGGATTCTTTTACTTACTTGTTGTATTATCTTTCATCAAGCAATTACCAAATTATGTGTGTATGAAGATCACAAAAACACAAGACACAAGACGTAAGCACTCTGCCAGGGCAAAACCCCTATCTAGGGGAAAACCCAGTCAAAATATCTTCCTTTAATAGTTTTTCCTGAGTCTCTTCAACCTAGACACAGATCTCCTCCACACCAAGTCAACCCTTCCTTCTTCGACCTAGCAGCAGTAGCACTTTGACCCTAACAACTTCGACTTGGTGGCAATAGGCAACAACTGGTAGCAGCAGTAACTTCGACTTTGACAAAGAGACTCTGATCTCCTAAAGTAGCCCACATGATAGAGAGACTTCTTGACCAACTTTGCTTTTGTCCTTCCCTTCCTGCTTGACCACTTCGCACTCCTTTTAGCCTCCTTCTCCAACTTCGCACTTTTTCCCAACTCTTTCTTGGATATCGAACTTGTGAGACAGTGTGTCCAAATGAATTCGATTTGCTCCAATATATAGGCTTCTGGTGAGGTCGAATTGCTCAATTGAGGTCAACTTGATCTCCTTAAGGCCGACTTGGTGTGGAAGTGACATAATTCATTTTTTACTCAAAAATAATTCTTTTTACATAGTTCAAAAGCCCAAGAAGGGTCTCATAAAATAAACAATGACTCTAATGGCTCAATATTAATCCTAGGAGTCGATAATGGGGACTTTGACTGATAAAATGATGACCCATACATGAAACCCATGCTTTAATAAGTCATTGTAACAATAATAAAAAATTCATTTTCTTTCTTTTGACAAGTACATTACATAGATACATTTATGAAGACCGAACCTAGTTACATTCTTCAACACAATCTATCTCAGTTGTGCCAGCTCTCTGAAATGAATCTTCGGATCCTTCCTATCAAAGCTCTCTATGAACCTCTGAGTAAACTCGGGATACAAGGTGATGCTAGCATGACCCATGGTCACTAACCCATGATACCACCACTCATGGGCTTCCCCATCGAGATGTAGTGTAGCCAACTTAATGGCATCAACCTCGATCATCTAATGTAAATGATAATAGATGTCCAACTTTTGGACCAATGATCTAGTTGGGCATTTCGATGACTCATCAAAACACGAAATAGACACTTTCCCCAGTGTCTTTTGGAGCTCATTATTCTACCTCATTGTCTTCTGAACACCCTTGGCCTTGTTCTTCATCTGAAGATTGCAGAAATCTATGAAGCTCATGGCAGCTTGGAAGTCTCGCCCCAACCTCCTATACTCCACCAAATAATCCCCAAAGGGAATCTCCTGGTCATTCTGCTCAACTTTTTGAGTTGTTATCTCACTGAGAAATTGTGGCATGGTGGATCTGGATGACTTACTATATATATGTGGGGTTGGTTGTGTATTGTTGTATGTGCATGGCTAGCTTCTCCACTATTACGCTTCTCCACTATTAGACCCCTTGCCATTATTGGGATCCTTGTTATGTTGCTGCCCCATTGGAGTTCCGGTGGAACCCAGCTTGCTTCCTAAGTTTCTCATCAAATCCACCATCTCCTTTTGGCCCTTAGCCAAGTAATTTAGGACACTGAGCGGGCTGTTGAACTCTTGATTCTCTTTGTCACCCATGACTGATTTACCGTTCACAAGTGATTCTTCTGCATATCTTTCTGCTTCAAGAGTTTCTTCTTCCTCCAAAATGGGAGTGGGCTCTCTGACATTATGGTGCCTTTTGTATGTGGCGTATGGATGATCTTCAGAAATCATCAAATGTGGTTACAAACTGCCGCTACAACCTCACAGCTGCCTAAGAACATGTTGTGATCCCACTGTCAGATACCCTCTTAGGAATACCTCTGTTTTGATACTAATTTTCTGAGTTTTGCTTGGTCTGGTCTTTGTGAGATTTTGTCAAATAGTTTGATGATATATAGATGTAGGTGTATTTTTCATCATAAATCCCAAATAAAAAGACATAGTATCACATCCACACTATGAAGTCACCTCAGCTCAGCAAGTACAACTTGTATTAAGCTCAAAAAAGTACATACCACAGATATAAATGTGCTTCAGCAATAGAGGAATATTATAACCACAAACACCAGCATACATATATATAACAATAAAGAGTTGTAACATGAAGTTCAAAGGATGAATCTGGACTGATAATATATGGATGTCACTGATGTACAGTAGCACGCTTCAGCAGAGAATGATTGATGACATTAATGGCTCGAACAGGTATCTATAGGAGCAAACACGTCCATCCTTTTTACAGTGACTGGGCCTCGCCGAACTAATCCTTTACTCCTTGCTTAAACTCGGCCCATTCACTAATATAAATATTGATCCTCAGACTTGTGGTATGCAACCAGCCAAAAAAGGGAACTTCAACCTCTGTTTGGACCACCACCATCATAGAAGAACTCGGCCCAGATATTCCAGCAAATACCTAAATGATTTGTCCCTCCTACAGCAATTCATTCAAGAGAATAGGAGCAGAACTTGATCTCTGCTAATTTGGAAATGCACCAACAACAAACTGACTTTGACCCACAAGAAAAGATGACAACTCAAGCTCTATGCAAAGGGGAAAAACTCATGCTACACGGACCACCAAACTCGTTCATCTTCTCTGTCTCAACTCAACCCCTATAACAGTAAACTCATCCAACAATATAGGAAGAAACTCAGACTCTCTTCAACTATAATCTTGGCCCCAGATTTGGCTCGGAACTTCCACCTGTAAGAAGATATATAGAATACACAAAATCAGAAGATAAAATCAATTGATAAAACTGTTACCTCCATTATCTTCCACAAAACTTCTTCTCTAGTTAAGCACAATGGCCAAATTTGAGTGATTCCGCTCTCCAACTAGCTAGGGTGTATGGTCTCAACACTGAAACTAACAATTTGCAAGTAGGGTTTCCAAAACCCTAGACTCTTCTCCAAGAGCTCTCCAAAATTTCTTTTTCTCAAATGGCAATTGACTAGAATGAGAAGAAACTCCTCATTTTCCCTTACAACATGTTTGCCACTTTTGCTACCTTTTTACCCTTTTATTTTTATAAAGCCACTTTAGTGGTTTTTCCACTTTATAAATTAAAAATGATTTTTCATTAACCTATGACATGTCCCCCTTTTTATCACTTTAGCATTTGTAATGTTATTCCTAGGCAAATCATGTTCCCTTAGTTAATTTTTCCCCGCCTTAACCTAAGGGAACTTTATTAGGCTAGCGGAATACCCCCATATGCCTCCTAAGCGGTTGGGGGCATTACAGGATTGTCCAAATGGCATGCCCTATAAGTTTATCAATTCTAGAAGATATTCTTCTTCTAGGTTTTGAGGTCAAATTGACATCATGGCAAATATGGATGCTTCGCTTGCTGCTGTAGAACTCTTCCTCCTAGAGAAGCTTGGGATCGATAACTGTCAAACAGCCCCCGTGACCTTGATATTCTTCTTCTAGGTTTTGAGGTCAAATTGACATCATGGCAAATATGAATACTTGGCTTGCTGCTGTAGAACTCTTCCTCCTAGAGAAGCTTGGGATCCTATCCACTGTCAAACAACCCCCATGACCTTGAACCTAGGTATAAACCCCCAAACACTCTAGAATCCAAATAGAAAAATATTTTTTAGAAATTTTGGGGGTAGAATATCCTACCCTCTCTCATCAGAACAGTCTTCAATCAAAACACAGGGGATTTCGTCCCCCACTTCTCTCCTCAGTAAGGTCATTAACTTTCCCCCTCATGGAGCATGGGAACTGTCCCCTCCCCTCTTTTCTACAACCTGGGTTCATTCTTCCCAATCTTTATTTCATGCAGTTCTTCAGAGGCCTCTGGTGCTCGTGACCAACTACCTCTTCTTCCTAGCCTCTCAGTAGCTCTCAGCAAACGTATCCTTCATCATTTCCACCCAGTGACAATGGGCTTCAGCTCCTCACCCCCCTCTCAGTGGTATATGCCACTCTATGCTCTCTGCACCATTGGAACTTTACCAAGCTCATGGATCACATCTCCTATTTGCACTCTCTATCAATGGAACTCCGAGACTCTGGGAAGGGTCTTAATAAATGTGGCAAGGATATTGCAAACCTCGACCTATTGACCTTTAAAGGTAGTAAGAGGAGAAACACTCTTATTCAGGAAATTAGAGAGCAGCTGAGCAGTTTGAAGGCTTGGGAATTAGAGTCATGAACTGCCATGAACAGCATTCACACGCAAAGTCGGGAGTTAACCACAGCCTAGGATTGGCCAGCGTGCATCCAGAGCAGTAAATTTTCTCTTTCTAGCTATAACAGCTTTGCCGATATATAGTTGTAATGGGTCAGTTAGTTAAACAGTACAATTGTAGTATTTTTAATTGGCAGTCTTAGTGTTGTATAGTCAGCATTGCCCTGGACAGTTTTTAATTCTTCTTAGAATGTGGAAATAGCATTTTAGAATCTTGCAAATCGCTGTATGGTTTCAGCCGCAGTGGGTTTTAATGAAATTCAATAACCATTACTTTGAAAAAAAATCAATGGAGGCTTGGTTGTCAACCGGGCAGTGGTCAAGTGGTGAAATCAAAGCACTTCCAATAATCCTCAGGCCTCGTTTCAATGCCATGTTAATGCGAACAATAGAGCTAAGTACAATCCGAAATCGGGTAGAAACCCTGTTGAAGCGCTTTCAAAGGAGTTAACTACCACTGCCACATCCAAGACCAGGTGAAAATCCTAGTGGCCTTGATGGCCCACAAATGTGGAGTATCTCAAAGGACAAGGCTAAGTGCCAGTCCCGGTGGATTTGACAGAATAATACCACTTGGTCATTGACATTTAAACCGAAGATAAAGCCACTTCAATAATAAGGGATCATTTACTAACCAATAAAGGACAATAGAGGCCGGGTTAAGGAATTTCTGTCATATTTGGCTAGTGCATCTATGCTCATTCTTCGTTTCAAAACTGTAACACAAATGTGCTTATGCATATATTTCAGGGATTCCTATTAAAAATAAGGCGCCTGTACAGAACGGTTAAGGGCATTTTCAAGGACTCGGAAATGAGGCTTTGGCATGAATTTAACAGACGCATCAAAGTGAAGCTTGTGCATGAATTTAACAGAAGCATCAAAGTGAATATTCAACTAAGAAATGTACGAGGAAAAATACGGTTCAAATTGGGCGAAGACAGCAAATTCTAGTGTACCTTTGACAAAACAGGTTCCAGGGGCGCAATTGCCTCCTGTATACATCGTTTTGCTGAACCATGGCCTTGAAATACCCTTGTAAACTTTGATTTTAACTCTGAAGAAGCATCATGAACAATGGACGCGGATCTGTTCAGCAGCAAGTGCGCCGAATTCGAGACTTTTCCCTCGATATGGGTTCTCAATTTAACTCCGCGGCCACTTGAACAGCATAAGTCAGTGTGCAATTGGATGCTGAGACCCCAAATAGAATCTCTGAAAGACAAGGACGGGTGCCGGCATCCAAAGTATCTCTTTGTTCCTGTTATTTCGCCAAACTGCGGAAAAGAGAATTATATAGATAAATCTTTACAGAAGCAAAAACTGGTTTATATTATAAACTAGAGAATACATGAATGGACGAACCAACCTGTGTAGACTGGTAATTAAGGGGAATAGAGGAGATGGTTGCAGCCATTGCACTTCCTTTAACTCAGCCTCCTCGCCATATCTAGCATTTGAGGCATTTGAGTGATGACACAGGCAACAGGAATGGTTGGGATCTGCTTCAACTTCATTGATGTTGAGTGTGGCAAAGTTTGCAACAGCCGCGAGACTCGTCTGCTTTGGATTTCTTGTGGTAAGGATTGTTTTTCGAATGAATGGAATTATTTTATGATATAAAAGTTTGTATGATATGATATGGAAGCCTTAAGTTAAATTTTCAATCTCGGTGCTAAGTGTGGACATGGTTTCATGGTTTTATATCAAATATGTGAAAGCTTGGTCGGTGAGGATAATATAGTTATGGGTGCTAGTGAGTTTCGATTTGTTGCATCACATTCTCACTTGTATTAGGTTGTATGGTTGGTGTTTGTTATTGGGGTTGGGAATTGCTAAATTTTTGGGGCTCTTAATATTGGTATACTTTGTCAAAGTGTGGAATTTGTTATTGGGGTTGGGAATTGCTAAATTTTTGGGGCTCTTAATATTGGTATACTTTGTCAAAGTGTGGAATTTTAAATGCATGGTTTAAAGGTATGTGTAATATATGCATCTCTTTCATATGAAGGGAGGGAGGTAGAGTTTGTATTCGAGTTATGGCAATGTGGCATGGATATTTTTGAATAGGAGTCATCACAAAAAGAGGTTAGGAGATTTGGTTATCATATAATTAATGCTAAGTTAATGGAGGTTTTTTTCACAAGTTTATATAGTTATTTGTTGTTTATTTTACAAATAGAATTATCAAATAAAAAAAAATGGCATGATAAACCAAGTTATAGAATCAAGTAGAAAAATATTTATAAACTTTCACAAAGTGAGAAAATCCTGAATACCACCTTGGACCCAAACAATAATGAATTAATGTAGTCTCACATATCAATGGGAATATCAAATGGAAATGTTGAATGTCATGTATGTTAAAGATCATGTCATTCTCATGAGGTTTTAGGTAATTATAGCATGAGAAAATGGACTTGGGGGTATTGCTTCTACAACGGCTAAGTTTTCCCTAGTTATCCTCATGACACCTCAATTCTAAGAAGTTGTGAGCAACATTTGAAGAGATTTGATCTCCTCGACCCATTCCCAGAGAGAGACTTGCATGCAAATTTTGCAACCACCAGCCTTCAAATTTGGTGTTCCATCTTCTTGAATTCACCATGTGCTTAGACCTGAGCATTGCACTCCACAACTAGGGTTTGACTAAGTCGAATTGCAAGTTTGTTGTTGGTTCCATCTGCATTTTGTTTTATATGCGCTCTAAGAAGTGAAATGTTCATTTGCTATGGGGGATCTTTATGCACACACATGCATTGGTTGGTCTCTTACACTTTATTGGTGATTTCTATTCTCTAGCCTCTTAATGGGTGGTCCTCTTAATTCTAATGAGGATGCTCGTGCATCTCTAATCAAAGGATCTTCCTCAAGTGGTTAGAAATCTCTTGAGAAATGCATATTTTCCAAAAGGGCAAAAGCCATCCCCATTCTTGACTCGGGGCCCTCTATTGTGGAAAAAAAAAAAAACCATCATTATTTTATAAGAGAGAAGTTTAGTTGGTAAGTTTATAGGCCTTATTGGATTTCTAACATTTAGGGAGATTAGGAGTTGGCTGCTACATTACTATGGAAAAGGATTTTATTTTTATTTTTTAAATCAAAGATAATAGAGATCAGTAGATTTGGCCTCTACTTCATCAACTCCAGGGGAATGTTTCTTTCCCACTCAACTCTTGACTTTAACCCTCACATGGAAATTTATTTTCCACCTATTTGGATTAGACTACCACAACTACCCATTATTTTCTAGTGTGATGGTATTTTCAAAGCTATCAGAGACATGATGGGTTGTTATATTACTGATGCAGAGCCTAAGGGTAATATTTTCACATGTTTTGGAATTTGTGTGGAAATAGATCCTACAAAAGGACTAACTGAGGTTATTCAACTCAAAATTGAAGGGTTGGAGCCATCTTTACACCTTTGATTATGAGCAGGTTCCTTTCAAATGTCACTCTAGCCATAAGTACAAACACTTTGCCAAAAGTTGTCCTAATGCTCAAGAAACTTATCCATTTTATAATTCAACTCCAACTTCTTAGAATAGTGACAAGAAAGGATCACTCAAACAAGTTTCAACAATGCATAAGAAACAACAACCTAGGGGAACTCGCCCTAACTCCAGTCCAAGTCACACCAACTTGCCCCCTCTAGTAATGGATTTGGAGCATCACAAATTGGTGACGAAGAAGATGAGGATCCCATCCAAATCTCCAACATAACCTATCAACATTAGATCAAGTGCAAATAGAGAACATCACTGCTCATAATGAGGATGAGATCCCAAATGGGGTAAATCTATAAACTTCACAATAAAAGAACTCAGTTTTAGAAATGTGGGGACTTAGAATATCAAAAGGAGAATAAGGAGAAGCATGATCACCCTTCTACTTCTCCTTCCTTTGAAAATGTTTTCCTACCCTCCATTAACAAGTGGTAGGAAAGATCACAAAATGACAACTCCAAAATTTGGTTCTCAAAAAACTCTTAACTTCCTTGTATTTAGTGGGGGAATGGTTTTGCTCAAATCTTTAACATGTTTTGTTTTTGCATTGGTTTGCGCAAGAAATTTGTAAGAATCTACTCTTATACTCAAGAGGCAATAAGATCAAGTTATAAAAGGCCTAGCGTTGGATCTCTCCCTTTATAATTTTGATCGGATGAGAATTATTATTTCTTTTGATGTCCTTTTCTATTCAAAATCTCTAAAGCAAACACACCTTGTATCATTCTTTCAAATGTAATTTGGCTATTTGCTCCTTGTCCCAAAGATTCTTGATGTCAATTCCATCAAACATTATTCACGTAAACCTAACCAAGTCTATGATACTTAATCATAAACCATGTTAATAGCATCCATTTTATTAAAATGGGATTTATGATTAGATATGTAATTGTTAGCGGATGTCAATTAGGTTTATCTCGAGTGGTTGGGAGGAATGACTATTACCCTCCTCACCTTGTTTTAATTCCCGCAAATGATATGTTGACCTCATATCGACTATATTGATGTAATGGCTTTCATCCTTGTTGTTGAATGGCCTGAAGTCTTAAAGAATATCTTACCCTGACATAGAGGATGGAGAGTGAGGTGTTTGGTTACAAGGAAAGAAGCATATAATTGTTAACAAACATCATCATTTCTACCATATAATAGTGGATTCATTAATTTACTTTTATAGCAAATTCATTAACAATGCAATGCATTGGCATGCATGGCCATATACAAGATGGTCTCATGTGTTTAAATTCTCCAAGAGGTAGAGGAACAAAATCAAGTGGCATGGGATCCATGTTCAAGGATCCTAATGAATGTAACCAATAATGTCATGAACTAGATAGAGCATGTGAGGCATTGTTAGACAGAAAATACATGATCAAACTTAGAACATATTAGTGGATTTGGAGCATAGTATTAATGTTGCAATAACCACTTGACTTAACACTAAAAAAATTCAATGAGATGATGCCATAGGAACTCTATGACTATTCCTTTGATTTCACAAATCTCAAATGGAGTTATTCCAATGTAGGTAGGCTCATATTGAAATTGATGTTATTACCTTTGAATGGCTTGATGACTTCAAACTAAGAGAGTGAATTCGCCTAAACTGTGAAATCAAGCTTTCTACTGTGTCAAGGAAAAAATTGAGGTTCATGTATAATGTCAACATAAATGGAAATAATCTAAGGAATGCATAGGCATTAAAATATTTCAAGGGACTCTACTCATCTACAAAAAGAAAAACAAATTTCATAATGTGTATTGTGGCAGTTATAAGGGTGTTATGACAAGGTATATGTTCGCTGGGTTTGCTTTTAAATTGAGACCTGAAATCCTTTAAATCTTGGTCAGTTCCCCCCAAGTTTGTTTTCTTTTAAGGTGAGTCATTGGTTCAAGTGGACATTCTATAGTCCTTAAGATGTGGAAACATTGTTGATTGATCTTGAGTTCTTAATAGTTTTGACATGTAAACAATATCCTTTTAACTAAAACAACATAACTCCTTGCGCGTGGTGTTTTTTTTTAAGTAAAAACCCATCAATTTCATAAACATGGTTTTTTATCCAATGCATATTACGATGGTCACACCAGTGCTATAGCAAGATGTATGTCTACTTGGTTCATTTTAATTGAAATCTTTTTCTTTTCTTTTTTACATAATGAATGTCATGATTATAATGTTGATATTTTAGTGAAATGCATTTCGACTAAGTTTAATTTTTAAAGGACAACCTAAAATCTTTCAAGTATTGTTTGGTTCAACTAATTTGGATATATTTTTTAATATTTTTAGGGATTTTTTATATTTTTATTTCAACTCAAAGCCCATAATCCCATGCAAATGGTGTTTATTGTTAAAGAGAAATGCCTAAATTTGTGTTTCCAAGTAATTCATGTCACAATGGTTGTGCCAACACTATAATGATGTGTGTGAACAACTTTTTTCCTTTTTATGGAATCCATTTGATGCACACATGATGCACATCACACCGGTGTTATAGTGGTGTATATCATATAAGTTTTTTGTCGTTCTTATTGTTGAGTAGGGACCCACATTATATGTATTGTTATTTTTAATGTGAGGATCTAATCCATTATTTTATGCCTTGAAGTGATGGTATTTTTACGACCTAAAGGATTGTAGAGATGCTATTAAAATTCCCTTGAAACGTAAGAGGTGAGAGGAGGAAGAGAGGATGTCAACATATATTGTTATAACAATTCCAAATAAGCCACACTTGGCGCTCATCATTTACAAAAATAGTTTGACTTGCCACAATTGCATCAATCCCATATCTACACACCAACTGTGGCTTCACTATATGCACTTATTAGAATGTATAAGACATTGATTTTGATCTCTCATTTTTGTTGGTATTTCTCCAATCGAGATACATAAAAAGCATGTTCATAAGCTTGATACACAACAAACCCATGATAATTTTCTTGAAATGGGGAGGGATGTTGATGGGCCTCGGAAAATAAATAGGTAAATCATAAGGCCCATCTATCCACTCCTAAGCACATAAAACAATGCTTGACCCCACATTTTGAACTTAATGGTAATTTTTCCTAGATTAATGAATTCTTAGAGGATTCAATGCAGTTTTCATGCTTCATTTGCCTTAACATGTTTATTGTGTAGGATTTATAAAGATATTGAGGAAATTCTAAGGAACTCAACAATAAAGATGTAACACCGTTCTCCCACACTTACCCAAGCTTACTGGTACATCGAGGTAAATATGTGACAAAGAGTTACTATGATATGATTTGACCTTCTAGATCACCTTAAGGAAGTGGAACCGACAAACCAAAACTTTACAAACCTCCCTCCGGTGCGAAAAGACCCCTAGGAGCTAATCCACCACTCTAGGTGCCCAACCCCTGAGTTAAAGTAGCATTTCATTGAACTAAACCCCAAGTCTCTCCCATGACAAGGCCTCCATGTGACTAAAACCCTCCAGTCACTCCCATAAACCTAAAAGGGAGAGACTGTAGCCCTTTTTAGCCAGTTTTGTGCTTGAGATCGCAAGATTTGAGCCAATTTTTCAGGGCTAGGATCTAGATCACTACCCAGAATTTTGATGGGAATTTCCAAAACAATAAATGACACAAAGACAAAGCTTATAACACAAAACCTGATCAAGGATTTGGCCTAACCATGACAGACATTTCGTCGAACACATTGTGAACATGTAGTCTACAGGCTATAAATGCATATCTAAACATAACCGTCTAATACTTATATGAAAATCACCAAGAAGGTCTAGTGCCTTCTCATAATAGTTGCATTAGGTCATGCATTCAATAACCATTCATTTACCAATAAAAACATGTTAAGAGCCATAACTCAAATCTGTCATGAAACCATGCTTATAAATAACATATAACCATAATAATATGAGTGATTGAACATCCATGAAAGCCACATAATAACAAGTACAAATACTCATGAAATACAAGAGGAGAATAACTCTTATTAATAAATGCAAAATCCAACCAAGTTAGGGACTTCCACGTACCACCCGTCCATAAATTGGGTTGAACCGAATCTTTCTGTCAGCCAATCACCCTCGTGCCATATTTCAAGCATGAATGTGGGACTTACAACAAAACAACCGGGGCTTCCTCGACCTTTAGAGCAATCCACCAAGGGATTCCTAGGCCAAAGGCCTCATCTATACAATTAGGCTTTACCACAATCTCGCCAAGGGATTCCTACGCCCAAACAAGAAACATACACTGCCAGGCTTTACTGAAATCCCACCATATACCGGTCTAGGGATCACTAGGCCTATACAAGCATGGATGCCTCTCAATCTCTCCACCTAAACCATGAGGAATTTGTTTGTCTCTACCTCTATGATTTATTGTGTATACTGCCATTATCGGTCAAAGGGATTCCTAGGCCCAATGAAGCTCCACCCTCTAGGATTTACCATAATCCCACCATTCATAGGTCAAGGATTCCTAGGCCTAGCGAGGGCATACACAATCAGGCTTTACCACAATCCCACCTTCACTAGTCCAGGGATTCCTAGGCCTTGTGACTTCTCCTGAGACCACCCCACTCAGCTTGGAATCCATCTCAACCAAAACAAGAGAACCCCACCATTGCTATTTAGAAAAAGGCAAGGCAAGGCTGAAAAACATTGTCACACCTGGCAAAACCCATGCCAATGACAACAAGAGAACCAAAAACACACATGCATGTACCATGCTTTCCAAAACTATCAAGAAAAGCATACATGCAACTCGATACCTGCAAGTAATCCTGTTGTAGTCGCTTTATCATGCTCTTCCTTTCTTGATCCTTTCTTCCCTTTGCTTTCTTGTCCTTCCTTTGCCTTCTTTCCTCCAATGTTAGAGTGCTCCAAGGATACTCTAATTGTATGAGAGTATGAGATAGTAGATAAAATAGAGAGAGAGCTCCACCAAAAAACTGTTAGAAGGCCATGAACTTATCCTCATGAGCTTTTTTATCAATGAGGCCTCTATTTCTTCAATTTCCATTATTTTTCCTTCATTTTCCTCCTCACATGCAACTTGTGACCTTTCACCTTCCTTTCTCCTACTTTCCATTGTTTTCATAAATTAAAATGCCAATTAATGCCTCTTGCCTTTTCAAAGCCTTTGTCATTGCCTTTGCCAATTTCCTTAGCCATAATAAACCAAATGAACGCCCACACTAGGATGTTTTGACCAACATTCAGCTTGGAATACATGTCCCATGACCTTGGTTATTATTTTGCCTTTATTAACTTTATTACATGGATTTTTAACCAGGGTTGTTAGAAAACCTTCCCCCTTGGGGGAACACTGTCCTCTGTGTTCAATGACACCTATAACCAGTAAGACCATTGAAAAGTAGAACATACTTTGTATGGAGCTTTATAACACAACTCATTGCAGTATTTGCAATGACCATTGTTGAAAACATGACAATCATACAGTTTACTGGAGCTTTATAACACAACTCATTACGGTATTTACAATATCAACCACATACTCATACACATTTTCTTGAACTAGCAAATAATCATATTGTCTATGGAGCTTTATAAATTCAACTTGATACAATATTTACAATAATATACACATATCTACATATGCACATTTGCTCAACCAACAAATAAAAGGATGTGATGCCTGCATTTGCAACAATGGGATCTAGAGGCTCACACCTCCACCCTCAAAGTAATACCAAGATTCACCTCCTTCCCATGAAGTCCAGAATCCACTGCCAAAGTCAATCCTACATCCAATAACTAACATTATGATCCTTGCACTACTTGTTCCCTCGGTGAGCAATTACTGCCTCATTGTTCTAGGGCACACTCCTAATGTGCATCTTATTCCATCTAGCAATGCTAATGACCAAAACAAATCCATCCTCAACCTTCCCTTCTCTGCTACACAGTCCCTTGGGCAATCTGGTCACACCCTTATGTGTAGTCACACACCTTCCAAGTTCCACGGGTATCCTCTTTATCGGGCGATCCATCCCTTGGAAAGGTTTCCTCACATTGGAATGTCTAAAAAGCAAGGCATCTCCCTGCCTCAAAACCATCATACCAGTCATAGCATGCTCATGGAAATCAATGGACACTATTGGGTAGCAGTGTCCCACAATGGCCCTGCTCCTGAAGTGCTTTACCAACATATTGTTGCATGTTCCAATTCCTTTTGTTGTTGCTGCTAATATTCTTGCAACCATTTCCAACCACCCAATTAGGCATTTCCCATGCTTCACTGTACCAAGCACATAATTCCCATTAGAGTCAAAATAAATTGAAATAAATTCACATCATACCTCATCGGTGGCTCGTCAATAAGGTACGCTTGGAATTTTGTTCACTTCCTGTCACAATAGTCAAACTGGTTGTTTGATCAAATCATCATGAATAAACATATCATATCCAGTTAGCTCAAAATGCAACCATCATAAGTCAAAATCATAAATTACATGCAATCATCATGAATCATAATCATAGATCACATGCATAATTAACACTGAAATAAAATATTCGTACTTATCCTTTAATCGGTCCTTTGTCATTTTCGTACACACACCATATTAGTTGCCACACACAACAAACACCCAATGCCTTTTCTTCAACAACGTACACATACACAATGTGTGCATCACACACAATATACAACACCATACAATATTGCACCTACAACTGACATACAACACATACACCTACACCTGACGTACAACACAACAAATACACCTACACCCAGTGTACATCACAATATAATACATACACCTACATCTGGTGTACAACACAACACAATACATACATAGAGTACAACACAACGAAAACACATGTCACGATACCACGACTACGCAATGCACATACACAGTACCACAAGTACACAAACAACATGTACAACATGCACACAACACAACATGTACATCATGCACAAAATACCACATGTACAACAATACCACATGCACAACATGTACACAGCACCACCTGCACACAACACCCCATGTACAAAATGTACATGACACCACATACACACAACACCGCATGTACATAACACCATATGTACAATATGCACACCACGCCATATGTACACAACACCACATATGCAACATGTGCACAACACCATATGTACACATCACTGCATAAACAACATGTACACAACACCATCTATACATAGCATGCATAAACAATATGTACACAACACCATCTATACACAACACCACGTGCACACAACGTTAAAGGTAACACATGTACAACATATACACATAAATAGTACCACACATCTAGAGACCACACTCTCTCTACAAGGAAACCTTGCTTCCAATGTCTTTCCACCATCCATTCTTGTCCCAGCATGTCGCAGATCATATTGTTTTCATTCTGCTGATGTATCCCTCAACATAGTCTGTCCATAACATAAACATAGACATAGTATAATCACATAATATCAATTCATATCCACGTGATATTGACCTCATAGATTTGTCAGGGCTACTCTTTCCACTTGATTCCTCATAACTAGGAACCTCGTCATGTCATTCACTTGCATACACAGACATTCCTCCACGAGAATGGTCCCTGACAACCATGTTAGACAATGAAATACATACATACATATATATATATATATATATATATATATATATATATATATATATATATATATATATATATATATATATATATATATAAACATTACCATAAAGCAGTCACGATCCTATCAGATAACAACATACATACATACATGTAAACATATAAATAATAGCATTAAACAATCATGATTTATGACGATCTTATTTGAAAACGACATACATACATACATATATACATATATAAGCATCAACATAATCATTATCACAACATAATTACCAGGTATCATAAGTTATAGATTAAGAGAACTCCCTTTATCCGTGCACAACATGCAAAACATTGAGAACAACAGTTTGCAACATAGCCAAGTCATCTGACGTCTCAAATCCATTTACTTTACCTTTCTTGTTACCTTTCTCATCAATGTCCCGCCACCTTCCATGGACCCAACCAATTCAACTAGTTGTCATATTCTTGCCTTTAGTTGCCCCTTTACTTATGTACCGACCTCATCAAGTCTTACATTAACTCTCAGGTTTCATTCAAATCTCCCCGAGCTCAATTAACTTTCATCTTTCCCAACCAATTCCCAAGACTTCTAAAACATAAAAGACAAGAACAAGAAGGAAACCAAGAATAAAACAGTGAAAATCAATAACAATACAACACCACAAGCAAAGTGGTATGGACATACGCTAAACATAAACAAAACTACATATCAAGCGTAAACAAAGCAATAAGCACTGAAATCACAAGACTCTCGATAGACACCATGACTCAATCCCCATGGTTTCCCAATGATTCCAAGGGAAAGATCGACCCGAGCCTCCTTTAAGATGATTTCACGACAGTGTCTCTGCCATGCAATCCCCTGCATCATTTCGCCATAAACACATAATTGTCAGTGCATAAATAAATATACAATATACTAGTTACCTTACCTTGTTGTGCCAAGCACACTGCCCTATAACTGAACGTGTATATATATAATCCGGCCAAAATTGAAAACCAATTGTTGTACATGTCAAATACATGCTCATGAATATAGCACATATCCACATAATGTCAGACGAAATCAAGGTTAAGAAGACTTCCTTTATTCATGTAAAGCACTCATTCATTGGCTACTACGGTTTCCAAACATTTCCAAATGAATTCTTACCCAATTCCTTCCTTTTAACTTTTTCCTTGTTGCAATTGAGTCTTATTACATGCTATCACATCACCCAGCTGTTAGTTATATAAACAACTAAACCATTACCTTGTCATGCTAATACCAAGCCTGTGGTGTGGTGCAGGTAAATTCTAAGTGCGAACACAAACAATTCCTCTAGCCTGAGAGAGCGGGTCTAGCCACAAACAAACAATCTATGGAAGATCTCCTTAGGCTAGAATCAAATAAGAGGGCCTACCTCTTAGTATGCTATTCCGCTTGGTGATGATCTTGCTTCCTCGCTCCAGCTATCTTCCATTTCCTTCCTTCGAACACCTGAAACAAGTCAACAACAACAAACAACAAACGTGATAACATACAAATTGCATTCAACCTACTTAATAGGTCAAGAAACATTAAGCCATAAACATGTGAGATGACATTTCATGTAGGAAATCAATCGATAGTTGCATCTATATTAGTTCAAGAAGAGATTACAACCGATGTCTTGACGTTGTTGTTCTCCTCCAACATATCCGGGTTCCCACATACTTCTGCTAGCATCTCATGGATAGCCTCAACAATGGTAGTCTCAAGGCTCTTCCCTTTAGTCTTCACACCAAACCAAACTCACAATTCTCCCTTAAACACAAGCTAGAAAGCTACAAACTATGGGTAGCTTGTTGACTACTCCAAAATCAAAATTTCACTTAATTATGACTAAAAACTATCTTGTGCTTAGGAAAAAGAGAGGTTTATATAGCTTGGATGGAGGGGAGATGGTTCCTCTTCTCATGGGAGAAGGCCTTATCTCTTGGATTAGTTCCATCCTAATAGGGGAAAGGAGCCCAAACTGACCTCCTCGACTCCATCCAGACTACTGTTACGAAGCTTCTAGAGCTAGAAGCTTCAGCTCCATATTTAAAAAACTTTCCAAAAGAGGATCAGCGTGACTGAGAAAGGGCTCAGTCGATCCGATTGGTGCTAGGGACAGTTGTAATCCCTTCATATCGGTGCGAGGAGGACACGGGTCATTAGCGTCGGTCTTGTAAATTGGGATAAACATTTTTGGGAAATGATGCAAAAGGGAATTGTTCTGCTCATGAAGAGGGACACAATGGGAGTTTCTTCACGACAGGAAAGCATGTAAAGTACACTGTAGAGGTCCTCCAGGATCATAGATGGGGAGTACAGGGATAATGACAAAATGTTGTGTAATAGATGCCCCCTAAAGCATGAAGGTCGAGTTAAAGTGAGGGGTTAAATGCTTTACAAGTGGAAGCGGGGAACCGAAGTCTGTCATTGGAAAACCTGTAAGCAAGATATAAATGTTATGGACGTAGCCATCGAGAGAATGATCATGTAAATGGATCCAAGGCATGGGTACAACCATCCAGCAAAAAGGATCATAATGAAACCAAGGTATGGTCATAACCACCCAATAATGAGAAGGATCACATATAACAACTCATGGTATGGTCACAACCATCCATATGAAAGATACATGTATATCAACATGACCATGTCACATCACCTCGCAACCTGGACTTGTGTAATCTTAACCCAGGGTCTTGCGCTCCAAACGACCCAATCAAAGTACAAATCCTAACATGTGAATGAATGTGTTGAAGTCGAACATGTTAGGAAGTCTCTTGATTACCGGTCAATGACGTGAACCGTTAACAAGCGCGAGAGAAACCACCAATAATGAAAATGGCTCTCAAGGTACTGGCAACACAGTTCACAGAATGTGAATAAAGGAACTTATGTCGAACACTTGTGAAATCACATGATCAAAATCCAATGATGTGAACTTGTCGTCAAGTGCGAAGAACTTGCCATTGGGGCATGTAAGCTCCAAGGTACTGGAAGGGAATCTCTCGGCCAACTTCCTGGATAATGAGCCAAAGATGACAGGAAGCGACCGTGTCAAAGGAGGGCCATGATGTATCCCACATCATCGACATGAGACAACAAGATGCGAATGATTTCAAATGAAACAGAGAATCAGGAGTAAGTGTAACTGCAGAAGGACTGACTCTTGAACATATCAGCGACACGATTCCGAATTTTGGCAGTTGTTGGATCCATAGGATCAGTGGTCATGATGGCGTGGCAGACATAAAATGGAAGGTAAAAATGAATGGCCCAACCCAAGAAGGTCAATGATGAAAGGAGGATATCCCAACCTGACACGAAACAAAAAGTGTCATGTTCAAGAGTGAGCTGTCGACAATAGATAGAATTTCCAAATTTCCCCCACCATTTATGGCAGGTACCCCAATTATTTGTGATCGCAAGCTTAAAGGGGATAGCATGTTGATCCAGGTGGATGTTGGTGGCCACCCACCTATCCCATTTGGACCCCCACAACTATCTCTTTCAGTTTTTCATTTTCCTAAATTGTAGCACAATTTACTATTTTTAGTAGTTTTTCAGGTCCTGAACTTCTGGAGCCGTTTTGAGGCCCTAAACGACGTTTTTTGGGAAATATGGGGGCAACATGGATCCATGGACCGATGTTTCCCTTCCCAAAGTTGTAGTGCTCGGATAAATATTTCTAACGAGCTATTGTACGCGTCAAACGGAGATCGTATGCCAAAGTTACGACCCCGGGAAATTGATGTACCAATTTACCCAAACGGGGCCCACAATTTGGTGTTTCATCTTCTAGGGTTAGGTTTTTCAATGTGAGGGTTTTACATTGTTTCTCAACAATAAATAGGCCTTCGAGCCTCATTGTAACACAGTTCAGAGGCATGTAGCCACCACATCTCTTCTCAGAGATAAGCTACCATCGCCCTAGCTGTTTATTTCCATTTTATATTTGTAAGCATATCTCAGTGTTTTACATTAATGAAATGAAGTATTATTTTCAATGCATCTTTGTGTTTATGGTTATCTCTGTAATTTGTTGCGTTCTTGTTTAAATCTGGATCAGTGGTATCAGAGCGGTCTGCTTTTTCTCTGTTTTTCTTTGCATGTCCCCAACGAGGTTGGGATATAAAGAGTTAGGGCTTGAATTGGTCGAACCTTTGCAAGACCAACCTCGCAAATCCCGACGGCCTCCCATGGCAGATGAAAAGAAAGATGAGGGGGCAGGAGATCCTATCAAAATCTTGCTCGAAGAAGCCCTCGAGCAACAAAGGAACACGATGATGGACAACTTTGCCCAAATCCTTTAACGACTACCCAGAGGCGACGCATCGGCTTCCAAAAACTACTCTGGAAATGCCACGCCCTTTAAGGTACAATTTAATTTTGAAATCCCCATCTTCGAGGGTCAAATAGATGCAGATGTCGTAGATAAATGGTTAAATCTGCTAGAAGGGTATTTTTCTGTTCATGAATTTTCGAGTCGGGAAAATATTGTTTTTGCTCTTATCAAAGTAGCCCCCCACGTCAAGGACTGGTGGGAAACGTACTGGAGCAGAAGAATGAAAGTATTGGCTCACTATTTTCAGTCGCGCCCACTTGGGATTCATTCCGGGATGCCATCAAGGAGCATTACTACCCTGTCAAAAGCTATGAGGACAAATACATCAAATGGACCACACTGCGGCAGGGACGGGACCAAGATGTGCCGGAGTTCACAAACATTTTTCATACCCTTCGCACACAGTTGGGTATCAAAGATTATGAGCTGCATCTGGTACTCAAATACCGTGGCTGCCTACACAGATACATCAAGGAAGAGATGGAGTTCTTGAACATCTCCTCGCTCGGCACAGCGTACCAACATGCTGTCAAAATTGAGCAAAAGTTCAAACAAAAGAAGCGAGACTTTGGATCTGCAAATTCGAAGACCAAAGGACAAAGCCAAGGCGGGGTGACCTAAAACAACCTGTCAAAGCCGCAAGAAAAGAACAACACCACAAAGTCGAAGAAGGACACAGGAAAGTGGTGTGAGTTCCACAAGAGTCCCACTCATAACACAAGTGAGTGTCGGACCAAGTAGTCGTTGGTGGCCGACTTGAAGGCTTCTGAATCAGATGCATGTTCTGACCCTGAGCCAGAACCCGACAAGGGGAATTGCAAAGGGAAGCAGATCACTGATGCGGAGCCCAGCGTCACTGTTGCCACCGTCAAGATCTAGAAGAATGAGCCCAAAGACCTAGAGTAGGGGGAGTGTCTTTTCCACTCACAGATGTGGGTGAAGGGTTCGCGACTGCAATTCATTGTCGACAGTGGCAGCCAAAAGAACCTCATTTCAGCAAAGGTTGTGAAGCGGTTGGGCCTACCGACTACACCACACTCGCAGCCGTATAGTATTGGGTGGCTTCATGAAGGACGAGATCTCAGAGTTCGTCAGTAGTGTCGCCTTACCTACAGCATCAAGCCCTTCACTCACAAGGTATTGTGTGATGTTACACCTCTGGATGTTTGTGATGTACTATTAGGCCAGCCATACTTGTGGAGGCGACATGTTGTGTATGAGTCAATGCCTCGTGCTGTCATTATTTCTTTGAATAATTCATTATACAGGATATCGGAGGTAGCCCCACCTACTGCCACCTCTTTGATCACTACCAAGAAAGGCAATAAGCTCATCTCATAGACTAGGAAATTTATTTTCTGTCTGGTTCGCTCCCAAAGTAAGGGGAAGATCATCACCACATCCATGACTCTCGTGAAGGGTTCCTCCACGCAACAGCAACAACAAAGGAATATGGTCATGAAAAAACACAAGAACAACTTCTCCTCACCCACAGGGGTACCACACAAGCTTCAGGTGGGCAACAAAGTCTGGTTACATCTGTAGAAAGAACACCTTACAAGAGCCCATCAAAAGCTCCGACCACACCAACATGGTCCTGTCACCATTACTAAGGCAGTGGGAAATAATGCTTTGGAGCACAACATTCCTCCATTCCTTCACCTGCACGAAGTATTCAATGTGTATTGCCCTCGACCATGCTTCCCACCATTACTGGACACATCCGAGATCGCAGAACAGCTCATTAGGGACCAAGTTCAGCAGCTAGAGGAACTCAACGCAATGGGGACCATTGCTTCCTAAGGGGGGAGGAACGATCCAGGTGGATGTTGGTGGCCACCCACCTATCCCATTTGGACCCCCACAACTGTCTCTTTCAGTTTTTCAGTTTCCTAATTTGTAGCACAATTTACTATTTTTAGCAGTTTTTTAGGCCCTAAACTTCTGGAGCCATTTTGAGGCCCTAAACGATGTTTTTTTGGGAAATCTAGGGTCAACATGGGTCCACAAATTGATGTTGCCCTCCCTAAAGTTGTAGTGCTAAGATAGATCTTTCTAACGAGCTATTTTACGCGTCAAACGGAGATCGTATGCCAAAGTTACTACCCCGAGAAATTGATGTACCAATTTACCCAAACGGGGCCCACAATTTGGCGTTTCATCTTCTAGGGTTAGGTTTTGGGATGTGAAGGGTTTTACATTGTTTCTCAACAATAAATAGTTCTTCAAGCCTCATTGCAACACAATTTAGAGGCATGTAGCCACCACATCTCTTCTCAAAGATAAGCTACCATCGCCCTAGCTGTTTATTTCCATTTTCTGTTTGTAAACGTATCTCAGTATTTTACATTAATGAAATGAAGTATTATTTCTGCTGCATCTTTGTGTTTATGGTTATCTCTGTAATTTGTTGCGTTCCTATTTAAATGCAGATCACATGTGCTTGCACTGTAAGTTCATCCTTCAGACGAATCCAACCTAGTAAGTTTAACGAGACCTAGGAAGGAGAAGCTCACATTCGTCATGGCGACGAATCCAATGTCGTTTGATGTTTTAACAAGTCTGACAAAGGGATAACTTGGTATCTTTTTCATGTTTAGAGAGTTTGAAAAAGACATGGAAAAGAAAACTCCACATGGTCCCTTTTCGTACATTTGTGTCTCTCGAGCCCTAAAAGGTAAAAAACAATACTTGAGAGAACTGCTTGACCATTTCAGTCAAGGAGTACCTTTTTCGTAAATAGTGCATCCCAGCCCGAAAAAAGGGGTAAACGTATACTGGGGACACGATGTTTTGCAGCCTTTAACGAGTTGAAATTGATAAGAGCTTGACAATCTTTTCGTGTTTAAAGAGTCAGAAAAGAGCTTGAAAGCAGAACCCCAATATTCTCTTTTACGAGTCAAAAAGGGAAAAAGACTCGGCGATCTTTTCATTGGAGATTTACGAGTCCAGAAAAGAGTTGAAACATGACTCTAGTACCATCGTTGACAATACATCATTTGTTGTTGCACAAGAAAGGTAAGGGCATTACCCAGTTTTGAGGCAAAATAGGTAAAAAATACTCAAAACCCTAAATATTTCATGAAAAAATGAATAACATGGGGGTAAAAGTAATTATTTTTTACCATTTACCCTTTTTACCTTTGTGTGAAGAGTTTTTACCCACTTGTGCCCTAATTCTTCCGGAGGAGATTGCAGGAGATCCAGGAGGTCATTTGCCGAGTCGTCAATTGCAGGTAAGAGCCAAGACCTTAAGCTCCATTTTCATATTGTTTTTCCTTGTTTTAAGCCATTTTTTGGGTTTCATAGGGAGCTTTTGGAAAAAAAAATCGTCTTCGGTTGGCGCGATTTCTGGGCACGGATTCGCGCTGATCGGGGGTGGTTAACATTGCCAACCGCGCCATTAGCACCACTATTTTTAAAACAATCGCGTCGTCGGCGCCATTATTTTTAAAACAGACACCCCGACAGTGTGAGCAAAAAATTAACATGTTTCTTGTTTAATTCAGTCGTTCAAACTCAAATTTTTATGGCCAAGGATTATCATTGACTTGATTTCATGGTTCTTGCAAGAAGAAATCGTGAAAAAATGGTAGATTGGAAAGAACATGAGCATGAGGATATCGATACTTAAGCAATAGCCAATCCAAATTGTTTAGAGGATTTGAGGAACAGTGGGCTCCTCAAATTCTTTCTTACACCAGGTATACGGGCCTAACTTGAGCTGCTACAGTACCTGATTAGTCTCTGGGACATAAATCAGGAAATTTTCATCATTGGTGACCAAGAGGTGGAGTTGGAGACTTCAGACATTTATTTCATCACAGGACTATCCTGGAGAGGGTATCTAGTCAACCTATATGGGTCGAGGCTGATTGGGGTAAGCGTGACTATGCTTCTTGCCGAACATTGCCAAGAAGCTCTCAAATCCAAAAGTGGTAAGATCGAGATCATGATAGTTCGAGATCTTGTGTTGAGAGTGCTATTGTTGACCATCAACAGAGTGGCTGGGTCCCAAGCACTGCATGAGACCAACAAGTCAAAGTTCCAGTACGCTATTGACTGCACGGTGCCCACCATCTTTAACTGGGCAGAAGCAATGAAAATCAACATGAAGCACCAGCTTTCAAAAGCTAAGGCAGGACACCTAAAGCAGTTTTGCTTTGGATCTGTGCTAGTGACCTTCTTCCTGGAACGGGTTCTGTTGTTCCAATACTAGCTAACTAAGGTAGATTTGTCGATGCCTCGAGACCCATGGATGGTCCGTTGGAGTGAGTTGATGCCCAGGGTCACAGGGGGCCAACAGATGTCCTACAAGCCTGCCTTTTTCTCATGGCTACGACGACAGTTGATCGTAGTGGAGGATTGGCCTTACAGTGGTACCAACTTCCGCGGAGATCTAGATATGCCACTCCCAGAAGGGGAGGATTTTGATGATGGAGGTAAAAACAAACAATTTTAGTTTTTTGATGTTTTTTACTATTTTTGAAATATACGTGTTCATGACACTTCGATTTTATGAATGAAGATGTTGGACCAGAACGCCCTGCCAGGATGTTCCCAATTGCTAGGCATGTTGCTCGGCAGTTTGAGGTCGCTCCTTATGAGGAGGGAAGCAACAACGAGGAGGAGATTGCATGGAATCTCGACGGTTTGACCCATGGGATTCCAGAGTATGCTTGGATGGGTGATGTCCCACGCCAGTACCAGAGGCATACGGTGGGGGTGTCATATCGGATCCGCCAACTGCTGACTCGCTTAGTTCGAGTAGTTACATGCTATTATGAGCATCATGATGTTTAGTGCATAGGTCTAGCATTCCATACTTTTTTAGGCTTGCGAGCCACGAATGTATAAGGCCTGCTAGCCACCGATGTATTTCAAACACGCATATTATTATTTTTTGAGATTTTGATGTATGACAAACATTACCAGCACACACGCACACACACACACACACACACATATATATATGTTGTACTTCTTTGCTTACTATGGTACAAATGTTTTTATTTTCGAGTTGTTACATGTTTCACAAATGTCTATCCAGCACATAATTAGCTAATGCATATGTTAATGTATTCATGTGTCGAGGAATATGATGATATGTAATGTAATCAAAATTTCTCTCTAGTAGATGAATACGTAGATACATTCTCAAGGTTTGAGGGTTTCTGACGGAATATTGCCCATTGAGTTGAAGAAGAACAAGTTGTGAATCAAGTTTGACAACCAATTCCCAGATGCCAAGAGCAATAGCTTCTGACAATAATTCGATAATCGCGCTATACTCAGTGATGTTATTAGTTGTTCGACCTAGGCAGATACCTTGAAGATCAATTAACGCACCATGGGGGTCATAGATGGCCCATGCCGCGGATGATAGATTCCGGGTACTATGACAAGAACCATCAGTGAAACCGACATGAGGGGACATCGACATATGCAAAGAAGGCAAAAACATAATAAGCAGAGAAGCTGCTTGCAAAATAACACACCAAACCACACTGTACAGAAAAGAATGACACATTAGTGTACAAAAGTAACCATACAAGATGACCTAAGCATAGTACTTTATGAGAGAGTCCATGCTCGGACTCGAGTAATCTATCAACACAGATGACCACCAGATTTTTACCGTTGACATGACGAGTAAGCATCGACTCAGCCAAATAATAGAGTAGAACTCATATAAGTCTTTACCCCCATGCCCCTTGGGCGAGGGAGGGTTACAAGTCATATGACAACCCCATTTTAATAATGGGCAATTGGTAAAAACTCGGGGAGGGAGAAAAGACCTGAATCCATGAGGGGATAAAGGGGCCCTCAGTTGAAATATCTTGAGAATGGCAGGCGAAACTGACATGTCAATAGGCAGCGGAGAAGAGAACTGCTCAAGACACATAAACATGATCGTCGGGCCAGAACTAAGCCACGGGGATTGAGAAAACACATCGAGAGAAGAACTTGAAACATGATGATCAGAGGATACAGAACGTGAGGCCGAAACAATATCCACATAATTGATTTCAGTCGGACTTAGCGACATAACCTCGCCCCATGTATCAACAAGATTCGGTGAAGGTATGACCCAAGGATCAGACTTGATCGAGATCATGTTGACAGAGGCAACATGAGGAGTGGGAGTGGAAAAATTCTCATCAAGGTAGGATCTTTAAAAATCCCTGCCCCCACACTCTCATAAGGAGCACCGCTGTGCTTGACATACGAAACATTGCCATCTAAGGAGGAAGAGGCAAAGAAGGATAGTTGGTTGACCGTGACTATCTTTCCTTGATGGGGGAAACGAATCACGCGAAATAGGGAGGAGGCTACAACATGCGTGGCATGGGTCAAACTTTGTCCGAGTAGAAGGTTATAATTGAGATGAGTGTCAACAATTTCTACTTCAACGTGTACTGTCTTTCCCTCCAAAGTAATGGCAAGGTTGGGTAAGACACCGAATGGTCGCAAATCGTGCCCGTCGAAAGCTTCCAAAGTGTTAGGGGACTGGTTCAGAGTAGGAGAACCAATTTCCTTCCAACAAGCGACTGACATGATGCAGGTTGAAGCATCTTCATCGATGATAGTCCGATGAACGGTTTTCTCATTGATGATGACCTGAATGAGAAAGGCAATCTGATGAGGAAGACGCGGAACGTGGTTTTCTAGATCAAAACATATAAGACTGGATCGCTAGGATCAATACCCCAAATAGTCGACAGTAATGATTTCCGTTGAGACAGACAACTTTGAAGTACCTCGAGGGTAGACATAGCTGATGGTGCCTGCGGAAAATCGTCAACAATATTTTAGTGTTGTGCAGCGCGAGCGTTGGGATTGTACAAGGACTTTTGTGCCACACCTAGAGAAGGTGGTCGAACAACGAAATCAGGGTTAGGTCGCTCGATATGAAGAGGACCAAAACTTGACGGGGCAGAAGAAGAAGGGGTAGCTTCTTTTTCTTTCCCTGCTATCGGGGTAGGAGTTTGATAATATTTTGATCTAGTAGCCACATTGATGGGCGTACTCATCATGAACACTTGTGAACCTAAGGAAGCATATGATTGAGGTTGGTCTACCATTTGGGTTTGCTGGGATGGAAACGACTCTTTTAGGACAACTGGGGTCCCTTTGAGCAAACGACTAACTTCGAATCATCTGGGACAATCCTTAGTATAGTGATCCTCCTCACAAATGAGGCATGGATACTTAGACTTTTGTAGAAGCATCACCAAGAGATGACTTAGGAGGACCCTGTTTTGGGGCATTGGATTTACCCTTGCCTTTGCCTTTCTTCTTACCTTTTGAGGATTTGTTCACTATGGTAGACTGAACAACGTGTACCTCTAAGGTTTTACTAGGGCCAGGCGGATTACGAGAAGACTCATTGGTAGTAGTGTTGGAGACCGACTTCTGTTTGGAAGAAGTTTTTGCAGGGGTTTGTGTCACTGAACCAATTACTCCATCAACAAGAGGTGTAGTAGGAGACTTTGATGACGTCAGATCAGATGACGGTCTGGGTGCATTAGGTAACACGTCATATAACGTGTCAGAATATGAATAGACAAGGTCTAGATACTGGGCAAGTGCGATAGCTTGTTCCTCGGTGACACATCCTCCCATAACTATGTCCTCAGCAATTTTGTTGACGAAGGATTTGGTGAACCATTCGGTCAACAACTGATCAACAATCTTGAACTTAATCAGGTGGTCCCGACACCTCCATTCATGGATATGATCAAAGATGTCGGTCGCAGTATCTTGCTTGAGTGATGTTATCAAGTGGGTGTTGGTTCCATAACGAACTAACAACTGGAAATGTGTGAGAAAGGCCATGGCGAGAGTGTTAAAGTAATGATAGGTATTTCGAGGTAGCTTGATATACCATTTAGCTGTAGCACCTATAAGAGTTCGTTGGAAAAGACGAATATGAATGGAATCATCAACGAAAGAATTCGAGGAGCACCAGAGGTGATGTGTCATCACATGGGCTTGTGGATCCTCTTTGGCTTTTCCTTCAAACTTCGGACAATCACTCAAAATCTTGGAAGGGACTAGAGGCCAGTATGGTGAATGAAGGATGGGATCATTCGTGAGTTGAGACACATCTGGCAACTCTAGTGTAACTAAGAATGGCAATTGGATGTTAAAAGGCATTGGACGTCGATAAGCGGGTCCAACCGGAGGAGCCCATCCTTGGTAGTAAGGATTTTGTCCCCATAGTGGAGGGTTTTGTCCGTCGGGCATTTGATTTTGCCCCCACTGTGGGTTACCTTGCCCGTAGGGTGGATTTTGACCTTGAAAGCCTTGCAATTTTCTAGCCATAGGTTGCTGATAAGCAACATACGGGTTAAAAGGCTGTTGAGTCTGTTGACCCTGGACATATCAATGTTGCACATGTTGTCCTTGGACATACGGGTTCTGAACCTGTTGCCCCTCGGCATAAGGATTTAAGACCTGTTGCCCTTGGACATTAGGATTTTGGGCCTATTGTTGCAGGACTTGACCCCGACCTTGTCCTTGCAAGGGTTTCCCTTGTTGATATGAGTACAAGGGTTGTTGCTGCAAGGGTGGACCTTGTGGCTGTAAAGGTTGTCCCTACGGCTACAGAGGTTGGCCTTGCAAAGACATAGGCTAGGAGGTTTGTTGAACATACTGGATCTGCGGCTGCACGGTTTGCTGCAACTGTTGCAAGTGTTGACCCTACGACTGTTGTAGATGTACTTGCCACGGAAACCCCTGCAATGGCATGGATGGCCCTTACTCTAACAAAGGTTGCCCTTGTTGCTACAGAGGTTGTCCTTGCTGTTGCAAGGGTACTTGAACAATTCCTGGATTGATACCTTGAAAATTTCTGAATTGTATCTGGTCATAGCCACTGGGAATGGTGGACGGACCAGGCTAAACATATTGTCCAGGGTGAAGGACATAAGGCGGATTGACCATTCCATGAGAACCATATGGAGCATAAGGAGTTTGGTACTGAACTTGAGCTTCATAAGGTGGTTGATACTAGAAATTGCTTGACCCAGACGGACCAATGGGATTTTGAACCTGTTTGTACTGGACATTGCTTGATCCAACAGGACCAACGGAGTGTTGAATAACACCAAAGGAAGGCTGGTTCATTCCAAATATGCGAGCTTGTGAGCCACTCACATTAGTTGTGGCTGACACCATAGAGACATTCAGATGTTGCCCCCTAGGCGGCATAGCCTATCGACTTATTGGAGGGACTAACGAACTAAGAGACACATGACTCGAGACCATCGGTTGAACCAGATGGGTTACTTGAATCGATGAGAGAAGAGGATTCAGAATGGTGGGTCGCACTGGCACTAAAGTGACTGCAGAAAACACCATCTGTTGGAAGGTTGGGTTTTGAATGAACGGACCTGTGGTAGGCATAGCGCTAGATGTCCAAATAGGGTTATGATAAAGTGATGAGGCACTACATGTACCTGAGACAAATTATGCTAAAGTCACATAATTAGGTGGAAAATCTTGATAAACACTAATGAGAATGCTTCCTGTGTAGGGGAAACCTTCAGGTGGAAAATGATATTCTTCCTCTTGGACAGTGTGTGGAGTGGAGACCTCCGAGTGACCATAGAGGAGACTGGAATTTCGCCTTTAGATTCCATAGGTGGAAACAAGTGACGACGAACGACCGAAGATGTTTGGGGGGATAATTCCACAGGAATACCCAGCTAATCATACAGACTGTACGAACATTGCGGTGATATCAGAATAGGATCGAACAAAATATGTAGAGGATAAACGACCAGTCCAAGATGACCTTCAGGAGTCGACGAACTCTCAGGAGTCTGGATGGGATTGTCCAAAGATTTCGAGCCAATATCAGAAAGTGACCCAGTATCTAAGGGAGGTGGAGGACGAGATGACAAAGGTTGAATGCTCAAAACAATTCCAATTTCAACACCTTGGTCCTCAAGTGACTGTGGTAGTTTAGGAAATGGCTCCTCTGACAATCTTTCAGATGGAGGAGAGGAAGAGGAACTAGGTGAACCGGATGGTTCGGCCACAATGAGTTTGTCTCAAATAACAGGAAAACAGAGATAAATTTCAAGGCCTTAAAATGCACTTTAAGGGATACTCATGATTTGGTCTAGAAAAGACTAACAAGGATGTTATGAGATTGTGGGCAAGATTTTTTTAAGACGCACAAACAAACTGGTGCTTTTTCATGTTTTAAGAGTCGAGAAAGAAACAAAGATGACTCTATCACTTTCGATTTGAAACAAGCTCGAAAGGACAAGCGCTTGAACGATCTTTTAAATTTAATGAGTCAAAAAGATCAAATGACTACTTAGGATGATCTAGGTAAAAGAGGATTACCAGGTAACCGTGAACTGCAAAATACTTCCCAGCGAATTGAGAAATACGGGCAGGCAATCTCCCCGAATGTTGTGTTCGGTGTATCACGTTTACAAGGCGGCAGACTTGACTTCCTATGGATAAAGGATTGTAGGCTAATGGGGTCTCCCTTTATATACGTGATGGTACGAGGAGCACAAGTCCATACTAGTGTTGTCTAGTGCTGAAGCTAATGATAGCTGCTAGGTTTAAAGAAGTCGGAACACGTCTCTAGCATAGACCCTCTAGATGTGATCGTTAGGTTTCAAATATGCCTTAGGTTAATTGAGTTCATTTTAAAGTTTATCTTGAATTATGTCTCGTTACAACCGATGTCTTGACATTGTTGTTCTGCTCCGACATATCTAGGTTCCCACATACTTCTGCTAGAATCTCATGGATAACCTCAACAATGGTAGTCTCAAGGCTCTTCCCTTTAGCCTTCACACCAAACCAAACTCATGATTCTCCCTTAAACACAAGCTAGAAAGCTACAAACTATGGGTAGGTTGTTGACTACTCCAAAATCAAAACTTCGGCTAGAACTTAATTAGGACTAAAAGCTAGCTTGTGCTTGGGAAAAAGAGAGGTTTATATAACTTGGATGGAGGGGAGATGGTTCCTCTTCTCAATGGACATCGACTGAAGATCTACAAGAAACCCCTATCGAGGCAGGAATTCATTGAAACTGTGGAAAAATCAGTGCTGGTAATAGAGTAGGGTTCTGCCTCTGTTCTGGCCACACCTTGATCATCAAAAAAAAAAGAGAGAATAAAAAAATCCCTGGACGAAAACCTCTTTGAGGCGGCCAGCGCAGGCAGTGAGGGTGAAAACCTCATGGAGGCGCCCCTGCTGTCTCTCGAAAAAATAAAGAAATGGAATAAAAAAATATCCTTGGGTGAAAACCTCTTTGAGGTGCCCAAGGCAGATAGTGGGGGTGAAAACCTCATAGAGGCGCCCCTGCTGTCTCTCAAATAAAAAAAAGAAGAGAAATAAAGGAAAAAAACAAGGAGAAAAGGAAAGGGAAAAGAAAAAACAGGGCTGATATTTGAAATTATTGTAGGTTGCAGGGATATAATGCAGATAAAGAGGGTCGCACAAACCAAGGACAGGGGTCCATCCCAAGCTACCAGGCATCCTCACCGACACTCCCTCCATGGCCACACACTTTTTCCAGGATTTGGACACATTCGGGTCAAGATTCAACCTCCTACAGGAAGTTTCAGGGCTTTCTACAGGAAGTTCTGCATTTCTACAGGAAACATCCTGTAGAACCTTTGGACGAGCCAAAATCGATTCTGGAGGAGGATTTAAGACTTGAAGTTTGTTGGTGAGGCCTGCAGCCACCCCTTTGTCCCATCCATCACCTGTTTCCTCTCTTTCCACTACCATTACCACCATTTGGTCCTGTACCCCTGCATAGTCATGTAAAAAAGTCCTGTTTTCCTCAGATCGCCATTTTTTTCCAGGGGACAAATCAAATACATGAAGGCCCGCATACTATACCTGTCAAAAGCTCCAAGAGGACCCTTCACCCGTGACTGTAGCCATGCCCGTTTCAGCATGCAGCCCAGGAGGAGAAGCAGCTACAGGATGTCCTACAGGAATCCTGTAGCAGCTGATCCGCCTGGAATACACACTATGGAGTCAGGAGCAGTTGAAATCAGCACAGGAGGCATGCTACCAGCTCCGCGGAAATATGAACACCTTCTCCACAGCTGAGAGCAGACGGGGCCGTGCATGCAACGTTCACCACCATAGGACCGGTTCCTGAAAGCCTTGCATCTTGCATCAGCAAATGGACGAGGGAATTACCACACCTGTGCATGAAGCAACAGTGAGAAAAACCATTGCTTCACGTCCAAAAACCTGCGAAACACGTCCGCGGTCACCCCCAGGTAAGTGCCTAACCTTATTTCGTCAAATTAACATGAACTATACTGTGAAACTTGCATGACTGTGAATGTGAGGATTGAACAAATGCAATGGTCAGTCAACTAGCCATCCATAACCAGTAGAACTGTCTCATGGGATTCGAACGAGCATGGCTAGGCTCGATTCCGCCAGAAAGACGTGGAGCCGACACGTGGGAAATGTCCAGTCGGGGTAATCAGCAGATTTGAAGTGAAATCAGTGGACTGACAAGGATGACGGCGGGTAATGGCGGAGATAGATATTGGTGGTCAGAAACACGCCAAGGAATGATGGCCGTGACGTTGTCTAACGGCTCGGCCTGGACACCTCACCCCCCACGCCATGAATTGCGCTGTATTTCAAAATCATTCGGCCAGAGCACGCACCTCAACCACTGTCATTTACGCCACAACCGGTTTTTCAACACCGTGAGCGTCCTCCTCCTCTGCAGTTCATTAGCCCGAATTTCTCGGCCTAGTTCAAACTATTCCTGCGTCCCAGACTTGCTCCGCAGTACCGTGACGTCCTCCAGAAGCAGCAGAAGCTCTCTACAGGAAGCAGAGTGAAAGCTACCGGAGCAGAGAAACCCGTGTTTGTGCGTCGGAATTGGAAATCTCGAGGAGAGGTAGGCTCGAACATGCCATCCCCATGCTTAATTTTCGAAAGGTGGTGAATTAGCTTGTTTGAAGTGGGGAAAATTGAAACGAGTCTACCTGTGGTCAAGAACGGTGGTTTTCTTATATAATACACAGAATTTCTTTTGAATGGTGCTGTGTCGTACTCACCTCCATGACTCCTGTTAACAAACTCTCCCCATTATTATGACAAATCGCTGTAAGGCTCACCTGTGCACGTATCAAATTTTTTTTGTGACTGTTATATGATTGGTATAAAAATTTGCTCTGCACTCTGTCTGTGAGAGCTTCATTCCTTTTGACAAGTCGAAGTCTTGGGCGGTGGCAGTATTTTAACTAGAGAATTGGTGAAAGGGGGAGATACAAACAGCGGAGAAACCCTGTCCTGAGAACCAAGAGGGAAAACCACATCCAAATCTCCATTCTAACCAGAGCTCAAGCCGAAAACAGGGTATTTTCACCATGCCTGGAGGGTTTATCGGAAAGGAACCCTCGGATTCCAAGAAATTGAGAGAAACTCCTGAGGTGGTAGACCTGTTTACCCGTGCAAAGTGGATGACCTTCTGTGATAACATCCAAGGTCACGATGATGAAATAACGGAGGAGTTCCTAAGGTCCCTGCAGCCCAAATCAAAAACATTGGCAACTGTAAATTTCAGGGGATTGACCTTGAAACTCACCCCACAACTCATTAGCCGGGTCACTGAATTGCCATTGGGGATGCCATGGGATAAAGAGGAAAGGAAATTGGGCCAAAAAGCCAAAAAGGAATTCTTCCTACCAGAAGAACAGTTTTTAGAGGATAAAAATGGGGTCCGGAGAGCTAGCTTACAGCCATTTTGGAGTGAGGTCAGCCTTCAAATTATGAAATATATTACCTGTGAGGGGCGATTTAGTATTGTGTATGGGTATCACTTCCGCTTGTTAACTGAGCTCAAGCATAAGATGGATTTTCCCTCAGAACAAAAATTGAGCATCCCATACTTCCTCCTGCAGTCATTGATTGAGTGTGGCACAAAACTGAAGGAGGGGACACCAGACCATTTGGCTCATCATGGGCTTATCAAGCTCCTCATAGAAGATGCCCTCCATACTTATACCATCCCTTTCTCCTGGGAGATTTTCCGTAATATGACCAAGAATGATGATATCCGGACTCTGACAGAAGAACTCACTTCATCCAACAGTGAGGAGAAGGAACATATTGAGGCAGAGAAGAAAACTAAAGGTAAAGAAGCTAAGGGTAAGAAAACCCAGGATAGGCCATCACAGGAAAAGCCACAAGAAAAACAAAAGGAAAAGCAAGAAAAAGGACAAGCTGTTGAGGCCAAAGCTGGGAGTAAAATAAAAACACCAACGCCAAGGGAGAAACGGTTGCAAACTCGGGCAGAGAAGACTGAAAGGATGCAAACAACACCCAAGGCAACCACAACACAAGTCAAGGAGAAGGCACCCTCAGCCAAGCAAGCCAAATCAGGGAAAACTGGTTCTACAGGAAGCCAGCAGGCTATTTCTACAGGAAGTCAAAAAACTACTTCTACAGGAAGCCAGAAAACGGCCACTACAGGACTTTCTACAGGAAGTCCGGGGAAAGGGCAGCAGAAGGATAAATCAGCCGAGATTTTAGCTAGGGAGGCAGCAGCTGTGCTGGCCACCCTAAGCACATCCCCTAAGCCGAAGGAAAAGCGAAAGAGGGAGCCTCCCCTATGCTTTAAGGCAAGAAGAAGTGTAAGAATTAAAACCGGCAGACCCGAACCTCCATCCAAAGAACCAATCACCATTGGAGACACCCCTACCACCCCAAAGGAGAGGTCCCCCTCCAAGGTAGCCATCACTTACGAGTGGGGAAGCCCGAAGACATCCACCTAGAGGGAGAGGATGAAAATGCTGGACACCAAAACCTCTCTACAAGATGCTGAAACCATTCTACAGGAAACATTGGCTACACTGAAGGAGACCGAAGAAATGAAGGGTGAGGCAGCCAAATCACCACATAAGGAAGAAGAGGTCAAGCACATTATGGAACCTAGCCCCCAGCCCAGCTTGGGCTCCTATTATAACTTCCTAGAGGCCGGAAAGATCATTCCTCAAAAATTCACAGTGCCACTCTTCCTTTCACTAGAGGAAGAGAGGGTGAGGACCCACACTTGAATGAAAATCGCTAAGTCCAAGGGAGTAGCGGATATAGGTCCTCTGGAGGAGCAGCTCAAAGAGTCCAGAAGAGAATTGGCTATGGTGCGACATGTGAAGAGCATCCAATGGGTTAGGCTACAGGAAGAAAATGAGCAGCTCAAATAATAGCTACAGTCACAGGAACAGAGGCAGGAAGATAGGCCTCACATCTTGGGGGAACAAGAGCAACATGAGGGGCCCACAACAGCCACAGATACCCCTTATGAACAGCAAAGGAAGGGAGGGACACAGATTGAAATTGAGGCACTGAACTAGTAGCTCCAGGAACAAGAGCTACAGATACATTCTCTAAAACAACAGCTGCAAGAAAAGGAGGCCCAACTGGCCTGCATGGCCAGCTAGGCAATGGAAGCTCTGCAGTGCAGGCAACCTACCAAATCCTATGCCCTTTACCTCAAGGACCAATGGTTACAGTTTCAAATCAATACCTTGGCTCAAAGGGGCATCACCCCTTTCCAAAATTATCATTAGTTTGCAGCTTTATGTGGCAGCAGTTCATCTGAGGATAGGGCCAAATTGGCAGAGTTTTACTTGCACAACTTTTCCCTTCCGGACATGAACGCATGGGATCCTAACACGGTGATAGGGGATATCCAGCTTATGGCCATGGCCTCTTGGATGAGCCATGAGGAGAAGAGAGCAGCAGAAGTCCGCAGTATCATAGGCAGAGAGCTCAGTGAGCCTCTCATGATCAGAGCAGAGCTAGATGACCCATCAGCAGTGATAAGCGCCCACCAGCACTTGGCCAACAGTCCTCAGGATCTACCAGAATACATTGAGCAACAGGCTCAAGCCATTGCCCATTTTGAAGACATGGAGAGACTGTTGGGAGAAAACTGTATGCATGCATGCACAAGGCGGTGGAACACACTGCCTCACAGCCTGAAGATAAGGGAATACCATTCTCCCACTAGGATGAGGGAGGCCTTGGCAAGGGTACCTCTCTACAAAAAGTTGATGCAGGACTTGCAGGCCAATTGGATTGGCTTGAAATTCAGTCCTCCTTTACTTCTGGGATTGCTAGAAGGAGTAAAGGAAGAGGAGGAAGGTAGACAATGGGAGGAAGTGGAGAGGAAGGCAGGATTCCACGACCGGGAAGAGGATATCACAGCAGAGGCTTGGGACATGAGGGAGGCGATCAAAGCCATAAAGGATGATGAGCTGGACTAGTTGCTCAGAGGATGAGCAACCGATTCAGCAGGGGGTGATGATGAGCCCCCAAATTGGGTAACCTATTGGGCTCATTTTGCCTAATTATCCTTGTTCAATCCTCCATTTTTCATAGATTATGCATGTTTTCCTAGTATGTTTATGTTATTTGAACAAATGAGGGAGGTCACTCTACCTAGGAGGCTAATACGTGGTTATTTCGGGATTTTTGGACAAATTTTGGAGCAAAACCAAGCAATCATGGGTCAGCTGACAGCCAAGCTTGAGGTGAGGATTCGTAGGGAGGTTGTCTCTTGCATTAAATGGCCTTCCTCAAAATCTCCACCCTCAACACCGAGCTCCACAGGCCACCAAACCGAGTTTTAAAGGCAGCCAAGCAGATTTTGGAGGAGTGACTGTTCACTAGCAGTTGGGATAACCGAGTCCCTTGAATCTAGGAGGGCTGCTAGCCCCCTCGTATTATACAAATAGGAAGGCCTCAACCTTCATACTTTACTTTTGGAACCATTGTTATTTTTGCACTATAGTGCTGTCATTTTGCTCAACCTGTTTTATTGTAGCTACTGCTATACAACTTTCTTATGATGGTTATTTTTGAATAATGATAAGCAGCTCTACTTGGTATTAGATCTGAGTCCTTTATAGGAGCCTGCGGCTCTTGGGGTTGGGCCCAACCTGAGTGCTAAGGCCTCCTCTATGTATTGCTAGTTGTTCTTTATGCATTTGCAAAAACATTTCTGTTAAGTAGGTTAAAGTTTGTTGATTAAATAGGTCACTGTAAATGGTTAGATAGACTTTTGAATGCTCAGATTTTGTTGATAGGTTGCTAAGAGGAAAAAGCTTCAAGAAAAGGGCCAACAAACATCTCTAGTTTCACCTCTCCTTCAGTAGGATCTGGAGCTGGGATCAGGATAACTTTGCTGCCCACAAAAACACTAATTTTGCCGTGCCATGCAATCACTAGTGTTTGATTTTCATGTGTAGAAGTTGGTTGCAATCTCAGACTTTCATTTGCTTAGTTGCATGAGTTAAAATACATGGTTTCATTGCAGGTCACACTTCTGTTCATTCTCTTTATTGGTAGCTAGCGGATTTAGGTCATCATAATTAGGATTTTGAATTTACAGGTCTTCATTGGATCAGTTAAAAAAGCCTTGCAGAGTACCTGTACCACCCCTTCATCTGTTCATTCACCTTCAGCACCATCCACTCCACCCTCTGCTTAGAATCCTTGCCTCTTGTTCGCCATTCGCTCCCATAACCCTAGTTTTGTGTGTAACATTGCTTTAGTCTTCTTTGAACCAAATACAACCATCCACACCTGTCCATAGTTCCATCCACCAAGTTCTAGACCATCTCCAACTCTCACCTACCTCCACACTCACTCCTTCACCTTTCCCTCTCCATTCATCCACCAAAAACCTCGTCTCTGAACATCCTGTAGAAAATTCTAGACATCCTGTAGAAAATCGCAGACATCCTGTAGAACCCCCGCAGACTTCCTGTAGAGGCTCACGAATGAGGTTTCTTGACAGCCAAACTCGGTGAAACTCTATGGAAGGGTGTTAGGGACCCCTTAGGCCCTCTTTGAACCTTCTTGAACTTTCCCAAGCATTTCTTCTGGCATATCCACCTCTGCACAGCCCAAAAACAGTCAAATCATATGCATAATAACTCTGGCAACTTATTCAAAAATACAAAAAGATGTTTCTTTCAGATGTTACTGTAGAAGTAGCTTAGGTACATGTATTTACCTTCCTAGAAGTCAATGGCATTTCCTTCAGTAGTTTGCATCCTCTTCTTGGCATCAGTAGAGTTAGCTGGTAGAATTAGGGTTTGCGTTTTCTTTTAGCTTTTCACTGTCTTTCTGCAAGTAGATCAACCTTCTTTAAAGTAGCTTTCGTCCATCGGTTAAAAAGATTCTTCTCAGAGCCCATAGAAGTTGGCTTGAGCCCCTAGCGGACTTGTGCCAGCTGACCAAGTGACAGCTGCGGCAAGAGCTAGTACTTGTGCATATAGCACCGTCGCTTCCAAGTTTGTTACGAACTACCGGGTTGATAAAAGTAAAGAAGGGAGTCCCAAGAGTTGTAGCATTATTGCTGCAATACTGGAGCTCACCACCAAGTTTCATTATCAATGTCCTAGAGGTGTTACAATACATCAAAGATGTCAAACTATGTGTTTATTTCAAATCTAAGTGATAAAAGAAGGTTGGTTACAGGCTCGTATAGGAGTCTTTGTTTTGCTACAGGAGACAATCCAGTAAGCATGTAAACTAGAAAAAATGTGAGTTTGAGATGAGGAAAATTTGTGGAAATGTTAGGAAATAATAACATTCAACTTATCAAAGCTCAAGGAATTCTAATTCAACCTTATCCATATTAAATCAATCTATGTTTATTTCTTGTAGGTTTAAAATCCATTATGTAACACCCTCCTCCCACACTTACCCAAGCTTATTGTTCCATCGGGATAAATGTGTGATGAAGAGTTGTTGTGATATGATTCAAATCCCTAGATCACCTGAAGGAAGTGGAACTGACAAACCAAAACTTTACAGACCTCCCTCATGTGCTACAGGCCCCCCAAGAACTAACCAACCACACAGGTGCCCAACCCATGAGTTAACTTAGCTTTTCATTGAACTAAACCCCTAGTCACTCTCATGACAAGGCCTCCATGCGACTGAAACCCGCCATTCGTTCCCGCAAGCTTGCTTCCCAACGACTACAACCTTTTTCAGACAATTCTGTGCTAGCAACGATGAGATCTAAGCCACTTTTTTAGGGCTAGGACTTAGGCCTCTACCTAGAACTTAATGAAACTCTCAGAAATGATAATTAACAAGAAGACAAGGCTTCTAATGCAAAACTTGAACAAAGACTCAACCTGATCCATCCTAGCCATGACAGGGATTTCGTTAAATACATCATTAACATGTAATCTAAAGGTCATAATTACACATTTGATCATATGGGTATCATACTTATCTAAGAATCATCAAGAAGGTTTGATGCCCTGTAACATTAGCTCCATTGTCATCTATTAGGTAATACATTAATTAGCATGTCATTTACTAACCAAAACACAATGAGAGCCATAACTCAAGTCTGTCATAAAACCATGCTTATAACGAGCGTATAACAAAAATCATAACAGTAATAGAACAACCATTAAAGCCACATAATAGTAAGCACATTTACTCATAAAATACAAGAGGAAAAGAGCTCTTCTTAACATATGAAAATCCAACCAAGTCAGGGACTTCCACATACCACCCGACCATAGATTAGGCTGAATCAAATCTCTCTTTCATCCAATCACCCTGTATAAATTCCTTGTATATGGAAATTTCTAATTGTAATTTACTAAAACAATAGACTTGAATCTACTATACTCATCAATGAAAACAATTAAACGATCGCGAAATCACGAAGCATACAAGAGAAATAATTCAATCAACACATTACACAATGATTTCTTGGGGAAAGCCACAACTAACAACCCCGACTACATGTATGTTGCATTAGTCATCAAATATGAGAATATTACAATGCTTTGCTCAAGCCCGAGCAACCTATGCACTATCTTTATTTGTCTCACTACTTCCTAGACAAGCCTAGGCCAATACTTAACTAATTTCTCACTTGCCCAAGCCCCTATTTCCTTGTGTTTATTCCTTTGGAATTACCACCCTATTAATTAGGAAAATTCCACAATATGAATTGCGAAATCCTCATAGACCTTCCCCTGATTGCATGCACCACCTGTATAATTCAAATAATTATACAACTGATAGTACATTGTCCTTGAACTCCAATCTCAACTGGGTAACTCTCAGATTTGACATGCATGAGTTATTTATGAGCGAAACATCAATATACTAGTTGATCACTGCATTAAGCACCACACTACACTTTAGGCAACACCACACTACTAGACTTCCCACTAGTTCCTCCAACAGTTGGAACTAGTTTAACTGACTTTAACTTAGTTAAACTGAATTAATTAATTACAACTCAAAATAAACTCAACCAGGGCTCCTATAAAGTGGGAGACACTCTACATGACTCAATTTAGACCCTCAAATCAAATTAACTGAGCCAACTAAGTCAAATTAACTCAGTTAACTAATACAAGTTGTCATGAGATGTGGAATTACAATTTTATTCCCAATTTAATTAAAGGAAAAAATTAAACTAGGATTTTATTGTTGCATTTTCAACACTCCATCTCAAAAAGAAAGGGATTATCTGCTACCCTGATCCTGCCTCTATGAAACTCAAATTTGCATCTTGACAATGACTTTGTCAAAATATCTACATATCGTTCTTTTGTAGGAATGTACTCTAACAACATGATTCTCCTCTACACACAATATTGTAGATGGTGATACCGGATTTTGATATGTTTGAATCCATCATGAAAAATTAGATTATCAGAGAGTTTTATACAAATTTGATTGTCACAATAAATCACTATAGGATCCATTTGCTACCCAAATAACCGAACAAGTATCTTCCTCATCCAGATAACTTCACAAGCTACTTGACTAGCATCTATGTACTCTACTTCTGCCGAACTAAGTGCAACTGATCTTTGCTTCCTGCTGTACCAAGAAAATGTTTCTCACCCAATACTGAAGATCCCCCCTGATGTGCTCTTCTTGTTGGACGGGCTCCTTGCCCAATATGCATTTGTGAATCATTGAAGCTTCACTCCCTTTGTCCATTTGTACCAAAGACCAAATTGAGTGGAGCCTCTGAGGTACCTCAACACATGTTTAGTTGCCTTCCGATAAAGTTTGGCTGGCTTAACCATAACTTGACTAAGTTGGTTAATTGCAAAAGATATATCCGGTCGTGTGTTCACAAAATACATAAGTGAAACCAAACGCTTCTTGTAAATAGTAGCCTCCACTACTTCACCTAAAGTAGCATCTTCCTTCCTCCAATTTCCTGCTAGAGGAGTCTCCATGGGTTTGTTGCTCTCCATGTGGAAATTATTTAGTATCTCGTTGGCATACTTTCCCTGAGAGACAAACAATTCCTCATCTCCTTGCCATACTTCCATACCAAGGAAATAATGCATGAGCCCTAGGTCCTTCATCTCGAATTCTCTTGCAAGATACTCTTTGCTAGATTTTACCGGCTTCAAATCACCCGTTAGAATTAAATCACCGACATATAATATTATAATAAAAAATTTACCTTTAACCACAATATGGTAGAGGTTCGCATCTGCTTCACTTTTGGTGAAGCCCAACCTGGTAAAATAACTATTAATCTTGTTCTTATTTCAATCCATACAACGGTCACTTGAGTATGCACACATGCAACTCTCTGTTGAAGGTCTCAAATCCTTCCAACTACTCAATGTACACCTCTTCATAAATCACATTGTTGAGGAATGTTGTATTCACATCCATCTGATGTATATTCCATCCCATTTTCGTTGAAAGTGCTAGAATAAACGTGATTAAACAATACCTTTCCACTGGAGCAAAGGTCTCCTCGCAATCAATTCCCTCCACCTGAGAGAACCTTCTAGCCAAAAATATGGCCTTGTGTTTCTCCACACTCCCATCTATTGTTTCCTTTACCTTGTAAAGCCATCTGGAACTCACTACTGACTTGTCTGCTGGTCTTGGGACAAATTCCCAAACATTGTTTCTAATAATGGAGTCATACTCCTCAACCATGCATCAACCCATACTGGTTTCTGCACTGCTTCCTTGAATGAGGATGGCTCAATCTCTACACTCTCGCTTATCATAGACATGTAGCCAGTTATCGATCTGGTGACCTCCTTTGCATACAATGTGATGTAGGTGCTCGCACATTATCTCTATCATCATGCAACCATCTGTCAGCCTCTCTGATGTGCTTCCTTCCATCTTTGGAATACTTTGAAAAACTAGGTGCATCCACTCTCTGCTAATATGCATCTGGCTACTCCAAATCATCCTAAGGTTCTTCTTTTGGAGCTAAAAGCTCCTCTTATGCATGTAACTGAAGCTCCCTCTCAAGGTAACATCTCATGGCCTTGTGTTCATCGAACTTCACATCTCTATGAACCACTGTCATCCTGTGAGATGGCAAGTACACCCGATAGTTGTGAGGTGTACCATTGTACCCCACAAATATGCCCAACTCTGTTGTTGGTTCTAGCTTTTTCCTTGCATCCTTGATAATATGACCGTAAAATGATGAACTAAAGATCTTGAAGTGTGCCACGTCTAGTTTCTTACCTAAAAAAGCTTCTTTTGGTGTACTCATCCTGAGAATCTAATGACGACTCTTATTCTGCACATATATAGTTGTGTTGCATGCTTCATCCCACAAGTGCAATGGTAGGCCTTGATCATGTAACATCGCTCGTGCAACTCCCATAATACTTATGTTATTCCTTTCAACCACCCCATTCTCTTATGGGTTATGGGGTGTTATTAAATCCCGTCAAATGCCTTCTAATGCACAAAAGTTATTGAATTCATTCGACACATATTATCCATCGTTATCGGTCCTAAGAGCTTTAACTTTCCTACAAGTGTCTTTCTCAACAAGTGCTTTAAATTCACAAAATTTAGCGAACGTCTAATATTTCTTTTGCATGAATAAAATCTATCATTTACATGAGAAATCATCTACAAATACTACATAATACCTGTGCTTAGACGTGGAGGCTGTCGAGAATGGTCCACTCACATCTGAGTGAACTCTTTCAAGGATCAGTTACGCTCAACTGTCATTATCATGAAAGGTAGATTTGGTGTACTTCCCCAATGTATACCTTTTGCATGTGTCTCTTTGCTCTAGTGTATCCTTGGGAAGTCACGTAGAAAATTGTTTCATGATCTTCAAAGCTCTGTGGTGCAAGTGACCCAATATTTTATGCCACAACTCACTGATGTCTCAGCTCTGCACCTTCTCTACTTTTTTCCTCGAAGCAACACAATATTCTACATCCAATTTGTAGAGGTTCTTCACCCAAACCTTGATCCGCTTAACTTGTCCTGAGGCTATGTGATGAAGGAAAGCCTTTCCTTTGCTAAATGTCACATTATAGCCACAGTCCTCCAACATGGAAACTAAAACCAAATTCTTCTTCAAACTCAGAACATACATGGCATTGTTTAATGTGAGAGAAGAACTAGACTCCCTCTGAAAGGTAGCAATACCGATGTCAGTCATGCTATTCCTCCCATCATCTCCCATTTTGATGTGCATCTGGAGGTCCTTCTCCTCCAAGTCACTGAAGAATTATTTATTGTCGGTCATATGGAATGAGGCTCCACTATCCAGATACCACACACTACCCATCATTGATGTCACCATGCAAGTGATGAGGGTGAAATCCAGCTTGAATTGTGAAGCAAGAGCTTCACCTGCCACTCCTCCTGAGGGATTCTTTCCGACCTTCTTGTGCGGACACTTCATGGCATAATGTCCTAGCTCATGACAGTGAAAACATTTAATCTTCGACAATTCCTTCTTCTTGCCACCCTGACTGGAATATAATTTGGAATGAGATGACTTCCCTTTCCCTTTCTTCACCTTTCTATCTAAGGCACAATTCTCCTCATCATCATGCATGGATGAGGATCCATCTCTGGTGTTTCACCAAATCTCTTCTTACACCAAGTCAAACCACAAACGCTCCCACTCTGGTAGCTTCTCCCTCCCATTTACTGAGTCTTGGTAGTTGTGCCAGCTCTTGGGAAGGCCTAAAAGTGCTAGGTTGACTATATCATCTTCAACAACTGTAACACCGACACTTCCAATCTCATCCTGATATTAGGTGTACTTGGTCAAGCACTTTGGTATTGTGTCGCCCTTCTCCATCTTGATTTTCTTGAGCTTGTCCTTCAATTCCAGCTTCATGTGGTCGTTGGTATTTTGAAGCAGGTCTGTTAATGCCTTCCATATTGCATATGGAGTCTCCTTACCATTGAGGCTCAAGATAATATGTTCCGAAACTCCTTCTAGGATAATCCTTCTCGCCTTTGAAACACATTTTCTTCACTCTGCCAGATCTTAGGAATCAATTGTTGGAGGCTTAGGAATATATTTGTCTATGAGTTCCTTAAGCCAGTTGTCTTCCAACACTGCCTCCATCCTATCCTTCCAAGAAATATAGTTCGATATACCCTCAAGGGCACATTCAAGTCTCAATCCATAGAATGACATCCTGCTATCTCTGAAGTCTGATACTACAAATTTGATTTCACCTGCAAAAGAAAAACTCGTATTCTCCTCTTCTAGACTTATTTCTGCTCTGATACCATGTAGAAATTCCTTGTAGATTAAAACTTCTAATTGTAATTTACTAAAACAATAGACTTGAATCTACTCTACTCATCAGCGAAAATAATTAAACAATCACAAAATCACGAAGCATACAAGAGAAAGAATTCAATCAACACATTACACAACGATTTCTTGGGGAAAGACAACTAAAAAGCCCTACTATCTACATATTACATTAGTTAGAAAATATGAGAATATTACAATGCTTTTCTCAAGCCGGAGAAACCTCTGCACTATCTCTATCTATCTCACTGCTTCCTAGATAAGCCTGGGCCAATACTTAGCCAATTTATCACTTACCCAAGTCCCTATTTCCTGGCATTTTTTCCATGGGAATTAGCCCCCTATTAATTAGGGAAATTCCTCAATATGAATTGCGCAATCCTCATAGTCCTTCCTCTGGCTGCATGCACCACTTGTACAAATCAGATGATTATACAATTGATAGTATGATGTCCCCGAAATCCAATCTCAACTGGTTAACTCTCAGGTATAACATGCATGAGTTATTTATGAGTGAATCATCAATTTACTAGTTGATCACTGTAGGTAGCACCACACTACACTTTAGGTAACACCACACTACTAGACCTCCCACTAGTTCCTCTAACATTTGGAACTAGTTTAACATACTTTAACTCAGTTAAAATGAATTAATTAATTACAACTCAAAATAAACTCAAACAAGACTCCTATAAAGTAGGATACACTCTACATGACTCAAGTTAGACCCTCAACTCGAATTGACTAAGCCAACTAAGTCAAATTAACTTAGTTAACTAATACTAGTTGTCATGAGATGTGGAGTTACAATTTCATTTCCAATTAAATTCAAGGATAAAAGTAAATTAGGATTTTCTTGTTGTATTTTCAACACACCCCGCGCCATATTCCAAGCATGAATGTGGGATCTCATGGAATAAACTAAGCAAAACAAAACCAGGGCTTCTAGAGGCCAAGTTACCTCAACCCTCAACCAGTGATTCCACCTCACGATCGGACATCACTAACCACCACCAGATCGGTCTATATCCAAGTTTTCTAGGGCTCTAGAGTGTTTGTTCCAACCTGACTTTCGGGACTAGTAACTCAACCCAAAATTGTCGTTGAGCTCCAGTGCATTTTTCCAACCAATGATTCCAGGACTAATAACTCAACCCACCAAAAGCTCTAGAGCGTTTGTCCAACTAAGGCTGTGAGGACTAGTAACTGAAACCAAGGCATTACAGGGCTTCTAGAGCGTTTTTTTCAACCAAGGCTCCAGGAACTAATAACTCAACCCATAACCATAATGAACATGAGAACCAACCAGAAAACAAAAGGTAAAACTCACAACACCATGGCTATCCAGGAAATTGCAAGGCTAGGCAAAACCACTATCAATTCAGGCAATCCTCCATGCCAATGGTAGATCATAACCAAATAACCACATGCATATGCCATGCATGTCAAAACTAGCAAGGAAACCATACATGTAAAGAAATCCAGCTGTAATTGCCAATCCCGCTGTACCCTTGTGATTTTATACTTTCCTTTTCCTTCTTTCTCCAAATCCAATGTATGCCAAAGTGCTCCAAGAATGCTCCAAGAATACTCTAATTGTACAAGAGTATGAGAGAATGAGAGAATAGAAGAGAGAGGCATAAGTGAACTGACAAAAGCCATGAAATGATCCTCATAAGCCTTTTTATCATTGAGGCTTCTATTTTCTTTAGTTTCCTCTATTTTTCCTTCAATTTCCTTCTCATGCAAACTTGTGACCTTTCACCTTCCTTTTCTCCTATTTTCCTTTATTTCATAAATAAAATGCCAATTAATGCCTCTTTGCCTTTGCCAATTTCCTTAGCCATAATAAATTGAAAGTGACACCCACTATGATGTTTTTTTCCCAACATTCAGCTTAGAATATGTGTCCCATGACCAGGGGTTGCTACAAACCCCTCCCCTTGGGGGAACACCATCCTTGGTGTTCAATGGCACTTATAAACCAGCAAAACACATGCTTCCCATGGTGCTTTATAACATAGCTTGATGCAACATTTACATCATATCATACTATTGAATACATACCCACCATATCATGAACACCATACTGCTTACTAGAGCTTTATAACACAACTCATTACGATATTTAAAATAACAACCACATTTGCTTCAATCAACAAATAACCATATTGTCTATGAAGCTTTATAACCACAACTCGATACAATATTTACAATAATATACACATATACATATGCACATTTTCTCAACCAACAAATAAAAGGATATGATGCCTGCATCCGCAACAATGGAATCTAGAGGCTCACGCCTCCACCCTCAAAGTAGTACCAAGATTCACCTCCTTCCCAGGAAGTCCAGAATCCACTGTCAAAGTCAAAGTCTGCATATAATGTCCAACGCTACAAACCTGCGCTACCTGTCATCTAAGTGAACAATTACTAACTCATTGTGCTAGGGTACACTCCCAATGTGCATTTGGTTCCATCCGACAATGCTAATGACCAAAACCAATGTATTCCTTTGCCTTCCCTTCTTTGCTATATAGTCGGGCAATCCAATCACCCCCTTCCGTGTAGTCACACACCTTCCATGTTCCTCGGGCATCCCCTTCTCTACTACACAGTCCCTCAGGCAACCCCTCCCATGGAAATATTTGCTTGCATCAAAAGGTCCAAAAACCAAGGCATATCCCTGCCTCAAAAAAATCATATAGGTCGTAGCATGCTCATGGAAATGAATGGACACTATTGGGTACCAGTGTCCCACAATGGCCCTACTCTTGAAGTGATTTACTGACATACTACTGCCTGTTCCAATTCCTTTTGTTGTTGCTGCTAATGCTTGCAGTCATTTTCAACCACCCAACAGGGAATTTTCATGCTTTCCTATACCAAGCACATAATTTCCATTAGATTCAAAACAAATTGAAATAAATCCAAATCATACCTCATTAGTGGCTTGTCAATAAGGTACACTTGCAATTTTGTTTATGTCCTTTCACAACACGTCAAACTAGTTGTTTGATGAAATCATCATGTATAAACATATCACATCCAATTAGCTCAAATGAAACCATAATAATCAAAATCATAGATCACATGTAACCATCATAAACCATAATCATAGATCACATGCATAATTAAAAACTAAATTAAAATATTGATACTTATCCTTTAATCAGTGCTTTACTTCTGCCTTTATCCTTTGTCCTTTCTATACACACACTGGATCAGTTGCCACACTTGACAAACGCCCAATCCCTTTTCTTTTCTTTAATCATGTACACATACCCACAATGTACATCATAACACACACATCCACACACAATGTACAACACCAAATAATACATGCATCTACACTCGTCATGTAACACAACACATACAACTACACCTAGTATACAACACAATACATACATCTACACCTGATGTACACCACAACACAATACATACACCTACACTTGGTGTACAACACAACATGTATGACATGTACACAATACCACATGTACATATCACCACTTGCACAACGTGTACACAACGCCACATGTATACAACATCACCTGCACAACGTGTACACAACACAACTTGCACAACGTGTACACAACACCACATGCACAACATGTACACATCACCACCAGCACACAACACCACATGTACAATCATGTACACAACACCACATGTACAATCATGTACACAACACCATATGTACGTAGAACCACATGTACAACATGCACACAACACCATATGTACATGGCACCGCATATACAACATGTACATATCACCATGTGTACACATCACCGCATATCCAACATGTACCCTACACCATATGTACATAGCACCGCATATACAACATGCACCGTGCACCATATGTACAAAACACTACATATACAACATATACATAGAACCTTATGTACCCAACATCGCATATGCAACATGCACACCACACCATATATGTAACATGCACACAACACCATATGTACATAACACCAACTGCACAACATGCACACAACACTAGTACTACACACCCAGAGACCACAATGTCTCTACCAAGCAACCTTGCTTTTGGTGTATGTTCACTATCCATGTTTGTCTTAGCATGTCACATATCACATTGATTTCATTGCATTGATGTATCCTTCACTATTACCTGTCATAGCATAAACACACAATATCAATTCATATCCACATGATATTCACCTAATAGATATGTCAATACTACTCTGCCCACTTGATTCCTCATAAACCGGGAACCTCTTTATGCCATTTACATGCATAAGCAATCATTCCTTGAGAATAATGATACCTGGCAACCCTATGATAAAACAACATACATGCATACATATATACATATAAACATCAATATAAAATGATCATGGTCCCTGACGACCCTATCAGACAACCACATACATGTATACATATAAAGAGATCAACATAATAATAATCAAAACATAATTACCAGATATCATAAGTTCAAGGTTAAGAGAACTTCCTTTATTTGTGCACAACATTCACAACATTGAGAACAATAGTTCCCATCATAGCCAAGGTATATGACTGTAACAGCCCTCGTGAAAATTCCATGTAATAAATGTTAAAAACAATAACCACGGATGACTGAGACACTTATTCCAAGTTGAATGTTGGGTAAGACATCCTAGGGGGTGTTCATTTGGTTGTTTATGGCTAAGGAAATTGGCAAAGGAAATGGTTAGGGATTTGGAAAGGAAAAATGATATTTTGGCACAGTTATTTATGAAAATAATGGAAATTAGGATAAAAAGGAGGTGAAAGGGCACATGTTGCATGTGAGCAAGAAAATGAAGGAAAATAATGGAAAATGAAGAAAATGGAGGCCTCATTCATAAAAAGGCTTCTGAGGATCAGTTGGAAACCTTTTGTCAGTTTAGCTTTGGAGCTCTTTCATTATTGTCTCTCTCTTGCATACTCTTGGACACTTAGAGTTTTCTTGGATCAATTTGGCATTGGAGCAAGAAAGGGAAGGAAGGCAAGAGGAAGCAAAGATCAAGTAGGGAAAGGCATGATCAAGCAGCTACAATAGGCTTCATTGCAGGTATCGACTTGCATGTGTATTTCCCTTGCTAGATTTGGCATGCATGGCATTACATGTGGTTCTTTTAGCATGGGTTTTTCCAGGTGTAAGAGTGTTCTCATCCTAGCCTTTCCATTTTCGGATATCCATGGTGTGATGGGGTTCTCATGTTTGGTTGAGATGGATTGTCAGATGGATTCGAAGCTGAGTGAGGTAGATCTCTGAAATAATAGAACACATGGCCTAGTAACCCCTGAACCAGACTATGGGTTGAAGTAAAGACAGATTTTGTGTTGCCTCGAATGGCCTAGGAATCCTTGCTGGTGAATGGAAGAATATAAATTAAAGCGTAGAGGTGATTTGTTGTCCGTTGGGCCTAGTAATCCCAGGTTTGGGATATGCGGTAAATCCTGGGGAGTGGGTCTCGGTTTAGGGCCTAGTGATTCGGTTTTGGATTGTGGTAAAGCCTCAGAGACTAGGAGACAGAAAAATTTTGTAGGTGGAGAAATCCGGAGGCATCCATGCTTGTTTGGCCTACTGATCAGGTGGCGATCACGATAAAGCTTGTTATGATGTGTTCATTATGTTGGCCTAGTGATCTGGGATGGATTATGGTAAAGCCTAGTTTCTATTGATGAGGGTGAGGTGGTTTAGCCTCGGTATGCCCTCGTTGAGTTCTTTTGGTTTGGGTCCCACATTCATGTTGGGAATATGGCACGAGAGTGATTGGCTAAAGAGATACTTGACTCAACCAATCTATGGTTAGGTGGAGTGTGGTAGTCCCATATCCAGTTGTTTCATTGCATCGATTACTGAGAAATTCATTCCATTGGTTTTCATGTGTAAATGTACTGGTGTATATATGGATTTTGATCGCTAATATGTTTATTGTAATTATGTTCCTATTATGCTAGTTATATGTTCATTTTATGGTAGTAGCTATGTTTGGATCTCAGCATGTTTTTACTTGTATGTGGTTGGATATTGTGTCTATGATCTAATAAGTGATAAGGCAACAAATGACATGAGGAAAAAATGGTTCATGGCGATTCTCAGATAAGTAAGAGATCCCTACACTTAACTCTGTTATTTACACCTGTAGGTTACATGTCGATGATATGTTTGATGAAATGCCTGTCATGGCTAGTAGGGGTCTGGTTAAGGCCTTGATCAACTATTTACTTTTGCATCATTGTTTCCCTATACTTTACTTAATTATGAGCTTTCATTCCATTTTGGGCAGTGGCCTGGGCTCTAGGCATGAAAAAGTGGCTCAAATCCTAGAGTTTTTGGCACAAAACTGGAAAGTTTCATCCACAATCACTGGCATGCAGGCCTATGAGAGTGACTTTAGGTCTCTGGTCGCTCCCTTGCCCATAGCATGAGAGCGACTGAGCCTTAAATTATCCAGAACAATAGTGGGACCCAGGGACAGGTTGTCTGAGTGGATGACTTGTCTCCTAAGGGTTCTGTTGATGGTATTGGATGACTATATGTGATGTTCTATCGATTCCACTTCCTTAAGGTCACCTAGGAGGTCGAATATGATCATAGTAGCCTCTCATCTCGTGTTTACCCCAGTTAGCATGGTTACTTGGGTGGATGTGGGAGGAGGGTACTATAGAGTGGTATCAGAGCGGGTTGCGCTCTCTTTGAGTCATATCTAATACCACATAGTTGTATCAAAGCATGGTTCAACTCTCACATGGAATGGGTTGAATGTGTGTTGGTCATGCATGCATGTCAATTGCATGTGTGTCTCTTACACTTATATACTTGTTGCATTTGCTTGATGATGGATTAGGGTTGTAGTATGGTTATCATGGAGAATTTGATGTTGATTTCATGAAGAGTAATTGACATGGGTATGTGACTGACTGTATATGGTTATTTGTCGCTTACATGTTGATTTTATGTCGCCTACTTACATCCTTATATGTTAGGTTACATTTTGAATATTTTGATTACATGCATCAATCTTATAGGTTGATTACAAGAACTAATCGATTATGTTCGACTACATGCGGTTATGCATATTCGTAGTTGGTTAGGAATTTTTTATGCATACTATTGGTTGCATGTAGCAATGTGTATAATGGAGTAATGGTTGTTGTCAAGCATGAGGAATAACATGCACTATTGGTATGGCCTTGCATTGAAGACTAGATCCTAGTTAGAGTGATGTTTATGTGTTGATACATTTATTGTGTATGTCTATACGTTGTTATGTTTATGTTATACATGTATCACGCTGATTTGGTGATCTTGCAAACAAGGTATCCTCCCCAAAGTTATACTAAGTTACACCAATTTATTGTGATTTGGTTTATCTAACATATCATGCATTGCAGGAAGAAAGAGATCAAATGGATAGCAAGGTGGTAGACTATGTAGAATATCCCTATGCATCGGATGAGTAGCATGGTGTGGGGCATACTTCTGATTTGGATGATACACTGAGGAGATTTAAGGAAGAGATAAGGAGTTGTAAGGCATATAATGACTAGATCATACAGGCACAAGAGAAGCAAGCAAAGGTTAATGCTATACTTCTTCAGAGTTTGTTGGACTTGCAGCGACAAGGGCCACTTTAGATCAACCATGCACATGAGGATGGGACTTGATGAGGCTCATCAATAGGTAAATTATATGGGTCTTAATGCCACTCTCCAACTTATTAAAATCAATTTTTCTCACATTTCTTTACATATTTTATTATATTTTGCTTAGTGAGAAGGTAAAGGTGAGATGTTATGTCACGTAGCCTAATATGTATTAAATGTAGGAATTGGAGCAGTTTTGGGGTAATTTAAGTGTAGGAACTTGAAGTGTACAAGAAAGAGGGATTTTAGGAGTTTTGGTCTCCCTCCTTAACTCCTCAATCATTCGAATATTCTTCCACTAGATCTCATCATCTCAGAGTTACAAACAGCCAAGCCAACCAAGTTCATTGGCAGCCAAGCCAGTGACAGTTGAAGACAAGTTGATCTCAAGTTTGCCAGCCAAGCTTCCCTAAATTCTAGGAAGTTGTTGGTAGCTTCAATTTTTATAAATAAGAAGGTCAAGGGCCTCATTAGGATTCAACTTTTTGTTGTAGCCAAGAGGAAATTTGGAGCTAAGACATTGTGACTATTACTCTTATGTTATTTTTGACATTTTGATGATAATGAAAAGGTTTACCTTGATCCAACACTGAGTTGACTCAAAGGGCTGAAGCTCTTGGGTTAGGGCCCAACCCTAGCAACAAAAGTTCCTCTTTTTGTACATGTATTCTTAGGTTAAAATCATAGTTAGCTGTTGAAGTTATTCCTGCTTTGTTTAATTTACAAGTATTTGAATGATTGTTTAGTTTTTCTTCCATTAGTTGAAGAAGTAGATTAGTGGTACAATAGTGAAAAATAATACTTAAGAAAAGGTTGTGATAGTGACCTCTTCCTCATCTCCCTCATGGGATCATGGTTTGAGGGCCCCACTCTCACAACCCCAAAAATAGATTTATCTTTTGATCATTGCATAGCTTAGGATTCCTTGTTGAATAGATCATTGTTTATAATTTCTTGGAAGCACTTGCAGTTGTCATTTTGTTTCTTGAGTTTTTTGTAGTTTAAGAAGGCATTTCATTCCATAGATATAGCCACTTTCCATCAATAAATTAATTTTCTCAAATTTAACTTTTATTTTCCATATTTATATGAAGTTATGCATAAATGAAGAGAAGAACATGTGTTGTTGCAGGATTTGTTGATCTATAGGGAGGAACTCATTCCACCAGCCTCATCTAAGCCTTCTCCACCTACTGCCAAGACCTACCAACCCCTAATCCGAATTTCTATTTTATAGCCACCATGGTAACCACCTTGAGAAAATCCAACCATCTCGAAGTGTTGGGTTGAGCCTTGGGCACTGTGCACCTTCCCTACACCTTATTCCACCATTAGACATCTTCCCAACACTTCAATTCACCTTCACTACCTTCCTATAGCCTTCAACTAGTTTCCTGTAGAAAACCAGGACATCCTGTAGTAAACTAAGACATCCTGTAGTAACTATATGAAACTCTGTAGCAGCCTGTTTTAGCTTGTTTTGAGCAGAAATACTAATCTAAGCATAGGGTAAGCCCTCCACTTGACTTCCATGCCCCTCAATGCCATTTTGGACTAGCTTTTCCATGCCTTTCTCCCCTGCAAAATATTAGATTGTTTAGCTTAGCATTTACATTCCTAAATTGAAAATCAAAATACTCTTTTTCTAAAATTTTAGTAAGAGATAGTTAGTGCATTCATACCTCATTCATAGCAGTGTTATGATCATTTCCATTCCTACTTAGTCTAGATAACTAGATGAAAGAATGCAAGGTTAGATTAGTTCTCTTCTGCAAGTAATGTGTTTCAATCCTAAAATAGGTAAGCATTTACTTTCTACATTAATGATAACTTTACTTTCACTATCAGTAGTCAGACTCCTTCTAATCAATACAAGGCTGGTTTGAAAAAGCCTGGTGGTCTATCGCCCCAGTTGAAAAGTGATAAGAGTAGATTGTTGCATCTACTGTGCATATAGCACTGTCAACTCAAAGTTTGTATGAACCCTGGGTTGATAAAGTAAATTTGGTAGCCCTAGTAGTTGCATCGTACTTGCTGCAATACTAGGGCTCATCAATTTTTGGCGTCATTTCCAGGGAGGTGTCTAAGTAGTTGCAATTTTTGCTTTCCTTTCTGTTTTACATTCAGTGAGTAGTTGCAATTTTTTATTTCCTTTATGTTTTACATTCAGTAAATAGTTGCAATTGTCGCTTTCTTTCTGTTTTGCATTGAATAGATAGTTGCAATTTTGCTTTCTTCCTATTTTGCAAGTAATTCTGGAAAAAAAATGTAAAAAAAAAAACAATTTATTTCATACATTGTAGGAGTAGAGACAATTTAGGAATTTTTTTTCCAAATACCCCCACACCATTAGACAACCAACCTTCCCTCTTCTTCGGTGGCTGTCAGCTTCCCTCTCTGACTGCAGGGGAGCTAGAGGACCCATTAGGTGAAAAACCAGAGATCTTTGAAGAGCCTATTGGGGAAGAAGAAGAATAAACCCTCCCACACACTTAAAACATGGATGAAAATAGAAATGAAGGTACTTTCCTCATCAGAGATACCAATGGAGATGTCGGGATGAAAAACATAAGCTAGTCTGCCCTTCCTCACTTCCATGGCTTAACCTCAAAAGACCCAGATAAATTTTTGTTTGAGTTTACTGTCATCTGCAAAACCTATGATTATACCTCTGATTACCAGAAATTGAAATTGTTCCCATCCACTCTTAAGGATGTGACCTTGCATTGTTCATGGGTTTGCTTGGGGACAACATCACTACCTAGGCTCAGATGCAACAATCCTTCAATGACAAGTATAGGGACTACTGTAGGTCTAAGGATACCAAAGAATAAATCTTTAAAATGACCTTGGGCCATGATGAATCCTTTGAAGATTATGAGGAAAGGTTCCAACTCAACTACAAAAGGACCAGATGCACCCTCGATCTTGAATCACTCAAGTTAGTCCTTCTTAGAGGGATCAGGGAAGATATCCTAGAAACCCTAAACATGTTGTCTGGAGGGGACATCTACCAGTTATCTTATGATGATATCAAGACAATTTTCAAAAATCATTCTAGGGCAGCCAGAAAGAAGGGTAGGGCTAGTCAAGCTTTGGCCAGCTCATCCTCCTCCAACACATCCATCAAAAGTGAAATTGGAAACATGTTGGAGGACTTTAAGAGTGAAATGTTGCATACCCTTGCTCTACAAATGGACACCATGCAAATCAAGAGGAAGCAGGAGGAAGCAGAAAGAGCCTTAGTTGTCATTTGCCCTAGATGCAACAATAGGCACCCTATAAATGAATGTGCATTGAAAATTATAGAGGTATGCTCGGCCTATGAGGAAAACCACTCCACAGACAAGTGCCCTTCTCTACCTGGATTGAAAGTTGTGTATCAAGGAACTGAAGGTGTGACTAAACAACTCTGTTATATCAACCAAAGGAGGCCTCAAGGACCTCAACCATACCAATAGGGCATGCAAGGGGCATCCTATTCATATTACAACCCTAATAAGAATGCATCTATTCCCCCTTGGTGTCATCTTGCTCATCCTTCATGTTCCACATCTTCTCCCTGGTCTTATGCACCTCAATACCATTCCTAACCTGTCAATCAATCATTTCATCCATATGCTCCTCCACAACCTCAGTGGAATACCCCATCATAAGGGTGGAGGCCCCCATACAACCAATCTCCAGCCTTACTGCCTCCACCTCCATCTCAACCACAGCTCCTTCACCCTACTCCACCTAAGAAACCTCATATGCCTACTCAACCAAATCCGAACCCGAACAACAAGAAGGCACAACATGTCTATAGTGGAGACATATCGTACCCTACCTATGCTATGGAAATTCAAAAAATCAACCTCAAGTCTAGAAGAGTGCTTCCAGATAACCAATCTCCATCACCCCCTAAGGAGCTTGAAGAGGAAAAGGGAGAGTGTTCCTTAAGTAAATTCACCTCCTTTTCTTGAGAGACTAATGTATCCTAGCCAACGCACCCCAGAAGAGACTGAACTTTTGGGTGAATTGAAAAACTTGTGTGTTAAAATCCCACTCCTCCAAGCAATCAAGGATGTCCCCATCTACAACAAGTTAATGCATGAGAAATGCTTCAAACATCCTGGGAGGATAAAGAAAGACACTCCTACCATTAATTCCATTAGACAACTGTATGACTTAATGTTGGGGAGAGTGATTTGCCCGAAGTATCTAGACCCTGGAAGTCTTGTGGTAGATGTGCACATTGATGGCATCATTATCCCCCATACCTTGATTGATCTTGGGGCTACCATCAATGTGATGAATAAGGATACCATGCTTAAACTGAATCTCCAAGGATCATTAAGGAAGACCATAATAGTCTTGCATCTTGCAGACAGATCCACAGTAGTTCCTAAGGGAGTTGTTGAGGATGTGATGGTCTCCATTGATTCCCGGGAATACCCTGCTGACTTCTTAGTTCTCCAACCTAAGACCAAATTAAATGGTTATCCTCTCATCCTTGGAAGGCCATGGTTAGCCACTGTTGATGCTTATATAAGTTGCAAGGCCGGGAATATGACCATTAAAAATGGGCGTTTGTCCAAACAATTGGTCTTGTACCCTCATGCTCAAAGATCTCTAGAGCATGAATTACCCTTATGGTTGGAAGAGGAGGAAGAAGATGAAGTATACCATGCGAGATCCTACCCAATATGTACCCTAGATGCCATTATAGGAGGGGGGCAACCTGATGAAGATGACTTGATTGATCAAATCCTTTAGAATCAACCCCCCAACACCATATCTCTTGATCAATTAGTAAAGAAATCTGAAGATAACCCTTGGAATGATTTGTGCCTAGCTAACTCAAGTCCTACTCATGTCAAGATGATCAAATTTGGTCCAACTAAAACATTGAAAATCAACCACTCTCTCTTTGCACATCAAGAAAAGGAGTTATGTGAAATGCTAAGAGAGCATCTGGATGCCTTTGCCTGGAGTTATAAGGAAATGAAGGGGGTGAACCCTTCAGTGTTACCACATTTACATCAAGGAAGGCTGCAAGCCTGTGTGCCAACCTTAAAGGAGAATGAACCCAACACTCAAAGATATAGTTAAAGAAGAACTATTGAAGTTGTTGGATGCAAGGTTCATTTACCCCATCTCAAATAGTGAGTGGGTGTCTACTCTAGTTTTGGTCCCAAAGAAGAATGAAAAATGGAGGATCTGTGTGGACTACAGAGCGTTAAACAAAGCCAATAAAAAAAACCATTTCCCTCTACCTTTCATTGATCAAGTCTTGGATGATCTTGCAGGGAAGTTATTCTCTTTCCTAGAAGGATTCAATGGTTATAATCAGATCCAGATCAACCCAGAACACCAAGATAAAACCACCTTCACTTGTCCTTGGGGTATCTTTGCTTATAGGTTCTAACTTGAGGAAGGTGTTAAATAAGTGCATTGGATTGAACCTTCCTTAGTCCTGAGAAGTGTGAGTTCTTGATGAATGCAGGGACTGTTCTAGGTCACTCAATATCCGAGGAAGGAGTACAAGTGGACCCAAATAAAATTATTGTCATAAAGAGGGTCCATACTCCTCCGAAGTAGAGGGATGTCAAAATTTTCTTGGGCTTAGCTGGATACTATAGGAGATTCATAAAGGATTTCAACAAAGTAGCCTCACCATTGTTTGGACTACTAGCCAAGGACTCTAACTTTTTCTGGTCAGAAAGATGCCAAGAGGCCCTAGAAACCTTAAAGGACAAGTTGACTATTGCACCCATACTCTGTGGCCCAATTGGGCCATTCCTTTACACATGCATGTTGATGCCTCTGACAAATCTATAGGAGAAAATCTAGGCCAGATAGATGACAAGTTACCTTATGCCATTTACTTCATTATCAAAGATCTATCCAAGGCTAAATTGAACTATACTGTGACTAAAAAAGAGCTCCTAGCTATTGTCCATTCCTTGAACAAATTTAGACACTACATCACTTGTTACCATACCTTTATACATATTGACCATGTTGCTATCAAATATTTGATGAACAAACTTGATGTGAATTCCAGAATTATTAGATGGTTGCTTTTATTACAACATTTTGATCTAACTATCATTGATAAGCTTGGTAAAGAAAATGTAGTTGCATATTTTTTGTCTAGACTTGCTTTGCCTGCAGGTGAGGAAGGAATGGTTGATGATCAGCTGCTAGATGAGCATTTATTTGCTGTTTTAGTTCTCTCACCACGGTTTATTGACATAGCCAACTACCTAGTGGCTGCACAAATCCCTCCAAATCTGTCCTCCAAGGAAAAAAGCAAAATTGTAAGAAAGAGCGACCCATTCACTTTGATTGGGGGCAATCTCTTCAAGCTAGGCCCAGATCAAATTTTGAGGAAATGTAGCAGGGAGGAAAAAGTATTTCAAATCCTTTTATCCTGTCATGATGGACCTTTTGGAGGTCACTTTGCAACCAAGAGGAAAACCTTCAAGGTACTACAAGCTGGCTACTACTGGCCCACTCTCCACCAAGATGCAAGAAGATACACTAGTCGATAAGATCAGCGCCAAAGGATGGGGAAACCTACTCCCAAGGATGAAATTCCTTTGCAACCTCAAGTGACTCTTAAGCCATTTGACAAGTGGGGCATGCATTTCATTGGGCCCATTGATCCACCACCAGGGCAGAAAAAGTACATAATTGTATGCACTGATTATTTGACAAAGTGAGTTGAGACTAACACTATCAAGGTAGAAACAAAAGAGAAAGTGGATGTGGTCTTAAGGGAGGATATATTTTACAAGTTTGGGTACCCTAGAGAACTAGTCACTAATCAGGGATCTCAATTCACATCACACTTTATTGAGAATTTGTTGAGGCGGCATAAGATCAAACACAAGAAGTCAACTACTTATCATCCTTAGGCCAATGGACAAGTAGAGGCTACCAACAGAGCATTGGAAGGCATTCTCACCAAGGTTGTGAGCAACAATAGAAAAGATTGGGTTGATAGACTAGCGAAGGTCACTTGGGCCTATAATACAACCTGGAAGACAACCACTCGCTTCACCCCTTATGAATTGGTCTATGGAAAGAAGGCTCTACTCTCCATTGAGTTTGAGTACAACACTTTGAGAATGGTAGCACAGTTGGATTTGGATGTTACATAGGCACAACATGAGAGGATGCTCTAGCTCAATGGTTTGGATGAATTCGGGATGATGGCCCTCCTACACACTGAAGTTTTTCAAGTATAGAGAAAGGTTTTGCATGACAAAAACACTAAGGACAGGGTTTTTCATGAAGGAGATTGGGCTCTGCTATATGACTTCAGGTTCAAGGAATAAAAAGGAAAATTGATGACTAGGTGGTTGTGCCCATATCTGATAGAAAAATGACATGACAATGGGGTTGTGCAAATTAGGACCATTGATGAAGAAGGTATCCCCTTGCTTGCCAATGGATATAGATTGAAAGCTTATAAAAGACCTTTGTCAAGGGAGGAGTTCATTAGTACCATCAGTAAGGAAGTGAATGTGCTTGGAAGTGTCTTAGCTTCCAAATCACCAAATTCTTGAAGACTGTTTTTATTTTTGGAAAAAAAAAGAAGGGACCTAGGTGAAAACCTCTATGAGGCACCTGAGGCCAAATTTTGGGTTGAAAAACTCCTTGAGACATCCCAGGAGTGAAAAAAGGAAAATAAAAAGATCCTTGGGTGAAAACCTCCCTTTAGGCACTTAGGGCAGGAAAAGAGGCCAAAAGCCTCCTTTGAGGTGACCTGTGTGTCTTTCAAAAAAAAAAAAGAGAGAAAGAAAAACAAAGTGCCATGGAAGGGACCTCAAACCTGCCCACTAATAAAATTATGCGATTTTTGCAAGTTTTAAAAGAAAACAAAGGACTCAAAGTTCAAGGGACAAAAATCCAAGCATCACACCAATTCTTCCTCCATTCATTTCACATATTTCATGCCTACCATGTCTCTATCATCAATCCTCACTTCCAGGCATCAAAAGCCAATTTTTATGCATTTTTCTAGCTTCTACAGGGTTCTCTATAGTTACTACAAGAAGATCTTGTAGTACTATAGGATGTCCCAAAACACTATAGGGAAGGAGTCTTGATTGGAAAACAATGATGTAAGCCTATTATAGGTTGAAAAAGAGGACCCTACACCTCACCATCTCTCACCCAGCACTAGCTCATAACCATACCCACCTCTGTGTCCAAAAAAAAAACTCAGAAAAAAATGAAAAAAAGACAAAAAAGAGAGTCCAAGGGACATTCAGTAATTGTCCTCACTCACCTATCACTCCATCTACTTCATTACCATCTCTCCACTCCATCAACACCCATCCCCCATCCAAGTGAAAAAAAATAATAATGAAGAAAAGGCAGCTACATGGTTTCCTCTAGTAACTATAGGATCCCCTGTCTGTACCAGCCTGTGTTGTGACAACAACAAATTATCTCCGCATTCTCCTTTACCGCCCATGCAAATAGAGAGCTCCAACATCCCTACAGGCATTATGACTCCTATGCTGAGCTCAGAAGTAACAACAAAGACCAAGCACTTGCACACCATAACAAAGCAAACAACTACATCAGAAAGAAGAAATCAACATAAATATGACAAAGGGAGAGCACTTACCTGAACAACAAAAAGCACAACAAAGTCACCCTCCAACATGCATTGACCAAGCAAAGGAAGGCACATGTATGGCACCTCATCCAAACTCTTCCCCAAGTACGATATGATAAAAGTGTAGGAATATGAAAAGTTCATTTTTATAAGCTGGAGGTGGCTAGTTAACTCGGCCACCCTCAGCTCAAAGACAAAAAGTAAACTCCTAGTCAACATGCCATGTTGCAATGTCACATCAAGGAGCATTAGTCGAAAAAGTGGTTGAGTTAAGTTGTGTGAGAGTGGGTGATGATTACGAGGGGAGATTGCATGATAACAAACGATGGGCCAACGGTTCCAATGAGGAAATCCCATACACTGTCAGCCAACATAGCACTCCAAGGAATCGACCATAAATAGAAAAGATTCCAAACTTTTATGCACAAATCGTTCATTTCGAGATCAGAGGGAACGATACCACCTTGGAGAGCCATCGAGGAAGCAAACCCTATTTTGGCCACCCTATAGGAAACTTAGTGAGCTACAAGAAACACTAGAATTTCACTATAAATATATAAGGGGGTGCTTAGGGACCAGTTGTTCAGCAATTCTCCTATCCAGGGCATCACAGTGAAAGGTAGGTGGCCCATATCTCATGTGTTTTGAATTGATAGCTAGGAAAGGGAAAAGAGAAACAAATCTGAATTTTCTAGTAATTACAGTGGGCCTGGGGTTTAGACAAAATTTTGTGAAGTTAAAGAAAATTGTGTGGGGATAGAAAGAAAAATTGCAGTCATCCTCCAAAAATTCTAAACTACGAGTCACCCTGAAAAACACTAAATCTAGCCCACCAAACTCCCTACAGTCAACTCACAAGAGAAGAGAATATTGGAAAAGGTGGGAAAGGAGCCCCTTTACATCAGAGCAGAACAAATAAATTCAATGGTTGTCATTAGCACCCACAACATCATCTCCAATGATGGCCAACTTGCACCAAGATACCTAGCTACACAAGAACAAACTATCACCCACTTTGAAGAGACCTTAATATTGCTCGGAATGAAAGCCAACAAGCATGCCAGAGGAGATGGAGCAACCTACCACACAGTCTAAGGATCAGAGAGTACCATTCCCTTGAGAGGTTGAGGAATGCATTGGAAAGGACCCCATTATATAAGAATACCATGCAGAGACTAAAAATCAATTGGATTGGGTTGAAACTTAGTCCACCCTTGCTGTTGGGTCTAACAGAAGGTAGGAAGGAAGAGGAGGAAAGAAAGCAGTGGGAAGAAATAGAGAAACATGCAGGGTTCTATCCTCAAGAGGAAACTCCATCAACAGAGGCCTGGGATGTTAGAGAGGCCACAAGAGCTATGAAATATATGGACATAGACTAAGTTGCTTAGAGGATGAGCAACACCTTCAGTAGGGGAGTGATGATGAGGCTCATTAATAGGTAAATTATATGGGTCTTAATGCCACTATCCAGCTTATTAAAATCAACTTTTCTCACATTTCTTTACATATTTTATTATATTTTGCTTAATGAGAAGTGTAAAGGTGAGATCTTATGTCATGTAGCCTAATATGTATTAAGTGCAGGAACTCGAAGTGGACAAGACATAGGGATTTTAGGAGATTTGGTCTCCCTCCTTAACTCCTCAATCATTTCGAAGATTCCTCCATGAGATCTCATCAGCTCGGAGTTACAAGGAGCCAAGCAACCCGAGTTCATTGGCAACCAAGCCAGTGACAGTTGAAGACACGTCAATCTCAAGTTTGGGAGCCAAGCCTCCCTAATTTTTAGGAAGTTGTTGGTAGCTTCAATTTGTATAAATAAGAGGGGAAAGGGCCTCATAAGGATTCAAATTTTTGTTGTAGCCCACAAGAAATTTGGAGCTAAGACATTGTCATTGTTACTCTTATGTTATTTTTAACATTTTGATGATAATGAAAAGGTTTACCTTGATCCAACACTGGGTTGACTCAGAAGGCTGAAGCTCTTGGGTTAGGGCCCAACCTTATTAGCAAAAGTTCCTCTTTTTGTACATGTATTCTTAGGTTAAAATCAAAGTTAGCTGCTAAAGTTATTCCTGCTTTGTTTAATTTACAAGTATTTGAATGATTGTTTAATTTTGCTTCCATTAGTTGAAGAAGTAGATCAATGGTATAGTAGTGAAAAAGAATACTTCAAAAAACCTTGTGACAGTGGCGTCTTCCTCATCTCCCTCATGGGATCATGGTTTGAGGGCCCCACTCTGATAGGCCCAAGAATAGATTTATCTTTTGATCATTGCATAAATTAGGATTTCTTGTTAAATAGATCATTGTTTATGGTTTCTTGGAAGCCCCTGCAGTTGTCATTTTGTTTCTTGAGTTTGTTGTAGTTTAAGAAGGAATTTCATTCCATAGATATAGTCATTAGCCATCAATAAATCAGTTTTCTCAAATTCAACTCATCTTTTCCATATTTATATGAAGTTATGCATAAATGAAGAGAAGAACATGTGTTGTTGCAGGATTTTTTGATCTGCAGGGAGGAACTCATTCCACCAACCTCATCTAAGCCTTCTCCACCTACTGCCAAGGCCTACCAACCCCTAATCCAAATTTTTGTTTTATAGCCACTGTGGGCAGCCACCTTGAGCAAATCCAACCATCTCGAAGTGTTGGGCTGAGCCTTGGGCACTATGCACCTTCCCTACACCTTATTCCACCATCAGACATCTTCCCAGCACTTCATTTCACCTTCCCTACCTTCCTATAGCCTTCAGCTAGTTTCCTGTAGAAAACCAAGACATCCTGTAGTAAACCAGGACATCCTGTAGTAACTAAAGGAAACCCTGTAGCAACCTGTTTTAGCCTGTTTTGAGCGTAAATGCTGATCTGAGCATAGGGTAAGTCCTCCACTTGAATTCCATGACCCTCAATGCCATGCCTTTCTCCCTTGCAAAATATCGGATTGTTTAGCTTAACATTTACATTTCTAAATTGAAAATCAAAATACTTTTTTTTTTTTGCTTGCAATTTTAGCAGAAGATAGTTAGCGCATGCATACCTCAGTCATAGCAGTTTTAGGATAATTTCCATGCCTAGTAGTCTAGATAACTATGTGAAATAATGAAAGGTTAGATTAGTTCTCTTTTCCAAGTAATGTGTGTCAATTCTTAGCTAGATAATTTCATGTCATTTCATAGCACTTTCCATTCAACACTTTCATTTTCCTAAAATAGGTAAGAATTTACTTTCTACATTAAAGATAGCTTTACTTTCACTGTCAGTAGTCAGAATCCTTCTAATCAATAGACACTAGTTTGAAAAACCCTAGTGGTCTATTGCCCCAGTTGAAAAGTGACAAGAGTAGATTGTTGCATCTACTGTGCATATAACACTGTCACCTCCAAGTTTGTACAAACCCCGGGTTGATAAAGTAAAGTTGGTAGCCCTAGGAGTTACAACATCCTTGCTTCAATATTGGGGCTCATCATGACTAGTGGAGCATATGGAAGCAGATGTCCTGGTAGACACAGGTCGGATAGATCTGACATGGTGAGATATGGAAAGTTGTTGGACACTCCGGATAGGAGGGGTGGTGAGTACATGTATTATTCTAGTTCTAGTTCTGATAGATATCATGATCATTATCACTATCATCCTTACAGGAGGAATGATAGGGGGTAATTTCCAAATGAATTCAAGAAAGAAAAACCACCTACTTTTGATGGAGATGTGAAGAATCCGGAAGATGCGGAGGCTTGGATACTTGGCATGAAGAAATTCTTTGAGGGTCATGAGTACACAGATAACATGAAGGTCTGGATAGCTATATTTAGTTTGAAAGGAAAAGCAGACATCTGGTGGGAATATGTTAAACGAGTTAGAGACATCAGGACATATGACTTGAGTTGGCGGGAATTCAAGAGGCTTTTCAGGAAGAAGTACTTGTCAGAAAGGTACTATGACAGTAAGGAAAAATAGTTCTATGAGTTAAAGATGGGATCAATGACGGATGAAGAGTACATGACCAAGTTTCTGGAGCTATTGAGGTATGCACTGTATATTACTGATGAGAATTCTAAAGTTCAATGGTTTGTCAGTAGTTTTCCATTAAAATTTAGAGATCGGATTGAGTATGATGAGCCTCTGTCACTTGAGGAAGTTATTGGGAAACTCAAGAATTGTTATGAACAATCAAAGCATAAGAATGAATCTTAGCATGGATGGAAAGGAAAGGAGAAAGGAAAAAGTAAATGGCAGCCTAAGAGAACAAGGCCTCAACATGCAGTTGAGAAAGAGAATGTTGCATCTCAAAAGAGATTTAATGCAGCTAAACATAGACATGAGTCGCAGAAGCAACATAGAGGGGTAAGTACTAGTCTATTGGAGTGTTGGACATGTGGCAAGGAACACCTTAAGAGAGATTTTCCACAAAATCAGGAGGCACAGAATGTTGGGGACGTTGGTTAGAGTATCCCACATATCTATGCAATAGTGGACAACAAGCATGCAGAACACCAGGCATCTATCATTGAGATGGACGATAAGCTTTGTGATCAATTTATTTCTATTTTGATTGACCCTGGATCTATTTATAACTATGTTAGTCCTAACTTGGTGGATAAGTGTGGGTTGAGTAAGGAGTTTCATGCAGAGTCTTGGTTAGTTCAGTTGGCTACAGGTATAAAGAAGTGAGTTCATCATTGGGTAAGAGCTTGCGCATTTGATTTAAATGTTATGCCTACAACAACACATTTGAATGTGTTACCACTGGGTTCATACAATATGTTATTGGGCATGGATTGGTTGTATCTTCATAGAACCAAGGTTGACTTCTATGACAAAGCTATTGAGTGTGTTGATGATAATGGGGAACCAAGATTCTTTCAAGGTAAGAAGAAGGCCACATCAATTAGGATGGTGACAACTATCCAAGAAAAGCATAGCCGCAAGAAAGGGTGCAAGCTATTTATAGTACACATTTCTAGTCATAAGGGTAAGGAGGTTGAGGATGTAGATGTGTTGAATAGGTACCCAGTGTTGCAGCAGTCCAAGGATGTATTTCTTGAGGACATTACAGAGTTTCCACCTCACAAGGAGGTAAAATTTTCGATTGAGTTAGTATGAGGGGAAGCTCCAAAATCGAAAGCACCTTACAGGATGAGCACACTTGAGTTGGTTGAGTTGAAATTGCAGCTGAAGGAAATGTTGGACAAGTGATACATTAGGCCAAGTGTATCACCTTGGGCACACTGACCTTGTTCGTGAGGAAGAAAGATGGTACCCTCAGATTATGCATTGATTACAGGCAATTGAACAAAGTGACTATCAAGAATAGATACCCTTTGCTGAGGATTGATGACTTATTCGATCAATGGAAGGGAGAAATAGTGTTCTCGAAGATTGACTTGAGACCCAGATACCATCAAGTACACATCAAAGAGGAGGGCATATACAAGACTGCATTCAGGACCAGCTATGGGAATTATGAGTTTGTTGTTGTATCATTTGGCTTAGCGAATGCTCCAGCTACATTCATGTGTTTGATGAATAGTGTGTTGCGTCCATATTTGGATAAGTTTGTTATTGTGTTCATAGATGATATACTTGTATATTCTAAAAATGAGGAAGAGCATGTCGACCACTTAGCATCAGTTGTATGCTAAGCTCAACAAATGTAGCTTCTTTAAGACTGAGGTACATTACTTGGGGCCTGTTGTCTCCAAGGATGGAATTGCAATAGATCCCTAAAAGATAAGGGCCATCATGTAGTGGGTAACTCCTAAGAGTGTGGATGAGGTGAGATCTTTCATGGGTCTAGCAGGTTATTGTCGAGGTTCATCTGGAACTTCTCACAAATTGCTTATCCCATTACATTATTGTAGAGGAAAGGTAAGAAGTTTGAATGGACTAAAGAGTATGAAGCTAGCTTTTAGCAACTCAAGCAGTTGCTGAAACATGCACCAGTGCTACAAATTGCAAATCCGGGCAAAGAGTTCATAGTATGTACAAATGCTTGCAAGAGAGGACTTGGTGGAGTCCTTATGTAGGATGGAAGGGTGGTATGTTATAATTCCAGAAAGCTGAATGAGCACGAGAAGAACTACCAAACACATGATCTTGAGTTAGTAGTGATTATACATGCACTGAAGATGTGGAGACACTATCTTCTTAGCAAGCGGTTTGTGCTTATGAGTGATCACATTGAGTTGAGGTATTTGTTTAACTAGCTGAATCTGAATGTCAGGCAGGCTAGATGGTTGGCCACGATCAATGAGTTTGACTTCAAGATCAGGTACATCAAGGGTAAAGAGAACAGGGTGGCAGATTCTCCCAGTAGACGGGTATAGGTACATCACTTGGTAGCTATGAGATCCTATTGGATGAACTTACAAGATAGTATCTTGCAGGCAGGATAACAGGATGTCAGGTATATGGAGATTGTGCACAGGTTGCAACGGGGTGATATTATAGGTACAAGTCATGGTATAGGTATAGGTACATGTAGTGGTACAAGCACAGGTGGTAGTAAAGGTACATGTATAGGTGGAGGCACAGGTATAGGTATAGGTGCCCAGGGCATGGACTATTGTCTTACACCAGAGGGATTGGTCAGGTTCCGAGACAGGATACATGTACTGGATAGCAGTGAACTCAAGAAGGTGATCTTGAGGGAATTTCATGCGAAACCTTATTCGGGTCACCTAAGTTATCAGAATACACTCACGATGATTAAGAGATATTACTATTGGCTGAATCTGAAGAGGGTTGTAATAGAGTTTGTGGCTAGAGGTTTCAACTACCAGCAAGTGAAAGAAGAGTGCAAACATCTAGGTGAACTGCTACAACCGATCATTATTCCCAAATGGAAATGGGAGGTAATTTCCATGTATTTCATCACAGGATTGCCGAAGATAGTGAAGCAACATGATTCCATCATGGTTATTGTGGACATATTAGCAAAGGTTGCACACTTTGTTCCGGTAAAGTCTACATTCTCAGCCAATGATGTGGCACATGTATTCATTCGATACATGATTAGACTACATGGTGTTCCAAAGAATATTGTGTCAGGTAGGGATGTGAAGTTCACTTCCAAGTTTTGGAGGGAGTTGTCTGCAGGTTTGGGCACCGAGTTGGCATTCAACACAACTTATCATCTGTAGATAGATGGACAGACAGAGAGGGTCAACATGATATTGGAGGACATGTTGAGGATGTATGTGATGCATCAGCAGAGGAAGTGGGAAGAGTATCTCCCTTTGGTCGAGTTTTCATAAAACAACGGTTATCAAGAGTCACTGAGGATGAGTCTTTTTGAGGCATTATATGGGTGGATTTGTAACACTCCCATTAGTTGGAGTGATCCAGTTAGCAGAGTATTGATTGGACCAGATATGTTGGCAGACATGGAATAGGAGATGCAGGTGATCAAGAAGAATCTCAAGGCAACACAAGATAGGCAAAAGAGTTATGCATACAAGAACAGATTGTTCAAGGAGTTCTAGGTTGGGGAACATGTGTACTTGCAAATCAAACCAAAGAAGAGCTCCTTGCGGATTGGATCATGTGCTAAGATGGCACCACAGTTTTGTGGACCCTTCAGTATTATTGAGCAAATTGGGCGAGTAGCCGATCGACTTGCACTGCCTCCGATAGTGAAAGTCCACAATGTTTTCCATGTATATTTGCTTAAGAAATATGTTAAAGATGTTGATCATGTGATTGACTGGTCTGTATTGCAAGTGGAACCTGATGGAGAGTTCCAGCCAAAGCCTCAGTGTATATTACAAAAAAAGGTGCTCATGCTTTGGAACTAAGCAATAGATCAAGTTAAAGTGCAATGGAAGCACTTTGGGCCTGATGAAGCTACATGGGAGATCGCGGATCAGATGCGGGCCATGTATCCTTGTTTTTTGGTTGAGGCAAAGCAACTTTGATATGGTGGTTTGGTGATTTCTTATGGTGGTTTGTAGTTGCTTTATGGCGGTTTAGTATTTGCTTATGATGGCTTGGTATATGCGTCATGGTGGTTTAGTGTTTACTTTATGTTCGTTTAGTATATGCTTTATGGTGATCGATATATGCTTTATGATGGTTGATATATGCTATATGATGTTTTGATATATTATTTATGATGTTTTAATATATGCTATATGATGCTAGTATATGTTTGATATATGTTTTGGTATACTATTTGGCATATGTTTTGGTATATATATTTTTGATGATGTTGCTATATTTACACCCGTGTATGGATGTAAATACTGTAACGAGCTATGTTATAAAGCTCCACTATGCGGTATGGGTGTCATGTTATTACAGTTATGTTATTATGCTATCATGTGGTTATGTTATCATTATGTTATAATGTCATATGGATTGGCACTCAAAAGGATGATCATTGTAAATATCGTAATGAGTTGTGTTATAAATATTCATAAGCAGTATGTCTTCTTTCAGCACGTTGCTGAGGTATATGTGTGATTGACACCGAGGACGGTGTCCCCTAAGGGGGGGGGGTCTGTAACAACCCTAGCGAAAATTCCATGTAATAAATGTTAAAAACAATAACCACGGATGACTGGGACACTTATTCCAAGCTGAATGTTGGGTAAGACATCCTAGGGGGTGTTATTTTGGATGTTTATGGCTAAGAAAATTGGCAAAGACAATGGTGGCTTTGGAAAGGAAAAATAGAATTTTGGCACAATTATTTATGAAAATAATGGAAATTAGGAGAAAAAGGAGGTGAAAGGTCATAGGTTGCATGTGAGGAGAAAAATGAAGGAAAATAATGCAAAATGAATAAAATGGAGGCCTCATTCATAAAAAGGATTCTAAGGATCAGTTGGTAACCTTTTGTCAGTTTAGCTTTGGAGCTCTTTCATTATTCTCTCTCTCTCATATGCTTGGGCACGTAGAGCTTTCTTGGAGCACTTTGGCATTGGAGCAAGAAAGGAAAACAAGGCAAGAGGAAGCAAAGATCAAGCAAGGAAAGGCAGGATCAAGCGACTACAACAGGCTTCATTATAGGTATCGACTTGCATGTGTATTTTCCTTGCTAGATTTGGCATGCATGGCATTGCATGTGGTTCTTTTCTACCATGACATGGGTTTTTCCAGGTGTAACAGTGTTTCAGCCTAGCCTTGCCATTTCTGGATAACCATGTTGTGATGGGGTTCTCATGTTTGGTTGAGATGGATTGTTGGATGGATTCGAAGCTAAGTGAGGTGGATCTCCGAAATGATAGAACACATGGCTTAGTAACCCCTTAACCATAATGTGGGTTGCAGTAAAGCCATATTTTGTGTTGCCTAAGATAGCCTAGGAATCCTTGTCGGTGAATGGTAGGATATATAGTAAATCCTAGAGGTGGTTTATTGTCTGTTGGGCCTAGTAATCCCAAGTCTGGGATATGCGGTAAATCCCGGGGAGTGGGTCTCGGTTTAGGGCCTAGTGATCCGGGTTTGGATTGCGGTAAAGCCTAGGAGACTAGGAGACAAGGAAATTCCTCACGGTGTAGGTGGAGAAATCTGGTGGCATCCATGCTTGTTTGTCCTAGTGATCGGGTGGAGATCACGATAAAGCCTGTTATGGTGTGTTCATTGTGTTGTCCTGGTGATCCGAGATGGATTACGGTAAGGCCTGGTTTCTATTGATGAGGGTGAGGTGGTTTAGCCTCGGTATGCCCTAGTTGAGTTCTTTGGTTTGAGTCCCACATTCATGGTGGGAATATGGCACGGGGGTGATTGGCTGAAGAGAGACTTGGCTCAGCCAATCTATGGTCGAGTGGAACGTGGTAGTACCATCTTCGATCGGTTCATTGCATTGATTAATGAGAAATTCATTCCATTGATTTTCATGTGTAAATGTACTGGTGTATATATGGATTTTGATGGCTGATATGTTTATTGTAATTATGTTCCTATTATGCTCGTTATATGTTCATTTTATGGCAGCAGCTATGTTTGGCTCTCAACATGTTTTACTTGTATTTGATTGGATATTGTGTCTATGACCTAATAAGTGATAAAGCAACAAATGACATGAGGAAAAAATGGTTCATGGTGATTCTTAGATAAGTAAGAGATCCCTACACTTAACTCTGTTATTTACACCTATAGGTTACATGTCAATGATATGTTTGATGAAATGCATGCCATGGCTAGTAGGGGTCTGGTTAAGGCCTTGATCAACTATTTACTTTTGCATCATTTTATCCTTGTGCTTCACTTAATTCAGAGCTTTCATTCCATTTTGGGCAGTGGCCTGGGCTCCGGGCCTGAAAAGTGGCTCAAACCCCGAATTCGTTGGCACATAACTGGAAATTTTCATCCACATTCATTGGCATGTAGGCCTATGAGAGCGACTTTAGGTCTCTGGTCGCTCCCTTGCCCATAGCATGAGAGAGACTGAGCCTTAAATTCTCCAGAACAGTAGTGGGACCCAGGGATACGCTGTCTGAGTGGCTGACTTGTCTCTTGAGGGTTTTGCTGATGGTATTGGATGACTCGATGTGATGTTCCATCTATTCCACTTCCTTAAGGTCACCTAAGAGGTCAAATATGATCATATTAGCCTCTCGTTTCGTGTTTACCCCAGTTGGCATGGTTACTTGGGTGGATGTGGGAGGAGGGTGTTACAATGACTATTTTGCCACCACCCATTTACCCCAATGTTCCCAGCCAATCCAACTGGCTATCATATTCTTATCTTTAGCTACCCTTTACTCACGCACCAAGCTTCATCCAAGTCTTTCATTGCCTCTTGGGTTTCAGTCAACTCTCCCCGAGCACCATTAGCTTTCCTCTTTCCCCAACCAATTCCCAAGACCCTCAAAATATAAAATTCAAGATCAAGACACAACCAAGAAGAAAACCATGGAAAACCAATAGCAATATGAGACCACAAACAAAGTGGCATGGCCATGCACCAGACATAAATAAGATTAAAAATCAAGCAAAAACAAATACGAAGAGACCAAAAGCAAAAAACTAGCAACAAACACCATGACTCAATCCCCACGGGTTCCCAATGCTTCCAAGGGAAAGATCAAATTGAGCCTTCCTAAAGATTTCATGGAAATACATTTTTCCATGCAATCCCCTGCATCATACTGCCATAGAAACACAACTGTCAGTGTATAAATAAATATAACAATATACCATTTATCTTACCTTGTTGTGCCAAGCACATTGCCTTATAACTGAACACATGCACATATCATCTCTCAAGAGATTCCTATTATCTTGATGAATCTAGTTATAACTAGAAGCCAACTATTATACCTATCAAATACATATTCATGAATATAGAACATATCCACATAATGTCAGACAAAGTCAAGCTTAAGAAGACTTCCTATATTCATGCAAAGCTCTCATTCGTTTGGAATTGCGGTTTCCAAAGATAGCAAAAGGAATTCTCACTCAATTCCTTTCTTTTACCTTTTACCTTACTGCAATCGAGTCTTACTATGTATTGTCACATCACCTAACTGTTAGTTATATAAACAAATCAATTGTTACCTTGTCACGCTAATACCAAACATATTTCCCTACAACTATTCACACATGTCAGTCGCATGTTCCAAAGATCAATACATCATTTCTATTAATTGAAATGAACCTTTACCGAGACTAACAACCATGTCATAATTAACTCCAAGTCATAAGTCATAATACTACAACTAGCACCCACTTGCACTCAAGTACATATATGTTGTCTCAACACATATCAAGTTAGTACAACCATCTTAAAACAAAATCATTCCTCCATGCAATCTTATAGACACATACTCATATCATGCAAGTAATCAAACATTCAAACAATAGATATGCGACATAATAGACACCAAACACTCAAACAACAACTAGACAACATAATCAAACTCTTGTCTGCACCATCAATCTAGATTAGCACGATATAACTTCACAAACACATCAACTCAAACATAAATAAGGTCATGATATCCATAACAGTAACTAGCTAACATGTTCACATCATAAACTCATAAATAATTGACATTCATGCATAACGATCACATCTACACAATCAGTCTAGATTAGTACAACACAATATCACAAATATGTTGGCTTATGCTTGAATATCGTAACCATAACCATTTGCATAGGCCAATCCAGGTTAGCTTGATACATAGAACATAACCATCTTAACTACAATGAACATAATCACCATTCATATGACTGCAATGCATATAACAACAAGTTACTATCATACATGAGTATCCGACTAGCATCTATCATGCATGTAACCATAACAACAATAGAATGACAAGCATGTACACGACCATAATGTATATAACCCTAATTCTTATAACATCCATTAACCCACATACTTGCATGCCTAACATAAAAATATGTAGGAAAATATGCTCTTACCTCGAGGTCTAGTGCTGCAACCTCACTCTAATAATCTGCATCTCCTACTTCATATCAACCAACATATTGGCATCATAACATACCAATAGTATCATGATGACACAATATTGCAGCAATGACTACCATAATGCATGCGTAACAATCACATTGACATTTAACATGCATTCATGACAAACACATTTTGCCCATCCAGTCCAAGGGTTGAACTTGGCTCTGATACCACTTTGTAACACCCTCCTCCCACACTTACCCAAGCTTACCAGTCCACAGGGGTAAATATGTGATGAAGAGTTACTATGATATGACTGAAATCCCTATATCACCTTAAGGAAGTGGAATTGACGAACTAAAACTTTACAAACCTCCCTCAGGTGCTACTAGACCCCCGGTGATCTAGATCTTGGGGGGAGGCCCCCAAGATCTAAAAGATTGAAATGGATTTTGGGGGAGAGACCCCCAATATCTGAAAAATTGAAATGCCTAAAGAAAAAGAGTAGAATGCCCAATAAACAAAACCATAAATAAATTTTTTATTAAAACATATAATAACTGTAAAGACTACATTGTGGTGGACAATCTATCCTTTTAAAAAATGTGACTTGTTACTTATGGTATTTTCGGTTACAATACCACAGGTAAATTCCATGGGTGAATGAATACCATGGGTGGATGTCACAAAACCATGGGTGAATGAATACCATGGGTGGATGTCACTTACAATACCATGGGTTGATGCCACTTACAATACTATGGGTAAATTCCATGGGTGGATGAATACCATGGGTTGGTGTCATTTTCCATTCGGATTATTCCTCTCTCCTTAAGAAGTAATGATCCCCATTGTGTGAAGTTCCCTCCTGCAAAGCCTTTGTTGAATGTGAAGAGCCATTGAAGAGAAGGGTTTTATGTGGTTAACCCATAACCATGATGAAAGAAGATCCAAGGATAGAGATAACCTATAATGCTTGTGACCAATTGTGATACTGACAGTGTACGACCTGGCAAATGGACTTCGATGAAGTGTGGGCTTGAGGATGACCCATAACCATGATTAACGAAGATCCAAGGATAGAGATACTCTGTAATGCTTGTGACCAACTGTGATACTGACAGTGTGCGGCCTAACAAATGGGCTTCGATGAAGTGTGTGTTTGTGGATGACCATGACAAATGAAGATCTGAGGATAGAAATACCCTGTAATGCTTGTGACCAACTCTTATACTAACAATGTGCGCCTACCAAATAGACTTCGATGATAAGGATTTTGTGTGGTTGACCCATAACCGTGATGTTGGTTGTTGATGAAGTAGCAAGTGCCTACATAGCCTGAGGTGGGAGGGCACGTCTCCAAAGAACCCAAGCTAAATGTTGCTATGCTGAAATTGATGAATGTGAAGCAGGTGCCTACTAAAGCAGGGTGGGAGGGCATGTCTCCAAAGGGAACCCGCTCCGAATGTTGCTCCAGAATTAAAATGGGTATAACTCGGTCAATATAACTTAATATTTATTATGACCTCTTTTTGGAAATAGAATGACCATTTTGCAGCTTCCCATGTGTTGGAAATCCTTATCTGGACACTCTAGAATCTTAGATTCACGTTGCAACTTTTCCGTCGTCACAAAAGTTCTGAAAAAATAGTGATTTTAAATCAGCGATATCTCCCACATCCGAACTCTGATTCAACCCATTTTTTTTAAAATTGGGTGATTTTTCGAGAGGAGATTAGATCTGTAATAATTGTTCTAAAATTCTGCACCAAAATTGCAAAAAAAAAGATAGGATAACCGCCATCAACGAATTGTCGTCAGAAACATTTTTGCAACATAACTGATTTTAAATCAACGATATCTCCCTCATCCGGACTCCGATTCGGCCGATTTTTTTATTGAATTTCAGCATTTTTTCGCAAGGAATCTAGATATGGTATTTGTTTTTGTAAATTTTGCACAAAAAAATTCAGATATGAGCTTGCAAACTCACCGCCCAAAAACATTCCTGCAAAAAATGAAAAAGAAAAATTCTTCCCGCTTGGCCCAAGAAAATGCTTTGTGGAGGACGTAGCACATACCTGAAGTTTGTTGAATATTGATGAAAATTTTGAAACTGAAATATGCATCAAACCCTCATTCCCATGGAATCATAACCTACTCTGATATCACTAATCCAGATCTTGGGGGGAGGCCCCCAAGATCTAAAAGATTGAAATGGAATTTGGGGTAGAGACCCTCAAGATCTGAAAAATTGAAATGCCAGAAGAAAAAGAGGAGAATGCCCAATAAAAAAAACCACAAATAAACTTTTTATTAAAGCAGATAATAATTGTAAGGACTACATTGTGGTGGGCAATCTGTCCTTTTAAAAAATGTGACTTGTTTTATAGTATTTTTCGGTTACAATACCACGGGTAAATTCCATGGGTGAATGAATACCATGGGTGGATGTCACAATACCATGGGTAAATTCCATGGGCAAATGAATACCATGGGTGGATGTCACAATACCATGGGAAAATACCATGGGCAAATGAATACCATGGGTGGATGTCACTTACAATACCATGGGTGGATGCCACTTACAATACCATGGGTGGTTGAATTACATGGGTGGATGCCACTTACAATACCATGGGTAAATTCCATGGGTGGTTGAATTACATGGGTGGATGAATACCATGGGTTGGTGCCATTTTCCATTTGGATCACCCAAGAGCTAACCAATTACCCCAATTTCCCAACCCCTAAGTTAACTTAGCTTTTCACTAAACTAAACCCATAGTCACTCCCATGACCAAGCCTCCATGTGACTGAAACCCTCCAGTTTCCCCCACACGCCTGCTTCCTAGCGACTACAACCTTTTTCAGAGAGTTTCATGCTAGCGACTGCGAGATGTAAGCCACTTTTTTAGAGTTAGGACCTAGGCCTCTACCCAGAACTTAATGAAACTCTCTGAAATGATAAATTACAATAATACAAAGCTTCTAATGCAAAATTTGAACAAGGACTCAACCTAACCCATCCTATCCATGCCATGTATTTCATCAAACACATCATTAACATGTAATTTATAGGCCATAATTACACATATGATCATAGGGGTCTCATACTTATCTAAGAATCATCAAGAAGGTCTAATTCCCTCTCACATTAGTTGCATTATCATCTATTAGGTAATACATTCATTAGCATGTCATTTACTAACCAAAACATGATGAGAGACATAACGCAAGCCTGTCATAAAACCATTCTTATAACCAATATATAACCATAATCATAACAATAATAAAACAACAATTAATGCCACATAATAGTAAGCACGTTTACTCATTAAATACAAGAGGAAAAGAGCTCTTATCAACATATGAAAATTTAACCAAGTCAGGGACTTCCATGTACCACCCGACCATAGATTGGGCTATACCAAATCTCTCTTTCACCCAATCACCCCTACACCATATTCTAAGCATGAATGTGGGATCTCATGGAATAAACTAAGAAAAACCAAACTAGGGCTTCTAGAGGCCAAATTTCCTCAACCCTCAACTAGTGATTCCACCTCATCGCCAAATATCACTAACCATCACCAGATCGATCTCTATCCAAGTTGTCTAGGGCTCTAGAGCATTTGTTCCAACCTGACTTCCAAGACTAGTAACTCAACCCACCAAGGCTTCGAGGCCTAGTAACTCAACCCAAGTTGTTACAGGGATTCAAGAGTGTTTTTCCAACCAAGGCTCTTGGAACTAATAACTCAACCCACAATGATAAGGAACATGAGAAGCAACCAAAAAACAAAAGGTAAAACCCACAACTCAATGGTTATCTAGGAAATGGCAAAGCTAGGAAAAACTACTGTCAATTCAGGCAATTCTCCATGCCAATGAAAAATCATAACCAAATAACCACATGCATATGTCATGCATGTCAAAACTAGTAAGGAAACCATACATGTAACTTGATACTTGCAAAAGAATCCAGCTGTAGTTGTTGATCATGTTGTCTCCATGTACTTTCCTACTTTCCTTTGCCTTCTTTTTCCAAATCCAATGTATGCCAAAGTGCTCCAAGAATGCTCAAAGAATACTCTAAGTGTACAAGAGTATGAGAGAATGAGAGAATAGAAGATAGAACCATAAGTGAACACCTAAAAGCTTCAACTGGCAAAATACATGAACTGATCCTTAGAAGCCTTTTTATCATTGAGGCCTCTATTTTCTTCAATTTCCTCTATTTTCCATTTAATTTCCTCCTCATGCAAACATGTGATCTTTCACCTTACTTTTCTCCTATTTTCCTTTATGTCATAAATAAAATGTCAATTAATTTCTCTTTTCCTTTTCCAATTTCCTTAGCCGCAATAAACCGAAAGTGACACCCACTAGGATTTTTTTCCCAACATTTAGCTTGGAATATGTGTCCCATGACCTTGGTCTCAGATATATATATATATATATATATATTACATGGAAAATCAACAAGGGGTTGTTACAAATTACATAGAAAATAGTGAATAGTAAAATCTATAACAACAAGAAAAATAAAATGAAAGATGACATGAAATTGCATTAGTGAGTGTTGCAATTGCTAACAACTACATATATAACCTATAAGAAAGAATTGTTCATACAATCTTCTACTTAACCACACATAATAACCATGAAAAGATAACTTAAGAAATTCTAGAAATTGAACAAATGCAAAGCATAACACCCACAAAAGTACAAGAGGGCTCTAAAGCTCTTGGGGTGGGACCAACCCAAGAATTATTAGATTCCTTAAAAGAGAAACAAACTGGAGCTGGAATAAAACATTGATTCCATTAATTGAGAAACCAATCTTACATTACAAGACTGTAAAATTTGGTTAATAACACACAAAAAATTAACCTTACTTTTTATTCTTCCCTTTTCTCTCTATCTCGTACTGGGCTACTCGAGCCTCTTATTTATACATAGAGTGGGGAGAAGCCTTCTTGAGAGGAGGGTTGCATTTCCCTCCAAAAAGTCCTAGAAAATGGGATCTTTTTCCTAGTCCACCTCGCAACAACATGAAGGGGCATTAAATGCCCTGAGCCAACTAAGTTTAGGCCTTCCTATTGTAGGGAACAAGTCCCAAAAATATCTCCAATGTTGGATCTCTTGGAATCTACTCAATATCTCTTCAAATCCTACACAATAAACATGTTAAGGCACATAAAATATGAAAACCACATTGAACTCTTCTAAGAACCCATTAAGCTAGGAAAGTGTATCATTAAGTGCAAAAGGTGGGTTCAAACATATTTTTTATGTTCTTAGGAGTGTTGATTTTTCATAGGGTTATATTGTTCTTTGCTTTGATAATTGAATTTCTTCATTAACATATTAAGTTCACCCTAAAACATCATAACACTATTCAGATTTACATCATTATTCTTCATCATATGAAATTATGTATAAATAACAATATCATCATCATCAATGCAGCGGAACATAAAGGAACAATAGAGGAAAAACATTCACACATAGAGACACCAAAATTGGTCGGAGACCAAGGAAAAAACCATTATGGGGAAAACCCTTCCAAATTATTCTTCTTAGATTGTCATCAAATGATTAAGAAAAAGAGAGTAAAATGATCCATATTTTCATCTATGCAACTAACCAACAAAAAACTACAACATCCATGAAATGAACCCAACAATGTATATGCTCAAAACTTTGATTCTGAAGACTGTAATGAACTGTCATTGTTTGCAGTCAACTGCCAAACCCTGCGGTCACTGAGCGAAATCTTCAGAAGACTAAGATTTCATCTTTTAGATATTGGTCACATGAAGGAGGTGTCATGCGAGCAACTATAACTTTCCTAGTCACTCCCTTAAGCCTGGTATGCAAGCAGCTGAGGTCAGATTTGGACTGTGGAAACCCTAAACCCCCAGTTGCATGGATGGAGAGTTATCCATGAGACTGGAAGGCTCTAGTTGTGTGGATGAGCTTCTGCGCATGCAACTACAATTGAATCCTTCATTTTCTGTGATTGCGACTGGGGGCCCAAAACCCTAAATCAAAGATGCGAGCTTCAGACCCTGCAATTTCACCTCAGAGTGAACCTAATCCTTCGCAGACGAGCCTTAGACCTGTGTGAGCCAAAAACAAGATATAAGAGTGTCTCATCATTGTGTCCAAATTAGGTAGAGGGCATTTGTATTTATAGCGTTTCAAGGTGGTCCACTTTGCTTTAGGGCCAACCTTATCAAATGTGCACATGTGGGCTTTTCTTCATAGGTACACTTTTCCTTATCCGATTCGGGTGGTCAATTTTGTTCCTCTTGAAAATAGGAATACAATTCAATCATTATCTCAATCAAGGGAGTTGTCCAAAGTGGAATTTGACCACATTTTCATATTTTTAACACTCCCTCTCAACTAGATAGAATTCCACCTGCATCATGTCATGTGTATTCTGTCATCAAATCATATCCAATCTCAAGTATCTCATCATCATGTATGATCACTGATCTTATAAATTCCTCTCTTGCTCATTCTTACTTATCTCTTGATTGTCCCTACTCATATGCTGAATATTCTCGAATATAGAAGAAGAATTTGTCATCGGAGGGGAGCCTAAGCTACCATGTTAAAATTGGCAACGAGGGAAAAACTTCATGTGGGTCATCTTATTCATGCTGATAATAATTTTATTAGATTACTCTCATTGAGAGGTGTAGGATTGATATAAAGATCATCCGATTCCGATAAGTATTCATGGAGATATGAATTTATTTTGATTATGGAATTATTATCAAGCCGACCTACAACTCATGTAGGCTCAGAAGCCCAACAGTCGCATCTATTCACCCACCAACATTGTGTATAAATATAAGAGGAATTTTCCTCATTTGGACTCATCTCATCACATCTCTCTCTCTCTCTCTACTGCGCAGAAATGAGTCTCTTCTCTACTGCGCTGAAATGGGTCTCTCTCTCACACATGTGAAGCCAGAAGCTGTTGAATTTTAAGCTACAACTGCAGAAGTAAAGATTGACTTGCGTGGCCTAGAAGATCTCCTCTTCAGAACTACATTGTAGGTTCATCTAAACCTCCTCTGAAAGCCGCAACTTTCGGTGGTGGAATGAAGTCAATCCGACGAACGGTTTGCAAGATATCGACTGCCCTAGTTTGAAGCCGGAAACTGCTGAAACTGAAGCTGCAATTGCAGAAGTAAAGATTGAATTACGTGGCCTAGAAGATCTCCTCTTTGGAACTACGCTGTAGGTTCATCTGAACCTCCTCTGAAAGCTGCAACTTTTGGTGGTGGAATGAAGTCAATCCGATGAACGGTTTGCAAGATATCAACTACCCTAGTTTGAAGCCAGAAACTGTTGAAACTGAAGCTGCAACTGCAGAAGTAAAGATTGACCTACGTGGCCTAGAAGATCTCCTCATCTGAACTGCACTGTAGGTTCATTTGAACCTCCTCTGGAAGCTGAAACTTTTGGTGGTGGAATGAAGTCAATCCGACGGTCGGTTTGTGAGATATCGTCTGCCCTAGTTTGATAATGAAGCCACTAATGTTGATGCTGTTCATCTAGGGTTTGCTACTGCTGATATGAATCAGATTTATTGTACTATTCTCTCTGCTGAATTATTGAAGATAAAAGAATATTTGATCAAAGGGTTTCCCCACACATTGTGGGGTTTGTCCCTGGCTAGCCGCCACATCTTGTGTCTCTTGTCTTGGCTTGTTTTCTGTCGATCGTTTAATGTTCTATCTGCACTTTACTTTATGTCTATGTGATTGCTAATCTGTGGAACATAATAAGAAAAAGAAGTAAACTATTATAAGCATAGAACATACCATAACTTAACATGGTATCGGAGCTGAGGTGAAGACAAAGCCCGAGCAAGAGCAAGAGCAATCACCGAAGAGAAGATTGGCAAGGCTATCTTAAAAGAACTATGGGGTCCTCAACACTCTTTCCTGCCAAAGACAAGCTTCGTGAGAAAGATGACTATCACGCATGGAAGATGTCTATCGATCTAACCCTAGAAGATCAAGGAGTGCTGGACCATGTAAGATGCAATATTGTTGAGCCTCCATCAAATGCATCCGCTGTTGCATGGAACAAATGGAAAATCGAAGAAGTCAAAATAGAAGATCATCCGGGACTCTATCGACAAGCACTTGGTGTCCTACATATCTAAACTGGACACCTCCAAGGAAATTTACAATAGACTGGGAAATGGCACTCACGACTCTTGGAGGATTACCATCCGAATGGTATGTGTTCAGGACTACTCTTCTGAACTATAATGTAATTCCTGGTTTCGAGGAATTAATGGCTAGATGCATTCAAGAAGAAACAAGGGAAGAAGAGAAAGAAATGCCCATGCCTAAAGGTCCTCCCGCTGCCTTTTCTTCTCATGCTAAGAAAAGAAATAATTCTGGGACTAAATCAAAAGGAAAGGCTGGACCTAAGGGTGGAAGAAAAGGACGATGTTACATCTGTGATAAAGCAGGTCACTATGCAAGGGAGTGCCCTAATAGAAAGGACTCACACCGGGACGATGATCAAAATCCCTCTGATGGCAAATCAAAGGAATGACAAATTCAACAGCAAAGGTAAGAGGAGAGCTGGGAATCGAGGAAGAGGACAACCATTCAAGAAGGCTAGAAAGTCCAGGATGTATTAAATGCACCTGACCTCAAAAAGAACCTAGTGTCCATCTCGGCAATGGAAGACAAAGGCTACAAGGTAACCTTCAGCAATGGTAAGGTACGTATATGGAAAAATAATGTTAAAGATGCCTTTACTCTTGGGTTTAATGTTGAGTCATTATATCAGGTCGATGGAAGTCCGCTAGGTGTCATGTCTTGTGACACAACTCTTCAGCCCGAGCATGGTATGAGAGGATCGATAGCTACTTGATGAAGCTGGGATTCACTAGGAGTGAAGTCGATCCTAACCTTTACTTTAAGGTTGAAGATGACAAGCCTCTCATACTGGTGTTGTATGTGGATGACCTCTTTCTAACAGGTGCAGACCCTCTCATTCACAAATGTAAGAGGGAGCTGGCTTCTGAATTTGAAATAAAGGACCAAGGACTTGAAGTATGGCAGAAGCCAAGGGAAATTTTCCTATCTCAAGGAAAATATGTGGTAAAGACATTGGAAAGATTTGGTATGATCAATTGCAAGCCTGTGACTACCTCGAGGATCTTAACTTTTAGAAGTTATATGGTAGTGATGTCGGACCGGACTTGGGAAATGCCTCTGAGTTTCAAAAACTCATTCGCATTAATGTTGTTGGTGAATCTCCGTCTGAACATATGCTTTGCAGTTAGCACTATGAGCTCATATTTGGTTGAGCTTCACTGGATTGATGCCAAGAATCTTCTGAGATATCTTCATGGTACAATGGGTTAAGATACACTGCCGGAGATGTGAGACTACTTGGATATACTGATTGGGTAGGCAGTGTGGTGGACCGTAAGAGCAATTTCGGGTGCTATTTCACCTTGGGATCCGCTTCGATATCCTAGATGAGCAGGAAGTAGAAGTCGGTGGCTTTGAGCACCGCCGAAGCAGAATATATTGTTGCTAGCATGACCTCGTGTGAGGCAGTCTGGTTGCGAAAGCTCTTCAGTGGGCTGTTTGGATTTACATTGGATACCACTGTGATTCTCTGTAACAACCAGAGGTAGGATTCGATTATTTAGGAATCCCGTATTCGTCAATTGCTCCAGCAAATAGACATCATCTGGGATATGGTAAGTCGATGAGAAAGGAGGCTCCATCGCATTAAGATGATGTACAGGTCGATACACCTTGTCAAAGCCCTAAGGAAAGATCTAATCTGTGATTTTCCCAAATGACTTGGACTCATCAAGAAACCCTTGTACAAGGGTCTTGAATGTTGCATACATTGAGATCTGGGAGCTCTGAGGGCTTGTGGTTCTTACTGGAGCAACATACGACCACAGGGTGACTCACCCTCCCTTGGTGGTGCACACTGGAACAAGATGATTCGCTCTCTTGTGGAACAAGATGATTCGCTCCCTTGTGGGACAAGATGATTCACTCTCTTGTGGAACATGATGATTCGCTCTCCTGTGTAGCAGGATGATTAGTTCTCCTGTGAGGCCTAGATTGATGTGTTCTCCATGGCGGCCTGGATTGATGTGTTCTCCATGGCGATTGTAGCAGGATTGATGTGTTCTCCTGTGAGGACAGGATTGATTAGTTCTCCTGTCAAGGCATCCTACCCATGCAGTCTGGGACTCATGGGAAGTACCTCTCATGTGATCAATGAGTAGGGAAATGAAGTTAGGGACCATAGTGGTACCGATGGATGCATCGTTGTATCTACCGTACTCCCTACACTAGGATGACCTCCATTGATCTGGGATCAATGATACTGGTCTGGGACCAATGGTAGGAGTTTTACCATACTATGACGCTGACTTCGGGTCGGTTGAGACTGGTCTGGTACAAGTGGTACATACTCCGAGACTGACTTCGTGTCAGTGCAGCACTGGTCTGGGACCAGTGAGAGTGGTACATACTATGACGCTGACTTCGGGTCGGTTGAGACTGGTCTAGGACCAGTTGTACACTCTCTGAGACTGCGATACCGGTCTGGGACTAGTGGTAGGAGTTGTACCATACTATTATGCTGACCTCGGGTCGGTTGAGACTGGTCTAGGACCAGTGGTACATACTCCGAGACTGACTTCGTGTCAGTGTAGTGCTGGTCTGGGACCAGTGAGAGTGGTACATACTATGACGCTGACTTCAGGTCAGTTGAGACTGGTCTAGGACCAGTGGTACACTTTCTGAGACTACGATACTGGTCTGGGACCAATGGTAGGAGTGGTACTTACTATGAAGCTAACTTCGGGTCGGCTGAGATTGGTTTGGGACCAGTGGTACGCACTCTGAGATTGACTTTGAGTCAGTGGAGGATGATACTGGTCTAGGACCAGTGGAGTTGTACTCACTATGACGCTGACTTTGGGTTGGTTGAGACTGGTTTGGGACCAGTGGTACATACTCTGAGACTGACTTTGAGTCAGTATGATACATCCTCGATCATTTCTTCTTCTTCATAATTTGGACAAAAGCATAGCAGAACAGAGAAAAACAGTACTGATCAGTACAGGGCAAAACAAGACAAAGAAGAACAGGCAGAATAGAGTAGAGTAGGGCAAGGGTCAGGCTTTACAGGGCAATGCATTTGATGGATGAATAGTAATGACCGATAGATAGATTGCAAATGAAGTTCTCCCTGGTTGAGAGGGAGTGTTAAAATTGGCAACCAGGGAAAAACTTCATGTGGGTCATCTTATTCATGGCTGATAATAATTTTATTAGATTCCTCTCGTCGAGAGGTGTAGGATTGATATAAAGATCATCCGATTCCGATAAGTATTCATGGAGATATGAATTTATTTTGATTATGGAATTATTATCAAGCCGACCTACAACTCATGTAGGCTCAGAAGCCCAACAGTCGCATCTATTCACCCACCAACATTGTGTATAAATATAAGAGGAATTTTCCTCATTTGGACTGATCTCATCACATCTCTCTCTCTCTCTACTGCGCAGAAATGAGTCTCTTCTCTACTGCGCTGAAATGGGTCTCTCTCTCTACTGCGCATAAATGAGTCTCTTCTCTATTGCACTGAAATGGGTCTCTCTCTCACACATGTGAAGTCGGAAGCTGTTGAATTTGAAGCTGCAACTGCAGAAGTAAAGATTGACTTGTGTGGCCTAGAAGATCTTCTCTTTGGAACTATGCTGTAGGTTCATCTGAACTTCCTCTGAAAGCTGCAACTTTTGGTGGTGGAATGAAGTCAATCCGGCGAATGGTTTGCAAGATATCGACTGCCCTAGTTTGAAGCCGGAAACTGCTAAAATTGAAGCTGCAACTGCAGAAGTAAATATTGACTTGCATGGCCTAGAAGATATCCTCTTTGGAACTGCGTTGTAGGTTCACCTGAACCTCCTCTGAAAGCCGCAACTTTTGGTGGTGGAATGAAGTCAATCCAACGAACGATTTGCAAGATATCGACTGCCCTATTTTGAAGCTGGAAACTGCTGAAACTGAAGCTACAACTGCAGAAGTAAAGATTGATCTGTGTGGCCTAGAAGATCTCCTCATCTAAACTGCGTTGTAGGTTCATCTGAACCTCCTCTGGAAGCTGAAACTTTTTGGTGGTGGAATGAAGTCAATCCGACGGTCGGTTTGTGAGATATCGTCTGCCCTAGTTTGATAATGAAGCCGCTAATGCTGATGCTAATGATCTAGGGTTTGCTACTGCTGATATGAATAAGATTTATTGTACTATTTCTCTCTCCTGAATTATTGAAGATAAAAGAAGATTCGATCAAAGGGTTTCCCCACACATTGTGGGGTTTGTCCCTGGCTAGCCGCCACATCTTGTGTCTCTTGTCTTGGCTTGTTTTCTGTCGATCGTTTAATGTTCTATCCGCACTTTACTTTATGTATATGTGATTGCTAATATGTGGAACATAATAAGAAAAAGAAGTAAACTGTTATAAGCATAGAACATACCATAACTTAACATACCATCCTCTATTCATCAGGCTACTACCTGTAATCTCTGTCAGCGGGCTACTACCTAGAAATATTGGCAGGGAGTCATATATATGATCCACATCATCATCAGAGAGCATATCATTAGGGAGGACATCTCAACTTGGAACCGCATCAGTGAGGTACTACTCAACTCGAAATCTCATGGGAAGACTACTACTACGACTCAATATCGAACAATAGGTGATATATGCGAGCTACTACTCAACCCATCCTATTGCCTACTAATCTTCCCAACAATGACTCTCAATAGTCATGTGGTAGAACACCTGCATCATAATTCGAGCTTGGACAAGATACCTGACTTACCAAGAGGTAAGGATCACACACCTCCAAGCCTCCTCAACCCATTGGCTAGACGCAAAGGGACAATCCATACAAGCCCTACTTGTGGATATGATGCCAACTAGGGTATACTATGTTAGGTCCCTATAATACTAGTGTAGCCCCCTTATCGTTATTGTTAGTGTAGCCCCCTTATTTTTATTGTTAGTGTAGCCCCATTTTTGTTATTGTTGTTCCCATGTAGGGCCCATATTTTTATTGTTGTGCCCTTACATTATTATTGTTATGTAGTCTTTGACTATATTGTGATCCCTTAAACTCCTATATATACAAAGGAGGTATTTTCATTTGTATCATCCAAGAATTGTTTATTTATGTAATGTAAAGGAGGTTTCCCCGCCAAAGAGGATAATTTTTAAGCCATTGATCTATCTTTTTTGTGAGCTGGTTGAGGATAATTTTATTCATTGTAAGATAAACAAGGAATTGAATTTCTTCCTATATATAGCACCAGAGTGTCAACTGATGGTTGCAAATGGAAGAACTATAAACTGCTCAGGAAAGTGCCATAATATCAAGATAACCATAATGGAATATGTATTCAATAGTCCAATGCTTTCCATTCCAATGGGTGGTGTTGATGTTGTACTAGGAGTCCAATGGTTACAATCTTTGGGGATGGTAGCTTTCAATGTTCAAGAAATTTTCTTTAAATTTTTTAGGGAAGGAAGGGAAATTGAATTAAGGGGTATCGCAGGGAAACCAGGAAATATAATCAACTCTAATGGCATGACAAAATTTTTGAAGAAAGAACAATGGGGCGTAATTGCACAATTATGCTCCCTAGAGGTTAAAACATTGAAATCATCTATTTCTCCAGATCTCCAAAAAGCCTTGGACAATCATTCTAAGGTGTTTGAGACTCCCAAAGGCCTCCCACCTATTCATGATCATGATCATGCTATTAATTTGATTCCAAGAAGTGTACCTCCAAACACCAGGCTGTACATATATCCTTATGCCTAAAAGAGTGAAATTGAATGTATGGTTGTAGAAATGCTAGAGGCAGGTATAATTCAAACTAGTCAAAGTTATTTCTCTGCTCTAGTAGTATTGGTGCATAAGAAGGATGGATCATGGTGTATGTGTTTGAATTATAGGGAGCTCAACAAATTCACTATTAAAGATAAATTTCTCGTTCTTGTCATTGATGAATTTTTAGATGAATTACATGGAACAATTTAGTTCACCAAGCCGGATCTTCATTTAGGATATCATCAAATTAGAATTAAGATTGAAGGCATTCCGAAAAAAACATTCAGAACTCACGAGGGTCATTATGAATTTTTTATCATGCCTTTTGGACTTACTAATGCACCTTCCCTATTTCAAGGTTTGATGAATTCCATTTTCAAACCCTTCCTTAGAAAAACTGTGTTAGTATTTTTGATGATATACTAATCTACATCAAGTCTTGGAAGGACCATTTTCAACATGTTGACAAGGTGCTCAAACTATTGGAGGAGAAATAATTATATGCAAAAACCTCCTTATGTTTCTTTGGAGTATAAGAGGTGGAATATTTAGGTCATATTTTATATCATGAGTGTGTTAAGGTAGACCCTAACAAAATTAAAGCCATTAAAGAATGGAAAATCCCCACAGCCATAAAGCATCTTCAAGGATTTCTTGGGTTGACAGGGTATTATTGCAAGTTTATTATGAATTATGGGAGAATAGTGGCACCTCTAACATCATTACTAAAGAAAGATGCATTTTCTTGGACTCCAGAAGCAACTAAGCCTTTGAACATATTAAAGAGGCAATGTGCCAAGCACCGGTCTTAGCTACACCAGACTTTACAAAAACATTTATTGTGGAATGTGATGCCTCAGGAAATGGAATTGGTGTTGTTTTAATGCAAGAAGGAAAACCCGTTTCTTTTGAAAGTCATCCAATCAAAGGAAAGTATCTACACAAACCTATTTATGAGAAGGAAATGTTGGCAATACTACATGCACTAAAACAATGGCGACCTTACCTAATGGGAAGACACTTCAAGGTAAAAACATATCATGATAGTTTTAAATACTTTTTGGAACAAAGATTATCTTATGAAGAGAAACAAAAATGGATGACAAAGATGTTGTATTATGACTTTAAACTCATCTACAAAAAAGGGAAGCAAAATGTTGTTGTAGATGCACTCTTAAGAAATGATGAGGATGTGGAAGCATTGTTTTGTGCCATTTATATTATCCAACATAAGTGGATAAATGAAGCAAGGTATGAATGGAAGAATGATGAAGAGGTGTGGAAACTCATTCAAAAGTTGCAGCAAGATCCCAGTACATTTGATACATTTAGCTAGAAAAATGATTCATTATGGTTGAAAGATCGCTTATATATTTTAAGAATTCCCAACTCAAAAGAAATATTATTTTGGAATTGCATACCTCTCCCTTATGAGAGACTTAGGATTTTTAAAAACTTACCATAGAGTCAAGAAGAATTTTTTTGGGACAACCTTAAATCTGATGTTCAGAAGTTTGTGGTAGAATGTTTGGTTTTCCAACAAAATAAAGGTGAGACAATTAATACCCCGGGTCTATTACAACCTTTAGCCATTCCAAGTGAGCGTTTGGAGGAGGTCTCAATGGATTTTATCACAATTTTACCCAAGTTTGAAGGAAATAGTGTCATAATGGTGGTAGTTGATAGACTTACCAAGTATGCACACTTTTGTGCATAATCTCATCCCTTTAAAGCCAACACAGTTGCTACTTCATTTATGGAAACAATTCAAAAGCTTCATGGAAACCCAAAGATTATAGTAAGTGACAGAGATCCCATTTTCACTGGAATTTTTTGGATGAAATTATTTTCTTGCCTTAGTACTCAATTATCTCATAGCTCATCTTATCATCCTCAATCTAATAGGAAAACTAAGATAGTGAAAAAATGTTTGGAAGGATGTGTTAGAAAATTATTTATTACGGAGCAATGGAACACATAAAATATTGCAGAAATATAAACACAGAAAACGCACAAAACAAGAGAGACACAGATATACGTGGTTCACCCAGTTTGGGCTACGTCCACCCCGAACAGCCAGTGCTTCCTTTCTATTATCCAGCAAAATGAAGATACATAACCTACAACAAATCTGCTGTAATATCCTCTGTTTTCTCTCACAGTCTCACCTCTCTGTTTCTCGCTCACAGAATACACATCTATCACACAACCTCAAATACAATACCCTCATACAAAGAGAGGGATTACCTTCTAGGGCAAAAAACCCTAAACTAAACATAAGTTCTAGTCCCCCCGCACCCCCCCGCGTGGAGGGGTGTACAAAACTTCCTGGGGTATACATCCGGCTGAAACAAAGACCTCTGAACAATCATGCTCCACACACAACAATCTCCCACTTGGAGAATGATTGTAGCAACTCCACCGCTGCTTCATTTGCTGGACAATGACTCCTCTTTGGACCTAGCTGTTTCTCATCTTCATCGTCATCCTTGAAGACCAATTGAAACTGAGCATGTTCTCAGTTTCTCCCTGGTTACAACTTTTGTTAGCATATCTGCAGGATTCTGGCTAGTGTGTATCTTTTCCAGCTTCAACTCTCCATCTTCCAACACTGATCGTATGAAATGATACTTGAGCTGTATGTGTTTAGTCCTGGAATGAAATGCTGAGTTCTTTGCAAGATGAATGGCACTTTGGCTATCACTGTATAACGTGCCCATATCATGCTCCTTACCCAATTCACCCATAAACCTTTGTAACCAAATCATTTCTTTACTAGCCTCTGTAGCAGCAACATACTCTGCTTCTGTTGTTGAAAGTGCAACAACGCTTTGGATTTTTGAAACCCAACTGATAGCTGTTCCTCCAACAGTAAATACATATCCTGTAGTGCTCCTCCTGTTATCTCTATCACCTGCCATATCTGCATCAACATATCCTTGTAGGGAGATGTTTGAACCACCAAAGCATAATGCTTGATTTGTGGTACCTTTCAAATATCTGAGAATCCATTTCACTGCCATCCAATGTTCCTTTCCTGGATTGTTCATGTACCTGCTTACAACTCCTACTGGATGTGCAATATCAGGCCTTGTGCAGACCATTGCATACATTAAGCTTCCAACTGCTGATGCATATGGAACTTTAGACATATAATCCATGTCTTCTTTGGTCTTTGGGCACATTTCCTTGCTAAGTTTGAAATGGCTAGCAAAATGTGTACTAACTGGTTTTGCATTGTGCATGTTAAATCTTTTCAACACCTTTTGTATGTACTCATTCTGAGACAATGTTAATTTACAGTTTTTCCTATCTCTAGTTATTCTCATACCAAGGATTTGTTTTGCAGCTCCCAAATCCTTCATTGCAAATGAATTTGCCAATTTTTTTTTAGCACATTTATTTCCTGCATGTTAGATCCTGCAACAAGCATGTCATCTACATAAAATAACAATATAATATAGCTACCATCATTTTGCTTTTTCAAATAAACACAATGATCAGAGTGACATCTAGTATAACCTTGTTCAGACATAAACTTGTCAAATTTTAGATACCACTGCCTTGGAGCCTGTTTTAAGCCATACAAGCTCTTCTTCAACTTGCACACTAGTTTCTCCTTCCCTTTCACCTCATATCCTTGTGGCTGCTGCATATATATCTCTTCCTCCAAATCCCCATGGAGAAAGGTTGTCTTTACATCTAACTGCTCAAGATGCAAATCTTCAACTGCTACAAGACTTAAAATAGTTCTGATTGAAGTCATTTTAACAACAGGAGAAAATATTTCATCAAAATCAATACCTTTCTTCTGTGCAAACCCCTTCACCACAAGTCTAGCTTTATACCTCTGTTTTCCTCCATCTTCTTCCTTCAGCCTGTAAATCCATTTATTCTGCAATGTTGTTTTACCTGTAGGCAACCTGACTAAGTCCCAAGTCTGGTTATGTGCTAAGGAGTCCATCTCTTCTTTCATGGCTTGCTCCCACTTCTTCCTGGTTTCTACCTGCACTGCTTCTTCATAACATTCGGGTTCACCAGAATCAGTCAACAATAAATAATATAATGAAGGAGAGTAACGTTCAGGGGGTCTACTTATCATGATAGATCTTCTAACACCACTTTCGGGTGTTTGGGGTGCCTGTTGCTGTTGTGGTGGTTGCTGTTGTTGTGGTTGTTGATTATTATTATTTTCAGGCACCTTTACTTTTTCAGTGATTTCGTCAAGAACTGCGTATTCCTTGTTTTCTTTTTTCTTGCTTCTTTTCCTGCAACTGATTCTTATACAAGACCTTTTCATTGAATATTACATCTCTGCTCCTAATGATTTTGTGATTTTCATAATCATATAAGTGAGAACCAAAATCATTAACACCATATCCAATAAAGGTACATTTCTTTGACTTTGCCTCAAGCTTTGTTCTATTTTCTTTATCAATATGGACAAAGGCCTCACAACCAAAAGGCTTTAAAAAGGAGTAGTTTACCTTTTTACCTGTCCATGCTTCCTCCGGAACACCACCATCCAAGGAAGTTGAAGGCCCTCTGTTTATTAGATAAACAGCAGTATCTACAGCATCTGCCCAAAACTGTAAAGGCAATCCTGCATGCAATCTCATGCACCTTGCACGCTCCATGATTGTTCTGTTCATCCTTTCTGACACACCATTTTCTTGTGGTGTTCTTGGAACTGTCTTCTCTCTGTGAATTCCATGCTCTGAACAATACCTATCAAACTCTTTGCTGCAATATTCACCTCCATTGTCTTATCTAAGACACTTCAATTTCTTTCCTGTCTCAATCTCAACCAAAGCTTTCCATTTCTTGAAAGTATCAAATACATCAGATTTATTCTTAATACAATAAATCCAAGTTTTTCTAGTTGCATCATCAATAAAAGTAACATAATAACGAGAGCCACCGAGAGATGATACCTGAGCAGGTCCCCATACATCTGTATGCACAAGCTCTAATTTTTCATTCTTCTTTTCTTTCCCAACTCTGAGAAATCTGACTCTCTTCTGTTTTCCATAAATGCAATTCTCACAGAAGTCCAAATCAACATTCTTCAAACCCGGCAACAAATTCCTTGAGTGAAGAATCTTCATCCCCTTTTCACTCATGTGTCCGAGCCTATGATGCCATAATGCTGCATCTGCTCCTTTGGAAGTTAAAGCATTAGCAGAGTTAGAAATACCATTGCATAAATACAATGTACCAACCTTTTCACCTTTTGCTATTACCAGGGCTCCTTTGGTGACCTTCCAAGCTTTATCTGTGAAAGTTGTCACACAACCTTCACCGCCTAACTGCCCTGTTGAAATCAGATTTTTCTTTAGATCTGGAACATGCCTTACCTCCTTTAATAGCCATTGGTTTCCATTCTGCTGTTTTACAAGAACCTTACCCATTCCAACGATTTTACAGGGTTTATCATCACCCAGACGAACTTGTCCAAAATCTCCTTGAACATAGTCATGAAAGCATTTCTTATCAGGTGTGGCATGGAATGAAGCCCCTGAATCTACCACCTAGGAATCAGTAATATTTTCGAAAGAAAGAATCAAAGCATCTTGTAACACCTCACCTGTCACATTTGCTTCATGATTGTTTTCTTGCTGTGCATCTCCTTCTTTTCCCTTACGAGATCTACAGTCTTTCTTTATGTGTCCTTTCTTTCCACATTTCCAGCACACTATCCCCGATCTGGACTTGGATCTGCCTTTCCTTGATTTACTGCGATATCCTGAGCTCTTTCCTCTTTCCATTTTTCTTCCTCTAGACTCTGCACTCAAAGCATTTCCCGATGTCTCACTGGAGCTTTTCCGTCGCATTTCCACGCTAAGGATAGCGCCGACAACATCATCAAACTTTAAAGTACTAGATCCAGAAACGGAGTTACTAATGGCCATTACCAAACCATTGCAACTTTCTGGTAATGAGCACAAGAATAACAGAGCTCTAACTTCATCATCAAAGTTTACCCCTACGGAGCTTAACTGACTTCTAACTGTACTAAAATCATTTAAAGGGTTTGCAACATATCCACCTTCCGACATATTCATATTAAATAACCGTTTCATAAGAAATACCTTGTTTGAGGCTGAGGGTTTTTCATATAGTTTCGACAACGTCTGCATCAAACCCTCTGTTAACGCTTGAAATTTCAGCTCAGGCTGAGAAAGGTAAACCTCAAGGCAACATCAAACCATTTAGCCTCGTAGCTAGCCCTACGGGGCAGGAGAAGGCTCTCTCCGGTCTATCTCGGTAAAATCTTCAATAGATGAGATGACTAATAAGGTAACACTGATATTAGGCTAGTAAACTGATCAAAGAGTTTGATTTGGGGTTTTTTGGGTTTTTGGTGGCAAATTGAGGAGAGGGCAATTTTGGGTGCGGGGATTGGACACAGTTTCTGCAGGGGGTTCTTTGGGGTGAGGTAGGAGACAGTATTGATGCCTTTGATTGAGGTGGACTGTCAGGAATGAAAGATGAGGAGCTAAAGAGAGCAAACAATAACTTTGAATTCTCTTTAGATAGTAGAAAACATTGAAATTAAACAAACTTAAAAGCAGAGCATGGCAGGCATGAATTCTTACTTTAACACTTCATTTGTTTAATGTACAGAAGTAAAAGAAAGGAAATGAGTCACATAACACACTTACAAGTACATTGAGAAGCACACCATCAACACATGAGTCCACAAGAATCCCAAAGAGGACTGCAAAACCCTGGTCTTCCTTAGCCAAAAATTGCAGAGATACAGTGAATAATACAATGATAGCTTCTCCCTCAAGAGTCCAACCATGAAAATGAGCAAGAAAGTACATAATATAGATGATCTAACCTCTTTCCCTGCCTCCATGGGTCGAGCTCACTATCCTAGGAGCTGTTTCAACCACTTCTAAACTAAGCACTACAAACTAGGCAGTCAAAACAACTTGCCTCTATAAGCTAGGAAACCAATTCATTCATTTAATATTTACCCTCTTCATGAATGAATCTTCTAGAAGTGTTACATAAGAGTAAAAGTGTCTTAAAATTACAATAATTACATCAAAGAGAATCATAATTCACCCCAAAAAGTCAAACTGGGTCAAACTGCGTTTTTCTGAGCTGTACAGTGCATTTTGGAAAAATCTGCCTGACGGGTCGCGCGCCCCTGCCTGACGCGTCGCGTGCCTTTGGAGCCACTTTTGGGGCACTTGTAGGTGTCCAAATTGGGCAAGAGTAGGCTTGTTGGAAAGGTCTGTGAGTCTACTTTCCAACCCAACTAGAATTTTTGAATTTGGAGTTCATTTGCCCTATCAAAAATCAAATCTCCCAAGACTACTTTCTGCAATTCAAAAAAGTGGCAGAAAGTCATTTTTTGCTAGTTTTTTGACTTTCTGGAGGCCCAAAACTTCACCAAATCTCAAGTCCATCCATGAGCATGTGTAACTTTGCATGAAAAATATGGAAATGCTGAGTTTTTGTCAAATGGAGTTGCCATGATGAAGGGTCGCGCGGGGGGTGAGACCCGTTAATGGGAAAAACCTGCAAATTGCCTGAAAATGCCAAAATTCACCCAAAATTCTCAAAATTTCTTGGGATTTGTGCTGTGGCTAGGCTATTTAGTGCCTTGATCCTTGAGTGAAGCCTCAGCCAAGATACGGAGGGGATTGGGCCTCTTTCTCCGTTTTAGTGCCTCGGTCAACCGCCTTTGAAACATTTTCATCTTTGCCTTGCACACATGCATTCTTGCCCAGTAATGGTTCTTCATGTTCCTCAACAATTTCTTCTCTTGGTTGGCCTTAGCCAACAGCCTCTCCAAGTGTGCATTTACCCGGATGAGCATGGACTCTCGGTCAGCGGGCAATGGATCACCGGGTCTTCTTCGGTTCAAGATTCGGTCACTACGAATCCTCCACAACTCATCAAGAGTTTACTCATCCTCCAACTGTTTGTTGCACTGCTCTAGGTATGAGATTGTCCATTGTGCACCTTCTAGTCTCTTTTGCAATACCTCATTTTCAGCTCTAAGGTGCTGAATGATCTCCTTTGCCTCTTGGCTCGGAGAACCGGCCTCAAGATCAACAAGCTCAATATCTGGAACTCCTGATGGCCCCTCATCAATCATGCGCTGCTTGCCCCTCTGTGCTGCTGAAGAGAGCGAGCCCCTTCCACCTGATGTGGAGATAACACTCGCTGAGCTGATGATGAAGGCGAGACCCCTTCCACCTGCTGTGGAGATAACACTTGCCGAGCTGCTGCAAACAAGGCCCTCGGGCCTTTCTGATAGGTAACCAAAGGTGAGGAGCTGACATGTCTAGTGACAGGGATGTCATGCTGCTGTGATGGTCCTCCCTCCTCGTGAACAACCTCAGGATGTGGCGAGGGTGGTGCTGTGAAAAACTCACGAGAGATGAACTCCTCCCATGAGATGCCCTGCTGAGCCAACTGATGCAATACTACAAGCTGAATCAAACCATAATGGTACAGGCTCCTATACTGCTGTGCCGGGCTCTTCCTCTGCAACATGGACACCATCCTCTGAATGTTCTGATAGAAGAAAACAATCCTCACTCGGGTGAAGTGCATCAAGAGGCGAATATGGTATGAATATACCTGTGAAAATCTGCCCTCACAGGTAAAATAGTGCATGATGAGCCTCATCATGGAAGCATACTCGCTCCTGAGAAACCTGAATGGAAACACACCTGCCAAATGTCTCATGAATGGTGGCCGGACAAAAGGCTCAAAGTGAACACTATCCAACACCTTGCGCTTATTCCACACCTCCCCAACATTAGGTATCCCTGTGGCATGTGAGATCACCTCGGGTGTCAATGTAAAGTTCACCCCTGCAAGGTTGACATGTCCATCATGCAAGTGTAAAACAAATAGGCGAGCCAACTCTCTGTGGTGCTGAATCCGAGAGATCCTCTCACAAAACTCATAGCAAGACATATACTGGAAACATGTGACTGCCATAGGACAAGCCTGTAAATATGCTAAAGAGGTGGGCTCCTCTCGCCTATGATGACCACCTTTTCCACCCTTATGAGGCCTCCTCTGTACTTCAATCTCTGAAGCTGATGACTGGTCATCACTTTGCTCATAGGTTTCGGTTTCTGACATTGTTTAAGGAGCAAAGTGGACAAACTGTGCTGCTGTCTCTGCCTGTAAAAAGCTGATTTATATGCTGTTTCAAGGGGACAAGGAACATGAGGGAAATGTTAGGGGAGGGACATTTTTTACAAGGAAAATGGGAATACATGTATACAACAGGGAACTTAGGGAAAAACACTGCAAACATCACTGCACATGCATCATCAAATTCTTGTGTTTACATGGGCATATGGAGAGGTAGGGTTAGGGTTTGAATTTTTAGTGTTTAGGGAGAGGGGTAGGGTTTGTATTTATTTTACAATTTAGCAGGGGGAAATTACATGGAAATACAAGGGAAGTGAAAAGGGGAAAGAGGAAAATAATTACAAGGGAAAAAACATGAACAGCGATAAACCCTAGCACATTTTAATAATCAAACATTGCAGCCATATGGAGCCTCTTCCTCTTGCACAATTTGATCTTTAAACACATTCATGATGTCTTTTAAACACAACCAACAACCATTTTCAAGTTTGGAGAACCTACCTCAAGCAATTTGATGATTTGGAGGGTGCTTGAACGAATTTGCAATGAGTTTGGAAGGGAGGTCGCTGACGGGTCGCGCGCCTCACCCAACGTGTCGCGCGCGCCTGACGGGTCGCGCCCGTTATGAAAATACACTGCGGGTTGAGCTCTGACGGGTCGCGCGCCTGTCCTGCTCCCAATTTCGACCAGTTTTCACTCAAAATCGCTTGGATGCTCGCCCAATCTCTCTTGCAAGTGTCTTGAATGCACAATGAGAGTAAAAGGAGGGAGATTAGGTCTTTATAAGCTTTATTTGAATAAATTTCATGCTCAAACCCACTTTCTAATGTTTCTCTTTGACACTTTATAAAACTGACTTTTTGGTTTCCTTTGTCCTGAAATTGACTCATTTAGTTCTTTGGCTTGATTCTTTTTGCAGGGAGATCATCTGAGGGATCTTGGCAAGGGGACTAGGGTTACATGCTGTCTACTGAAGTCTTTTGAAATTTCATCACTTTTTACAAAAATTTAAAAAATGACCTTAGCTTTAAAAACAGAGTTTTTAAATCCAAGGTGAAAATTAACTGTACAAGATAAAAAATTTCGAAGAAACATCTTTACAATCATCCCTCTGGCTTGCTGAGCACTTATTGACCTTCAGAAACATGACCTTGTAAACATACTTGACCAAAACCCTAGACCTAGGAATTTGACCTCAAGACAAGACAAGACAAGCTTGAAAGAGCTTAATGACTGAAATGACCTGATCCAGCAATGCCAAGAGGGGTATAAATACACCAGCTCCTCCATCAGGGTTATGGCATGCCTAATGGGATACAAAAATTGACACTGATGAGACACCTACCTATGCAAATGCAAGGAGTTTTGATCGCTGATGGAGGGCTCAAGACCAACTCTAACATTGGCTCCAATGGGTATGGTAGCTCCTTGGAGGTACCAAGAACCTTAGACCTCTGGGAGAGCAGACCAGTGCTTTATTAACATTGGGCAATGGAGTCAACTTTTACACATGTGACCAAATTTGGACAACTTTATTTGACTTTGACATTTGACTGAAATTTAAACTAACTTTGACATAAACCGACTCACTTTACGCAGAAAATAGACTGACTAAAACAACTTTAAAAACTCACACCAACTAATCACCACTTTCAGAATTATAGCCTTCACCTCGGGCCCCAAACTGAAGATGGGAGATCAGTTCACACTTGCTGCAGAATAAAAGTAAAATGGTAATTACAATGAGAGTGATTAGAGCAGAAAATGCTCAAGCATGATATCTTTTGAGCAGCCGGCCATTCACCGACCCACCAAGACATTCATCACCATTCATTTCTTTGAGAAGAAAAGCATTTGGACCACGGTATGCTGCAATTTTGTAGGGACCTTTCCACAAGTTGTCGAATTTTCCATGTTTCCCTTTGTCTTCATTTCGGGCATCCCATCTCAAAACAACATCATCTATCTGAAAATCATCTGATTTGGCCTTTTTGTCATAGATTTTCTTTATGCGCTCCTGCAACTTAAGGGAATTTTGATGAACCTCCTCTCGTGTCTGCTGTAAATGAATCATTTGACTGATCCGCCGTTGCATAGGATCCTCCTCGCCACCAGCTTCTTGAAACAACTTGGCTACTGGAACACTAAGTGAAGTAGGAAACACTGCATCTACTCCATAAACCAGTTCAAAAGGTGACATACCAATTGACTTCTTTTGACTTACCCGATCAGCCCATAATGCATTTACTAACTTTTTGTGCCAGCTCTTCTTATTTATTTCCAGCAATTTCTTTATGATGTTCACTAGAGATTTGTTCGAAGATTCAGCCAGCCCATTACCTTGCGGATGGTAGGCGGTCGAATGCCCCAAGCTGATGTTATATTTATAGCAAAAATCAACCATTTTCTTCGATTTGAATGCTGCTGCATTATCTGTAATCAACTTATGTGGACAGCCGAAACGTGACAATATGTTTTTTTTTACTTTAACGGTTAGATTTTTATTTAAAAGGCGGCAAAACAGCTACCGCTTGCTTTTACATTGGATTAAGTTCCTCAATTTCATTTCTCTCTGAGTTCATGAAATCCCACGGATCCATGATCAATCTTTGACTCAGAGTCGCCTTTTGGAGAAGAAACGCAGTGTCTCTGCCGAAGGGTTCTTTACCTTGATTGCGGGTCGTTTGTCCTCACAAGCTATGAATGTTACCTGCTGTCTCTGAAAACCTGAGTTTGCCTTTCTGAAGCCGTCCTCTAACTCTGATGCCAGAGGAGCAAATCGGATCTGAGCTATTTCCACTTGGGGGTATGAATATCGTTTTCCATCTCTGGTCTTCAATCTAACCTTCCAGCGCCTTGATTTTTCAACTATGGTTTCAACTGTAATCCACAGGTTGATCCCTGGGATAACCACTTGCTGTCGTTTACAAAAATCGATGCACTAACAGTTACAGTGCAAGGATCAGCTTGCGCTAATGCTGAATTCATAGATCCCTTTGAAGGAGGCGAGTCGAAGGCACCGGTGGATATGGAGTAGCCTGACACTAGAACAACTTTCTGTAGAAACGAAGAGCCTAAAAATTATGCTGCTGCCAGTCTCCACAAGCTTGAGAGTTAAAGGACAGAAAAGGTCCAGTCTTTTGCTGTCATTCTTGGTTTACTTCAGAAATGAGGTTGGGGAACCTGTGATAACACTTTTATTTCTACCTTAAACACACCTGCACAGAGCAATCTTCCTAACACACAACGCTCAAGCCGGATCCTGCTTGGAACAGAGTATATAGGGCCAGCCAGAAACAGAGAGTCCAATGCATCTAACATTTCTTAGTTGCCTGTCCTTGGAGCTTGGTGTAACTGATTCCTGTAGCTGGAACAACGAAAGCCTGAAGGAGCCTGAAGGGTTTCCGAGACATCTGGTTCAGTAGCTGAGCCCCACAACCTCATGAAGAACAGAATTCCTGGTTAATCCAATTATGGGATGATGCAGAGAGAATCTTCCAAGTTGACTGATAGGGTTCTTTGGCTTCTGGCAGCGCCAAGGTTGGCTTCCGAATCAGCTTGAGTATTTAGCTGCCTCATAATGTGGAAGAAGGAGATTTTCCGAAACTTAGCCAGCATGGGTCTTATTTTCTTGAGAATTCGGCCTAAATGGATCTGCAGCTGATTCGAAGGAGAATTCATTGCTTGAATGATGAGCCGAGAGTCTCCGAAGACCGTCAGTGTTTGAATGTTCCGTTTTAGAGCCAGAGTCAGCCCCTGCCACAAAGCTAGAGCCTCAGCTCTATTATTTGATTCGATTCCCAGACCCCAATGGTACTTGAGTAAAGTAGAACCATCGGGTTTCAGCAGCACTCCACCTCCACCCGCAGCTCCTGGATTGCCTTTAGAGGCCCCGTCGAAGAAAAGACAATGGTCATCTAGTGCCGATCTCCACTTTAGAAATTCCTGTTCTTCCAGTCGAATTTCCCACTTAGCATGGCAAGTGGTTGGAGTAGTAGGGATGGGTTGATTATTCGGAGCGATTTCTTTCAGCCACAGCTCCTCCTCATTGTCCAACTTTACTTCATTCCTTAAAGCTGGCTTAGCTTCCAAAGTCTCTCCCAATAAAGCTTTAATTTTGGATATAACGTTGTTTGCAGTGCAGATTTCTCCTCTGAAGATTCTGTTGTTCCTTTCCAGCCATAACTTCCAGCAGATGTATTTAGGGGTCCACATCCAAGCAGTCTTAAGGAGGTTTTTTTTGTTGGTGCAGATTGGAGATAGCTTGGCCCACTCGTAGAGCAGGGATGGCACATTTCTTGGTAGCTCAATCTTGTCCGCCCTTGAACTCAGGACCCCTTTCCAGACTGCCTTGGCAAAGGGGCACAGCAGCAACAGGTGATCAGCTGTTTCTTCCTCTGATATACATAATGGGCATCTGGAAGGCCCTTCCATTCCCCGTTTTCTCAGGTTGTCTCCTGTGAGAATACTATTATGAGCAAGAGTCCAGCAGAAGAAGTCTATTTTAGGGAGAGAAGGAAAGCTCCATATGAATTTCCATTGCGTTGGGTCTGGAGGGACATTCGGGACAGCAATTAAACTTTTGTATCCTTCAGCTACCGAGAAGGAGCCAGTATGGGAGCCCCACCCTCTTTTGTCCTTGGCTGTTGCTGATAATGGTGATTTTCCTTGCAGATTGTCTAACAGTAAAGAAGCTTCAGATTGCAAATGGTGTGGTACCTCTCCAAGATTCCAGCTGTCCCATCTTCTGTCAGCATCCTCCGTCCAGTTGGTTATGTCCCAAAGAGTTTCCTTGTTGTTGGAATGCAGCCATAGCTTAATATTTGCCAGGCCTTTTATATGATGAAGAGGCTGGTCTCCAAGAATCTGATCATTCCAAATTCTTATTTTTTTCCCATTACCTGGGATCCAATAGAGGTTGGGGCTGAAGTTGTCCAGAGCCGCGATACAAAGTTTGGATATTGGGGAACCTTTGGAATTTTTCGGAGGAAGATCCAAACATCTCAAACGTTGACCTTGAAAGTATTTCTTCCACAGCACTTTCTTGCTCCAGCTTATTTTCCCTGCCACAATATTCCACAATATTTTTGAGCCAAGAGCGAGATTTTGGGCAGCCAAGTCTCTCATTTGCAGACCTCCTTCTATATAAGGTTTCTTAATGGTATCCCAATTTACTAAATGAAGCCTTCTTTCATTGTTTTTCCCCCCTTCCCACAGGAATCTCCTCAGCATACCATCCATTTTACTGAGAAAGGTTTTGGGAGCAAGGAGAATGGAATGCTGAAACAGAGGCATGCTTGTTAAGACAGATTTTATAAGGATAATTTTCCCAGCAGTGTTCAGCCAGGAGGCTCCCCAGGCATTAATTCTGAGTTTGAGCTTGTCCAAAAGGGGCATCCAATGGGAAACTTTGGGGATGGATCTGAAAATTGGGATCCCAAGATATTTGAAAGAATCCCAGTCTTGACAGATTTTCATTTCAAGAAGCCTAGCTATGTCAGCAAGGTTTTTAGCTGAGCAATTCTAGCCATAGATTGTACTTTTTGAATAGTTAATCTTGCTGTCGGATGCTTCCTTATAGATGTCCAGTTCCTTTTTGAAAGAATTGGCCGAAATAATGCTCGCTCCCCCTAGTAGCAGAGTATCGTCGGCAAATTGAGCATGGTTTATTTCTTTGACATTTTGCACCATTCTGAGACCTGGCAGGATTTGGATTTGCTGACAGTAGTCGAGCTGGAAACTCAGCACTGAGGCTTGTATAGCATAGAGAAGCGGGGACAGCGGACAGCCTTGCCTTAATCCCCTGGAAGCTGTAAAAAATTCAGTTGATCTTCCATTTACCAGCGGGGCAATCCAAGGAGAGGCGATGCAGGCTTTCACCCAATTTGTGAATTTTGTTGAAAAGCCCATTTTTGTCATAACGGCAAACAGGAAGTCATGCCTCACCCTGTCAAAGGCATTAGCCAGATCTAGTTTTATTACCATTCCTTTCTCTTTTCTCTGGACACTTGAATGAACTGCCTCTTGAACCAGTACAATATTATCCAGTATCTTTCTCCCTTTGATGAAGCCTCCTTGGTTCTCCGGTATGATGTCCGGTAAAATATTCTTGAGGCGCATGGATATTATTTTGGTAATAAGTTTATAGCTAGTATTGCACAACGAAATGGGGCGAAATCTACTGAAATCAGAAGCTCCTTTTTCTTTCGGAAGCAAAGCCAGGAAGGCTGAATTGGTGCTGCCTCCTATCTTAGTACACAATTGGGACTTCCTTACCATTCTCAGAAGGTCTTTGTTGATAATTGACCAGCAAGACTGAAAGAACCTAGCAGTGAACCCATCAGGCCCTGGCGCTTTATCCGGTTCCATGCAATCCAAAGCTTTCTTGAGCTCGTCCATGCTGATCGGGGCAGTCAGCATATTATTGACAGGGTCTTGCACACAGAAGGGGATTAGATTATACGGATATGCTTGGGGATCTATAGGCTGGTCATCAGGAGCTGAATAGAGATCTTTAAAAAAGGAGAATGCTGCTCTCTTTATGCCCTCAAAATCATTAACCACTGTATCTTGGAATCGGATTTCTGAAACATTTTTGTATTGCTTTCGGGCTTCGGCATGCTTGTGGAAGAAACTAGTATTTTTGTCGCCGGCTTGTAACCATAAATTTCTAGATTTTTGTCTCCAATACTCCTCTTCGTCCCTACTGGCTTTATGAAAGGCTTTTTGTAACTCAACTTCTTTTTGGAGCAGACTTTGGGTAATAACTGAATTCTCCATTGAGGATTGGAGGGCAGCAAGATTTTCTATAGACTCTTTTCGATTGGCAGCAGGAGTTTTCAAAGCTTTAGCCCACTCCTTGAGCTTTCTCTTAAGAGCCCGCAACTTTTCTTCCCACACGAAGAAAGGGGAACCCTGAATTTTCCGGTTCCAGACTTCAGCAACCACCTCATTGAACCCCTCTTGCTGAATCCATAATGGGCTAAATCTAAATGGAATGGGTCCAAGAAAACTATCCATGGAGAGCTCCAGACTTATGGGTTTGTGGTCAGAGGTGCAGTTGGGCAGAATTTTGGATGAGGTCATTAGTCCACTAGTGAGGAAGGAGGTTTGGACAAGGAATCTGTCCAAGCGAGCTGCTATATGGCTGGGACCTAGTCTTTTATTAGACCAAGTGTATTTCCCAGCTGAAGGTTTGATGTCCTCCAAATCCCAATCGATCATGATGTCTTCTACCCATTCTCTGGCAGGGTCCCTTACAGGGGAACCACCTTTTTTCTCTTCAGCAGCTAGAGTAACGTTCAGATCCCCTGCAATAATGATATTTCCTGGATTGTGCAAAACAAGAAAGGACTGGAGCGAGTCCCAGCAAATTTTTTTCTCCGATGGCAAGACTGGAGCATAAAGGTTAAATAAACTTACTTGTTGACCAGAGTCTTTGTGAAGGAGTTGAGTGAAAATCCAGTGCTGGCCACTTTCTTCTTGAATCAAGTCGTATTTGGAGCTGTCCCAGAAGGAGGCGATCCCACCAGAGGCACCTCTAGCACTGACAGCTCTACCAGGGCCTTTGCGCCAGAATGTTTTGCTGGTTTGGAGGAGAAGAGAGTCCTCCATCTTTGTCTCCTGGATGAGAAGGATTTCAGGCATATGCAACCTTACAATGTCTTTCAGGGCCTCTTCTTTCAGCCTGCTACCTAATCCTCTGCAATTCCAGGAGACGTATTTCATTATTTACTGGAGAGGGGGGGAGTGGCTCCTTTTGGAGCCTTGTTATTCTTGCGCCCGGATCTGGTATTCATCATTCCCTTGAGGGTTTTCTGGGAACCTTGGAGAACATCCATGTAGGTTTTCTCCTCTCTTTGTTTCTTCTTGGATTTTCGGCCCCTGGATGATTTGATAGGGGAGATTTGAGAACTGTCTGATTCAGATTCTCTTTCTTCTGATTCTTCTCCTGATTCAGAGGCAAGACTAATATGCTCGTCATCGCCTGCTTTTCCCCCTTGATCTGCCTTGGTTAGTTGGGGATTTGATTCTTCTTCGGATTCTTTCCTTTCCTTCGGCTGACCTTCAGTTTCTTCATGTTTCTCTGAGGCCTCCCCCTTTTCAGCTGTGGATGGGCCTTCATTTGAGACTGGTTTGGTTTTGTCGTTGGGCTGGGGATTTCCCTTTGGTTCTGTCTGCTTCTTCTCGTTTGGCTTTGAGACTACCTTTCCTTTTTTTATTTCCTTCCATCCTTCTTCTTCCTCTTTGTCCCCTGATGGTGCTTTAGGGCAGTTTCGTTGAAAATGGCCGTGTTCATGGCAGATCCTGCATTTAAATGGAAGTTGCTCGTAGTCCAGCTTCTGGTAGTGGTGCCAATCTCCCACTGTCAGCTTGATAGCTTCCGGTAGCCCAGCTTCGAGATCCACTTCCACGCATATTCTGGCGCAGGTGTATTGGCCCTTGTTATCAGCTTTGTCGATGAATCTTCCCAGTCCATTTCCTATCTTTTGCAGTGCTTGATAGCTCCAACAGTGTATTGGTAGATTGGGAAGCCGAACCCAAACAGGGACCTCCTTTGGGACATCGACTGAGGGGTCAAAGTCGGGTGTCCATTTATTCAGAAAGAGACCTTGGTTTCCCATGAAATATGGGCCATTTCTGAACACCAGATCTCGGTCTTCCTTGGTAGTGAATTCAAAGATGAAGTAGCCCCTTCCAACCGCGTAGCTGATCACATTGTTTGGAAGCAGGGGTCTCCAGTTTCTTTGCACCCATTCATCAGTCGATTTTGTTGTTGGCCATCGACCCATAAACTGCCCTACTAAACCTCTGTCAGCCAGGGCAAGGGCGATTTTGATTGAGTGGTCTTCTGGCAGAGCAATTTCTGGAATTTCTTCTAATTTTTTGATAAACTTCGGGGCTTCAGGCTGCATTCGTTTTTTCCCTCTCTGCGTAAGAATCTTCCTGAAGGCTTCTGCAGGCGAAATCGGAGGGGTGGGAGAGGGCTCCGCACCCCCTGGAGCAGCCATGGCGACGGCAGCTGGTCGCAGACCTAGCAGGACGCATTACCTATTGCGCGCGCTGTTTTTTTTGAAACGTGACAATATGTTACTTTCAAGAAAAGAGATAATTACCGAGTCCGTGGCTTGCCGGGTGGGAATGGCTTCAATCCACTTCGTGAAGTAATCTGTGGCGGTCAAGATCCATCGATGCTACCCGGAAGATGCTGGGTGGATTTCGCCAATAAAATCCAAGCCCCATTGCTGAAATGGTGCGCTGAGGCAACGACTGTAATTTCTGCTTTCCTTGAAAAATTTGACATTCGTGACAGCTCTTTACCGCTTTATACACATCAGAAAATAAAGAAGGCCAATAGAAACCAGCTCTCAAGATCTTATTAGCCGTGGTCTTCCAAAACAAGTGACCCCCACAGTCACCTTTATGAAAATCTTCTACTGTTGTCTTAGCTTCTTCTTCGACCAAACAGTTCAGCAATATACCATCGGGATCTTTCCAATAAAGTGCTGATTTGATAATGCAAAATTTGGCAGCCTTTAGCTTCAATGTTCTAGCTTTGTTTCTAGGCATCCCAGGAGGTGAAGACAAATTTTGAAGCACATATACTATATCAACATACCAAGGAGAAGACACAAAGATATCAGATACCTGTAGAGCTGAATTTTCTTCGTCTTCATCGGACAAGGCAACAATCAAATTGATGTCAAGGACGTGGAGATTCGTTTCAGCCATCAACTTAGCAAGACCTTGACCTTTAATCAACTTGGTAGGCTTAATTTCTACATCATACTCTAATAGTGCAGCGATCCACTTACCCCTTCTTCCTTCCGGTTCCGTTTGTACTAAAACATCCTTAATAGCTGCATTGGGAACATATGCTAAAATATGAGAATTCAATATGTATACCCGGAAATCTTTCAAGGCTTTGATCAGCGCCAATGCTTGCTTTTCAATAATATTATAATTCAACGCTCTGTCCCTTATGATGCGGCTGAAAAAAGCGATGGGCCTCTCAACCCCATCTCTCTTTTGCATCAATACGGCTGCCAACGTATGATCAGAAGCAAATGAAAACAAAATAAAGTCTTGTGTATAATCTGGACTGATCAAAGTTGGGGCTGAAGATAAAATTACCTTTACCAAGTTAAAAGACTTTACCGCCTCTTCGGTCCATTTGAGCTCATTGTCCTTCTTGAGCATATTGGTTATCTCTCTAAGATGTTCGGCAAGATTGGGAATGAAGCGACGCAGAAAATTCAATTTGCCATTGAAAGACTGAATCTCTTTCTTGCTACGGGGCTGCTCTAATTGCTGAATTGCTTCCACCCGTGCAGGATCTATACGAATGCCATCTTTAGAAATAATATGACCCAACAGCTTGCCTTCGCTCATAGCAAAAAGACTCTTCTTCGGATTCAATGAGATACCATACTTTCTGCACTTTTGGAACACCTTAGTCAAATGAAACAAATGCTCTTTATCTGATTTAGAAAACACGGTCAGATCATCAAGATAAACAACCAAAAAGACATCTTTCTCATTAGCAAAGGCCATGTCCATTGCTCGCTGAAATGTGGCACCCGCGTTCTTCAATCCAAACGGCATCTTGGCATAATGAAATGTACCCCACGGAGTAGTAAATGCTGTCTTGTCATGGTCATCTTCGTGCACCAAAATCTGATTATATCCGGAATAACCATCAAGCAATGACATCCTCGATGCCCCCACTACCCGCTGCAATATGTGGTCCATTTTGGGCAGTGGATAATTGTCCTTTAATGACACCTTGTTCAGATTTCTGAAGTCTATACACAAGCGAATCTCGCTGGTCTTCTTTCTCACGGGCACCAAGTTGGAAATCCAATCAGAAAATCGGATTGGCACTATGATTCCAGACTTATATAACCTATTGACTTCCTTCTCGATTAATGGCAACAATTTAGGATTAATTCTTCTCAATTTTTGTCGGAAAGGCTTTTGATTTGGCTTTATGGGAATGGTATGCTGAATGATACTTGTGTCATAAGTTTTCAAATCTGAATAATCCCATGCAAAAACATTAGAAAACGAAGACAACAATCTGATATATTCTTTCTTTACCTTTGGCGGCAATGCTTTCGAGAGCTTCACCATCTTTGGATTTTCGGCTGTCCCAAGATTCACATCTTCAACACCTTCGTCCGTTGGCCTCAAAGTTGGTTTGCGGGCCACATCATCTTGATCGAACAATTCTTCTAAAGGAATTAATCCTTTAGGAATGTAATTGTCCTTGAGCTGCAACACATCCATCTGATTTACTCCTTCAGCTTCCGTGTCTATTGAAATGTCTTCGAATTTACCCTCAATTTGCAGAAAATCTTTGATTTCTTTGTCATCTTGGAAAACTTGCCAACACCTTTGATTATCTGGAACTGTAGGACGATGCTTTACATATATCTCAAACTTATTGCTGGAATTCATGGGTATTTTCAAATTACTTGCTGCCTTTGCCAATGCATCCGCAACACCATTTTGAATCCGGGGCACACATGTCAAAGTATGTTCGGAAAACCGCTTTAAGATATCTAGGACAACATTCCGATATGCTCGCATACGAGGATGTTTGGCCTGAAATTCACCTTTTACTTGCTTGATAACCAACTCAGAGTCGCCATATACCGCTATCTTCTTTGCCTTCAACTTCCGAAGGATTTTCAGACCAGCAATAAGAGCTTCGTATTCCGCCTCATTATTTGAACAATCAAATGCCAATTTATAAGAACATACCCGTACCTTGCTTGGAACTTGGTTTTGGACTGAAAATGGGCTTCGAATCCACACACCTATACCAGCACCATCGCTGCCCACTGCGCCATCAAAATCCATGGTCCAAAGACCATCCTCATCATCTTCTAAGTGCTGAAAATCTGATGTTGATGCATGCTCTGTTTGCTGCCCATTTGTTTCAGCAATTGGCCTTATGACAACAGACCTTTCTTCACTTTCCTTTCTCAAAACTTCTCTGAAATTTTCTGAAATGTCTAGTATATCTTCTACTTGAACTAACTGACTATCTACCTCATTGAAATTATCCGCAAACAAAACAAAAGATTCTAAATCTGTTTGTACATAATTTACAGGATGATTGACTAGCTTTTCCTTACTAGTGATCATGTATTTCATCTTTTGTTCCCGATATAACTTTCTCATTTGACCGAAAACTGGAATTGTGGCATATGAAAAATCAAGCTGAAGTGTACCTTTGAGCTTGGCTCCCCATGATCTCGACAGCAACATGCCAAACCGCGGAGGAATATCCGCCACCACCACATCCATCAAAACATTCTTCGCTGGAATTTGATCTAGACTCACCACCAAGTCTTTGATCAAACCAATACATCTTACCCGGCTGGAATCAAACAAATACAAATCATGATACTTCCTTGTGATGTCAAGTCCCAGCTTCTCCATGATCGTTTTCGACATCAAATTATGCAAAGCTCCCGAGTCAAACATGGCATTGTGCAACACATACTCATGCAATCGCAAACTGATATAAAATGGAGGAACATCACTTTCAGGAGACTCACCATTTAAAGCTGGCCCAAAAATCAACTCCGGCTGATCATCTTGTACATTCACCGTGTCTAGCATTGGATCAAAATTCAACATCTTGGAGAGCTGGCCTCGGTAGGTGCTATTCTTCATGATTTCTGTCAAAGGAATGGGCACTTTCAACTTTGCAATCTCATTCTCCAAACTGAAAACTGAAACCTTCTCACCTTCTTTTGCCGGATTATCTCTTTTTTCAGCTTTATCTTTTGGTGCACTTGATGGCTGATCCATCTTAGCTGCTGGTGATGATTGACTTGTTGAAGGACCGACTATGTCTTTTCCTTTTGCGTGTGGGGAAGCCGAATCATTCTTTGCTGAAGTATCTTTCTTTTTTTGAATGGGATTTATGGGAACAACTCGGTTTCTCAATTGTCTTTGCTAGCCTTGTTGGGCTGATAAAGCATGCAAATATCCTCTTTGATACTCTTCGGATTCTTCTTCAAGTATTGCATCGTTTGACAAAATATAATGCTCATCTTGGGGAATGATGGAATTACTCACCAACTCATCTTCTTCGGTAATATAAGTGGGCATATCATCAGGAGTGAAGAAGTGATTTTCCTCTCCAACATTATCACCTTCATCCTCTGATTCTTGGCTAACAAAATTCTGCTGAAAAGGAGGTTTCATTTGCTGCTGAACTGCTGCCTCTTGTGCCTTTGTTTCACGCTGCTTGATCCTATATTGTTGCTGATGTTGACCTCTGAAATTGGGATTACGAATCTGAGGCTCCGGCTTGTCAATATGAACATTTTCAAACGCCCTTTTAAGCTGTTCAAGTTCACGGAGAACCTGATTTGATGTAGATGCTTCCTCCTTGATTGTGACTCGCTTTTCAGCCTTCATTCTTGCTCTTTTATCATTCAAGTTTGCCTCAACACTGACAGCAATCTTCTGCATATCCTCCAAGGTAGGAGGATCTCTATCTCTCAATGAATAAGCCATCTCCGGATCAAAACCATCCAGGAACTTAAGAAGTGCTGATTTTCTAGATGGCCTCAAATCATCAGGAATAGCATTATAAACTGTATTGAATCTGATTATGTAATCTTGAACGGACTCACCTGGATTACGTTTGAGATTGTTGTATTCGGCATTAATCTGAAGTGGATCTTTTCTGATTTCCCATCGATCTAAAAACTGATTCTGAAGTGCTTCCAAGGTGGCAATGCTATTAGCTGTCAACCCTCTAAACCATTTTCTAACTTCTCCTGCAAATGTTTGCACGAACAACCGCATGGTAACATCTTCTTCATCTAACTCATATAGATCAAAGAAAGTGGTCATTTTGTCGATATGTTGTTGAGCAGTAATACTTTGTGGAGTACCATCAAACATGGGAATTTTACTTTGATAATCAGCTGGCATATCATGAAGATTTGCAGGAAAAGCAAGTGGGGCAAACTGAGCAGCCATTGCTCTAGGAGGGGGAGTAGGATGAGTATGAGGAGGAGAAGCTGTGATAGCAGGGACTATAATAAGAGGAGGTGTAGTTTGTGGAGTCGGGGGAGTCGGAGGGGTAGGAGAAGTAGGAGGGGTATGGGGTGTAGAAGGAGAACTGACTGTGGATTCGGGATAGGTGATTATAGGCGAAACTAAAACATAAGGAGGATAAGATTCTTCGTGAGCCGTGATAGTGGATCCAATATGATCAGAGATATTCTCAACAAAATCAGCAAGGGTAGTAGCTTGAATATGCGTCTGGAGATGTCTCAAGATGAAATTTTCGACCAATTTGTTATGTTTCTCAAATTCAATAGCAGCTGCAAAATCAGGGTCAAGGACTAGAGAATCGAGCGCACTTTCAGACTTGGCTTTAAACAGAGACAACTCAAAGCTTTCGTCAAAATCTAAATCTTCAAGATAATAAAAAATAGCTGGGCATGAATGAGATTTGAAAATGGGTCTAGGATCTGTAGCCAGCTTGTTTTGCTAAAAAAAAACTAGGAAAGAAAAACCATTCAGCCTGTGAAAACTCTCAACCTATCATCAACGGCTCAGAGTTAACAATTATACTGGGATAAAGTGTCAATGAAGCGCTACGTTCACAAGCTCACGGAGATTGACTGAAGCAGCGTTTATCTACTAACGCTGATGTAAAACAAGAGCATTTTCGAAGGCTACCTGACGTAACTTCAGGCTCCGTCTAAGACTTATGAAATAACACGTCAATGAGCAAACGATTAGTTTGTTCTGCCTAGTATGGTCGCCAGTATGTTAGCGCTTGAAATTTCAGCTCAGGCTGAGAAAGGTAAACCTCAAGGCAACATCAAACCATTTAGCCTCGTAGCTAGCCCTACGGGGCAGGAGAAGGCTCTCTCCGGTCTATCTCGGTAAAATCTTCAATAGATGAGATGACCAATAAGGTAACACTGATATTAGGCTAGTAAACTGATCAAAGAGTTTGATTTGGGGTTTTTTGGGTTTTTGGTGGCAAATTGAGGAGAGGGCAATTTTGGGCGCGGGGATTGGACACAGTTTCTGCAGGGGGTTCTTTGGGGCGAGGTAGGAGACAGTATTGATGCCTTTGATTGAGGTGGACGGTCAGGAATGAAAGATGAGGAGCTAAAGAGAGCAAACAATAACTTTGAATTCTCTTTAGACAGTAGAAAACATTGAAATTAAACAAACTTAAAAGCAGAGCATGGCAGGCATGAATTCTTACTTTAACACTTCATTTGTTTAATGTGAAGAAGTAAAAGAAAGGAAATGAGTCACATAACACACTTACAAGTACATTGAGAAACACACCATCAACACATGAGTCCACAAGAATCCCAAAGAGGACTGCAAAACCCTGGTCTTCCTTAGCCAAAAATTGCAAAGATACAATGAATAATACAATGATAGCTTCTCCCTCAAGAGTCCAACCATGAAAATGAGCAAGAAAGTACATAATATAGATGATCTAACCTCTTTCCCTGCCTCCATGGGTCGAGCTCACTATCCTAGGAGCTGTTTCAACCACTTCTAAACTAAGCACTACAAACTAGGCAGTCAAAACAACTTGCCTCTATAAGCTAGGAAACCAATTCATTCATTTAATATTTACCCTCTTCATGAATGAATCTTCTAGAAGTGTTACATAAGAGTAAAAGTGTCTTAAAAGTACTGTTATCACTGAAAATGCAGTTGTCAAAATTTTTCTAACCGAGCTTAAAGACCGAGTAATTTCGCAGCGCCTGAATTCTTTAGCAGTTTCGCAGCGCCATATGTTTTAGTGATTTCGTAGCGAAAACACTGATCTTGCACTGACTGCGCTACCACTGACTGCGCTACCAAATTGGGAATTTGTCTGAAATCATTACCATTTTCACCCAGTTGTCATATTTATCAAAATCCATTGGGTTATACATGAGTACGGGCTTGAAGATAAACAGACATTCCGGTGATGTTCTTAACTATAGGCAGGATATATATATGGCTCCTTTAGTGGGCTTTTTCTCCCAGCCTGTTGCAAATGGTCTTGACCCAAGATTACTTGTGACCCCTGGAGCAAAGGCAGTCAGCGAAACAAGGAACACCTTTACAAACACACATGAGCAATCATCAAACAAAGTAATGCAAGCTGCAGGTGGTACTCTTGATAGTTTTACTTATCAGTTAAATATTGAAGATTTCTCAGCTAAGGCTCGGATGAAAATGCCCATTTAAGCCACAGGAATATGTTAGAGTATCTTTGATTACAGAGGATAAACAGAGGTTGTCCAATGCTTTGGTTTGAGTATAGTTTCGAGGAGAATGCAAAATTGCTGGTTGCTTCATGCCAACAGAGTCTTTCTCAGGGATCCTCTCTTTACACCATCCATAGGTTGTGAATTTATGAGGTGTTTCAAAGGACACTCGAAAACTTGTAAGCTTAATTGTTGAGGCATATAAATTAGTCACGAAACATGTAAAGATGCCAGTTTCGATATATTTTATGTTCAAGTATGCAATGGTCATACTGTTTCCTGAATCGAGTGTTGTCACAGCGTACTGCCAGAAGTTTTTGAAGGTGTGAGGTTTTTCTTATTATCAGAGGTCATGTCTTCAAGATTAGCGCAAAGGGACTACAAAGTAGTTTGCTGTCCACAGGAGCTGGAGCATTTGTTTGAGTGTTTACAGATAGGAAGACCATATTCAGTGTCTAAAAAATGGTCGCCATAATGTTTGCGCTGGAGAGTGTCCACTTTTTAGGGGTTAAAAGATCAGATGGAGAGAGGCATTGGTGGGAGGAGTTTGATGTGACTCCTCGACAGCTTGAGGAGGTTAGCAATCAAATGCTGGAGCTATATGAACAAACTAAGTCAACGGCAGCATTCACTTCAAATGACATTAGCTCTCCTCAAGGTCAAGCACCGAATATAAATTCATGTACTGCCAAGATTGGATGTGATACCATGCTTGGGCATGTAAATCAAGGTTCAGCAATTCCAAAAGCTTTTACAAACTGGTCAAAAAAGAGCATATCTGAAGCGATAAAGAACTCAGCCACTGAGAGTGAACTAACGTTAATGGTAAGCTCAGGTAAAAGGGGTAACACAGATATACAAGAGGAGTTTGTATACAACTGCACAAAACCAAGATCCTCGAGAAGGAATATGATGAGAAAGGCGCTGTAAGAAATGCAGTTGAATCCGCTTCGATGTTTGCTGGTTTTAAGATGGTTTCAAAATTAACTTTGACATGCGAAATCTGGGTGAAACAGAGACTGTATTTATTTCAAATAATGGATCTGTTGATGTCATTAATGTAATGGTGGATTTGTTTCTTTCTGGAGTAAGTGTGAGCAGATTCATGAATCTTGTTTTGATATGCATTTTAGTAATGTAAATGACGGGGATTTATTAGCAATGTTTGAACGCCAGAGCAGAGAGGTAGTTAATCATGTTCAAACTATTGTGGCGCCGTTATAGCTGCCAGATGTTCAAAGGTTGCCACACGCCAAATTGCGCGTGCATACATTGAATTTAAAAGAAGAGTATCTTGACACGGCAGGTTATGTCGAGTAATGGCAGTTGTTCGATTATATGGTGAATTTATATGTCTGCTCAGCGCTCTCCACGATTCACTTGTGAAACTTGGCAATCTTAAGCTTTAACGTTTGCCTCTTAAAAGCTTACATACCTTTTGGAAGGAAGGAGTATGTGGACACGTTTCACTTAGCATATATTGCTGTACAAAAGCATTTTCGACATGGTTCATGGTATAATGAAACAGATGCGTTCTTGCAACTCTGTTATACAAGGGAAAACAACTTGTATTCACACAAACGGATTCTTGATGAAATTGCTCAACGTTTTCTTAGCGATTCTATGCTGTCAACATCATGTGATAAACAATCTTTTGAGGTAAAGGTATCCATGTATGATGCGCTGAAGAAGCGGAGGTAAGAACAAGATAAAGAGCACTTACTAGAAACAACAGAGGCGTATAAGAAAGCTCTTGTAGTGGATCCTACATACAAGTTTGCTGCGGAGTAAGTGGCAATTGTTTTGACAGACCTTGGGACCATTTTCAAACTTGTAGAAAATGTCCATGAAGGAATTCAGAAATACTCTGAAGCTCGAAAAGCAGATACCTGCTATATTGTTGCTTAGTGTAATTTGGGGTGGTTTATTAAGAAATGAGCATATCGAGCCTAGGTCTGGCTGAGGCATTGACAATGGATGGAAAAAGGGAGTCTTTGATATTGGCTAGCATCGATGGAGTTGTCAATTCCGCCTTGTTTTCTGGAGAACATGATGGCACAGGGGACCTTTTTTATTCAGCCTCATCATTTAGATCTCACATATAACTCATATGCTGGTGATAAAAACATCATTAGGTTTGAAGGATTCACACAAAATGACATCACTGAAGATGCCAATGATTATTCCCACTCTAGGAGGCTTAATCACATTTAAGCAGAATGGTTTGCAATCTGGTTCATTTGACAGTGGAATTCAGTGTTCATCGAGGAATAAGGAGGTATCATCTAAACAAGCTAGTAATGGTTAAGTGACACAGAGAGACAACTTGAAAGAATTGAATACAAAGCTTGATGCTTCCCATGGTGAAAAATGTTATATTCCCAATGGGCAAGTATGGATGAAACTTCTCATGAAGTCAAGGTTTCTATTGCTATTGAACATGAAACAGGATCACTAATTTCTACTAAGAGGAAATTTTCTGTCACTAATAAATGCATCCTACCTACTGTCAACAAATCTGAACCACTTCATTTTTCAAATTCTGGTACATTTGCTACAACAAATTATGTTGGCATAACTTCTGCTAATTTGGAATCAAGTGGCAAAGGTGGAAGGATTGAAAATTGTGTGAACCAAATGAGTGATAGAGCTGCATCTGTGCAAGAGTTTGAACTTGAATCCAGGTCTAAGTTGGTGGGAAATAACACCGTGCAGCAACTTCTATCTGCAAATGACGAAACTGTTGAAGATGCTGTAGAGGATCCAATTTCTTCGCCTATAAACATTCCTTTGTCATGGGCAGCAAGATTTGCAGGAAAGGCTGGCAATGGTCAGGTTTCATATTCTCAGAATGGGGATAAAGGAAGTTCTTTGGCAAGTTTGACCAGCAATGCATCAGGTGGGATAGAAATTACCATGAAAAGACTGCAGCCAAGAGGTCTGGTTAACACTGGAAATCTGTGTTTTTTCAATGCAACACTGCAAGCACTCCTATCATTTCTACCTTCTTCCAACTTTTATAGACCCTAAAATCTCGTGAAATTCCTAAGGTTGGCTATCCAACACTTCATGCATTTGTTGAGTTTGTGGTCAAGTTTGGGGAAAATGAACCTATTGACCGAGATCTGAAAAAGAATGTAAAGGCAACTGGAGGGATTGAGGTGGGTTAGTTCTTTTGTCCAAAGATGTTGATCCTGTCCTAAAAAGCTTTAGCCTTGACCAGCCTCTTAGTGCTTCAGGAAGGCTCAGGTGTTTCAGATTGAGTTGGAAGACTGAAGAAAGAAAGCAGAGGAAATATCTTGAAAACAACGGAGATAGGTTTATCTAATCAGGGGATTATTAGAAGACTGTGTTTTTAAATCACACAGCAGTTTCGTAGCGCGCTACGAAACTGCTGTAGGTGATGAGTGCAGGGCAGCTAGTGTGATACTGTGAGTAGTTAGTTTGACACGGTGAGTGGGGGTTTGAGGAAAAGGAACAGATGTCTATCAAAGGCCACCTACAGCACATCAGAAACCTGGCATCACTTCATACTTGGGGTTATTAAAGGATTTGGGAGCAGATTGCTATATGTTAGGAAAATGTTGGGAGACAGAAACCATTATAATAGGAGCACACCTTCCGGTCATTTAATGAGCTATCAGCGCTCTTAAACATCCTAAATTACCATCCATTGCACCTGTAGCTCAGCTATATCAGGTTAATTGAAAGAGGACAGCGGTTAAAGCATTCAAGAAAGCATCAAGCATACGAGGAGAATGAAATTAGTATTTTATTTTGATTAGAATAGTGTGTAATTATAGTTCAGCATATTTGTAATTAATGCATTAGTTAGTAGCATGTAGGAATAATTAATAGCCACCTTCGAGGCTCCCCTCATGCTGGAGGAGGATGCTCGAGGTGTTTGAGTTTGCTTGCCTATATATGGGCCAAGGTTAGATGTAGAAAGGGTTGGATTGTATATACAAAAAACAGAGTTTTCTAGAGCTTATGAAAAGACTGTTACAGTAATAGCAAACAGAGTTTTTTCTTCCCAAGATTCTCAATGCATCCTTTTGTTCAAATGTGATGGTGGTTTTAGTTTCTTAATGTTCTTTTTACAGCCTTGTTATGGTACAATCCCTCAGAATTCATATTATATGCTCTGACTTCCTGTGTGCTTGACAGGCTGTGGGTTTTGGTGAAGTATGTTTGAACATCACTCAGAATTCATTTGTTAATGCTCTGACTTCCTGTATGTTCAGCAGGCTTTGATTTAGGTAAATTATGTTTGGATCTTTGATGATGCAAAGAGCCTTGGCTTCTATGAGATAACTGTGATTTGGTTTATTAACTGTGAGAGACTCCATAGCCCAATGAAGACTGATTTGATGTATGTCCAACCAGCTATATTTTTATAAATGTGTGAAGAGTTAGCCCTCTAGTGTTTGAAGGATTTTGTCAAGAGTCATGAGAGAGCCCTCTCTGATTAGGAAGGCTAATTCCTAATCTAAAGTATGGTCTGAAACAGTTACATGAGACCTTGCTTGGTTGCAGTCCCTAGTACTGGTTTTGTGATAACAAGTACAATAATTACATCAAAGAGAATCATAATTCACCCCAAAAAGTCAAACTGGGTCAAACTGCGTTTTTCTGAGCTGTACAGTGCATTTTGGAAAAATCTGCCTGACGGGTCGCGCGCCCCTACCTGACAGGTTACGCGCCTTTGGAGCCACTTTTGGGGCACTTGCAGGTGTCCAAATTGGGCAAGAGTAGGCTTGTTGGAAAGGTCTATGAGTCTACTTTCCAACCCAATTGGAATTTTTGAATTTGGAGTTCATTTGCCCTGTCAAAAATCAAATCTCCCAAGACTGCTTTCTGCAATTCAAAAAAGTGGCAGAAAGTCATTTTTTGCTAGTTTTTTGACTTTCTGGAGGCCCAAAACTTCACCAAATCTCAAGTCCATCCATGAGCATGTGTAACTTTGCATGAAAAATCTGGAAATGCTGAGTTTTTGTCAAATGGAGTTGCCATGATGAAGGGTCGCACGGGGGGGAGACCCGTTAATGGGAAAAACCTGCAAATTGCCTGAAAATGCCAAAATTCACCCAAAATTCTCAAAATTTCTTGGGATTTGTGCTGTGGCTAGGATATTTAGTGCCTTGATCCTTGAGTGAAGCCTCATCCAAGATACGGAGGGGATTGTGCCTCTTTCTCCGTTTTAGTGCCTCGGTCAACCGCCTTTGAAACATTTTCATCTTTGCCTTGCACACATGCATTCTTGCCCAGTAATGGTTCTTCATGTTCCTCAGCAATTTCTTCTCTTGGTTGGCCTTAGCCAACAGCCTCTCCAAGTGTGCATTTACCCGGATGAGCATGGACTCTCGGTCAGCGGGCAATGGATCACCGGGTCTTCTTCGGTTCAAGATTCGGTCACTACGAATCCTCCACAACTCATCAAGAGTTTTCTCATCCTCCAACTGTTTGTTGCGCTGCTCCAGGTATGAGATTGTCCATTGTGCACCTTCTAGTCTCTTTTTCAATACCTCATTTTCAGCTCTAAGGTGCTGAATCATCTCCTTTGCCTCTTGGCTCGGAGAACCGGCCTCAAGATCAACAAGCTCAATATCTGGAACTCCTAATGGCCCCTCATCAATCATGGGCTGCTTGCCCCTCTGTGCTACCTGTGCTGCTGAAGAGAGCGAGGCCCCTTCCACCTGATGTGGAGATAACACTCGCTGAGCTGATGATGAAGGCGAGACCCCTTCCACTTGCTGTGGAGATAACACTCGCCGAGCTGCTGCAAACAAGGCCCTCGGGCCTTTCTGATAGGTAACCAAAGGTGAGGAGCTGACATGTCTAGTGACAGGGATGTCATGCTGCTGTGATGGTCCTCCCTCCTCGTGAACAACCTCAGGATGTGGCGAGGGTGGTGCTGTGAAAAACTCACGAGAGATGAACTCCTCCCATGAGATGCCCTGCTGAGCCAACTGATGCAATACTACAAGCTGAATCAAACCATAATGGTACAGGCTCCTATACTGTTGTGCCGAGCTCTTCCTCTGCAACATGGACACCATCCTCTGAATGTTCTGATAGAATAAAACAATCCTCACTCGGGTGAAGTGCATCAAGAGGCGAATATGGTATGAATATACCTTTGAAAATCTGCCCTCACAGGTAAAATAGTGCATGATGAGCCTCATCATGGGAGCATACTCGCTCCTGAGAAACCTGAATGGAAACACACCTGCCAAATGTCTCATGAATGGTGGCTGGACAAAAGGCTCAAAGTGAACACTATCCAGCACCTTGCGCTTATTCCACACCTCCCCAACATTAGGTATCCCTGTGGCATGTGAGATCACCTCGGGTGTCAATGTAAAGTTCACCCCTGCAAGGTTGACATGTCCATCATGCAAGTGTAAAACAAATAGGCGAGCCAACTCTCTGTGGTGCTGAATCCGAGAGATCCTCTCACAAAACTCATAGCAAGACATATACTGGAAACATGTGACTGCCATAGGACAAGCCTGTAAATCTGCTAAAGAGGTGGGCTCCTCTCGCCTATGATGACCACCTTTTCCACCCTTATGAGGCCTCCTCTGTACTTCAATCTCTGAAGCTGATGACTGGTCATCACTTTGCTCATAGGTTTCGGTTTCTGACATTGTTTAAGGAGCAAAGTGGACAAACTGTGCTGCTGTCTCTGCCTGTAAAAAGCTGATTTATATGCTGTTTCAAGGGGACAAGGAACATGAGGGAAATGTTAGGGGAGGGACATTTTTTACAAGGAAAATGGGAATACATGTATACAACAGGGAACTTAGGGAAAAGCACTACAAACATCACTGCACATGCATCATCAAATTCTTGTGTTTACATGGGCATATGGAGAGGTAGGGTTAGGGTTTGAATTTTTAGTGTTTAGGGAGAGGGGTAGGTTTTGTATTTATTTTACAATTTAGCAAGGGGAAATTACATGGAAATACAAGGGAAGTGAAAAGGGGAAAGAGGAAAATAATTACAAGGGAAAAAACATGAACAACAATAAACCCTAGCACATTTTAATAATCAAACATTGCAGCCATATGGAGCCTCTTCATCTTGCACAATTTGATCTTTAAACACATTCATGATGTCTTTTAAACACAACCAACAACCATTTTCAAGTTTGGAGAACCTACCTCAAGCAATTTGATGATTTGGAGGGTGCTTGAATGAATTTGCAATGAGTTTGGAAGGGAGGTCACTGACGGGTCGCGCGCCTCACCCAACGTGTCGCGCGCGCCTGACGGGTCGCGCCCATTATGAAAATACACTGCGGGTTGAGCTCTGACGGGTCGCGCGCGCCTGACGGGTCGCGCGCGCCTAACGGGTCGCGCGCGCCTGACGGGTCGCGCGCCTATCCTGCTCCCAATTTCGACCAGTTTTCACTCAAAATCGCTTGGATGCTCGCCCAATCTCTCTTGCAAGTGTCTTGAATGCACAATGAGAGTAAAAGGAGGGAGATTAGGTCTTTATAAGCTTTATTTGAATAAATTTCATGCTCAAACCCACTTTCTAATGTTTCTCTTTGACACTTTATAAAACTGACTTTTTGGTTTCCTTTGTCCTGAAATTGACTCATTTAGTGCTTTGGCTTGATTCTTTTTGCAGGGAGATCATCTGAGGGATCTTGGCAAGGGGACCAGGGTTACATGCTGTCTGCTGAAGTCTTTTGAAATTTCATCACTTTTTACAAAAATTTAAAAAATGACCTTGGCTTTAAAAACAGAGTTTTTAAATCCAAGGTGAAAATTAACTGTACAAGATAAAAAATTTCGAAGAAACATCTTTACAATCATCCCTCTGGTTTGCTGAGCACTTATTGACCTTCAGAAACATGACCTTGTAAACATACTTGACCAAAACCCTAGACCTAGGAATTTGACCTCAAGACAAGACAAGACAAGCTTGAAAGAGCTTAATGACTGAAATGACCTGATCCAGCAATGCCAAGAGGGGTATAAATACACCAGCTCCTCCATCAGGGTTATGGCATGCCTAAAGGGATGCAAAAATTGACACTGATGAGACACCTACCTATGCAAATGCAAAGAGTTTTGATCGCTGATGGAGGGCTCAAGACCGACTCTAACACCCTCTATCGTGGTTTCCTTCGAAATTTTGAAGGCGACTGACGCAGCAAGGCACAACCGTATTGTTCCGAGTGCCTTTCTATCGAGAAGGTTCCATTCTTCGTCTTTCATACCCGTCGGCATCTTTGTTTTTCCGCCCAATGGTAGGTATAGATCTTTCTGATACAGATAATCTTCCATCTGCATCTTCCACAGCGAGAAGTTTTGGCCGTTAAATTTCTCGACCCTAAACTTACCATCTTCCGCCATTTCTCCCACTCGAACCAGGAACCCTTCTTTCATGCGAGTTTATCAGCCAAATAGACCTTCGGCTCTGATACCAGTTGTTAGAAAATTATTTATTACGGAGCAATGGAACACATAAAATATTGCAGAAATATAAACACAGAAAACGCACAAAACAAGAGAGACACAGATATACGTGGTTCACCCAGTTTGGGCTACGTCCACCCCGAATAGCCAGTCCTTCCTTTCTATTATCCAACAAAATGAAGATACATAACCTACAACAAATCTGCTGTAATATCTTCTGTTTTCTCTCACAGTCTCACCTCTCTGTTTCTCGCTCACAAAATACACATCTATCACACAGCCTCAAATACAATACCCTCATACAAAGAGAGGGGTTGCCTTCTAGGGAAAAAAACCCTAAACTAAACATAAGTTCTAGTCCCCCCCGCACCCCCCCGCGTGGAGGGGTGTACAAAACTTCCTGGGGTATACATCCGGCTGAAACAAAGACCTCTGAACAATCATGCTCCACACACAACAGGATGTATACATTGCTTGATATTTGATAAACAAACACAATGGGTCAAGTGGTTACCTCTAGCTGAATGGTGGTATAAAACTTCCTTTCATACTGTAGCAAAAATGACCCCATTTATGGCACTTTATGGATATCATCCACCATCCATCACATCATATTTAAGTGAAAATTCTAAGGTTAAAGCAATGGAATATCACATCGAGCATCAACAACAAGTTCTCCAACTCTTAAAGGATAACCTCACTCTGGCACAGAATTGAACGAAACAACAGGCAGATCAACATCACATTGAAAGAAGTTTTGATGTAGGTGACTGGGTATTCTTACGACTACAACCATACAAACAAATGTCTCTCAAGCAAGCTAAGTAGGATAATACATTATCACCTAAGTACTACGGTCCTGAAAAGGTGTTGCAAAAGATTGGTATTATGGCATACAAATTGGAGATGCCTACATCATCCCGAGTACACCAAAGTTTCCATGTTTCATGCTTAAATAAGGTTATCAATGACAAGATTCCAATTCAAACAATGTTTCTATAACTTGACGAAGAAGGAAAAATCATATTTGAGCCTGAAGCAGTCATGGAAACAAGAACTCGACAACTACGGAAGCAATCAATTTCAGAGTACCTCATTAAGTGTAATAACTTATATGTTGAAGATTCCACATCGGAGGATGAGAATTTTATATAGAAGCATCTAGAACTACTCAAGCGTTGAGGACAACAGTTTTTTGAAGGATAGGGGCATGTTAGGTCCTTATAATATTAGTGTAGACCCCTTATTGTTATTGTTAGTGTAGCCCCCTTATTGCTATTGTTGTGCCCCATAGAATTCCACTATTGTTATTGTTGTGCCCTTACATTATTATTGTTATTTAGCCTCTGATTATATTGTGGCCCCTTAGACTCATATATATACAAAGGAGGTCTTGTCATTTGTATCATCCAAGAATTGTTCATTTATGTAATATAAAGGAGGTTTCCCCCTCGAAGAGGATAATTTTTAAGTCGTTGATCTATCTTTTATGTGAGATGGTTGGATAACATACTTTGCAAAGACCAAGATAGGATGAGATACTACTCCAACCCTATGTGTAAGAGATAAGGGCGATACCCTATTTTACAGAGTTCCCTCAACCCCAGGAGCTCTCTATCTCAATTCCACACCCTAGGAGCTAAGACAGGGGAGCAAGAGTTGGCTTAGCCTTCTCGATCAATCCTGCTCTCTATAGATCATAAACATATCATCGTGCTCATATATGGTAATCATCATGTCTTAACAACAATTTATCTCTTGTTCATATAGGACATCAAATCAAATATCATATTAGAACATAAATAATCATATATATCACAAAAAGGATATCATAGTCATCCTCCCTCTCAAGGAGGTGCCAACCACAATCTTGAGCTTGTTTCATACAACAACATTGACTCAATATATGAAGGTATCTCATTCCCAGCTATATGCAATATTCTCTACCAATCAGTTCCCACTTTTTGTCATCATAATGTATCCATGTCATATCCAGATCCTGCTCAGATGGCTCTCCAAGGAGCTTCTTCATCCTGCCACATGGCTAGTCATGCTAGCAACATCGTACTCAACCTCAGTCGTGTTATGGAACTCTCATCCAATATATCATGGTAGATATCATATTAAGGAAGCATCCAAATGTACACATTTCATCAATAAATATCATAATCATCATCAATACACCCAAGTAGTCACATATCATAGCAGGATCGTCCGATGCAAGTAATTTTAAGGATGCTAGGTAGAAACTCAATGTGAATGAAGCGACTCAACCATGAATTGAATCGAGTTCTCTACACATCATGTATATATACAGATGGGTGTTCAAAACAAAACATCAATGCTTCAATCAATCGTCGATTGCCAAGTCAAGTTCAACAATATTTCTTCACAACTTCTTGAAATTCAATCAGAGTGTCCAACGATTTGCATTTCCAATTTCCAATACTTCAATAATGGATTGGAGATTTCTGTGGTGTGGTTTTTGAGATTGTGAGTTCGGATATTCCACAGTCTACATTTTTATGTCTACGTTTCGAGTCTAGAACAAGACTCATCCTCAGGACTGAATCTACAAAGAAGAGAAATAAGGCTATATATATGATATGTTGTGCTGCGAAGATGAGGAGCCGACCAGTTCAAGGTGAATAATTACTTTTTATTAAACCTAATTTATTTGGACATATTTTTATTCTAATTCATTATTTATTAAGGTCCTTAATTATATCTTTAATTTTATTATAAATCTGTATGATTTTCTATTTTGTTTAAATAATGATTTTTATGAACTAATGTTTCAATATATTGTTGATATATATTTATTAATGTAAGTTATATTATTATTATTATTTTAATTAATGTAGATCTTGATATTAACATTACTAAACTTATGTTTTTAAAGAGAATATTATTGTAATAAATAAATATATCCTATTTTTTTTCCAATAAATTTACTTTTAATTAAATTATAAATCTTATTAGAATTCTCATTTTAGTATTCATTGTCACTTTACTAATATTTTAATTTTTATTTCTTATAGACCTATGTTATTGGTTAATTGATAATATGTTTTAATATAAATTTTAACTATACCTAACTTCTACCTATGTTAAAATATATTAATTAAAAACATATTTGAAGCATTCATTTATCACTTTACTGTTTTTTGATTTTGATTTTTATTTTTTGACCCATGTTGATAGTTAATTGATAATATGTTTCAATATAATTTTTTACTATACCTAAATTCCACTTATGTTATATAAGCAATATTAATTAATGTTATTATTAGGGGTAATAGAGGGGTAGGGGTAGGTTAACAAAGGACTGGGACAAAGAAGGGGGGGTCAAAAAGAATTTGTGAGGAGCAGGGGGTGGAGGTGCAGAAATGATGAAGAATGGTAAGGAATGTTATGAAGGGGAGAGCATTTTATTTATTGCGGGGTAGAAGGGAAATCCAATTTCTACTAACTTCCAAGCCTCCATCCCTATTGAGGTTGTGTGGGTGCTTGATGATTTCAAGTGCCTCCCGCACTTTACGTTTAAAATGATGTTTTTCATTGGCAATGACCTTTGTATTTTCCAAGCAGATATGGTGGTTTGTCTTGCCTGCATGCTCTGCTAAAGCTGAAGAACGAGTTCTTTCATTTCAGATATCTGCACTATGCTCCTTAAGCCTGATCTTAACCGACCTACCTGTTTCCCCAATATAGTATTCCCCACAAGAACAATTGATCATATAAACACCTTTATGCTGGAGGTGCTCTGGGTTGTCCTTGATAGATTTCATTCTTTGTTTAATAGTCGTCATGGGTTTGAATGAAGTCTTGATATATTTCTTGATGAGAACTTTAGCTAGCTTATCGATGAATCCACGAAAATATGGAAGGTAGGCCTTAGTAGTTGGGGATTTTCAGATTTATCTTTTCTGCTTCCAGATCTTGCTTTCTGGATGGCTTTGATGATGTCTTTATTGTTATATCCTAAGCTTGTAAATACTTTTCTTAAGTAAGTAATTTCTTCTTCAGTGTGAATCTCATCTGATATTCTACAGGCTCTAGTAAAGAGGGTTTGAAGAACACCCATCTTTTGAGCTGGGTGGTGGTGTGAATCTGCATGAAGGTAATTATCGGTGTGTGCCTTCTTTCTGAAAACCTTGTGCCCTAGGGTTCCATATTTATTTCTTATGATGAGGATATCAAGGAAAGGGATGCAATTATTCTCTTCAACCTCCATTGTAAACTTGATGTCATCGGATATGCTATTGAGATGGTTCAAAAAGTTTTTTAGCTCATCATCCCCATGAGGCCAATCAACACTAGTGTCGTCCACAAATCTGATCCAAAACTTAGGTTTCAATGGGTAGGTGTCAAGAGCTTTCTTTTCAAATTTTTCCATGAAGAGATTGGCTACAATAGGTGATAGCAGTGATCCCATAGCAACTCCCGATGTTTGCTCGAAGATTTCCCCTTGGAAGGTAAAGAAATTAGAATGGAGACAAATTTCAACCAGCTTTGCAGTTTGGGGGTCTGCTACTTCTTTTACCACTTAGACTACTTCATCTAAGGGAATCTTGGTGAAGAGTTGAACCACATCAAAGCTAACAATTTTATCACCCGGATCCAGCTTAGCCTGCTTAATGAATTCAACATAATGGCTAGAATCTTTAATGAAAGAGCTGGTTTTACCAACTAGAGGGTGCTAGTGACATACTTTGCTAATTCATATGTGGGTGCCCCAATAGTATTGACTATAGGTCTGAGGGGGACATCAATTTTATGAATTTTAGGGGCCCCATAAATATGAGGAGTAATTTCACTATCGGGGGTAAGGCGTTTTTTTCAGTTTATCATCCAAATTGGTTTCTCTAATGGCTTTTTTTACTAGTCTTGTATTTTAGAGATGGGGTTTTTCTCAAGTTTCTTGTAGCTGCCACTGTTATATAGGTGTTCTTTCATTTTGTTTATGTATTCCTCCCGATTCATCACCACCATGGCGCCCCCTTTGTCGACCTTTAGAATGACAATGTCATTATTATTCCTTAGGCTTTTTAGGGCTTTAAGTTGCTCTTGGTTTAAATTACTTTTCGGAGGTCTGGCTTTCCTTAGGATGACAACGCATTCTTTTATGACCAACTCCTTATCTTCATCATTAAGATTTTCAATATAGATTTTCTTTTCCTAACTTCAGAAATAAATTCATCATGCCATGATTCAGTAGTTTGAGCTTCAGAAACCATCTCCCTCTTACTTAGATCATCAAAGGCTCATTACCTATCGAGAGTAGACCATCAATATAAAACCAAAATCAAAATCAAAGTTGTAATTTGGAACACTTCTCAAGTAGAGGTTTGGATCAACACATCATATTCTTGGCTTCACCATATAATTTTCAATGCAGACATATCTGGATCATAGAACTTGCTTCATACAATGATCTCTTCAACCATAACACTTTTCAAACCAATATGCTCAAATTCACAATATTGTACAATAAAATCAACTAAGTCAGCTTATCAAAGTATAGATGTCAGATCAGAACCAGATCACAATATCATATTCTTTAGACCAGGTGATAGGTAGATCTCTCATCAAGTCATGAATTCATCTATTATCATGCCAACAAGTTGTCATAATACACATCAATCGAAATTTTGTCAAGTCATCCTCATGATCATAATATAATTCACTAGATGCAAATGCATGCACCAAGGATAAGTCATGCAAGTTCCAATCATTCATGGAGATAGCTTCATACTGAATCACAACTGCCAATACTTCAACCAATGTGCTAATAATGAGGAGGCCAATACAAAACCATCCATATAAGTAATTGGAAGTCACTTTGCTCATATATTATTATCGTCAAGGCAAGTCATCAGTCATCAAATCAAATCATTTGTCATCACGTCAAATCCCAAATTTGATATCATAGAGAGATGTATAGTCCAAAACATATCACAATATCAAGTCAAAATTCTAAGCCATAATCAAGCATCATGTCGAAAATCCAAAAAATGCTCATCTATATCAATTAGCCAAATCATTTCAAACTCTTATAGCACAAAATTTAAACCTAATGACATATTTGTATGCATATCCCGGTCACCTGCAAACACAAGTTCAGTATATACATTCATATTATAGTAACACATTCAAACTTTCCATCTCACAGATCTTTCTGATTCCTGCTCCACATCTGTAGGACTGACATCCTTGAGGTGAACATCTGATTTTATGCACAAAATTTCATTTTTGTGTCCAATAGGTGTAATCGCACCCATAGATCTTCCCTGCAAGCAGTTGTGAGACTATAGTCGCACCCTTGACCTTACTTTTGTGTTGCTGAAAGGCTACAGTTGCACCTATGAACCTGATTCTGTATGACTGAGGTTTAAGGTAAGGGACAACTCTCTCTTCTTAGATCAGAAATTTGTTGCAGATCAACAATGTCAAATATATGTCTATTCATGCCCATAAATAATACTTCAACAATAAATAATTTACATATAATGTAAGTGATAATAGGAGAATAAATCTTATGGAGAGATTCTCCCTCTGAATGGGAATCCACTTCAGTCATCTTCATTCATGCCATCAACCTTGCTAGTGCCTAAATCTACCTCAGGTTGAGAAAGGCAAGATCTAGGGTAACATCAAACCACGCTTAACCTAGTAGCTAGCCCTACCAGGTCGGGAGAGGGCTCTCTCCTTGTCAATCTCAAGAAAATATGGCCAATAAAGCTTGAGATGACTGATGTAATGACTGATTTTAGGCTAGGTATGTGTACAGAGGTGTTTGATTGAATTTGATGATGTTTTTTTGGCTCAATTGTGAAAGGCAGATTTGGGTCCGGGGATGAGGCTCAATTTTGCAAAGATCTCTATGGGGCAAGGTAGGAAAATGGTTTGGTACTTCAAATTGAGTGAGATGGAGAGCTTTTAGACTGGTGAGGAGTTGGAGAGGGCATGAAAAACTCAAGGATCCTCTTCAAATAGTTGAAAACATAGATAACTAAACAAACCCTAGGTAGAGCACTGCACTTTCAATGTATTCTACCTTTTATCCTTGTTTGATTTAGTTAAGATGAAGCAAAGAGAGATGATGGCATACATAAAACACATGTAAACTTAAAATTGTAGAAGGAAACACAATACCAAAGCAAGATGCCACAAGAATCCCATAAAGTGCTGCAAACCCTGGTCAATTCCTTAGCCAAACTGCTGAAATGAGTATACAATGAAGCTCCAAGCTTTCCCAAAAGTACAACCATGCTAATGATTGAAAAATTACAAGATATAGGCAACCAAAAACTAATCCTAGTCTCTAGGGGTCAAGCTCATAAGTTCAGGAGCTTTTCCAGCAAATTCTAAACTGAGAACTAAAAAGTAGGTAGCGAAACAGCTTGCCTCTAAAAATTAGGGCACTGATTCATTTAGTTGCAAACTACCTTTTCATGGATGAATCTACCTCTATGAGTGAAATTTTAGCATAATTACATCAAAATCCATCATGTCACATTAAATTACATCATGATTTTGACAATTAGAAGGAGAAAAGTCAAACTGTGAAGAAACTAGGCGAAAAACAGAGTTTTTTTGACCAAAATGAGCAAAATTCCTCCAATGCGTCGCGTTGATTTCCCTATGCATAACGCCTTTTTGCAGCTACTTTTGGAGGCCTTCCCAGTGTCCAAATTTTCTCAAAGTGGGCTTGTTGGACAGGTCTACCTATCTACTTTCCAGAAAAAATGGAATTTTTGAATTTGGCCTCCATTTTCCCCTCCAAAACTGAGTTCTCCTAACACTGCTTCCTGTGTGTCCAAAAAGGGGTAAAAAGGTCATTTTTGAGGTGTTTTGACCTTTTTGGAAGCTCAAAACCTGTCAAAATTTCTTGGCCATTTGTGGCCATGCATATTTTTCCATGAAAAATCCAAAAATGCCGAGTTTTCCTCAAAAGGAGGTCCCCATCAAAAGCGCGTGCCAGGTGGCGCGACGCATCAGACAAAAAAACCTGTCTTTTAAGCCAAAAATTTCAAAATTGCAAAAAGTGTCCCTAATTTCTTGAAATTTGGGCTGAGTGTCCTTTATCAAGTGCCATGTTGGGCCAAGGAAGCCTCAACCAAGATCTGAAGTCTATCTTTCTCTTTTCGCTTCCTTGATGTTTTCTTCAACTTGGCCTTCAAGTTCTTGATTCTTGCCTTGCACACTTTGTTTCTCACCAAGTAGTGGTAGGCCATGTGCCTCAACATAGTTTTCTCTCTGTTGTCCTTCTCTAGCATATTTTCCAAGTGGATATTTGCCCTCTCAAGCCAATATTCACGATCAACATTGATTTCTTGTTCAAGTGATATGAGCTTGACTTTCCTCCTTTTAGCAGCTTGCCAGTTTTCTCGTATGTTTTGTAGCTCCATAATGGTTTGCTGATCCTCTAGTTGTTTGTTTCTTTGCTCCAGATATTTGATTATCCACTTGGCTCTTTCTAGGTTGAGAGACAAATCCTGAATGTCATCTTGTTGCTCCTGAATGATCTCTCTAATCTTTGAGCTTTGTGAGCCCAAATTGGTGTCGTCATCCTGAAAAAGAATGAAATTTGTCTCCTGCCCTCCTGAAGGCCCCTCATCATGTAATGGCTGCTTGCCCTTGTTTTGTGCCTGCTCTGCTGATGGAGGAAACGAGATCCCTTCCACCCCGGGTGGAGATAATACTCGTTTTGCTGCTGCAAACAACCTTCTAGTGCCCTTTTGATAGGTGAAAAACACTGGCACACTAGTGGTTTGTGTCTCATGAATCTCCTACTAATGTGAAGGTCCTCCTGTCTCATGAAAAATTGCTAGGGGTACTTGAGGACCTGTGAAGACCTCATGTGAAATGAAATCCTCCCATGAGATGTTCTATAAACCAAGCTGATGCAAGACCACAATTTTGATTAGTGCAAAATGATATATACTGTTATACTATTGCTGAGGAGGCTTCCTATGCACTAAGGTGGTCATCTTCTCAATGTTTCGACAAATAAAATAGGGGAGATTCATCATTCTCACCCTAGTGAAGTGCATCAACAATCTGATGTGATAGGCATATAGGCGAGAAAACCGGCCCTCACAGCTGAAATATTTAATTATGAGTTTCATCAAGGGAGCATATGTGTCCTTCAGATATCTGAAGGGAAAAAATCTACTGAGATGCCTTTGATAACTAGCCTTGATGTAAGGCTCATAATGCTCTCTATCAATCTGCTGCCTTTTATTCCACTGCTCACCAACATTTGGAATGCCAGTTGCTTGAGAAATAGTCTCGGGTGTCAAGGTGAATGTCACACCTGCCAAAGTGACTTGACCATTATGAAGATGGAGCACAAACAATCTAGCCAACTCATGATGGTACTGGACTCTCTCTGCCAACTCACAGAACTGATAACAAGATTGGTGTTGAAAGCATGTGACAACAAGAGGACAGGCAGCAGCTCAGCAAGTGAAGTAGGCTCTTCTCGTACATGTTTACCACCCTTGTGAGGTCTCCTTGGTGCATGCATTTCTCTAGAAGAATCATTGAGTGTCTCCTCATCTTGTTCATAGGAAGGATCAGACTCCATGTTTGCCAATGTTTGAGTTTTCTTAGATGAGTATGAAGAGATTTATGGTGTCTTTAGGTTTTTGGTTTCAAGGATGAGAATGTATGAGGGACTATGGAGGGAAAGTGTATGAGGGGTTTTGGGAATATTGCTGACAGGATTTTGGGGAATAGAAGGGTTTAGGGAATAGTATTTAAGCTTTGGGGCAGCAGTTAGGGTTTGGGAATCTTTAACTAGGGTTTGGGATAGTAGGACTAGGGATTTAGGATTAATGATTTTAGGGATATGGGGTTTTGGGAATGGTTTGATGAAAATGTAATGAGAAGGAGAAAATGAATGAAGGAATGAAGGAGTGAGGGAGTGAGAGATAGCTAGGAGTGGAATTGGCAGCAAAAAACACAATTTGTAAACCCTAAGCAATTGTTTTTTACCAAAATTGCAAGGAGGTAGGGTTTCAAGTTTTTCTCATTAAATCACCATAAACATCAAGAGAAACTCATTCACTGATCATGGAGGAATGTTTGACTTACTTGAACACCTGAGGATTGAGCAAATTTTTGCAATTTGGGAGAGTTTGTGGGTGAAATCGGCTTCCAAACCCTGTGCGTCGCACCACAAACCCAGTGCACCGCGCCACTTCAATGCGTCGCGCCTGTGTAATTTTTACACTGCAGAGGGCAGCCCAATGCGCCGCACCAGATGGATGCGCCGTGCCCATGACCCAATGCACTACGCCTCTGAAATATGCCCAAATTGCTGCAGTTTTGCCTCCTTTGCGATTTTTGACCTTTCTCTTGTTCACTCCTTCTCCTTTGGATGCAAATGAAGTCTTTAAACATAACAAATGGTTTATATACAAAGGATTTTAATTTTTCACTTATAAAAACCTCACTTTGTAATGTTTACCTTTGACTTGCTTTTAAAACTCTGTTTTTGGGTAGTTTACTTTATTTTTGCCTTTGATGAACTGAATGCTTTGACGTTTTTGTTTGACTTGCAGGTGATGAAGTTGCAGAGGCTTGGCAAGGTGATTAGGGTTGCCACTGAAGTTATTACATATAAAAAAAATTAAATTACATCAAATTTATACATGAAAACATAAAAACTCAATTTTTTTAAAAATCAATCACTGAGCATGTGATTATGAAAATTATTGTTGCTGAAACTTTATTTGACCTCCTCATGCGCCTGCTAACCATTATTGAGCATTTTGAAGACCTTATTGACGAAACCCTAGACCTAATGAGACCTAAAACCCTAAAAATGACTTTTGCAGATTTAAAGACAAAAATTGACTGCAGATGATCTAGATGAATGAAAATGGGCTAGCACATGAGGGAAAATGTATAATAAGCCACTATCATTAGATGATCCATGACCCTAATGGAATGCAGCTAATTGGGTGAGACACCTAACATGCAATGCATAAAGAGAATTTGATCACTGATGGAGGGATGAAGATACCGACACAAACAAACCTGTCTAGAATACTGTCATGCATCAGCAGATCTGTTAGATCATAAAGTTAGACTATATCCACATATTCATCATGGTCATATATGTTACCATTAGCTACTTCATCATTACATCATGCCATCAATCTTTCATCAAGGGTTAGTGTCAAATAGCTAATAAGAGTATACTTCAAGAGTCATGATCACAACATTACTTCCTAGTCACATAAATCAACCTAGTAAGTTAGGGCATTCAATGTTACCATATGCCACAATCACTAAGCACATCAAAACATAACCATGGTCAACAAAAGATCATTAGTATCAATCTCATTGTTATACTTCTATCATCATGGATGCCATGCATTTCACAAACAAATGGTGGCAAGTTATCATCTACTAGAATCAAGGTGCTAACCTTCCTTATGGGATCAAGGTATCCAAAATGATAGATGTTAGCCAAACATCAAGTATGCGACTATATCAAAGATCAACATTAAGTAGTCTCATAGAATCAAGAAGTAAGATACTTGAACCATAAATTCAAATCAATTTCATATGCATGCATGAACCATTTGAGGAGATATTCTCAACATACCTTGGGGATTACCTTGCCATTACAGCTGAAACATAACATTGAAACAATATACCATGCATACCTTGTAGTATTCAAATACCTATGCATATTTTCATTTGACATAGGCAGCTTGAAGCACTTTGTCATCTTTTCATCAGGTGCCTTTATACCTTCTCCAGCTCTAGCTTTTCTTTCCTGCATCTCAACTGATCCTCAAGAAGGATCCTCTTGTTATATCTCATCAAGGAGGTTAGAAACATCGAAATACTCAAATATACATGCAGGAAGTATAAGTAATGATCAAAATAATAATCAGATCTATAAGTCTAAACAAAAGTAAGAATATAGAGAAGCAACATAAATCAGAAAGAACTTATCTTCAATGAGAGGTGGTCATCTCCCTCTTGAACTGGCCTTCAAGAGCCATCATTGTCTATTTTCCATATAAAAATGTTTCCTTCAATATTTCAACCAACTTTATCATCAACCAGGCCTGCTAGAGACTATCTCATTTAGGGCTTCATCAAATATGTCACAAGTGCTTGAGCATCTTCACATTGACCATGCTAGATTTCATATCTCATATCTTTTCCATAAACTAGGGCTTCTCTCATAATATCCATTAAATCCAAATATACAAATTGCCTAAGGTTATCTTCAAACCATATAATTCTTTTAGGTCTTCTCCATCTTCTCTTTCTTCCATTAAAGGTGTCTCCATGGGGGTGATCTCCATGAATTTTCTTCAACCTAGCTCTGATACCATGTTAATTTTTCATAGGGCTATATTGTTCTTTGCTTTGATAATTGCATTTTTTCATTAACATATTAAGTTCACCCCAAAAGATGATAACATTATTCAGATTTACATCATTATTCTTCATCATATGAAACTATGTAGAAAGAACAATATCATCATCAACAATGCAAAGGAACATAAAGGAACAATAGAAGAATACCATGAAGAAAACTGAACAAATTAATAATCACACTCACTCATAAAATAAACTCAATAAAATAAACACTCAGAAATATAGAAACCAGACATGGTAGAAAAGGCCTCAGCCTTACAACATTCCTCACATTCTCATTGTTAATCAATCCAATGTACAAAGAATGATAATAGTACAAATAAATACATGAGGAAGTTGGTCTCAAGATAGTACGTCTATCTTGGACACTATGGTTGAGAAATTTTCTCAACAAAACACTAATCTAGGAGAACTAGTTGGAGAGAATCTCTCATCCTAACTAAACTCCCTAGTTTGAGGAACTAACTCCTAATTCTCAAGATTTGATTTATTTAATTATGATTTTTGGATTTATAATTGTTTTATTATGAGAGTGAGGCTAACATTCCCCCCCCCCCCCCAATGATAAATCCAAAATAAGAACAAGGAACCCTCTTCCAAGTTCTCAAGTTGATCCTCAAAAAACATTTGCCTGAAAAACTGCCAAAGCTGGATGCTGAAGAAACTGCAATATGAAGAGACCATGAGTTAACTGCATGTCTGATTCATCTCTGAATGTCGCTTGACAACTCCATCACGTGCCAAGTTGCAAAAGGATCCATCTGTCCTTTTCTTGAAATCAACATCCTGTGTCCACTGACAAAATATGATGAACGCCCACTGGCTGATGACGTTGAAAAACAACTCACTGTTGCTTTTGTTGTGTTTGAGAACTTCTCACTGCTGATGTTGTTGTCGATTTCCCACTAGCGAATTTGTTGATGCTCACTTGCTGATGAAAATGCCCATTGGTTGCTTTGCTAATGTTGTTGAGACTTTCATTCTGACAACCACTATCAATTTCATTGACATTTTCCCCCCTTTGTCAGCTGAAAGGAGAGACAATCTTCTTCAAATTATTTCTAAACACCCGCCCTTCAGGTGTAGGAGTGTTCCACTGGTGTACTCCCCCATTCAACTACATGAGAATACCATCCTCATTTTTATAGTTGGCTACAATATGTGTGAGTGAATTCTGTTGTAAAACTTATACAATCGTTTTACTGTTGATGACCATTCCCAAGGATCAATCCATGCATAATTGATCTTTAATCTGGCAGGTTGGTATTTTTTGCAGCATTTCTCTGATGAATGATTCTTCTCGCCACAATGGTGACAAGGATGGAGATCAAAACACTGATCTTCCAGATGACGGTTCTTTAACAATGAAGGCATTTTGGTTTCACTGCAACTTTAGTTTGCGTGCATGTTTGTTTGTCTGTAACCTTCTCAGAACTAGCCGATGTGATTTGTGCAAGAAACCCTGCACTGAAAAACTTAATGGGCTTTGAATAATCTGGGATATGAAATTTGGCATCATCTTTGACATATCCTAAGCCTCGTCGATTTCTGTTACTTTGGATTTCTTCCCATGGCTTGATGATTGGTTTGGAAGAAAGTTGAACTAGATTAGGGACCACTTCGACACTTGAAGTTGGTTGGATCAGTGACTTGGAATCAACAACTGTATTTGTATTGTTCAAAGACTTGGAAGCATCACTCTTCTCTAGCAACTCAGTTCTTTGTAGTTGCGACTCGAGTTGAAGGAACTCAATCATTTCATGTGCATGTTGAAGATGCACTTGAATATCAGCAAGAGTTGTTTTTCTAATGTTCACCATGTCACCAGCTGATGATAAAATCAAATTGTTAAGAATTTGGGACAGTTGAATGTGTGTTGCCATGTTAGCTTGCTCACTCTGAATTCAGCCTCGCCTGTAATGTTGCTGATTGTTGATGGTTTAAACACTTGCTAGAGTTTTATAACGTGGTCGCTGGAACAATTGTTTTCACGCTCGCTTGATGATGATCGATTTGCTTGAATGCTTCACTGGCACTTCGTGAATGCTTCAATCAACTTCACACTAGCTCGTTTGTTGTAGATGTCGTGCTTTGAACTTTCGCACTTGATTTTGACACGCTCACTTTCTTGGTTGTTTGAATGACACACTCGCTTGCTTTGTTGTTTGAATGACACGCTCCCTTGATTTATTGCTTATTGGATTTGCGTTAAACACTGGCTTGATTTGATGCTCACTTGAAGAATAAAAGACTAGAATTCACACTCTTTTTATGATGATTGCTTGCTAGATGGCTTGCTTGAACTTGCTTGATTGATTACTGACACTTTGTGCTTTCTTGAATGTACTCACTGAATGTTCTGAGTAACAAAGAAAGGGTGTCAAACACTGTCGATAATGCACCCAAGAGACAAATGAAAAGTTCAATCTTGATGGCTTAGTTGAAGACTTACTTGAATTAATGTATTCACCTTAACAATTCAAATTAGGGTGTCGGTTACAACCAAGAATGCACTCGTATAATTCAGTTAAAAAATGTTTATCTGCAAGTGATACAAAGGTGTTGATGATGTTGAAGTTGTCTTAGCTTGAAATGCTTGATTTTGTAGCGTCCTTAACTTGATTGCTTTGATTACATGATGTGAAATGTGCTTGCTTGGAAGATCATCTTATCAAGTCGATGATGTGACGCTTTGTGCTTGTGTACTAAAGCTTGATTACATGAGCTTGATTAAGCATTCTTATACTTAAGCTTGCTTATGTGCATGTAGTTGTTTAAGAATAATACAAAAAGAGCATTTTGATAATCTGAACACAAGTCTTGCACACGCATTCATTACACACGGTGTACCTGATATCCCCTTATTCAATTTTAGGCAGATCTAGGACACAAGCACCACAAAAATTATGATTTTATTAGTTAGTGGAATACATCGTTTTTCAATGTCACAACTTTGTCGTGAAAACTTCTCAATGAGAATGTCACACTTGCAAACTTTGGCAGCAAATTGTCTTCAAAAAACTACCTGCACTGACTCAATCGCTCTCAAAGTAAAATATTACTTTGGATTACAATAATGAATTTCACGCAATAAAATTCACTTATGGCTCCAAATTTACAAAATATGCACCTTATGACTCCACAAAATCACTTATTAAATGCTAAGCATATCCATATTTTTTGTGCATATGTGATTAAAAGTTGGATAGGCTTATGGGGTGCATCTCAAAACTCTTTCTACAACTTTAAAAATCTAAGAATGTATCGATTAAGAAAATTCTCAATCCCCTTCAATCCTCTCAGGCACAAAATAAGCTTCGACCTTGCTCAGAGACTCGACCCACCTAGGAAAAGTAACTATATTACTGGCCAAGACTCTTGTGCGAAATGTTTTTCAACTTTGCTGCTTTGATAATAAAATGCTCTCGGGCATGTACATATTACAGGCGCGATCCAAAATTTTTAGCAGCAACGGGTGCACTCAGGGGAATGCCTCTTGCAGCTCATTCTTCCAAATAAGCAGATGGTTTGAAAAGTCCACCATAGGATTCAGACCACTTCTTAAGACTAGAGTATATATTCCCAAAATGATGAACCTCGTCACAACACTGGCAACAAATAGAATAACCCGGCCTGAAGGAAGAAATGATCTCGGTCCAACCAATGAATATGATCTTCAGCAAATTTGTCCTCCAGAGTTCTCAGTGTAGCCCAATAATTGAGCTTCCAAATATTCCAAACTCGGTTCACATAGAATCTCGTTCTGGCAAATGAGATGATACGACCCCCTCAGCAAATTGAACTTGGACTCCACAATTCGGCCTCAATAAAAAACAGAGATCTGCCATCCAATTAATCACGAACCCAAGGAAGATCTCGTCCTGTACATAGCAATTCGATCTTCAGGTAATATATATGAGGAATTTCTACCCAAACAGTGAAGAAATTCGACCACCTTTAGACAAATACTTCAGTACGATTCGGCCTGGCCACAGAAGAGATTCGATCCTTCAAAATAATTTGAACATCACAAGGAAATTTGGTCTCCCTAAAGATGCCAATTTGACTCTCTTGAAATTTATGATGATTTCAATTCGGCCTCTCCTTGTATTGACAGTTTCGGCCTCCCTCTGAACTAATGATTCAGCCCTTTTTCGTCATAAAATTTGGCCTTGTGTGAAGATAAGGAAACTCGGCCCTACGATCTGACTATAGCAATTTTTGTGACTCAAGAATGACTATTTGGCACAGGAAACTCGTCCTCTTCAAGTTTGGAGTTATGCTTCTGAACTCGGCCCCCTCTCAGGAATAGAATAATTTCTCAGTGGATCTCGGCCTGCCAAAAGAAGAAACTCTACCTAAAAAATTTACTGACTTGTCCTCCAGAAAGGATAATAAATTTGGTCTGCTGGGGGTAACAGAACTTGGCCCTTCAAGGATCTAAACTCGGCCTCCTTTAACAACACAATTAGGCTTCTTTTAGGATTAGCAAAACTCGGTCTCCCTATGATTTCACCCTACTTCAAGGAGTAGATATGGCATAATAATCGGGAGACTCTTCCTTCAATAACTCGGCCTTCTTAGTGAAATAATCCGGCCTTTCATGGATCAGACATCTTCTATGAGCACAAATCGACCTTACAAGAAATAACTATAGTATCATAAAAAATAAACTCGATGTCCTCAGCACTTGATCTCCGGAAAAATAATATTAGCTTGGAGGAAAGTAAACAGACAGTGACAACTTGAAGGGATAACTGACGGTTTTGGGAACAACATAAATAACATGTAAGCCGGTAAAGATTCGTGTCTTCAGATCCACTAAACGCGCAACACATCCACACAGGGATGCCACAGCCTTACAAAGGCCGCTGCCACGTCTGCCACAGGAAACCACAGCCAAATGATGGCCAAACTACCACCACTCAACCTGCTCGACTTCCACTGCAGCGATCAAGCCATCACCAACAAGCAGATCCACCAGTCCAGCTCTTCACCAGACACATGGAAGATCGACCTCCACTACTTGCTCTTCACGCTGATTATCGAGCTGCAACAACGAAGAAAAGTTGCACAAATCTGATCTCAACAACCGACATTGCAGGTAGATGAGACGAATCTAGAAGTTCACTGTGCTTCCGCACCTCTATAGATGAAAAATTGACAGATCATTCATCCCAACTCTACTCCTTATTTCTCCACGCTGCTTCTTGCTCAGCGTTCCAGCATGAGTGATACTACAAACTCATCCTTTGAGTAGTACTTCGGCCTTCAACGACCAATACACAGATCCTCCAACAGCAACATGCAGATCCTCCAATAGAGTGGCAATCAACCTGTGGCCAACATGCAGATCCTCCAAGAGTTAAGCTGATGAATGATCTCAGGAGCGAATTCGGACATTCAACATTCAACTAGCCATTTCTCTAATACATCGGATCTCATGTTGACGAATGCACATAGCACAAGTCGTCTCTTGCCTCTCCCGATCAATGCTACAGAGATCGCCACTCTAATGATCAGGGTACTAATCGCCTCTACTCCTCGGCTCAATTGTTGTGCAACTTCACATGGCCTTTTAGCTCAATCGATTAGTTTTCCACATGTTTGACTCTCAACACTGAGAAATGAATCCACACTACCAACATTTGGCTCTCGACCTTACACACTCAATGTGACACACGTACTCAGCAGTTATAATTCACTTACACATCATATGCAGAGGTTTCACGCAACCTCTTCAAAACCACCCAACCACAATTTCCAATTCCTCTTTTGGTGCACACTTTAATTCAACTGGCGATGCAACAAAACATTAGCTCCACGTGACCCTCTTCCACACTCGGAAAATAATCCACTGGATCAAACGAATCATTTCACACAATAGTCACACTTGGATCACACGCCCCTACACTCACATTGAGCAGCCTCACAACATCTCATGGCTCCAACAATCCACCAAACTTCAACGAATACCTTTATTCTTCGTAGTGTTTACTTGGTCCCTCCAATGACGTAGGTAGGCCAGAAAGGATCTGATACCACATGAAGAAAATTGAACAAACTAATAATCACACTCACTCATAAAATAAACTCAATAAAATAAACACTCATAAATATAGAAACCAGAAATGGCGGAAAAGCCCTCAGCCTTACAGCATTCCTCATATTCTCATTATTAATCAATCCCATGTACAAATAATGATAATAGTACAAATAAATACATGAGGAAGTTGGTCAAAAGATAGTACATCTATCTTGGACACTATGGTTGAGAAATTTTCTCAACAAAACACTAATCTAGGAGAACTAGTTGGAGCGAATCTCTCATCCTAACTAGACTCCCTAGTTTGAGGAACTAACTCCTAATTCTCAAGATTTGATTTATTTAATTATGATTTTTGGATTTATAATTGTTTTATTATGAGAGCGAGGCTAACATACCATTCACACATAGAGACACCAAGATTGGTCAAAGACCAGGGAAAAACCCACTATGGGGAAAACCCTTGAAAATTCTTCTTCTTAGATTGTCATAAAATGATTCAGTGAAAAGGAGTACAATGATCCAGCAAAAGAGAGTACAATGATCCATATATTCATCTATGCAACTAACCAACAAAACAAGTAAAACATCCATGAAATGAACCCAACAATGTATATTCTCAAGACTCTGATTCTGAAGACTGTAATGAATTGTCGTTGTCTATAGTCAACCGTTGAACCCTGCACTCACTAAGAAAAATCTTAGGAACACTGAGATTTCATCTTTTAGATCTTGGTTTCATGGAGGAGGTGTCATGCGAGTGAGTATATCTTTCCTAGTCACACCCCTAAGCCTGACATGCGAGCAACTGGGGTTAGATATGGACTACGAAAACCCTAAACCCCTAGTTGAATGGATGGAGATTTTTCTGTGTGACTAAAAGGCTCCAATCGCATGGATGAGATTCTATGAATGCGACTACAGTCGAATCCTTCCTATTTTGTGCCTGTGACTGGGGCCCAAAACCCTAAATCAGTGATGAGAGCTTTGGACCCTGCAATTTTACCTTAAAGCGAACCTAACTCTCTGTGGATAAGCCTCAGACCTATGCAAGCCAAAAACAAGATAGAAGAGTGTCTCATAATTGTGTCCAAATGAGGTAGAGGGAACTTGTATTTATAGCCTTTCAAGGTGGTCCACTTTGCTTTAGGGTCGACCTTATCAAATGTGTACATGTGGGATTTTCTTCATAAGGACATTTTCCTTTATCTGATTTAAGTGATATTTAGGTCGATTTTGTTCCTCTCGAAAAGAGGAATTCAATGAAACCATTATCTCCATTAGGGGAGGTGTCCAAATTGGAATTTTAATGAAATTTGATAATTTTAACAATGAGTGGATTGATTGGCCCTATAATTTACCTATTTTGGAGGCCCATCATATATCCTTACTCGAACTATTGCTCACTGTTGATCAACTCATTTTTCTTCCTTCTTTGCTCTTTTTCATTTGTTTTCTTGACAACCTGCTTAATGTACTAAGTTGAGCTAGTTTTGGTTACCCTTGTTGGGTAGAATCTTGCAACCTCTTTTCTATACTTCCATTCCTAGGATTCTTCTTCTAGTTTTGTTGTTCTTGAAGCCCCAATGGTAAAGGTGGATTTAACCCAAGCCCTATCCATTGAACCCCAAGTATTTGGATGATTCTCTTATAAAAAGGGGTCATTGTTAATGCTACTTGCAAATTATCAAGAGAGTGATACTCCTTTATCTTCATTCTATGGTAGAACCCTTGCCATCTTCTGTAACAAGCTTATGAGATTTCTTCTCCTAATAGTCTGAAAGCATCAACGAAACAAAGGATAGCTTCTACCTGTCTTTTTTTCCATTTTTCCATTTTTTATTTATTTTGTGGTCCTTTATAAGGTAGGAATTGGACATTGTGAGTATGGAGGGGGATGGATGCTCAATTTTGATCCATAATGGTTCTTTTAGTTCCCCATCTAATGTTCTCTTCGCTTCATCCACCATTGTTTATTTATTTCTCAGCCATGATGCTAGTGTTAGTAGTTTTGCATCTCCTAAGTATGGGTTGTGATCCCCTATGGGAATTTCAATAAGTACAAGGTTGTGGATATAGAACTCAACAATCTTAGCTTTATCTTCCATGCTACATTCTAGGAAAAAATCTATGAATTGTTTAGTTTCTTGTAGCTAGATTGTTCCCCTTTGTGTTATTTGGTTTATTTGGAACCTACACCATTGTTCCTTTAGGAATAGTGAATAAGCCCTTAAAGGCTTCCTACATCTGACAACTTCCAAAGAGAGGTGTTCCATAGCCCCCAAGGATGTCTCCATTGTGAACTCTAAGAATCCTTTGCCCTTAGCAACTCTTGTGTCTATTGTAATTATTCCCTTAGTTGTTGGTTTTCTTTTCAAGATGTTCTATTTTGTTTGCTTCACCTATCCTTAAGAAGGCCATCTCCTACCTCATCTTGTTTACTTCATCCTCCATTTTGGAAATGTTAGCCATCCCTTTATTTTATGCTATCTTTTTCCATCTGTGTGTTTCCACCTTAGCCTTATTTACTTTAATATTCAAATGGGGCACCAGATGTGCCAGGAGGAACCTTCATAATGTCCCTACAGTAGGGGGGTCAAGCTTCACTAGCCAGGAGAAAAAGCATGGTGGTTGCCTTGGCGCAAACTATTTTACAACCTTCTGTGTCTCTTGTAGCTTTATAGGTTGTTCCTATAGTTGTACAGGTTGCTCCTATAGTTGGAAAGTATGTTCCTATAACTTGTCTAGCTACCTTGTTACCTCAGGAAATACTAACATCTTCCCTCTATTTCCTATGCTTATGGATCTGGTGGTCCTTGTATCTCTCCCTCTTGTAGCTCCTTCCCTCCATGACCATGTTTTTATTCAATTGCGATGGGAGTAGTAGAGGGTGGTTTAGGCTTCCCATTGAACTTGATTATAGTACTCTTCCTTCTTGTATACACAATGTTATGAAACCAGCTCACAAAAAGATAGAAAAGATAGATCAACGCCTTAGAATTCAACCTCTTCGAGGGGCCAACCTCCTTTACATTACATAAATGAACAATTATTGGATGATTCAAATGACAAAACCTCCTTTCTATATATAGGAGTCTAAGGAGTCACAATATAACCCAACCGACCTAACAATAATAATATAAAGCCACAAAAATAATAATAGAGGGATTCTATGGGGCACAGTAATAACAATATGGGCACAATAGGGGCACAACAATATTAATAATGGATACAACTACAATAGTAATGGGGTAATCACTAGTATTATAGGGACCTAACATGCCCTTCTCCATCAAAAAAGTGTTGTCCTCAACGCTTGAGTAGTTCTGGATGCTTCTGTATAAAATTCTCATCCTCCCATGTGAAATCTTCAGCGGATTCCACTTGATGAGATACTCTGAAATTGATCGATTTCGTAGCTATCGAGTTCTTGTTTCTGTGACTGCTTCCGGTTCCAATATAATTTTTCCTTCCTCGTCAAGTTCTGGCAATATTGTTTGAACTAGGAGCTTGTCACCTATAACCTTCTTTAAACGTGAAACATGGAAAATTGGGTGCACTCGAGAAGCTGCATGAAGCTCCAATTTGTATGCCATAGTACCAATCTTTTGCAACACCTTGTACGGACCATAATACTTTGGTGATAATTTATTATCCTTCTTAGCTTGCTTGAGGGACATTTGTTTATATGGTTGTAGCCATAGGAATACCCAATCACCTACATCAAAACTTCTTTCACTGCGATGTTGATCTGCCTGTTGTTTCATTCGATTTTGTGCCAACATGAGGTTATCCTTTAAGAGTTGGAGGACTTGTTGTTGATGTTCGATGTGATGTTCCACTGCTTGAACCTTAGAATTTTCTCTTAAATATGATGTGATGGATGGTGGCTGATATCCATAAAGTGCCATAAATGGGGTCATTTTTGTTGCTGTATGGAAGGAAGTGTTATACCACCATTCAACCAGAGGCAACCATTTGACCCATTGTGTCTGTTTATCATATACAAAGCAATGAAGATATCCTTCCAAACATTTGTTTACTATCTTAGTTTGCCCATCAGATTGAGGATGATAAGATGAGCTATGAGCTAACTGAGTACCAAGACAAGAAAATAATTATGTCCAAAAATTTCCAGTGAAAATGGGATCTCTGTCACTTACAATAATCTTTGGGTTTCCATGTAGCTTTTGAATTGTTTCCATAAATGCAATAGAAATTGTACTGGCTTTAAATGGATGTGATAATGCACAAAAGTGTGCATACTTGGTAATTCTGTCAACTACCACCATGATAACACTCTTTCCCTCAAACTTGGGTAAACCTGTGATAAAATCCATTGAAACCTCCTCCCAACATTGGCTTGGAATGGATAAAGGTTGTAATAGACCCGGGGTCTTAATTGTTTCAACTTTATTTTGTTGGCAAACCAAACATTCAGCCACAAACTTTTGAATATCCGATTTAAGGCCATCCCAAAAAAATTCCTTCTTAACCCTACGGTAAGTCTTTAAAAATCCTGAGTGCCCTCCTAAGGGAGAAGTGTGCAATTCCATAAGAATCTTTTGTTTGAGTTGGGAATTCTTACAGAGGTATAAGCAATCATTGTACCATAACAAATCATTTCACCAACTAAATGTATCAGATGTACTGGAATCTTGTTGTAACTTTCGAATAAGTGCCCACACTTCTTCATCATTCTTCCATTCCTCCCTTGCTTCGTTTATCCAATCTAGTTGGATAATAGAAATGGTGCACAACAATGCTTCCACATCCTCATCCTTTCTTGAGAGTGCATCTGCCACCACATTTTGCTTCCCTTTTTTGTATATGATTTCAAAATCATAACCCAACATCTTTGTGACCCACTTTTGTTGCTCTTCAGAGCATAATCTTTGCTCTAAAAAGTATTTAAGGCTATCATGATCCGTTTTTACCTTGAAGTGTCTTCCCATTAGGTAGGGTCGCCATTTCTTAAGTGCATGTAGTATTGCCAACATTTCCTTCTCATAAATAGCTTTGTGTAAAAACTTCCCCTTGATTGGACGACTTTCAAAAGCAATGGGTCTTTCATCTTGCATTAAAACAGCACCAATTCCATTTCCTGAAGCATCACATTCCACAATAAAGGTTTTTGTGAAGTCCGGTGTAGTCAATACCAGTGCTTGGCACATTGCCTCTTTAAGATGTTTGAAGGCCTTTGTTGCTTCTGGAGTCCATGAAAATGCATCTTTCTTCAATAATGTTGTTAGAGGTGCTGCTATTCTCCCATAATTCTTAACAAACTTGCGATAATACCCTGTCAACCCGAGAAATCCTCGCAGATGCTTTATGGATGTGGGGATTTTCCATTCCTTAATGGCTTAATTTTGCTAGGGTCTACCTTTACTCCTTCATGAGATACAATGTGACCCAGATATTCCACCTCTTGTACTCCAAAGAAACATTTGGATCTTTTTGCATATAATTGTTTCTCCTCCAATAGTTGTAGCACCCTGTCAACATGTTCAACATGATCCTTCCAAGATTTGTTGTAGATTAGTATATCATCAAAAAATACTAACACAAATTTTCTAAGGAAGGGTTTGAAAATGGAATTCATCAAACCTTGAAATGTAGAAGGTGCATTGGTAAGGCCAAAAGGCATGACCAAAAATTCATAATGACCCTCATGAGTTCTAAACGTTGTTTTCGGAATGTCTTCAGTCTTCATTTTGATTTGATGATATCCTGAACGAAGATCCAACTTGGTGAAGTAAATTGATCCATGCAATTCATCTAGTAATTCATCAATGATCGGAATGGGAAACTTATCTTTAATAGTGAGCTTGTTGAGCTCCCTATAATCTGGACACATGCGCCATGATCCATCCTTCTTGTGCACCAATACTACTGGAGTAGAGAAAGAACTTTGGCTAGGTTGAATTATACCAGCCTCTAGAATTTCTGCAACCATACGTTCAATTTCACTCTTTTGGGCATAGGGATATCTGTACAGCCTGATGTTTGAAGGAACACTTCTTGGAATAAGATGAATAGCATGATCATGATCACGAATATGTGGGAGACCTTTGGGAGTCTCAAATACCTTGGAATGATTGTCCAAGAATTTTTGGAGATCTGGAGAAATAGATAATTCCAATGTGGAAACATCTAGCGAACATAATTGTGCAATTACACCTCTTTGTTCCTTTTTTAGAAGCTTTGTCATACTGTTAGAGCTGATTATCTTTCTTGGATTCCCTGCAATACCCCTTAATTCAACTTCCTTTCCTTCTGTAGAAAATTTCATGAAAATTTCTTGAAAATTAAAAGCTATTGTACCCAAGGATTGTAGCCATTGGACTCCTAGTACAACATCAGCACCTCCCATTGGAATGGAAAGCATTGGGCTAGTCAATACATATTCTCCCATGGATAGCTTGATATTATGGCACTTTCCAGAGAAATTTATCGTTCCTCCATTTGAAACCATCACTTGACACTCTGGTGCTGGATATTGGAAGCAATTCAATTCTTTTGCTATCTTATAATGAATAAATTGTGGGTACTTCCTGAATCAATCAACACTATTACCTTTTTCTTCTTGATTTGTCCTTCTATCTTGATGGTTTGAGGAGTGGTAATTCTAGCCAATGCATTACAAGATATGGTAGGCATTGGGGTTTTGCACACCTGAAACCTCAAATTTTTAGCCGCTCTTAGCACCCGAGCTTTAACCACCTCAAACCATGTGACTAAGGGCTAGAACCTAGAGCATGGCTCAATAGGTGCTAATGCAACTAGCCTCTGAAATCTAATATTTTTCTATTATAACACTTTTCCTTGCATAATATTACATATGGTCCTTCTTCATCCTGCACTTGGTAGTGTGCTCCTAGAAACAATACAAGCTTGGATATCCTCACAAGTGGATCAATTTGGGGATCCAAGATCCAGTCCCCATTCCCTCCACAATGGAACTGCACCAAAGAATGTCGTGATGGCCAGATAACACTTTTAAACCTTGTGTTAAGTCCCACATCTAGGGATTCAAGATCTGACTCGTTTAAAAGAACAAGTTATACATACACTACTCGACCTACATATTCCCAAATGGATTGAGCATAGAACACTGATGTGGGGCCCACCTTTACCTTAAAATCTATGTTAGGTCCTGGATTTTGGGATTTAGCATTCGATACTTTCTTAAGTGATAAACCACTCCATGGCTCGACCCTTGAATTCTCGAATGTCTAGTGAAATGGAACTTTGACCTAATGGAGCCTTGACCTAGATCTTGCCTTTGATAGAATCGAAATCTAAGTGATGGTAAGGGTGCATGTTGCATGCACCTTCAAATTGTTGAATGTTTGAATGGCCTTTTACCTCTAGACTCAAAAACACAAAAGAAATATGGAAACATTTAACATTTTGAAGCCTTGGAAAATAACCTCCTGGCACAAACCCCAATGCCTACCACATCATCTACCATGTCGTCTTTCAGCCACCTATCATGCTATGTCACCACCAAGTGTCACTTGAAAAAGGGCCACTTAGCTGCCAAAAAATGTTGAATCCACCTGCCATGTGTCATGACAACATAGTTCCATGTCATTACCACCTAGCACCACTTAGATGCCACTGGTACTACCGTCTAGATGCCACCTATGTTGCCACGTGTCAGTTTGACCACCCAAAAGAGTAGAATCCACTTGGCACATGTCCTCACCTTAGGGTGCCACATGATCAACCTAAGTGATGTCAACCACTCTATCAATGCCACCTAGCTCTACGTGTGTTGCGTGTCATATTGGGGTCCACTTTACATTTGGCATTGGGAGATCTAAATTAGTCCATTTTCTTGTGCATTACCTTTTTGCACTCCAGGAGGCTCAAATGTATGAATTCCTTGGTGCATGTATGAATCCAAATAAACGAACATCTTCCTAATTTACATGCATTGGTTGACCACCAAGTGGCCAAATTGTCGGATATCCATTGTCTCATGGAACCATGACCCATCGAAACCTATACTAAGTCTTTCTGAATTCCACCACTTCAAACTTAGGTTTCTCTTCATGCCTAGCGAGCTAGACTAAGTTCCATATACCATTGGAAAGCTCTCTGAGGAGCCTATCTAACCAAGCACTTTTCATGATCATTTGAAAAAGGTACCTGAAGGAAAAATGCCTTCAAATTTAAGCTACTAGGCACATCCAACACTCATTAAACAACCAAGACATCAATGATATCACAAGCTTTGTACACTGTTAATAGACTCAACAGGCTCCCCTTGAACTTGACATCAATGACAACAATTGCCAACACACTCAACAATCTCCCCCTTTAGCGTTACTAGAAACACCACCAAACATTTTTTTTCATTGGTGTCCTTGGGTGTGACTCCTCGTATCAGTCTACTAATTATCCATCTCTATGGCTACTCACTCTTCATCTTCAATGTCCAATTTCTGTGCTCACATTTCATTTCCATTGTTTTCTCACTCTCCCCCTTTGACATCAATGGCAAAGGGTTCTTTTTGCTCAATATCTTCTTTGATTTGAAGTGCCAATGATGTCCTACAATACTAATTCAAGGACAAAGGGTTGATACCAATCGCTAAATTTGTGTTCCAAGGTTGCAAATATTAATATCATTTTTTTTGGTGTACTACTGTACCAAGGCACAAAAGGTTGTTCCAAAAATAGAGACTCTCCCATAATTAGATATAATAGGATACTCACCTTGAATCTCGCCTTGAGTTTACTCCCTTTTCTTCTCTTTGGCATCCTAACATACAATTATCCTTTACATATTTGGATTGTTTCCCTCTTTCCTTGTGAAGGAAACTAGTGAAGAAATGAGGGGGACATCACTCCCAAATTTTGCCTTAAATATTCAAAGTGTTATCTAGAAAGAGGCTTGGTGAATATATCAGTGATTTGTTCCTTTGTTGATATATATTCCAACTATACAATATGATCAACCAACTATTCTCTAAGAAAGTGATACTTTATGGGTGTATGTTTAGTTTTTGAGTGAAGAACATGATTCTTGGATATACTTATAATACTTGTGTTACCACATTCAATGGGAATCAATTCATCATAAGTTACCTTCATGTCTTGTACTATATTCTTCATCCCCAAAATCTAAGTGCAACAAGCTGCAACTACTATGTACTTGACTTCAACTGTGGATAATGAGATGGATGTCTACTTTTTGCTTAACCATGCCACCATGAATTTTAATAGAAATATTCAAAGGGTTATCTAGCAAGGGGCTTCATGAGTATATCAACTATTTGTTCCTTTGTTGATATATATTCCAACTGTACAATCTGATAAACTACCTATTCTCTAAGGAAGTGATACTTTATGGGTATATGTTTGAGTGAAGAACGTGACTCTTGTGTATAGTTATAGCACTACTATTGTCACATACAAGGTGAATTGGTTCATCATAAGTTACCTTCATTTGTATAATGTTTACTTCATCCAAAAAAATTGAGTGCAACATGCTTCAACTACTATGTATTGTGCTCCAACAATGGATAGTGAGATGGATGTATATCTTTTGAATTTCATAGGAAAAACATCACAACTTGTGCTCTTTTTATCATCTACATTACTAGCCATATCAACATCTATGTATGCATTCAATGGAAAGTGTTGACCCTTTAGATGCCACAATCCATAATCCACTGTACCGTTTAGATCCCTAAAAATTCTCTTTGCAACTAACAAATGGCTTTGCTTGGGAGCTAATTGTTATCTTGCTACCAAACCAACAACTTGCATTATGTCTAGCCTTAAGGATACTAGGTACAACAAGTTGCCAATATTTGATCTATCCATTGTTTGATTTACCTTTGGTGACTCATCATCTTTGCTCAGCTTACATCCAATGACCATAGGAGTGCTAACAATTGAACACTCTTCCATTCTAAGTTTTTTCAACAATTCCTTGATGTACTTTCCATGGAATTGAATATGCATATCGTTGGTTGTGTAATATGTAAACTAGGAAAAAAATGAGAGTTCCCTAAGCATATACATCTCAAATTCAACTTGCATTTCAGTGGAAAACTTTTTTCTGAGTAAATTTGCATCACTACAAAAGATTATGTCATCAACATAAAGAATAATGAGTAAAAGATTTTCATTTTGATATTTGATATACAAGTCACTATCAATTGTCCCTCTTTGGAAGCCTCATTGTCGTAGGTGTTTATCTATTGGAATACCATGTACTTAGTGCTTGCTTCGTGAATTTGTCCTCACATGAATCCAGCCCTGATGAAACTTATGTCTTAAACAAAGGACTCAACTTTGAATTAGCCCCCAAGCACATTCCTCTTAGAAAACATAATTTGTTGGGTGGAGGAAGGGATAAAGAACCTAGACGATGAAGTAAAATAATAGGTTAGGTAAGAATTTACATACATCTTGAGAAGAGCCAAACCACCTGTGTGCAACCTTAGCTATAAACATCTTCATGCAACAAAGAACCTAAGGAACAATGATAGCATTGTCGTCTTGAAGGATGAGGAATGCGGGGCTACATTAGCAATGAACAAAGTGGAATACATATCTAAAATGAGGAATCATCTCTACAGTGGTGCAAACTATAAAAGGTTGAATGAGAACCATATTTCCAAAGTAATTTTTTATGGAATTTGATTTGGCTTCCTAGTTTGAGAGATATCATTGATTGAATTAACACATATTTATAAAGTAACATAGTCACACATGCCTTTTGTTTTAGGAATAATATTCTCACTTCAAAGATCATTATAGAGTAAGTATCTTATATCAATGGAAAGTTCTCTCCAATACCTCAAATGGATCTTCAACAAAATTTGATTTCATTAACTATAGAAAAATGTATCAACAAAGTTGCAACAAGATGTCCATTGCTAGATAAATTAAAGAAAACAATGGTTTTGGGTCATCTACGAACCCACAATTATAGGTAAACCACACAAAACCCTTCTCAGGCTTGTCATTACCAACTTGGTTATGTGTTATCCACAAACCCATGATTATGGGTTGTCCACATAAAACTCTTCTTTTCATTGGCACTTAGAACATTGAAATCATGATGGTTATGGGTCATCCACAAACCCACGGTTATGGGTTAACAACACAAAACCCTCCTCTTCATTGGCTTGTGGAATATTGTAATCATGATGGTATATTAAACATATTGAGGTCCCTTTTTTTAAAGAATTTTGGATGAATAGGACCATCATTTTCTAAGGGGGAAAGACTTATCTGAATCATGGGGGGGGGTTAACCAAGCTTTCCACCATTATTGGACATTGTTATGTCCCTATACTACTAGTGTAACCCCTTATTATTATTAGTGCAACCCCCTTATTGTATTATTGTGCCCATATAGTCTCCATGTTGTTATTATTATGCCCCATAGAAGCCCACTATTGTTATTGTTGTGCCCCTACAATATTATTGTTATGTAGGCTCCGATTGTATTGGGACCCCTTAGACTTCCTATATATAGAAAGGAGGTCTTGTCATTTGTATCATCTAAGAATTATTCATTTGTGTAATGTAAAGGAGGTTGCCCTCTTGAAGAGGCTGATTTCTAAGTCATTGATCTATCTTTTCTATCTTTTTGTGAGTTGGTTTCATAACAGACACATCATAGATAACATATTAGTATACATTAACAAAGATCAATCCCAACTGCATGGAACAAGCATCCATTGATCAGATCACAGAGACACATGTTAAGAGAATTCCCCAACAGAGGATCCAACTTTATTAGGTTGTCAAAGCAAGGTAACTCTTGCAACAAGAATAGTGGTTTACCTAAGGCCAAGTTTAGTATCATTTTCCTTATCTAGTTGGGGCACTCAACACATGGAACCATTTCCTCCCAAGGGGGGAGGATTTATCCAAGTGGATATTAGTAGCCAACCCCCTATTCCACTGGCTCAATGCATAGTTCTCCATCTTGGCATTTTTTTTATAACTTTTTGGGTTTTGAACTTCTAGGGTTGTTTTGAGACCCTAAATGATGTTTTCTTAACATTGCAAGGGTCAAGTCAATAGCCATATGTTGTCTTTGGGCCTAATTGAAACGTTATGCAATCATATCATAAAACAAAAGAAAAGATAGATCAACAACTTGAAAATTAGCCTCTTCAATGGGACAACCTCCTTTACATCACATAAATGAACAATTCTTGGATGATTCAAATGACAAGATCTGCTTGGTATATATAGGAGTCTAAGGGGTCACAATATAATTAGAGATTACATAACAATAATAATGTAAGGGCGCAATAATAACAATATGGGGGGCTACATGGGCACAACAAAAATAATAATGGAGCTATACTAGTATTATGGGGACCTAACATGCCCCTTTTCTTCAAAAAAAGTGTTGTCCTTAATGCTTGAGTAGTTCTTGATGCTTTTGTATAAAATTCTAATCCTCCCATGTGGAATCTTTAGCAGGAAATTTCTTCCACTTAATGAGATATTCTTAAATTGATAGATTTCTTAGTTTTCGGGTTCTTTTTTCCATGACTGCTTCAAGCTCTAATATGATTTTTCCTTCCCTGTCAAGTTCTGACAATATGTTTTGAACTAGAAGCTTGTACTCGATAACCTTCTTTAAGCATGAAACATGGAAAATTGGGTGTACTCGAGAAGATGTAGGCAGCTCCAATTTTTACGCAATAGTACCAATCTTTTACAACACCTTGTAACAAAACCATAGTACTTGGGTGATGATTTATTATCCTTCTTCACTTGCTTGAGGGAAATTTGTTTGTATGGTTGTAGCTGTAAAAATACCCAGTCGCCTACCACAAAACTTCTTTCACTGCAATGTTGATCTTCCTGTTGTTTCATTCGATGTTATGCTACAGTGAGGTTATCTTTTAAGAGTTGGAGAACTTGTTGTTGATGCTCAATTTAATCTTCCACTACTTGAAACTTATAATTTTATCTTAAAGATGATGTGATGGATGGTTGATAATATCCATAAAGTTCCATTAATGGGGTCATTTTTGTTGCAATATGGAAGGAAGTGTTATACCACCATTCCGCCAAAGCTAACCACTTTACCCATTGTTTTTGTTTATGAGATACAAAGCAATGAAGATATCTTTCCAAACATTTGTTCATTATCTCAGTTTTCCCGTCAGATTGAGGATGATTAGAAGAAATATGATCTAATTGAGTACCAAGGCAAGAAAATAATTCCATCCAAACATTTCCAGTGAAAATGGGATCTTTGTCACTTACAGTAATCTTTGAGTTTCCATGTAGCTTTTGAATTATTTCCATAAATGTAGTAGCAATTGTACTGATGAGCCCTAGTATTTCACCAAGGATGTTGCAACTCCCAAGGGCTCCTCAACTTAAATTATCAACCTGGGGTTCGTGCAAACTAAGAGGTGAAAATGCTATATGCATAGCAGGTTAGGTTCTACTCATGTCACTCTTGTTGGAAAATCATAAAGGCAATAAAGATTTTCTTGTTCTTGATAATTACTTGTGATGTTTCTTATTATTATTATTATTTATATCTTCTTTCTTTTATTCATCAAGCAATTGCCAAAAGCAGCAACACATAAAACAATAGACAAAAGATGTAGGCACATGCCAGGGAAAAACCCCCTCGAGGGGAAAACTTAATCAAGACAATTCTTCCTTTCAATAGTATTCTTTGAGACTCTTCACCTTAGACTAAGAAAATAACTTCCCTCCACACCAAGTCAACCTCCCAGAGCTTTGACCTCTTCCCAGCAACTTCGACTATGCAACAACTTACGGCAAAAGGCGGCTTCCAGCAACAGTGGAACTTGGAAGACTTCGATCTCCCAATCCAAGGCAAAAAACAGAGAGAGAGACACACCAAAATTTCAATTTTACTTGTCTCCTTAGACTTCCCCGGACTCACACTCACTTCAGCTTCCCGACAATAGACTTTCCCAGCTACAAGAGAACTTCACACTTCTGCCCAACAACAAGATATTTTCACAATTCTTCCTAGCTACAAGAGAATTCGAACTTGATGAGAGAATGATGCTCCAAATGAATTCGACGTGCTTCCTTTTATAGGCTTCTTGTGGGGTCGAATAGGGTCCTTAGGCTGACATGGTGCGAAGGTTACATAATTCATATTTGACTCAATACTTAACCTTTTTACATGATTCAAAGGCCCAAGAAGGGTCTCTTTAAATGTAGAATAACTCTATAGACTCAGAATAAATCCTAGAAGTCCACAATGGGGACTTTGACCTAAAACATGGTGACCCAAGCATGAAACCTGTGCTTTAATAAGTCACAATAGTAATAATAAAATTTATTTTCTTTATTCTTTTGACAAGTACATTACATAATGACTCAAGTACATTATTGAAGACCGAACATAGTTACATTTTCCAACACTCCCTCTTAACTATGGAGGTAATCATAATGTACAAATACAATGGAAGTGTTAGTTCTAGTCTTCGCAGCCTGTCACCAGGGATCAGCATGAGCTCTTACTATGTTTGGTTTTGTTAGATGTTTTGCACATGATGTTCAGAAAAAAAAACATGTCACAAGTGTGTCCATCAGAAGAATATCGGAAAAATATTTCCAACGGTATATCACACTCCCGTAACCGGCTCCCGGATTAGAAGATATGATCAAAATGAACTGGTTATGCATGTTTTGAAGTCAGTTGCTGCACACAATGACAAGTTTAGTACAAAATCAGTTTTTGAAATAATGGTAAGGAATTTTTCAAAAGTGAAAGAGGATTTTGTTAATCACATACCAAATAACAAAAACCTCCTTCATTTTATGCACATGTACTACTATGTGGGAGATATACAGTGATATTTTGAGCCTACATTAAAACAAAGCAAAATTTTCATATTTTTTACTGTTTTAGTCATTTTAGTGCGGGACCATTTTACATCAGATGGAAAGTAATTTTGCAAAACCCAAGGATTTTTTTGTTAAGCACGAGCCATATAAAAAAAACCTCTTTCAGTTTATTCACAGGTGTCATGGATTGGGATATGTGACTAGATATTTACAACTCATTTTCACAGATTTAAATTTTTAATGATTTTCTGTTTTAGAGATGATTTTGTGGAACATATTGCGAGCTATTGGAAACGAATTTCAAAAATTTGAGAGAGGTTTTTCTCCAAAATGACCTTATCTATAAAAACCTCTTTCAGTTTTGTAACAGGTGCTATGGTTTAGGAGATACGAGTTCATCTTCAACACCTATTTTCAGAAATTCGGCCCAAGTTTAATGTAACTAATTCTATTTTGAAGAAAATGGTTGAGCTCAATCCCTTTGTACAAGGATGAGAAAATGTATATATTTTATGAATTTTATAGTGTAGGGGTTGGATTTTGGTAGAAGGTTGGATACTTGGGATTGCTTGGCACTCTATTGTACATTTCATTTCTGCAATTTTGGCAAAGGAAAGACCAGGGTTTTGCAACACTTGTTGGGATCCATGTGGCTCTATGTTTTGATGGTGTGTTTCTCTATGTATTTTTAAGTTCATTGATGTTTATGTGTATCATTTTCCCTTCTCTTTTCTTCTGAAATTAAACAAATGAGTGATTGAGGTAGAATTCATTGGACTACTTTGCTCTGCCTTGAAATTTTGTTTAATTTTACATGTTTTCATCTGTTTGAGGAGGACTCTTGAGACCCTCTTGCTCTACTTAGCTCCACACCAGTCTGATCCACCCATTCATTCAATCCAAAGCATCAAAACGATTGCCTTCCTTGCCCCAATCAGAACTCTGCAAAAACTAGGCCTCATCCCCGGACCCAAAATTTGCCTGTCCCTTTTTCCAACAAAACCCCCAAAAACTCAAATAAAAAATTTGCACTTTCATACCTAGCCTAAGATCAGTTGTTAAATCAGTCATCTCAAGCCCCATCGATTATCTTTCGCTGAGATTGACCCAGAGAGAGCCCTCTCCTGTCCTTGTAGGGCTAGCTACAAGGCTGAGCGTGGTTTGATGTGGACCTAGAACCTTGTCTTTTCAGCCTGAGGCAAATCTAGGCTGTAACAAGAAGATCTCAAACTATATGAACCATGAAGAAATTTAGGCACCGTAATGCCATGGACTAGATTCCTGACCAGGGAAATCTAACCAAACAGTTACTCAATAGTTTAGGCACCGCAATGCCATGGACTAGATTCCTGACTAGGGAAATCTATCGAGGTGGGACTAAGATGGACTCAAGCTTTCATCCCCTCTAGGTACCATCAATATTACTTGCTAACCATCAACCCAAAAATCCAGATGTGTATCCAAAATAGAGGTCTTTGATCAACACCACCTTTCCAACTTCAAACATCAACACAACGTGTCAGCAAGATGTCTTCCCAGGCAATGATTCACTCACAAAGCCTCAATACCCCTTGATCCAAAAGATCAAAAATGACCAATCTCTCCCAATCAAAATGATTGGTAACTAGCATGCTATCAAATCCTTCGAGAGATTCACCTGTACAAACACAACCCTAATCAATAATATACTTTCACATGTACATAATCAAATACAAACCTCTAAGGTCTTTCAGATAACTTGATGTTGCTTCTCAACTTTCCATAGTAGGACTATCAACCGAATTTTTGATAGAATATTCATTAATCATATGTTTTCCTTCCTACTTCTCATGTAGCAACATATCCTTCGAAATTCATTCTTCAATTAACATCAAGCTATGCCCTCCCTCTCAACTAGGAGGCACATTTTTATCCGAAATCCCTCTTAATCTTAGGGAGATCTCTTCTATTCATGCTTCCTCCGGGAAATCATATTCTTATTTTTGACATTGTAGAATATTTCTTGGCTTCCAACCATTTCATCAGAGTTATCATCATCCCCATCATGCTTATCACATCAATTAGCATCTTCACCAAGTTTAGATTGTATACCTGCACAACTTCAATAACAAGTACAACCAAATCTACATAAGCATGATGTTAGCAATATCAAAATCACGGAAGCATTTCAAATTTATACATATCAAATACCCAAACTTGATTACAAACAAGAGACATATACTCTTCAACATCTTGCTAGGGACTTTGTCATACATCCTAGACTAATTTATAATAACTTTCATTCCATCTGGAGTTTTAATATCCCTTCCAAAGGTATGACACACCTTCTTCCAACATATAGCAAACCCTAGAAACAATTCACAAATACAGATCTATAAAGTATCTAACAATCTTTCAAAACACATATGTTAGACTTCTCATTAGGGATCCATACAACTCCTAGATTTTATACAAAAGAATCAATCACAGCTTAGTCATTAATCTGATCAGCTTTCACTAGGGTTAGTTCCAAATCCCTAGATTTTCAATCAACCATCAAATAGTCACTAACATGACCAGCTACCACTAGGGTTAGTTTGCAAACCCTATATTTCTGAGCAATCATCAAACTCAACCAAAAATTCAAATTTCAACAATCTCTTCATAAATCTTAAATTATCATATAATCAATATTCATCAGAGGTTTCTACTTTAACTAAGGTTCAACTCCAAAACCCTAGAATTCCATTTCCACAAATTAAACAATCTTACACAAATCTCAAATCATCATAATCCAGATATTTTACTTTGACTAAGGTTTAACTCCAAAACCCTATAATTCCACAATCTTAGCAATTCATTAAATACATAGATCTCATATTGTATATTTCACACTAGACAATGTTACTATTAGGATTTAACTGCAAAACCCTAGATTTCTCATTTTTAACAATCACTTAACAAATTTTAGATCGTTATATCACACATACTAGACAATTTAACTTCACTAGGGTTTAGCTATAACACCCTAGATTTCTAGATATCATCATTCTAGAATTTCATACAAGGACTTCCATTAAATCCTAAAACTCATGACCATTAATGACTAGGTCAACACACATATCTAGGAATTCATAATCATACATAAGCACATCATATGTCGAACAACATTAATCCATTTGACCTAGGTCAACATAGGATTTCAATCTAAAGGACATATATATACATGCCTAGGTTTCATCAACATGCAAATATATATCATGTGTTAATCAAACCCAACTTCACAACGACATCAAATAAGAGTTAGACACACAATCATCTAGATTATACTAGGGTTTGATTAGACAAACAAACACATACCAAGGGAATCATTTCTAAGACAATATAAGGGTCTTGCTTACACATTCCACCAAACCCTAATGAGCTAGGGTTCCCATGTAGAACACACATTCCACAAAACCCTAATGTGCTAGGGTTCCAATGTAGGAACATATCAAACCCTATATTTCTAAAACTTTAAAGGTTTCGGGATTTTAGACCTTATCACTCAATCCTAACAAGTTAGGATGTCCCGATCACATCAAAATCCCAAACATGACATCATGAATAAAACTTCAACTAGAATTTCACAATATCCCCAATCAACTTAGGGTTTCATATATTCACAATAGCATACCCTTTGGTTAGGGTTTTCTAGAACTTGCCTAGGGTTCTACATAGTCAATAAAGAGTATGAGAGGTGTGAGTAGATTTATCAAGAGATGAGTCACCCAAACAAGGATCACTAAGATTCAAAATAGCTATTCATAACAAAGTTAGTAATAGATCATCAAATGAATAATCCTTTCAATCATTGTATTTAAAGAATACCTTTGTTTCTTGACTAACCTTGTCTTGAGAGATCCTCCTTCTTGTAGATGTTTTTCCTAATCAAGACAATAGAGGGAGAAAGGTGATTAATATTTAATATAATCAAGACTGAATGAGTACGTGAACCCAAAAATGAAAAGACATGAAATAATTATCTTCACAAAGAAGGTTCCCACGATATCTTCTTTAGTCATCTTCGTAGTCGTCAACCCATTCTTAAAACTTGATACTTGACCAATGTTCTTAATAGTGAACAACTTCGACAAGGCTTCATACATCTCCTGAGCATGATCAATGTTGGCTATGAATGGGACAAGATTTTCCTTTATTCCTTCTGCAATCAGAGTCATGGCCACCAATTCTAAATCCCTAAATTTCTCTTTGTCGATATCACTCGCTTCTTCTCTAGGCTTATTTACATTTCCTTTTACCAAGTCCAACACCTTTTTCTTCTTGAGGATTAGGTCAATCCTCTTCTTCCAAGATTTGAAGTTATATTCTCTTTCAAGTTTTTTCTCAACCTTGATTGAGTTAGACATCTTCCTTGACTATAATGGACTCCTTCCATGAGATAGTACCAATGAATGGATCAAGTGGTTGAGACTGCCTTTTTTCTTCATTTTTCACCAAAGCTCTGATACCATGTTGGAAAATCAGAAAGGTAGTAAAGATTTTCTTGTTCTTGATAATTACTTGTGATGTTCTCATTATTATTATTCTTTATATCTTCTTTCTTTTGTTCATCAAGAAATTACCAAAAGCAGTAGCACATAAAACAATAGACACAAGATGTAGGAACATGCCAGGAAAAACCCAGTCAAGATAATTCTTCCTTTCAATAGTATTCTTTGGGACTCTTCAACCTAGACTAAGACAATACCTTCCCTCCACACCAATTCATCCTCCCAGAACTTCGACCTCTTCCCAGCAACTTCGACTATGCATCAACTTACGGCAACATGCAGCTTCCGACAACAGTGGAACTTGGAAGACTTCAATCTCTCAATCCAAGACACAAAACGAAGAGAGAGAGACACCAAAATTTTGATTTTCCTTGTCTCCTTAGACTTCCCCAAACTCGCACTCACTTCGGCTACCCGCCAATAGACTTTCCTAACTATAAGAGAACTTCGCACTTCTGCCCAGCAACAAGATATTTCCTCAGTTCTTCCCAACTACAAGAGACTTCAAACTTGATGAGAGAATGATGCTCCAAATCAATTCAATGTTATTCCTTTTATAGGATTATTGTGGGGTCGAATAGGGTCCTTAGGCTGACTTGACATTCCCTTAGGCCGACATGGTGTGGAGGTTACATAATTCATATTTGACTCAATACTTAACCTTTTTACATGATTCAAAAGCCCGAGAAGGGTCTCTTTAAACGTACAATAGTTCTATAGACTAAGAATAAATGCTAGAAGTCCACAATGGGTACTTTTACCTAAAACATGGTGACCCAAGCATGAAACCCATGCTTTAGTAAGTCACAATAGTAATAATAAAAGAATATTTTCTTTATTCTTTTGACAAGTACATTACATAATGACTCAAGTACGTTATTGAAGACCAAACATAGTTACATTTTCTAACAAACCTTAGTCATGAGATCAAATCGAGGTGTTTAGAGAGCACTCCTTTAACTAAATACAAAGAGAAAAACATGTCACAATTGCAAGGAGAGGAACATGATTCTAACTACAAAAGTGAACGTGCCATTCAATATATGTAAATGTTGAATTGAAATTGAATGAAAGGAAAAAGGCTAGTCTAGTTGCAGAAGTAAACCATGTTATTCTATTTATAGACCTAATCAATGTAACAACCTAGTTTCATGAATGGTCTATCTATTTGCACTTGCTTGAAAATGTTAAATTCAACCTGCAACATAATTATGAAAAAATTGCTAATTCTAATTCTGTTTGTTGTATTATGTTTGCAGTGAGGAGAAAATGGGGTTGGAGTAGTCTTAGAATCTTCCCGGATCATGAAATAAAGGCTTGTGGTCCATTATTCAACTTCAATACCCAAGGGTCAAAATCTGGAGCGAATCTGGTTGAAGAAAACAATGCTACAAGAAGTGCTACGGGAGACCCTTGTATTGCTATAAGAGACCCTGCTTTTCTCTGGGAGGAGGTACGAGAGATTTTTTAGGACAGGAATGGTGTCTTAAAGGTAGAATAAGGTGGATGAAGGTAGAAGAAGGTGAGTGAAGGGTGTGGGAGCCCCTTATCCAAGCCTAGTACCCCTTAGAGGTCTATCTTGCACCAAAGTTTGTGCCCATGGTGTCCTCCATTTACCTTAGCAGAGTGATCTCGATGGCAAAGTTTGGAGGCAATGTGAGGTGTCTAGGAGGGAGATGGAGTGGCCTAGGTGGATGTAGAAAGGTGTTCCCACCCCTGCAGGTCAACACAATCCCTACAAACCAGTCAAACACATGCATCAAATAATCATTATTACAACAAAGTAAATTAACATGGAAAAGATGAGTCGTAATTTTTTTTAAATCTACTATACCATACAACACAACTCAAATTGCCAAACCAATGCTGCTAACTTCTAAGTTGCAGAAACTAAACATGCAGAAGGATTGCAGTCCAATACTTAACAATTTCCAAGAAATCATAAACACATATTTTTGGGTTGTTATTGTAGATCTTCCAATCACTCTTCCCACAAGAGAGGTGATAGGAAAACCTGCAATCACAAGTTTTTATGATATAATACCTATTGAAACAAAAAGAATTGCAATGACTTGAACAAGAACAAGGAAGAAATACAAGAGAGGGACTAAAGCCTCTGGGTTGGGCCCAAACCCAAGGGTTTCATCCCTCCAAAACTAACTCAGATGCAGACCAATAGTGAACTTCTCATTAACAGAAAATAAGAGTCACATACATCATATGAAATATGAGAATAACAATGTCAAGCACTAGGCTCTTAGTAGCTACTCCTAGTTGCAAAAAAAATTCAAATCCTAATGAGCCTTTTGGCTGGTTTATTTATACAAAAAGTAGTTGAGGACAACTCCCTTGAAAATAGGAGTGATTCCCTCCAAAATATCGATATTTTTGGATCTGGTTCCCTTTGATCTTCACATGTACTTGGAGTTCCTCGACTGCTAGTGAATTTGAGTTGTTGGTGAGGATTATTTGATCTCAAGCCGAGTTGGAGAGTTAATGAGGTGGACAAGCCTCCTATATTCTCTCTAGTTGTCTCCATCAAGCCCCTACATAGTAAATATCTCCAAAAATACTTCTTTTTCCTACATATTAATCACATTAGGCCATGCAATATGAAAAACACCCTTTAGTCTTCTCACGAAAGATATTATAGCTAAAAATGTGAATTAATGTGAGAAAATGAGAGTTTTAAGGGCTGGAGGATAGGACAATGAACCTCAAAATATGCCTATTGACTTCTATGTTTGTCTATTCATTTTTCTCTTCTACCTGGTTTCTTCTTTCTTGTAGGCCCAACAATAAAGCAAGACTGAGTTTGAGTCTTATCCACTGGATCTTAAACCTTTGCATGATTCTCTTGTATGATGGGGTTCTCTCCAAGGCATTCCTTAGTCTTTTGGGGGTGTGATACTCTCTAATTTTAAAACTGTGAGGCAGGGCATGTCATCCATTTTGGAAAACCTGTAAAATTTCTATCCCCAAAACCCTAAAGGTGTCCTCTAAATGTAGGATGGGTTTTTCTTGGGTGACCATGTACCTAAGTGTTAATTCAGGATCAGAGGAGACTAGATTGTGGTTGTTGATGACAACCTTGGGATCACTAATTCTGCTCTGATGTACAAGGGCTCTTTTTCTTCTTTTTCCATCACCCCTTTTGCTTCTTCAGCCCTTGTTTCCTCATGGGTCAACCAGGAGGCTAATGCCATCAATTGCATGTCTCCCAATATTGAGTTGGGGTCCCAGAAATTCATGTATGTGAGGATCAAATTGTGCATGTAACACTCAACCAATTTGGCTTTATCCTCAATACTTGCCTTTTTGCAAAATTCAATGAACTTTTTGTAGCCTTGGAAAGGTAAGGGGCCATGTTCTGCAAGTATATTTATCTGGAATTATAGCCACTGCTCCTTGAGGAAAATGGCATAGGATTTGGATGGTTGTATGGCTTCCATAGATAAACTTCTCATAGTGGCAAGTTGTGCCTCTTTTTCTTACAGCTTCTCTCTTAACCTTTTGTTTCATGCCTGTAATTGCTACCTCATGAATGACTCCCTTAGTCTCAAGTCTTTCAATCCCTTTCCCATTTCATTTATTTTCTCCTCCATGAGGCCCGCATCTTCTACTTTTTTGGATTTTGCAATTTGCATCCATCTATGTGTTATGCCTCCTTCCTTCTCCAACTCAAAGAAGAGTGGGATAGAAAATTTCTCAAGTATAATAATTCCTCCCTCAATAAATTTGTAGTAGGGTGCTAGGTTGGGTTATGGATCAGGCTCCTAGAGTTCTTCGATGCCTCTTTCCTCTTCTTTTGGACTAGTTGCCTCTTCATGTAGTATCTCTTATTTCTCCTATAGCAGCCCATGTTTCTCCTGTAGCAGCCCATGTTTTCCTATATTAGCCCCTGTTGCACCCATAACTCCTTTGTTTTCTCCTTTAGCTCTTCTATTTCTCCTTTTGCCTTATCCTAGTGCTCTTCCTTGTTTCAAAGTACAAGGGGCCTTGTCTTGGATTCCTCCTTTTGGGCTTGACTGGTGTGCCCAATGCGTCCAATGTTACAACCACCTCTTGCTCTATGATTCTTGGTAAGAGGCTCATTTTTTCCCCTTATCTCTTTTTCCCTTAATTCTTTGAGGGCTCCTCAGGGTATTCTTCCTCTACATTTTGTTCCTCTTCCTCTTTTTCCTTTTCTTTTGCTTCCTGCTTCTCTTCTTCCCTACCTCCAGTACTAGAGGCTAGTATTTCTTCTTACTGTGTGGAGATTAGGGCTTGTGTTTTAATGAAAATATCGCTATCCATATCTAAGAAGTCAATCCACAACACAGGGTTCCTTAGGTGGCTCAAGGCTTCCATGAAAATTAGCTTGATGAGGCCATGATGGGCAATGTGTTGGTGCTTCCCTTCCCTCACCTTTTGGCTCATCTCAATGATGAAATGTAAGAGGAAATATGGGATACTGAGTCTTTTTGGAATGGGTAACTCTGTTTGGAACCTTAGATCATAGAGCAGCCTAAATTGATAGGCATAAATAATGCTCAACTTCCCCTCACAGAATATGTATTTGAGGATGTGATAGGAAACTTCATCCTAAGGATAAGGGAGGCTTTCCCTTATTACTCCATTTTTATATCCCATAGGATTGTCTCCACGGAGGAAGAAGTTTTTCCCAGTTGTAACACATATTGCCTTATCTTCCTTTCTCCATCAAAGTCCTAAGAGTCTGGTGGTCACTCTACTTATAAGTTCTACGCTCAAATGGATTGCAAGTCCTCTAATAATAGTAGTGGCTCTATTTTCTCCCCGAGAGATGAGAGCCATGGAAAATTATTGAGTTATCTCATCATAATATCACTTTAATAGCTTAAAGAACCCCATCCACTAATGTCTCAGGAAAATGTCCAGAACAGGGGGATGTTGATAGATTTTTTTTGTGTCTATGGGTTCTCTTTTATTGAAACCTCCCCCCCATTGTTCATACTGCTCCTTCTCAGAGTTATTTTGGGTGAATTTCAATTTTGGCCTCAGAGGAGTCTCGGGTGCAGAGATGGTGTCAAATTTCCCCTTTTTTTAACAGAGGAGGAGAAGGATGCTAATTTTTCTAAAAAAAACAAACTTTTCTCTATCCCTATCTTGCCTTCTCATATAATAAATTTCAAAGGAAACTACTGCACAATTTTTTGCTACAGGATACCCGATTCAAGCATAATTCTTCATTCAGGTGTATGGGAATTAGAGAGGGAGGAGGCCACTTACTCTTTTCAGGATGACTCTCTTATGTGCATGAGGGTTTGAAGACAATCTCTGGTGGTTTTGGCTCCTTTTCTCCCCTTAATTCTCCCTGTAGCTTCCTCTTTGTGCTTCTTGTAGCAATTCGTGTAAACCTACAAAACTCACTCAGTAGAAACTCGGTGGAACCCTAGGTAGTCTATGGTAGTGTTAAGCCGGACAAATCCCTCTTTCAGACAAGAGAGATCTCCCTAGATCCTTGACGGAAACTAGAAACAAGCAAGACAATTGAACTAAACCTTTCCCTAAGTTGAACTTGTTTGAATTATAAGAATTAAAGCTAATGGATGATCCTCTTACCTATTTCACGAAATGCTCGATGAAGATCCCTTGTTGTGATTCGATGTAGCTCTTCAATGCTTGATAAGACCTGTAAACATCGACCATAAAAGGATCAAAAGCACATGTGATATAATAATCCAAACAACTTAACCTAATGATCAAGGAAATTAGGAATTGAATTTTCCTTAATAAACATTATAAACAATTATAAACCATTCATTGTTCCAATAAGACAAATCAATGGGAGAAAGCGTTCATTTTTATTAATCAAAGATTAAGAAGAGCCTTACAACCTTTGCCTTGATGTCGTGAGGTCCCTCCCAAATGCATTCAATCTCCTCCTTAGATGACAATCTTTCTAATCTCAAACTAACAACATAAGTTTGTCTTCTGAGTTCTGACCTCCTCAATCCCTCTATCCTCTAGTCATTTTATAGGCCAAGAGGAAGAAGTTTCAGATCCAAAAGGGGAGGATGAGACTCCTTAATTGAGGGATTAAGTTTCCATGAGAAAAGGGATTAAGATGCATCATCTAAGGGTTATAGTTCGAATAGTCATCACCTGAAAGCTTTTAGTTGGAAAATATTTGACCAACTATGTTTCTAAAATGTACTTTTTATTTTTACTTTCTTGAATTCTCCTGCGCGGGTTTATAGTGGCAGATAGAGCACAACTCTACGATGTTCTCAAAGTTAATTCCAGTGAATGCGTGGGAAACTCTAGAAAAAATAGCGTAGGTGGAACTTAACAATATGTGATAGCTATTTTCCCCAAATTTCTCATATACTTCAAGATATTTTGGATTGTTTAGCTTCTGAGGGAGCTGGTTCAAACATGTTCATGGATGGTAAAAAGCCCCATAAACTAATCAAGTGTCATAGAGACAAATTGACATGTAACATATTGTGCCTAAAGTGCAATCTCTGTAAAATTAGTTTAAAAGATTGAAGCGCTTTATCATTCCAAGGATCGGATCAGAGGCAATGGTCGAAAACCTGCAAGGAACATTCAAGGATTATGATGCAAATATGTATCAAAAATCATCTTTGAGATAGGCATTCCCATACTCAGAGTAAAGCGAACTCAATGAACAAGCATGGAAAAACCAAAATCATATAGATGGTAGACATAGCATGGACGCAGCCGGCTATCTAGATAATCATGAACATAAAATCTCCTCGCAACCTGAATTGATGAAACTAGATCCAGGGTCTTAATCTCCATCTCTTGATCCACAATACAAATCTAACCATGTGAGTGAATGTTTCAAAGTTGAACGTGGCAGAAACCACTTGATTACTGGTCAATGATGTGAACCGTTAACAAGCGCGAGAGAAAACACCAATAATGATAATGGTTGTCAAGGCACTTCCAGTACAATCTATGAAGTGTGAATAGGTGATCTGAATTCGAACACTCATAGAATTATTTGATCGAAGGCCAATGATGAGAACCTGTCATCGAAAGCGAGAAACCTCCCATTAAGGCATGCATGCTTCAAGGTATTGAAGGTTTCTATATCAAATTCCTAGATACTGAGTTGAAGTCAATAGGAAGCAACCCATTGTAGGAAATCTTACGAGATGAAACATAAAGTCAAGTTTTGAAAATAGTTTGCAAGGACTGAATTAAGGATGGCTGACGCAATTGAAGGCTAGAATTTTCAAAGGGATTTTGAACTGAGGTTGAACTTCTCTTGAACACATAACGACATGAAAATTGACTTGGTAGCATTTGACTTGACGATAATACCAAAAACCATGAAGACTTTCAAATGAGGTTCGATTAATTGTAAGACAAATGGATTTCCCAACTCAGACATGAGTGTGACAGAGTGTTGTGTTCAAGAGCGACTTGCTACCTTCAAAAATGATAATGTAAAATGGACAATTTTCCCCAATTTCCCCCCACCATTACTGGTAAGTACGTCTTTATTTTTTTACAAGATTGAGGAGGATAACATAAATAAGGTCATCCTTTGGATGAGTCCATTGAAGTATTTTTAATGAGCCCTAAGAAGGAATGGTTCAGTCCTGTTATGCTTAATAGGTCTTATACTATTTAGTTTTTACGAGTCCAATAAAGGAGTAACTCGATGTTGTTTTCTTTTAAGAGTTTGAAAAAGACACAAAAAGGAAACTCATTTAGTTCTTTTACTGTAAAATTTTAACGAGCCCGGAGAAAGTAAAGCTCAGTGTTTTTCAATTTTAGAGAGTCAAAAGAAAAACATAAGTAGACTCCATCAAGTTTTTTTCATAAGTTTTAGTCTCTTGGGTTCGAAAAAGGATAAAATAATACAAGAGAGAACTCTATTGACCATGTTCGATCAACGTATACCTTTTTTGTAAATAGTCCTAACTCAGTCTGTAAAAGGGGTAAACTTATACTGAGTGGACGGTTGTTCATTTACTTTTACGAGTTCGAACAAGCAAGTACTCGACAATCTTTTCATTTTAAAAGAGTTTGAAAAGGGCTTAAAAGAGGACTCCATGATTTTCTCTTTTCGTAATTTTTTAAGAGCATGAAAAGTGATAAAGTCTACTAAATAGTCAAAATGATTCATCCTCGCTCTATAACCTATCCTGCACATTTAAACTCAATAAATCATCATAATTGCTCAAAAATGTCATTTCCCCTCTCAAAAGGTTTTAAATATAAAAAATAATATTTTTTAGCTTCAAAAAACCCTATAAAAGTGGGAATGGTAAATTATTTTCACCATTTTCATTTTTACCATTTGAGAGCAGAGAGAGGAGTTTTTACCACCAGACTTCTAGGATTGATTCCAAGCTAACCGATGGACGAAATCGTGCACCGCTTCTTCCAGGTAGAAGATCTCTCCTTAACTTAGCTTTTCATCTGTTTAAAATTTCATTTTAAGCTTCCAATTATTTTTTTGGGGCAAAAATATGTTTAAAATGCACCCTCATCCCTGCATTATTTCTTTTCAGTCGAGCCTGCGCAGGCCAATAAAATTTTTCATATGGAAAATCACAACCTGCACGTAATTTTATTGGAAAAATCTACGCAACTGCACCCTGTCCGTAAAACGGCAGCTGCATAAGCTGTAAAGGTTTATTTTTAAACAAGTTTTGGGCCAAAAAAACATGAGATGGCTTTCCAAAATGATTCTAATCCTTTTAAAATGGTCATTTCAGGTCAATTCAGAGCTCAAAATTGGAGTGGAGGGAAAGAGAGCATGAAGCCAAATATTTGGCAAAACGGCCACTATGCAGGCTCTAAGAACTTGTGGCCTCCTGAAATATTGGCTCATTCCTGGGATGAAAGCTCAAGTAGATTTGATGACATGGCTGGTAAGAACATAGAATGTCGAGGAACAATGTTTTTTTTTATCATCGATCATCGTGTTACCATTGACGCCCATGAGAACTATTTCTTGATTGGGTTGTCTCATCGGAGAGTCGACATTTCATCATTCAGACAAAGGATATGAGGAGATACTATTGATGGGTATCTATGGTGCTTTTGCAGGAGTGCACCACCCAGAGATGGCATAATTGTTATCCATACCATCAAGCTCTTGCCCCCAAGGACCATTAATTTCACTGTTAGCAAACTGTGTGGCAGTGTTTCCCTTCATTTAGCCACACAGGAACAGATGTAGATGACCGTGGAATGCTGGGAATCCACAGTGTTCAACTGGTGTGAGGCAGTGGTGGTGAACATGAAGGGCCAGTTGACTAGATGCAAGAATGGAAAACTGAAGAATTTTGGTTATGGTGCCATTCTTGTTGCTTTTTCCCTAGAGAGGATTCCTATTCTCCGGCCACAACAAATTCTAGCAGATGAGGAGGGGCATAGGGATCTACGCATGATGAGGTGGGTTGCATTGATGGCACGCCGTGAAGGTGATGGACTAGTAGTGAGGCATATTCCATATTTTTTTGACTGGTTAGGCTAGTAGACTGTTATGATTGAGGACTTTTTGTATCCCGGAATGGATTACAGAGGTGATCCTGATATTCCACTTCCAACAGGAACTTAGTGGGGTGATCTAGGTGAGAAATTTTCATCTTGACATATTTCCAAATTTTTAATTTTTATATGTTTTTCTCTTCAAAGGCCAATTATCTGAAATGTATGTGCAGAAGTGGGCCCAATCCGACCAGCAGGGCTGAAGCAACTATGATAGCTAACCTGGGGGCAGAGGATATCTTGAAAGAGCTGGAACACAACCTTGAGAGGTTGACTTCAAATATCCTAGAGACTGGGACAGATGACATTCCTCGCACCTATCAGAGACATGTAGTTGGGGTTCCAAGGCCACTTAGACGTTTGCTGCATCGAGTTGCTCATGTTATCATTTGCTATCACGAGTGTCGTCATGCTTAATTGTTCTAGTTTCTAGGACCACATTTTGATTTTCGGTGATAGAATATTTAGAAAATAAAAGGCCACGAGGCCTTATGTCCTCGGATGACATATTTTGTAGACACACACTTTTCTGCAAACTCTATTTTAATGAAAAACTACTACTTTTGCCTATTGTTTATCTTGATCAATGTATGAATATTGTTTTTAATTTACAAATGTTGCAAATGTCTATTTAACACATGATTCGCCAATGCATCTGTCAATGTGTTTAAATATCTCGGAATGTGTTGATATTCGATATAATCAAATTGCCTTTCCAAAAGACGGACCCATAAAAACACTCTTAACATTGTTGGACTCCTTACTGTATAGACATCGTTTAAATGTAATACCACGAGCTGTGAATCTAACCTAATGATCAAACGCCGGATACCAAATGTGATGGCATCAACTAATAGCTCAATGATTGCGCTATATTCCATTATGTTGTTTGTTGTTTGACCGAGACATATTCCATGAATAGATACTAGCTCATCACTAGGTGAATAAATAACCCAGGGTGCGGAAGATAAATTATGAGTACTACGACTAGCGCCATAAACAAAGCTAATGTAAGTCTGAGAAAACATTGACATCTGCAATCAAGTGTAAAATGAGATAAGCGGGAGAAGTAGTAGAAAATGTGAAAAACATTAACTACCACACATACCTAAAAAATGGTAAACAATGTACAGAACTCCACCTTAATTTTATGCATAATATTTCTTTAGGTAAAGACCATTTCTGAGCTTTCCCAAAGGAATACCACCGTAATCAACCAGCTCATAGGCTCCTTTAGCTAATATGAATTTAATGATATAAGGGCCATGCCACATGGGTTTGAACTTTCCCGCGCCTAACTTGTCATGAAATTGATCATAAACTAAGACTAGGTCACCTTCTGAATATGAACAAGGATTAACGTTTTAATCAAACTGAACTTTGACACTTTTTTGTGAGCCTCGCTAGCTACTGTGCCATCACGGCAATGGTGCCAAAATGTTTAGTCAATTAGTGTCCTAAATTTCTTGCATGAATTATCAACCGAGGTTTGTAGACTCATGAAGTGTGATGCACTATATGTGCTTAGTTAACTTTTCTCTTACTTTGTTGTTTTGTATTTTTATGTTTATTTTGGGGGTTTCTGTTCTTTGATGTCTGATAATATACAATCTATGAGAGATTTACATGGATCTAATGAGTTTTGAAGGAAAGGAAAGGCTCCTAAGTTAGTCTAATCTCCTAAAAATGGACCAAGAAATATTATAACTAGTTAGAACATAATAAGAAAAACAGAGCATCTACCTTATCCTGCCATTTAGTCCTAATCCATGGATCTAATTCTTAAAACCAAAAGTGATATTGATGCAGAAGGTAATTCAGCAATTGCATTCATTTAACCATTCAACCATTCAATTTTGGAATATGATAGAATCAATCTTCTTGAAATGATTTTTTGGAATGTCAAGTGATGCAACTAAGTAAGGACCTAAAAGCAGAAAAGAAAAGATAACAGCATCTAAAACTAACAATGTGCTAAGTAAGCTCAATCACTGCATGGATTAGATATTTAACCATTTAAGTTAGAATTATCATCATTTTGAAATGGTTTTGAGAACATCTATTAATACAGCGAATTGACAGTTCTATGCTAATAAAATGAGTAATAAAACAACAAGAAACTAGCAACTATGTATTATTATTACCTCATTCTTCATTCTGCCATTTTTCATACAATATCTTAGAAGAACAAGACTGCACAATTGTGATTTTATCTTTACACTATTGGTTACAAACTGAAATGAAACAAACTTAGAGAAAATAGAGTAATATAAATTAAACTAAAAACAACAAGTGAAAAACCTCCTTCAGTGTAGGGCCCTCTGCAACTGATGTGGCTAGATATTAGCTAGTTAAAGATGCACTTTTAAACCACCATTGACAAAATAGAGTTTGTATTATGAGCAAAACGAAGTCTTAATACAGAGTATTAACAAAAGCCTGTAATTCTTTCTAGCTTCTAACTACTTCTCTGTTTCATTCAACCGATATTTATAAGAAAATAACATCTGTCTAAGAGAAAATCTTGCCACAGGTGGCTAATTCGAATCTATCATGACTGTTTATAAGAAAAACATGCTACAAGTGGCTTAATTCGAATTGTAATGAGACTGTTTAACTTTTGATTAGCTACAAGTGGCTTAATCTGCATTAACTCCACAACTTTTGATCAGCTACAGGTGGCTTAATCCGAATTAACTCCTCAACAGAACTGTTAGACTCTTGATAAGCTACGAAAGAGCAAATCAAGAGTCCTACTGCTTCTAGATAACGTATTTGACTCCATATTTGACCATGACTTTAGGCATGCTATTCTGTCGATCTGGACTAAGTAAATAGGATAAAATCCATGTGGAGATGATTATGGAAATGCCCATGTGGCTCAGTTCTTCATTTGACACCTGTAACCTGCCAAACCATGAGAGTAGGTATGAAACCCACAGTTAGTTGCAGAATAGGCTGCGTTTTGTAGCTAATTTGCAAAAATCTATTAAAATAGAAAGAACATGAAAATATATATGGTGATCATTTTAATGCTTTCCTAAGACAAAACCTAGCATTTATCATTGATTGGATGTGTAGTCTTATGAGAAAACGAGAGAAAAAGATGAGAACAAATGTCAAAGGGAAGGTAATTTTGAGGTTCAACATACCCCCACTACAAAATCATTGCATGTCCTCATGCAATTTGCCAAAAATGTGAGCTCTTCTTCTTCAATGCATTTTCTCAGACACTTCTGCGAGTACATCCAATTTTCTTCTTTTGCTCTTCCTTGAAGTGACTTTCATTCTGGGTTTCCTCATAAGAAGCATGTACTTGAGGTTGATGATTGTTCTGTTCAGACTATTATTCTTTCTTTTCAACTTCTTGTTTTTCTTATACCACAGTCCTAGATGTAGAATGGTATTATCATGAATTTCCTTGTCCAATTTATTTTGTTCCTTCAAGGTTTCATTCTCCTGTTTGATATGTTTGTTCAATATCTATAATTCATAAATTTCATGTTTGAGAGAGTCAATTAGAGGTTCTTGTGGATTGACAGAAGGTTCTGGATTCATTGAGGCACTTTTCTTCTCCATTGATTCTATATAATCATATATTTGTTGTTGCACTGGGTCTATGCCTGGAGATATTATGCTTGGGCTACCTTCAAAATGATGGTCAGGAGAATTTTGAGGATTGTGTGCAGAAGAGATGTTAACAGGAGAAGTTTTTTGGGTTTCCTCTTCTAAGTTTATGAACTCTGTCCCTTTTGACGATGTTTTCTTTACCAAACCTCGGAGTCTAGAGCTTCTTCTAGGTGGTGGATGATTTACATTCTCGTCCTCTATGACCTTTTTCTCCTTTCTTATTTTTCCTTCTTAAACTATTTAGCGGGAAGAAAGGAATATTGATTTCTCTGTTTTCTAGGAAATTCATTAGTAAATAGATATGGTAGACATACATGCAACCAAATCTCCCCTCGCAGGTGATAAATTTTTGTAATATCAAAAGCATGTTCCTCCACTTACTTTTAAGAGTTGAAATGGGAATCCCTTTTCTAAAAACAAAGACATCCATACATGGGTTCCTGAGTATTACTTTCCATGATTCACTATGGAATTCTTTGTTTTTGAGCCATCTTTCACCATGTCTTAGAAGTTCTGTAGCCTCGGTTATGAACGACTCAGTTACTGCAAACTTAATATCTCTAATTTCCACCTTTGTGCCATCAAAAGATCTAGCAAAGGATTTTGTGATCTCTTTATGAAAACCATCAAATTTTTCGATGAATTTGAGCCATCCAGCATTCTGCAACATTTCCTTGAGCTGTGGGTATCCTTCCATATACTTTTCTCCTACCAAATCTGATTTGACAATGAGCCCCATACCTTCTACTATGCAAAGTTCCTCAACCTTCAAAATTACCCTTCCTGGTTTATGAAATGGACTAACTGCAAATATGGTGAAAAGAACTACAGATTTACATGAAATAAGTAGATGGTAAGGGTTTTGGAAAAACATGGACAAGTATGTCACGTCGTAGTCATGACCGTTAAAAAAACAATGAGGGAGTTAATAATGAACCGTTATGTGACAGAATATGGAGGATGTGGCGGATATGCAGTATGATAGAGATTACAATCAAATCAAATGATGATTTGTCAAGGAAATATATGAATGCCCATATTATACATACTATATGTTCTAACCTTGCTATTAAAATAAATTTTTGCACTTTTACCTCTTAGAACTTAAACTTTTTGTTTGTTGTTTTCTTCGATGTTGATCCGCAGATACCCTTCTCAGCATATCAGTCTTCAAAACAAGATTCTTCAATTCCCTACAATCGTCATTTGTTTGGAACAAAGCTGCGGAATGAGACATGGTTGCAGAATCAAATTAGTTGCGAAATGGAATTAGCTACAGAACATGATAAAGATGAAATATGGCTATGGAACATGAATGTGAAATGAAATGAAAATGGAATAAAATGAAATGAAAATGGAATATAACAGTGAAAGGGAATGAAAGTGAAGTGAAATGAAATGAAATGAATTTGCAGATTAGGGACTGCAAATGAATGTAGCTTTATGTCACTACTTATTACATAAAGAAAATAGGAAATATAGGATGTTATAGATCTCTGATTTTCACCCTGTATATCCTGTATAAGTAAGCCAATGAACAATTGGTTTTCAGACTTATACATTTTATTTATATTTTTTTATGTTTTTTTAATTATATATATATATATATATATATATATACAAGAAAAACTATGTTAATGGAGAAGAAGAATTCTTCTTCACCAACTTCATCTCAGTGTTATCTTGGAAAATTCTAACAAAATCCTCCCTTGAAATTGGCTTATGATATATTTTTAACCGATGACCATTCACAAGAAGAGGCACCTTTCTCTCATCTATTGTCCTTATTCTCACTGCTTCATTATTAAAGACTTCTTCAATCTCATATGGCCCAAGCCAATGAGTCTAAAACTTCCCTTGAAAATATTTAAATTCTGAATCGAACAAAAGTGCCCAATCCCCTGCTTGAAACTTTTTCTCCTTGATATACTTATCATGCCATTTAGCCCTTTATTGTTGGACTAAACTAGTTCTTTGAACTGCATCTTGTCTAATTTCATCAAGCTCATTGAGTTGCTCCAATCTATGTTTCTGTGCTTCTGATAAATCCAGTCCCAATTGGACTACCATCTTGAAGGTTCTGATTTGAAACTCTATAGGGAACACGACTTGTTTTCCATAAACAAGCTCATAGGGAGCATGTCATGTTGTGTTCCTCCATGTAGTTCTGTAGGCCCATAAGGCTTCAGGAAGCCCTTTTGCCCAATCTCTTCTGTGTAGATGTACATACTTAGTGAGAATTCCTTCAATCACCTTATTGGTAGATTCAACTTGATCATTTTCTTGTGGATGGTAAGGAGTAGCCTTTCTATGTTTTATCTTGTATTCTTCCACAAGTCTCTCCACCATTTTAGATGTAAATTGAGATCCTTGATCTGTCAGTATTTCTCTTGGAACACCAAAACGAGTGAATATGTCCTCAAAAAGAAAATTAACTATAGATTTTTCATTAGCAAAAGGTAATGCTTTAGCCTCTACCCATTTGGTGACATAATTAATGCATACTACAATATACTTATTTTGTTTATATGGTGGATTAATTGGTCCAACAAAATCCAAGGCCCATTTTTCAAAAGGTTCAATGAGTACCTGAGTTTGTAGTGGCATTTCATCTGAAGGAGCAGGTTTCCCTACCCTTTGGCAGTTGTCACACCTTTTGACATATTCTTTGGCATCTCTGAAGATGGAGGGCCAATAATATTCTAAATGAAGGATTTGATAGGCTGTCCTCTTGTCAGCAAAGTGTCCACCACAAGGTTCATCATGACATGCCTTAAGAATTTCAGGAATTTCATCTTCTCGAACACATCTTCTTATCATGAGATCTGGACCTGTTTTATACAATTCATTAGTAATCCATGAGTAACTTGCACTTGTTTGAATGATTTTTCTTTTCTCCTTAGGAAAAAAATGTGAAGTAATTTTCCTATGACTAAGTAATTAGCAATATATGCAAACCAAGGGGTTTGAGTAGTTATCGCAAAAAGATATTCATCAGGAAATTTATCTTCAAATGGAGTGTTATCTTTGATATTTTGAATTCTAGACAAGAAATCAGCAACTTTGTTTTGTTTTCCAGGTGTATCTAAAATAGTGATGTTGAATTCTTACAAGAGTAATAACCATCTTGTAACTTTGCCATTAGTAATAGGTTTATTCATTAAGTACCTAATTGCAGAGTGATTTGTATGAACAAAGGTTTCATAGCTGTTATATAATGTCTGAACTTGTTGATAGCATGAACAACGGCTAAGAATTCCTTTTCAGTTACAATGTAATTTAACTCAGTGGGAGTCAAATTCTTGCTTGTGTAACAGATGGCATAAGGGATCAAATCTTTTTGTCCTAATACAGCTCCCATAGTTGTATTTGAAGCATCTATTGAAATATGAAAAGGTAGTTTTCAATTTGGACCTCTTAAGATGGGTGCCTCAGAAATTTTTGCTTTCAAAGTCTCAAATGCTAACTGGCAATCAGGATTCCAATTGAATTGACAATCTTTGATGAGCAATTTGAAGAGTGGTGATGCTAGTTTAATGAAATTTTCTATTAACCTTCTATAGTATCCTGGGAATCCTAGAAAACTTCTAACATTCTTTTGGCAACTTGGAATTTATAATTTAGAGATGACTTCAACTTTAGATTTATCAACCTTAATTCCATCTCCTGAAATGTAATGTCCTAAAACAATCCCTTCTGTAAACATCATAAAACATTTTTCATGGCTTAGTGGAAGGTTTGCTTCCTTACATCTTTTAAGAACTTTTTCTAAATTTTCTAAAGCTTCCTCAAATGCATTCCCATAAACTGTAAAGTCATCCATATATACCTCTACACAATCATGTATTAGATCAGGAAAAATTCCTAGTACCGCTCTTTGGAATGTTTCAGGTGCATTGCACAGTCCAAAAGGAAGTACTTGGTAGGCATAAGTTCCCCATGGGCAGGTGAATGTGGTTTTATCTTGATCTTCAGGTGCTACCTGAATCTGAATATAACCACTAAAACCATCCAAGAATGAGAGGTACTTCCTGCTAATGTATCTAACACTTGATATATAAAGGGTAAAGGAAAATGATCTTTCAGGGTAGCTTTATTCAATTCTCGATAATCAATGCATACCCTCCATTTACCATTCTTTTTAGGCACAATCACTAGAGGAGAAACCCACTAGCTGTCTAAAATTGGGTAAATAAAGTTTACATTCAGCAAATTTTGCAACTCTTCTTTCACAATTCCCCTAAGATTTGGATTCATCATTCTTTAAGGTTGTTTGATAGGTTTACAATTTTCCTTAATGTAGATGTGATGTATACAAGTCTTAGGACTAATTCCTTTCATGTCTTTGTATTCCCATGCATATGCAGAAGAATGTTGTTGTAAAGTTTTGATTAGCTTTTCCTATTGTAATTTTCAAGTTATTGTTTATGTTCAATGTTTTCTCTGGAAAGATTTCAACTGTCGAGCTACCAAATTCTTCCATAGAATAAAGAGACATCTGCCTAGATGACAAATATTCAATATTGGATTTTTCTTGAAACTAATCATGTTCATATTCTGGAGATGATTCAAAATTTTCCATTGTATTTCAGATTTGACTATCTTCACTAATGGTTGAAATAGTAAAGAGAGGTTGAATATCATTTTCATCATCAATCCATTCTTTGTCATCTATCTCTATGATTGTTCTTGCTGGAGGATATAGAGTGGATTTCTTAGTTGAATTACCATCAGAGATATACATATCACCAGATCTATAGCTAACAAAAGCATCAGCAGTAGCCAGCCAAGGTCTTCCTAATATAAGTGGATGTCCTCCTAGATTACTCTTTGGGGATAGGATCATAAAATCAACAGGGTACTCCCAAGAGTCTAAGGACACTGAAATATCTTCTAACACACCATCTTGTTTGATTACAGATCTATCTGCCAATTGCAGTAATGTAGGTGTATAAAGAAGATTGGGTAGTTTGAGTTGTTTCATGGTTTGTTTGCTCATGATGTTTATTGATGCTCCTAAGTCAATCAGTGTATTCGGAATTTCAACTCCATTGATATGTGTTTTTACAACTAGACTTCCTGGATCTACATATTTTTGTATGGCAATTTTTCCCATCATTAAGTTTGTTATTTTTCCTGCTAGCTGAATTCTTTTTCTTCTTTTGTTTTTCTTCCTGGTTTCTTCATGCTCAACTCCTTTATTGTTTTAGCTAGAATTGGGATCTTCTTAATGGCTTGTAACAAAGGGATTTTGATACAGACATTTTTCAATTCATCTAGAAAATCATAATTAGGCAAAATAATATGCTTTTCTACCCTTCTATCAACTTGTAACCTTTCTGGAAAAGGAGGTGTAGAAGTGGATACTGGTTGTTGCTCTATGATAGGAGTTGAGTTTATTGGTTCTTTCTATTTTTCATTTTCAGTATTCTGGTTTTGAGGAGATGTTCCTTCAAAACTTTTATTTTTTTGTAGAGAATCTTCCTCAGAATTGTCTTGTTCTTGAATAACTACAGAAGGCTTTTTCTTTTCTAATATCCTACCATATCTCAATTGGACATCATTGAGGTCTAATGGAGTGATCACATAATTTTGAAATTGATGTCCTTCCACCATATAGGTATTTTGAAGATTTTTATTGTTGGGGTTAGGTAATGGTTGGGCAAGTAACTGATTTGGTCTTTGTGGATATGGTAGTGAAAGTTGAGGGTTTTGGTTTTGAAGTTGGGGTTGTTGATTTTGTTGAGGAATTTGTGGGGAGGATAGTTTGGATATGATGGAGGATATTGATAGTATGGAGACAATCTTCCATAAGGATTCTGCATTCCTTGAGCCCAAGGTTGAGTTTGAGATTGAGATTGAGGCCAAGGTTGCTGCCAAGAATTCCAATTTGGAGGGGGCTCCATATACATGTGGTTGTTAAAACCATGATTTTGTTGCCCTTGCCAAGGTATTCTAGAGACAAAGCAAAGAGATTCTGTTGGATTTGAAATTGTTTCCTCTTGAAAAATAGCCTTAAGACCAGGAATTGAAGGAAAACTTTTGGTCTCATGGTTTTCTGAACAAATCACACAAGTCTCTATGACTTTTGCATCCAAAGGGCATTCTCTTAAAGCATGCTTCTTTTTCCATTTGGGATAGAAAATAGCCAGAGCATCAGTCTCGACTTTTTGCTTGTTTTTTAACTTAAGGGTGTCTATCTGTTCACTAACGCTCCCTAAAATATCTGTTTTAAATTCATCAATCATGTTTCCAATTTCTGCCTCCGTTGCAGATTTATTCACCCTAACAAGAGAAGGATCTCTTGGACCTTTCCCAGTTTTGGATTTTCCTCTTGAGAGATGAACACATAATTCTCCAATGTCACTTAATGGGAGTTGAGAGATATCTCCCTTCCCATCATGTTAAGGATATCTATCCACTCATCTCTAATGGCTTTTAATAAAAAATCTTTTAAAGTATCTTGATCTAAGTTATCCATTTTTGCTCTTTTTAATTTATAGTTGAATCTCTCAATTAAATCCTCGAAATTTTCATCCTCTCTTTGCATCATTTTGAACACTTCATCCTTGTGATTGATAGGCATGCAATAATCCAAATACCTGCCCAAAAACACTTTCTTCATGTCATTCCATGTTCTAATAGACTGAGAGACCAATCCCATGAACCATTTAAAGCAACTCTCTTCAATGTTGAAGGAAGCAATTTGATTTTTTTAGAGTCTTGTAAATAATCATAAGTTCTGCACAAGACTTCAAATTCAAATAAGAAGGTTTCAAGGTCTTCACTTTTTAATCCATGAAAATTTGGGAGGACAGAAGGTGAGATATTTTTCATTGTGGCATCTGTTTCTTCATCAACTATAGGGAATCCAAAAGAATTACCAACTTCCCTATTTCCTCTACTTCTTCCATTATTTCCTCTGCCTTATCCATTATTTCCTCTACCTCCTCCTCCTCCAAATAGTGAAAATTCTCCATCCTCTCCTTCTTTTGCCATTATAGTTTCTTGAGAGTTAATATAAGATTCAACCTGCAAGGTTAATTTTTCTTCCTCTGGTTCCTCTATCAATGGTATGTGGAAGAAAGGTTCTACTTCTTCTTCTCCACTAGGTATTCTCAATTCTTCAACTAAAATATGTTCTCCTTTGGAGGTGAAAAAAGCTACTCCTTTTGTTGGAGATCCAAGATTTTCTTCCCCTAGGACTACCTCAGTAGATGAAGTAGGAGATCCTATTGATTGAATTTCTGACCTTAGAACTTTAGGAGGTCTATGGCTAGGAATATGAGCTTGAGATGGAGGTGTATCTCTTCTTAACCTTGGTGGAGTAGGTGATGTTATAGGAATTGAACTCTTGCCTCTAGCTATGAATCTACCCCTAGAGTCTCTTTCTCTACACATATCATTTATTTATTTTTTTAATGTAAGAGATGAGGTTACCTAATTACACTTCCCCGGCAATGGCGCCAAAATGTTTAGTCAATTTAGTGTCCTAAATTGCTTGCATGAATTATCAACCGAGGTTTGTAGACTGATGAAGTGTGATGCACTATATGTGCTTAGTTAACTTTTATCTTACTTCGTTGTTTTGTATTTTTATGTTTGTTTTGGGGGTTTTGTTCTTTGATGTCTAAGAATATACAATCTATGAGAGATTTACATGGATCTAATGAGTTTTAAAGGAAAGGAAAGGTTCCTAAGTTAGTCTAATCTCCTAAAAATGGACCAAGAACTGTTTTAACTAGTTAGAACCTAATAAGAAAAACAGAGCATCTATCTTATCCTACCATTTAGTCCTAATCCATGGATCTAATTCTTAAAACCAAAAGTGATATTGATGCAGAAGGTAATTCAGTAATTGCATTCATTTAACCATTCAACCATTCAATTTTGGAATATGACATAATCAATATTCTTGAAATGATTTTTTGGAATGTCAAGTGATGCAACTAAGTAAGGACCTGAAAGCATAAAAGAAAAGATAATAGCATGTAAAACTAACAATGTACTAAGTAAGATCAATCACTGCATGGATTATATATTTAACCATTTAAGTTAGAATTATCATCATTTTGAAATGGTTTTGAGAACATCTATTAATACAGCCAATTGACATTAACAGTTCTATGCTAAGAAAATGAGTAACAAAATAGTAAGAAACTAGCAACTGTGTATTCTTATTACTTCATTCTTCATTCAATCATTTTTCATACAATATCTCAGAAGAACAAGACTGCACGGTTGTGATTTTATCTTTACACTATTGGTTGCAAACTGAAATGAAACAAAATTAGAGAAAACATACTTGTATAAAACAGAGTAATAGAAATTAAACTAAAAACAACAAGTGAAAAACCTCCTTCAGTGCAGGGGCCCTCTGCAACTGATGTGGTTGGATGCTAGCTAGTTAAAGATGCACTTTTAAACCACCATTAACAAAATAGAGTTTGTATTATGAAAAAAACGAAGTCTGAATACAGAGTATTAACAAAAGCCTGTAATTCCTTCTAGCTTCTAACTACTTCTCAGTTTCATTCAACCGATATTTATAGGAAAATAACATAACTGTCTAAGAGAAAATCTTGCCACGAGTGGCTAATTCGAATCTATCATGACTATTTATAAGGAAAACATGCTACCAGTGGCTTAATTCAAATTGTAATGAGACTGTTTAACTTCTGATTAGCTACAGGTGGATTAATTTGCATTAACTCCTGAACTTCTGATCAACTACAGGTGGCTTCTAGATAACGTATTTGACTCCATCTTTGACCATGACTTTAGGCATGCTTTTCTATCAATCTGGACCGAGTAAATAGAATAGAATCCACGTGGAGATGATTATGGAAATGCCCATGTGGCTTAGTTCTTCATTTGACACCTATAACCTGCCAAACCATGAGAGTAGCTATGGAACCCATAGTTAGCTACATAATAGGCTATGTTTTGTAGCTAATTTTCAAAAATCTATTAAAATAGCAAGAACATGAAAATATAATATGGTGATCATTTTAATGCTTTCCGAAGACAAAACCTAGAATTTATCATTGATTGGATCTGTAGTCTTATGAGGAAATGAGAGAAAAAGGTGAGAACAAATGTCAAAGAGAAGGTAATTCTGAGGTTCAACATACCCCCACTACAAAATCATTGCATGTCCTAATGCAATTTTCCAAAAATGTGAGTTCTTCTTCTTCAATGCATTTGCTCAGACACTTCTACTAGTACATCAAATTTTTCTTCTTTTACTCTTCCTTGAAGTGACTATCATTCTGGGTTTCCTCATAAGAATCTTGTACTTGAGGTTGATGACTATTCTGTTCAGACTTTTATTCTTTCTTTTCAACTTCTTGTTTTTCTTATACCACAGTCCTAGATGCATAATGGTATTATCATGAATTGCCTTGTCCAATTGATTTGGTTCCTTCAAGGTTTCATTCTCCTGTTTGATATGTTTATTCAATATCTCTAATTCATAAATTTCTTGTTTGAGAGAGTCAATTAGAGGTTCTTGTGGATTGATAGAAGGTTCTGGATTCATTGAGGCACTTTTCTTCTTCATTGATTCTATATAATCATATATTTATTGTTACACTGGGCGATCCGTGCAAAATCATCATTTCCAATCTATTGGGTGTGAAATTCAATTGTCTTAATTCCTGAGCAACGGGACCAAAAACTCGAGTTCCTTTTGGATTTAGGTGACGTGGTCTGTGGAGGTTTTGCCGCTCCATTATGCCTGGAGATCTTTTGCTTGGGCTACCTTCAAAATGATGGTCATGAGAATTTTGAGGACTGTGTGCAGAAGAGATGTTAACAGGAGAAATTTTTGGAGTTTCCTCTTCTAAGTTTATGAACTATGTCCCTTTTTACGATGTTTTCTTTACCAAACCTCGGAGTCTAGAGCTTCTCCTAGGTAGTGGATGATTTACATTCTCGTCCTCTGTGACCTTTTTCTCCTTTCTTATTTTTCCTCTTGGCCTAATTTGCTTCCTAATTTCCGTCAGTTATTCATATATTAATTTTTCATCATCTTTCTGTAATGAAGACTCAGGTCTGTTTTTAATAGTTATACTATTATGAAACCAACTCAAGAAAAGATAGAAAAGATAGATCAACGCCTTAGAATTCAGCCTCTTCGAGGGGGCAACCTCCTTTACATTACATAAATGAACAATTCTTGGATGATACAAATGACAAAACCTCCTTCCTATATATAGGAGTCTAAGGAGTCACAATATAATCCAGCCGACCTAACAATAATAATATAAAGCCACAAAAATAACAATAGAGGGATTCTATGGGGCACATAACTAACAATATGGGGGTAATAGGGGCACAACAATATAAATAAGGGGTATAACTACAATAGTAATGGGGTAATCACTAGTATTATAGGGACCCAACATGCCCCTCTCCTTCAAAAAAGTGTTGTCCTCAACGCTTGAGCAGTTCTGGATACTTCTGCATAAAATTCTCATCCTCCCATGTGGAATCTTCAGCGGATAAGTTCTTCCACTTGATAAGATACTCTGAAATTGATCGATTTCGTAGCTGTCGAGTTCTTGTTTCTGTGACTGCTTCCGGTTCCAATATAATTTTTCCTTCCTCGTCAAGTTCTGGCAATATTGTTTGAACTGGGAGCTTGTCGCCTATAACCTTCTTTAAACATGAAACATGGAAAACTGGGTGCAATCGAGAAGCTGCAGGAAGCTCCAATTTGTATGCCATAGTACCAATCTTTTCCAACACCTTGTACGGACCATAATACTTTGGTGATAATTTATTATCCTTCTTAGCTTGCTTTAGGGACATTTGCTTATATGGTTGTAGCCGTAGGAATACCCAATCACCTACATCAAAACTTCTTTCACTGCGATGTTGATCTGCCTGTTGTTTCATTCTATTTTGTGCCAACACGAGGTTATCCTTTAAGAGTTGGAGGACTTGTTGTTGATGTTCGATGTGATGTTCCACTGCCTGAACCTTAGAATTTTCTCTTAAATATGATGTGATTGATGGTGGTTGATACCCATAAAGTGCCATAAATGGGGTCATTTTTGTTGCTGTATGGAAGGAAGTGTTATACCACCATTCAGCCAGAGGCAACCATTTGACCCATTGTGTCTGTTTATCAGATACAAAGCAACGAAGATATCCTTCCAAACATTTGTTTACTATCTCAGTTTGCCCATCAGATTGAGGATGATAAGATGAGCTATGAGCTAACTGAGTACCAAGACAAGAAAATAATTATGTCCAAAAATTTCCAGTGAAAATGGGATCTCTGTCACTTACAATAATCTTTGGGTTTCCATGTAGCTTTTGAACGGTTTCCATAAATGCAGTAGAAACTGTACTGGCTTTAAATGGATGTGATAATGCACAAAAGTGTGCATACTTGGTAAGTCTGTCAACTACCACCATGATGACACTCTTTCCCTCAGACTTGGGTAAACCTGTGATAAAATCCATTGAAACCTCCTCCCAACGTTGGCTTGGAATGGATAAAGGTTGTAATAGACCCGGTGTCTTAATTGTTTCAACTTTATTTTGTTGGCAAACCAAACATTCCGCCACAAACTTTTGAATATCTGATTTAAGGCCATCCCAAAAAAATTCCTTCTTAACCCTGTGGTAAGTTTTTAAAAATCCTGAGTGCCCTCCTAAGGGAGAAGTGTGCAATTCCATAAGAATCTTTTGTTTTAGCTGGGAATTCTTACAGAGGTATAAGCGATCTTTGTACCATAACGAATCATTTTGCCAGCTAAATGTATCAGAAGTACTGGAATCTTGTTGTAGCTTTCGAATAAGTGCCCACACTTCTTCGTCATTCTTCCATTCCTCCTTTGCTTCGTTTATCCAATCTGGTTGGATAATAGAAATGGCACACAACAATGCTTCCACATCCTCATCCTTTCTTGAGAGTGCATCTGCCACCACATTTTGCTTCCCTTTTTTGTAGATGATTTCAAAGTCATAACCCAACATCTTTGTGACCCACTTTTGTTGCTCTTCAGAGGATAATCTTTGTTCTAAAAAGTATTTAAGGCTATCATGATCCGTTTTTACCTTGAAGTGTCTTCCCATTAGGTAGGGTCGCCATTTCTTAAGTGCATGGAGTATTGCCAACATTTCCTTCTCATAAATAGCTTTGCTTAAAAACTTTCCCTTGATTGGACGACTTTCAAAAGCAATGGGTCTTTCATCTTGCATTAGAACAGCACCAATTCCATTTCCTGAAGCATCACATTCCACAATAAAGGTTTTTGTGAAGTCCGGTGTAGCTAAGACCGGTGCTTGGCACATTGCCTCTTTAAGATGTTCAAAGGCCTTTGTTGCTTTCGGAGTCCATGAAAATGAATCTTTCTTCAATAATGTTGTTAGAGGTGCTGCTATTCTCCCATAATTCTTAACAAACTTGCGATAATACCCTGTCAACCCAAGAAATCCTCGCAGATGCTTTATGGATGTGGGGATTTTCCATTCCTTAATGGCTTTAATTTTGCTAGGGTCTACCTTAACTCCTTCATGAGATACAATATGACCCAAATATTCCACCTCCTGGACTCCAAAGAAACATTTGGATCTTTTTGCATATAATTGTTTCTCCTCCAATAGTTGTAGCACCTTGTCAACATGTTCAACATGATCCTTCCAAGACTTGCTGTAGATTAGTATATCATCAAAAAATACTAACACAAATTTTCTAAGGAATGGTTTGAAAATTGAATTCATCAAACCTTGAAATGTTGAAGGTGCATTGGTAAGGCCAAAAGGCATGACCAAAAATTCATAATGACCCTCATGAGTTCTAAATGCCATTTTCGGAATGTCTTCAATCTTCATTCTGATTTGATGATATCCCGAACGAAGATCCAACTTGGTGAAGTAAATTGATCCATGCAATTCATCCAGTAATTCATCAATGACAGGAATGGGGAACTTATCTTTAATAGTGAGCTTGTTGAGCTCCCTATAATCTGGACACATGCGCCATGATCCATCCTTCTTGTGCACCAATACTACTGGAGCTGAGAAAGAACTTTGACTTGGTTGAATTATACCAGCCTCTAGCATTTCTGCAACCATACGTTCAATTTCACTTTTTTGGACATATGGATATCTGTACGGCCTGATGTTTGGAGGAACACTTCCTGGAATCAGATGAATAGCATGATCATGATCACGCATAGGTGGGAGACCTTTGGGAGTCTCAAATACCTTGGAATGATTGTCCAGGACTTTTTGGAGATCTGGAGAAATAGATGATTCCAATGTGGAAACATCTAGCGAACATAATTGTGCAATTACACCTCTTTGCTCCTTTTTTAGAAGCTTTGTCATGCCATTAGAGCTGATTATCTTTCCTGGTTTCCCTGCAATACCCCTTAATTCAACTTCCTTTCCTTCCATAGAAAATTTCATGAAAAGTTCTTGAAAATTAAAAGCTATTGTACCCAAGGATTGTAGCCATTGGACTCCTAGTACAACATCAGCACCTCCCATTGGAATGGAAAGCATTGGGCTAGTCAATACATATTCTCCCATGGATAGCTTGATATTATGGCACTTTCCAGAACAATTTATTGTTCCTCCATTTGCAATCATCACTTGACACTCTGGTGCTGGATATAGGAAGCAATTCAATTCTTTTGCTACCCTACAATGAATAAAATTGTGGGTGCTTCCTGAATCAATCAACACTATTACCTTTTTCTTCTTGATTTGTCCTTCTATCTTGATGGTTTGAGGAGTGGTAATTCCCGCCAATGCATTACAAGATATGGTCGGATTTATTTGTTCTTCATCTAGGCTTTGTTCCTGGAATATATCCTCTTCTTTTGACCTTTCTTGCTCCTTTTCTTCTTCCTCTTCACAATCTATGTAGAATAATTTCTTCTCAGCACACTTATGACCTTTTGTGTATTTGCTATCACAATTGTAACAAAGCCCTTTTGCTCTTTTTTCTTCCAATTGTTGTGGTGTCAACCTTGTAGGTTGTGGAAGACTATGGGCAACAACACTTCCGTCTTTATAGTTGTGAATGGTATGCTTCCTAGTTGCCATAATTTTGCTTTCCATTTTTCTTGCTAACCTGAATGCCTTCTCTAATGAATCAGGTTCCCAAAGGCACACATCATGTTGGATATTATCCTTTAAAGACCCTATGAACACATCAATCCTATGCTCCTCTGGAATATCTTTTACCCTTATGTTCAATTTTTGGAACTCCTCAATGTGCTCCATTATTGAACCCTTTTGTTTGAGACTTATCAATTGGCTAAAAAAAGTGTTGCTTTTTGTATCCTCATAATGTGCTATCAATTCTTCCGTAAAAATTGCCCAAGTGATAAATTGTTTACGAGAGCAAAGCCATTGATACCATACAAACTGATTTGGTTCCAAATATAAAGTTGCCATACGTACCTTTTGTGTGTTTTGCACATTATTGAGATCGAAGAATTGCTCCATCTGTAATATCCATGTGGCGGGATCCTTGCCATCAAACTTCCTCATATCGATTTTTGGAATATGGTGGGTCTTCGATCCAACATTAGAGTCTATGGAATCATGATTAACATTTCTTTTGTTCACATCATGAGTTTCCTTTACAACCTTTTCACCATTAGTAAGTATTTCTTGTAGAAAATTTGTCAAATCTGTCTTCAAATCTGCCATGTTTGTCTTCAAATCTGTCTTCAAATCTGCCATGTTTGTCTTCAAATATATCTTCAAATCATCCATCTTAGCTTCCATGCCCTTTATCTTAGACTCCACGCCATTTATCTTAGATTCCACGCCATTTATCTTAGCTTCTGTTAGCTTTTGTGAGCGTGACATTTGTTGCACTTGTTCTTGTAATTTTGATATATCATGTAGCATTTCTTCCTCTTCTTCATGAGTCATGCTAGAGCTTTCAGGTTCCTTACTAGGTGTTTGCATTTTCTTTCCTCGGGGCATCAGTTACCGATAATAATGCTTTACTATGCCCTTTGAATTCCGTTAAACCAAGCTTACACAAAAATTAAAAAAAAAACTACACACCTTTTTTCACTTTATAGAAGCCTGATATTGAATCTGATGTATCTCTGTAATTTCAGATCATCCAATTCTAAATTGCAGCCTGTAGTAGCCTTCTGCGTCCTCTTTCCAATGCCACAAGTCTGACCCAAATTGGATTCTCCAAGGAAGAGTTATGTGAAATCTCCCACAGTGACTTGCTTTTAGACTAGTTCAGTAGAGCGAACTTGTACGACGTGCCACGAGTCACTGTTTCAACCTTTGAATCTGAAACACACATACAAGAAACTACAGTCCGTCCTCTTTCTGTACCTTTTTACAAAATTTCAATCCGATCCTCAGAGAGAGAGTTATGACGATTTTCCCCAGGTCACCTGTTTTGAATGTAATTCAGGAGTCTGCAAAAAGGCCAACTTCCTCAGATCATATCTCCGAAAATATCGCGCGAAAAGCTCTGAAATTTGGACCCAAGGTTCAGCGCCAATTCTTCTCAAATGGGTTTTTTTTTGCGACTTCTGAAACATCACAGAAAAAAAGTTATAGCGAAAATGCCACGATGACCTGTTTGGAGCAGCGAAACCCTAGAATCCAAAGCTCTGATACCAAATGTTATGAAACCAGCTCAAGAAAAGATAGAAAAGATAGATCAACGCCTTAGAATTCAGTCTCTTCGAGGGGGCAACCTCCTTTACATTACATAAATGAACAATTCTTGGATGATACAAATGACAAAACCTCCTTCCTATATATAGGAGTCTAAGGAGTCAAAATATAATCCAGCCGACCTAACAATAATAATATAAAGCCACAAAAATAACAATAGAGGGATTCTAAGGGGCACATAAATAACAATATGGGGGTAATAGGGGCACAACAATATAAATAAGGGGTAGAACTACAATAGTAATGGGGTAATCACTAGTATTATAGGAACCCAACATATACCAATCTTCTTTCTTCTGCTTCTTCTAACATTATCTTCTTTGGGTGACTCTGGTGCTTCTTGGAAATGGTTTCTAAATAGGAAATCCTCCCAAGTATCTCCTATGCTTTTTAAATGAAACTCAACCAGTATCTTTATCAACCCATGATGGTACATGGTTGTATCTATGAACTCTATTTTCTTTTGCACATTTGAGGCCATATTCTTAAACTATTTAGCAGGAAGAAATGAAGATTGATTTCTTCGTTTTCTAAGAAATTCATCAGTAAACGGATATGGTAGGCATACATGCAACAGAATATCCCCTCACAAGTGATAAATTTTTGTAATATCAAAAGCATGTTCCTCCACTTACTTTTAAGAGTTGAAATGGGAATTCCTTTTCTAAAAATAGAGCATCTATCTTGTCCTACCATTTAGTCCTAATCCATGGATCTAATTCTTAAAACCAAAAGTGATATTGATGCAGAAGGTAATTCGGTAATTGCATTCATTTAACCATTCAACCATTCAATTTTGGAATATGATATAATCAATCTTCTTGAAATGATTTTTTGGAATGTCAAGTGATGCAACTAAGTAAGGACCTGAAAGCAGAAAAGAAAAGATAACAACATGTAAAACTAACAATGTACTAAGTAAGATCAATCACTGCATGGATTAGGTATTTAACCATTTAAGTTAGAATTATCATCATTTTGAAATGGTTTTGAGAACATCTATTAATACAACTAATTGACAGTTCTATGCTAAGAAAATGAGAAACAAAACAGTAAGAAACTAGCAACTTTGTACTCTTATTACTTCATTCTTCATTCAATCATTTTTCATACAATATCTCAGAAGAACAAGATTGCACAATTTTGATTTTATATTTACACTATTGGTTACAAACTGAAATGAAACAAATTAGAGAAAACAGACTTGTAGAAAACAAAGTAATAGAAATTAAACTGAAAACAACAAGTGAAAAACCTCCTTCAGTGCAGGGGCCCTCTGCAATTGATGTGGCTGGATGCTAGCTAGTTAAAGATGCACTTTTAAACCACCATTGACAAAACAAAGTTTGTATTATGAACAAAACAAAGTCTGAATACAGAGTATTAACAAAAGCCTATAATTCCTTCTAGCTTCTAACTACTTCTCGGTTTCATTCAACCGATATTTATAGGAAAATAACATAACTGTCTAAGAGAAAATCTTGCCACAGGTGGCTAATTCGAATCTATCATGACTGTTTATAAGAAAAACATGCTACAAGTGGCTTAATTCAAATTGTAATGAGACTGTTTAACTTCTGATTAGCTACAGGTGGCTTAATCTGCATTAACTCCTCAACTTCTGATCAGCTACAAGTGGCTTAATCCGAATTAACTCCTCAACAGAACTGTTAGACTCTTGATTAGCTACGAAAGAGCAAATCAAGAGTCCTACTGCTTCTAGATAACGTATTTGACTCCATCTTTGACCATGACTTTAGGCATGCTTTTTTGTCGATCTGGACCGAGTAAATAGGATAGAATCCATGTGGAGATGATTTTGGAAACGCCCTTGTGGCTTACTTCTTCATTTGATACCTGTAACCTGCCAAACCATGAGAGTAGCAACGAAACCGACAGTTAGCTGCATAATAGGCTGCGTTTTGTAGCTAATTTGCAAAAATCTATTAAAATAGCAAGAACATGAAATTATAATATGGTGATCATTTTAATGCTTTCCTAAGACAAAACCTATCATTTATCATTGATTGGATGTGTAGTCTTATGAGAAAATGAGAGAAAAAGGTGAGAACAAATGTCAAAGTGAAGGTAATTCTGAGGTTCAACAACAAGTAATAATTCGATAGCTAGTTTTAGGGATGGGATTTCACATTCAATGCATAATACTACTTCCAAACCATAAACAAGTTGGAAAGGAGTAAAACAGGTCGATGTTTTTGCATTAGTACGGTAAGCCCACAGTTCTGAAAATAGCATAGAATATTAATTTCCTTTATGAATACCAACTATCCGTTTAATCATATCGGTTAAAACTTTATTAACAGCTTCAACCTGACCATTAGCTTGTGGATAGTACGGAGTAGAGCTATCATGGCATAGGTTGAGTTGTGCGGATAGTTTGACCATCATAAAGTTACGAAAATAGCTAACATGGTTTGTAACAATGGTTTGTGGGACACCAAACCGAGAAATCACATGATCGAAAATGAAAACTACCGCAGTTTCGTCATCGTCTCTATATGTAGGCATCGCCTCAGCCCATTTCGTAAAGTAATAGACTGCAAGGATAATATACCCATTGCCTCCGGCCAAGTGAGGGTTACAGGTGATGAAATCAATGCCCCATTTGGGAAAAGGACCGACAGCTATGATAGGGTGAAGAGGAGCTGGAGGAGCTCGTATTTTACGATCGTAGAATTAGCAATTATGGTATTTGCGGACTGTAGTAATGAAATATTTAAACATTGAAGGTCAAAAATAACCAGCACATAATATCTTTTGGGAAGTAGCATACCCAGACATATGACCACCACATGCTCTAGAGTGGCAGTCATTTAATGTTTTTTTGGCCTCTTGGAGAGTCAAACAACATCAGAATATAGAATCAATACCGTGATGGTAAAGAGTGTCACCAATAATATTGTATTGTTGGGATTGGTATCGGATTCAACAACGATCAGTTTTAGATAACTTGGGCCTAAAAGTTTGTGTTTGGAGATATATAATGATATCTCCATACCACAGATCTGACGTACTAATAAGAAAGAGAGATTTGTCAGCAAAAGAATATTCTGCTACAATTTCTATATCAGTATGAGGAAAGTCACACAATAGTTTGGCGAAAATCAAAGATTTCTTTGATTTGGATTTTTCAAATTCCAAATCAAACTCTTGTAAGATAACTATCCACTTGGAGTATTTTCCCCCTAGCAATTGTTTAGTGAGAATATAAATCATAGGGTTTCAATATGAAATGACAGTTGTTTTTCGAAGAAGTATATACTGACGAAATCGTTGAACAATGTGTACAGCTACCAAGGCTCGCTTCTCCACATGTGCATATTTAATCTTGGTTTTAGTGACACTCTACTCAAATAATAAATCACATGTTTGTTGCTAGAATCATCTTCTTGGACTAACACCATGCCAATAGTGGCATCGGACGCGGCTAAGTATAGAAAGTAATCTTGATGATAATCGGGTGGATGTAGTAATGGCACATTGGATAGTGCATGTTTTAATGCATCAAAAGCTCTATCGACCAGCTCATCCCAGAGAAATGAAATTCCCTTTTTCAACAGTCAAGTAAAACCATGGGTTAGTTTGGCATAATTGTGGATGAATCTATGCAAAAAGTTTGCTTTCCCTTGCAAACTTTGGAGTTGAGTAAGGCTAGAAGGAGCAGGAAAATTCAGAATCGCCTCTACCTTGAGGGGGTCGACACGAATGCCTTCTTTCAAAATGATGAAACCTAGAAGCCGACCTGATTGCACACAAAAGACACATTTGTGTGGATTCAAGCGAATATTGTAATGCCTGCACCTAATGAAAATTACTTTTAAGTGCAATGGGTGATCCTGCCTTTTCATTGAATGAGCTGGCAGGTCATCTAAATAAGGCTGAACAATATTCTTGATATCATGGAATGCATAAGACATTGCTCGCTGAAAAAGTTGCACCAACATTTTTCAGGCCAAATGGGAACTTTGATAAGCAAAAGTTCCCCATGGGCATATAAATACAATTTTGTATTAATCGGCAGGGAGTATGTTTATCTGATTGTAGCCAGAAAATCCATGAAAAAATTTCATTCCCGGCATAGTCAACGACAATTTGGTCGATATACGAAGTTGGATAATTGTCTTTAGGACAAGGTTTATTTATATCTTTGTAATCAACACATACTCAAATAGTCCCCTGTTTTTAATGATACCAAATCAGTTAAAGGAACGGGGTAAATGAATCCTTCTTTCAACAATTTTTCAACCTAAGTTTTGATAGCAGAAACTTTTCGTGGATGTATAAGACGTAATCATTGTCTAACGGGCTTAGCATCCATATAAGTTTTTATTTCATGTACAACTAAGCTAGGGTCGATTCCTAGCATTTCTTCATGTGACTAGGCAAAGATGTTGCAAAATTCCTGAAATAAGGCTTTCTAAGTTTGAATATCTTCTAAAGAACAAGAAGCTCATATATGAATATTTTTAGTTATCCCGGGTTTCATTGAGATATCTACGGGCATCGTTGCCGATATGTTCCCTAAATTTTGTTTAGAACTGGAAGAAAGGGTAGATATTGGACATTGAGGATCACTAAGAGTCTCAGATGAAAACATAGATTAAAAATCATTCTCAATTTTGTCAAAGGATGGCAAGAAGGTTGAACAATGATGAGTATCGTTCCATGGAATTTCGTCCAAGTTCATAACTTCCACAATCCCTTTATGAGTTAAAAAATTTGTGTTAAAAGGATCAGGCATAAAGATTGGTTCAAAGAGTGACAAATGAGAATATTCATCAATAATCATATTCATTCGATTGTCTTCAGATGTTGATGAGTTGGAAAAGGACTGAATTGCCTCATAGGCTAACTCAAAAGGGCTACGAGGCATCTCACTACCATATAAGATCATTTTTTATTCTAAAGGTACTTTCCACGAATCTCCCGATTCGAAAGTACTTGATGTAATCATGTTAATTTGGGCATCAATATGAGGGAAATTGGGTGGAGGGAACATGAAAGTTCCCATCAAATATGATTCTTTGAGAAGACCAACACTAACTTCTTCATATGGAGTCATTGATTTTCCAACAAAAGGCACACTACCAGTGGAATTAGGGTCTGAGGTATAGTAGGATAATTGGTCTACCTTCACAATTGTTCCATTGTGAAGAAACACTATCATCCTAAAATATGACCAGATTACTACCGCCATGGCATAAGTCCGGCTCTGACCAAGCAAAAAGATATAGTCAAGTTGATCATCAACAACCTCAACATTTATTGCAACCGTTTTACCCTCTAATTCGATTGGCAAATCATTTAAAATACCATAAGGATGAAAACCTCTTCCATCAAAGGATTTCAAAGTTGTGGGAGATTGATTGATCATTGGAGAACCCAAAGCTTTCCAACAGGCAGTGGACATAATACATGTCAATTCTCCTTCGTCAATCACTGTTCAAAAACTCGTCAAGTTTTGACATGAACTGGTAACTGAAAGTTGGTGTGGGAGACGCAGGACATGATTTTCGAGATCGAAAACAATCATATTGGAGTCATGAGGATCTATTGCTACTATGGTTGATAATAATAACTTCCTTTGTGCTGTAAAAGTTGGCAACACTTCAAGAGTCGACATTGTTGAAGGTGACATAGCCAAATCTTCAACGATGTTATAGTTATGAGCAACCCTAACATGAGGGTTAAAGGCTGACTTTTGAAGCATACCCTTAGGAGATGGACAAATTATCATATCAGGGTTTGGTTTTTCAATATGCAACAGTTCAGAAGAAGGAGGAGTAGATGTGGAAGTTTGACCAGCTGGACTGGAGTCATCTCCATCTTCAACAAGACTCTTTGATGTGTAATCTTTGGATCTTGTTGCTACCATAACTTTGGAAGACATCATCATGATATCTGCCAATGTGGATGAGGAGGATTGGTCATGAGAAACCATTTTATTGCCTTGAGGAGGAAAGGGATCCTTCAAAACAGCAGGAGTGGGTGAACTTTTGACATATTTAGAAACTTTTGCACGATGTGGGAACTCCTTGGTGTAATGATCTTCATCACAAATTAGCCAAGGATAACGAGGTTTCTTCTTTTCATTAGATGGTTCATTCTTGTTTGATTTCTGCTTCGAATGAGTGTCTTTTTTAGATTTCCCTTTTCCTTTTCTCTTATTTCCGGATTTCTTACCCTTGTTGGTAGATGATTCTACGGTGTTCATTTCTAAAGTAATTTCGAGAGAAGGATCTTCTTCGGGTGAATCAGATAGAGCCGAAATCTGTTTTTCTTAGAATTTTTCTTTTTGTTCTTAGATTTTTGGCTCACAAAACCAATCATGCCATCTGCGACATGTGATCCTGTAAGGGTTGTATCAGTTTGACCAAGTTGGGGTAAATATGGGATCTTTTCATACAAAGTACCAGACTGAGTATAAACAAGATAAAGGTATTGAGCACGAGTAATTACTCCCTCCTCAATTACAACACCTCCTTTTCCCACATCTTTAGTTATGTGCGGTAAAAGAGATTTTATGAACCATTTGGCCAAAATCTGGTATGGAATGTAAACTTTAACCAGGCGACATCTTTGTCTCCATTCATGAATGTGATCTGAGATATGGTTTAACATCGGCTGCATTAAAGAAGTTAAAAGTTCGGTTCCATTATCATATCGAATGGGCAACTAAAAATGGGTCAAAAAAGTTGTAGCAATGGCATTAAATGTGCTGAAGGAAGCACACGGTAATTATACATACCATTTGGCTGTTGAACCGGTCAAGGTTCGTTGAAAAAGTCGTAATCTAATAGAATCGTCGATTAATGAGTTGGAAGCACACCAAAGATGATAGGTCATAACATGGTTTGATGGATCTTCGCTCGACTTACCTTCAAACTTAGGAATGTCACTGGGAAAATTAGTAGGAATGGCTGGCAAAAATAGTAAATAAAGAAGAGGATCATTAGTTAACTAGAGAGGTCAGGCAAATCCAAAGTTGCAATGAAAGGCAATTGGCAGTTAAGATCTGGAGATGGATACTGATAACGCTGTGGGACGAGTCTTGTATCTGGAGGAGGATACCCAAGACATCTTGGAATAGCTTGAGCAGTTGGAATCTGCATACCTCCTGGACATCCAAGGTGAGCCATACCGTATTGCAGTTGTATAGGTACTTGAAACGTATGACCTGGGTATGGTTGATTCTGAAAAGGGAGACTCTAGCCCATTTGACCTTGAACGAACTATCCTTGAAAGGGTTGATTTTGCAAAGGTTGACCTTGGAGAAATTGAGCTTGAAAAGGTGGACCTTGAACAAACTGACTTTGGGGTAGACCTTGGAAAGGTTTCCCTTGAAACGACACTTGCATATATGGGACGTTAGGTTGTACAACAAGTATTTGGGGCATTGACGGAATTGTAGGAATAGATTGAACACTAGACACTTGAGGTAAAGACTGAACAAGGGGTTGCACCATTACTTGTGATATAAGTGGGACAATTACCTGTGATACTCCTGGAATGGGAGTTTGAGGTGAACCTGAACCTGGGTTCTGAACAGTCGTTGGTATAGTAGATTGTACCAAGGTTTGAGGAGTACTCAAGATAGGATGCTGAAGTGGTTGTTGGGTAGGTGTTGATGGATTAACCTGGATATTTGGTTGGACTTGAAAAGGCATACCTTGAAAAGGTAATTGTTGTATAGGTTGTCCAACAGGTTGAACAAGTTTATACACAGGCACTTGAGAAGCAATTGGACTCAACTATTGATTTAATGAAGGGTTCTAGATTGTGTTTATTCCATGGTAAGGCATTCCAATAGCGGGTTGAGGCATAATAGGTTGACCAAAACTAGTTTTAGGAATTTGAGCATAATTGAGATAATTTCCGGCAAGGGGATTTCCCCCAGCTGTAGGGTAAGATCCACCTAAAGATTTCCCTTTGGGTGGAGGATACAACGGTTTCCCCCACATAGGTAATAACCACTTGTTGGATTGTTTTGGGGATTACCAACATTATCAGAAATCATATTAATAAATTGTTCAAATGTCAAACATTAATTGGTAGGATTAATTACACCCATTGACATGTTTGTAGATGGGTTTGAGGAAGAAGCTCCTGAATAAGATACAACAAGAGAGTGATATCCAAGCGGTAGAAAACCACCATACAATGTTGACTCCAGAGAAGTAGAAAACATAGATTTTTGTAATGAGGTACTTCTAGCAGTCATCATAGACCAGTCAAAACCTGGTACACTGGGAGTTGTTTATCGTGGAATCCCTTGTCCTAAAAAGCTCAAGGGTGTGAAATACCAAGGGTCAAGGTGAAGAGATCTAAACAAAAGCTTTGAGATATCTGTAGGTTCACTCGTAGAAAATATTGATTTTTCCTCTTCTTCCAAAGAAAGTTCTTCAATGATAATGAGACCAGGAGGTAGACTAATAGTAATAATAAGTTTCACACGTGGTGAATGTGGAGGATCTGGAATATGCGTTGTAGCGGGCGTATAAGTCTCAGGTTCAAGAATATCAGACTCAAGTTCGTCAATATCTGGTTATGGGATTTGTATCTAAAAACTCTCTAGTATCTGATTCAGTTTGAATGAGTTTAGTAATTTGTAAATCAATTCCTTCTGAATGTGATGTTAATTTATGAGTTTGATAAAATTCAGTTTCTATCACTTCAAGGCCTAAAATAGTAGATGTTGTCGTTTGATTAACTTAAATTCCTTTTACATCAAAGTATATAATAGTAGAAGTTTAAATTTTTGTTGCAGTTCTAGATCCTGATGATTTAGATTTTTCAGCTTTTATCTTTCCTAACTGACTTAGTGTATACTCATATCCTGCGTGATTCTCTTGGTAATTCCACCACAATGAAAAAATTTCAATTGATAAATTACACAATATCTAAATTACACCTAAAGTCTCTAAAAAGTAAAAAAAACAACGCAGAAAGTAACACACGCTAAAACTCTAGGAGTTCAAACCATACAAACCAACTCTTCACAGAGATCAATAAGTACTAGTTGGTGATGAAATCAAACGTCGGAGTGATCAAGGTGAAAAGATTTATAGAAATGAGTGTTTGGAACTAGTTACCTTGACAACCTGCTTAATGAAATAGTCTGGTGCAAGTAACCCGGCTATAAACCAGCTCGAGCAAAGATTACCCTCCAAAAAGTCAAGTGAGTCTAGTCAACGTCTGTTCCAAGTACAACAGGACCTTCCCTCTATCGTCACCTTAGGTAGAGCCTATGATTAAATTCACTAAGGTCACCATATACAATAATTTTACTTGGGGGGACAATCGTAGATCGAACGTACACGCAAGGGCAGAGTAACAAGCTCAATCCCCTTGAAGGATCCTCCACATGATCAATTGGAGGTTTACTTTCAAGTGACCCCAAGTACCTTTCAGTATCATTGTAATACGTGCAAATCACTATATCTAGGTTGATGAAGTGGGTATGATCACTTCACCAGATTCAACACGATCTCGTGCTTAACTCATGTACAATCAGAGCTTCCCATAGCAAAACAGAAATAATTGGATTTTCTCTCCCTAACTCAAGATTCTATTGTTCATTTGTAGGTTTGGAAAGTTTACTTCCTTCCCTGTTCCAAAGCCCTACACTTAAGCTACTGTAGATGGCAAGAGCCCTAAAAAATGTAAAATTCTAGATGAATTTTAATTAACGTTGTCTTTTTAAGTTGTTGTTTACTCGATAGGTGATGAAGGTGAGACTTATGATGTTATGACACGACTCGAAATCTTAATGCACTCAAAAATGCAATAACAACTTTCAAATTCGATGAAATCCTATTTAGAGAAAAGAAAGAGTTTCTTTGATTTTTCGAAATGAAATGCAAAAACTCACAACTTTTCCAATTTTTCTAAAGAAACCAATTTCACTTTAATGTAATGAAAATGCAGGCAACAAACCAAATTCCATATTTCCCTAAATGTCAAATAAGCCAAAATACTCTTTATCTCTTATCACTCAAAACTTTCAAACACACATAAATCAATCAAGAGAGTTGGAGAAAACACATTTTCCCTATGAATGCTTTGATTTAATGATAATAACAGTGTAATTGTGAGAAATTTCCAAGATGAAAGCAACAATTTCCTTTATCAAGCAAAAATGACCACAATTCCTTCACAAAAGCACTAGGTCTCAAGAAACCCTAATTTGCAATTCAAAATGAGTTTGACCACAAATAAGCAAAAACTAAGGCTTAACTGGTGTATTTGACAAAACAAAATAAGAATATCATAAACAAAAGGACAATCTATCTTGTTTTGATCAATCAGCAAATCAACCAGGAAAAACCCTAAGTAATTTCTTCAAAAAGACCTAATTCTAAAAAAACATTAACAAAGCACTCAAATGAGTTCAGAAGAGACACAACACAGTCTAAACAAAGATAATGAAACTTCCAGAAAAACAAACTCAGGTTTGGGTTGAAGCAAAATCTATATTTTTAAAAATTCTCAAGGCATGCATGGGTAAATAGTGAAAAACAAAGCGCATGCGCCTAGTTGCTAAGGATAAACTAGCGCAGAACTGCGCTCTGTCAGCAAACGAAAACAACACAGGGGTAAAAAACTTAAGAAAAAATAAAAATTCAAAGAATAAACCACACAGATTTGAAAGGTCATTAATTTATAAAGACTCGGGTGTGGACGGATCAGAAGAATTAGAAAGCAAAACTAAGGAAAAAGACGAGAACAGAGATGTTCCCCAATATGGTCACCAATTTGTTACACCGGGGAAATCCCTCTTGCGGACAAGAGTGATCTCCCTATATCCTTGATGGAAATTGGAAACAAGCAAGACAATTGAACTAACCCTTTCCCTAAGTTGAAGTTGTTTGAATTATAAGAATTAAAGCTAATGGATGAGCCTCTTACCTATTTCACGAAATGCTCGACGAAGATCCCTTGTTGTGATTCAATGCTTGATAAGACCTGCAAACATCGACCATAAAAGGATCAAAATCACATGCAATATAATAATCCAAACAACTTAACCTAATGATCAAGGAAATTAGGAATTGAATTTGCCTTAATAAACATTATAAACAATTATAAACCATTCATTATTCCAATAAGACAAATCAATGGGAGAAAGTGTTCATTTGTATTAATCAAAGATTAAGAGGAGCCTTACAACCTTCACCTTGATGTCATGAGGTCCCTCCCAAATGCCTTCAATCTCCTCCTTAGATGACAAGATTTCCAATCTCAAACTAACAGCATAAGTTTGTCTTCTCTGAGTTCTAACCTCCTCAATCCCTCTACCCTCTAGTCATTTTATAGGCCAAGAGGAAGAAGTTTCAAATCCAAAAGAGGAGGATGAGACTCCTTAATTGAGGGATTAGGTTTCCATGAGAAAAGGGATTAAGATGCATCATTTGAGGGTTATAGTTTGAATAGTCATCACCTGGAAGCTTTTAGTTGGAAAATATTTGACCAAATATGTTTCTAGAATGTACCTTTTATTTTTACTTTCTTGAATTCACCTGTGCGGGTTTATAGTGGGAGATAGAGCACAGCTCTGTGCTATTCTCAAAGTTAATTCCAGCAAATGCACGGGAAACTCTAGAAAAATCAGCGTAGGTGGAACTTAACAAGGTGTGATAGCTATTTTCCCCAAATTTCTCATCTACTTCAAGATATTTTGGGTTGCTTGACTTTTGAGGGAGTTGGTTCAAACATGTTCACAGATGGTAAAAAGACCCATAAATTGATCAAGTGTCATGGCGAAAACGTGACATGTAACAGGTAGCATCTAGCTCGTCCTTCTCCAACATTTTTCTAGAAATGAGTGATTATGCAAATGGAGTCGAGCCTTGTACTTTTTATTCCTTTTTGGGGTAAAGGCTCAAAGCGCTTTGGTGACTTGGATTTTGCACGAGTTTCCTTTTTTGAACCATTGTCCCCACTCCTCATAATCATCACCCCACTTAAATTGACTTTTCCACATTGCATGGTGGTTGAGTAAACTGTAGTTAACTGATCGAAGGTGGCCAAGTTTACTAGCCACCTCCAGCCCATAAAAATTCCATTCTCGATCATTAAACACATTTTTTCCATTATGTGCATAGGGAAGAGGTGAGGGGTGTCATACCTAAGCCTACTTGTGATGTTGAATTGTTGGAGATGCCTGCATGTTGTTGTTGGGCTTCATAATAGGATGATTTTGAAGGTGTTGATTTCCTTTGTTTGCTTTTGCACAAGTCTTCATAGCATGATGATTCTTGACTGATGAAATCCCCTTATTTTTTTGTTGTTGTTGTGTAGACCTCTTTTCAGTGCTCATTCTGCTACTGTTGAAATGGATGGATGACCTGACATCTTCTCTCTAGGGATGGTGTGTCCCTTCTCAGCTTCAGAGATGTCCTCATGATGCCTCAGGGTTGCTAGATCTTCTACTATGGGATCGTAAAAAAAATTGTTCAAAATTATATTGTCACTGTGCATGATGCTATAGTAGGGATCCCATTTCTTTAGCATTCACCTCATCCCTCCTCAAGAACTCATATTGCATTCGAGAACTTATACAAAGCATGGGAGGTATGGAGACAAGATTAGGATCATCAAAGGGTGGTGTATGCAGTGAAAAATTTGAAGACAAAGTTTTTTTGGGTTTTCTTCTTTATGTATGACAAAGTGGAATCTTGAGGATGAATTTTGGCTAGATGGAGTGGATGAGTGATGAAGGGATTTTGGTGGACCTCTCCCAACATTTCCTAAGGAAAAAATGACCTTTTGGCCCCTTTCTCCAATTGGATCTACCTTCCATAGCAATTTAGGACAGTCTTGTAGCACTTCAAAAAGGAGGAAAATCATGGTCCAATTGTTGGCTAGATGATGGAGAGAGGTAGGGAGGTGAATGAAGAGGGTGAAAATGCAATGGATAGCTAGAAGGAATGGAGAAATGAATCTATGGAACCTATTTTGTAGCCATTGTTCTTCTGATTGTCTGGAGTCCTGCAAAAGAGAGATGTTAGCAAAATTGGTGTAAGGACTCCTTCCTTGTGTCTATTTCTTTTTCTTTTGTTTTTTTTTTTTTTTCGAGACATGCAGGCTGCCTCTGTATAGGTTTTCAACCTGCATGCCTGCCCTAGGCACCTCAGAGGAGGTTTTCACCTAGGGATCTTTTCATTTGATTTTTTGTTTTTGTTTTTTCTCTCCCTTTTTTTCACTTGGTATACCTCATAGAGGTTTTCAATCCCAGAGTTGGCCTTATATGCCACATATAGTTTTTCAAAAGGAGATTTATTTTTTCTCTTTTTTTTTGTATTGACGATTGTGAGCCTCTCAATCACATTCAATTCTCTGTTGATTGAACTAATAAACTCTTCCTTGGACAGAGGTCTTTTATACAACTTCAACCTATAACCATTGACAAGTAAGGGAATCCCTTCCTCATCAATTGTTCTGATCTGGAAAGACCCATTCTCATGACATCTCTCTACTAGATAGGGACCCAACCATATTGTCATTAACTTTCCCTTGAAATCCTTGAAACCAGAATCATACAACAGAGCCCAATATCCTTCTTGAAAAGTCTTTTCCCTAATGTGTTTGTCATTCCAAATATTCCTTTGTAGTTGGATTACCTCAGTGTGTAGGAGAGCTTGCAGCCTAAATTCATCTAAACCATTGAGTTGGAGCAACCTCTCTTGTTGTGTTGTAGTGAGGTCCAAGTCTAATTGAGATGCCATCCTTAAGATGGTATATTCAAATTCAATGGACACCAGGGCCTTCCTTCCATACACTAGTTCAAATGGATTAAATCCAGTGTTGGTCTTCAAAGTTGTGTTGTAGACCCAAGTGTCTTCTACAAGTCTATCTGCCCAAGCTTTTCTGTTGCTGCTAACAACCTTGGTTAGAATTTTCTCCAATGCTTTGTTTGTGAACTCCACTTTCCCATTTTCCTGAGGGTGATAGGCTATTGATGTCTTGTGCTTGATATTGTGTTGCCTCATGAGATATTCGATCAGATTTGATGTGAATTGTGCTCCTTGATCAGTGACTAATTCTCTTGGAAAACCAAACTTGTAGAAGATGTTCTCCCTCATAAAATCAACCACATTTTTTCTCATTTTTTTCCTTAACTGCCTTTGCCTCAACCCATTTAGTTAGGTAATCAGTGCACACAACAGTATACTTCTTCTATCTTGATGGGGGATCAACGGGTCTAATGAAGTCCATGCCCCACTTATCAAATGGCTCGAGAGTCACTTGAGGTTTTAAGGTCATTTCATCCCCAGGTATGGGCTTACCCATCCATTAGCACCAATTGCACTTAGTGGTATACCTCCTTGCATCTTGATGTAAAGTGGACCAGTAGTAACCTGCTTGTAGAACTTTAAAGGTTGTCCTCTTAGCAGAAAAGTGGCCCCCACAAGGCCCATCATGGCATGTTGAATCCAAGTGAATGGAGCACTTTTCCTAACAATCTTGCTTTTCTCCTTGGAGGGTAGATTAGGAGGGAACCTCCTAGCAACCAAGTAATTGGCTATATCAGCAGACCAAGGAGAAAGCATCGAGATGGCAAAGAGGTGTTAATTTGGGATTTTATTATCCACCATCTCTTCCTTTTCTATAGAGAGGCTTGGTCGTGACAAGAAATATGTAACCATGTTCTCTTTCCCTGGTTTGTCAATAATAGTCAAATCAAATTGTTGCAATAATAACAACCATCTAATTATTCTAGCATTGACATCAGGTTTATTCATTAAATACTTAATGGTTGCATGATCAGTACGAATAAAATTTTGATAACTAGTGATATAATGCCTAAACTTGTTCAAAGAATGTATCACAACCAAAATTTCCTTTTCAATGACAGTATAATTTAACTCAGCTTTAGAAAGGTTCTTACAGATGAAATAGATAACATAAGCCAATTTGTCTTCCACTTGTCCTAAGGTTGCCCCTACAACTTTATCTAAGGCATATGTGTGTCTGTAGAAAGGTAATTCCCAATTGGGACCCCTCAGGATGGGTGTAGTGGTCAACTTGTCTTTTAGTACTTCAAAGGCTTCTTGGCAGTTGTTTGTTCAACAAAAATCTGAATCTTTAGCCAGTAATCCAAACAAGGGTGAAGCCAGTTTACTAAAGTCTTTAATAAACCTTCTATAATACCTAAACAATCCAAGGAAACTACTGACATCTCTTTGTTTTTTAAGCATATGGACCCTTTTGATGATGACAATTTTGTTTGGGTCAACCTGTATGCCTTCCTTGGATATATAATGGCCAAGGATAGTCCCTGCATTCCTAAAAAAATCACATTTCTTAGGGCTCAATGAAAGATTCATTTCAATGCATTCCTTTAAGACCTTGCACAGATTAGAAAGAGCTTCCTGGAAGTCGCATCCATAGGGAGTGAAGTCATCCATGGATATCTCGACAGTTTCATGACAATTTCAACAAAGATACTTAGAACTTCCCTATGGAAAGTAGCAAGGGCGTTGCATAGACCGAATGGAAGGAACCTATAGGCAAATGTACCCCAAGTACATGTGAATGTGGTCTTATCTTGGTCCTTAGGTTTGATATGTATTTGGTTGTATCCACTAAATCCATCCAGGAAGAATAAGAATTTATTTCCTGCAAGGCCATCTATGACTTGGTCAATAAGGACAAAGGAAAATGGTCCTTCTTTGTAGCCTTGTTAAGCTCTCGATAGCCAACATAGATCCTCCACTTCTCATTTTTACTGGGGAATACAAGAAGAGGGGACACCCACTCACTATATGAAATGGGATATATGAACCCTGTATCCAGTAGCTTTTGTAATTCATTTTTCACAATGTCCTTAAGATTTAGGTTCATCCTCCTTTTGGGTTGGTGCACAGGCTTGCATCCCTCTTTGATGTAGATATGATGAGTACAGACTGAGGGATACACACCTTTCATTTCCATATAATCCCAAGAAAAAGCATCAAGGTGTTGCCTCAACACACTACATAATTGTTCTTCCTGCTCAACTGAGAGAGAGAGATTGATCTTTAGCGTCTTGGATGGGAAAATCTCCACAACTTTGGTATTTTCTAGGCTAGAGTCAACAGATCAGAAATTAGTCCAAGGATTACTCTCAGATTCTTTCATTTGTTCATCAACTGGTGTTACACGTCATTTTGTCGCATTAAACAAATGACAATTACTCTGGATGTTTAGTTATCCATCAAAGTGTTCCAAAGCATCCCCTTGCAAGGCTAGAATCTAAACAATCCAAAGAGAATGAAATTCCTAGATCTCAAGGCCCAAAAACCTATTTTTGATTGTTGTGCAATTCCCTAGTCAGTTTCTGCACATACGCAGAAGAGACCGCTAGAGTCTTCGCAAAATTGTGCTCTATCTTACACTATGGCATGCGGACATGACTCAACGCAGGTAAAAAATAAAAATTAAAGTCAAGAAGCTTTGTTAGTAGACTTTTTCCCAACTAATAGCTTTGACCATAAGAGTATGTTCAGATTATAGGGATATTAATAAGGCTTGTCCCAAAGAAAATTATCCTACCCCCTATATCAACCAAATCATTGATTATTGTGCCGGTAATGAAATATTTTATTTCATGGATAGATTTTTCAGATACAACCAAATCAACATACTCCCAGTTGATCAACATAAAACCGTTTTCATCTGTCCATGGGGGAATTTTTCTTATCGAAAACTCTCATTTGGATTAAAGAATGTCAGTGCAACCTTTCAACGGGCCATGTCTTATGCATTTCATGATATCAAGCATATTGTACAACCCTATTTGGATTATTTACCAGCTCATTTGCTGAAATGGGAAGATCATCCAATGCATTTGAGAGCTATCTTTATCAGGTGTCAATACTACCATATACACTTGAACCCTCACAATGTGTTTTTTGTGTGAAATTCGATCGATTACTGGGATTTTTCATATCAAAGGAAGGCATTTGTGTCGATCTGCTTAAGGTAGAGGCTATTTTGAATTTGCCTCCTCCTTCCAACTTGCGCCAACTCCAAAGTTTGCAAGGGAAAGCAAACTTTTTACGTTGATTCATCCTGAACTATGCTGAGCTAACTAAAGGTTTTACTCAACTATTGAAAAAGGGCATCTCATTTACATGGGATGAAGTTGCTCAAAAAGATTTTGATGCACTCAAACACGCGTTGACTCATACACTGTTGTTGCATCCTCCCAATTATCATTGAGACTACTTTTTGTATTTATTTGCATCCAATGTCACCATTGGCATGGTTTTAGTCCAGGAAGATGAGTTGAACGATGAACATGTGATATCTTATTTGAGCATACATCTTACAAAAACTGAGATGTATTACGCACATGTGGAGAAATTGGCCTTGGCAGTTGTTCAAGCTATCCAAAGATTTCATCAGTACATTCTCTTACATAAAACAATAGTGATTTTAGACTGCAACCCTATGGTTTACATTGTTACGAGATAGTTACTAGGGGGGAAATATTCTAAATGGATAGTTATCCTACAATAATTTGATTTAAAATTCATAAAATCTAAGTCCAAGAAATCATTGGCGTTTGTCGAATTGTTATGTGTGACTCTCCCTATACTGTGACAAAAACCCTGGGAAAGGATTATCTTCCAGATGAATCTCTCTTTCTTATCAGTACTTTAGATCCCTGGTATGGAGATATTATCGTGTATCTTTAAACCCAGACTTTTCAATGAGAATTGACTCGAACAAACCATCTTCGTATTCGGTACCAATCCCAACAATACACTATTGTTGGCAATACACTTTATCATCCCGGTGTTGATTCCATATTTAGACGATGTTTAACTCACGAAGAAGCCGAAAAAGCATTGAATGATTACCATTCTTGAGCTTGTCTCAGTCATATGTTAGGGTTTTCCACTGCCCAAAATATTTTGCACGTTGGGTATTTCTAGCCTTTGATGTTCAAAGATTGTATAACTGTGGTCCAGAAATGCCACAATTGCCAAATTTATGATCACAAAATGCATGCACCTCCATCTCTTCTTCACCCAATCATTGTTGTCAGTCATTTTGAAAAATGGGGCATCGATTTCCTTACATGTAACCCTCACTCGGTCGAGGGGCATGGGTACATTATCCTAGCAGTGGATTATTTTATGAAATGGGCTAAGGCGATGCCTACATATAAGGATGATGACGAAATGAAAGTTATTTTCATATTAAATCATGTGATTTCTAGGTTTGGTGTTCCACAAGACATCGTCACGGACCATGGTGGCTATTTTCAAAATTTTATGATGACCGAATTTACTGTGAAGCTAGGCTTGCATCATGACAGTTCTACTCCCTATTACCCATAGGCAAATTGCCAAGTAGAAGTTGTAAATAAGGTTTTGACTACCATGATTAAGAATATTGTCGGAATTCATAAACAAAATTAGCATCTGATGCTTTTTTTAGCCTTTTGGATATATCGTATCTCAGCAAAAACTTTAACTAGTTTTACTCCCTTCTAGCTGGTTTACGGTCTGGAAGTAGTCTTGCCTATTCAATGTGAAATCTTGTCATTAAAACTAGAAATCAAATTATTACCAGCCACTTCTGCAAATAGGTGGAACGCTTTTTTATACTTAGCACGACTAGCTGAGACTCACTGTGATGTTTCATTAGCTAGTGAGGCTCATAAGAAACGTGTTAAGGAACATTGTGATCAAAATGTAAATCCTCACTCATATTCAAAAGGTGACCTAGTCGTGGTTTATGATCAAGAGCATGATAAATTAGGTGTTGGTAAATTCGAGCCCATGTGGCATGGTCCTTATATTATAAATCATGTACTAGCAAAAGGGGTTAATGAGCTAGTTGATTATGACGAAATTTCTTTAGGAAAGCTCAGAAATGGTCTTTACATGAAGAATTATTATGTTTAATTCACTATGTGAATAATTTGTAAATTGTTGTATCATATTTTGTGTGTGGAAATTTTAGCATCTTCTTACGATTTTTTGCTACTTATCTTGTGTTACACTTGATTTGCAGATGTCAACACTCCCTCAAACTTACATTGGCTTTGTCGATGGCGTTAGTTGTAGTACTCATAATTTGTCCTTCGCAGCTTGGGCTATTTATTCACTCATTGATGAGTTAGTTTCTATTCATGGAATATGCCTTGTTATCGAAAAACAAATAACATCGCATAATATAGTGCAGTTATTGAGCTATTATCTAACGTCGTTTAATTTGGCATTCGTCAGTTGATCATTAGGTTAGATTCTCAACTCATATTATTACATTTAAATGGTGTTTATTCAGTAAGCAGTTCTGCAATGTTAAGAATATTTTTGTTGGTTCGTCTCTTGGAAAGAGAGTTTGATTATATCGAATATCAACGCATCCCAAGACATTTAAACACATTAACTGATGCATTGGCTAATTATGTGTTAAATCGGCATTTGTAACATCTACAAGAGATAAAAAACAATATTCATCCACATATTGTACAAGATAAACTGAGATAAAAGTAGTAGTTTTCATTAGTCAAAATGTCTGTAAAAAGTGTGGCTTTACAAAATTTCATCCAAGACATGAGGCCCTGTGGCCTTTATTATTTGAACATGTCGATACATCATCAAATATATATATATATCCCTATGACTAGCAGTTACACATGATGATCATGGTAGCGGACGATAGTGTGAGCTAATCGTCATAGCAAGCAACTAATCGGTCTAGGAACCCCCATAGTATGCCTCTAGTAACGAAGAGGAAAATCATCAATTTTGACATCGACGATATCTAGAGTCAACCTCTCTAGGTTGTGCTCTAGCTTAGACAAAGCCTCTGCTGCATCGGGGTTTTGTACTACGAGAGCTATTGGTTGATCACCGCATCTGTCGAATCGACGTAGTCTTGTTGGTCTCACTGGGCCCACATCTGCATGATTATTTTGAATAGTTAGTTTTGGATGCAAAAAAAAAAAAAAAAATGAAAAATACAAAAAACCCAAAATGTGAATTTTTTACCTAGGTCACCCCACTGTGTTCCAGCCAGTAGTGGTATATATGGATCACCAGTGTAATCCATGCCTGCATATGGAAAGTCCTTGATCATAATGATCTAACGTTCCAACCATCCAAATAAATCAAGAGTATATCAAACAATTGGGCCATCACCACCTCTGTGGTGTGCCATCAACATAACCCACTTCAGCATACGAGGATCTTGTGGTCCTCTAGCATCTATGGCTACCTATGGGGCAAGAAGGGGGGTCCTCTCTAGAGCGAACGAGATCATAATGGCACGATACCCAAATCTTTTGAGTTTTCTAGTTTTCACTTTAATATGTTTCCCTTTGAGTTTGGCAACTACCCCTTCACACCAATTAAATATTGCAGCCTGTGAACACTCTACATAAATATACATCTGAGCCTTGGTGAGTAAGTGAAGTGCTGCACTCCCACATAATCGTGCAATAGTAAAGGCGATAGTCCTCAAAGGAAGCCTGTCAATGGTTTTGATATCAATACGTTCGTCTTTGAGTTGAGACTTTGGAGAACAATGTTGCACTAGGTAAGTGGCAATTGTTTCACCACCTCATCTATGCCCATACAAAGAAATGTCAACTCCACAACGTTGGAGACAAATCAATAAATAGATGTTATCAACATCTATCGTGAGTCTATGATCTCCAATCTGGAATCACTCTTCCTGCACATTCTGTTTTCTCACCATTTGATCAGCCTCATCATTGGGTAACTATATGGACCTTAATTCACCTCCTAGCTCATTCAAATCAACTCTTCTCACAATTTATTGCATGTTTTTATTATATTTTGTTTAATGAGATGAGTCAAAGTGAGATATTATGCCTAGTGGACTAATGTGCATTAAATGCAGGTTTGTGAGAGAAAATCTGGGAATTTTGGCAAGATTAAAGGTTGAAACTCGAATAGGAAAAGGAAGAGAGATTGTAGCAGGTAAATCCTCCTCATTTACTCCTCCCTTTTTTGAATATTCCTCCATCAATCACACTAGCTCAGAGTACAAGTAGCCAAGTCATGAAGATCAAAAGGCAGCCAAGCAAGTGATAGTCAAAGAGTTAGTTCATCTCAAGTTTGGGAGTTGAAACTCCCTAGATTTAAGGAAGTAGTTGGAGACTTCAATTGTATAAATAAAGAGGCCTAGAGCCTCATTAGGATTCAAAATTTTGTTGTAAAAACACTAATTATTTTTGAGCTCCAGACTTGTGGAAGACATTGCTATGTAATTTTATGTTTTGATAATGAGAATGAGATTTTTCATGATCCAATATTAAGTTAACTCAGAGGGCTGAAGCTCTTAGGTTAGGGCCCAACCCTAGTAGAAAATGATCCTCTTCTTGTATAGGTATGCTTAGATTAATTTCATAGATTCATGGTTAAATTTCCCTTGGAAGTGTTTCATTGCAAGTAGTGTAGATTTGATTAGTTTGGTTATTAGTTTGCTTCCATTTGTGCTTTACTTCAGCAGTAGGTTAGAAGGGATAAAAGGAACATCAAAAATCTTTCAGTAGGTGTCTTGGCCTCACTTCTTCCTTCAGGGATCATGATTTGAGGAAAGGACCCCCATGCAACCCCAAAAAGACAGAATTCTACTTTCTCATAGAATTTAGAGTTTCTTGTGCTTAAGCCAACATTTGATTAGTTTGCAAGTGTAGGAATTAGCCATCATTTCTTCCATCTTCAATCTTACAGTAGATTTCATCAATGATTCCATTTTATTCTGCAATTTTCCTCATGCATGAAGTAAACAACTAGCTCATTAAACTCTGTTTTTCTAGCTCATTGAAATTCTTCTTGTTTACATGATTTTTGGGCAAATATCATTGTTTGATGCAGTGCAAGTGTTTCAGAAGTAGAGAAAGATTTCATAGCAAGCAACCTCCTTCCAACTTCATCCATCCATGATCATTCCTCACTTTCACCAAGACCCTCACCAATTTCATCATTCTTCAAGGAAACTTCTTCAAGCATGTTGAGTAAATCCAACCATCTCCCAACCTCGGTTTTGAGTTCTGAGTGATCCTAAGCATTTTCTCAGTCTATTCCATCCACCAAACACCTTCCCTGAGCCTTCCATCACCTTCAGCACCCATTATTTTTCTCTCGGTTGTATATTGTAGAAATACAGGGAATCTGTAGGTTTTTAGGACATCCTGTAGGTTTTCCTGTAGTGGCCTGTTTTGAGGCCGAATTAAGGGAAAACCTCCAGGAAGCCACACAAAGTCACCTAAGGGTCTCCCAAACCTTCCAACCATCCACCAACATCCCTAAGCTGCCTGCCACACCACCAAAAGAGATTAGCTTTCACTTTTGTTTTTCCATAAAAAGAAAAAAAACATATTTATTTTAGTCATTTACATGTACAGTAGTAATGTTTGATATTTTGAACTTCCATGCTTAGGACAATATAATTTCATACATGTTAGCTTGGCATGCTTGTAAAGCATAGCTTCTCAGCAAGTAGGTAGCAAATGGTGTGTTTTAGCATTGGATTTTAGTCTTTCTCCTTATTGCAGTAGACAAGCTTTCTCCTAGAGTAGATTTCTCTTTCTTTCATCAGTAATCAAGCATCTTCTGAATCCATAGAAGTCTGGTTTGAAAAGCCTAGTGGTCTCTCGCCAGTTGAACAGTGACAAAAGGCAGAACCATCACTTTTACTTGTGTATACAACACTGTCACCTCTAAGTTTGTACGAACCCCGGGTTGATAAAGTAAATCTGGTAACCCCAGGAGTTGCAGCATTCTTGCTACAATACTGGTGCTCATCACTTTTTTGCGTCGTTGTCGGTGATTGAACCCGGGTCACCTGCGTGACAGGCAGGAAAACTCACCACCCTTGATCACCCCTGCATTCATCATTGAAAAATCAGTTTTCAAAAAAAAATACAATCTTCAAGAAAAAACACAGAGAAAAAAATGACACAGAGAGCAAAGGGGAACAATGCCTGAGTGTTATTTCTCTTTATTCACACACCCCTAGACCTCCTCTTTATCCATGTTCATCATCCTCAGGTCCCAGCAGTAGAAATGATTAAAAATTCTGAGGGAGAAGCAGCTACAGGACATCCTGTAGGAAATCTTGTAGCAGCCTATCCCATAAAATAAAAATCATAAGTTGCAACAAGTTTCTAGCATGGAGATCCATGGGTAGAAGCAGCTCCAAAGCAATAGCAGCACCATCATCTTCAACACCAGGCACCTGCATATCAAGGCAATCATCAAAGGACAAATAAAAAAAAAGAAAAAAAAGGAGAGATCACATGTAGCCAACATATAGCAAAAACCTCATTTCTTCAACAAACTGCAGCAAGGTATTGTTACCACAGGTAAGTATTGTTGAGCCCTGAAACTACACCTCTTCTACACACTTTTCTAGACTTTTTCCTCTCACCAGTGCCTCACAAGCTATCAAAAATCATTACATATTGATTCTGAGAGTACATTTAAGTGGTTTTCTAACTATGTTTTTGTGTTTGCTATTTGAATTAGATTTTTCTCATCAGTTGCAGAATGCAGCCACTTTCCGCAGCTGACTCGACTTTCCGCAGCTGTTTTTGTTGATCTCTAGGTTACAGGTGTCATCAAGCAAAACGAGGCACGTGGGCAGTTTAGAAATGATCTGGACATGGACCAGGTCCTATTGGTTTAGCCAGATTCGTAAAGGAAAGCCTTGGTCAAACGGTGGTCAACGAGGAGTTCTACGGCAAGCAGGTCTCTGTTTTTCAACACGTGAAGGATCTGAGACCGTTCCTAGATCCGTGGGTTCATTTTGACAGCTGTAGACTGCCTCCATGATGCAAATCCAACAACCACCTTTTGGTAGATTGAATGATCTTGGCAACCATCATGCTAAGCTCACGGATGCTGTCTTTTTACGTGTCTTCTGCTGAAGTAGTTCCATAGGAAAAATAGTTATGTAATTTCCCTTATAAATAACGCGTTTGCAAACGCATGTAGAGTTAGTTTTTGTTGATGTAATTTTGCTGTTAAGTTTATGTACTGTGTCGTGACACTGGTCTTGTTGTTGTAACGAGAGGATCCTTCCTCTGTTTTGCAATACAATAAAACTCTGTTTTATATGACTGTGTGAGCATAATCTCGGATTGACAGCGTGTTAACCAAGGCCGTGCAGAGGGCCCCTGCTGGCTAAGGTTTCGTTCTTTTATTTCTGTAAAGTTTTCATGTGTTGTTGTTTTATTTCCATTGTAAATATTTTGTAGTCTGTGCACTTGTGTATATTTCACATTTCAGTTATAATGCTAATGTTTCATTCCTGTACATGATTTTCCCAGCATTATATAATTGTGCTAACACTGATCAGTGTGTTTCAGGTTAGGATAGGCCGGGGCATTTTCATACAATTTTTGCAGTAAATATTGACATGAGATTGTCCTCTCTGCTGACTTTGTTTTTCTTAGCTTTCAATTTCAGTTGTGCTTTGATTCAGTCTTATTCATTTGCTATTGACAGTTAGTTCAAATATCAAATTCTTCATGTCATTTAACGTTATCTCCAGAGCCATGGCTTAACCCCGAAAAACTACTTGGTGAGCTATTGGATTTTGAGTGAAGTGATTTAATTCTTCATGTTATTGACGTTATCTCCAGAGCCATGGGTTAACCCGGAAAAGCTACTTGGCGAGCTATCGGACTATAAGTGAAGAGACTTGATTTTATTTTTATTTGCAAGTAGATGATTTAGATATCAATTCCTCATGTTATTGACGTTATCTCCAGAGCCATGGTTTAACCTCGAAAAGCTACTTGGCAAGCTATCAGACTATAAATGAAGTGATTTGGTTTTACTTTTATTAGTTTGCAATTTTTGATTTGTTTGAGTGCAATAGCTTAACTTTTATTTATGTATTTAGATGAGAATCAAAGATAGAGATTTCACGAACAGTAGTTCATCATTTGTTTGATTCAAGTAGTTGCACATTTACATTCTTGTTTAGCTGCACATTTACATTCTTGTTCAAAGTATTAATTTCATCACTAGACTGTTTTGAGATCTTCTGAAGTGTTAAGTTCTGGAAGTCATCATAAAGGACATAATTGCCTTAAAATCTATACCCAAACTTGCCTTCTAAAGTATTCTTAAAACTTAGGAATAGGATTTCCATTTGCATTAGGAGACAAACCAAGATAAAACCCCCAAAAACAAGATAAAATTGAAAACAATAAAAAAATAAGAAAGAGGTTGCCTTGCACATATAGTGCGCCACACTTCATCAGTTTACAACTCCTGGATTGATAATTAATGTAGCAATTTAGGACATGCTAAATTGACTAAACAAGTATCTCGCTTCACTCTCTCATGTGCATAATGTAATCAAAATATGTAAAGATTGTGGATGAGTTGGTTTATAAGTGAAAGGTGGCCAGGTAACTTGGCCACCTTCATTCAATCAACGAGGACAAAACAGTTAGTGCTCACACACGTGGCAACAGTCAAGTCAAAGAAATGGAAAATGAGGTTAGAAATAGTTGAGACTACGGATTCCCGAAGTGGGATTTGATTACGAGGTGAGGGGAATGATGATGTGGTAGTGGGGACCAACGGTCCAAAAATAGAAATTCGTAACTCGGCTGCCAGCACACCACCTCACTCAACTCGACCATAAGAGGAAATAAACGTTGATCCCCATGCACTCATGCATTCATCTTCTCGAGGCTCACTCTAGCAAGGTCACTCTCATCCCCAAGCAACCTACAGGAGAGGAAAACTTCATTTTTTCCTGCGAGGACTTCCTACAGGATCCTACAAGAAATCCTACAGGATCACACAGGAATCCTACAAGATACAGTCAGGCAGTCTATGGATTGGCAGAGAGAAATTTCAAAGGGGGAAACACATGGGTTGGCTACAACAAGCACTATGAGGAGGTAAGATCTACATTTCCTCCCATTTTTCCAAGTAAAAATAACATAAAAATCTCCTAGTTTGATTGAAATTGATAGTTGTATAAGGGAATTGTATCCATAGAAATTTCAATCCCATTTCCTCCTTCATTAGAATTTTGTATCATACATCTCTACTCCTCAAATTCACCATAAAAAATGACAGGGGAGTTTAATAGAAGGGAGCCCATTAACACTTTAAGGATTCACCAACACCCTCTTGTGCTAGAAATATTCACAAGGCATAAATTGGATGGGGTACTTTGAGAAATTGAGGGGGTATGATGATGAAGTAGCTCGAGATTTTGCTCTCTCCCTCATTCCACTAACCAAAACCAATGCCATTGTTGTGGTGAGAGGCCTCTCCATAGAGCTCGCCCCTGAACTCATAAGGAGAGTTACCACACTTCCCTTAAGAGTGCCTTGGAGACAGGAAGACAAGGGAGATAGCCAAAATGAAAAGAAGAAATTATTTTTAAAGGGAGAGGAGCCCATTGAAGAAAAAAATGAAGTGAGGAGAAAAATCCTGCCATAACCCTGGAATGAGGTAAGCTACCATCTTATAAAATACATATCATGTGAAGGTAGGTATAGTGTGGTATATGGATATCGCTTTATGCTTCTTGAATAATTGAGGTTTGGAGCAGAAACACCTCCTCACCACAGGCTCAACATACCATACTTCCTTCTGCAATCACTGATAGATACAAGCATGATGGTGCAGGAAGGAAACTACCAATAACTAGCCCACCATGGATTAATTAGAATCATCATAGAAGACTCCCTCCAAAACCTTAGAATTCCTATCACTTGGGAAATTTTCAGAGACATGCCGGCAGAGGAGGATATCAAGGCCCTCACATATGATAGAAGCCCTATTGTTCGTGAAAAGGATCAAGAAGAGACTGAAACAGATGAAGAAGAAGCAGAGAGGGATGAAGAGCAAATAGATGAGGAGGAAGAGGAAGAGAAAGAGAATGGAAGTGATGAAGAAACAGAGGAATATGTCAAGGAGGAAACTGATAAACAAGATGAGGATCTAGAGGGAGAAGAAGAGGAGAAGGACGAAGGTGAAAAGGGCAATGGAAAAGAGGAGGCATAGGACAAGGAGGAGTCACCCAGGGTGTCTCCAAAACCCACTGAGAAAGAGGTAGCAGCTGCCCTCACTGCCCTTAGCACCCCTATCAAACAAAAAGGCAAAAGATAGAGGCAAACCCCCTTATACTTCAAAACAAGAAAAAGTACAAGGATAAGGCAGGGAAAACCTCAAACTCCAACCAAGGTTCCCATTGTTATTGAGGACTCACCTAAACAGCAGGAGAATATGGCTCCTCTTACAAAAACTCAAGGAGAAGGATCCTCAGCACAAACCTCCCCTAAGTATCCTATCACTTATGAGAGAAGGCCTGTGACTAGATCTACCTCATCCAAAGGAAAAGACATCCTACAAGATACACAACAGGACCTACAGGAAGCAGAGGCAGTCCTACAGGAAACTCTGCTAAACCTATAGGAAACTCAAAAATTGGATAAGACAGGAAGTATGTAGCAAGAAACAAAGAGAGAGGATCGAGAGCTAAGGGAGCCTAATCCTCAACCTAACCTTGACTCCTACTACAGATTTATTGAAGGTGGCAGGGTCATGCAACAAATATTTTCCATCCCATTATTTTTTGAGCTTGAGAAAGAAAGAGCCAAAACACATAGATGGATGCATATTCCCAATTCGAATGGAGTGGATGACATTGGTCACATGGAGGAGAAGCTCAAAGAGATGGGCAGAGAACTAAGTAGCCTGAGGGACAAAGAGGCCATAATGAAAACTCAGTTGGAGGCAGAAAATGCATGGTTGAAAGGACAATTGTACGAAAGAGAGAACCAATTGGCACCCATGGCTAGTCTATATTTGGAAGAAATCCAATGCAGGATTCCATCTAAGTCCTATGCATTATACCTTAAGGAACAGTGGCTACAGTTCCAAATCAAGACCCTAGCAAATAGAGGCACTATGCCATTCTAGGATTATAGACAATTCATTGATCTTTGTGATCAAAGCACATTGGAAGATAGGGCTAAGATGTCTAAGTTCTACTTGCCTAACATGTCCTTGACATATATGAATGTATGGGACCCTAATGCAAAGCTAGGGGATTTACAGTTGATGGCTTTGGCATCATGGATGAACCACGAGGAAGCAAGGGTTGCATAAATGAAGAAGATATTGGAAAGGGAACAAATTGAGCCTCTCATGATATCATTGGGTAACTATATGGACCTTAATTCACCTCCTAGCTCAGTCAAATCAACTCTTCTCACAATTTATTACATGTTCTGATTATATTTTGTTTAATCAGATGAGTCAAAGTGAGATATTATTCCTAGTGGACTAATGTGCATTAAATGCAGGTTTGTGAGAGAAAATCAGGGAATTTTGGCAAGATTAAAGGCTAAAACTCGAATGGGACAAGGAAGAGAGATTGTAGGAGGTAAATCCTCCTCATTTACTCCTCCCTCATTCGAATATTCCTCCATCAATCACACTAGCTCGGAGTACAAGCAGCCAAGTCATGAAGATCAAAAGGCAGCCGAGCAAGTGATAGTCAAAGAGTTAGTTCATCTCGAGTTTGGGAGTCGAGCCTCCCTAGATTTAAGGAAGTCGTTGGAGACTTCAGTTGTATAAATAAAGAGGCCTAGAGCCTCATTAGGATTCGAATTTTTGTTGTAAAAACACTAGTTATTTTTGAGCTCCAGACTTGTGGAAGACATTGCTATGTAATTTTCTGTTTTGATAATGAGAATGAGCTTTTTCATGATCCAGTACTGAGTTAACTCAGAGGGTTGAAGCTCTTGGGTTAGGGCCCAACCCTAGCAGCAAAGGATCCTCTTCTTGTATTTGTATGCTTAGATTAATTTCATAGATTCATGGTTAAATTGCCCTTGGAAGTTTCATTGCAAGTAGTGTAGATTTGATTAGTTTGGTTATTAGTTTGCTTCCATTTGTGCTTTACTTCAGCAGTAGGTTAGAAGGGATAAAAGGAGCATCAAAAAATTGTCAATAGGTGTCTTGGCCTCACTTTTCTTTCAGGGATCACGATTTGAGGAAAGGACCCCTATGTAGCCCCAAAAGGACAGAATTCTACTTTCTCATAGAATTTAGAGTTTCTTGTGCCTAAGCCTTCCATCACCTTCAACACCCATCGTTTTGCTCTCTGTTGTGTCTTGTAGAAATACAAGGAATCCTGTAGGTTTTCTTGTAGTGGCCTGTTTTGAGGTCGAATTGAGGGAAAACCTCCAGGAAGCCACACAAGGTCACCTAAGGGTCTCCCAAACCTTCTAACCATCCACTAACATCCCTAAGCCACCTGCCACACCACCAAAAGAGATTATCTTTCACACTTGTTTTTCCATAAAATGAATAAAAAAAACAGAATTATTTCATTCATTTACATGTAGGGTAGTAATGTTTGATGTTTTGAACTTCCATGCTTAGGATAGTAGAATTTCATACATGTTAGCTTGGCATTCTTGTAAAGCATAGTTTCTCAGCAGTTAGGTAGGAAATGGTGTGTTTTAGCATTGGATTTCAGTCTTTTTCCTTACTGCAGTAGACAAGCTTTCTCCTAGAGTAGATTTCTCTTTCTTTCATCAGTAATCAAGCTTCTTCTGAATCCATAGAAGTCTGGCTTGAAAACCCTAGTGGTCTCTCGCCAGCTGAACAGTGAAAAAAGGCAGAACCATCACTTTTACTTATGTATACAATGCTGTCACCTCCAAGTTTGTATGAACCCCCAGTTTTTAAAGTAAATCTGGTAGCCGAAGGAGCTACAGCGTTCTTGCTACAATACTAGTGCTCATCACCATCCGTTCCAACAACTCTAGTTAGGCCTTCATGCCTAGGATTGTGAAAAAATTGCACAGGCCACAGTCTCTCAAAGCCTTTAGTGTTTCTAGATGATTCAAAGCTTCTACATCTTGTTCTTCATGTTCTCAGTCCCTCCACTCCATTTTTGTAGATCAAACCCCTGCAAATAAACATGGAAGGTCATTAAAAAACATTGTGATAATTTTTGCAACAAAAAAACGACATCTTATTTAATTTTTTCAAAGCCCTCAGCACTGTGTGCGACCACCTTTGAACACCAGTGCGGATTTGCTTGGTTTTCGGTTTAGAAACCACGTAAATCTCAATTTTACATGTAAAAAATCGGGTCTATGTGTGCAGAGCCTATGAAGAGAAACTGCGCTCACCGAGGGCGACTTTCAAATAAATGAAACCCCCCAAAAAAACTAAATACACAGTGAAAAGCAAAAGGAAAGTAATCAAAATGAAGATATCAGAGAGATCGTTTATCTGGAGAAACTGACTCGTGATTTAGTCCACCGTTTTTCCTAGAATCTACCTCTTTGGTGAAAAATGCACTCAATCACTCTCAAATGGTAAAAAAAAGAAGAAGGATTTTTATAAGCTTTTAGGCCCATTAAAATATTATTTTTTGCCTATTAGCCTCTAAAATCCAAAAATTTTAATGTTTTTACTATGTTTTTTAGCAGTGATGATAATTTTTGAGTTTAAATGTGCAGAACATGGGTTATTTACGAAAATGAATCATTTTGGCGATGAGTACATTTTTATCACTTTTTCGAACTCGTTAAAAACTTACGAAAAAATGAAACAAAGGAGTTCCCTTTAAGCCCTTTTCAAACTCCCTAAACATAAAAAGATCATCAAGTACTTGACTATTCAAACTTGTAAAAGTAAATGAACAGTCGTCTATTCAGTATAAGTTTACCCTTTTTACGGATTGAACTAGACTATTAACGAAAAAGGAATACTTTCACTAATCATGGTCAATAGAATTATCTCCTGCATTATTTTACCCTTTTCCGGGCTTGAGAGACTAAAATTATGAAAAAGGACATTGTGAAGTTTACCTATGTTTTTTCTTCTGACTCCCTAAAAATGAAAAACATTAAGCTTTACTTTCTCTGGGCTCATTAAAAAATTACATTGAAAGAACTGAATGAGTTTTCTTTTTGTGTCTTTCAAACTCTTAAACATGAAAACGACATCAAGTTACCCCTTCACTAAACTCATAAAATTTAAACAGTGTAGGACTAGTTAATCATAATGACACCGAACCACTCCTTCCTAGGTTTGGTTAAAAAATACTCTGAAGGACTCATCCGAAGGATGAGCTTAAAGGACAAGCATATGTTATCCTCATCAAGCTTGCACAAAAATAAAGAGGTACTTGCTAGTAATGGTGGGGGGGAATTGGGAAAGAACGTTTGTTTATATTGTAAAAGGCAATATGTTTCTCTTGAAGATGACACTCTGTCACCTTTGTGTCCAGGTTGGGAAATCCCTTTTCCTCTCAATTGACCATACCTCATTGAAAGTCTTCAAACTGGTTTTTAGTCCTAATATTTTTGAGTCAAATGTTGCAGACTCAAAATGTTGTGTCACTGATATGTTCAAGAAAAGTCCAACCTCACTCAAAATTAACTTGCAATTTGTAGCCCTCAATCACATTGACCATCCCTGATTCAGTCCTGGATTACTCCAAACTGTTGTTCTTTAAAATTTGACATGAGTTTTGTGTCGTAGGCTCTCCTGCGACGAATCGTTTCCTATCGACTTCAACTCACTATCTAGGAAGTTGTCTAGAAACCTTCTTCAGTACCTTGGAGCTTGCATGCCTTAATGCCAGGTTTCTCGCCTTCGACAATAGGTTCTCAGCACTGGCCTTCGATCGAATTATTCTATGAGTGTTCGACTTCAAGACATATTTTCACACTTCATAGATTGTACAAGAAGTAACTTGAGAACCATTGTCATTATTAGTGGCTTCTCTTGTGCTTATTAATGATTCACATCATTGACTGGTAATCAAGTGTTTTCTACCATGTTTGACTACAAGACATTCACTCACATGGTTAGATTCGTATTATGGATCGAGAGATGGAGATCAAGACCCTAAATTTAGTTTCATCCATGCAGGTTGCATGAATTTATTAAATATTCATGATTGTAAACATAGATCCATTGATGACTATGTCCATATTGTGTTTTCTATTGACATGGATCTTTAGGTCTATTTTTGTATTGGTTCTCTGAGACATTTATACTCTGAGTATGGGAACCTCAATGATGATTTTATATTGCATTGTAACATTTGATTGATTGTTTTAGGTCTCCAACCACGGTTTCTAACCCGAACCTTGGCATGATAAAGTGCTTCAATCCTCAAACATGTCTTATGACTTTTCACTTTAGGGGGAAATCTGTTACACGTCATTTTGTCGCATTAGAAAAATGACCATCAGTCTAGATCTTTCACTATCCATCAAAGTGTTGCAAAGAACCCCCCTGCAAGGCTAGAATCTAAACAATCCCAAAGAGAGTGAAATTCCTAGATCTCAAGGCCCAAAAACCTATTTTGGATTGCCTGCATACTTCCCTAGTCAGTTTCTATGCATATGTAGAAGATACCATTAGAGTCTGTGCAAAATTGTGTTATGTCTTACACTGTGGCCTGCACACATGACTCAATGCAGGTAAAAAATAAAAAGAAGTCTATAAGCTTTTTTAGTCGAATCTTTCCCAACTAACAACTTCGAATTAATCCTTACTTAAGACTGATCCCTCCCATCATGGAGCTACTTCCCTCTCTTTGTGGATCCCCTATCCCACCATTTGTGGGTCTCAACCCTTAGGAAGAGGATCCCAAACCTCCTCCTCTTGGCCTATAAATCAAACATATTCCAGAGGATTGGAGAGGATCATTGAAGGTAGGCTTATGCTGCAGAAATAGGGCTAGAAGGGTTTTCATCCAAGGAGAAGGTTGGATATCGTGGGAAGAGGCTTGTAACATCAAGGCGTTGAGATTGTAAGTTTGTCAGCCTTTTTTATTAAATAAAAAGCAACTCTTATTTCCTAATCATGTCTATTCTGATATCTTTTGTGAGATTCCTTGATCACTCACATAGGTTATGACTGGTTATTGATTTAATTTATGATGTATGCTCAGTTAAGCATTTGATTTATCTTTCATTCTATATACTAGATGCCTTGATCATTTGTGTGTTTTTGTCTATGTAGATCTCCTTTGAAACATTGTGGAGAAGTTATGCAAAGCACTGGAACGGTCTCTAAAGCATCAGGGAGAAACCAAATGTGGAAGGCATTGAAAGGACTTCAACGGACACTTCATTCTACCGGTAAGTGATCCCTCACATATTACTTGTTTCAATCAACCATAAGCTAAGGAAAGATAGCAATTATTTTCTTGTTTGTTACTAGATTTCGTTTGAGATCTAGGGATATCCATCTTGTATGCAAGAAGGATTAGTCCACCTAACAACTGGTATGGCAGTGGGGGGTTTATTCTGTAAGATATGGTCAATAAGGTCATCTTCATCAAGCTACCCCTTCCTATAACAATATCTAAAGAACAGACTGGGTAGAGGGACATCTGATAAAATTCTTCCTCTCCCTCATCCTCTAACCATAAGGGTAAATCATGCTCAATAGAGGGTTGAGCAAGAGGGTACAACACAAGTTGTTTTGATAAATTTCCATTCTTAATAGTCATGTTCCCAACCCTACAACTAATGTAGGCATCAACAATGGCCAACCAAGGTCTTCCTAGGATGAGAGGATAGCCATTAAACTTGGTTTTGGGCTAGAGGACCAGGAAATCAGTGAGGTACTCCCAGGAGTCAATAGAAAACATGACATCCTCAATAAATCCCTCGGGAGCTACTGTGGAGTTGTCTGCAAGTTGCAACACTGTAGGGGTCTTCCTCAAAACCCCCTAGAGATTGAGCTTCATAATGGTTTCCCTTGTCATCACATTGATTGCATCCCCAAGTTCAACCAAGCTATTGGGGACCATAATTCAATCAATGTGCACATCCACTAATGGGCTACCATGATCCAAGTAATTCAGGGAGATTACTCTTCCAAGCATCAATTAGATAGTTGTCCAACAACATTAACGGTGGGGGTATCTCTTCTTCTTCTCCGAGGAATTTTGATACATTTCTCCTTCATAATCTTATTGTAAATGGGAACATCTTTGATGGCCTGGAGAAGGGGTATCTTGACACACAAGTTCTTCAATTCTCCCATAAGTTCAACCTCTTATGGGGTGTGTTGGTTAGGGTGGACCAACCTTTCAGGATAAGGAGGTGCATTGGCTTGAGGAGCAGTCTCTTCCTTCTCCTCTTCAATATCTCTAGGTGGAGAAGGTGGGTGATTATCTAGGAGCACCTTCCTATACCAAAGGTTGATCTCTTGGATTTCCACAACATAAGCAGGATAGGATGTCTCCCCATTGTAAACCTGTTGTGCCTGCTTATTGTTTGGGTTTAGATTGGGTTGAGTAGGCATTTGAGGTTTCTTAGGTGGAGTATGGTGAGGAAGTTGTGGTTGAGGTTGAGGTGGAGGTAGTAAAGCAGGAGGTTGGGTTGTTTGAGGCCTCCACCCTGGTGAGGGGTTGCCCCATTGGGAAGATTGGGGTGGATATGGCTGAAAAGGAGGGTTGATAGGCTGAGGAGGATATTGAGGAGCATAAGGCCAAGGAGGAGGTGTGGACCATGATGGATGAGTGGAAGGGTACCAAGGTTGAAAAGGTGCATTTTGATTTGGATTGTAATGATGATAATGCACATCTTGCATGCCTTGTTGATATGGCTGAGGGCTTGGAGGCCTCCTTTGGTTAATGAAACACGGTTGCTCTAACCCACCTTCTACCCCTAATTGGTATACAACCTTTAGGCCTAGCAGAGAGGGTCATTTTTTTGTTGCATGATTCTCTTCACAGACTCAACAAACTTCTATGACATTCAGTGGGCACTCATTCCTAGGATGTCTGTTAGTACATATAAGGCAAAAGGTAGCTATTTCCCTTTCTACTTCCTCTTTCTTCCTTTTTATTTGCATAGTATCCCTTTGTAGGGCAAACGTATGCAACATTTCACTCTTAAAATCTTCCAACATACTTCCTATCTCATGCTTTATGGTTGTTGTAGAGGGAGAGGAACTTACGAGGATTTGGCTAGATTTGTCCTTTTTCCTAGCAGCCCTAGAGTGATTCTTGAATACAGTTTTGATGTCATCATAAGGCAATTGGTACATATCTCCTTCAGATAACATGTTGAGGGTTTCCATTACATCCTCCCCAATCCCTCATATAAGAACTAGCTTGAGTGAGTCAGGATCAAGGCTACAGGTGGCCCTCCTATAATTAAGTTTAAATATTTCCTCATAGTTCTCTAAGGATTCATCGGGTCCAAGGGTCATCCTAAAGATTTCCCCCTTTGTTTCTTTGGACCTACAGTAATCCCTATATTTGTCATTGAAGGCTTGTTGCATTTGGTCCCAGGTAGTGATGTTGCCTCCAGGTAAAATCATAAACCAACGAAGGCTACAACTTTGAGGGTAGAAGGAAACAACTTTAGCTTTTGCCCATAAGAGGCATAGTCAGAGATCTTACAGATAACAACAAACTCAAACATGAAGTTGTGAGGATCCTCAGAAGCTAGGCCATGGAAATGTGGAAGGGTAGCAGGGCTTATATTCTTCATTCTAGCCTCTTGATTGGTTTTGCTAATAGGGAAAAGATCATTGTTCCTATTTTCAGCAATTGTTTGGGTAGGTGAGATCTGTTCTTCTTCCCCTATGGGTTCCTAAAAAAATTTAGGTTGCTCACCTAGAGGGTTTTCTAGCTCCCCTGTAGTTAGAGAGGGAAGTTCACAGTCACCAAAGAAGAATGAAGGTTGACTTCTTGAGGGGGTGGGGGTTTTTGGTAAGAATTTCCCTTGGTTATCCCTACTCCTACGAGGCATGAAAGAACTAGATTTTTTTTAAATTTCACTTTTTTTCAAAACAATAAGACTAATGCAAAAAAAAAAACAAACAAAAACTCAAACAACACCTACTTAGACACCTCCCCAACAATGACGCCAAAAAGTGATGATCCCTAGTATTGCACCAAGGATGTTGCAACTCCCAAGGGCTTCTCAACTTAAATTATCAACCCGGGGTTTGTACAAACTTAGAGGTGATAGTGCTATATGCATAACAGGTTAGGTTCTACTCATGTCACCCTCAATCATGAGATAAAATCAAGGTGTTCAGAGACCACTCCTTCAGCTAACTACAAAGAGAAAAACATGTCACAATTGCAAGGAGATGAACATGATTCTAACTACAGAAGTGAAAGTGTCATTCATTCAATGTAAATGTTGAATTGAAATTGCATGAAAGGAAAAAGGCTAGTCTAGTTGCAAAAGTAAACCATGCTATTCTATTTTCATACCTAATCAATGTAACAGCCTACTTGCATGAATCATCTATCTATTTTCACTTGCTTGAAAATGAGAAATTCAACCTTCAACACAATTATGAAAAAAATGTTAATTCTAATTCTATTTATTGTCTTATGTTTGCAATGAGGAGAAAATGGGTTGGAGTAGTCTTATAATCTTCTCAGATCATGAAATCAAGGTTTGTGGGCCATTATTCAACTTCAATACCTAAGGGGCGAAATCTAAAGCGAATCTGATTGAAGAAAACAATTCTAGAGGTCTGCTACAAGAAGTGCTATAAGAAGCCATGTATTGCTATAGGAGGTAATGTTTTGCTATAGGAGGGGGTTTGAGAGCTTTCGAGGACATGAATGGTGTCTTGAAGGTAAAAGAAGGTGAGTGAAGGGTGTGGAAGCCCCTTAGCCAAGCATAGTAGCCCTCGAAGGTCTGTCTTGCACCAAAGTTTGTGCCCATGATGTCGTTCATTTACCTTAGAAAAGTGATCTCGGTTGTAGAGTTTGGAGGCAATGTGAGGTGTCTAGGAGGGAGATGGAGTGGCCTAAGTGGATGTAGAAATGTGTGCCCACCCCTGCAGGTCAACACAATCCCTACAAACCAGTCAAACACATGCATCAAATAATCACTATTACAACAAAGTAAATTAACATGGAAAAGATGAGTTGAATTTTATTAAAATCTACTCTACCCTACAACACAACTCAAATTGCCAAACCAATGCTGCTAACTTCTAAGTTGCAAAAACTAAACATGCATAAGGATTGCAGTACAATACTTAACAATTTCCAAGAAATCATAAACACATATTTTTGGGTTATTATTGGAGATATTCCAATCACTATTCCCATAAGAGAAGTGATAAGCAAACCCGCAATCACAAGTTTTTATGATATAATACCTACTGAAACAAAACAAAACAAAAAACAAAACAAAAAACAAAACAAAACAAAGCAAAACAAAACAAAAACAAAATAAAACAAAACAAAACAAAACAAAACAAAAAAACAAAAGAACAAAAACAAAAACAAAAACAAAACAAAAAAACAAAAAAAACAAGAAAAACAAAAAAAGATTGCAATGACTTGAACAAGAACAAGGGAGAAATACAAGAGAGGGAATAAAGCCTCTGGGTTGGTCCCAAACCCAACCCTCCAAAACTAACTCAAATGCAGACTGATAGTGATCTTCTCATTGACAGAAAATAAGTCACATACATCATATAAAAGATGAGAATAACAATGTCAAGCACTAGGCTCTCAGTAGCTACTCCTAGCTAAAACAAAAATCTGATTCCTAATGAGATTTTTGGCTAGTTTATTTACACAAAAAGTAGTTGAGGGCAACTCCCTTGAAAATAGGAGTGATTCCCTCCAAAATATCAATATTTGTGATTTCATTCCCTTTGGTCTTCACATGTAGTTGCATTTCCTTCGCTGCTAGTGAATTTGAGTTGTTGGTGAGGATTCTTTGATCTCAAGTTGAGTTGGAGAGTTAATGAGGTGGACATGCCTCCTATATTCTCTCTAGTTGTCTCCATCAAGCTTCTACATAGTAAATATCTCCAAAAATGCTTTGTTTTCCTACATATTAATCACATTAGGCCATGTAATATGACATACACCCTTTAGTCTTCTCACTAAGCATATTATGGTAAAAATGTGAATTAATATGAGAAAAGGAGAGTTTTAAGGGTTGGAGGATAGCACAGTGAACCTTAACATATGCCTGTTGATGGGACACATCCTGTACTGGCTTTAAAAGGATAATATAATGCACAAAAGTGTGCATACTTGGTAAGTCTAACAACTACCACCATGACGACACTCTTTCTTTTGGACTTGGGTAAACCTATGATAAAATTCATTGAGATTTCCTCCCAACACTAACTTGGAATGGATAAATGTTATAATAGACTTGGGGTCTTAATTGTCTCAGCTTTATTTTGGTTGGCAAACCAAACATTCTACCACAAACTTCTAAATATCAAATTTAAGACCATCCCCAAAAAGTTCCTTTTGACCTTGTGGTAAGTTTTACAAAATTCTGAGTACCCTCCTAAAGGAGAGGTGCGCAATTCCAAAAGAACCTTTTATTTGCATTGGGAAATCTTACATAAATATAAGTGATATTTGCACCATAATGAGTCATTCTTCCATATAAAGGTATTAGATGTATTACGATCTTGTTGCAACTTTTGAATGAGTGTCCACACCTCTTCGTCATTCTTCTACTCCTCCCTTACTTTAGTTATCCATACAGGTTGGATAATAGCTGTGGAATAGAACAATGCTTCCACATCCTCATCCCTTCTTGAGAGTGCATCTACAAAAACATTTTTCTTCCATTTTTTGTAGATGATTTCAAACTCATAACCCGACATCTTGGTGATCTATTTTTATTGTTCTTCTAAAGATATTCTTTGTTCCAAAAAGTATTTAAGGTTATCATTGTAACGCCACCTCTCATATCTACCCAATTCACCGACTTACTTAGGGGAAACATGAGTTGAGGGCTACTATGACATGAATCAACCTCCTAGATCACCTTAAGGAAATGGAGTTGACAAACCAAGACTTTATTGACTTCCCTCGAGTACTACAAGACCCCCAAGAGCCAAACCAACATTCCAAGTGCCCAAACCATGAGTTTACTTGTTGTTTCACTAATATGGAGCCCCAGACACTGGAATAACACTGCATGAATTCGACTATAACCCTCATGTCACATGCATGAGCCTGAAAGGGAGAAACTGCAGTTTTTTTTGCCCAGTTTGTGCCAGCAAATGTGAGATCTAAGCCAATTTTTTAGGGTTGGCCACGAGACCAATGGCCAGAACTTGATGAGACTTTCTAGAATGATGAATGACACATAAACAAAGTTTTTAACACAAAACTTAGACAAGTACTTGACCTAACCCGGTCTAACCATGACAGTCATTCCATCAAACACATTGAGAACATGAGATATACAAGTCATGAATGAATATCTGAACATAGAGATATGAAATTTATCTCAGGTTTACCAAGAAGGACTTATGCCCTCTCACAATAGCTGCAATAATATCTATTAGGTCATGCATTCAATAACCATTCATTTATAAATCAAACATGATAGGAGCCATAACTTGAATCTGTCATAAAACCATTCTTATAACCAACATATAACCAGATAATTAACAATGATAGAGTAACCATTAAAGCCACATAATAACAAGTATAATTACTCATGAAATACAAGGGGGACTTCCACATGCCACCCAACCATAGGTTAGGCTGAACCAAATATTTATTTTAGCTAATCATCCCTGTACCAGATTCCAAGCATGAATATGGGATCTCATGGGATAAACCAATCCATAAAAAAACCAAGGGAATCTAGAGGCTAAACCATCTCCACCCTCACACTACTGGGATCTCACCTAAAGCGGTCCCAAGATCAAAAAACCAAACCGAGCTTGAATGTCTTAGTATTCCTTCACCATCCCTTGAGGAATTTTCCTATCTCCACCCACCTGTTGAGAGATTCCTGGAGAAAACCATCTCCACTCCCAACCCTTGGGATTTTCCTAAGACCACCTCACCCAGATCCAAAACCTTCCGGTAATCCAAATCTTAACCAAGAATTAATCCCATCACACGATGGCTATCCAGGAATGGAAAGGCAAGGCTGAAATCACTGTCAAAACCTGGAAAAACCCATGCCACTAACAACAAATGAACCAAATACACACATGCATATATCATGCATTCCAAAACCAGCTAGGAAATCATACATGGAACTTGTTACCTGTAAGTATTCCTGCTGAAGTTGCTTGATCCAACCTTTCCTTACTTGATCCTTGTTTTCCTTGTACTTCCTTTTCTTGCTTACTTTCCTTCTCTTCTTGGTGCTCTTCTCCTCTTTGAAACCAATTCCAAAACCCCATCAAGAAAAAGCCCCAAATTGATGCTCTGATGCCTTATTATTATTGATGACTCTAATTTCTTCATTTTCCCTCTATTTTCCTTCAATTTCCTCCTCTCATGCATCCTATGACCTTTCACCTTCCTTTTTTTCCTAAATTCCTTTATTTTCATAAATAAAATGCCAAAAATGCCTTTTTGCATTTTCAAAGCCTTTGTTAATTTCCCCTTAGCCATAATAAACAACAACTGATGCCCACTAGGATGTTTTTCACAACATTCAACTTGGAATATGTGTCCCATGATCTTGGTTTTATTTTTCCTTTATTAACTTTATTACATAAACTTTTAACCAAGGTTGTTATAATCATGATTTACTTTTACCTTGAAGTGCCTTCGCATTAGGTAAGGGTGCCATTGCTTCAGAGCATGTAGTATTGCCAACATTTCCTTCTCATAAATAGGTTTGTATAAATAATTTCCCTTGATTGGATGACTTTAAAAATCAATGGGTCTTCCTTCTTGCATTAAAAGAACACCAATTCCATTTCATGAGGCATCACATTCCACCATAAAGGTTTTTGTGAAGTCTGGAGTAGCTAAAACTGGAGCTTGTCACATTACCTCTTTAAGATGTTCAAAGGACGTATGCTTCCAAAGTCCAAAAAAATGAATCTTCTTTAGTATTTTTGTTAGAGATGTTTCTATTTTCCCATAATTCTTAACAAACTTGCAATAATACCCTATTAACCTGAGAAATCCATGAAGAGGCTCTAGGGTTATGGGATTTTTCATTCCTTGGTGGCTTTAATTTTGTTAGGATCTACCTTAACACCCTCATGAGATACAATACGACCCTAATATTCCGCCTCTTGTACCTGAAAGAAACATTTGGAGGTTTTTGCATACGATTGTTTCTCCTTTAATAGTTTGAGCACCTTGTCAACATGTTGAACATGATCCTTCCAAGACTTGTTGCATATTAGTATATCATCAGAATATACTAACACAAATTTTCTAAGGAAGGGTTTGAAAATGGAATTCATCAAGCCTTGAAATGTGGAAGGTGCATTAGTAAGGCCAAAAGGCATGACCAAAGATTCATAATGACCTTCATGAGTTCTGAATGTTGTTTTTGGGATGTCTTCAATCTTCATTCTAATTTGATGATATCCTGAACGAAGATACAACTTGGTGATGTAAATTACTCCATGTAATTCATCCAAGAATTTGTCATTGACAGGAATGGGAAATTTATCTTTAATAATGAGCTTGTTGATCTCCCTATGATTCAAACACATACACCATGATCCATCCTTCTTGTGTACCAATACTACTGGAGTAGAGAAAGAACTTTGGCTAGGTTGAATTATACCTGCCTCTAGCATTGATGCAACCATACGTTCAATTTCACTCTTTTGGGCATAGAGATATCTGTAAGGTTTGATGTTTGGAAGAAAGCTTCTTGGAATCAAGTGAATAACATGATCATGATTGTGAATAGGTGGGAGGCCTTTGGGAGTCTCATATACCTTGGAATGATTGTCCAAGATTCTTTGGATATTTGGAGAAACTAATTATTTCGATGTTTGAACATCTAATAAGCATAATTGTGCAATTATGCATCATTGTTCTTTCTTCAAAAGCTTTATCATTCCATTAGAGCTAATTATCTTCCATGGTTTCCCTATGATGCTCCTTAATTCAATTTCCTTTCCTTCCCAGGAAAATTACAAGAAAAGTTCTGGAAAATTAAAAGCTATCGTCCCCAAATATTGTAATAGTTGGACTCCTAATACAACATCAACACCACCCATTGGAATGGAAAGCATTGAATTATTCAATACATATTCCCCCATGGTTAGATTTATATTATGACACTTCCCTGAGCAATTTATAATTCCTCCATTTGCAACCATCACTTGACACTTTGGTATTGGATATAGAAAGCAATTCAATTCCTTGTCTATCTTACAATTAATACAATTATGGGTACTGCGAGAAATGATCAACACTATTACCTTTTTTTTTCTTGATATATCCTTCTATCTTGAGAGTTTGAGGAGTGGTAATTCCTTCCAATGCATTATAATATATGGTCGAATTCATTTCTTCTTTCTCTAGGGTTGGTTCCTGGTGTATATCCTCTTCTTTTGATGTTTATTGTTCATTTTCTTCCTCCTCTTCACAATCTATGTAAAATAATTTATTTTCAGCACGCTTGTGACCCTTATTGTATTTGTTATCACAACTATAACAAAGCCCTTTTGCTCTTTTTTCCTCCATTTGTTGTGGTGTTAACCTTGTTCGTTGTGGGACGCTAGGAGTACCAACACTTCCATATTTATATTGTGATTGGTAGACTTCCTTGTTGCCATAATTTTGCTTTCAACTTTTCTTGTCACCTTTAATGCCTTCTCCAATGAATCAGGTTCCCAAAGGCAAACCTCAAGTTGGATGTTATCCTTTAAATTCCCTATGAATACATCAATCATATGCTCCTCTAAAATATCATTTACCTTGATATTCAATCTTTGAAATTCATCAATGTGCTTTTCCATTGAACCCTTTATTTTGAGATTTATCAATTGTCTAAAGAAGGTATTGCTCTTTGTATCCTCATAATGCGCTACCAATTATTTCATAAAAAATTTCCAAGTAACAATTGATTTATGAGAACAAATCCATCAATACCACACAAACTTCTTTTGTTCTAAATATAAAGATGAAATGTCTACCTTTTATGTGTGTGACACATCGTGTAGATCAAAGAATTGCTCCACCTGTAAAATCCATGTTACCAGATCCTTGCCATCAAACTTCCTCATATCAATCTTTGGAATTTGGTTGGTCTTTAACTAAATTTTATAGTCTCTAAAATCATGATTCACATTCTTTTTGTTTTCATCATAAGTTTCATGGAATACCTTGTATCCATTAGGAAGCATTTCTTGTAGCAACTTTGTCAAACCTTCCTTCAAACCTTCCATTTTTGCTTTTAAACCATCCTTCAAACCTTCCATTTCCCTTTTTATTTTACATTATATATCATCCATGTTCCCTTTTAAACCGTTCATATTAATATTCATCATCACTTCCAATTCATTTTTGGTTACTCTTTGTGAGAGCGAAATTTGTTGCACTTGGTCTCGTAATTTTGATATATCATGTTGCATTTCTTCCTCTTTTTCATGTGTCATATTAGAGATTTCTAGTTGCTTATTGGGTGTGTCCATTTTTATGTTTCAAGGCATATTGGAATAATATATTGATATATACACTTCATTATGCCTTTTGAATCACTTCAAACTGATTTTTCAAACAAAAGCTATGTGAATTAAAAATATACACACCATTTTGCTTATTTTTTGGAGCTTGATCTTGAAATTGTTGTATCTATGTAATTTTGGCTCTCTAAGATCTAACATTTCATCCTGTGGTATCCCTAAGATTCTTATTTCCAAATCGACAATTCAAATAGAAATTGGATTCTTCAAGATAAAGTTATTCCCAATCTCCCACAATGATCTGATTACGGACCGTTCAGTAAAGTGAACTTGTACGGAATTCCACGTGACAATGTTTCAACCTTTGGACCTTAAAATGATACATGAAAAACTACAGTCTGTTCACTTCCATTCACATCTTACGAAATTCAAATCCAATGCTCGTATAATGAACCAAGGTTTGAATTTTTTACATGAAGTTCACCACAATTTTACCTCCGTGTGGTCGAAATTTCAGCTTCTAAAACTTCGTATAAAAAAAATTATAGCAAAAATTCCAAGATGACCTGTCTGAAGCAGCAAATCCCTGGAATCCAAAGCTTTGATACCAAATGTAATGCAACCAGGTCACAAAATAGAAGAAAAGATAGATCAACAAATTGAAAATTAGCCTCTTCTAAGGGGGAAACCTCCTTTACATCACATAAATTAACAATTCTTGGATGATTCAAATGACAATACCTCCTTGGTATATGTAGGAGTCTAAGGGGTCACAATATAATCAAAGCCTGCATAACAATAATAATCTATGGGCACAACAACAACAATAGTGGGCTTCTATTGGGAACAAAAATAATAATATGGCGACTACATGGGCACAATAATAACAATAATGGGGCTATACTATTATTATAGGGACCTAACATGAAATGTGTTCTTCTCGGCTAAACATTTCCAACAGGCTATCGAGCATGTTAAACAGAGATTGTATGCAAAAGTTACAACCCTGGGATATTGACATACCGGCTAACCCACTTGCAATCACAAACCTTTTGTCATTCCATCTCCTATTGTTAGGTTATTGGATGTTTATGGTTTCATCATTTCTTCTTTATGTTAAAAAGGGTCTTCCAACCTCATTGCACTCTGATGAATGCATGTAGTCATCACATCTCTTCTCAAGGATAGGCTACCACCATTCGAGTGAGTTTGTTTCATTCCATATTTTACAATTTCAGGACGTTTCATCAATAAGAACCATTACATGCAATGAGTCCAATTTTGGGACCTCTCCTTCTTGACTTTCACTCTCTTCCTATTGCCTTCTTATAAGGTGTCTTTTTTATGGAGTCAACTTTAACTATTCTGTTAGTTACGTATTTATTAAGTTCCCTTTTACATAAAAAATTGACTTATGACTTGTACATCCAAACTTAGATTATACACCAATTGGCTATAAGAACAAAGACATTAAAAATACCACCAATAAAGCTCAAAAAAGGAGGCCTCCCTCCTCTCACAATTCACAACCTATCAAAGGAAAGGCTTATCTTCCATGTATTCAAGGTGTCACTAATAAAATTGCCAAAGTTATAAGAAGTAAAGACCTCATTTCTTCCTTCAAACTCTTTATTACCATCAAACAAAAGATGAGGTCTGTCAAAGATAGGATTGACCACCTTCAACTCAAAGGTGTTTATAAAGTGGATTTATCCTTCAGGAAGTGTTGTAATGGAGGAATCAAGAGAACATTTAAATTCAAATTGAAAGAACATGGAGTTGACATAAAGAATGGCTACGTTAGATTCTCTACCCTAGCAAAAGACTCTTCCAAAACAAGGCGCCATATATTTATTGAAAACAATGAAATCCTTGCTAAAGAAAGTCATTGACAAAAGAAAATATAGAGAGGCTCTAGAAATGATAAATCATCCTCATAATCTCAACAAGGATGGTGGTTTGGAAGTTAGTTATAACAGGCTCTCTGTACTCACATTGCTTCGCTCATAATTCAGCCTACTCTGTCCTTTTATTCTATTTTTCTTTTCATCTTCCCTTTGTGATCATTTCCTTCCCTCGCTCCTTTTCTCCTCCCCTCTATATTGCTATTACGTTGTTCTTGTCCCCTCTCACCCCTTATTCCCTTATTCTTTCCTTCCTTTTCTCTCTCTTCCCCCTTTCTTCCTTTTTTGTGTTTTAGCCTCAAACTACCCTCCCCTTCTTCTTTTTCCTCTTCTTTCTCTCCCTTTCTATTGTTATGTTGGATCCTCCTTTCCTTTTGACTTGTTTCTCCTTCCCTCTCCATATCACCCCTTCCCTTCCCTTTGTATTCCCTATTCTCTTCTCCTCCTTCTCTTCTCTCTCTCTCTCTCTCTCTCTCTCTCTCTCTCTCTCTTTCTGTTGTTTTCCTTTGTCCCCCTCACCCTTTGGCCTGATTGTATATATTTCTCCTCCATGGCCCTTGGCTTTCCTCTTTTGTATTTCTCTCCCTTGAGCTTCTCCCCTCCCCTTCACTTTGTCTTTCCCTTTCTTGTCTAGTCTCTTTCATTTGTGAGCTTATGTTTGTTTTTACCTTTGGCAAGTTCTAGATCCTTTTAGTCTTAACATAAAATTATCCCCCATATCATTAGCCCCCTTTATTATTAGTTATAATTTATTAATGCTCTTTATCTAGATAGTAATGATAAAATCTAGGTCCTATAACTATAATACTTTATTCAAAGCCATAATAAATAACAATGGTCAAAAAGGACAAAAGAAAAAACCTTCATAACATAGCTAGAAAATGAGATTGAGTAAAGAAGAATTCACAACATGGAAAAAAAAATCAGAAAAGACATTGTCTCTACTTTGATGGGGCTTCAAAACATAATCCTAGGAAGGCAGGGGCAGGGGGAATTATCCTCGATCCGGATGGGAAAGAAATTGTTGCTTATGAATGGGGACATGGAGAAGCTTCAAATAATAAGGCTGAAGCCTACAGGCTGTTAATGGGAACAATAATAATAGGAGACTCAACCATAATAATAGAGGCAATGGCTCGACACAAAAATCCCAACAATGAATTCATGAACAAAGTATACAGGAGAATCAGGAAGAATTTAGAAGGCTCGGGAGATGCGATTTTCAGACATGTTTTGCGAACTCATAATCAACAGGCAGACCATTTCGCTAATCAAGCAGTTAAAAGATCTGAAGGGAGCACTCGGGAAAACAAAGAGGAATATCACACCTTTGTCCCATAAGTCCATCCAAAGGATAACAAGCATGAATCCTCTCAAAAAGAAGAAACAACGAGTATTCCCAAAAAAAAAAAAAAAAAGACAACAAGATTTCAACAAAAAGAATATCACTGCAAAAACAATCAGAGGGTCATGAGAATCCAGAGGAAAAATCAAAGAAGATCAAAAAATCTCAAGTGTTCTGGCAGCAAGGACGATTGTGATCAAGTTCATAGGAATCACGCAACAATCTATCTCATCAACGAAAGACATCGGATAGCGCTCAGCCTCTTTAAATAAATTTGGAATTGTAATATCCCCCGCAGCTCCATTCCCAGGCAAACTTGTTTGCTTCATTCGCCCCTCACAGCCTCTGCCTTGCTCCAAGCATCTTCGCCCTCACTAAGTCCTGTTTCAACTCCTCTTCAGTGCCCTCCTACTCTACATATCGTCTTCTCTCCATTTAAGCTCTCAGCCATCTATAGGCCAGTCGCTGTGCAAAACTTCAGTCATCATCTTCACCCCACTCACTCCTTCACTAGAAATCACCTTCGCCTTCTGTTTACTCCCTCCCTCCCAGCGCCACTCCTCCCTGTTTGTCACCCTCAGGAACGCCAAGTTACATCCTCCCCAGCAAGCAGTAAAGATCATCGCAAAAGGCTTGTAGGCAGCTACAGCAGAAGAAGGAATAATTTAGGTAACACAAGGCACAGGAAGCACAACAACACAAGGAACAACAAGTAGCTCAAGAGGAATAAGAGGAAAGCAAATCAAATGGAATTCAACCCCATTGAAAAGGCAGCAAGGAATGATGCATGCCCAACATGCAAAGCGAACAAATTTATGATTAATCGACTACAAGAATCACTGAAAGATATCAGGTCTGAAATGAGAATGGAGTATAGCTATCAGAAAAGGAACATGGAAATGCAGAAAGAAGAGATCATGGCTCTTAAAAATAAATGCAAGCATTTAGAGGAGGCAGTGACATACTTCAAAAACAATACCATGAGCCAAGAAGGCGAGAACTCTGTTAACTATGACAAGAAGAAACAACCTTCTCAGGAGCAGTCAGTTTACAAGCCATGAAAAATTATCAGAGAATCAATGTTATGTAAATTTGCTTTATTAGTAGGTCAATATGTTAGGCAGTACTCAAGAATAGCCATAGAAATCTATGAAATTTTGAATACATGCACAGGAGAAGGGACTGTGCTCCCAGTACATTCTCAATGCTTAGTTTCCTTCTATGCTACAGTCGATTGTAATAGGAGCTTGCTCCACCACAACTTTTGGTAATATATCCACTATCCGATCTTATTAAATATATATATATATATATATAATACTTTATTAATTGCACCCTCTTTTATTGAAATCATTATATATTAATCTTAATTGTAAAATAAAATGTTGTAATTAATTATATTTCCCTTTAATTTTTATTTTTTATTTAGTGTCCTAGGGCTTATGCATTTTAATTAGTTTAATACATTTATTACTTCTCTTCTTTTATTAAAAAGTTTTAGAAACTTTATGAATCTAACACGTTTTATTCCATTAATATAATATTAATGGATCCATATATATTAATATAATATATAATTAATATAAGATAACATATTGAAAATACTTTTGATTACTCTTAATAATATCCTTGTAGCAATATTTACTCTCCCATATTAATTTCTTTCAATGGAATTTCTTCATTCAGGATGTGTGTGTGCACGCGCATGTGTGTACTTTATTTTTCCGTGGTTTTTTAGGGTTTTCCTATAGTTTTTTTGCCCCCTTTAATTTCCCTAACCAACATGGATTTATGTTTGCTTTCATGTTGCTCATTTCGTACTTTTCCCCTCCCCTCATCAACTCCCTCTCAACAAAATTGATCATGATGATGAATCTTGTTCTAGATTCGAAACGTCAATCAACAAAATGGACACTATGGGTTATTCTCCTATTCTATAATCCAAAACAAAAGCAACCACAAAAATATATTAACATAAACTATGTTTTCTCAAATAGTCTAAGAGAGGTCAATGGGCTTCTAGTTATTTTGTACCAGAAATTAGATCAAAGTCCCTAAGGTAGTAACACACACTTTTAACTAAGTAATAAATACCCCTATGTCTACAAAACACTTCCTAATATTCTGTCCTACTGCTTAATTTACCTTAGAAGCCATATTTACCATTTTAAAATCATTGTACTCATAGGATACCAACCCACATTTTTCCAATGCATGTGAATGAAACTATATGTTGCACTAGGATTGATCGAGCTTTTAATTTTAATGTTGTTTATTTTACCTGGTGACTCCACCACAATAGATTGATGTTCAACCCAATGGTTATTAACTGAGGCATATATTTAGTGGTTACTGTGTGTCTTTCCCATTAAGATCTTCACTTCTTTGTGTATGTTGTTGATTTGTGACTCTCGGAATCCATTGGTAATGAGGTCCACTATGTCCCCAATAGATAATGTAGGATGAAACCTTCATGTCATTTTGTGGATACCTCTAAGATGATTTCATGCCCCAACTAGCGATTCCCTAAGAATGCCTTAGACTCTCACGAGTCACTTATGAGGCCTAAGATGTTGCACTTGCTTCCACTGAAACACCTACCACAAAAACTCTGGGTGTAGCTCTGTTGCAATAAGGAGGTGGCTTGGAATTTCCTCCACTAGAGAAGGTCTAAGGGACCTTCTCCAAAAAACTTAACTAATATAGAATGATAAATCTTATGCCCCCTTTGTGATCCCCTTTAGTATCCAAAAATTCTTCTACACAACAAGTATTTTCAACTCCTTTGGAAATCAAAGATAGATTCTGCATTCGCATATGAGCCTTATCTTTTGATTTAACTTGTGCACAAAGTGATTTTCCTATCATGGATCAATGTCCATGTATGAGACAAACTTTACTAGTGCTATGAACCTTTTCTTATATTCCTCCATTGTTTAACCTCCCTAAACCAAGGCATGAAAAGCTCCTACTTACTACTCTTTATAGAATGTAACCTCTCTTAAAATAAATCCCATGAGAAGGTGTATAGAGTGAACGCAAGTGTTTTCAATGTTTCCATACCAATTCAAGGCAATGTCTCAAGGTCAAAAGATGGTATTTTAGCCTAGGATATTCTTAATACAAAGCATATCTTCATGCCTTCCAACTATAACTCGACATGTTCCTCTACATGACCCCTAGGAAAATATAGGAGCTTGATTTTATTAAGTTCCCTGGTAATATTCTTTGGAGAAAGTCCCGACTCTATGTTCTTCAATCCTTTTGGGTTACACTCCTATTGACCCAAAAAATTGTCAATTTCTATGTGGAAAATAAATTCCATTGAAAAGATTTACATAAGCTCCTCCACACTCTTTCCTTTATTTACAACACTTAGCCGATTTGCCAATGTGGGGAGAAAATACGTACACATATCTCTTCGCACATCGTTTCTCTGCACTCAGCCTCTCCACACGTCTTGTTCACACACTTTCTCTCCACATTTTCCCCTTCTGCACACCTAATTCCACATATCATACATCCACACATACTAATCTCCCGCACAACATGAGATTCTGCACAATCCATTCATCTGCACTCCTTGTCATTATTTAACATCATATTGGGGTATCACATGTCAAGGAATCATTCTGCCACCTTTATTCTCATCCTCCTCTTTTTGCTCATTTTGAGGTCACTTAAAGCAACAATAAAGGGGATTTATATCCTTGTAAATGCATAATGATGGAAAATTGTACTTCAAGATCTCCTCCTTATCACTCCTTGTAAAGCATGATCATGATTAGTAACTTCTACTTATTATTTTGCCTCAACAAATAAAATGGCATGAGAGAATCTGATTATATTATCAATTACACCAAAGAACGGGGAGTTAATAATTAAGACTCACTAAAGGGATTTATTGATAAAGACATATTTCCCCGAGTAAAAAAAAATAAATGGTTACTAGAAAGGAGAGAGAAAAAATTTGCATTGACATCAATTCACTTACTTGCAAAGATAAATAAAAAATCATTGGTTAACTACAAATCAACGGTATTTGAACCTATCACCAAATGAGAAAATAGATAATAGAATTTGGATCACAGGACTCGCAAACATTGCATGTGTCCCTAAAGTATTTGATTTCAGGAAATAGTTTACTTATGAGTGCGGCATTTCGACCCAAAAACCAAAACTATCAAGCTTGGAATCAATAATAATTTTCTCCCCCTCACCCCAAAAGCATTGATAAAGCTCCTTAAGCTACCAAAACCTACAAAGTTACTGAAATTATCAAAGTTTGATAATTTCTTGGACTCCTAGGCTAGTGGAATGAACATTATTCACATGTTCATCATTCCTTTCATATAGGCTCCTTCTAACATTTATCTCTTAAATATTAAAATATTTATCGAGCCTTTCAGAGGTTTTTCATGGCTTTTTTCCTGAGTAATGGAATGAGAAACTAGCTGCTGCGCGCGCGCCTGAAACCCGCGCCTGAGCCTGCCTGCGTCTGAGCGATCTGAATCATGGATCCTCCGGATCCGCCCAGTGGGGATCCGGAGCTGCAACGAGCTTTCTCAAACTTGGTGAAATCTCTCCCTCCGCCAAGACCTAGACCAACAGCAACAAAATTTGTGAAGAAGCTGGATGTTTTACAGGAAGTTCTTCTGCCTCCGACCATTCCACGCATGGCAGCCATTTCCCTAGCAGAGAAAGGGTTAATCGGGCAATTCACAGGACTATGGCCATCTCCCAAAACAGTGCAAAGATGGGTCGAAAGAAATTGGTCGGACAAGATGCAGGGAAAAATATCCATCAGATTCTGTGGTAGAGGATATTTTACCTTTCATTTTGAAACCAAAGAGGATAAAGATCTTATATTCAGAAACGGGCCTTACTTTATGGATTCCAGGGGCCTCTATCTCAACAAATGGACCCTGGATTTCGATCCTGAACTTGATATTCCAAGTGCTATTCCAGTGTGGGTTAGACTTCCTCACCTCCCACTTCACTGCTGGGGGGACGACTCTGTGAAATCAATAGGGAACGCGGTTGGAAAATACATAGACCGCAGTGAACCCAAAGACAACATGCAGGCCTGTGCGCGGATTTGCATGGAGGTTAATCTGGGCCGAGGACTGCCGGAAGCAATCAAACTGAAAGTAGATGATTGGTGCCATATCCAGCAGCTGGATTACGAGCAAATACCCTTCAAATGCAAGGTATGTCACGAATATGGTCACTTTGCAAATAGATGTCCTAAAATAGTTAATGTTGAATCAGAAGAGCAAGATGGGCAATGGGAAACTGTTAAAAGAAAAAAATCATCCCTTCCCCTCAAGCCTTCGGACTCTGAAGCCCCTGGTCCTTCCCATCAGCACCCTCCCCTCCAATCCCTACATCATCCCTCTTCCTCCTCCCAGCAGCCCCCCCTTCATCAACCTTCCTCTCCTCCTCGGGTTACCGATCCTCCCATCCCTCCATCCTCTAATCCCTTCGCTTCCCTTTCTGAGGAAGAATCAGTGCCTGATTTCCCCTCCTCTGACCCTCCTCTCCACCCCTCTCCCCCACTCATTTCCAACCCCCCCCCCCCCCCCCCCCCCCCGACTCCCCCTCCACCAGGATTACCAGAAGTTCTTCAAAGGATCATGGGGCGCCCAGCGATGTTCCAAAGAAACATGGGCCTGGCAGAAAATCGGCTAAACAACAGAGAGAAGAAAGTACCCAGAAAGACATAGCAATGGGCTCTCAGACTCCAATAGAATCCTTTATTCTTGGGCATTCGGATAAAGAAAACAACAACAAGGGCAAAGAGAGGCGAGCACCTCTCCACGTAACCAGTAAATCATGATGAATATACTATCCTGGAACAGCAGGGGATTAGGGCACCCCTCCAAGATAGCAGCCCTCAAGGATTTAATCCAAAGTGAAAACCCCGAAATCGTTCTTATCCAAGAAACAAAGCAAGATCAATCAGAAATTAATAGAGTCATCAACCAGCAAAAGCGTTACAGTGGATGCGCAAGCGAAGCAAGAGGAGCCTCAGGCGGCATTTTAACAATGTGGGACAGTAATAAATGGAATTGTAACTCCACCAGAATACACCAGAACTGGATCCGTGCTAATCTAGAAAGTAAGACAGGTGGAGCAGCGGTTGTAATCTACAATGTATACGCTCCGAATCAATATAGAGAGAAAGAAGTATGCTGGAACACTTTGGAGACTAGTATAGAAGATGAGCGGGACAACAATCTCATTATTGCAGGGGATTTAAATTTGGTTTTGCATGCAAACGAGAAAAGAGGGGGACATTTCAACCCGGATCCTTTCAGAAATCGACTTGAGAGTATAATGGAGGAGCAAGACCTTGTAGATATCAGGCCCAAGAATCGAAGATATACCTGGAGCAACAGAAGAATAGGAGTCGGCAATATCATGGAGCGCCTTGACAGGTTCCTCATAAGTGTAGCGTATCTGTCCACTTTCACTACAGGCCAGTCAAATATCCTTAATGTCTCCGCCTCTGATCATTATCCAATAACGCTCACTTTGCATAGTCAATGTCGGCTAGGACCTCTCCCCTTCAAATTCTGTTCCATATGGAATCGTATCTCTGCAGCAAATGACGTGGTGCGGCAGGCTTGGATACAACATGTGGAAGGCTCCCCAACCTATATCTGGGAAACAAAATTAAAAAGAGTAAGACAGGCTCTAAAAAATTGGGCAAAGAACAACTACCAAGAGCCTGAGCTGAGCAAAAAGAAAATAAAGCAAGAGCTGGAGGAAGTGCAGCGAAATATTGAAGCCTTTGGGCTGACTCAGCAAACCAAAGAGAACGAAATAAAACTATACTCTCAGCTGAGACAAACTACAAACGACGAAGAAACCAAATGGAGATTGAAGTCAAGACAGCTCTGGCTCCAGGAGGGAGACAAAAATACTTCTTACTTTCATAAGCAGGCTACGGTTCGAAAGGCTAGAAACACAGTGAGCACAATTAAGGATAGTGAAGGGTACAGCTACAATACTCAGGAAACCATAAAGGAAGCAGCCACCACTCACTTCAAGAACCTTCTGACTGAGGATAAAGGAGAGGAAGACTACTCAAGTTTATTACAGCATCTGCCCAAAGGAGTCACTCAAGAAATGAACAGCAACCTCAAGAAAGAAGTAGAAGAAGAAGAAATCCAAAAAGCGATCTGGAGTCTTCACCCAGATAAAGCTCCAGGACCTGATGGGTTTCCAATTAGCTTTTACAGAGAGCATTGGCAGCTGATCAAAAAGGACCTCATCAAGATGATACGTTGGGTTTTAAAGAAAGGCAAAATGGGGGGATTCACCAACTCTACCTATCTAGCCCTAATCCCGAAAGAGAATAGACCTTCCACTTTTTCTAGATTTCGGCCAATATCTCTATGTAACTCAGCATACAAAATAATCACAAAAATTCTGTCATCTAGGCTCAAGCCCCATCTTCAATCTCTGATCTCAGAAAACCAAGGAGGTTTCCTTCCCAATAGGCACATCTCTGACTCTATCCTTCTTGTGCAAGAGGCTATCCACTCAAGCATAAGCAGAAAGGAGAAAGGATTTGTTCTAAAGTTGGACCTTGCCAATGCCTTTGACAGGGTAAGGCATTCCTTTCTTTTTGCTGTCCTTCACAAAATGGGTTTTGACTCCTCCTTCATCACAATGATTAAAGCCTGTATATCGGAACCCTGGATCTCTCCTCTGATCAATGGGAGGCCGTGTGCTGCCTTCCAATCCTCTAGAGGCCTTAGGCAAGGTTGTCCCTTGTCTCCTTACTTGTTTATTCTCATGGCCGAGTCCCTTAGCCAAATCTTGGACTTCAATAGGAGAATAGGTCTAATCACAGGCATCAAATTTGAGCAAGGAACAAAGAACATCAACCACTCCCAATTTGCGGACGATACCCTTCTAATAGGAGGAGCGTCCACCACTATAGCAAGGCGCTTTAAAAAGATATTAGATCAATTCATGGAATACTCAGGGGGGAAGATCAATCAGCAAAAAAGTTGCATATATGGTTGGAACACTTCAACTCACACCATCCATAGCATTGCAAGTATATTAGAAGTCTACTACAAGCTTGTCTGGAGCCATTTCACCTATCTAGGGATGCCAATAAGTATGGGACCGCTGAAAGCTGACACATGGAATGAAATTCTTGACAAAATAAAGAGAAAAATCCAACAATGGGGCACCATGTGGTTGAACCCAGCAGGACGGCTTGTACTTCTCAAATCAGGTTTGGCCTCTCTTCCCATTTATCGTTTTTCTTTATGCCAAGCTCCTACTGTTTTCCATCTTAAAATGGAAAGAGCTCTCAGACATTTTCTTTGGCAAGGAGGGAAAATGGAAAAAAGAAAATTCAACCTTGTCAGCTGGAAGAATGTCATCCAGTCTCAGGAAAAGGGAGGGTTAGGAATAAGATCTCCAAAATTGCTGAACTTAGCTCTTGGAGCTAAAATAATATGGAGAATGATCACAGGACCTGCAGCTTGGTGGAAGAAGGTTTTAGAGGCAAAATACTTGAACAGCTCGAGGCAACAGCTTCTGGAAACCAATACTCCCAACAGAGATAGCACAAAAATTTGGCAACTCTGCAAGAAAGTCATACCCTTCATGTCTCAAAATATCTCAAAAGTCCCAGGAGGGGGCAGTAGCATCAATTTCTCTACAGACAGAATACTTGGACAGCATCCTATTGGTTCAAAAATGGAGGCTACCCCTGCCATAAACTGGCTAAATGGAAAAGGAATACGGTATTTAGCTCAAATATCACATTGGGACAACCACTCCCAAGCGTGGGTAGGTTGGAACTTTCCGGATTACCCCAGGGAGCTAGAAACCAGTCTTGCTGCCTTAAAGAACCTCCTCCACAGCAAAGCTCCGATTCAGAAAGGCAAGCAAGATGGTTATCGTTGGGACCCAACAGGAACTCAATACACGGCCAAAGCAGGGCACCAACATCTATGTGATAGCACCTTCCCGCAGGATATTTGGAACCAATGGAAACTTGTTTGGAGAGCAGAAGCACCTCCCAAAGTCAAATTCTTCATTTGGCTGCTCCTGAAAGGGAAAATATTAACAGCAGAGAATTTAAAGAAAAGAGGTATAATGGGACCATCCAGATGCCCGAATTGCTGCAGGTCAGAGGAAACCATTCAACACTTGTTCATAGATTGCCCGGTTGCTGATGAATGCTGGAGAAAGACGGCCTCAATTGGGGGTGCTCCATGGGAGCCTCAGGCAACCATTGCAGACACAATTCATAAATGGAGAAAAAATTGTCCATGGAAAGAAAAAGGTAGTAAATTGACGCAAAGGATATGGAATGCCATTCCCCTAACCCTCCTATGGAGCATCTGGTTGGCTCGAAATAGAAGGGTGTTCCAGGAGAAAGGCTTTAACATCAGAGCTATGTGTCACAAGGCACAGTACTTAGCGGTGGAGACAATCACAGTCCACACCAAAGGTAAGATAGAGATTACTAATTACAGTATGGAAGAGAGGAACCTGGTCAGTTATGTCCAAGAGAACATAACTAGTGCACAGGAATTAAGCCAAGGAAAGACTCAAAGGAAAGAAATAAACAGGGCTTGGAAACTGAGGTTAAAGGAAGCGGAATTTGCAAGCTGGTTGAGAAATTGTAATAAGTTTTACTTATTTTTTGATGGCGCTTCTAAACTAAATCCGGGCCAAGCCGGTGCAGGGGGACTCATATGCAATGCTAACGGCGAAAGAATACTTCAGTTCGAATGGGGACTGGGGGAAATGTCCAACAACAGGGCAGAAGGGTTAGCTTTGTTCCAGGGCCTCACTCAGCTGATTAAGTTAGGGATAAGGAAGGTTATAGTGTTCGGGGACTCAGCAATTATCATTAGACTCATGGCGCAGAGGCTGAGCACGCCGAACATCCTTCTACAGCAGATAAACTACAGGAACCAGATTCTTCGCGCCTCAATGGAAGAAGTCATCTTTTACCACATCCTCCGTGGACTGAATAAGGAGGCTGACAAGTGCGCCAACAGGGCATGCGAGCGCCCCAAAGGTATTCTGTGCTGTAACAATAATTCCTCCTTACAACCGTTACCATGATCATTCCACATCTAGTCAGCAGCAGGTGTACCGTGGATAATAGAATCTATGACAGCCGGCAAACAATCAATTCAGTTGGCAGAACAGGTATGGTAGGCAAGATTTTGATCAGAAATAAGATTGGGAGATCTACTCAGAGTATGGGAATCAAGCGAAGCGCAGGTGAAAATTGTCCTCGCAGGCAGACCACTTGTGCAATTCAGGATAAGTCTTTGACCATGAACTGGAGCATTGGGAGATGTAAATGGGCTCTTTCCCGCTCCTCTAGCCTGAAGACAGTTTCTATATATAGATTAGGCTACATGAACCTCCAACACATTGAGAACGTCTGTGTTCACGAGCAGACGAGCAATTCCGCATCCGCCTGTCTTCATATAGTTCGTGGGAGCCAACAAAATCACAGCAGCTCTGCGCGCGCTGTGGAAGTAGTTTGCAACAAGCAGAGAGACCTGAGCCCCTGTGTTAAAGAAGTAAATAGAGCAGGCAAGAACCATTCAGCGTTAATGGATCGCCCGGAAGACTGCTTTCATTGCAGAGATCTTCAGGCTGAATTTGAGGAACTGCGAGCTCAGCAGCGGGCCTTGGAGGATCAAGTGCGAAGTCTGGAGGCAAGACTGGAAGACCAATACCGAATCCTTAATGAGAAATATCGGGCTGAGATAAATCTATTCCTTCACAGAGTCAGCTCCTTACATGAGCAATTTAACAGCCTGGCCAATAGATGTAGCCATGCTGAAGAATCGATCACTGTCCTCAAATTCATGATGGACAAGCATTTCAAAGAGACTCCATCCTCTTCCAGCGCTAAACAGAATGAGCCTGATCCTAATCCAGAAGCGTCTACTGCAAGGAAGATCAGTCATATAGAGATAGATTAATTATGATATGTAGTTGTAAATTTTGGTGTCTGCAGTTTGTCCGGATTTACAGTAGTTTAAGAAGCCTCAGAGGCAGGAATACTAAAACAAGGATCAAGGAAAAGAACTTTTTTGTAATTCCTTGGATCCAGAATGCTCATGAAGCTCTATATGTATGGCAAACAACCTTCTCTTTTTTTCAGATCAATATATAGCACCCGAACTTTGTCTAAAAAAAATGGAACGAGAAACTACTGCAAATGTCCCTAAGTCTATTATTTACACATTATATTATTATTTTGAAGGATATGTTTTTTTCGACTAGGCAGACCTCATCTCTACTGAATTGTCCTTCCAACTTACCAATTTGTCCAAAACTCGTAAAATTTTCATGATGGCTTATTTGGTCATGGCCCTAGTCTCATGTCATACCTTCCATGGTTTACCTCGTAAGGACAATTTGAATCCAAATTTAAAGCCTATGCAATTTTAGTATCCAATGTTGTGGAAGCATAAGGCGCCATTCAAATTTTGTCAAATACAATATTCTTTTGTTACATAAGTTAGTTATCTGATAATCGGGCCAAAATGCAATAAAACTCTTGATTGTTTCTTTACATCATCTAGTTTTCTTGATTGTTTCTTTACATCATCTAAGGCGATCCCTGACTGCAGCTCTTTCTTTCTTTCAAGTATCTTAATATTTACTAGTCCACGAGAGCCCAATTATAGTCCACTAATGGGATGAATGCATTGACTTTTACAACTTTAAGCACCAAGATTTTGAAGGTAGGCACCGAACTTTCCCAAGACTTTAAAATCGTAAAATTATTTTTGACTCTTACAGTGAGATCCCTTTTGGGAAAGCTATTCATTTGTGATTTTGAGATTTATTAAAGCAATCTGAATCTCGTGAATGCTTTCCTGTGGCCTTAATGATTTCCATGAATGTAATTATTCTGTTGCTCTTGAATATGTGGACCATTATTCTTTTGTCTTTATCTATTTATTTCTTTAATGATGCTTATCTCACGAATGATGAATGGAGTGGACATGAATTAAATCTTTGTATATTTATGTTTTTGTTGTTTATTCTCATTACCATGCTTGGCCCACTCACATGTGTATGATTTCCATGTATATTGTTTCTTTATATAAGTGTACCCACATGTTGCCATAAGTGTTTCTTGTGCATTTGTTTACAATAAGCATATCACTTAAGGCAAGGCGGCTATAGGTCAAAGGAGCCAACACATATCAATATCTTGATTGTTTCCTCTAGGTTTCCTAATGTCTCCTTCACTTTCTCAATTGTGCTAGTGTAGCATTATGACATTTTATTGCGTCTACCTACCACTCGATAGACCTCATCCCTTTTATAAAAACAAGTAAAAATATATGTCTCCTCGTATACTAACTCCCTAGTTTAATCTACTAATTTAGTCTTAGTATTTGTTATTTATTTTATTTTATTTTGATTAATTATACAGCTTGAGTGGGCCTAATGGTTAAGAGCTTATGTTTCCTCCTAAAAGGACATAAGTTCAACTCAATAGGGGTGTAGAGTATGTGTGCCTTCATAGACTTTAACAATCAAATTTTTATCTGGAGTTAGGTCCCTTGTCCAATAAACAAAGGGGTCTCATACACAGATTTGGTGTTTGGTTTGGTCACGATCTTAAATTGTATTATTATTATTATTTTACTATTTTGTAGTGTGTGTGTGTGTGTATCTTATCTTATCGTCAACATTGAATTTATCAATATATAAAAGTTTATATTAAAAAAACAAGAACAACAATCATATATATAAAACATTACACACACACACAACAAGTAGCTAATATGCATCCATGATCAAATTTGAGAGGGGGCCTTTATATAAAGAGGCTCTATGGTTTAGTGGTTTTGTAGGGTCTCAAGTTTTATGGGCATGGTCGATTAAGGTTTTAGGTGGTGGTAAAGGCCATTTGATGGTTGTTTCGGGTGTCGATTTCAGGAATGAAAGGTCTTTCGTGCAAGGGATTTTTAATTTGGCTTTCCCATGGTCATTTCCCTATCGATTATCCATTTATGGTGGTTGTCAATCAATTTTTTTTTTCTTTCTGAAATGGAGGAGGAACAACTATGCTAAGGAGAATCATTGTGTCAGGAACATATTTTTAAGTTGCAGTCTAAATTTTATTATAGATCATTTCCATCCATGCCAAAGGACGGTTTGGTGGTGTTAGATCAAGTAAATAGCCCCTCACAAGTAGTGGGAGATATCCCTAGGTCTTCAATTTCTAAATTGGTGGCTAGAAAGGAGGATGTAGCAAATCCCTATTCGAGTGAGCTCACTTCTTCACATTTTGAAATTAATTCACTTTGTTCCCTCCCATCTCTAAGCTTCATAGGCATCTCCTTCAAGTGGCTTTGACCCAAGAAAAGGGTAGAGTCATTTTCTCGTAGAGAGGCAAGTCTGAAGTCTGGTTTTGGAAGGGAAAGGAAGTGTATTTACACTAGGGTTGAGAAGGAACCAATGTTGATTGGAAATGGTGTGTGGTTTGAAGACATTCCAAGTTTGTTCGGAAAAACTTTGGTTGGATAGTTCTATGGAAAATTAGTTAGGAAAGACTCCTTGAAACATTAGTTGGAAATTAATCAGGCACCGATCTTAGGGTATTTACTGATCTTCCATGTCTTGATTTGAGGTTGGCTCTATGTTAACCTTGCTTTAGAAGTTAGTGCTAATTTTTTTTTGGATCGAGAGTGGAGTTGGGGTCCTTTAGTGTCAGTCCTTCAAAAGTCGGCAGTGGATTTTGAACTTATGAGTGTTATGGTTTCCTTTCAATGTGTGTGGGGCACCATCCTTCGTAGTCTTTTTTTGGTTTGTTTGATTGATCACTTTTTGGTTGTGAATGAGAACAAGCTTGGAAGGTTTGTTATCATGGATCCAAAATGGGTTTCAAATGTTTATTGCCATTGGGCATGGGTCCAAGTTGAAGTTGATCTTAGGGATGGTTTGGTTGGGGAAATTGATATGGTCTTTGGTGATAATTTGTGGAACCAAAAAGTTGAATATTCGAGGCTTCCTTTTTTGGTGCTTCGTTGTAATGAATATAAAAATATAAATAACATTAATTAGTAGGTAATAAGTAATAATTAGCATAATGAAAGGATGTGTTTCAAAAAATGCAACTCTTGATTGAAGGGCACTCTTGTCTAGGAATATATATGAGGCTCTCATTTGTAAATCATATTATATCAATTCTTTCATTTTTCCTAGGGAAAAGTATCATAATTTTGATTATCAAGGAAAATTACATGTTGTAAATGCCATAGGCATATGTTGAGCTAGTGACCGTAGTCATCTGTAATCTGTAAAGATCTATAAAAGTCTATACAAAAAACCCAGAGTAGGGTATGCATCCTGTATCTAAACATATACATAATATATACAAAAATTCAAAAAATTTCAAAATTTCACCCACTGGTGATTACTGTTTTGTAGTCAATAGATAAAACTGTAAATAAGTTAGGGCTTGTCAGCCCTCTGCAAATCCTGATCAATGTATGGTCTATGGTAGTTCTGGTAGATCTGCTCTGGTTGTGCTCACAGATCAACCATTCCCCTTTGGGATGGTGTGCTGCCGCTTTCGAAAGCTGATCTGCAAGTTCGTTGTGCTCCCTGTAGATATGAGCACATGAAATTTGATCAAAATGAGTTTTTAAAAACAAAACATCATCTAATATGGTTTTGAGTGTATAAGCATGGCATGTAGAAGTGCAGTTGAACCAGTTAATAACAATCTTGGAGTCCCCAAATACTTGTAAATGTCTACAGTTTTTGTTTAATGCAAAGTATAAGAGATGACGAAGCGTTAGGAGCTCCGCAAAGTTATTTGTGCTAGCCCCCAATCCCATGCAGATATGGAAGATATGTGTCTCGGATACGTATAGGATAATGTCACCACCCCTGGTCTTGTGCAGAACCGTCAAAGTAGGCCCAAGGATGAGATTTGTCTGTATCCTTCGAAATGATGGTACGAACCGTGGCTTCCAGATCATCATCAAGAATTTCATTGTAACTATTGCATATCTTAGGGATAATGAGTGGCCAGATTAGTTGCCTACAACGAAAAATGTTGTTGTTCCTGCTCATCCATATGTACCAGCACACAATTAAAGGGAGATTTCGGGTTTTTAGATTTGGGGCTTCAATCCACTAGCTATTCTAGGCATTCCGTATACAATCACCAACCCATCGCTGAGATATATTTAGTGTATGCAACACCTGCTCCCAGATCAGTTGAGTTGTGGGGAAAGATAGAAACAGATGGTGATTTGATTCCTCCTCCCCACGACATAGTACACACCATGAGGGTCCCTGAAAAGAGTGTTTCCTGAGATTTGTTCCGGATGGGGTCTTTTCCATGATTATGTTCCACATCAGGAGATGTGTGCGAGGTGGGCCTTTCCACTGAGATAGGCTTATGGCAAGCATTTATAATAGGATAACCCTCCTTTGGTGTGTAAGTCCCCTTCTGAGCAAGAGCCCATATTAGTTCATCTTCATCATCCCTGAGTCTCACATGGGGTTCTATTAAAGTAGCATTGTATTTCCTCCACTCCATATGCCACTGTTTCAGTATGTCAAGGGCCTTCAATGATAGCCAAGCTTGCTGATATATGGATGTATTTAATAAGTCCCAATCTATGTGATGGTTACCATGCCACTACAATTAAGGAAATCAGTCAACTCTGGAGTGAGATTGTATAAGTTGCTGCAACCAATCCATGGATCAGCCCCAATGCGTACAGACATGCCATTGCCTATACACTAAGTAATACCACTTCTTATGATGGGGAGGGTGTGTATAACAACTCTCCAGATCATTGATATTCCTTTCCTGTTCCAAGTAGGCAACCGTATCTAGTCCATAATAGTATGAGGCCAGATATATTTATAGGTAACCGCCTCCGTCCAAAGGCTTTTGTGCTTCAGGAGAAGCCATCCTAGTTTGGCCGCAAGTGCTTGTGCAAATGCAGAAAGATTTTTGAGTCCCCAGCCTCCCCATTTTTTGGGTACTGCAATTCTGTTCCATTTAACCCAAGCAAAGGGTTTCCCATCCTTATGCCCCTTCCATAAGAAGTGGCAACATAATCTCTGAATCTTGGATAAGATACCTTGGGGAATCCATAATAGGGACATCCAGTAGACCGGGGTTGCTTCCAATATAGATTTAATGAGCACCAGTCGTCCAGCTCTGGATAGTAACCAATGGCTCCAATTGTTTAATCTTTTTTCCACCTTAGCAACCAACCAGGTCCAATCTATAATTTTTTATCCATGTGATTTAATCCTGAAGCCAAGGTACTTCAAACCATCCTCCAGCATCAGGCTCTGGAAGGGGAAATTGAGATGTGCTTGACAGGTCTCCTATTGAGAGCAAGCAGATAGAGTGATAGTGGATTTGGCCCCATTAATTTCCATCCCTGTTGCGAAGCAAAATAATTGCAACACTTCTGAGAGGGTGTTGTTGTCCTGAATGCCTCCATCTAGGAAAATTAAAATATCATCCACAACAATCAGATGCGAAAGAGTGCATTGCTACGTGATCTTGAGGCCCTTGAACCTCCCAAATCTTTTTTCTGATGCAATCAACCTACTTAATCCTTCCATTACAATAAGGAAAAGCAGCAGGGAGAGTGGGCATCCCTATTTGATTCCTCGTTCTACATGAAAGAAGTTGGAGGCTGGTCCATTGATTAAAGTTCCGAAAGATACAGTTGTGATGCAGCACATGATCCATTTGATGAAGGAAAGTGGAAAGCCCAAGAGTGTAAGGATCATCCTAATAAATAGCCAACTAACCCAAACAAAAGCCTTTGAGAGGTCAATTTTGAGAATGGCCCCTTTCAGCTTCTTCAGTTTTATGGAGTGGAGGGCTTCTTGGGCTGTACCTATGGCCTCATGAATTTGTCAGTTGTGTAGGAAGGCAAATTGTTCAGAGGATATGTTGTTCGATAAGATCAACTTCATGTGATTGGCAATGATCTTGGCTATAATTTTGTATAGGCAATTATAGAGGGATATGGGTCGGAAATCACTGAAAGATAGCGGGGAGTCTATCTTGGGTATTAGGGTGACATAGTTGCAATTAATAGCTCCATACAGTCTGCCATATGATCGACATTCCTCAATCACATTGAGTAGGTTCGGGCCAATAATGTCAAAGAAAGTAAGATAGAATTCCACAGACCAACCGTCTCGCCTCAGAATTTTGTCCTTCTTAAACCACTTCAGGTTACCTTCCAGCTCCCCCATACTTACAGGTTTGATGAGATCCTCCTCTGAGTCTGGCTCCACAAATCTAGGCTAATTCCCCACAATGTGAATAATATCGGCAAGAGTTGTGCCTTGTGGAGCTTTGAAAAGCTGCTTGAAGTGAGTGTTCCCCAACCTGGCCAGCTGATTATAGGATTTAACAATTTGACCCTATTATGTAGGCATCTACCAAATAGTATTGCAAGCTTTCCTTCCATTGGCATATTTATGAAAGAATTTAGTGTTACCATCCCCAGCTTGTAACCAAATTTCTCTACGTCTGAGCCTCCATGTTTCTTCCCGATCCAGTAGGATCTTGGATTTCTGGGCTTCCAAGTCCATAAGGTGTAGTTTTGCTTTGATAGAGGTGTACCCTCTACCCTAATCATCCGTTAGTGAGGCCAGTTGACTTTCAATGTCACAGAGGGTCTGCTCCTCCCTGGCCTTTTTCCCCCTGGCCCAGTCAATGGATAGTCTCTTGAGATTGACCGGGTTGCGGCAAAAAAATTCGGTCATCCTCTGATCATTTGGTAGGGAATGTGCTTTCCAATATTCTATAACCAATCTGATATATTCAGGGTCCTTTAACCAGGTCGAGTTAAATTTGTAGGGAGCCCTGGGTTTTTTAGAGGAGCCTGCCAATTCCAGATAGATAAGGGAATGATCCGAGATCCCACCAGTGCCCACCCATTATCTGTAATTAGTAAAGGAAGTGATCAGGTCTTCATGAATGAGAAACATGTCAAGTCTCCTACTGAGAGCAGCATCTCCAGTCCTTTTGTTGTGCCATGTTGGCAACTTCCTGTTCATGGGGATGTCAATTAGACGATGTTGCTCCAGAAGTAATCCTAGTTGATCTGAGAGTGGATCCAACTGTGAGTCGTGTCCCCAGGATTCTTCATGACCGATGGTGAAATTTAGGTCCCCCCTAGTATAATGGAGTGGTCGATCAGGGGGTTCTCTAGTAACTGCTGCCAAAAGTCTAGTCTACTATGATTGGGGGTGTAGATATTCATAATACAAAGATTTTTTCCTAATTCAGTTGAAAAAATATCCATACCCAAGAAACCATGACCACCCCATGTAGAGGTGACCTTGATAGATTGCAGGTTTACCCCAAGAGCAATACCCCCCAATCTCCCAATAGCATCCAGAGCTTGAAAATTCCATCCTGGCATGATGGCTAGGAGAGTCCTAACAATCAGCTCAGACCTACCTAGGGTTTCTTGTAGAAAAATAATATCACATGGCTCACTGCCCAAGAGCCTCTTGAGAGCTAATTTTTTAGAGGGGCTAGCTAAACCCCTATAATTGAAGGATAGCCACTTCATGGGGGAACGATGCCAAGGGTGTCATGTGCTCTAAGTACCCTTTCAATGATGTTCTGTTTGCCCTGGGCTACATCAACCCCAGTAATCTTGATGGCCTCCCCCGGGAGGGCTTATGCTCAACTTTAGAGGATGTGATGCCCAATCCATGCAAATCAAGGTGAGCCTGGTGGTGGGAGTGAAGGTTGTAAGGGTCAGAGCCCGAAGCAGGCAAGGAAATAGGAATGTCTTGGAGCCCCTGAGATAGTACATCCAAGGGGGTGGTGGAAAAAATTGACAGTGGGGGGTCAAGTGCACATGTGATGGGGGAGGTGACCATACTAGGTGTAGATGCAGATGATGCCAAAGAGAATATAAAATGACTAACATTCAGTGCAAAGGAAAAGGGAGAAGAGACAGTACCTGTTGATGGAGAAGCCACCGCAGCAGACCAGGATCTAGTCATAGGTGGGGAAATTGGCGGCATTTGGGCAGCACAGGTTATTTGAACCATGTCCCTAGCCGCTTCCTTTAGACTATCTAAACCTGTGGGTTGCTCATCCACAATCAGGTCTTCAGTCTGGCGATGCTTCTTTCCTTTGGATGTAGGAGGAGAAGATGGCGAGATGAGTGGACAGTCTTTGTAAAGATGTCCCACCTTGTGGCATCTTCTGCATCTGAATGGAACACCTTCATAATCCAGATTTTGTCTGCGTAAGTAGTGCCTCCAATGTAGGGTTATCTTCTCCTCCAGGCCTTCTCTGGTATCCAGATGAACCAGAATATGAGCCATGGTCATATTCCCCGTAGTTTCATAGGACTGGTCATGCTCCAAGTAGGTTCCCAACGCATTGTCGATGCACTTGAAGACATCTGGAGACCAATATTGCATAGGAAGCCCTGGTAAATGTACCCATATCAGCCCAGCTCCTAGTTGTTCCCTTTCAGGATCAAATAACGGATCCCATCCTTTCAGCAATACCCTCGCGTGAGCACCCGAATGGTGGGAATTTCTTTAAGTAGAGTGCCCCAAATCTCCAAGGTCCAGAGACATAGTCTCTCCACAGTGTAATTTCGCCCTCGAACTCAGCCCACCAGGACCTTCTTGCTTGTATCTGCTACTTCCCCCAAGGAGAGGTTGATATCCCTGTCAACAGCCTTCAGACACCTCCCTTTCTTGACTTTTTTAGACCTACGTGCCATCGAGTAATCCCAAAGGAGACCCTTGATGCCCTGGTTAACCGTCTATGGGGTAGAAGGAGTAGATTTAGGGTTTGGGATCGGCGTGCTGAAGCAGCCAGAGCGGATGGGAGTGTTGGGTGTAGGGCCGATAGGATTAGGTATAGCGCTTTCGGCCTATGTAGGGAATAGGTGGGTAGCAGACTCGGGTGGAGGGATGCCAAAGAAAGAAGGGATGTAGGGCGGGAAGGAAAATATGAGGTAGGCAGGGCATTGGCGAGTCAAAAGTAGGGGATGGTTGAAGGCATGTGCCGAGGAGGTTCAGGGTAGCCGGGGAGAGCGAAGGGCAATCCAAGCCGAAGGCATCTTCAAGATTGACAGAGGGCGGCAGGTGGGTCACAGATGGCCGAGGTCGAACCAGGGCAGTGTTCGGAGTAGACAAAGGGCGCAAGGATAAGCCAAAAGAACCGGAACCCGACACGGCGTGAGGGCGAGTCCAAATTTCTTTGTGGGGATTGGGGTCCTCGAAATAATCAACGGTATCCAGGTCCATGACTAATGGACAGGGAGCAGGTCAGTGCAGGTTATGGTCTGTGGGAAAGATGAGATGACTGCCGTAACAGAACACCAAGGATCCCACGGGTAGGAGGCAGGCAGGATGGAGGCAGGAGATCCATGGAGGTTAACCTAAACCGTCAGGTGCAGTGTAACACCGCCTCAGAACCTCCATTTTCGCCATCCTTCCTATCAATTCTTTCATACGTTAATCAATATATTTTATCCTCACTAGATTTCTTTATTGCTTTTCAAATATTTTGGATATCTAACTTGTGAGCCAAGTTTGGCTATCACATTTGGTATCAGAACTTTGTTTTATGATCGTAGCCATTGGCCAAATAGGCTTTTAGCCATTCTAAAAAAAAATGGAGTTTCTTCAATTCTGAAGTCTTTGGTCACTAAACAGTAATGAAATTTCTTGAAATCAAAATTAATCTATTATGAGAAAATTTGAAGAGAGATCGAACCAAAATTAAGAATTAAAAATTAAAATAAAGGGAGCACACTCAGTGGTACATATCCACTGTCATAATCAGTTATACATATTTTTTCCACACCTTCGCTAATTGTATCATACACATTAGAAATTGCATTGTTATTCTTACAAACATGAGCATGCCAATTAATTTATAATCTATTGTTCGTAAGTTGTTGTACGGTTCTCCACTATATCTATTCAATGTGTCGTGCACCATACCACACCACCAAATCCTTTTTTGTTTGTACAATGATGGATACAATCTATGACCTAACTCTAAGGGGAGATTAACAAAATATTCTTCTTTCAAGTATACCAAAAAGTCCCATTTTTTACCAAATAACATTATTTCTGCAACAAACTTCTAAAATACTAAATTGGATTATGAGTTCACCTCGTTGTCATTTTTTGCTTCTTTTCTACTATTGTCCATGCTTCCATTTTCTTTTATGAGGATTTTTCCACTCCGATCATTTCCTCTTGAGCTTGAACTAGAGAATTATTTACTCAACTTGTTAATGAGAAAGAGTTGGGAAAGTCCTTAGGTCCATGCCCCAAAGCAGATGAGATTGGATCCTCAACTTTGAGTCAAAATGTTGAAATTCATTTGCATGTCTTTGATGTTCTGTACTTCCGCCTCCAAGTCATTTGAAAGAGGATTCCAATAGAAGAAACCTCATTGGATGGTGAATCATTGGTTGTTAATGGTGTCTCTAGGGGCCTATATTTGGAGAGTCCACATCGGAAGAGCCTTTTTTGTTAAAAACTCGATGCTCATGTCTGGAACCAAACCACCTGGTTGAATTATGCCTTTGTTTTCTATCCTTCCTTATATTCTTTGGGCATTGAGCTATAAGATGACTTGTATCAAAGCAAGATTTGCTTCAAAAAATTTTTTTTTTCATAGTTTGGCTTTTATGTCAATGAGTATAATATCCTAGTTAATTTATTTGTCACCATAAATCCTTTATTGGAGCCCATTTCTATACAAATCCATGCACAACTACAAATATTATAATCCTCTATTTGAGGGTTGCAATAATGATTTTTCTAGAGCATTCCTAATGGCTTAAAGAGAGGGTAAACTTGTAACTGCAAAGGTATATTTGAGAGACTTTCCCAAATAAGGGCAAGAAAAAGAGAAGTAAAATAAGGATCAAATACTAGAGTCCAAGGGATCATGCATAGACTTGGGCTTTCCCAAAAACAGGGGTCAAGACCAAAGATATTATCCTTTCTTAAAGAAACCAAACTCAATAATAAAATAACCCCTTTGAGATCCAACCATGAAGATTGGTGAGGCAAGGCCATAAACCATTTAAACAACACACCAAAGCTTTGGCACGAAGGCAAGAACATTCGTAAATGGAATCCTTACCAATGGGGATGGATGATGTCATAACTTTCTGCACGAGACAAATGCAAGAAGAATAAGGGAAAGAGATGCACTAAATGCTAGTAGAATCCTAGAGAGGGCAAGTAGATGAGCCAAGAGAGCCCCCTTAAACAAGATCTGGAGGGTAGAGAATTAACCCTATTGGAAGAGGAACCTATCTTTTTTGCATGAGACACATAATCATGAAGGGAAACCAATGCAGGCCATGAGGACCACCATGAGTGTTGGGGGCTAAACCTTAGCCATCAAAACTACCACCTTCACTTCTTCTATTGCATAATAGAAGTCACTCATTCAAAATAAAAGTGTACCATAAAAGTGGTAGTTGTGTTGTATCTCATCTTTTAACTAGATGACACAGGGGTGGGTTTTGATCCTCTTATGTGTGAATAGGTCATGAGACCATTATAATCCCTCTTAGTGCAACCACGCGTTCAACCACTACCTCAAGATGCCCTCATGGCTTCAAGGCTAGGCCCTCATGGGATTTGGACCTTGTCTGATGGTGAAAAACTCTTGACTCTCCACATTTGGATCCAACCCCTTTGGGCACTTGATCCACTAATATATATTTTTTTAGTTTCCTAAGTCGTGTGAGTTCTGAGATGACTACATGCTTAACCTGACTTGAGAAACAGAGACCCAGGGGCATTTAAGCCATGAAAATCACACAGAGATCGCACCCGACCTGGGCCATACCAGCCCTTAACATGGCTAGATTTTTGCCCATGGAGTTTCAAACCAGTCACATTCACATCAAGAAGTGCCTTTATAGTACACCCCATCATCATCTATTCTATATCATGTGGGCCACTTTATCTAATAATATTAATAAGCAACCCTAATTGAATTGATTGGGATTTAATAATATAAATACTCAATAATTTATAACAATACATTTTTCAATCATGGTTGGAATTAGCCTAGGTGCAATATGAACTATGAGTTGCAATTCATGATGTGAAATATTATATAGTACATGTTATTAGGTGTGGTATGCTGAAAAATGGTCAACATATGGTCCTGCATACTATAAAAATGAATTCAACATAAAAAAACCGAGTTAATTAAGATGATAAAGCATATTAAAATGACTACACTTCTTTAATTTAATTACATATAAGTAAAATATACCACAAATTTATTTTCACATAGTCATTAACTAGTTTCATATATTTATATGTAATCTAGACTAGTAATTTATGTCACTAATTTATAGCGGTCTTAGTTAAAATACCTCAAATTTTCTATTATTTAGCTATGAAAATGTCATGACAAACCCTTTTTTTTCACATAGTCACAAATCAACTTTTTTGTACTTATGACATCAATGTCCATTAACCATCTAACTTGTCATAGGTTCACAGAGACAAATGACTTTTATAACGTCCTAGGCCATCTCATGGTGAACGAGATCTTGTAGGCCTTCAATGATAATAACATACAATGTCACCACTAGTAGATAGGCTTGATAGAATAATATGAAAATGACCAATCTCCTCAAATTTGCATATGTTAATGGAAATTCATGTCAAGGCTACAACAAATTGAGTTTCAACTACTATGAAGAAGAACTTTCTAGATCCCAAGGCCTTGAGCATGGTTAAAATGAAGGGCCACTTAATATTGTTATAGTATTTCCTGAAGTCAATTCTAGTGAAGGGTGAAAAGGTCAAAGCCTCGTGTTCATTACATGCTTTCCAGACCAAAAGTAGATTATTCAAAATGAAGCAACCTCTAATAAATCGTAGACGCTCGAATCAAATGGTTTTAGGTGAGATTTATATGCTTAATGTACATGGCAATGGTTGGGCCATGATTTTGCTAAAATCACTAAAAATAATTATACAATTCCCACTAGTTAAATGTCCACAATCTCGCTCCTCGGGAATAAATATGATTGAATCTTTTATTAATATATGTTCCCAACAAATGCTTTCTAATGGATTCCTTGAAGAATTGTTAGAGGTTACGTTCAATAACCTTTTAGCTGGATTTGTAAAACTTGTATATGAAGTGGTCTAATCTTAATTACTTGTCATCAATCTATTCCATCAAGGAAACAATCAAGTCATCCAAATTGAGATACTTTTTATGCATTCTTTCATATTTCTTGAATATATCACAATATCACATCCAAACATGTTTGCATGTATGCCTTATGTTTATTAAAGAGGCCTTAGGCCTAAAATCCCATCTTGTAATGGTCCATAATCACTTCCTTAATGTCTTCCTACTCAGTTAAGCATCTATTATTCATCTTAAACATGTCAATATTCTTTTATCTATTATTCAGACTGCCATAATTTCCTTTAATTTTTTAAACAATATGTTTAACCAACAAATTTATAAGAATTTAACAACTGCACGGATCGTCGATTTGACAGCGACATAGATCAAAGTGTCATAATTTCCTTTAATTTTTCAAGCCATATGTTTAACGAACAAATTTGTAAGAATTTAGCATTTGAACTTGATTCCTTCATTTAACTTTATAAGTTGTGAACGAGAGTGATCATAAAATTTTTGAATACAACACGATCATATTATGACACCTCGAAATTACATAACTAAATAAATTAAACACATGTCAGGAGAAAACAAACACTTGAAATGGTCATTCTTATAATTATTTTTATATATTAGAATAACAAAATCATTATATATATATGATTGAGTAATTAATATAATTGAAAAAATTCTCTCATAACAATGTTACATATTTATATATATAACATTGTTTTGGGAGAATTTTTTCAATTATATTAATTACTCAATTATATATATATATATATATAATTTTTTTACATATTTATATATATAACAATGTTTTGGGAGAATTTTTTCAATTATATTAATTACTCAATTATATATATATATATATATATATATAATTTTTTTACATACAATTATGATGTTTTTTATCTTTCTCATTTTGATGGTCTTTAAATTATTCAATTTATAAATTGTGAATATATATTTTAAACCATCCATATTTTTAATTAGGATAAACAATCTATATTCCTAATTAGGATAAACAATCTACATTTTTAAAGATAAACAACATTTTCATTTTGTATCTAAGGATGTATGAAACCGAAGTTGCTTTTTATTATACACAATATATATTTATCATTTAATTTCATGTTGTGGTATATCCAATTGTGGTCATGTAGGTGAGCATTTTAATGTTCCATGTTTTTTTAATATAGTAACTCTATATTATGATATCCTATAATTATTGTCGTGGGATTATTCTCTTATCAATTACCGTTTGCATAAAAAACAGGTACTAAGTAGCAACAAACGTGAAGTACGTAAAATTAAAAGTTTTAGAGTTTTATCATCTTTATATTTATTTTTATTTTTATTATTTTCTTGTTTTTTAACAATGATTTGATTAACTTGTCTTTTTCTCACGTGCTATCCTCATTTTTGTATACTAACTTATACACACAATATTGTAGAAGAAGAAGAAGAAGAAATTATTTTAACATCCACGAGTCTAAAGATAGCCTATGGGTCAGATTGCTTCTCCACCTGGCTCTTGTATTCGACCCATTTCCTGTGAAGTCTCACAATAAACACTCCCAGCTTCTCGACAAACCCCTCACTAAATAGATTATCCCAAGTGATAGCTACCATAATATCTGCATAACTTTCACTATTGTCTTTGAAGTCCTCACATTCTCAAATGAAATGCTTTTTTGTTTCCACTTTTCCGAAGGAGAAAAAAATACATACTCTTTCCTCCCACACTTCTTCTGGGCTTTTCCAGTGCCCTATTTCACAACGAAGTCTATGAGAATTAGTCCTTGGTTGAGCAATAAGAATTTTGTCTCTCCAAGAAATATTGGCCCCTGTGTATGCTTTTTGTTGATGATTATGAGCAGGATTAAACTCTTCAATATAGTATTTTTTCTTTCTCCCTAACTCCTTCTCCCAAGTAAGTTTGTGGAACTTATCCATAACAAAAACGTTTATCTCTTTACTGTTTGTGGGACACATGCTCAATAAAATACCCCATTTGTTATTTTTCCATAGCCAAGTCTTCTTTCTTTTGCACAATATGTCATTAACACAACCTTAGGCCATCTTCCCTCTTATATTTGCTCAATTTTTTTTAAATACCTTATGACTCGCACCATAGCAATTGCTTCAATAGGAGCAACCCCTATTTCACTTAATAAGATAACATAAGGAACTTCACTTTTAATTTTGAATTTGTTTGTAATCAAACGCTTCTGAATTTTCTCAATTTCTTTCCACTGCATGTTGGATATACTGTTGGCCCACAGTTCACAACAGTAGAGAATCAATGGAATCACTAAAATCCCAAAAAGAGTTAGAGTGGTTTGCTAGTCCCATAACTCTGCCTCTCTACACCTATTTTGAAAAACATAAAATGCTTTCCAACCCTCCAAAGTTCTTTTCTTTCTACAACCATCCCAACTAGGATTTCTATTGAAGTCAATTCTGAGGTATTTGTAATCTGTAACTTTGTCCTGAATGTTGCCTTCAAAGTAGAACTTATGCTAGTTATGTTTTATTTTCTTAGAGAAAACCATGACTTTCGTTTTGCTAATATTTACTTACATCCCCACCCTTCTACAAAAATGCTCAAGGGAAATTAAGTGTTCTTGCAAACCAAGAGCAGATTTAGCAATCAAAATAAGGTCATCTATGTACAAAAGAAGCCTTATAACAAACTTGCCCAAATGGATATTGTCAACCCCTTCCAAATTTCGCCACTCTTCGAGCTTGTCAATATATAAACCAAAAAGGCTAGGAGACAATGGGCAACCATGCTTGACCCTGATCTCGCTTCTAAAACTTTCAGAAATGCCTACTGAAGTTCTAATTTTCACTTTCAACTCTTCATACAACCTATGCACAATTGCTATCAAATGTCTAGGAACCCCGAGTTCCTCCATTATGTGCCAAATCTTATCCTTAGGAACCATGTCAAAGGATTTTCTGGAATCAACAAATCAACAAAAGGCTTCTTCCTTTTTCTCCCAAACTTTTTTCAATGATGTGACTTAAAGTTATACCATGATCAACTATGAAATGTTTAAGTCTAAAACCTGCTTTCCCTTTGGCACATTTATCTCTTTCTTTTGCCCACTTGCTGATTTTATTTTCTAGCATGCTTCTAAATAACTTTGCAAACAAGGGGTTTATCATTATGGTCTATAATTGTAGGTATTATTGACTTCATCACTCTTGAAAAGAGGTATTGCTAGACTAGTTGTCCAATCTGTGGGGAACCCATGTTGTATGATGTTATTGAATTTTTTTTGTAATGTGAGGTGCAATAATTTGAAGCCCTGCTTTAGATACTCTGCTTGGAGTTCAGCTAAGTCTTTTGCTTTTCCAACATCCAACTTCTTGATACCCATCTCTACCTCTTGCACTATGAAGAGTTTTGTATCAATGTTGACCAAGGGAGGAGGGTCAACATTGGGATCTTGCTCATAAAGTTGTCTTACATAGTCAAACCATTTAGAAGCTGTAATATTGTTTTCAGTTTGCATCTTTCTCGGCTGGAGCTCCTTCCAAAATAATTTGGGGTTATTTATCCCAAGGAAGATTAGTCCTTCTCTCCTTGAAACCATGAAATCAACGTTTTTCTTTCTTAATATCTGCTTGTAAGCTTTGAGATGTATGTTATCCTTATTTGGCTCTTTCCACATTCTTCTTGCCTTTTTGCATTCCTTGTCAGACCAAACATTAACCAGAAAGCAATTTGTTTCAGACTTGTTAATTTTTTCTCTTTTGCACTCTGCAAGTGCTCTTTGAATTAAGTATGCTAATTTGTGACTATGAAGGTCATGAAATGGGATTTTCTCCTTCTCGAAGAGCCTCCCTAACATTGTTTTGAAGGTATTACAATTTTTTGGAGTCAAAATAATTATGCCCTTTGGGAGATTTTGTTGAGCACGTTGAGTTTTTGACCCTAACTACTCCTTTCCGGTCCAAGAGAACTTAAATAAATTGGCTTGTGATTTGATTTTAAGTCCCAAATTTGATCTCTAAATTACATAATCTACTACACTTGCTCCATCATAAGTATTGCAAGTGAAATTACCGAACTTTTCCCATCTATTCAAACCATTACAACTGACTAAATCGAAAGCCCCACATAGAGTAAGCAATTGTTCACCAAAGAGATTGAAACCCTTGTCCTCTGAAATTCTTTCCCGCTGATGATTACTCTCTTTTGTAAGCCATATAGGGTCGTAGCCTTCTTTACAACAAAGAATGCTAGCTTGCTCACTTGTAGTCCTAGCATTGAAATCAACCACTGTAAGGACTTCACCTAGTTGAGAATATGTTGCAATATATGTTTTTAAGACTGCAGAGGGATCTTTATGGTCAAGCCCTCTACTTGGTAGATTTTTTGAACTCGCAGCGCAAAATAACATGTTGCATTTCTAATGTGATTTCCATTTTTTTATATTTTAAACTAAACGAATTATTTATTTGAGTCTTCTTTCTCTAACTGAATGAAACGACCTTCTTTTTCTCTCACTAATACCATGATACCCCATTGTCCTTTTCCATTCCCTGTTTCATTGTTCCACACGACCATCTTCCAGTACCCTTCAAACAAGGGTGTCTTGCACCCTTCATGCTCATGTGTTTCTATGAGGCAAATTATGTCTCTATCTTCTATAATAGGCCCTAACCCAGGTCCTCGTATCCATGGGTAACTTCTGTAGTTCCAACAAACTAATCTTAAGGAAACCTAGCTGTGACTTGATTGCTATTTGTTTTGACATGCAAGACTCACAATTGAGTCTTTGTCCCTGCTTTCCCAAACTGGCCTTGCTTCCTAATTTCCTACTAAAGGATTTGTTGCCTCTTCTTTATTATCATCTTGTTGTCCTGTTTTGGAAGGAGGTCCAAATCGTGCTATCGCAACTTTACCTTTATAAGTCCATGCTCTCTGGCCCTCATATCTTGTTGCCCTAACCTTTTCCATTTCCTCCCTCCTTTCCTCTTGTTGTCTTACAATTAAATCTTATTCTAGAAAAAAGTGAGAACCCCTTAAGAGTTGCTTCTTGCTTAAAATTATATATTTATCATGCAAGCTAGGCATGATGACTTTTATGGGCCTGGCTTTCTCACTGTTAAACTTACCTACCCTCCATGCTTGGCATATTTGTCCTTGCCATAGCAACTTGTCTTTCAAGAAGTCCCTTGCAAGGTCAAGAGTACATTAATTTTTCCCATAGTCTTTCACCCCTTTAATAATTATGTTTGTTGCTCTATCTTGCCTTTCCTTGCTTTCTCTATCTTGCATGTTTCCAACCCGAATGTTTGCTTCTCCTTCCCTATTAGCAGAATTCCTAATAACTTGGGCCCAAGTTTTGGAAACTTTTGTGGAACCTCCTTTCCTTTCTTCTCTTGTTGTCTCTTCATGGTTGTCTATTTGGGCAACCGCTTTCCCTTTATCCTGGGATCGTTTCGCATTCACCACCTTTGTACTCTCCACTACAAATTTCTTCATGTTTTTCACATCCGCCTTCATGAATTGCCATTTTGTCTTTTGCATCAAGAGAGCTTCATGTAGCAATGCCACTTGTTCCTTCAAAACTTTATTTTTTTTCTGCTAAAGCCTAGTTTCATCTGTTATTACATGAATTGTATGATCTATTTCTGGTTCGTTAGCTTCTAAAACCTCCAACCTCTTTTTTGCACTTAATAATTCTTTCACATAAAGATCATATGATGAGGTGAGAGGTGTGGATGTGGGACTATAGAAGGCATAATCATCAATGACTTTTCCTCTGGACCTATTGTTGCCACATGGTTGCAAAGGGGACTTGTTTCAATATTGGTTAATGCCAAGGGCCCGAGTACTTTCCCTTTGAAACTGTTTTTTCCTTGTCTGCTCCCATTTTAGATGAGCTAGTCTTCGCTTTAAAATGCCCCAATACTCTTTGACATTGACCCAAATCCACTTCCCAGCTTTGGATGATGAGGCAATTTTCACTTGTCCTAGATCATTTGTTTCCACACATTCTAAAATTTCTTGTCCCATTGTCATGTTTGAATGCATTTTTGATGCACTGTCCTTTCATCAAATATCTTCGAAAATGTTTGGATTTATTCACTCCAATAGGTCCTTTGAGTTTGCCTACCACTTCCCTTTTCGATCATGGTTGTTTGTTGTTTGTTCAAAAAGTCTAGTTGTTACTGCCCTACTGAATGAAAACTACACTGCATCAAATTCATAGCGACATACATTTAATGACTTAGATTCAAGTCAACATGAATCTCCATCCCTCCAACCCCAACAGTGCAGTCTTGACAGGGGCAAGCCTCTGGTGTATGTGATATCCCTGTTTTCAATTTGTTCATGTTTGCATAAATATTAAACACTATTAAAGAAATCATCATTCCCTTCCGGAAACCCACCTTTGTGTGCCTCTTCTTTAACCTTCATAAAGTTTACTTTTATCACATCCATCTTATTGTTTTTGCTTGAATTAGCTCCACACATGTACATGATCATGCAATTTGCATAAATTTAATTTTTAAATTTGCTTAAATGACTTAAAAAAATTAAATATGATTATTCCATTTTATCATATTTATAGTAATTAAAATTGTTTACATTTGTATTTAATATTCATTTATAATTTAAAATGAAAATTATATTTTATAATGTAATGTATAATTTTAATATATTTAAATATTATATTTAAACTACATGGTATTTAGAGTAGTGATAACTTAATATAATGTTACGAGCGGCTCATGCATGTAACATTGTCTCTTTAGTCACATGTGAGGGACTTATCTCTGCCAAGTTGGTCAAAATATGTAGAAGAAGTGTCCAAACACAATTAGCTTAAATTAGCTTAGACGAAGTAAGATTTTGAGCATTGTTGTCGAGTGATTATTGAATTTAAAGCTAAGAATTTTGGACCTGAAAATCTATGTTTCATTAGAACTGTGGAATTTGAACGAATATGAAAAGTGGTAATTTGAGAAACAAACCAAGTGGAAAACTATTACAACTACATTCAATGGTAGGATGCTTGAGCAAATATTTATTAAAATATTTCATTTACTCCATCAAAAAAGAAAAAAAACCAAAGATAATAAATAACATATGCATTAAAGGCTATTACATTTTTTTTTGCGAGAATGCAATTGTCTTCTTGTTGTTGCAAGATGGGATATATGCAATTTTAGTTTTTTTTTTTTCAATTTAGCTATATTTACACTAAACTACACATACTAGCTACTATGTAGAACTTGTTTACCAAACACATTGCATTGAAGTTGTTGGTTAAGTTTTGAAAGTTCACTTTTCACAATTTTATGGTGTTTGTAATGAAAATAGTGAATTTGTTTCTCATAACTTCTTAGAAATAATGTGGTTTGAACAATATCCACTCATGCTAGAAAAAAATTCCAATAATCTTTGTCTCTTAGCTCTCGGAATGTTCTAAACTCCCTTGAATGAATTGTCAGTTATCAACAAAAATTTTAGTATTATGAATTCTCATTATTTTGGCTTCTCCATAAATTAAAAGTGAAATGCATTCATGATATAAGAGAGTCATATTAGAGAATACCTAAGTAAACATATACATTGTAACAAAAAGAAGAAGAAGAAAGAAACAAGGAGAAAAATAAGTTATACCCCATTTAATCTCTTCATAATTTTCTTATTACCATTTTAGTAGTGAAACCATGCAATTAGTCAATTTAGCCCACTGTACTTAGAGAGAGAGAGAGAGTTTTATTAAAATAACACAACCTTGTTAAATTTCTTCATAATTTTGTCATGGCCATTTTAGTAATAAGGCCTTGTAAACTTAATTGCAAAGGTGTCTTTTATCATGAATTTATCTCAAGACTATAGTGACAAACTTGCCTTTAATGGTGTTCATGGCACTTTCCATCTCAATATATGTTTATCTTGAATTTATTGGGATTTTACAGATTAAATTTAGTTTAAAAAGTATTCTATGTTATCTTTTTTACTCGGGGTTTGTAAATTGGATTATTCTTCATTATTAAAAAAAAAACAAAAAAACTTAAAAAAATTTAAGGGATGCATTTCCATATTTTTGGATGATTTCTCTAAAAAACTTGATGATATAGGTCCTATGGGTTTAGTTTTAATGGTTGGGAAATGATTTGTTATCCTCTTCAATTGGTTTCAATTCCTGAAGAGGGTTGGCCCATTGTGATAAGGTTCGAAGAGTTGGTGTCCCTTGGAATAGATTCTACTTTAGTGGGGTTGATTCATCTCAACTCTTGTTAAGTCATAAGTTATTGGCATATTTGACTTGTAGGCTATTAGATATAATATTGATGTTATAGTGATAGCTAAAAAATTTGATCCTAAATCCCTCTTTTTCCACTAGGAAAAAATTGTTGAAATATACATTGTGCTGAACCATATGTCCTACAAGAGTTTCAACATGAATCTTCCTCCTCAAGTCTACCATTCAAAAATAAAGAGACACAAAAAAGAAAAAGGGGAAAAAAACCATTTTACATTCTGCTCTTTCCTAACGGTTATACAACTGAAATAACCATTAATTCTCCATGACGATAGCTTCCAATGGTTTCCCTTCAAAAAACTCATGTATCACCAATTATCATTGTCTTCCTATGGTGGCATCTTTGGATAATTTATCTTCCAGAGTGTTTAACTCTCGATAAATATGTATGTAGGTGTACCATTCTAGTTGTTCAAATTTGTTTTTAATAGCAAACAAGATGTGTGCTAGATGGGGCGCGAAAATACCATTCTGGTTATTATCCTGACAATTACTACTTTTGAAGCTCCATGGATTTGGATGTTTTTGACTCCATAGAAATTTGTGCTATGCATAAATTTCCATAGTGTCGATAGTTATGCCCTAACATTTGTTCCTTTGCCAGGTGAGAACTATATATGATAATAATGTGTGTGGTTTATAAACAGGGCAATGCCAACTCAACATGTGGGCAGATATCCTTACATGCTCCATTGAAGAAACTCCAAGGAATGTCATCTTCCAATGATAACATGATAGGAACCCTTTGTTTCTTCTATTTTACTTATGATTTGAAATTTTTAACAGTGTGTTCAATAGCATTACCGATAATATCAAAAGGGATAGGTTTGTCATGGAACTTGGCACAGTTCCTTGCCCGCCAAATATTGTGAACAAAGGACTTTGAGAAACCATCAAATCCTTCACTGGTCTATCAATCGCCTAATCCTTCACGCAATCTTCTAGTGTTGGTTTATCCAAGGAAGCGAATAGTGAATTGAAAATAGGATTTAAGAGAAACCCAAACTGCCTTGAAAAAAGACATCATGTGAATACATGGTTCATGGTTTCTTTATTAGCACAATAGAGAGGGCATCGATCGGGCCCAACCAATCCCCACTTTAAATCGATGTCCCAAGTTAGTAATTGATTTTTGAGGGCAATTCATAACACCACTTTGCACTTTAATGGACCATGTTGTTTCCAAATAAAAGACCACCACCACTTCAAATATCCTCCATCAATGTTTTAAAACTGAACCTGGTAACCAATTTTGGTAGAGAAGATTCTTCTAGATTGATTCTTTGTCCACATTAATCGATCTTCATCATCTTATTATAATCTAATCATTGAAGAAGAAAGTAATGCTACATATTTTTTCCTTTCCTTTGTTGAAGCACTAACCAATCCAAGATCTTGAATATACTTCCAAGCATGCAACCATCAATCTTGTCCATTCTATGCATTGGCACATGCGAATGTAAAAACACCTGCTTCATGGAGTGTGAAAATAATTCCATGTGAGAGCATGTAATTCTCACCCAATCCCGACCATGGGTCCAACCCCAATCTAACACTCTTCCCATCGCCACTCTCTAAGCAATCCATTGCCCAATAAAAGGAAAATAATCGATAAGCTTTTTCCAAATAATGGAAGAGTTCGACACCATTTTATTTAGATTATGTATCCAGTCGACTATTTTTTTCCCACAAAATATTTGCATCTAAGGGCTCTTCTCCATAAAGTTATGTCATTCATTAATCTCCAGAGGTTCTTTGCAGATAGTGCCCCGCCAAAAATAACAAGGTTCTTCAATCCCCATCTACTCAATAGCTTGGGCCTTGCAATTTGAGTCCACTTTACGAGCCCCACCCCCTCCAAGGACCGATTTCCAACCCATAAATATTTGTAGATGAGCGTCCTGATATTTTTTAGGATACATTTTGGGATCTCTACTATAGTCGACCTCAAAACTTGTATTCTTCCTATAACATATTTGATCAGAATCAATCGTCCTCCTCTTGAAAGGAAGCAGTTGACCCAAACGCTAATTCTAGCCTCCACTTTCTTACCTATTCATGTCCAATCAACAAATGTATATGTGTTTGATTTTAGATAGACACCTAGATATTTCAAATTGTCCTGCAAATCTTTTTGTTGAAAATGAAGGCTCATTGTTAGTTTATTTTTTATTGTCGTACCAATGTTCCAATACGATATTATGGATTTTTCCTCATTGGTTTGCATACAGGTCATGAGCTTGAATCTTTTTAGTATGCAACCAATAGAGGAAATGATCCCTAGTGTTCCTAAAAGGAAAAGGAGAATGTCGTCAACAAACAAGAGATGGGATATAAGAATATGTTCGAAAATATTAACGCCAGATAAATCACCCTTCAATATGACATCTTTCACCAATATAGACTATTCTAGAGTCTTAAGCAGAGTTACAATATAGATTGTTCTAGAGTCTTCTACGTCATAATCACGTGGCTAGCCCCTTTTTTATGAATATTTGGGGCTGACGGGGAATCCTCTGGAACTATGGTGGTGAAAATAGGAAGGTCGACTTTTAAGTGGCATAACTTTCGCATATGGACTCTGATTGACGTGATTCATGCGCCATTGGAAAGGTATTTGTGTGTATAATAGGAAAAGAAGGTGTTAGACTAAATCAACAAAAATTTACCCCCAAAATAAATGTTGTTTGATGCCTTAAAATTCTCCCGGAAGGTTTCAGACCTTGTTTTTTCAAATTGGGTCCCATTGGTAAAAACAGTCCCGTGAGTTGATTCCTCCATTTTTTCCACTCTGAAAGCATTGATATGGATGAAGAACAATATACCGATCCAATTTGGGTCATGGATTATCTAAAGAAAGGTGATGGCTAACCATTTATTAAGATGACAAAATTTGCATTTGATATACACGCCATAATCCAACTTACAAAACTGAGATGGAATCCCATTTGATAGGACATAGGCGAACGAAGGTCCACCTAACCTGACTACATGCCTAAATATTTTTTGTCTTGACCAAATGTAGAGTCTCTTGGGCTAGCACAACAACCGTGTATTTGTATATCCTGCCAAAAGCCAAATTGTTCCTCTGATATATATGAGCTGAGAACGAGGTTTATTCTCGTAGCGATAACCTTTGAGATCAATTCATAGATGACGTTACAACACAAAATCAAACAAAAATCACTAAAGGGATGTGGGTCTTGTTTCTTGGGGATCAAACATATGAAAGTGGAATTTAAGGTGCCATGGTCACAACTGCATCTCTGTGATTCTTTGATGACCTTAGCAATGTCTTCTTTTAGAAGGTCAAAGAACTCAACCATGAAGCCATCCAACCCCGAGCGCTTTCCCTTATACATTGTAGATAGAGCGCCTAGGACTTCTTTCTTTGTGAAAATTATAAATACTTCTAAGGATTCCATAATTAGATAGTCAGGGGTTTAATGAATAAATCCTTAAAGAAATTGGTCCCACATCAAGCTTTATCTTGAAAGTATGAGACTATGCTCCCCTTCACATCTTCAATCTCCCATATAGTATTTTGATTCTTCGTCATAATTGCAAATTAATGATTTTTTTTTGCATTTCCGTCACCTTCCTTTATCCAAAAGGCTCTTCTCTTCATCCTCCAAAGCTCCTCTTGTCTAGACATCAAGCCCCTTTTATTTTCTTCAAGAGCTTTTAGTGTGGAAACCACCTCTTGTGAGAATTTTTTTGGGTGTGTGTTATATTCTTTCCATGACTAATCGCAGGCGCGGTTGGGGGGGGGCGTGATAGTGACCCCTGTTCATTGTGCTAGGTGCAACAGGGGGGTCATAGGGGGGGTTTTAGGGGGGCGATAGCCCCCTTGCACGGGTTCCAGGGTAGCACCCCAATTTTTTTTTTGGACCCTATATTAGTTGGGCGAACCTACCTATGGTTTTGTGCATGGGTTTTGCACATGGTTTTGAGCATGATGGTTTTCTGCCCATGGTATTTTGTAGATCCGGTCAATGGAGCTACAGTTATGTTCTAATCCAGGGTTAATGGATTGGGGTTTATGAATGCTTCAGCATGTATATATGTATTGTAACATTGAAAGGAACGTAATGAAAAATCAATCTCGTAGTCCCGATTTTGGGATCGAGGGGAAAATCTTTGTGTACTTTTTTTATATTATCATCATTGTTTATTTTCTAATTTTTAGAATTTTTTTGCAAGTAATTTTTGTACAGGGTTAAAACCTACATTTGGTATCAGAGTTGTTTTGACTTCAAGGGGGTGCCTTTGTTGCTGTGGGGTTTTGCTCGGGCCTGTGGTAGACCCTATTCAGTGGGAGATCTACGAGATTGATTCTTGTGGTGAAAGAAGATGACGAGCAGCGGAAAGATAGAGATTGAAAAATTTAATCGCCAGAGTTTTGAGTTGTGGAAACTCAAGATGGAGGATCTACTGGTGGATAAAGATCAGTGGATCGCGGTAGATCCAAGTACTAAACCAACGACAATGTCAGCAGAAGACTGGGCGAAGTTGGATCGAAAGGCAAAGAGCACAATACGGTTGTGTATCTCAGATTCAGTATTGTTGAATGTATCAGGGGAAGCTACAACGAAGGATTTGTGGGTCGAGTTAGGGACTTTGTACCAATCTAAGTCTCTGGTGAACAAATTGTTCCTGCAAAAAAAGTTGTATAACCTGAGGATGAAGGATGGAGACTTGGTGACAAAGCATCTGAACACCTTTAATACTATGGTAAGCCAGTTGTTATCTGTTGATATAAATTTTTTAGATGAAGATAAGTGCATCTTTGCTATGTTCTCTACCAGGTTCATGGGATAGTCTGGTTATTGTTATAGGTAGCAATACAAATACCTTGAAGTTGGATGAAGTTGGATGAAATAGTCTCATCCTTGTTGTTGGAGGAGATGAGATGGAAAAATATGGATAGCCAGAATGGAGATGCCTTGTCTGTACGAGGATGACCTGAGAACAAAAACAAAAATAAGTTCTTGAGTGGGAGATCTAAATCTAGAGGGAGATCTAAATCTCCACGAAAACGTGTAAAGGTATGTTGGAAATGTGGAAAGGAAGAGCACCCAAAAAGGTCTGTAGATCTAAAGCTCTTGAGAAAGGAAAGGGATCCGATGATGCTCCTTCTGTAGAGATGGAAACCACCTCAGACAAAGGTGGGGATGTGTACTTGGCTTCTTCTTCAAGTACACATGTAGATAACGAGGCATGGTTGATTGACTCAGATGCATCCTTTCACTTCATTCCTCATAAAGAGTGGTTCTACGAGTATGATAAATATGATGGTGGTGATGTCTTCTTAGGGGATGACAGGAAGGCTAGAATCGTCAAACGTGGAAAAGTCAAGCTGAAGTTGCAAGGTGGAAGGATTATAACACTTTCGGGTGTTCTGCATATTCTTGCATTGGCCAGAAATCTGATTTCTGTAAGCAAGACGGATGATGTAGGTGTAAAAACAATGTTCAAGAAAGATACCTGCAAGATGGTTCGAGGAGCATTGGTATTAATGCAGGGAGTTCAAATTGGAACTCTCTACAAGCTTTTGGGTAGTACTATTATTGATGGGTGTAATAGTTATGTGGTTCCTCAATAGCGGAGCAGAAAATCTAGTGGTCTCTGGAGAAAAGACCGTGCTATGGCATCAAAGGCATGGACATATTGGAGAGTAGGGCCTTCAGATACTTCATGGTAATAGTATGGTAAAAGGTATGTATAATTTCTCTCTGGATTTCGATTTTTGTGAATATTGTGCATATGGGAATCAAAATCGAGTGAGTTTCCCCTCAAGTGCTAAGAGGGCGAAAGGGATATTAGAGCTTGTGCACAATGATGTGTTTGGACCTGTGTTGGCTCCATCACTAGGTAAGTCTGTGTACTATGTATCATTTATAGATGACTTCTCAAGGAATACATGGATATATTTCCTTAGGAAGAAATCTGAAGTCTTTGACATGTTTAAAGAATTTAACACTATCGTGGAAAACTAGAGAGAGAAAAAGATAAAGGTGTTGAGGACAAATAATGGTGGAGAGTTCTGCAAGAAGGAATTTGAAGAGTTTTGTAATAAGTGTGGTATAGCATGATAGAAGACTACTCCATACACACCTCAGCAAAACGGAGTTGCAGAAAGAATGAACAGGATGTTGATAGAGAAGGCAAGAAGCATGCTTAGTGGCGTTGGTTTGGACAAGAATTCTGGGCAGAGGTGGTGGAGATTGCATGTTACCTGGTTAATAAATCGCCTTCATCAACATTGGAGGATAAGACTCCACATGAGGTATGGACTGGTAAGAAACCCTCTCTTTCACATCTGAGGGTATTTGGTTGTGATGCATATGTACATGTTCCAAAGGAGAAAAGAACCAAGTTGGATAGTAAATCTGAAAGGTGCATCTTTATTGGGTACAAGGATAGTTTAAAAGGTTATAAACTTTGGAACCCAGAAACAAGGAAGGTTGTGTACAAATGAGATGTGGTGTTTAGAGAAGTGAAGATGTTATTAAACATGAAGTCCTACCAAAGGAACCTGAGAAGATAAAATTTGAGCTAAAGGAGGAAGTATTAGAATCTACAACAAAACAAGAATTAGAAGATGAAGAGCCACAAACTCAAGTTGTGAGAATATCAATTCGAGAAAGAAGGTAGCCAAAAAGGTATAGTCCATCTGCTTTCTATTCAATTTTTTCTTTATTTATTATTGATGATGATCCCAAAACTGTTAGGGAGGCAGTAGATTCAGAGGATGCCAAACTCTAGAAAGAGGCCATGGTTGATGAAATGACATCATTAGACAAAAGTGAGGCTTGGGATCTGGTGGAGTTGCCAGCTAGAAGGAAACACATTGGAAGGAAATGGGTGTTTAAGAAGAAGATGAATGCAAAAGGCAAGGTGGAGAAATACAAAGCTTGGTTAGTAGCAAAAGGTTATTCCTAGATGTCATGAATTGATTTTGGTGATATTTTTTTCTGTTGTTGCCAAGGTAGCTTCTATTAGATTAAGTTTATTAGTTGTTGCTTCTTTTGATTTTGAGGTAGAAAAGATGGATGTGAAGACACCATTTCTTCACAGGGATTTGGAAGAAGAGATCTACATGAAGCAACCTAAAGGCTTTGCAGTGAAGGGAAATAAAGAACTGGTATGCAGGTTAAAAAGTCTTTGTATGGCTTAAAACAGTCACCAAGGATGTGGTATCAGAAATTTTATACATTTATACGGGGACTTGGCTTCACTAGAAGCAAAGCAGATCACTGTGTGTATTTTAAATTAATTGGTGACCGTGTTATTTATATGGTCTTGTATGTGGATTATATGTTGCTGATTGGAAATGACAAATAAATTATTAAGGATTTGAATAACCAATTGTCCTCCAAATTCGACATGAAGGATCTTGGTGTTGCAAACTATATTTTGGGCATGGAAATTAAACGAGGTCGGGCAAAGAGGAAGCTTTGGTTAAACCAGAGGAAGTATGTTGAGACAATATTGTAGAGGTTTAATATGCAGGATAGTAAACCGATGAAGGTTCCTATTCATGTAGGTGTAAAGTTATCAGTTGAACAATGTCCCAAGACACAAGAAGAGGAAGAGGACATGTCCCGTGTTCCATACACAAGTGCAGTTGGTAGCCTGATGTATGCAATGGTTTGTACTAGACCAGACATTGCACATGCAGTGGGAGTATTGGGCAGGTTTTATGTCAAAATTAGGGAATGAGCATTGGACAACAATGAAGCGGGTTTTCAGATATTTGCGTGGAACTAGTGATTATGGTTTGTGCTACCAAGGAAGACCTGGATTGGACAAAGTTTTGGATATATGTGGCTTTGTTTATGCAGACTAGGATGGAGATTTATTTAAATAAGAGAAGATCTACAAGTGGGTATGTGTTTAACCTATTTAGAGGTGAATTCAGTTGGATGAGCAAGAGACAGTCTGTAGTGACACTTTCAAATATAAAGGCAAAATACATGGCAACCACTCATGCAAGCAAGGAAGCAGTTTGGTTGTGGAGATTGTGTTCAAGTATGGGGTTAGTACAACGACCTATAAGGATAGATTGTGATAGTGAGAGTGCAATTTTCTTGGCAAAGAACCTTGCTTATCATTCAAAGACAAAGCACATTGATGTTCAATATCACTTTGTGAGGGATATGGTTGAGGACAAAAAGGTGTTGCTGGTAAAGGTGGACACTTTGAAGAATGATGCAGATGCATTGACGAAGTTTGTGAGCACTGAGAAGTTTTGTTGGTGTAGAGAAACAATGGGCGTTGCAGGGCTAGACCAATGACTAAGCTCTCTTGTGACCCCCTGTGTGGAAAAGAAAACAACAAGTGGGAGAATGTTGGGTGTGTGTTATATTCTTTCCACGACTAGTTGCACATGTGGGGTGGGGGGGGGGGGGTGGGCGTCACAGGGGGGGCAACAACCCCCCTTGTTCGCTGCACCAGGCGTAGCCCCCCCCGTCGGGGGGTTTCAAGGGGGTGGTAGCCCCCTTGCATGGGGCCTACGACAACAGCCCGAGAATTTTTTTTGGACCCTATATTAGGTGGGCAGACCTACCTATCGTTTTGTGCATGGGTTTTGCACATGGTTTTGGGCATGATGAGTTTTTTCCCATGGTATTTTGTAGATCCGGTCAAGGGAACTACGATTATGTTCTAATCCAGGGTTAGTGGATTGGGGTTTATGAATGCTTCGACATGTATATATATGTATTGTAACATTGAAAGGAACATAATGAAAAATCAATCTGGTAGTCCCAGTTTTGGGATCCAGGGGAAAATCTCTGTGTATTTGTTTTATATTCTCGTCATTGTTTATTTTCTATTTTTTAGAATTCGTCTGCAGGTAATTTCTGTATAAGGTTAAAAGCTACAAAAATACTATTTGAAATTCAACATTCTTGAGAGAAGCTTCTTGTTGTTTCAAACAAACTTTGCTCCATTCTTTAATTTTTGATTTCAAATGTTTTAGATTATTTAAGAATTGGTGCATGCAAGGGTGGTTCTGGATGTTATCGATGTGCTTCCAATTTGTTTCCACCAATTTGAAAAACTCTTATTCTTTTAACCGTGTGGTGTTAAAGTGAAAGGGAACAATATGCTTTTCTTCAATGGCCTCGATCCTTTAGATAATCAGACAATGATCAAAGATGCCTCTAGGTTCTAACCAGGACATCAACCTTAGATTTTGATTCATGATCGATTCAAATACCATGAAACTATCTAGATGTTGACATCACTTCATTAAAAGCTCTGAAATTGCACCAAATATTGGCTAACTTATTCAGACATATGTCAATCATCTGAATCCTATAAATGGGAAAAGAAACCATCTAGAGTGTCTGCTCGTGGACGTGAACCCAAAACTTCCTAATTAGATGAAATCAAATTCACATCTCCACCTGCAATTATTTTAGGGAAATCAAGGCAACTCAAATTTCCAGGTGCCTCCTGCCAAATTGAGTCAAACTCTTGAACTTCAAGATTAATCAAGATGCCATTTATTGAAGAGGAAGTGGACAACCTAGAGAAGGACGGGTTCTAAGCTATTAATAAACCACCCAAAAGTCCTTCAACATCCAAAGTACTAAAGGACAATCTTTCAACCATGGTTCAATGATCTTCATAGCCTTATCACGTCAAACCATCATTTCTTGAAATAAGATGATATCTAGATTTTGTCATTTTAGGAGACATTTGAGGGCATTTTTCTTCGGGATGTGCCCAAAACCTCTGACATTCAAGGATAAGATTTTTGTTTTGAAGCCCCGGATGGGGCTTTCCTGGCTCTAAGAACCCTAATGATTGTCAAATGTTTTCCTTTTCTAATATCTTCCTTAGCACGAAACTAGGCCTTAGATAAATGTGATCTCCGCTCCACCTGACCCTTAATAGGGGGTCCTCATCTAGCCTACTCGAGGACATCGCATATGTCAATACCCTACTTATTAACTTGAGCGCATAGTCCCTACGACTAATCTCTTCGCCATCTTTTCTAGTTGCAATAGAGGTATCATTATTATCTTCTAGGGAGTAGGAGGATACTGAAGTCTCTGAAGCTGTCATAGAGTATGGAACATTTCCAGAAATAACTTGAAAGGGAACATGACCATAAGGGATTGATCTAAGGGGATGAGGAGCATCATTGAGGACAGTGTAGGAGAAATAGTTCCAATCAAAGACTTTGGATTTTCCAAATCATAAGAAGAAGGATTAAGCTTGGCGGAAGACACAGTAGGGAGGTCATAAGTGGTCATACCAACTGATTCGCACTCCTAATCTTTGGTCTTCTGGCGAAGCGTTGCATCTAGTCCTTGGTCATGAGCTTTAATCACCTCTAGATTTGTGTAGAAATTTCTGTTTTCCCACCCCGGTTTTCAGTTTCTCCTTATTTCTCCCATGTAGTTAAATGCTCATTCCCATAACCATACATTTAACAGACTGAAAAAAATAAATATTGCTGAAAACACAAATTCTGGAAATTTTTCAGAATGCTGGAAATTGCAGAATTAAAAATCAGCAATCAAAAACAGCCATTAAAACACATTAAAACACTGATATTTTGGTCAACGTGACCCTGGAAAAATCCCCTACAACTCTTGGGGAAAACCAGTTTGAGAGCTCTTCTTTATTTCTGAAAATTGCCTTTTTACAATGAGAATTATTCAGCAAAAAATCAGCAAGCAAATTTACAACTTATCTCCTTTCCCGTGCCTCACAGCAATCTGGAAATTACAGCAAACAGGACAGCAATAAATGTTGTACGGCCTCCGTTTTGTGTGCAGAAAAATCAGCAAACTGCTCCTCGATTTTTGTGCAAAAATCTGCCTTTCACTATGTGCTGAATCAGCTGTACAAATCTGCTCAACTGCTGCCTTGGAATGTGTGCCAAGCTGCTGTCTCCTTCTCCTCCCTGCTCAGAAATCTCTCTTGCTCTCTTGCTCTCCTTCTCCCAATCTGCTCATGAAAGAATGAATGACCTTTTCCTCCTTTAATATAACTCCAAGTGACTTTTGGGTGATCTCTAAATCCAATGGCTGAAATAGATTTAGATCAATGGTTGAGATTAAATGCTCATTTAAATCTCACTTTCTATTTTTTAATTCACCCCACTTTAATAAAGACCCACTTAGTCATTTATTTCCAAAGTCACTTTTCCTTTTTAATTTTTCATTTACTTTAAAATTAGACTTAGTAACTTTATCACTTAAAGTCACTTTTAAATTAGATTTAACTTTATAAAATTATAAAGTCACTTTAGGAGAAAAATTAAATTCTTTTGGACACTTTTCCCTAGGCCAAAGATCAAAGCCTAAGGGAACCACCTGTCCTCCGGTACCAAATTTCAACAATTTGTAGAAGCAAATTTACGAATCCACACTTTTTTTGATGGCTTGTACTTCTTAGCCCTGCATTTGCAGAGGTCAGTGAGGTATCCAATTTCTTTGTAAATGAAATACTTAAAAGGGACCCTCTAGTAATTGACTAGTTGTGTCCACTTTTTTCCTCCTAGAGACACATCAACTTCTACAACCAAACCTTTCCTAAGGTCCACTTAAACCATCAACCATGCACATATGTGGTCTTGTTTCGATAAACAACCCAACTCCATAGTGATATAATGCCCTAATTTATTTCCAATAACTTGTATTAGATCCATGTTCCAAAAAGACATTGGAAGGCTTAATAAGACAGTCCAAACTTTTTGGGTGTGTATGGGCTTTGTGGATGAATTAATGTCGATTCCCCATTTTTGTAGAAATAATATGGATCTGTCCCATATCCAATCTTTGGATGTAATTTTATCGACATATTCAACTTGGTTATGAATTGCGCAAAACTAACCCTTTGGAAGAATGTGACAAGTCAACGTATATGAAAAGGTTGGTACCCAATTTTGCCCGAACCAAACCTTTAAGGAAGCAACACTCAACAACTTGCCTGCAAAGCATTATACTAGTGTTTTTTCCATCAACAACGGGATCTTAGAGAGCCCAATATTATCCCCACCATTCCTTCAACAATTCGAGCCTTCAAGGGTTTTTGCTTCGACTTCCTGTATGAAACTTCTTTAAGGGGAGATGAGGCTTGAACCTTTTCGGATTGCTGGACTATATGATCATTTGAAAAATCAGAATCATATGGAAAGAGAGGGAAATTAACCCCTATAGAGCTTGTGCCTGCTCGAGTTTGGATCACGTCATTGTCATATACACCTACCTTACTATGTCTAAACTGTTCATTTGATAGGAAAATGCCAAATGGATACGAGCTGTCAAGCTTGTAGTCCACAACATCAATTTCCATTGTGGCCACATTTACAAATATGTCAGTCCAAGATAGGCCGAGCTTCAAAAAACGATATGCAAGGTAAAACTTAGGACAAGGTATGTATGAAATTGGAAACCGAAAAAAAAATCCTAAAACACCATTACATAGACCGCCACCAATGCTCGAGACATCGAAAAACCACTCTTGACCCTTATGCCTCCCATCAATCTCTAAATCTCCTCTCATCATGTTTGCTGTCTTGTAAAATTTCTTGTGTATGAGTATCTGCTTGCCATCAATTTAATCCTAAATCTTATCAAAATTAGTCCAACAAATTATCAATTCATAATACTTAAAAATAGATAAAAAAACCTTAGTAATATAAACTAATATATAATATAAAAAATATTTAAATTATATATCTATTAACCTAAAATTAAACCAATAACCGAATATGAATGACCACTAATGAGATAAACTTCTTAAACTAAACATTTTTCATTATTATGTTGCAATTCTCCCGTGTAAAATCCCTGAAACACATTGACGGAGGCATGCATATGGAAATAAAAGTGAATATTGTCGAAAACAAATAGCTTTTAAAATATATATATATATGAGTTTGTCTTCACTTAATTCCCTCGGCTCCCCCAGAGAATGAACGCCTAGTAGGCTTACAGTTGCTGTCCTCACAGTCGAGCGCACATCCGATCGCTCTTGTAACCTATCTGTCATCTTCTAATTATGGGGATAGAGATTCCTGATGAACAAAATGGCGTCCAGTATGGCCAACCAGAACAACGAGAGGAAGGATCCCTTTCTAGCAGGCCCAGCATTTTCTTAGTTGGTTCCCCGAGTGTTGGCAAGCGTGCCATCCTCACGAGTGAGTATCCTCTAATTTCAGAATACTACAGTTTTTCCAAATTAACGGACCAGGATGGATAATGCATTATGTGGATTTTACAATCCATAAAATTCAGTATATCAAAATCATTTTTTTTGCTTGATTCGTGAGGATTTGAAATTTAGATGTCATAGTTTACATAGTCTTATGGGCATAATCAATTTTTGTTATAAAATTAAATCTGCGTTTCATAATTTTATTCTGAGGTGCCCATGGGCTAAATCAATTTTTGTTCTTCAATTAAATCAGTAGCTGCCCAACTGACTACTCCGTGAGAACCCTTTGCTTGCAGCATAATGTCCACCGATTTAAAAGTAGAAAGCCAACCAACCAAAAATCCAATAATTGTGCCTACTATGATCTGATCAAAGGGTAATTCCCTCGGATTGGAAATTGTGAAAGCGATCTACCAAAAACTGTTATGGGCCTTTTGATATGATCTGATATTTTTTCTCTGCTAACATATCCTGGGAAATATCACCAGACACTTTCTTTCATTATGAGGAGAGTATCTGGGGTAAACCCTAGATTCAACAGTGCACAAGGTTAGGTGAACAGGAGTGCTCAAAACTGTTACAAATTACAGCATTATACTTATTATGAACTCAACATTTCACTTACACGTTGAGGACCTAGGTGGAGAGGATAACTCTCCATCCCACAATCACTTGGGCTAGACCCAATTGACATGCTACAATCTGATTTGTATGATATAATGCAAGTTTTTTTTGTAAGCAATACAATATTTCACTAAACCCTAGATCTTTCTGTGGAGCGAGTTAAGTTAATGTTTGTAGTTATTGTAACAGCGTTGGATGAGTGTTGACCAGGATAAGGTCAAACTTGTTTTAGAATTACAAGTTACAACCAATCAGTAAACCGAGAGAAATTATAGCAGTGCTTGCTAAGTTGGTATTTCTTAGAAGATGCAGGATTTACCATCATTCTAAAATGACTTTTAAAAAAGAATGCTTCATTTTATGGAACTCAACAGACTCAAGGAGCATTTGGTTAATTGAAACAGGCTTTCTTTTCAGTCTATAGGGTAGTGCTTCTTGGTTAATCTGGAAAGTCTTCTATATACATATCTAACAGCACCGCCCATTGGTATCATAATTATGCAGTGTTGCGAATATCTTGATAACATCCCGATTTTATTTTGAATTCACGATTTTTTGGCCTAGCCTATGTTTGCCGATTTTTAAATATATTTTTATGGTATCTTAATTTTGCCAATGTTTGCTGATTTTTTACCGATATTTTCCTGATTTTTTGGTTTTCCAGACCACTGCCAATTTTATCCTGATGCCGATGTTCGCAACATTGTAATTATGTAAGAACATGGCAATCAGAAAGAAAAGACAGACTTATTACACACGATTAAGAATTGAAATGACCAAAAAATACAATGAAGTTCGGAAAGCTTCACCACACTACTTTATTTTTCCCAAAAATTCTTGGTGTTATATAATGTCATAAATTATCAACTAAAACAATGATGTATCAAATCCTTTGAAGTACCTGTTACGAAAATAGCCACAAGGGAAAACTAGGTTGGTGAAAGTGGGGTAGTGTTATAGCTCCTACCAGGGTTCTACTCCTCAAAGGAGTGGTTGGAACACTCTGGCAAGGATGCTGTTGTTTAATGGAGCTGCCATGTTCGTTAAGCTAGGCTGGGTTGTAGAAATTTTTTTGCTGTAGCCCCAAGTTTCAAGTTTTTGCATGAGGTTTAATGCCCCGACCCAACATAACATGAGTTGATATAAGAGACTACTCTACTCATTTGACTTTATTAGCTGATACAAGAAATTAAATGCAAGCACACAACAATAAAATATACATTTATTTTTGGTCCAATAACCCTGGAAAAACCCACAAGGGGAAACCCAGTCTTCAAGGAGGATTTAATTGCTTCTTAGGAAAATTTTACACAGCAGAAATAAAAGCAAACTTATCTCCCTTTGCTTGCTGATGTCACTGTCCAGATTTACATAGAAATTTGTGCCTCACACAGTCATAAAACTCAGCATGTGATTTGCCTCGAACTCCATGTTTAAAACCCACTGAAAGTGTCTCGAATTTCGTGTCAGACACTGCCGAAACTTTCTAGAAATTTTGTGCCTCTGTCCTGACCAATCTTCCTTGGGATTCACACTGAAACTGTCTCAAAATTCGTGCCACCAATCCATGAATTTACTGCTGTAGCAGACCTTGGAATTCATGCCAGAATTCCTCACTGGTTCTGCAACCTCTGACAACTGAGAGTGCACTCAAATTTCGGGCCAAACCAGTTCCTGAAACTGCCTCGAAAATTGTGTCACAGTCTGATTTCTCTACCTAGAAACTCGGGCTCTCTAGGAATGCATGCAAGCTGATTTCCTTGGGATTCGAGCTCCTTAATACTGTGAATTTCGCCTCCTGCAATTGCTGTAGCAGCCTCTTCCTCTTGCTCCTTCTCTCCTCTCAAGTGCTCATGAGAATAATGAATGAGCCTCTCTTTCCTTTTTCCTTTTTTGTCATCTCAAAAGAAGAGAACCCTAACATGTGAGATCTAATGGTTGAGATTAAATCTCAGTTTATTAGATCAAGGGTGGAGATCATTCCCTTTCTTCATCCCTTCTCTCATGTGGTCCCCCTCAATTAGTGAGCCTCCTAGAAACTTTTTAAAGTTTTTGTACCATCTAGATTCTTCACATTTTTTCCTCATAAAGTCACTGTAATATTGAAAAGTGTACTTCGTACTTTTCTCATAAAGTCACTTTATAACACAAGTGACTTTAATATATTAAAGTACATGGTACATAACTCATAAAAGGTGATTTTGCTACATGACATTAATAAAACTCATGTCCCAAGACAAAAATTCATTAATGTGTTTTCCTAGGCCAAAATGATAAATGCACTAGGAAACACCAGTGTTGTTAAAAGCGCGATTAAATCACGCTTTTTTCCCTAAGCCGATTTAATCGCGCTTTTTATGGGAAAAAAGCGCTTAAAATTTATTTTGCCGCTTTTTTCAAAAAAAGCGCGCTTTTTTCACAAAAAAGCTCGGGGGCGCGGGGCAGCGAGTTTTATAATGAAAATTTGGATTTTTTTTTGGTCATTTGGATAGTGGGCGCGCGCGGAAGGAGGAGAAGGTGTTGGAGAAAGGAGCTGGAGGGTTTGTGAGCAAATCTAAGTGCTTGTAGGACAAATTCAAGAGGAGACCACCAATTTCACCATAAAAACGGTATGTAGATTAATTTTTTTTTTTGTTTTCTTTTTTTAAAAACTTTGTTTTTCATTGTTTTTTGTGGGGAAACTTCATATGGGCACCATTTTCCTTTTGTTTTCATTGTTTTTAAAGAATTTTTTGTATTTTTTCATTGATTTGGGATGGGTAAATTGGTATGACTATGGGAACCAATTTTTTATTTTATTTTTTTCATTTTTTTTAAACATTGTTTATGTTTTTTCATTGTTTTTGGCATTTGCCATTTGGTTGGGTAACTTGGGTTTGGAACTTTGGATTCTGGAAATTTGTAACTTGTAATTTAAATTTTGTAAATGCTAAATTGTAATCCTAAATTCCTATTTCCTAATCCTTATTTAATATTTTCCCATAGGTTTGCAAATTCAAAATTCAAAAACAAACATGCCAAGGAAATTGGATCCTTTCTGGGAATATGGTGAACCTCATGCTCCGAATGATAGACAAAACTTGAATTGCAAGTTGTGTGGAAAGGAGATACGCGGGGGGGTGTACAGGTTGAAGTTTCACCTTGCACAAATCCCTGGACATGATGTGGGGCCCTGTATAAATACAAATCCTGAAATTATCCAAAGAGCCATGAGAGCATTGGGAGAATTAGAGCACACTAGAGAGGCCAAAGAAGAACTCAAAAGGCAACTAAAAAGGTCAGCTGAAGGAAGTGGGCCAAGTGGCACTGGTTCTACTGCAGCATCAGTCAATCCGGTAGCTGCATCATCATTTTTTGTTCCTCGAACCACACCTGGTTCACAACCATCTATCGGTTCAATGCTAAAAAGAACTGAAAAAGAACAAGCTGACAGGTTGATGGCAAAATTTCTCCTTTGGAGTGATATTCCTTTCAGCATTGCAAGGAATAATCCATTTTTCCAACCTACTGTTGATGCTATTGCTAGTGTTGGCCCGGGGTACAAAATCCCTTCTTATCATGATTTCAGAGGCCGGCTTCTTCAAGATGAAAAGCGTGACTGCACCCAAAGATTGGAGGATTTTGGGGCATCATGGGCACAAACAGGATGCACTGTTATGTCAGATGGTTGGATTGACCAAAAGGGGAGAACCCTTATAAACTTTTTGGTTAGTTGTCCCAAGGGGACTATGCTTATCAAATCTGTTGATGCATCTCATCAAATCAAAGATGCAAAAACTTTATGTGATTTGCTGGATGTGTTTATTTTGGAGGTGGGTGAACAACATGTTGTCCAAGTCATAACGGACAATGCTGCAAATTATGTTGTTGCTGGTAGAATGCTGATGGACAGGCATCCTACTTTATTTTGGACACCTTGTGCTGCCCATTGTATTGATTTGATGTTAGAGGACATAGGGAAAATTCCCCTTGTCAAAGATATTGTTGACTCATCAAAAAGCATCACAAAATTTATATATAATCATACATATGTGCTTAGCTTGATGAGAAAATGCACCAACAACAAAGAGTTGGTGCGCCCCGCCATTACACGGTTTGCCACGAGTTTCATATCTCTTCAATCCCTCTTGAATTCTATGTGGGATGTGAAGAGAATGTTTCTTTCAGAGGAGTGGCGTGCTTTGCCAATGAGCCGCAAACCAGAAGGAGAGGCCGTATGTAGACTAGTTTCATATCAGGAAGACTTCTGGGCGGGAGTGCAGGAGGTGTGCGCAGTTACTGAACCTTTGGTAAAGGTTCTTCGGTTGGTTGATGGTGAGAAGCCCGCAATGGGCTATTTGTATGAAGCCATGGACAGGGCCAAAGAAGCCATTCGGGCCTACTATGATGATAAGGGAGATGATGGGTTTCAGAAACAACTCCATCTATGGGGAGTGATTGATGAGCGATGGAACAACACACTCCATCGTCCCATTCATGCTGTTGGGCTTTTCCTGAACCCTGCATTTTCTTATGCATGTGGGTTTGATTTTGATGGTGAGATCATGGATGGATTCTTATCCCGTGTCCAGAAGATGGTGCAATCTCCAGAACAACGTATAGAGATCTCTAAACAAATTGAGACATATAAGATGGCAGGTGGCACATTTGGCTTTGAGATGGCTGTCACTGATAGGACGATTAAAATGCCAGGTATTTTTTAGTTTGTAACTCTGTTTCAAATTTCATTGTCTCTTCAAATTCCATTTTTTTCTTATGTTTATTTAAAATTTTATTTGTAATTTTGTTGTAGATGCATGGTGGAAGATGTATGGTGGCAGAGTACCCCTTTTGCAAAAGCTTGCCGTACGCATCCTCAGCCAAACATGCAGCTCCTCAGGATGTGAGCGCAACTGGAGTGTATTTGAAAAAATACACAACAAGAAGCGCAACAGGTTAACACTTAAACATTTAAAATATTGCAAATTTCCAAATAAATTTTTGAATTCATTAAACAATATTTTTTTTATAATATTAATTATTAATTATTATTTCATGATCTTTGTACAGGTTGGAGTCCCAATGACTTAATGACATGGTCTACGTCTACTACAATCTTCGATTGGGGGTGAGGCAACTTGAGAGGACACCTGATGTGGATGCCATCTCATTGGATGGGATTGACACCACTGCTGCATGGAGGGTTGAGGCCGAGAGGCCTCTCATGGATTCTACTGATGATTGGTTAGTGCAGGATGAGGAGGAGGAGGAGGAGGAGGAGGTGACACCGCCTACCCGGGCTACCACTAGGACCAGTAGAGGACGTGGTCTACCTCCTGTAGCTCATACTTCTAGTTCTTCAGCTTCTAGAGCACATCAGACTCCATTGCCATTTCCACCAGCACAGGCACCAACATCTACATCTAGAGGGAAAGAGAAAGCTGTGACATTTTCTCGCAAGAGGGGCAGAGGAAATCAATAGGATTAGACTTTCATTTTATTGTATATGAGTCTATGACATTATGACATGATGAGATACATTATCATATTTTTTGTTGATATTTTGAGGCTGAGCTGGGACTCAGGAGTCAGGACTTACTATTCAGGACATGATTCAATGTTATGTGTGATTTTAGCGCTAGAAATGATATTAAACATCTTATATATTAGTTTTCTTATCATATTTATGTGTCAATGTATTTATTTTATGTTGTAGATGGTTTAGATATTAAAAAAAATGAAAAAAAAATGAATATTTTTGTACCAAACGCTTTTTTCCCGCTTTTTTCGATTTTTTCCGCTTCATTCCCGGCGCCGATTTAATCTCGCTCGCGCTTTTAACAACATTGGGAAACACCTCCTTGATACCCTTATTTTCAACACTCTCTCTTATCGAGGAAGGTGTTTCTCACCACTCCCATCCCCTCTCTGAAATATACATGCTTGTCCCTTGGTGAGAATATCTGCTATTTGTTCATCAGTGGATATATACTCAAGCTTCACAACTCCCCTCTGAACCTAGTCTCTGATGAAGTGGTCCCTGATCTCAATATGCTTTGACCAATCATGAAGTACTGGATTTTGAGAGACTTTGATACAACTCTGATTATCACAGTATATTGTATTTGGTCTTAGCCTTTGACTAAATAACCCATGTAGCATCTTGCAAAGCCAAAATGCTTCGCAACTAGCCTGACTAGCTGCTATATACTTTGCCTTTGAACTGCTTAGTGCCACTGACCTCTGTTTCCTGCTAAACCATGACATAATGGTTGAGCCCAACGAGAAACAACACCTGAAAGTACTCTTCCTGTCACTAGCACTGCTAGCCCAACAAATTTTGTTCCCATACTCTTCCCCAAAAAATTGTTCCCAACAAACTCATAGACCACTGCTTGGGACTAATTCTAAAAAGTATGACTAACCTAATGGGCAATTTTGTTTTGTTTTTGTGACATGTAACTGTTTGGACTCGCCATATCTGTCTGCCTTACCTCTCTGATTTTCTTTTGTTGAAGTTTCTAAGTTTTGTTAGTTATAAACCCTTCATGCATTTTATCTGATTTATTCCTACCTACTTGTTATTTTTCTTAACAAATTATTTACAATGTAAATACTGAAAATAAACACTAGTGCATGCTCAACATATTACAGATCAGCAACTAAAAGAAACAGAAACAAGCACACCATATGACACCATTATTTTTGGACTAATGTCCCCAGAAAAACCCAATGTGGGAAAACCGGTGCAACGATCTAAGGGTTTTCTTATTAAGCAATATTAGAGTACAATCTGGATGCCACAACTGGCCTACCCGACAGAGAATTTCCTCGGCAGTAATACCTCTCAGTTTCTGACAAATCTTTTGGCTGAAACCTCGGGTAATTCTTCTGGCAGCTACTCAGCACAAATCTGCCCCAGAAACCCTAGCGTCAGCCTCCCTTTGCACTGCGTCAGCCCCTCTCTGTCTCACGCTGGCCCTGCGTCACCCCGGATGGGTTTGCGTCAGCTCTGGGATGCCCTGCATCAATGCTCTGGCCCTCTACATCAGCAACGCTGGCCTCTTTGAGGCTCTACGTAGCTCCCAGCTGCCTCTGCATGGCCTTGGCTGGCACTGCATCACTCTCCTTGGCTACTGCGGTGCTCTCTTGGCACTATCTCTGCCTCTCTGTCTCTCTGTACTCAAATGCCCCTTAACGTCATCTCCTGATCACTAATTCTATCTCTCTTAGCAAACCTTGCTCTAGAAAATAGAATGAATGATCACTTTGGTGTGTTCTCCAAGTGATCCTCAAGCCTCCTCTTACACTTTTCCTGTTGACATATCAACGGTCAAGATTAAGTCCCTAATCAACGATTAAGATTAGATCTGGCTTGATCCATGTCTTTTGGACCATTCTAACACAAATTCATATTAATACACATTAATATTTTATTTTCCCTAAGTTTAGACTTAGGGACTCCATTAAAGATATTAATTATTTTAATATCTCCTGATCTGTTTAGAATCTGCCCAAACCCTTTCTGGGTATTGGAAATCTCATGTGCCCCAACCTCTCCACCAAATTTCGTGGCTAGAGCACATCCGATGCTACCCCAAATCAACACTCCTTCTTAGCAAGGTCTGTGCTCTAGCAATACTCCTCACTGAGTATTACTCTGATCATCCGGCATCGATACCTGTGCTGATGCTAGGCCTTCCTGCCGAAGATCCTTTGCATTGATGCATCCTGTACTGCTGCCCATGGTTCTGCCACTGCCACTGCTGCATCTGTACGACAACTCCCTCTGCATTTGTGTTGCTACTGGTCCTTTCTCTTAGCATTGCATCCACACTGCACCTCCTCTCATCATGTTGCCCACTGCTGCACTGCAACTAAGTTACTGAGAAGTAAGTCACTGATCTCCCAATCTAACCTCCCTGTTGGGCTAGAGAAACCCATTGATGCTGAAGCTCCCTTTGCCGCTAACAGTACTCCCTCTCTGACCTCTGCGCTGCTGCAACAACTCCCTGCATCTCGCACCGCTGCACACCTCTCTGTGCCATCCTGCACAGGTGCAATACTCTTGTGCCTCTTGCATTGCTGCAGCTTGCTAGCCTCGCACTGTCTCAGGACTCTTGCACTGTAGCTCTCTTTGTCGCTCCATCCGCATCCGTCTCTACCCACATCAGCCAATCTTGCTACTCCTCTTCGGGGCTCCCGTAGCAAGGTCTAATCCAGGAGGCTGGGTACTTCAAGGATCTTGCCCCGCATCGTCTGTAGTTCGCCTGACTACAGTTCGATGTCTCCCCACTTCCGCTCAAGTGGTGCGTGTGCATTCATGGCACAACCATCGTCTGTCAAAACTTCCTTCTTTGCCCGTGTTGGCGTTGCCTTAGTCTCAGAAGACTCTCCCTTACTCTTCTTCCTCCGACATTGAGTCGCATAATGACCTAGCTCCCCACAGTGGAAGCACTTGATCTTGGAGAGATCTTTCTTCTTCCGCTTTTCCTGCGTTCCCTCAGATGCTAGGGCCACATCTTCCTCCTCCTGCTTGACTTTGATCCCCTTACTATTGCTACCCGTCTTCGACTGCCATTTGATCTCTTCCTGGCGAAGAGCTGCCGACATCTCGTCCTAAGGGGGGAGAGTCCCTCTGCCTAGTATACTCTGGACATATACCTCCTAGTCTTTTGAGACAACATTCAGGGCTGTCCTCACCATCAGCGCCTAATCCGGTGTCGCCTCTATAACAGTCAACTGATCTCGGATCTCATTCAGTCCTCCGAGGAAGGTGTCAATCGGTTCTCCCTTCTTCATTTGATACGACCTCAACTGATTCTCAAGCAACATTCTTCTCTGCACAAAAGTATGCTGGTACAACTTCTTGAGAGCCTCCCACATCTCAAATGCCGTTTCCTTCTCGGCTATGTGTGGTACTACATGATCCTTGACCCCATCAAGGATAATGCTCTTGGCCCTCGCCATCGCCTCCTCGTACTTGTCATTATCATTGGGGTCGACTGGGATAGCTATTACCTTCAAGGCGAAGTTCTTGACACGATTCCTACCAAGTACAGATAAGATTCTGGCCTTCCATACTGCGAAGTTCGACGTTCTGTCCAGTCTATCTTGGTCTCTTACTCCGTGTAGTGCCATGATGCTCCTCTATTTCCCTCTTGGAAGTTCTCTGTTCGACTCCTCTGAGTCTCTACTTCCCATCTGAAAGTTCTCTTCTGGACTCCCTTTGAGTCCTGATTTCCCTCCTGGAAATCCTTCTGCTGCTGTCGAGATGCTCCCTAATCTGATCGTCTTGCATAACCGCACCACTGGTCCGTGTTCCTCGGCGAGAAACCCTCGGTAGCAACTCCTATGGCCTTGCTCTGTTTGGGGCCATTCTAACTACAATACCTCACCAGCTCCACTCTGCAATATTCCCACAGCCTTCTAAACCCCAACAAACTGAAGGGGAGAGCTCCTAGGCTCTGCGCAATCCCGGCACCAGTAATCCGGCCTCCTCAGCCAACAGCGTCAGCCTTCCCAGCTATTGCGTGGCTCTGCGTGAGGCTCCCTTTGCCTTCTTAGCTTTTGCGCTACCTCTTCTCGACTCACCCTTGATGATGCAGGCACCGTGCCACCCTTCCCTTGTTGCTGCTTTGCTAGAAACAACTTTTGTCACCTCGGGACAACTGTTTTCTGCTGCTATTGCTCTGCTCGGCTGATGTCCTTAGTCCTCCTGTGATCTGCAATCACGCTCTGATACCATGTTGAAGTTTCTAAGTTTTCTTAGTTAGAAACCCTTCACGCACATAATCTGATTTATTCCTACCTACTTGTTATTTTTCCTAACAAGTTATTTACAATGTAAATACTGAAAATAAACACTAGTGCATGCTCAACATATTACAGATCAACGACTAAAAGAAACAGAAACAAACACACCATATGACACCATTATTTTTGGACTAATGTCCCCGGAAAAACCCAATGTGGGAAAGCCGGTGCAGCTATCTAAGGGTTTTCTTATTAAGCAATATTAGAGTACAATTTGGGTGTCGAAATTGGCCTACCCAACAGAGAATTTCCTTGGCAGTGATACCTCTCAGTTTCTAACAAATCTTTTGGCTAAAACCCTGGATAATCCTTATGGCAGCTACTCAGCACAAATCTGCCCCAGAAACCCCAGCGTCAGCCTCTCTCTGGACTGCGTCAGCCCCTCTCTGTCTCACGCTGGCCCTGCGTCAACCCTGGGATGCCCTGCGTCAGCTCTCTGGCCCTCTGCGTCAGCAACGTTGGCCTCTCTGAGGCTCTGCGCAGCTCTCGGCTGCCTCTGCGTGGCCCTGCGTCACTCTCCTTGGCTACTGCGCTGCTCTCCCGGCACTATCTCTGCCTCTCTGTCTCTCTGTACTCAAATGCCCCTCAGCTGCATCTCCCGATCACTAATTCTATCTCTCTTAGCAAACCCTGCTCTAGAGAATAGAATGACTGATCACTCTGGTGTGTTCTCCAAGTGACCCTCAAGCCTCCTCTTATACTTTTTCTGTTGACATATCAACAACCAAGATTAAGTCCCTAATCAACGACTAAGATTAGATTTGGCTTGATCCATGTCTTTTGGACCATTCTAACACAGATTCATATTAATACACATTAATATTTTATTTTCCCTAAGTTTAGACTTAGGGACTCCATTAAAAATATTAATTATTTTAATATCTCATGATTTGTTTAGAATTTGCCCAAACCCTTTCTGGGTATTGGAGATCTCATGTGCCCCAACCTCTCCACCAAATTTCGTGGCTAAAGCACATTCGATGCTACCCCAAATCAACATCTTTTGGTTCATGAATCGACTCATGTCTCTTGTTCGATCCATCCCGTCACATCGTCCTTGAAAGGTTGTCCTATCCACTCACTTGTAGATGCAAAACCTATCTCTTTTGTCTCTTAAAACTTGTGACAATGACATGCTTGCCAAGCCTCGTCTAATTGTCCTTAGGCATGCTTCGTAGAAGTCATCTTTGGGGAGTCCAAACTGTTACATGTCACAAAAACACAACAAAATTTGAAAATTGCCCATTAGTTTAGTCATACTTTTTTAGAATTAGTCCCAAGCGGTGGTCTATGAGCTTGTTGGGAATTGTTCCCTAAAATGTTTGACACCTTAATTTCCAACTTAAAAAGATATGTACGACAACAATAGTAGTAACAACCACCTATCATATCCTACTTGTGTCCTTATTTACAATTGTAAACCTTAATTGCCTGTCTATTTTTAGCAAAAAGCCCATTACTTGAGTTGACTTGTACCTAAATACTCATGTGAATTGAACTTTGATCACGAGCTAAAAGCCCATTACTTGAGTTGAATCTGTTAAGTTTAGGAATGTTCTATGCTTAGAGCAAATTTTATTTCAATTTTCACAGTTAGCTCAATATTTTTTCCACATTAGCAATCACGTCAACATTAAAGTAAATCGCAGATAGAACATAAACATAGATCGCAGAAGACAAGCCAAGACAAGAGGACACAAGATGTGGCGCTAGCCAGGGACAAACCCCAATGTGGAGAAACCCTTGATCAATTCTTCTTATATGTTTTTCAATAGTTCAACAGAGAGAGAGAGAGTACATTTACAACAGAAGTCAACTCTTTGACTTATCTAAATAAGAGCATAGATAATTTCTAAGAAGATGATACATGAGATAGCTGAACTCAGTTGAAGACATGTTGCTTCAATTGATTCTCCAAGGTGACTCCTTCACCTATCATTGTGCTGCGCCTCGTCATCATGCTGCACCTCACCGTGCTGCACCATGCTGCACTCGTCATCATGCTGCACCTCACCGTGCTGCACCATGCTGCACTCGTCATCACTATGCTGCATTTCATCATGCTTCACCAATCATGACTGTACCCATCATTGTACTGCATCATGTGCCATTGCTGCACCATGTTGCTATACTGTCCTATGTGTTTGCTGCACCTTGTTTACCATACTGTCCCAATGTGTTTGCAGCACTATGCTTGCCATGCTGTCCCAATGTGCTTGCAGCACCATGTCCTTGCTGCACCTTGCTTGCCTGTTGTACCTTGCATGCTTGCTATATGTCCATCATAACCATGCTGTCCCATTGCTGCAACATACTGCACCATGTTGCCTTCATCATGCTGCTACCTATCACATCATTATGATGCTACTTGCTGTGCACTGTGCTGCATTATTATTATGCTGCATATACCAGCCTTAGCTGCTTGCTATGGCTTCCAGCCTAGCAGAGCAGCTAGGCTATAGTTCAGGTTCAAACATACAACTTCTCCCTCAGTATAGAGACAACTGTTACCATACATAATCCAGGCTGAACAACAGTCTTTCAACATGGCTGCTAGATTTCCATTGCAGTGACTTAGGGCAGAATACAAGTAGCATATGCATCCGTCTAGACTGCGACCATAGTGTTAAGGACAACGTTAGTTCCTATCATTAGGCCAGCGTATATATCTTACTGCAGTGGATATTATGACAGTGGATTAAGGTCTCCTCATGACAGCATATCTGTGGTATAGAAGACAGCAGCTAGGGCTCATTTGAGGCTTCCTTTAACAGCATATGGAAGCCTCCTTGCTGCGTTGAGGAGCCCTCTTTAAGGATAGAGAAAGAGTCTCTATCTATGGTGACAAGACCTGCGGCTAAGGCATGAAGACCTGTGGCTAGGGCTTGATAGAACATGCGGCTAGGGCAGAATAGGACTGTGTATTAGGGCAGCGAATGGGAGCCTCCTTACTGCTGTTAGGGTATCCCTTTTGCTGCGTCTAAGGGCTGTCTCAAACCCTTCCAGAACAGTGTATAGATTAGGGCATGATAGGACTGCGTTAGGGTCTGCTGTTAGGCCTCCTTCACCGTGCTAGATCTCCCTTTCCTTTCATTGTCTAGGGCTTCCACTCCTAGATTTCTCTTCCACTAAAACCCAAGACAAGTGGAGAGAGAAATCAAGGTAGAAGTGTGTGTGAGAAATGACTTTCAAGTCATCTCCTTTTATACTAAAACGTTGAACACGTGGGGTTTATTTGGTTGCTGGCCGACCTTGACGAATTGTCCCACAACACAAATAAATTCATATCTCCATGAATACTTATCGGAATCAGATGATCTTTAGATCAATCCTACACCTCTCGATGAGAGGGATCCAAGAAAAATATCAGCGGCCATTAGTAAGATGACCCACATGGAGTTTGGCCCTAGTTGCCAATTTTAACAGAATCTCTATAGTAAAGGATTCATAAAGGAGAAACTCCATGATATATAACTTTAATCGTCAAACAGGGTTGGCTACCTAGAGCATTCCTAGTGAGAGAGATAGATAGGAGAAGAGTGATTAGGGCATGGAAGAAATTGTTTTCAGTTAGTAACATAGAAAGTGAAAAATGATTGGAATAATAGAGAATGAGTGATGTTTGGGACTTTTGAGGTCTAATAGGAAGGCTTAAAGCGTGAGAACATGGATTGATGGAATGGGACAGTGAAGAGGATTATACTTCGAAGTTATGATGTATGTATTGAAAGATTGTCTGCAAAAAAGCTACATTAAGCACACTAATTATGGTTGGAATGGTCTAATGGAAGACTTTTCAAAGTTTAGTCAACAACTAATTTGATGAGTTGGACTGATAAATCTAGAGAGTGTTGGAGCAAGAAATTTGTAGAGAATTGAAGGTTCACTGACCTCTCATTACTAAATCTTCAAAGTTTTCGTTGCCATCCAGTAGAGACATTACATGTTCTTGCACTTGAATAGTTTCTAGGTGCCAAAATACATGTTCTTATCCTCAATACGGTACCATACCCAAAGAAAATTGAACGAAGTGATAGAAATCAGGAGTATGATGATAGGAACTTTTTAGATACAAGTACTCAAGGTAATATAGATGAGGAATATTTTTTATTAATTTAATAGTAAGCCCCTAACAAGATAGTGTCAAGTTCAGCCTGAATCTTAAAACTGATGTTATCTTGCATATAATCCAGATTCCAAACCCTGAGTCTTCTTTTTCAATTTGGTCAGCATTCCCGCTTGGGTTGCTTGGATATGGATTGCCAGTCTTACTCGTACACCCATTGCCTTTATCACCATAATATCCCCCACTATTTTTACAATAGCAAGTTTTCTGTTTCAGATTGTGGAGGAGTTGTAGAGGTTGCTGTATGTTTCTAGTTTTACTATCCAGCATCTTGCTTAACAACACGCTTCCGTTGTATATCCAGTTTCATGTTGCTCAATGTGGGTGATCTTGAACATATTATATAGCAAGGGGAAGGAAAAGCACACTGCTAATTAGATAAGGTATACCCCTCCCAGTGACAATGAATAGGAATTCTGAATGCTTCTCTGTGATTCACCGTCTTTTAATCTATCTCTTTTTTCCTACGAAGTTAAGCTTTAGTATGGACAGTTATATTTATTTTTTGAGTGTGTTTTACCGGACTGACTTAGGGTACTACTGTTGCTGTTTTGATTTTAAGAATTTCCCATGTAGGTTGTGTATAGTATATACTGGACATGTGGCTTTTATTAATCTATATTCATCACCCTTGTTTGCCTCTTAGAATATGCATTGATGTAGATGGACCAAACTCCTTTATATTGCAGATAGGTGGGATTTACGTTTGTATAGCATCCACATTCATGGTTAATATATGTATTCTAGTCAATGTTTGTACCCTTTTTTCAAATAAAATATAAATCTAATGTTTAATTAACAAAAAAGAGTGTCCAGTCTCCCAAAACAATCGCTCCAGCATGGTCAACATGTCCTTGACTATGTAGGGAGACCTAGTCTGCCTCTTTCTCAGGAGAATACCATTTTTCTCAATTTGTCAAATTTAATAAACATGTTTTAATTTCTAATTTTGATATGAGCAATCAGGGTTTCAGGAGCGAGGGTGAGTCTAGTGGATCCTGGAGGAATCTCAGTGCTCTCTTTTGCTTGGGGTCTGGGTAGTGTCTCAAACAACTTGGCAGAGGCATATGCCCTTCTAAGTGGTCTGCCCCTGGCTAAAGAAGCAACCATCCACTCCCTTCTAGTCTTTGGGGACTCCATGGTTATATTTCGAGCCGATAGCTAGTAGCCCCTTATAGCCAATAGATAGCTCAATGTGCCATTATCTCCACCACCTCAGACAACCACGTGGTCCCTCGCCCACTTTTTATGATTGCATGTTTGAACTTTGAAGGTGGGCATCCTGACCCCGAAGGTATGGCTTTTCATTGGTACAATTGAGTAATTTTCCTTATTGTCATGGGCACTTTTGGGCATGGATTGGTGGGGGGATTTGGCAGAAAGAGTGGGCTAGGTCTGTAATCTTGTCTCCATTGCCCGGTTTTGTGGTTAGCTTTGTATCCTAGTCCCATGGGATCTCCTTTACTGGCCATTAGCTTTAGGGTTGGCACCAGATGGGAATTCCCGATTTTGGTTGTGGTCCCACTTCCCTACACCATATACTTCACTCCCTTGCACTTATTTTAGCCGCATTCATCTCTTATCCCATTCGGGTCCACATGTGTTCACTGGGTCCACATAGGGTTAGCCTCCCCCTCCCCTTATCTACACCTTGGGTCGGGCCTGGGACGATGCAGAGAGGTTGATGCCGCTAGGTTACTCTCAACAGGAAATTTACCACAAAATGAAAAGGATGGCCAGGACATATAAATTTAGCACGTGGGCAAAAGCCACACATGAGCTCTATCCCTTATCCATGGTCATCACCCTAGTTCCTATGGGCCCTAGATGAGCCCCCTCCATCATTAAGGAATCCATGATTGTCCCAACCCCTGGTGGGCATGAACTGCCCCACCTTAAGGGGGTATCTACTGCTATATACTGCACAACATGCTCTCATTCCTTGAAGCCTCGAGCAGTTATGAAGAAAAAACAATCAAAGGTAAAAGCCATATGAAGAAGGGTGGAAAAACAAAGGTTGGGGTAACTCATGTACCATGATTTTCTCCCTCCTACACCCATATAGCTAGCTATGGGCTTCCCTTATTATAGCTACGTTTGTACCACAACATGTGGTTTGGATGATTCCCCTGATCCCCACTCTGTTCCATTACTTTACTGTTTGCCACCTACCACTTGAGGGATGTACCATGGACATGTCACTCCCTTTAAAGGATCAAACCACCTAATACGATCCTTGGTTAACCCCCTTATTGAGTTTGGAGACACTTGTGCACGCCAAAGCCCGCTATGGAAGGGCATACCACCATGAAGTGCCTCATTGATTCCATGACTTGTAAGCTATTTTACTTGATTATTCTAATGATTTGTTGTATTGGAGGGCAAGGAGACGCATTGAGCTTTATGCAGGATTGCAGGTGGGTCTCCATTTCGGGCTTCGTCTCCCTATACGGGGTCGTATCCCTCCAGAGGGCCACATTGGCACTTGTAGGGTGAGCGTTGAGAGCCATGGGCCTCCACCATAACGGAGAGTACTTCATGGATCCCCAGTACTACTCGTTGATTGCTCGTGTTCCACCTTTTCGATGAGGACGATGCACCTAGTTCACCAAGTCCAACCGGCTCCACACATGCACCACACACTTGGTAGATGATCTGGGGTCTAGATTGTTGTTTTGGGGTAGCATTGGATGTGCTCTAGGCCTCACATTTTGCAAGGAGCCTTGGGCACATATATTCCAAAGAACCCAGAAACCGTTTTGGGAAATTCCACCTAGAAACACTTATATTAAAATAATTAATATTTTTAATGGGGTTCCTAAGTCTAAACTAAGGAAAATTAAAATATTAATGGGTATTAATCTAATTGTGGGTAAATCTTCTAGACAAAGACGGAAATCAAGTCAAAAAGATCTGAGCCTTTGATTAGGAGTTAATCTAGGTCGTTGGTTGTCCAACAGGAAGATATAAGAAGGGGCTTGAGGGTCATTTGGAAAACACATCAAGAGATCAAGAGATCGAATCTCTGAAGTGAGAAGTTCTCAGGAGGAAGTTCTGATCGAGAGATCTTTTGCAGTAGAGAGGCAGTGAGAATCCAAAAGAAGGAATTTCCGGAGAGTACGAGGCAAAGGGAGACAAAAAGACGTCTAGAGAGAGGCAGACGTTGGGGCAACGCGGGCCTTGAGGGGAAGTCGAGTTTCCTGCTAAGGCAAGTTGAGTTTCAGTTGCCGGGAACCGGGGTGTGACTTCGGGAGGCAGAAGATCGATTTTCTCAGCTAGGAGAGGATCCAAAAGAGGGGTAGTGTAATACCCAGCAGGGGTGACGCAGAAACTACCAGGAGTGATGCAATTTTGCGTAGAGGCCATGGAGAAGGTGACGCAGAGGCTCCAGTTCAGCAGGATTAGTCATTGATTCTCCCATTGACAGAGTGATGTCATTTCACCATTCTTTTGTCCAGTATTCTCTGTATCAGATTGCTAGTTGAGCATCCTAGAATTGTACTTAGATTTTCCCCTGCATAATAATAAAACCCTCAGAGTTGCGACATCGGTTTTCTCGCATTGGGTTTTTCCGGGACATTTGTAAAAAAATAACGGTGTCCTATGTGTTTGTATTTCCTTGCCCAGTTTCTATGTTTTAGAATCATATTTAATTTGGTGTAGGTTGCTTCAGTAATTTACTTCAATATTTCATGAAGAAATATGAAATAAGTTTGTAATGTAATTTATGATCTAGGAGAAGTAGATTCAGCTGGTTGCCGTAAATTCCTGAGATTGATGTCCAAATGAGGAGAGAGGTCACTCCTATGTATTTACATTATACATATGCAGAATGGGTTAACATCTTTAGAAAACTGCTCGCTGATGATGAAATCTGAAAGGCGCAAACACTTGAACACGATAGACCCCTTTTGTGAAAAAAGGGGTGCACTGCTATGGGGTCGTTGACACAGAGTGGTCAACAAGTAGCATAACTTATTACCATGTACTAGATGAGAAGTGCCCCAAGTTGGATCAGACTGCAAAGAGAGGTTATTTCGTTGGGCATAGTGAAACCTCTAAGGTGTACAAGATCTATGTTCCTAGCAGCAGGAAGATCATAGTGAGATGAGACATGAAGTTTATGGAGGACAAAGCCTTCAAGGAGTCTCATGAAATGCCAACATGTGATTAGAGTGGAGTCAATAGAAGCTCCATTGGTCCAACAACAGGGGCAACTAGTGGGACTGCTAGCAGTATAGTCACAAGGATCCAGTATAATTACCAGTACCAACATATCCTCAGGAGCAGGAGATCCAGTGAGTTCACAACAGACGGAGCAACAAGGGCAGGATGAGGACCTGGTTGAACGTCCCACCACTATTGGTTGAACCTGTAGGGAAGTTCGTCAGACATTAAGAGATGCAAAGGAGTTCATTGGAGCTCCTAGGATGAACAAGAGAGAGCACAGATAGCCTGATAGGTACCAAGCTTTGTTTGCACAGGTTGTAGAACCTTCCGGCTATCAGGAAGCCACATAGCATCAAGTATGGATAGATGCCAAGGTAGAGGAGTATAGTTTGTTCATGATGAACAATGTTTGGGAGGTGGTGCTGAAGCCTGAGGACAGGTCAGTTGTAGGTTCACCATGGATCTACAAGATCAAGTACACTGCAGATGGCAACGTGGAGAAGTACAAGGCTAGGTTCATGGCAAAGGGGTATGTGTAGAAAGAAGGGATAGATTACGAGGAGACATTCGCCCCAGTTGCCAAATACATTTCTATCTGGTTAGTTATATCCCTAGTAGCACAGATGGGGTGGCAAATTCACTAGATGGACGTCAAGACAACATTCTTGAATGGGGTGATAGAGGAGGAGGTATACATAGAATAACCAGAGGGCTTTGAAACACAGGAGAGACGCGCACATGTGTGCAGGATGAAGAAATCTCTATACAGGCTCAAGCAGGCTCCCATGACGTGGTATGGTCAGATTGACAACTATTTGCAACAAATGGGATTCGTTAAGAGTGACATAGATCCCAACCTTTCCTACTTGATGGTAAAGGATGAGCCACTCATCCTAGTTTTGTATGTGGATGACCTCTTCTTGACAGGGTCATAAAGGCTCAGAGTGCAAGAGGAACTTGGCAACAGAGTTTGACATGAAAGACTTGGAGCTGATGCACTATTTCCTAGAATTGGAGGTGTGGTAGGATGGGGAGATCTTCCTTGGTCAAGGGAGATATGCTACAAAGACTCTGAGGAGATTCAGAATGCAGGACTGTAGACCCATGTTTACGCCCATGATGACCAATTGGAAGAAGATAGATGCATCAAAGGAAAATGATGTTGACCCCACCTTGTATAGACAACTTATCGGTTCTCTCATGTATCTAGTCAATACTAGGCTAGATATCAGCTTCACGGTCAACACTCTCAGTTTATGGTGGAGCCGAAGAGCGTGCATTGGACAACAACGAGGCATATTTCGAGGTATTTGCACGACACAATAGAGTATGGGTTGAAATATACTGGAGCTGATGTCGTCTGACTATGTGGATTCATAGATGTAGATTGGGTAGGCAGTTCATGTTGAATTTCCACGATCTTGGGTCTAGGTTAGAATCTTATTATCTTAAATCTTTGACACTACCAAACCAAGAATAACAATGATAATACTTTGCACAACAGAATATAAACAACAATAAATCTACTAGTGCTCAAAATATGGACAACTTTTTACAATTTTCAACCCATCTTCGTTATATTAATCAACATATAATACAACAGTCTAGGGCCTCCTTACCAGGGATAATGTCCCTCATTCATCCACTAGTACAAGAACACAAAATTGGGGCTTGGTGTCAGTCCATCGACAACCAATCTACCTCAACAAGATACTCTGACCATCTGACTGATGCAATCGACTCTCTCACCTCCTCTCGTTCGTACCTTGTACCTTCCCGGTCCTTCGGCTCCTGATCTGCAACACTGTCTCTATCAATGATCCAAGTCCATCTGACCACTAAACCTTGGCTATCCAATCTGCTTACTAGTTGTGCTTTAGTCCATCAAGGGGACAACACATCGAGACTCCTGTCGAGGTTTTGACAACTTAACTTGTGAACAACTCTCAACTTCCCACTGTTGCTCCTTAGCTACTCAGGGACTTCAGCTCACTATAGTCTTCTTGCGCTGCTCCAATGAAGACTAACATAGGGCACGGAGGGCTACCATCTATCACTTTGTTGACCACTATGTGTCAGCTACCCATAGCAGTACACCCCCTTTTTTGCATAAAGGGACAACGTTGGATCAACGTGCCTGTGCCATTCGACTGTCATCATCAGCCCAATCATGTTATGTTGTAAACCCAGTCTGCATGCGTAAATTGTAATAATCTTAGCAGATTTGAGTCATGTATGTAAATTGCCTAGGTAAACCTAATTTTCTAGTGATAATCTACGTTTTGGAAGGTTTTTTGTCTCACCGATCCATGATTGGTAGAGTTTTCCTTCAGCCTAACCCCAAAGCCGGAATGGATTTTGTCATTAGAATCTTAGAGGAATCCTAGTGTACTTGGTCGAGTCTATGTAAAAGTAATTTGGAAATAACTCTTAACTATTTGGTTAGGTTATTACAAATTGCTTGATCTACTAGATTATAGTTGTGTCGTAGAACTGGGTGGTTTATGAGGGTCTATGTCAAATGGGTTTTCCCCCTTGAGATGTAAAGTTGTAAAAGTCACGATGTAAAGTGTCTTGAGGGTTAGAAAATGTTTTATCCCCTCATAAGTCCTAAGTCCTAGGTCCTAGGTGATTTTTCCAAAGGTTAAGTTCAAGGATCTAAAAATAAAAAATAAAAACAATAAAAAAATATATAAATAACAAAAAAAATAAAATTAAAAAATTAAAAAATAATAAAATAATAAAATAAAATAAAATCTAAAAAAATAAATTAAAAAATAAATAAAAAATTTGAAAAATAAAATAAAATAATAAAATAATAAAAAATCAAAATTTTGAGAAAATAAATGCAAAGTTTTAATTTTTTAATATATTAAAATCTATTTACAATTTCGACGGATGAGATTAAAAGGGATTTTGATTCTCATCGACGTCGAGATTAGCTTGACATGGATCACTCGAACTAGCAGTTGGGAAATTTTATTTTAAATAGGATGTCAGGGGTCATTTGAGATCAGATTGGATCTGAGAGTCTGGTGCTAAAGAAAGCTCTCTTGTAGTCAATTTTTGTGCAATAAAGAAAGACTTTGGGGTTGAAATCTTGCTGGTGTTACTCTTCTGGAAATGCTGTAAGATGTTTTATTTTTCTGCATAATTTTATTTTCAGCCATTGATGATAGCTTGATGAAGATTGATTCAGGCACATGTATCTTGTCTGATCTTTGGGGTTTGAATGATAGTTTAGATTCTGAAATATAATGGCAGGTATCTCCATTTGATCTGGATTTCACTATTGTTTTCTCCCTCTATGTTAATGGTTGATTTTAAGCTGTGCAGGAAATCTTAGTTTTGAGTTTACTGGGCGTTAGGGGAAGTTCTCCGCTGAACTAGCTAACTCCCGGATTGCGTTTTCTGAAAGAGCCCAGCCAGTTTTAATTCCGGGCTTATCATTTGAATTTTTCTTATGAATGCAAGAAAGGTTTTCTGAAATATCTCACATTAAATTTAAATTCTGAAAATGTTACTGTGGATTATTGACAAATCTGGCTATTTAGAGCCTTTAATCTGTAATTACTGTAATTATTTAGCTGGTTTTTGTTAGGGTTTTAGGTTTCTTCCTTGCACATTTTATTTCTGGGTGTTCGGTTTTTGCAGGTTGCAGGTTGGAAGAAAACATTTTATCTGAAGCCAGATCTAGGCCCTGGAGGGTAAGATCTGGCCTCAGGTTCAGTTCTGGCAGGAATATTTACTTCATATCTGGAAAATTTTGCAGGGTTTTCATCAGACAATCTGAAGCAGCTGATTCAAAATTTTAAGAGCCCTGATAAATTTTAAGAGGGTTTTCCAATTTGCTGTTTGGGGTTTCATTATTCGCAGGAAATTTTTTTCGAAATATTTTTTATGTGCTGCCTTGGGCCTGCAAAAAACCCTCAGTCTTCACGCTACTATCTTTCTGCTCAGCTCCTTCAGAACTGTTGCCTCTCTTCTCACCGTCACCGGATCTGCAACGCTGCCATCTCTCATGTCTCTCCACATAGCATTCAACTACGTCCTCCATCTGCTGCCTTCACTGCAAGCTCATGTTGCCCTCATCAGTTCTCTCTTTGCCTGAGTGTAGCATTCCCCTCCACACCATAGAGCTCCAGAGCCGCAACGCATTTGCTGCTCACCCCGCAGCCATCTCATCTCCGTCCCTATGCTTTTTTCCTTCAGCGATTTCCCTCTTCCTTCTCCTCACGCCTTCTCTCTTACCTGCTACGTGTTTCGCCCATCGTGCTACCCAGGCAGCTCAGAAAACTCACGTAGCTTTGTCCTCTCCACGTCCTTCAGCTGCCAGCGAACTTGAACACGCAACAACTCAACAATCTCCTCTACACGCTCAGTTTTTCCACGCTACTCCAGCACTTGCAAACAAAAGAAAAATAAAAAAAACCACTCCGCTCCCATCGCACTTGCCATACCCTCATCAACTACTGCCATTCACTGCTCCTTCACCCTTCACTGCCCACACATTTGTCCAAAAACCCTCATGCAGTTGTGTCCGTTCCTCACATTCCTTTCCCCTGCCGTCGACCTTCATCTGCTATCCGGCAACCTCTTCACGTTGCCATCAACTCTGCGTCCAATCTGCGCCTTCCATCCACGCCGTCCCATCTCGTCCTCTGGCGTGATTCTCATCCACGTACCTACAAAACACCAGCAATACGCTTTTGATTTTTTTTCCCTGTTGTTAAGTATGCGTATTCATGTTTTACAGCTAGTTCATTTTTTTATTTTCATATACATGTTTTAATTTTTGTTAAATTAATTAGGTTCAATTAGGAACTTCGATTTTGTTTGAATTTTGATTTTAGTATATTTAGATTTTAGCTTTAGAAATTAAATCTCTATTTTAGTTTAAATTTTGTTTTCATAAAAAAAAAAAATCGATTTTCATTTTTTAGGTTAGTTGTTAACTTACGTTTCAGTTTTATTTTTTTTAGATATATTTAAACTTAGATTTTAAATTTTATTTAGTTTATAGATTAAAGTTTAGTTTTATTTATTTTTTGATATACGTTAGCTCATGTTTAGGTTTATTAATTCCTTGTTTTAGCTTTAGAATTAGATCACTTTAAATTTAGTTTTAATTTTTCAAAGTTTGATTTTAAACAATTCAGAAAAATATAAAAATATAAAAAAAATTATAAAAAGGGCATAAAAGGGTTTTTTTTTTCTCAGGTTTTAGATTTAAGTTTCATTTTTTTAAAGATTTTATATTGTTTCATTTTATGTATATAGATTAGGTGTTAGTTTTAGATTAGATTTTATTTAGATTTTAAGTTTTGTTTCATTTTAAATTAAAATTTTTAAAATCATAAAAAATAAAAAATAAATCATAAAAAAATAAAAAATTTAAAAAATCATAAAAAGTTTTAGATTTTAATGGGCTCATATTTTGTTTTAATTTGTTAGATTTATTTGATTTTAAGATTTAATTTTAATTTAGTTTAGTTTAGTTTAATTTTGTTTTAAAAAAATATAAAAATATTTAAAAAAAATATTTTTTTTTGAAAAAGCTTGAAAATTCATTTTTCGGCGTCTTTCGTGGTATCGATGTTCCACTTTTCTATAGTTAAATGCATTTAATGTTTATTTGAAGTTAGCTATGTGAAAGTGGTAACTGGTCAGCATTTAAATTTTATGATCATTTAAAGCATTTGATTTTTCTTGAAGTTTAATTGCTGGAACATTGTTAAGCATTGTGCATTTATTGAATAGCTTGTATCGCTTGGGATATTCGATGATAAATGATTGTTTTACAAGGTTTATATTTCTGCAACATTTAATAAATAATCATTTAATCATTAACTCCATAAGGCACTGGTACATTAATTCCTAAAATCAATCAAGTACTGGTATTGCCTTGCTGTGTCTCCCAACCCAACTGGTCCACAGTTGGTCTTCATTCATCCCATAGGGTCTACCCCCCTTAGCCTTGGGAGACGACTTAAACGGAGGGATCGGGGATCAGGGTGACAGCCCCTGGTCTGAGCGTTGTCGTGACAATCTGTGCGACAACTTTTTTTTGTCGCCGTTGCCAGGGACATTTTATTCTCGGCGTTTCAACGACATTCATCTTCTCAAAAAGTAAAAGGTAATCCCAAAAAGTATAAAAAAGGTAATCCTTAGGCTTTTTATTTTGTTTTATAGTTTAGATATTTTAGATTTAAGTTTTATTTATTTAGACTTTGTTTTGTTTTAGTTTTAGATTTTATAAAAAAAATAAAAAATAAAAATATATCAAAATCATAAAAGTTGTTTCTTTTTTGAAATATTTTTTGTGTCGTATTTAGTCTTGGGACATTTTGTCACGTCTCCAAAATTTGGTGTATTTCGCTAAGGCTAATTAATTTTTGATGTGGGATTAATATTTATCATTTTTATATGGTTAAACATGTTTAAATGTTCATTTGAATATTAGCTATATGAAAGTGATAACTGATTAGCATCTAAAAATTGCGTGGTCATTTTAAGCATATAATCTTTTGAATTTTAATTGTTGATCATTATTAAAGCGTTGTACTTTTGTTGAATATCTTGCATTTTGCTTGGGTTATTTAATGATAAATGATTATTAATGGTGGAATTGCAAAGATCATATTTTGCAGCATTCGATAAACAATTATTTAATCATTAACTCCATAAGGCACTGGCCCATCAACTTCTAAAATCAATTAAGTGCTAATCTGCCTTGCTGTGTCTCCCAACCCAACTGGTCCACAGTTGGTCATCCTTTACCCCATAGGGTCTACCCCCCTTAGCCGTGGGAGACGGCGTAAACGGAGAGATCGGGGATTAGGGTGACAGCCCCCGGTCTGAGCGTTGTCGTTACAATCTGTGCGACAACACTCTCCATAGTTTTTTCCCCAACATCAATAGGTGTTGTTGACCATTGAAGTGGCACCTGATGATTATATGAAGATTCCATGCCTAAGGATGTACCAATGGACACTTGTACCATCAGATATCATCAGTCAACAAAGTTTTTAAACTCTACTATTTTCTCGTCATCTTTCTTATACCTAGATTCCACACCCTGCGGGGAATTGTAATAAGTAATACTAGTAATGATGAGTTTTGAGTCTGTAATAGGTCTAGAATGTTGGGACTCGATCAAGAAACGAGTACCTCTTGGAGTGTTTTTTTTATTTGGTTAATTATCCCTTATTTTTCAGAGGCGGATAATTTTTTTGGGGTTTTTCACTCACTTTTAACTCCAAAGTCGGGGTGACGGTTTGAAGGTTGAGCCCCTAACACATCTTAGTGTCTAGAATCGATGTATATTACCATACTAGATCACACAAATTTTCGTGGAATTTGGTTAGGTCTACGTAGTCATTTTTTAAATTTTTTAGATTTTTGCACTGCGGAAATTGCAATAAAAATTGTACTTGTAATGTAATAAGTGATGTTTAGAGAAGTTGTATGGGGTATGAGTAATGAAATTTGCAAATGTGTTTTTAACCCTCAAAACTCATTTTTCCTAAGTTTAGTGGGAAATCTGGCAATTAATTAAGCCATTAATTAAATAAATGGAGAAAAATAAATATCCACACATGCTAAATGTTGTGGAAATGAGGTGGAAAATTATGGGAGAGTTAAAGTGAAATCCCAAGGTGATGTGGATTCCTAAAATCAAGGAAAGGACATGTGCTCAAATATAATCGAATTTTTGACATTAAATGAGAAAGCTGCTTACTTGGAAATTCGAATTTGTGAAGTTAATGCACATTTGAGAGGATTTGAGAGAATATTTGGTGGAGGTTTTTGTGGGAAATTGTCACCACATGGGTTACCACCCATATACACTTGTCATTCCATCATAAAACTTGAATTTGGCACATAAGGGAAGAAGAAAATGATGTCCACTTGCCAGACTTCGATTTTTACACTTGGCATTTGAGCTCCATTCAACAAATTCGAATTTTTTTTTGAGATTGTCACCTCATGCCACTTGTTTAATCACTTCTACATTGAGATTGATTCCCATAGTTCTATATAATAGAGCCTTGAGCTCTCATTTGTATCATATTGTTACTAGCTATTGTGCTTGCGGAAGCGGCCTTGTACACTTTCAAAATATCAATAAAGACATTGGGGTTTCATTCATGAGGTGTTCTTCTTTTGGGAGTGTGATGAATTGTTGATCATTGGTATAATTCCTTTTACTCATGCTTTGATCTAATTTGTTTCCATATGCTTTTATAGATTTGTTAATGTAGAGCTATCTTGCATTGACATTTGATTTAGAAGTATGCTCTAGGTATAGAATGCTCTAGTTGGTTTTAAATAAATCTCTGGAGTTTCTTATCATTGTTTATTGCTAAATCTATATGGAACTAATTCTTGATTGAAGTTTGTAGAGGGAACATCTTGTTGGGATCACAGAATCAAGCATGAGGGGAATTCTTTGGAGACACCAACCCACTCTTGAGTCTTGATACGTTCTTAAAGGAGCTCTAATTTGTTCTTTGAGCCTTCATAGTCTTATCTTACAAAGTGGTTTTGTAGGGGTTTTGGCACATAGCTTGTACACAAGCCGAGCATTTCTAAATTTAAATCTTTTTTAAAAAACATTGTACTTCATTTATTTCATTTGCTATCTAAGAGCTCGAAGATGGCTAAGCAGAGATGAGATTTTACACTCACTCTTTAGCTTCGCCTTTTGCAAATTATAATTGTACATATACATTTTATCTTGTTGATTTTTTCACTAATACTTAACTTATTTTGCAGTCATTGTTTGGATTGTTTGCTAACTCTTGTGTGACAGATTTTGAAGAGCAACCTCCCGCAACATCTAACAAGTGTTTGCAGGACCTTTAGCAAATGTTGGGGGTTTGATTTCCAAGGATGTCATGAGCCCTTTTGAGGCTTATTTTGGCCAAGTCGAGTTCACTAGAGGGCTGCCCATTTTCCTCTCTAAGCTGTGGGTATTTGGAGGAAACTTACACCTTGTTTCCCTTGCATAAGTTTTGTGAGATCTTGTCACTACTTTTTCAAGAAAGAAGGTCTAGTGTCCAAGTTTCAAGCAATTATTGTGAGGACTCTCCTTGAAGTTTAGTTGAGGACTTTGAAGGGCCCTCTTCTCATTGTAATATTAATAAAAGATCTAATTTTATTGTGGGAGCTTGGGATTTCTCCCATGGTATCCTATCTCCCCATTTAGAGGGAGGCTTCTCTTGGGTCGATTCACATTTGCATGGTTTAAGTTTTCATACTTCATTCACTTACATGCATGCTTTAATTGGGAATTAACACAACCTCACTATCACATTTCATTAAGTTAAAGTTTGTTACAATTTCATTTGTGCTTTGCATTCTCTATCTCATTGTTGCTTGAAGCTACAAACTTACACTTTACTTTGGGCAATTCATCCATTACATGCAAGCATTTTATATTCTTAACAAGTTTTGATTCGTTTCCATTTACTTTGGTAAATTGTTTCTTGAACACTTGAATATATGCCTCATTATTATCTTGAATATTGGAACAATTTATTGTCATTGTCTATTTGAAACAAATTTTACTTTCAAGCAAAATACTTGTATCATTTGAATTCATTGATGAGACTCATGCAACACTTGTAAGCTAATTTTATTCCTCCAATTGAAGTTATAATTGCAACTTATGTTGAACACTTTCATTTTCAAGCATTGCAAATCAATCTCTATTTTGGGGAAAAAATTACATACATTTCATTTAGGCATTTTAGTATAGGAAGGCTCCAAGCCTTATTAAATTTTTACCTCCAACATAAGCTGGTTGAAGTAGACATCTTAAGGATTCTCTACCCCCCTATTGACTCCTCACTATGAGATCCATATTTTTGGGCGAGGGTGAGGTCTGAGGATTGAAGAGTTAAATTGTAATCTCGTTGAAGAGATAATTAATAAAATTAATCAAAAACACTTTCCATTGCATTTACTTTACTTGTTTCTTGATGGTTTGAGTTTTCATATGCAAAGTCTATTCCAAAAGTAAGTATTGTAATCCTTTCAAACAAGTGTTTTCTTTTCATACGTCAAGTCTAATTGCATATTGATGTCTTGGTTTAACACTTCCTTTCTTTTACATTTCCAAGTTAATTATTAATTTTTGGGTTTTGGCAAGATATGTTTCAAATGTTTTGATTTATAAAGAGTATTATCTTAAAAACATTTTGTATCTTACATATCTTGTGCTAACAATTTTTGTTCACATTTTAGGGTTACTTTGCTTTCTCTTTTGAGAGCATTGCATTTTACTTTGAGCAAATATATCTTTTAATTGTTGAACAAATTCCTTATAAGGCATTGGTTTTATGGTTTTTGTCATATTAATGATTGACATTGTTATTTCAAGTTGCTCACTTCATATTTGCTCATAAATCCTTAAAAGTAATCCATTTTCATTATAACACTCTCCTAGAAACTCACATTTTTTTAACTTAACTTTTCATTTGGGACCACCCCCCTTAGCTAACCTACGAGATAGCTCAAACGGAGAGACTCAGGATTAGTGTGAGAGCCCCTTCTTTGAGTTCCCTGCCACCAACCACACCTTGTGGGGTTGAAGGCTTTTCTCACTAACTTGTAGGTACCAGATGTAGGCGACAGGGTCAACAGGTGCAAAACCCCAAGCTTGGGTTTCAAGCCCACAAGGCCATTTGTGGATGTCCTTCCTCCAAATCCTCGATTCTCAAGGCTTGGAGTACCTCCCAAGCTACAAAAATCAACAGTTCAGTGGGTAGGAAGAGTACCTCTAAGTACTGCTTCAGCGTTGGATAAGGGATGGTTTCTTGGTGCAGTAGGAAGCAAAAGTCAGTAGCACTAAGCTCTGCATAGGCAGAGTATATGGCAGTTAGCACAACCACGTGCGAAGCTATATGGCTTTGGAAGCTGTTGGTCAGCTTGTTCATGCAGAGAATGGAGACGACCAATGTCTATAGCGATAATCAGAGTTGCATCAAGCTCTCTGAAAATCTAGTATTTCATGATAGGTCAAAACACATTGATATTTGGTGTCATTTCATTAGAGACTGTGTGCAGCATGGAGGAGTCCAACTACAATATGTTCCCACAAAAGAACAAGTTGCAGATATACTCACGAAAGCTCTAGGCTGAGCCAAGTTCTTCTATTTCAGAGAACATATGGGTATAGTGGAGAACCCAGTGTTAATTGGGAGCGGGAGTGAAAACGAGAGCGGGAGCGACATTTTCAGAAGCTCCCGGTTTGGGAGCAAAACCCGAAGCGTTTTTTATATAATATATATATATTTTTATATTTTGATACATATATGTCAACAAAAACATGTAGAATAATGAATTAGATATAAAAAACATAAAAAACATAGATTGAACCATATAACAACAATCATCTAGAAGTTATAATCTTCATCAACCACGTCCACAAGTTAGTAACATAGTAACATACAACATATTGAGTCTCATGATTCATCAATCTTAAAGTTTCAAGCTTTCAAAATTCAATATATAACATTTATCATCATTGATCGCCAAAGTTGTACTTGTAAGCTAAGTGTAACCATTACAACAAATAATATCTAACATGAAATGAAATGTTATAAAATGAAATGAAATGAAACAACTTTCAACTTTCATGAAGCATCATATTCATAATTCATTACTAATGAGTTATAATTGCCAACTTCAAACTTAAATTGTCATATATTGTTTAAAAAAATATCATAATAAATATGAAAGAGTCAATAGTTATAAAAGCTACTAGAAACTAGAAAAGAGAAGTAAATCTATTATCTATTTCTTATGCTTGGGCCTCTTGCCACCACGAGAAATGTCTAATTTTTTAGTCTTGTTGGAAAATCAGGATCTTTGTCATTAATATTACCCTCTAAGCATTAATATCCAGAGGTATCATTGTCATTACCTCTGTATCTATATAGGATCTTTGTCATTAATATCACCCTCTAAGCATTAACATAAGATAGAAAAAGCATTGCATGTCAAGTCAAGATTTTGTTTGAGTGATGCGTACATTTTTAGGAGGGTCATGACAGAGGAGTTCGACAACCAATGTCACTAACATCAAGGTACATAGAGGGATTGGTGCTCTTGATTAAATACGAGTTTCATACCCTAATACATGACAAAATTCAATGGAAACATTGCAATCCTCCAATCCTGAAATCCTGAAAAACTGATAAGTCTGCTGGATTTTGAATGAAATCTAAAATTCTACTTTCTCCATATGAAATCCAATGAGGCCGGAACCACTCTCAAACATCCTGATTCATTTCATGGTAATGTTAAAAATTTAAGTAAAAGTGTCACTTTTACTTTAAGAATTTAACATTACCATGTATAGCATATCAATACTAGGGCCTAGACTTGATCATTAAGCTGCCCCACTCAAAAATTATTTGTTTCTTTAAAAAAAATTGCATTTCGAACATTACTACAAAAAAAAATTGCAAAAAAGGCAAAACGCTCCCGAAAAGGCAGGGAGCGAATTTTTTTTAGGGAGTGCTCTCCTTACCCGCTCCCGCCCGGAGCGCGGATTGGGAGCGGGATCGAGGGGGGAGGGGGAGCTCCCCCACAACACTGGGAGAACCCATTTCAGTAGCGGGGACAAAGTATTTTGGATGCTTCTTAGTTGCAGTAGTTGCAATAGCAACAAAAATAGTGAGAGGAGTGTTAGGTGGGTTGCAATGCAGTCACATACTTGGCAGTAGTACAAGATGCACAGTGCAGTGTCAACAACTAGATGTAGCATGGTTCAGCTACAGTCAGTGGCAGATGAATCAGAGTTAGCGCAATAGTTGATGGACAGTGGCAGACAACTACAGTTGTTAGACATCAACAACATGGTAGGATGTTATGGAGACAATTGGAGAACACCTTCCTCGCTAAGCGGGAGTGTTAGTTTTGTAGCATCAGATGGTTTTCTAGTCTCAAACTTTGTCTAGAGGCTAAAATACCTGAGTTCTCCAAAACCAGAAATTGTTTTTGGAAATTCCACCTAGAGATAGCTCAATTAAATTAACTGATCACCACTTAAATTTTTCTTAAGTATAAGCTAGGGAAATTGGTTTATTAATAGTAATTAATTAAGAAAGTTGAGAATTCTCTAGAAACTCACACAGATCGACTTGTAGATGATCTCAGCCATCGATTAAGTTTTAATCTTGGTCGTTGAAGATTCAACCAGAGATTATAAGAAGAGGTCAATGGGTAGATGGAGAAATATGCAGAGTGAGAGCCAGTAGTGTGAGGTCCTTGGTAGGTTGAGCTATCCAACTTCAAAGGTAAAACAGAGGAAGATATTTCGAGCCAGAAGGGCCGCAAAGGGCAAAGATAGTGATTCCAGAGGAGGATTCCAATTCTGAAGAGTTAGGCAAGGAGGTTGAGTTATTTCTCCAGGAGGCTGCGCGGAAGCCTCAAAGAGGCAGTTCGATTTAGCTGAACTAGAGGTGGATTCAGTTGCCAGAGGTCGAGAAAATTCCCAGAAGGCGAAGAGGACTGTTTTCAGAGCAACAATAGGCAAAACAACTTGATTAGCATTAGTGCCGGGATGAGCATGTGACAGGCTGTGTAGAGATCGCACAAAACCCTGCATAGAGGGTTTGGACGACTTACTTGGAGTTGTCAGTTCATGCCGGGATTACCTGGAGAGGAGGGTGATTTCCCTCAGTTGATTTTGCCAACTTTTCTCTCAGATAAAAACGTTAGTTTGTCATCATTTTATTGTACTTAGAAGTTCACTGCTGCATAATCTTAACTGTTGCATAGGTTTTCCCACATTGGGTTTTTCGGGGACAATCATCCAAAAATAATGGTCTCATATTTTATGTATGTGTGCTAGGATTTCTTAGTTTCTAACATTTTTATTTCTGCAACGTAATTTTATTTGTGAAGAAATTGTAGTGTGAATAATTCGTTATTTTGCTGTAAACAAAATAAACTGCATAATTAATTTATCAATTAGAAGAATTATTTCCAGTTGCTGCATTTCAAGGAATTTTTCACAATTATTATTATTGTTATGATACTATTTATTATTATTAAAAAGAAATTCAAGTCACTCGATCATGGGACTCAATCATGTCATATGTAATTACTCTCAATTAATGCATACTCTCTCTCACTTAATGGATATATTACACTCTCTCTTACGCACTCATTAAAGGATGTAATAAAAGATTCCTCTTACGCACTCTTTAATGCATATGTTACATTCTCTCTTTTATGGCATAAGTTACTAAGGCATGCATTTCTCTCATTAATGGCATGAGTTACGCTCCCTAATTGGCATATGTAACTCTCCCTCAAGGCATGTGAGTTACTCCTCCTTTATGATTCAAACTCCTTGCTCCTCCTATATATATGTGCCTCTCATCCTATCTTCTCACTACTTGTGCATTGTGAAAGAAGGATTCGAACTTGAGAGAGAGAGAGTTGGAGAGACTTGAAGAAGAGTGTGAGAGAGAGAGACTTGGAGAGTAAGAGAAAAACTTGAAGGTTGATTCAGTGTTTGCATCAACTGCAGCTACCAGTGACTTTCATGCTACAACTTGTTCAGATTTGGGTGAACTTACTCATTCTCTTGATCTCCCATTGTACTTTGTATCTTTGCTAAAAAATTGATATATAATAGAAGAAAAATTTGGTTGGGTTTTCCCCTTGTGGGTTTTTCCTTGGTCATTGGACTTAAATTCTCTATGTCTCATTCTGTTCTTGGCTGTCTTCTATTGTGCATTTGGTTTATGTTCTATCTACAATTGCTTAACTAATATTGCAACATAAATAAGGTTTGTAATAAGTGATTGTTACAACATAGAACTTCAGAATTTCAACACGAAAGCATACTAAGAATACAATCGAAGAAGTCCTAATTAATTATCTCACAATATAGTTCTAAAGAGAATCAAATTAGGGTCGATTGACCCTTTTACCATGTGACAATATTGTTCAAAGGTTTGAAGCTTGTACTATCTTGTTTCCTGGACCATCACAACATCAAGAACAACCCATCAAATCGAAGCATTATTAGCAAGATTGGAGATGTAGCCTTCCCCAAACCATTGTCTAAGGACAAAGCTTCCTCTAAGGGTTGGGTGGCGAGGAGGGTGGACATGTAATTTACATAACCTACATTACAAAGAAGTAATAATAATAATAAACTCAAGGGTCATGAGTCATATGATGTAATGTCCCTTCCTAATTATTTTCCCAAGGCGAGGAGAAAATCATTTTTGGCAATTTTGTTATTTTTGGCTTAATGCAATTTTGATGGGAGAACTTAGTAGAAAGGGGGGGTCGATGTGCTTTTTTGTGGATTGTGGAGGCCACTCACCACCCAAAATATGCACCCCATGGAGGCAGTTCGATTTTCTTAAGTGGGGGATCGAAATATTTGATGGGACCCACGTGGGGCCCAAGGGAGCAAGCATAAATAGAAGGAAGTGAGCAACGTTTGGGTCTTTTTGATGATTAGAGAATTTCATTGTTGCTTTCGCTGTTTAGCTAGGCTACAAGTGCTGTTCAGCACAAGAATTTCCCAAGGAGTGAAGCTCATCCCTCTCTTCGGTGGACTTTGAGTGCTACCCTAGGAGGGATTTCTTTTCCATTGGAGACGGAGAGAAGATCACCTAGCAGAGGAGTATGCTGCCTTGGCCAGCAAGGACGCAGTTTTGGGAGCAGTTGGGATGCAGTGGGAGAGACTGCGTGTTTGGTGGAGTAGTAGAGCCAGGGAATTCAGATGTGAAGGTTGCTGGGGGTATTCACATCAAGTTTCCACTTCGGGAAGGAGAAATTACAGCTGGAGGGCCAGTCAAATACCCAGGTCGAGCTGCTGGTCGAAGGGCTTGCATCATCCTTGCCCAGGAGTGCGCATTCACTGGTGAGGGTCACTTGGAAGGAGGCTTAACCGGAGGATTGGGGAGCTGGGTTGTGGGGAAATTGTTGGGAGTTCGATTTGGGGAGGTTTCTTGACTTTGTGGCAGCAAGTTACAGTAGTTCTAGTTATAGGTAGTGAGTACCAGTATTGGAGGAGGGCATTTGGCAGGTCAAAACCAGGGAAAACCCTTTCTGGGTTTTCTTGGGTTTTTGGAGAGGAGTACATCCCCAAAGTTGCAGAAATTTCTGGGTTGTTTTGAGGGGGTAAATCAGAGCTTGAATTCAGCCAGCAGTGCAGTTTTGAGGGGACAATGCAGTTTTCTGGGAGCAGCGAATTCACAGCAGCTGTGCCCTTTTGTATTGATCACCTGAGGCTTGTAGCTTGCCTTATGCAAGCCCAGGTGCACCTCATCAAACTTCTATTGTACTCCAGCATATTTGTTTAATGAAAATTGTGCCAGTTGGGTGTTGATGAGAAATTTCTGTTCACATGTTCCTTACTGAATTAAAATTTTATGTGAATGTTATTACTTGTCTTTGTTATCACTGCAAATCTTCCATTAGGAATATTACATATGACTAAAGCATGCAACCATTTGATGTTCACCTAAAACTTTAGATGCCATTACTATACAAATCATCAATCATATTACAATTTATATTTTTGCATATATGGAATTTTACTCTTTAGCCTACTTATGTTGGATATTCTTAGTTATTGAACAAATTTGTTTGTAACACTTTGAAATCTGAATATATAGACACAACAACAATAAAGTTAAGGTTCATGAGCCATATCCCTTAAGCATGTTACCATTCAATCTTGATATAAAACTTTTGATGCCATTGTGCAGATCATCAATCATATTAGAAATTATATTTTATATGGATTTTAAATCTTTAGCCTACTTATGTTGGATGTTCTTAGTTATGAAACATATTTTTTTTGTGACACTTCTAAATCTGAATCTATGGACATGTGAGAGCGATCAAATGAAAGAATTCTCACACAATCAAGTATTCATCACTGACCCAACGAGAAAGGATAACTTCTTTCTTCGTTACTCAACATTGTTGAGTACAAGGTCTGAATAACTTTTGATCATATTCATGCCCAGCCAAAGGACATAAGGGGAGCTAATCATGACTTAGAATCATTACCTCCACACAGTTTTGAGAGATACAATCGACAGAAGAACAATGCTAGAGATTTGATCTATAGATGCTGTGTATAAACTCAGACATGAAAGAGGAGGAAGGGAGTGGATGGCAGAAGGATGGAAGTCTGAATATGCACCAATGATTTGCCTAGCTGTCTCATGGTCCCTTTTATCATTAAAAACCTTTGCTAAACCTGAACTAGATCAATCCTCCCCCATTAGGAAGAAATGGTCCCTATTGCATCTAGTTCCCTCATCAGATGGGGAAACCACAAAAAAAGCCTTCTCTTTCAAAAAATATAATGTTCCAAATGATGAAAAGCAACACCTATCCTTGGACTGAGTTGAGCGCAAAACAGCAATGCCTCTATCCTCATCCATATGCTGAGGTTGACACAAAAAGACAGTACTGATTAAGAAAAGCTCACTTCAGTCTCAAGACAGCGCTACATTTGGAGATGCACTAGTTATCTTTTCCCTGAATTAACGTTTGACTAAAACATTTATTTCCTTCTCCAAACCTGCACCACTCTAAGGCTAAAGTTAGATCTCTTGAAGGGCCCAATTCATCATGTGTGCATGAGTTGGTCTGAACTTGGGAACAAGAACTGATTTTAACCTTTGAAAGGGTGATATTTGACCTCATGACAGTGCTGTTCTCCGTGCGAATTGCATTTTCTTGGAAAGGTTAACTTTGTCGTCAAGGAATGCTGTTCAAGAATTCTTTTCCTCATGATAAATGTAACCAAAATGACCATACTCTCTTCTTCACTTTTTCTCATGCTGAATTTAGCAGAAAGCAATGCTCTTTTTAGCACAGAAGGCAGCTCCTCTTTTCTCCAAAAAATAGCAGCAAACTGGTCTAAAGATGTCCAGATGTTTTTGAATAGGAAAATCTGAGCTGGGAGGTCAGTGTTCTTGTGCTGGAGTTACTCCATCTACATGCTATGACCTGGCAGAAAAGAGAATCCTCATCTTGCTATTCAAGGCGCTTAATCTCGGCCTTATCCATATGTGAAAAACACTAGATTTATGGCTATGTGGAGCATAGTTTCTATCACTACATGCAGTTTTGGAGCTATCCCCATATAGGCTGCTGGATTAGCAGATGAACTGAGTTACTGTGGAGTCCTGCTTTTGCTGGCTAGATTTACTTATGAAAGAAGTACTAAATCTGCTATACATGTAGCTGCTTGTCCAAGAAAACTGAACGGAATCTATGTGAGAATACCTTGCACACACTTTACAATAGTAGGGCGTTGCTTTCATCCTCTAAAAAAAATAATAACCCACATTCATGAATTTTCTATTTCCAAGGATAACAATATCCATAAATAGCTCATGCTTCCAAAAATAGCAGTGGCTTCATCCAAAACTATAAACTTCTAAAAATAGAAATCCTCATTTTCTAAAAATAGCATGGTGATTTCCTAAGAAATAGCTATGTCCGCAAATGATAGTCTAAATATGGCACATCTAAAAATAGCAATATGTTCTCCACAGTATCCACATGCAAAAGAAGTCTCCCTTTTTAAAATTAAGTGTTTAAAGTAACTAAACATATAAATATGCCAAAAATAACAACATATCTTCGCGAAAGTGCTTGGAAGGTACTAGCCGTCCAAGTCCTGAGTATTCATTGATCAACATCATGCAAGCAAACTGAATTTGCCTCTTTATGATTCAAGTGCTGATCTGAGGGTATCTGCATTATGTTGTTCTGATCTGAGGTAGAGAAGTGTTTCAATGTTCATCTCCTCTAACTTCTAAGTGGTGATGGGTATGCTGAAGTTTGGTCTACTGGTTCAGCTTCAAGCGTTGACCAAATAAAAGTGATTGTTTAGAGTGGAGTTTTCTATCTCATGAAAGTTTCTTTGCTCTGGTAACCATTTCTATGTGTTCATGTGCAATATTCGTGAAGATTCTACCTTTCCTTCTTTTTCCCACGTAACATATCCTGGGGAAACCCCCTGGCACTTACCCTGATTCTAAGGATGGTACCCAAGGTAAACCCTAGATTCTTCAGGGCACAAGGCCAGGTCCACCACTATGTTCAAAGCCATTACAACAATATACTCATTATGAGCTCAACATGTCACTTACAGGAATAGAATCTGGGTGGGGAGAATAATTCTCCATTGCACAACCACTGGGGCTAGATCCAATTGACAAGACTCTACCTTCCTTATGGTATCTGTGTTCTAATTTTGAACATATATGAAGTGGGCAATGTGCTTTTTGCTTTCCTTACTTCTGCTTTCTCTTTGGAGCCACTTTTTGGTGTTTTTCTTTGTAATTTCCAATCCTCAGTAATACAGAGGCACTTGAAGGCCTGGTTTTTTGCAGCGTAGCTGTCATCTTTCTTTGCTTTGCTTATCAACTAAACTGCAACTCCCAAATTTTGTATTGGGAAAAGTTGCATGATTGATTTTAACTATTGCTTGAATTTGGCATTTATTATGTCATATAGTTTATTATTTTCTGGGAGCAGAAGAAATTAGTATGTCCTGCCAAAGTTGGTACCATATTTTAGAGTCATTTACATGAAGTTATCTTTCCAAAAATGCTAAAGCGGTTTGTTAATATTGCAATTCCCAATAAATCATTGGGTTGTTGTTTTGAATTACAGGGTTGGTTTCTTTGGACGCAGAAGACAATAGTCTCTCATCATCTGAGATTACATGCCATGGGTATGCTTCTGGCTTTATGTTTTCACTCCCTATCCAATCAGAATGCATTTTCAATAAATAATGCATTTTTATAGGAAACCCTGCAGGTTATATTTATTACCAATCTAATCTGAGTTTTTTCTTGTTTTGAACAAAGCAGTTGGACTATCGACACAAAGTATTATACAGCTGATGTTTGTGTTTGGATGGCACATCTTTGTGGAAAAACTTCTGAGCATGCTCATTCACTATCTAAACATTGCGATGCACTGGTGATGGTATTTGATCTGAGCAATGTGAGAATTGTATCTCTATCAAAATTTCACTTCATACAAAGAAATATTTTTTGATTATCCAGAATTTGAGAATGATTACATTTTTTTGTTTAATGTTATAACTGTACTAAATATGTTGATTGGACCACTGGGAATGTTTTTCTTTGTACAGCCATCATCATTTGAGGTTCTTCAAGACTGGGTTTCTGAAGTCGACTTGCATAAGTTTGAGATTTTGTTATGCATTGGGAACAAGGCAGATCTTCTACCTAGTCACCCTGCTCATGCAGAGTACCGAAGAAAATTGCAGAAGTATGGAGAATCCTCCAGTGATCCTCACCCAGAGTTTTGGAATTATGGTATTGATCGAAGTGAAGGTTGTGGCTTGTTGAATGAGGATGAAGAGACTTCACAGGAGATACAGAGGTCTTGTCTTGAATGGTGCAATCAAAATAACATTGAATATATTGAAGCATGTGCAATCAATGATGGCTTTGATAAATGTGTGGTTTTCTCATCTGAAACCCCTCCTAATTTTGCTACTTTCAATTCCTCCTTTAGCTCTTTTTTATTCATTCATCATATTCTTTTCTATGTCACTGCACATAAACAATGCTGGTCTGCTCATGGTTGGCAACTATACTAACTACTATTTGGTAGCCGTAGGTTCTGTAAGATTCCCACTTGAGAATCAACCAAGATACCCACTGTAGTTTCAGAGTTTGTATGGTTTTCCAGTCAAGATTTTCGTCAAACACTTTGCTGGCACAGCACTGTAGGTGAAGGTTTCATTCATTTAACTCATAAAATTAGATAATAATATACCATGAAAGTGCTCTTCAATAATTTGGGCTGATTTGTAAACTCAGAGAAATAGGCAACACTGATACAAATGTACTTAACAATAGACTTTGGACATAAACATCTATATGATAAATTGTCAATTAATACACAGTGAGTGAACAAGAAATTAAGAGAACCTGGTGAAATCAGTAGCCATATAAATCTGTTTGAGAATTCCAATCAGCTCCAGCAAGCTTCCTCCAGCAGATTGACAAACATTCAAGTTTGATATATAAATATACGCCCAGAAATGTACAGCAGATTGTTCCAGGTAATAAACCAAAGCCACACGTCCTTTATAACTTCATGAACAATGGTACAGGCTGTCCCTTCTATTCAGCTTTATGCACAAGAAATAATTACAAGGAAACTCGTCTCTCCTCAAATCTGTTACAACCCCAACTCGCCCTCAAGTGCTGATATGTCTTGACAGCAGATTAAGTGTAGAAAGAGTGATATATCAGCTCCAACGCACAGCCAGAGAGGGTGCGACCAGTTTAGGAATGTTGACAAACTCCAGCAAGGGAATACGTCCCCACTTGACCACCAAATACTATCAAACTCAGCCGCTTTTAAAATATGCTCAGCCAACTGTGTATAGAAGAGTCAGCAGCCCCAGTGAAAAGAAAATTCGGCCCTTTGCAACTAGAAATCGACCCAGAAATCAGAGAGGGGTTTGGCCTCTGAAGATGAAAGGAATATGATCCTCTTTGACTGTGACTTTGTCCTCAGTACTCTCAGAATGCTCAGCCTCTTTGCTTGAGAGAACTCGGCCCCATAATAGCTGAACTTCGTCCCATCGAAGCATAGCAGAGCATGGGCCTCTTTATTGGCAACTTCCTTCTCTGACTAGGCTTGAATCTCCACCTGTGAGAAGATATATAGAAAACACTATATCAATACTTAAAATCAATTGATAAGACCTCTTTACCTCAAAATTTTCTGAAAAACTTTTGCTCCATGATAGCGCAATGGTGAAATATAAGTGATTTCACTTTTGGAACCAACTAGGGTGTCTAGCTTCAACACCGAAGTTAGCTATGACGGCTAGGGTTTTTCAAACTTTAAACTTCTCTCCCAAAATTTCTTCAAGGACTCTTTTTTTCAAAAATGCAAGTGAAAGAATGTGGAGAAACTCCTCACTTTTCTCTTTTTATAATTGAGTGACCACTTTTGCCACCATTTTACCCTTTTAATATTTTATTAAGTCACTTTAGGAGACGTTCACTTTATAAAATCGAAGTGACTTTTTATTAGCTTAGGATATGTGCCCTTTTCACCCTTAGGCAATTATGAAGTTTCTCCTAGGTGAATCACCCATTGTCATATGTATATCCTATCCTCTATGAACTGAAGATGGCTTCCTACTGAGGTTGCTGAAAGGAAAATTTCCCTTAGATTGTGGATCTAGCTCGGGGGTGATTGCTGTAAGTAATTCTGGCTACAGTAGGTCTATGGTTGGGTGGAAGATCGAAGTCTCACCTTCAGTTTGTCCTACATTTTTATTGTAATGACATATATTAGCTTAGAGCAGTGAAGCTAAAGATTTCCTAGTGAAATTTAGTGCATGGCTTTGAATTGTTGAAATGTGTAACTAGGTTCGGTCTTCACAATGTCTATTGTAATCATGATTTTATATATTTGATGTTAAAGAGAAAAAAAATTATTATTGTCATTATTGATCCATGGGTTTCATGCTCAAGATAAATCTATTTGTAGGTCAAACACCCATTGAGTGCTTCTAGGTTTGTCATAGAATTATGAAGTCAAAAGAGTCGTTATCATACATGTAACACCCCTTTGGGCATGTTGTATCTTGTAATGAAATTTTTTGTGAAGTCAAAAGTGTCATAAAGACTCTCCAAGACCTTGTCAAACAAGTCGGCCTCATGGACAACAATTTGACTTCCTAAGAAGCCTATATATAAGAAGGAAATCGACCTCATTTGAAGAGCAATACAAGCAAGTTCGATCTCCAGAAGAAAGAAGTTGTAAGATAGAAAAAAAGGACAAGAAGAAGAAAAGCAAGATCGAATTTTTGGACCTCTCTCCAGTGTTCCACAGGGACTCGCCCCCCCTAGGGGTCTAGTTCCCTAGCTCCCCCGCGCTCTGGGGACTTGGGGACAAGAAGGGGTCGTTTCCCCAGGCTCCCAAAAAACAGGGTACGCAGGGGGGCGTGCCAGGGGGTCGTTTCCGAAAAGGGAGTCGTGGGGGGTCGAGAGGGGACATGGGGGGTCGAGGGGCCTGATTTTATTAAATAAACTTTTGTTTATAATTAAAATTTAACATTAGTTTTAATACTTTAGGTTCGTTTTTTTATAAATTTAATTCATTATTCGCCTTGGCCCCTCACTCCATTCGCAAGACGTTCCTAGTTCCTCTGCAACAGAGAGGAATTGTTCCACATATAGCTTCATCCACTTTATCAAGAGGAACAAGCTTACCTCTAAAAGAGCGAAGAAGTTAGTTGCTGTGCACAGTGCCCTACATCTTGAGCATAGGAAGACACCTCAGTATTTGAAGGGACCAACAACACGATGGGATGTTAATCCAGAGGATGATGCACAAGTAGATATGGAGGAGAGACTTGATGAGAGAAAGATGGGGTTGGTTGGTGTGCCACTTAGCATGTTTGAGAATGCTAGTGATTCAAATTCAGATGGTGATATGGTTGATTCTGATTTATTCATGCAACAGATGGATGCAGAGACTAGCGGGGCATTACCTTGAGGCTTGAGCAAAATTATGCTCGTTTATCTTTTGATATGTTGATGTTCTTATGTTATTCTGACTCTTTAAATTTTTGACTCTTGATGTATGAGACTTAGACTTTTATAATTTTATGTCAATATTCACTGTTCAGTATTCAATGTTCATAGTAGGAAGTGGAACATCAATATGGTTTAAACTTTAATCATAATGTATGATGTATGATTATAAATTAGAATTTTAAATTTATATGATATTAGATATTGATATTCATATCAATGATCATGCTTTGCAACTTTTCAATCCAAACCCAATTTTCATAGTGGACTCAATTTATAATTTATATTTTATATTTATAAGTTTTTAAGACCTTGAAGTCCCCCCACGTTTCTTAAAAATTGGTGGGGAGCTTTTGCATAGGCCGCTCCTACGTATCCTCGCTCCCTCGCCCCCTCGTCCCAGAACCTTGGTGGAACATTGCCTCTCTCTTGTGTTGTGGTTTTTGAAGTTGCTGGAGAAGTCGAAATTGCAAAAGTTGTTGGGCAATTTGAAGTTGCAGAAAAAGTTGCTAGGGAAGTCGAAATTTCAGAAGTTGCTGGAAGTAACTAGGTCGAAGTTGCTAGAAGCTGCTAGGTTGAAGTTATGCAGCGACCAGATAGCTCGATGTGCCATTATCTCTGCGACCTGAACCAACCATGTGGTCCCAACTGTTATGATCGTATGTTTGGAGGTGGGCCTCCCGACCATGAAGGTATGGCTTTTCATTGGTAGTTGTGTACTTTTTCTTACTTATCATGGACACTTTTGGGCATGGATTGGTGGGGGGATTCGGCAAAAAGAGTGGGCTAGGTTTGTACTCTTGTCTCCTCCGCTCAATTTAGTGGTTACCCTTGTATCCTAGTCCTGTGGGATTTCCCTTACTGGCCATTAGCTTTAGGGTTGGAACTACATGGGAAATCTTAATTTTGATTGCGTGGTCCCGCTTCCCGACACCATATACATCACTCCCATCCGCTTATTCCAAGTTCCAACCCCATTCATCTCCCATCTGGGTCCACATGTGTCCATTGGGTCCACATAGGGTTAGCCTCCCCCTCCCCTTGTCCATACCTTCAGTAGGGCCTGGAATGATGCCCCGGAAGTTGATGCAAGTAAAAAGAAAAGAAAACGCATAATCTGGCCACTCAACAGGAAACGTACCACAAAATGCAAAAGATGGCAGGGACATCCTACATGTCAGGGTCTCATCCCCCTGGAGCCTCGAACAATTATGAAGAAAAATCAATCAAAGGCAATAGGCATATGAAGAAGGGTGGAAAAACAAAGGTCGGGGTAACTCATGTACCATGATTTGCTCCTTCCTACACTCATATATCCAAGTGTGGGCTTCCCTCATCATAGCTACCCTTGTACCATGACATGTGGCTTGGAGTATTCCCTTGATTCCCACTCTGTTCCATCACTATGTCACTCGCCACCTACCACCTCACAGTTGTACCATGGACATGCCACCCCATTTAAAGGTTGAAATCACCTAATAGGGTCCTTGGTTTACTCCCTTATTTAACTTGGAGACACTTGTACATGCCAAAGCCCACTATAGAAGGGTATGCCACCATGAAGTGCTCCATTGGTTCCATGATTTGTATGCTCTTTTACTTGATTATTCTAATGATTTGTTGTATTGGAGGGTAAGGGGATGCATTGCATCTTATGCAGGATTGCATGTGGGTCTCCATTTGCGGTTTGGTCTCCCTATACGGGGTTCAAGCCCCTGAGAGGGTGAGTGTTGAGAGCCATGGGCCTCCACTGTCACAGGGAGTACTTTATGGATTCCGAACACCACTCACTGATTGCTCGTGTTCCACCTTTCTGGATGAGGATGATGCACCTGGTTCACCATGCCCAACCGACTTCACACTTGTACAACACACTTGGCAAAGGTTTAAGGGTCCAGATGAGGATGTGTCTCACTTCAAGAGACAAAGGTAGGGTTTATGCCATCATCCTAGCCTTTACAGATGGTTTACAGGCATCATTGATCCACTTGGAGACCCATGAGGATGTTCTTGTGCCCTCACACCCACTTGGGAGCACCACATGTGACTTGGGAAATAAGGGGCCAACCCATGTCCACTATGATTTGAGTCCGTTGGACTTCATTAGGCCTTCTCAATGGCCCAACAACTCATTATATTGATTATTCCGCTCTCTTGAGAGGCTTATTTTTATATTATTCAGCTATCTTAGTGGGCTTGTCACCAAAGGATGTTATTATTGCACATTATGTTATTATTTGGGGATTAATTAGGCCTAATTAGGCAAATCAAACTCTTTAGAGATCATATAAATTGATGAGAGGTGATTCATTTCTCTCATCATCACTAGCTTGGGCTTAGTAGCTACTTGGAGAATTTCACATTCCCTTTTGGAGGACGAGTTTGGTTTCATGGATGAATTTTGATGTTTGGATACTATTCTCTTGGTCTTTGAACTTCATTCTTGTCATGATTTGATGATTGGATATACTCATCGTACATGTAAGTGATTTCTTCTCATGTTTATTCTTGTATTTATCATATCCCATGAATGTTGCTGGAATTTTCGCTATCTAGGTCTGAAATTTTCTGCTACTCTATGCGAAATGGTGGAAATTTTGATCTATTGAAGCATTGCATACATTGCATGTGTAATGTATGAGTGGGTGAATGTTCTTATAGGTTATGTTTATTGAATATACCTTGACAAGTCATCAAACATTGCACATCGAAGTATAAAGTCCTTGGGTAGTTGCTCTTATGCTCTAATTGCCAAGCGAAGTTGCCTAGAGGCCTCCTTGATTGGTTTAATTCTCTCCAAATCATAAATTCACCTTGACTCCATTTCTCCCAAAGGCAAGGCACTGATCCAACTACTGGTGGTCACCTAAACGATTATTTTTCACACCTCTTTTTAGGCTTAGCCCTAATAGGTCTCCTAGGGCATCAATCAAATTCCATTCTAGTCATAGAATCACCTCGATTTTTGTTCCACTATTACGTTGAGGTTTTTTCTAGAGGTCCTTCAAATTTGAAGCAAATCCGATGATGGAATCCTGAGATATAGCAAGCCCTAGCCACAAGACCAATTCTTTCCCTAGATTGACTTGGGTTAGTGCCCTCATTAGGATCATTGCATGCAAATCTCAAAAGAAAATTAATCCTTTGATTCTATTCCCTACCCTAATTAGGTCAAACCCCTCATTGGTTGCTCAATTCCATATCCTTGACCTAGTTTTGTGTCCACTTGGCTCTCTGTGGTCCCTCAATTTTGGAACTCCAATCCCACAAGGATTACTCCAACTCCACTTGGCGCCGTTGCTGGGGAGGAAGCAGGTCTACCTCCTTGATGAATCATTGAGGAACTGATTCTCTAACGACAATATAGACATTCCTCTGGCGACTCCACAACACCCTTCTTAGAATGGAAAACCCTGAAATCTTCACATACCATCGAAGAAAGGATGAAAAACCTCCTACTCCATTCTTTTACAGGATGCTCAATAAAAGGAAGCATAAGCATGAGTTTTTCGTTCCTTTGAACCTTTCCAACATGCTTGGGGCCCTTTTTAATCCTCCCCCAGAAGACCCATAGAGGCCAAAGTTCACCGGGAAGGAGGATCCCCAAGAGCATCTTTTAAACTTCAAATATCGAACATATGACTCATCCTATAATGAATACACCCGCATGATCTCCTTTGCCATGACTTTAGAAGGGGATGCTCGAGTATGGTATCTATCATTACTCGCATCCTCCATTTCTTCATGGGGTGATTTTGTTGGTGCATTTAAAGGGAAATAGTTTCGTGAGGGAGATGTAGTCGAATTGTACAAAGGCCTCCTATCTAGCAAAAGTGGTGATAATGAATCCATTGCTGAATTCAACCAAAGATTCAACATGATAATCCATTCTATTCCCCAAAAGTTGAGCCCCCCAAAGGAGGTAACCCTAGCTGCATGCTTCAATGCTTTCACCGGGAAATTGCCTTTTGATGTTCGAAATAGGAAGCCTACTGATCTTCTCCAAGCTCAAGACATAACCTTTGATCTTTATCATGACATGAAGCAAACCTCTATCAATGTAGTGCAAATTGATGATCTTGGCATTCCCACAAATGGTGAAGATCCATCTCTTCATGAAGACAAACCCTTGCCTGAGATCAACAAGAAAAGAAGAAAAGGTTACAAAGGGAAACCTCCAGACCTAGCTACCTTGAGCCTTCCCCTCAGGTTGGCCGTGAATATGCATGACCCTTTTTATATTTCCCTTGGAATCAATGGTCACACCTTGAGGAATTGTATTTTGAATTCTGGAAGCCCAATCCACATCATGTCCGAGTATAATGAATAAATTTGGACTCAAGCTTTCTAGAGAGTGAACCAATAAATTGGTCTTGAACTATGTTGCTAGGAAACGTGGGTTTGGGGACGGGTACGGGTACGGGCATGGGGACAAGTACGCCATTTTTTGAAACAGGGTGCGTGGGTTTGTTAGGTGTATATTATAATTTATATAAATAATATATAAATATTATATTTTATAAATTATAATATATGTGAATTTGTATATTTTTCAACTTTAAACAAGAAAACTAAAATATTTATGATTTGAACTTTAAATATTTAAACATGCACATCATTGAGCATTCAACATTCACAATGAAATTTCAAAATTTCTAGTTTGATATCAAGTGCAAATTGGAGTTTACATATTAATAAGAATCATGATATATGTCCATTGTCATACTACATTGAAAATTTGCCTTAAGGCATCTCCAAACAAGAACTAGGAAATTTTAACATACTAAAATAAAAATAGCTAATAGTGAAAAATGGCTTCCTCAAGCCATGTCATAAACATCCATGTCATCGGCATCACTCGGATCTTCAGTTAGCATGCTCTTCAGGTAGGAATCACTCTCAACTTGAGGCTCTTGCTCATTGATAGCAACTGGAGGTAGCTCAATAAGGCCATCTGGTTGTATCTCCTCATCCATACACATATCATCATCTGCATATTGGTCCCATCTCTTGAGAGGACCCTCCTTGTACCCAGGGTCTTTTGAGATATGAGACGAAGGTGCTATGAATGTACACTAAGTTTTCTGCCTTCTTTAAGCCCAATATATTTCTCTTTATTTTAATGGATAAAGGCATAAATACTCCAATTCCTCTCGCAAGATAAAGAACTAGCTACCAGGAATATTAGGGGAAGCCCATTAAATTAATTAAAAAATTAAAAATAAAAACTAAAATGAACCCCAAACACCTGATTTTGGGGTTCCAAGTACCCATCATCTGGGTTCTTCGTATCCGTCAAGACAAAAGAACCCAATTTTTTTAAATGGAGAACTCAGTTCTTATGGGTTCTTCTCAGAAGAACCCGTACTCGAATCCGGTACTTGGGGACAAGAACCCGGGACGGGTTCGCGAACCCGTGCAACATAGGTCTTGAATTATGACAAATTCAAGGTACATGGATTAGTGGAGGGGGAATTTTTTATTTTTTTCATGCATATCACCATAAACATAGTCATAGTAGAGATATATCCTACGTGGGGGATGATTGTGTCCAAGCAACTAGTAGAGGATCTAAAGATGTCTATTAACCATGATAAGTCTAGTGTATACCTCCCTATGAGTGAAGATTCTTACGCATCCATTCCAAGACATGAATTTTTTGCCCCCATGATTGCTTCTTGACAAAACCCCGATGAAGACCTAAAGGAGGAAAGCATTGAGCTCAGGGAATGGAGGATTATCAAGAATGAGCATGTTAGAACTAAGTTACTAACCCCCCACAAGCAATTTGGGTGATGCGTTTTGATGGGGATTGTTATAAGGCGGGGGCCGGGGCTGGTATTGTCATTTTCTCCCCATCTGAGGAATATTTGATTTTTGCCTTCAGACTCCAATTTGCATGTACCAACAATGTGGTCAAATATGAAGCCCTATTATTAGGCCTTGAAGCTGCCTAGGTAAAGAAGATTCAACACCTACTAATCATAGGTGATTCTGACTTGATTGTTTCGCAAATAAGAGGGACTTTCCACACCAAGCATCAAAGACTCATACCATATAGGGAAAGGATCATTCACTTGATAAAGGGTTTCAAAGAGGTTTCGTTCCGGGTTGTTGATTGATCCCTCAACTATTTGGCCGATACCCTAGCTGTGGTAGCATCTACCTCTTCCATAATTGACAATTATACATTATAGTTAGGAAGATGTGTGGTCAACAACATTTGCAGACCTTCAATTCCTGACTATAAAGACCATTGGCCTGTATTTGAAGATGACAAATACATAAGTAACTTCCTTTAAAATCATGAAGAACCCCTCAAGAGAATGGAAGACCTAATCAATGAGCAACACTTTGATAGGGATGATCATAGCATAACCAAGCCTGATAGTCACGATTCACCAAACACCATAGTTTTAAAAATTGGCCGGTTCATTAGGCAACTGGGTCGAATCAGGAAAAAAACTCGGTTTAAGGGTTGACTTCGCCAAAAAATCACAAAAGCCAGACCAAACCGACCGGTTTATGACGGAACCGACCGCTGTATGGTCAAACCAGCCGTTTCCATCATAAACTGACCGGTTTATTTCCAGGCTAGCTACAGACCCCACATAATGCAGTTTTGTGAGGTTTGAGGTTGTTTTGAGGGAAATTTGGGGTTGTTTTCCTCCAAAAACAACCCCTCCAAGAAAAGCATGCGTACCCTCTTATTTGCTTGACACATCTCAACCCTAGCAATGTTGGCAATTAATAGTAATGTTAAATTCTTAAAGTAAAAGTGACATTTACTTTATTTTTATTTTTCACCCTTTTACTTAAATTTTAAAAAATACCATGAAATGACTCAGGATGTGCGAGAGTGGTTTCGACCTCATTGGATTTCATATGGAGAAACTAGAATTTTAAATTTCACTCAAAATTCAGCAAACTTAATGGTTTTCATGATTTCATGGTTTGAGTGTTTGCAATGTTTCCATTTGTTTCTATCATGCGTGAGGGTATGAGATTGGACTTTGATCAAGAGCATGAAGCCCTTTAAGAACCTTGATGTCGGTGGCATTAATTGTTGAACTTTGTAGATGTTGGTGGTATTGATTGTTGAACTCCTATACCATGGACTTAACAAGAATGTACCCTTCGCTCAAAGGAAAACCACTGGTTAGGCATACTAATCTTTTTCTACCACATTATAAGGTCGAGGAGATGAACCCTTCACTCAAACCAAAATCATTGGTTAAGCATGTTAAACTTTTTCAATTTCTATCATGTTATAAGGTTGAGCAATCCAAGTTTGAAGACTTTGAGCTAGATGATGCTTATGTATCTCTTGTTGATGATCTCATTTCTAGTAGCGCTGAATCAATGATGAGTTTCATGAGTGACCATGTTGTTCAGTGATTTGTAGTTTTGATGTCTATTTTTGCTACTACTACTACTACTAAAGTTGTTGAGGAGTTTTAGGAGTCCTCAAACTTTGAGCCATATTATTGATGTAGCTCATGTTGATGATCCCTTGTCTAGTAGTGGCGATGAGTTTGATCATGATGAGAAGTGATCAAGTTGTTGATCACTGATATGTAGACTTGTAGTAGGTTAGTGGCCCCATAACTTAGAGCATTGTTTTCGGACTCTAGAGGCCATTTAGAGCCTCATTGATTATGTATTTTGTTGTTGATATGTATTGCACTTAGTGCCATTTTTTTATAATCACCTTTACATGGTATATAGATGAGAAAACCTTGCATATTTTGTCTCTAATGGTTTGGAATCATGGTTTTAAATCTTAAAAATAGTTTGTTTATTAAAAACTAATTATTTCATGTATTTTTTAAAGACCGGTTCATTGAGATCTGACCAGTGCCGGTTTGACCGGTTCTGGTTTGAAACCCGGTTTATTAGGTGGACCGGTCCAGTCACCAGTTCCAGTTTTTAAAACTATGCCTGACACAATTGACCTCAACCTTGGATCTGAAACTACTCAAATAATTAAGATTGGGAAGGGCCTATCTAGAGAAGAAAGGGATGGACTCAAAAAATTGTTAAGGGAATTCAAGGATGTGTTTGCTTGGTCCTACAGTGATCTTAAAGCCTATAGCCTTGAGATTATACAACACACCATCCCTTTGAAGGAAGAGCAAAACCTGTAAGGCAAAAGTTAAGGCGAATGAATCCCAAGCTTGCCCCCTTGGTTAAGGAAGAACTCCAGAAAATGGTTGATACTGGAATTATTGCTCCCATACGACATTCATCTTGGATTTCCAACCCTGTGATCACCCGCAAAAAGACTGACAACATTAGGATGTGCATTGATTTTAGGGATCTTAACCAAGTGTGCCTAAAGGATAATTACCCGTTACCCAACATGGAGAATCTATTACAAAGAATAACCGGGTCACAAATGATGTCATTTTTGGATGGGTTTTCTGGATACAATCAAGTCATTGTGAAAGAGGAAGATCGTTTGAAAACTGCCTTCACCACACCATGGGGAACTTACATGTATCTCAGGATGCCCTTTGGTTTACTCAATGTTGGGTCCACTTTTCAAAGGGCCATGGATTTCGCTTTTAAGGACCTCATTGGGAAGATCATGGAAATATACCAAGATGATTTAATCATTGCTTCCAAAGAAAGAAAAGACCATTGCAAACACTTGAGGAAAGTATTTGAGAAGTGTAGACAATACAACATATCACTCAATCCCAAAAAAATTGTCGTTGGTGTCGACAAAGGTAAATTGATTAGGAACATGGTACCTAAAGATGGGATCAACATTGACCCTAAAAGGATCTAGGTAATCAAAGATATTCCTCCCCCAATGACCAAGGTGCCCTAAGGCCATTCTTCGGCAAAATCAATTTCATAAGAAGATTCATACCCAATTTTGTTGAGATCGTAAAGCCCATAAACAACCTCTTAAAGAAAGATACCCCTTACATATGGGATCATACAAAGAATAGCGCTTTTGAAGAAATCAAACCAAGAATCACTTCTGTTCTTGTCCTTGCATAGGCAACACCTTAAAAAGTACTACCCTGAGGGCACTTGACATTGTATTATGTGTGTTACGGTAGGATGCATTGCATGTTGATTTTCTCATTAGAGCTAACATCATATGATATTTTTATGATAGATTAAGTGCATTTAGATTAAAATTGCATGGAAATAATTTGACTTTTTTGGTTGATTTTATGCCCTAATACTAAGCATGGGTGATCATAAGACACCACAAAAACATGCTGCAGGTAACAGGTCTGCGGTACCAAGAGATTGCTAGTGTTCTCATGACCTCCCGTTTGAGTTCCTTTGTGTGCCCCTTCGAGATCTCATGTCATAATTGAAGCCAGATGTACCCATCACTTGTGAGTAGTATGCATAGGAGAAATTTTTTCTCCTAGATGGTCCTCAGCCGAAGGACAACAACCCCTTGCAGCCATCAGATAGCTTGATGTGCCATTATCTCCACCACTTGAGCCAACCATGTGGTCCCTCGCCCATCTGTTATGATCGTATGTTTGAAGGTGGGCATCCCGACCCCAAAGGTATGGCTTTTCATTGGTATAGTTGAGTAATTTTCCTTAATTATCATGGACACTTTTGGGCATGGATTGATGGGGGGATTCGGCGGAAGAGTGGGATAGGTTTGTACTCTTGTCTCTTCCGCTCGATTTGGTGGCTACCCTGTATCCTAGTCCTGTGGGATCTCCCTTTACCAGCCATTAGCTTTAGTGTTGGCACTACATGGGAAATCCTAGTTTTGATTGCGTGGTTTCGCTTCCTGACACCATGGGTCGGGCCTAGAATGATGCCTCGGAAGTTGATGCAACTAAAAAGAAAAGAAAAAGCATAATTTGGCCACTCAACAGTTAGAAATTTTATCTGTATGCTTCTGGTTTATTTCTCCTACTTGTTAATTATAAACAAGTTATTTAAACATATAAACATCGAAATAAACACAATACAGTCTCAACCATCTACAAATCAATAACTGAAAGAAATAGCAAACACACAAGTGACACCATTATTTTTGGACAACTCGTCCTCGGAAAAACCCAACTTGGGAAAACCGGTGTAGCAGTTATGAGGGTTATTTATTATGCAGTAACCTTTGAGTACAACTGGGTGCCAAACTAGCTCACCCGACAGAGAAAAATAACCGGCAGTAATACCTCTCTATTCGAAAGTAGATATTCAGAAAATCTGCCCCACGAAACCGTCTCCAACACAACTGAAGCATTGCGTCAGCCCTCCCAGCCTATGCATTAGCCTCAAAACCCTCTACGTCAGCCCTCTGAGGCACTGCCCAACCTCTACAGCCTTCTGTGTCACTCCTGCTGCCCTTTGCGTGGATGACACAGGCCCTCTGGCCTCTGCGCTGTCTTAGTTGGCCTCTGCGTGGCCTGCTTTGGCTTCTGCGTCTGCCTCTCTGTCTCTGTGTTGGTGTCTTGACACTATCTCTGCCTTTGCGTTAGTATCTCGACACTATCTCTGCCTCTCTGCCTTTGTGTTGGTCTCTCGACACTGTCTCTGCCTCTCTGTCTCTGCGTTGGTCTCTCGACACTATCTCTGCCTCTCTGTCTAGTACTCACTGCCCCTCGCTGCAAACTGATCACTGATTCGACTTTTCTTAGCAAACCCCGCTCTAGAAAATTGAATGACTGACCACTCTGATGTATCTTCTAACTGACCTTCAAGCCTCCTCTTATCCTTTTCCTGTTGGTCCTTCAACGGCCGAGATTACATCTCTAATCAACGATTAAGATATTGTTATATCCAACACATCAAGCTCTCATCCTCTAGAACCCAGAGCAATTATGAAGAAAAATCAATCAAAGATAAAAGACATATGAAGAAGGTTGGAAAAACAAAGGCCGGGGTAGCTCATGTACCACAGTTTGCTCCCTCCTAAGCTCACATACCCAGGTGTGGGCTTCCCTCATCATAGCTACCCTTGTACCATGACATGTCACCTGGAGCATTCCCTTGATTCCCAATTCGTTCTATCACTATGTCATTTGCCACGTACCCCCTGATGGATGTACCATGGACATGTCACCCATTTTAAAGGTTGAAATCACCTAATAGGGTCCTTGGTTAACCCCCTTATTAAGCTTGGAGACACTTGTACATGCTAAAGCCCACTAGGAAGGGCATGCCACCATGAAGTGCCCCATCGATTCCATGATTTGTAAGCTCTGTTACTTGATTATTCTAATGTTTTGCTGTATCGGAGGGCAAGGGGACACATTGGATCTTATGTAGGATTGCAGGTGGGTCTCGTTTGGGGTTTGGCCCCCCCATACGGGGTCCAAGCCTCCCAGAGGAGCACATTGGCACTTGCAGGGTGAGCGTCTAGAGCGATGGGCCTCCACCATAACAGAGAGTACTTCATGGATTCCTAGCACCTGGTTCACCATGCCCAACTGACTTCACACTTGTACTACACACTTGGTAGAGGTTCTAGGCTTCGGACGAGGATGTGTCTCACTGCAGGTGACAAAGGGAGGGCTTATGTAATCTTCCTAGCCTTTACAGATGGTTTACAGGCATCATTGATTCACTTGGAGATCCATGAGGATGTCCTTGTGCCCCCACACCCACTTGGGAGCATCACATGCGACTTACTTGGGAAACAAGGGGCCAACCCCTTGTCCACTATGATTGGAGTCCATTCTCTGACCACCACACACTTTGGACTTTATTAGGCCTTCTTAATGGTCTACGACTCATTATATTGATTATTCTTCCCTCTTGAGAGGCTTATTTTTATGTTATTGAGCTATCTTGATGGGCTTGTCACCAAGGGATGTTATTATTGCACATTATTTTATTATTTTTTCTTAATTAGGCCTAATTAGACAAATCGAACTCTTTAGAAATCATATAAATTGATGAGAGGTGATTCATTTCTCTCATCATCACTTGTTTGGGTTTAGTAGCTACTTGGAGAATTTCGCATTCCCTTTTGGAGGACGAGTTTGGTTTCATGGATGAATTTTGATGTTTGGATACTATTCTATTGGTTTTGGAGCTTCATTCTTGTCATGATTTGATGATTGGATATACTCATTGTACATGTAAGTGATATCTTTTCATGTTTATTCTTGTATTTATCATATCACATGAATTTTGCTGGGATTTTCACTATCTAAGTTTGAAATTTACTATTACTCTATGCGAAATGGTGGAATTTATTTATTTATTTATTTTTTGTTTCTATCTATTGAAGCGTTGCGTACATTGCATGTTTCATGTATGAATGTTCCTTGAGGTTATCTTTATTGAATATAACTTGACAAATCATCAAACATTGCATATCGAAGTTTAAAGTCCTCGTGTAGCTGCTCTCATGCCCTTAATCGCCATGTGAAGTTGCCTAGAGGCCTCGTTGATTGGGTTAATTCTCTCTAAATCATAAATTCACCTTGACTCCATCTCTCCCAAAGGCAAGGCACTGATCCAACTACTGGTGGTCACTTAAACGATTATTTTTCACACCTTCTCCTTCTCTTTTTAGGCCTAGCCCTAATAGGTCTCCTAGGGCATCAATCGAATTCCATTCTAGCCATTGAATCACCTCGATTTTTGGTCCACTACTGCGCTGGGGTTTTGTCTAGATGTCCTCCAAGTTTGAAGCAAATCCGACAGTGGAATCCCAAGATATAGCAAGCCCTAGCAACAAGATCAATTCTTCCCCTAGATTGACTTGGGTTCGTGTCCTTATTAGGGCCATTGCATTCAAATCTCAAAAGAAAATTAATCCTTTGATCCTATTCCCTACCCTAATTAGGTCAAACCCGTCATTGGTAGTTCAACTCCATATCCTTGACCTAGTTTCAGGTCCACGGCTCTCTGTGGTCTCGCAATTTTGCAACTCCAATCCCACAAGGATTACATAGAAGCTTTTTATCCATAAGGATCCTTAGGTCTAAGAAGCCCCTTGTTAAGGCATGTCCTCCAAACCTAGACTCAAGAATCCTTTTAGCACTTCCTAAAGAGCCGACCACCTTGCTTTTGAAGCAAGGAAGCTATCGAATTGAGCCTCTCTTGTGAATAGGCCTTGGGAATCACTCTCTATGGATTTATAGATCCATCCTTCCTAGTGATAGCCCTATACCGGGTTGCCTCCCATTGGTGAAAGTCCGTAAAGTGCAGGGAGCCTTATCTGAGGTGATAGTGGGCTATCGCTCCATTGTTGCCCCTTGACCTATTAGTTGCTCTATAGGATCCCCTCCTAGGACCCCTGCTAGTTTGAGCGGTAACAAGACCCTACCTCCACTCAAAGAAAGGACTACACATTTGAAGCATCTTGAAATGTCCATATTCTACATTTCTACATCCAAAAGAAGCAAGAAGAAACATTGCCATCATCATAAAAGAAATCAAGGTGTTCTCCCTCACATTGAAGCAAAGTTCACATCTCAAACATCCTTGAATAAGATCATCAAGGAAGCAACAACATCAAGAAGGCATCAAGTTGAAGATAACATTATCTAGGAGCTTCTTCACTTGACAAGTAAGTATCTTTATATTCATGTCTGAATCTATTATTGAAATGACTTCATTTTGAAAGGAGAGCAACAGATAGGTTGGGTCATCAAACTACCTTGCATGGAAAAAGAGGCTAGATTTTGTGCTCATAGAAAATGAAGTCATTGAATGTGTTATGGGTTTAATCTTCAAACCATCTCAAGAACAAACTCAAGCACTATTCAAGTATATGAAAGGGGAAATAAGGGCCCAAAGAATCCTCATAGAATCAATCAAGGATTCACTCATCCGCTGTGTAGCAAGATTCACTCATCCGCTGTGTAGCAAAGATGGAGACATCAAAGGAAATCTATGAAAAGTTGGTAGAATTGTTTTCCATAAGCATTGTAGGACATGCTATATCATTGAGAACTGAATTGTACAAAATGAAGGTATCTAAGGATGAAGGGATAGCCTCATACCTTATGAAGGTATCACAAATAAGAGATCAACTACAAGAAGTAGGAGAAATAATGTCTGATAAAGAAATGACCACCGTTGTGATCAATGCACTACTCGGTGTGTTGTTGCTCCCAGAGGCAATCTCAGATTGCTTACAAGACCAGTGCCTGGGCACATCTAGATTTTGTGTGTCTCGTATGATTCTCAGGAAAATGGAGACATCACACACACACACACACACATTAAACGAAATGGGTTGGTTCATTCATCTAAAGGAGTAAGCCATGAGTTTCTGGTACTTCTTCACATATATAGCTCACAGAAATATGTGCATAAAATAGTGGAGGCCGAGTAGTTCAAGGACCTACAGTTTAATAAGCTTTGACAGAGCAATGAGAGAGGATAAGGAGAAGGAGTAACTCATCACATAGAGCTTAAAGCATCAAGAATTCTACACTTAACACATAGAGCTTGAAGCATCAAGAATTTCTACACTTATTTGAGTTATAGGTAGATATAATGGACAAAAGAGAGACTGGGTGCTATGATTCATGGAGCGCAATTTTAAAGATATAATCTCAATAATCCATACAGGCACATGCATTAACAAGTCAATACAAATGAATTTGTGAGGAAGTTTGAAATATTTCTAGCAGCTATGATTACATGAATTCAGAGAAGAAACATGAACATAATGGATTTTAACAGAGGGAGAACATACTGTAGTACTCGAAGGGGGAATCACCACCATTTTCTTTATATTTCGAAAGATGCATATCATACAGTGATACAGTCTGAAAATAACATGTAGCTTTTTCTTTAGGATTTCTGAACCTTTGTGAAATGTTGCTTCCCCTTATTTATCTGGAGAGGGGAACATTGAACAGTGATTACAACAAAATATCTCAGCCGAGCCTCAGCTGTCGGATTGACTAGCTATCTCGGCCCAGAATGGCTCTGTGGCCCAAAAATGACTACAAACGTTAATCGCTTCCATAAATGGCGAGACATCAGAGGAAAACAAAACAGGTCAATCGATCTGATGAACACGCCAATAAAATATCTCCATGCCCATACCTGTGATCGCCTTTGCTTCAGGCTGTTGCTTGCCCACGGTCTAGTTACCTGTGTCACTCAGCCGGTTCCCATCGCTTCTACCTTTACTCTTCGGAACGTTCGTTCTTCAAAACTGGGAGCAGTCATCTATCAGTTTAATGCCACAATACAAAAGCAGAGGTCGCCTAGGCGGTACTTCGTCTTCCCTGCATGGAGCACCATGCTGGATCATCAAGTCCTCCTGACCTTCCATGTCTTCATTTACTCTGTATCCGTCGATCTTGGTTTTGTGTCACAAGGGGCCTTTCTGGGTCAGTCCATGCCAAGATTGAATGCTCCATCTCCTTTCTTAAATGCCACAGTTGTCGACCCACCACGCCTTTAATGTTCTGCACTACTTGGTTGCGGAGTTATCACATCGGGGTTTTCCATTAAATAGTCTTTACAGGACGAGGCATTTCGATCCACTTTAGCCCCTTTTGCTTCATGTGACCGAGGGCTATGACCAGGTGCTTAGTCCTCGGGTGCTAGGGCCTTTGGACTCCCCTCTGGGGGTCTTTTTCCTTTGTTGCATAGAATCCCACATATCAGTGGTTTATAATGCTCAACTTTGGTATCTCCCCTTGACACTTGCGATTGTCGATCTGCAGGATTGGGCCCAACCGAGATATTGCAATCGGAGTATAGGAGAGGGCCTTCTTGCCATATTTCATAGAGCCTGTCGATTGTCTGGAAGCGAAACTTCAAGAAAGCAGGATGCATAAAATATCGCATCCCAAGCCAGGACATCGCATATCGCAATCGCAAGTCGAAAGGGACTTCGGCGGAGGAGGGCTTTCATTTGTGTGATTGCCGATCTATGGGATTGGCCCCTTTAATGCTTAGCCCTTGGTTCTTCGGCCATCCATGTAATCGTGAGTCAACCCACTTATCGGAGCCCCTTTATCGCATGATCACAATCAGAGGTTTCACTACGGAATGATGCCTTGTCTCGCCAATTGCCGATTTGCGATTGGTGATGTCATCACTGCCATGTGTCACTTTGTGAGTGGTGACATGTGTCACCCGGAAATGCCCCCATAGGACCTTGAAAAATTCCATATCAGCATGCCACGTGTCCTCCGTACCGCCACATCACCTCCATATTGCCATGCCATGATGACATCAACTGCCATGTGGATTCATAGGGACCAATGGTATTTCGCCACGTGGCCCCCTGGAGGAGAGAGAAAAGGGCCCTCCTGCCCTTGGTTTTTCACTTCAGTCCTTTGTTAAATGGTTTTCGACCCCTCCTGGGGCTTTAACACTATAGGCTCAAATTTTGGGTATTTAGCACTATTGGCATATTCCTCCCGCAATCCCTTTAAGGGTGATCCGTTGCAAACGCCGATTGTTGATTGCGATATGTGTGGGCTCTGTCGATTGCCGATTTGACTATCCTTTTCACTGTACGTTGACCCTTGATCACCGATTTGTGATATCACTCCCGGACCTTCGTTATGCGGGAAGTTCGATATGCGGGACCTCCGATCGCCGATAAGCCGATATGTTGTGCCTTGGACCCACCGATAGCCAATTTGCGATATTGGTGATTGGCCGATTGCAAATTTCGCTGTCTTCCCCTACTGCTGCTTCAGAAAAGCCCTGAAATACGATTGCGAGCCTCCCATTGGTCTTTTTTCTTTTGTTTTCTGGCTTTCAAGGGCTATCTTCATTCTGCTCTAACTTTTGATCCAGATGTCCATTTTTGGACTTCCACATACTATTGGAAATCTTATTCCGAACATTATGCAATGGGGAGGGACTCATTTAGCTTTGAGAGCTTTTGAGGTTTGAAAGATGGCTTCGAACTTCACTGCTATTTGGCACTTGGGACAACTGAAAACTCATAATGTAGTGAGTGACAACACAGTGAATGGGCAACTTTGTATCAAGTATCTATGGAAAGAAAAAAGCCACTCCATTCAATGAACCTTGGTCATTATGTAAGATTGAAGAAACTAGATTGAAGGCAAAGAGCGTTGTTGGATCAAATGAACAAGTTCAAGCATATGTTGCCATGGCCAGGAGAAATTGAAAGTTTGGAAGGTTTGATCCTCGGAAAAAGAAGAAGATCGACATGTCAAAGATACAATGCTATGAGTGTAATGAAAGATGGCTTCGAACTTCACTGCTATTTGGCACTTGGGACAACTGAAAACTCATAATGTAGTGAGTGACAACACAGTGAATGGGCAACTTTGTATCAAGTATCTATGGAAAGAAAAAAGCCACTCCATTCAATGAACCTTGGTCATTATGTAAGATTGAAGAAACTAGATTGAAGGCAAAGAGCGATGTTGGATCAAATGAACAAGTTCAAGCATATGCTGCCATGGCCAGGAGAAAATGAAAGTTTGGAAAGTTTGATCCTCGGAAAAAGAAGAAGATCGATATGTCAAAGATACAATGCTATGAGTGTAATGAATATGGGCACTTTAAAAGGAATTGTCCCAAACTCAAGAAGGACAACAAGAAGATAAAGGAAAGAAATGAAGCCCATATCACTGAAGAAGTAGAAGAGCCTGAAATAAGAAGACAAAGGAGGAAGTGAAAGATCTCTACTATGACTGAGATAATCTCCTACACTTAGTTCTTTTCAAGTTTATAAAAGATAGTAGTCATGATGGAAAGCATCACAAGAATGATAGGATGCATTACAACCAAAATAGAGATGACATCATCATAGAAGCATGGAAGGATAACTGAAGTAGAAAGTTTACATGGTTGTAGCAATCATCCTGATAGAAAGGAAGTAGCTCATGGCATCTCCATTGGAAGCATATAAGGATAACTGAAGTAGCAATCTATATGGTTGGAGAAAGTCATCTAGCAAGATAGAAGATAAAGAGATCATCATACATCATCATCATTAGAAAGGAGCATTTGTAGAATGAGGATCATTAAGATCCTCCATTGGAATCTTTGTTAGAAGATTCACCTCTACTTAAGAAGAAGCAAGTGTCTCGCAGATGGTCTACATTCCACATTATGTGGGATCTATAGGTTAAAAGGATGACGGTATGATGACAAAGATGTGCAACATGTCAAGTTGGTTGAAGTACTTTCATCTTCAAGCAAGGAAAGGAAGCTACTAGAAGGAAGTCTAGATGACCACATGAAGGAAGAGGTATGTATATATTTAGTAATAGATAGATAAAGTCATGTTATCATATGGTCGCAAATAGAATGGTTGAATGCTCTATCTCATGAGCATGATCGGATAAGAAGGATCTTCTCGATTAGAATGATGCGTGAAGGCATGTAGATAATGTGCCTTGAACTCTTCTACATATTGATAAGATGAAATCAACATAATATGACCTCATATAGAATATGAGGTGGTTGGCAACTATGGTTCCTATGATGAAGGAACTATGTATAAAAGTTCCTAAGGAAGCAATATATGAAGAAAGGAAGAATAGTTCATGAAAGATGCAACCATAGTCACGTAAGATAAGATAATTAATCAACATAAGTTAACTAGAAGAATTAGCTATGACATCTCCATGGAAGAAGAATGCATGAAGACCCTGATATATATACTGTAGAAGAAGGATCTTGGTAATGAATGTCTTGGAGATGGATTCATACATGTGCAGGATGTTGATGCTGATGTCATGATGAAAGGCCATCATAAAAAGGTAACTTTCAGTTGATGTTCATTTTGATTTTTGAAAACATCTGGTTGGGTTATTACAGGGCTACCAAATTACCTACAACTAGTACTCATGAGATTGGATGGAAGATCTTGAAAGAAAAATGTCTTGGAAGTAGTAGCTGTATGAAGGATAGCTAGACGTGGACTAGAAGATCACTTTCCGATGAAGAGAAGGATGACATGATTGTTGGTTCAACACTATGTTTCGTTGAAGAAAAGTGATGGAAAAGATGACCGATGTTTCGTTGAAGGGAAGTGATGGAAAAGATGACCGATGCCCTACGAAGAAGATCTAGAAGATGATGGCTCCATGATGAAGAAGTTGAAAGTTCATGACATTGAAAGGAGGAGCCTTACTAGCAGATGAGAGTACCATGTTCTCGACCAAAGAGATGATAGCTGATGTTGGAAAAAAGTCCCTAGTTAAGAGGGAGCTTGGGCAAGTTCCTTGGTAAGAAGGAACTTGGATATATTCCTTTTGCAGGAATGAGTATATCCTTCCTAGTTGAGAGGGAGAGATAGACACATCATTCTTGTCTTCATGTTATGAAGAAAGAATGGAGGATTGGGTAAGCATATGAGATTGATTCCGATACTCTTTAAGGATGTGGTAGGGCATCCAATAGGCAAGAGTAGTCGAAGAGGAAATCCCTTGAGGATATGTTATTCCAAGACAAGAATTGTCTTAGAAGGACTTACCTTGTGAACATTTGGGTGGGGTATGTGCCTTAAGAGACAATGATGATGGTGTTTATCAGTCATTGTCTCGCCAACATTGTGCTTTGATCTTGTGGAGAGATAGAGCTATTAGTCAAGGCCTTGCTATGTGGCAATGTTGGTTGGTATGATGAGATGCAATAAGATAAGCTGAAATAATAGCTTATGAGGTGGTTTACCAATCCCACTCTTCTTATGAGAATTCTTCAGTATGAGAATGTCCAAGTCCCATGTATGGATTATGAATACCTCCCTAGTGAAGAGGAAGTGTTGAAATGTGTAACTAGGTTCGGTCTTCATAATGTCTATTGTAATCATGGTTTTAGATATTTGATATTAAAGAGAAAAGAAATTTGTTATTGTCATTCTTGATGCATGGGTTTCATGCTCAAGATAAATTTATTTGTAGGTCAAGCACCCATTGAGTGCGTCTAGGTTTTTCATAGAATTATGAAGTCAAAAGAGTCATTATCATACATGTAAGAACCCTTTGGGCATTTTGTATCTTGTAAAGTCAAAAGTGTCATAAAGACCCTCCAAGACCTTGTTGAACAAGTCGACCTACAAGAAGGATCAAGTCAGCCTCATGGACAACAATTCGACCTCCTAAGAAGCCTATATATAAGAAGGAACTCGACCTCATTTGAAGAGCAATACAAATAAGTTCGATCTCCAGAAGAAAGAAGCTATAAGATAGAAAAAAAGGACAAAACATCAAGGACAACAAGAAGAAAAGCAAGATCGAAGTTTTGAACCCCTCTCTCTCTTGTGTTAGGGTTTTTGAAGTCACTGGCAAAGTCAAAATTGCAAAAGTTGTTGGGCAAGTCAAAGTTGCAGAAAAAGTTGCTGGGGAAGTCAAAATTGCAGAAATTGCTGGGCAAGTCGAAATTGCTAGATGTAACTAGGTCGAAGTTGCTGGAAGCTGCTAGGTCGAAGTTGCTGAACGTTGCTAGGTCAAAGTTGCTGGAAGCTGTTAGGTCGAAGTTGCTGGAAGCTGCTAGGTCAAAGTTGCTCATCAAGAAGGAAAGTTGGCTTGGTCTTGGAGGGGTCTTTGACAAGGGTCTTAGGTCTTGGAATTCGTCATTTGAAGTTCTATAAGAAGAGAAGAGTTCTTGTGGGTTTTCCTCTCAAGAGGAGAGGTTTTGGCCATGGCTTGCAACCTATATTTGTGTCCTCTTGTGTTATTGATCTTCATTGTTTGGTAGTTGCTTGATGATAGCAAACACAATAATAATCATGAAAAAGAAGAAGCTAATCAAGTTAAGTAAAAATACATTACAAACAGTTATCAAAGTAAGAGAAATCACCTAATCTAGATGCCCCTAGATTTCTCAACATGAATGATGTTGCATTGCCGAGTAATGCTAGAGCATGTCTGTTTTGGTTGAATTTCTTGAATTGCCTATGGTTCTTGTTATAAATTTGTGCCATGCATTTATGAGTTAAATGCCTAAAGCTTTCTATTGTTGTTGATGGAGTGCATTCTGGGTTTAATGGCTCTACATCATAGTTTGAAATGCCCTCTTTCCTGTGTAGAAATGAGGCTAAATTCTTGAAGCTCTTTTCTAAAGGAATGGGTTATGCATGTGTTATCTCTGAGCTTGTAGAGTAACTAAATGCCTATGCATGAAAAGAAAAATAATCTCTGATAGAAAGAAATTGAATTCCTAATTTATAACAGTTTGGCCATCAGGCTTTATTTTACAAAATTGAAATCTTAGGAGGGATAGACTTGTTTCATACAACAAGCAAATACGTGTGTGTGTGTGTGGGCTGCAATAGAGGCGTGATGGGCCAAGGCTACGAAAAGATCATAAAGGATAGGGGCATATATAAATATATACGCTTGCGCACCTATATAAGCCTTGTATACGAGACTTGAGGTTGGGCTAATTGTGGCTATGGAGGCTCGAGCAAAGGCTCTATCATGCAAGCACATATAAAAACTATGTTTTTTTTGACAAGCATGTGAAAAAAAAAACAAGTCCCAGAGGAGATATGGACGTTGAAGGTCATGAGAAACCTCTGCTGTTAGATGGACCTTGGAAGTATTATCCTAGAGGTTTGAGGGGCGGCTCTGATGGAACTTCTGGGATTTTAATTTTTGGGACGACGTGGCTTGTGGGCTTGAATTATAAGCTTGAGTCTATATATATTGAAAAGGGGGAAGCCTACATGTAATTCATTTAACATTTGTAATTGGTTGAAACCTTATTGAAGTGGTGCTGGTGGGATCCATAGGGGCAATAAGCCTTTGACACATGTTGAAGAGCCTTTGAGCAAAGGTTGTGACCCATGAAGCATGACCACTATAAGACCCGTCAAGACCTGCGGGTCTGAAACAGGTCACTCGCATAGAACCTGTGCAACAGTCAACACCCCTAACCAAAAAATGAACATTGGTCAAAGAAACAACAAAATGTCTTAAAAGCAGCTTGGCCATACCCAGTCAAACTCGACCTGATAAGGTGGTCAAAGTTGGCCCAAAACAATCTTGAAAACAATGGTCAAAATTGGTCAAATTCTGTGGTCAACTCTATGGTCAGGCCTGCGGTCAATCCTGTAATAGGTCTGCGGTCAAAGTCAACAAAATGCCTCAGTTCCTGTACCAATGGATGTGGCATGCCAAAAACGAAATTCTAGCACAAAAACCACAGTCAAAGGAGGTCAAATCACCCCTAGTCAACGCTAGTCAAACCTGCAACAGTCTTTGAAATTTCGACCCTGTAATTCGACCTGCAACTTGTCCTTCTACTGCCCCCATGTGCGAGGAAAAGAGATGCCCAATAAGCTGTACATACCAATTAGATGATGAGCGAGAAGAATGTGTGAGCGAGTGAGGTGCCAAATGAGGTTGGAGGTCTCTCTTATCTATACAAATCGTTGAGGGTGAAGTGACATGTCTCTTGGGCTTCATGAGCCTACATGATGATGTCGCCGACCTTGACAATTTGCACGTGTGAGCATAAATTCAAAAACACATTTCTGCTTTCCAAATTTGATGATCTTTACGTTGATCTTCTCGAAAAGAGGAATTCAACGCCATCATCATCTCCATGAAGTGAGCTGTCCAAAGTGGAATTTGGCCCTAGTTGCCAATTTTAACACTCCCGCTCAACTAGGGAGAATTCCACCTGCCAATCCATCCATCATCATGCCATCTTGTCTTCATGTACCATTTCTGTATCTTGTCTCTACTTTGCTGAACACTGATATGGATAATGAAGAAGTATCGATCAAGAGTGAGTCACAAGACCTTACCACTCTCCACTGACAAAAATCAGTCTAGGGGTAGAACCCCCATTAGATTTGATCCTAGATCAAGTTGTTGAACACCGTGCATCCTAGACATAGGGAGTACGACAGTACACGATGCGTCCATCTGTAGTGCTATGATCCCTAATCTCTTTTTCCAACTCATTGGCTGGATGAGTGGTACTTCCCATGAGTCCTGGACTACATGGTAGGATGCATGCTAGGGCATCCACAAGAGAAGGTAAACCACTCATCCTGTTCATATGCCATAGGAGAAGGTGAACCACACATTTTATGCATATATCATCAACCATAGGGGAAGGTGAACCACTCACCTTACACACGTGTCATCAATCCTAGGGGAAGGTGAACCACTCACCCTACACGCATGTCAACCATCATGGGGTATCACAGGAGAACGTGAACCATTCACCTTGTACACGACACACCTATAGGGGAATGTGAACCACTCACCCTATGGTTGCTCATAACTCCAAGAAGTACTCCAAGCCCCCAGGAGCTCCCAGAGTTCAATGTCTAACTCAAGCAGGACCCTCGTGGGAGCGTCCTTCCATGACTCCAAATCTCTCTCGAAAGACTAAGAATTTGACCTTCCCTAGGGCTTTGTGAGGATGTCAGCAACCTGCTCATTGGTCCTAATGTGTTGGAGCCTTATTGCTCCCCATTGTACCATATCCCAGATAAAGTGGTACCTGATATCAATGTGCTTGGAGTGGTCGTGGAACATGAGATTCTCTGAAAGGTGAATCCCACTTTGGTTGTCACAATAGATCATGGTGGTATCCAACACGTTTTGAAGTAGCTTACTGAAGAGCTTCCTCAACCAAATAGGTTCACAATAGGCCATACTAGTTGTAAGAGCCATTCTAATTTAAAGAGCCATTACTGAAACTATAAAGATTGACTGAAACTGTAAAGATTGTAAAGGAGTTTTAAAGAACCATCTATCTTGAACAGAGTATGAAACCTTATGAACCTGTTCTAAATTTATACAAAACTTCGTATATCTAATTGATTGATTCGATAAGAAGTACATTCCTAGTCTTCTGCGGATGAATATGCTTCAGAACTTCTCTAGTTCACTCCCATTACCAAAAGACCGAAACCACCCAGCGAAACCGAGTACAACCTAGATACTCAGTCCAGTATGTTTCTCAATTGATGCAAACTGTTCCCCCGTGCCCAGAAACTTCAGAACAAGCAAGGCTCAATTGTTCCTGATGATAAACTCTGTGTACAAATTTTCCTCCTGTTTCTCCTCCCCTTGTCTTCAGCTTCGGCCTCTCCTTATGTACTCTTCCTTGGCGGTGGTTGCTCTCTTCACCAGCGAGCCCACTGCTTCCGTTCTCAGCGACACCTCCTCCATGTAACGTGAGTATTATCTTTCTTTTAAGGATATATTGACGTGTGTTTTTGTTCTGATTAACGATTTTATTTGTTTAATTAAAATGTCCTAAGTTCATAAATAGGAACTTTATTTTGGTTTAATTTATCCTTTTAATAATTATTAATATACTTTATTAAAATTCTGGGATAGATAATTATATAACCTTTTTTTTTTTAAGAATTCACTTAATTTTTTACATCTATTTCTTTTATAACCCTTTTACTTTATGCTTTTTAGCTTAATATCATTGGTAATTGCTCATTAATCATGATGCATTAAGTAATATGTGTGCTGGTGGGTGAATGCGACTTTTCTATTTGAAGGAGTGTCAGGATATTTAATATTTTTAGTTAATTTAGAATATAGTTACTAGTGTGGTGCATGCGATACATGCATATGTAGCTATCATATGCATGCATCGTATGCATGCTAATATTCTTTGTGCTCTCTATATTAATGATGGGTCATTACACTAGCTGCAATGTATTCGGCCTTGGCGGTGCTTTAGAGCAACCGATTTCTGCTTCTTTCTCATCCAAGAAATCGATGCAGACCCCAATGAGAAGCAACATCCTGACGTGCTCTTTCAATCCGCCACACTGCCAGCCCAATTAGCGTCAATGTATCCATGGAGCCTTAACTTCCCGACAGTGTATCTTAGCCCATAGTTGATTGTGCGACAGAGATATCTTAAGAGATTCTTAGCAACAATCCAATGTATGTGATGAGGCTCAACCTAATATTGACTCAAAATATTTACAGTGAAGCATATGTCCAGTCGGGAGTTTACTAAGAACATCAGGACCCCCACAAGTTGTCTATATTCAGAAGGGTTTGCCAATTCGGGTCCAATAACACTTCCAAATAGCTTCTTGAAGTTTAGTTCCATCGGAGTTGTCACAGACTTGCATTTCACCATCCCACATCTTTCTAACAACTTCACAATGTATTTTCCTTGAGAATGGAAAAATTCGCCTGGCTTTTGCCAGATGTCCAGGTTTAGGAAGTGATGCATTAGTCCTAGGCCCTTCATCTCGAATTTGGAAGTCAACTCGATCTTACAGTGATAAATGAGAGGGTTTGCATCAGTTAGAAAGAGATCATCAACCTAAAGGACCAAAATAAGAGGCATGTCCTTTTCAACCTTGAAGTATAGATTTGGATTAGCATAGCTTCTAGTAAATCTCAGCTTCATAAGATAGCTATCAATTCTCTCATACCAAACCCTAGGAGCTTGCATCAACCCATAGAGGGCTTTCTTCAACCTGTATACATGAGACCTTCGATCTTGTACTCCAAACCCCTGTGGTTGTTCCAAGTAGATTTCCCCCTTAAGTGAGCCATGCAAGAAAGTAGTCTTGACATCCATTTGATGTAGGCTTTGTTACCCACCATTTTGTGTGTAATTCCCTAAGAGAAATATTTTCTCCAAGATGGTCCCTAGCTGGCAGCCAACAACCCCTTGCATCCACCAACTAGCTCATTGTACCTTTTCTCTGCCACCTGGGCCAGACATGTGATCCCTCGCCCTTTTGTCATGATTGTATGTTTGAAGATGGGCCTCCCGAACCGAAAGGGATGCCTTATCATTTGGTAATTGAATATTGTAGTTTGCTTATCATGAACACTTATGGGCATGGATTAATGGGAGGATTCGGTAAAGAATGGGCTAGGTCTATGCTCTTGTCCCCTAGACCCCTTTTGCATGTTAACCTTGGATTCTAGTTTTGTGGGATCTCTTTTACTGACCATTTGGCTTTAGGGATCGTATTTCATGGGAAACCCTGAGTTTGGTTGTGTGGTCCCGCTCCTTCATCCACATATATTGCCCTCTTTCCACTCATGATAAACTAGTGTTCCACGGGGACTCGCCCCCCAGGGGTCTAGTTTCCTAGCTCCCCTGCGCTCCGGGGACTTGGGGATGAGAAGGGGTCGTTTCCCCAAGCTCCCAAAAAACAAGGTACGCAGGGGGACGTGCCAGGGGGTCGTTTCCTTGTGCTGAGGGGTCGTTTTTGAAAAGGGGGTCGTGCGGGGTTGTGGGGGGTCACGGGGGGGACGTGGGGGGTCACGGGGGGTGGGGGGACATGGGGGGTTGGGGGGACATTAGTTTTAATACTTTAGCGTTCCAATTTTTTTTTTTGATAAATTTAATTCATTATTTGCCCTGGCCCCTCACGCCATTCGCAAGACGTTCCTAGTTCCTTTTCAGTAGAGAGGAATTGTTCCACATATAGCTTCATCCACTCTATCAAGAGGAACAAGCTTACCTCTAAAAGAGCGAAGAAGTTAGTTGCTGTGCATAGTGCCTTATGTCTTGAGCATAGGAAGACACCTGAGTATTTGAAGGGACCAGCAACACGATGGAATGTTGATCTAGAGGATGATGCACAAGTAGATATGGAGGAGAGACTTGGTGCAAGACAGATGGGGTTGGTTGGTGTGCCACTTAGCATGTTTGAGAATGCTAGTGATTTAGATTCAGATGGTGATATGGTTGATTATGATTTATTCATGCAGTAGCTGGATGTAGAACTAGAGACTAGTGGGGCATTACCTTGAGGCTTGAGTAAAATTATGCTTGTTTATCTTTTGGTATGTTGATGTTCTTATGTTATTCTGACTCTATAAAATTTTGACTCTTGATGTATGAGACTTGACTTTTATAATTTTATGTCAATATTCACTGTTCAGTATTCAATGTTCATCGTAGGAAGTGGAACATCAATATGGATTAAACTTTAATCATAATGTATGATTATAAATTAGAATTTTAAATTTATATGATATTAGATAATGATATTCATATCAATGATCATGCCGCAACTTTTCAATCCAAACCTAATTTTCATAGTGGACTCAATTTATAAATTATATTTTATATTTATAAGTTTTTAAGACCCTGACGTCCCCCCACGTTTCCTAAAAATTGGCGGGGAGATTTTGCATAGGCCGCTCTTGCGTATCCTCGCTCCCTCGCCCCCTCATCCCGGAACCTTGGTGGAACATTGTTATAACCCCATTCATCATTTCTCCCACCCGGGTCCATATTCCTCCACTGGGTCCACATAGGGTTAACTCTCCCTTCCCTTTGCTCACACCTTGGGTCGGGCCTGGAATGATGCCCCGGAGGTTGATGCAACTGAAAAGAAAAGTAAAAGCATAGTTGGCCACATTCAACAGGAAAATGTACCACAAAATGCAAAAGATGACCAGAAAAAAACATTTATCACGTGGGCAAAAGCCAACACATGAGCTGTACCCCATCATCATGGCCATCACCGTGGTTCCTACAAGCCTTAGATGAATCTCCTTTACCATTTAGGAACCCATGATTGTCCTAGCCTTTGGTGGGTAATGAACCGCCCTACCTTAAAGGGGAAGGGGTATCCACTGCCATATCTCACACATCATGCTCTTACCCCTTGATCCCTGAGCAATTAATTAACGAAAATCATAAAAAGGCAAAAAACATATAAAGAAGGGTGGAAAAATCAATGCCAGGGCACCTCATGTACCACGATTGCTCCCTCTTATAAATTATATACCCAATCGTGGGCTTCCCTTTTACTAGCTATCCTTGTACCCCAACATGTGGCCCAGGGCTGCCCCTTTTCATTCCCTACTCCATTCATCTCTTTATCACATGCCACCACCTTTTAAAGGATGTACCTTGGACATATTATCTCCTTTAGAAGCAAAAACCACTTAATAGGATACTTGGTTAATGCCATTTGGAGCTTGGAGACATTAGCACATGCCAAAGCCCATTATGGAAGGGCATGCCAGTATGAAGTCACCATCTGTTTTTCACAGTTTGTAAGTTTTTTTTACTCTATTTCCTTGATGACTTATTGTAATGGAAGGCTAGGGGACACATTGGATCTTATGTAGGATTGCAGGTGGGCTCCATTTTGGGTTTGGTCTCCCTATACGGGCTCCCTCCAGAGGGCTACATTGGCACATGTAGGGTGTGTGTTGAGAGTCATGGGCCTCCACAGCAGTAGAAAACACTCCATGGATCCCCAGAGATGTTCAGAGATTGCTCGAGATCCAACTATTGGACGAGGAAGATGCAGCTGGTTCATCTCTGCCCAGCCAACCCCAAAGTTGTACCATGCACTTGGCAGATGACCCAAGACTTGTATGCTGATGTGGCATCACTTACACCATCATCTGAGCCCTTACAGATGGTCTACAAGCATCTTTGAATTACTTGGAGACCCATGACATCACTTGTGTGCCCTCACGCCCATTGGGAGCACCACAAGTTTATTATGTGGAGAACAAGGGGCCAACCCTTGTCCATTACTTTTGGAAGTCTAATTCATCATTTTGACACTTACGGACTTCATCAGGCCTTTTAGAGAGCCCAACGACATGCATTTTCGATTATTCGACCTTGGGAGGCTTATTAGTTTGTTTATAAGCTAGTTTGGTAGGCTTGCCACCAAAAGATAGTTATTTGCACATTATTTTAGTTGATGGGCTAATGTAGGTTCAAATTAGGTAATTCAAACTCCTAATGAGTGTATAAAGAGGAGAAACATGAATTCATTTGGTATCATCACTTGGATTGGATCAATCTCTCTCTTGAATATATAGCAAGTCATTCCTGATTTGAGTTATTCTCATGAAGTAGGATTGAATAGACTCTCCTTTATCCATCTTGATATTCTTCAACTTGTTTTTGAGAAAAAAGATTTGGTTTGCATTGTTCACTTTGAACATCCAAACCAACGTATCATTTATTTCCTTAGAAGTTTCCAAATCAGAAATATAGGCAACCAAATGCTTTTGAATAGAGTCAACCAAAATTTTCTTTGCTTTGACTCACCAATGTTTTAGCAGCAACCATTGCATTTGAAGGAGGCCCCACCACTTTTCTCTGCACATAGTCCAATACTTCATGCTCCTCGAAAGTCAGGTCCAAACTCATCTTCCATGCATGATAGTCAGATTTATCATTGAGCTTGTCCTCAGAGTTGAAGTAAGAAGTAGAAGCCATGGAGTCTCGTCAATAGTCTTTGTACAACAAATTTCTTAGAGATTGCTTTTCTCTCTTGCTTGGGCTTGTCCTCACCTAGGCTCTGATACCATGTTAATTTTAGTTAACAATGGTATGCTCTATGCTCAGCACAATTACTTCAATGTCCTTTTAGGAGCCCAATGGCAATTTCCGATTTAGTTTTCCAATAGCAATCACATTAACCATTAGTCACATTGACAATAACTATAGATAGAACATGTGTCATGTCCCCATTTTTATTTTCCTCTATAGTACAACCAAGATGGGTTTCGAGGGTATGTGATGGCCAGGCTGCAGGAGCAGGATTGCATCATAGGGGTTCCTAGAGCAATTTTGAGGAGTTTTTATGGGATTTGATGGCATTTGCTTGTCATATTCCATCATCCGCACAACTTGCCTTTCGTTCTGTTGCATTCCGACAACTTTCAAAAATTAGCATTATTATGTGGCCTAAATTAATTATGCTCGAGGTGGCATTTCGGGAAGATTATTTGATGGAACACCTCAGTGTAATAGATCATTGGAACTAGAACGAGAAGATCTACATGATGGGATGCAGAGAAGTGACTTCCAATGGCTGAAGACAGTATGATGGGCGATTTACCATTTTCCTTAATTAAAAATGACTTTAATTAGTCATTTAATTAAGGAAAAATAATGAATTGGAGGAAAAGACCCTAAAGTGACTTATGTGAAATAAAATAAAATTAAAGTCACTGAAGATAAAGTCAATGGAGGACCTTCTAGAATAATAAAAATAAATAAATAAGGTGCTTCTAGAGGCTTGGAGATCTATCCATCAGTCTATAAAAGAGGAGGAGGAGGTCATTTGAAGACATCTGGGATTTGTGTATTGTCTTTGTGCTGAGGTTTTGAGAACCCGGTTCTCTACTTTAGCAGTAACCCTAGGACAGAAACCCTTGGGTGATTCAGTGAGAGTGGGCGAGCACCCATCTCTTCCTTTGGTGGATCCATTCAGGATTCACAGGTTGCAGTTTATTGATTTTCAGTTTGTTTTGGAGGCTAGTTGCGACATTATTGTAGATATAATTGGGGCCATCATCTCAGCCATATTTCTAATCTTGTACCAGCTTATTTACATATTAATAAAATAAGGCCGAGATCTTTTGCATGTTTATATTGTCTATTATTCAGTTGCAAATTGTTTATGGTTTTGACGACTTAAATTTCTGAATCTATTTTCTGGAAATTTTATATTTGGGACATAACAACATGAACAATAAAATGTAGAAGACAAGGCAAGACAAGAGAACACCAAATTGGTGGATGCCATGGAAAAACCCCAAGATGGGGAAAGCCCTTTGATCAATTTTTCTTATTATTATATCAAATGTTCAACACACTGAGAGAGAGAGAGTGCAAAAGTCAACATTCACTTGCCAAATCAAAGTCAAAACAACCCTGTCAAATCTGAAACTTTTTGCAGCAGTAAATAATCCTAACCAGAAAGTCAACGCTGGTTAAAGCAACAACAAAATGTCCTAAAAGCAGCTCGACCATATCCAGTCAAACTCGACCTGATAAGGTGGTCAAAGTCACCCCAAAATAGTCATGAAAACAATGGCCAAACCTGGTCAAATTCTGCAATCAACTTTGCGGTCAACCCTGTAATAGGTTTGCGATCAAGGTTATCAAAATGCCTCGGTTCCTGGGCCAATGGATGCGGCTTGCCAAAAACGAAATTCTAGCATAAAAACCGCAGTGAATGGAGGTTAAATCACCCCTGGTCAATGCTGGTCAAACCTGCAACAATTTCTGAAATTTCGGCCTTGTAATTCAACTTGCAACTTGTCCTTTTGCTGCCACACGTGTGAGGAAAAGAGGTGCCCAATTAGTTGTACGAACTAATCAAATGATGAGAGAGAAGAATGTGTGAGTGAGGTGCCAAATGAGGTTGGAGGTTTCCCTTATTTATACAAATTGTCGAGGGTGAAGTGACATGTCTCTTGGGCTTCATGAACCTACATGATGATGTCGCTGACCATGACAATTTGCACATGTGTGAGCATAAATTCAAAAACACATTTCTGCTTGTCCAAATTTGATGACCTTTAGGTCGATTTTGGTCCTCTCGAAAAGAGGAATTCAATGCAATTATCATCTCCACCAAATAAATTGTTCAAAGTGGAATTTGGCCCTAGTTTCCAATTTGAACATATACTCACGGGATCCCCCCCTATATATATATATATATATATATATATATATATATATATATATATATATATATATTGGACCATGAATATAGGGGGTCTCGTGGGTATTGAACATCATGAACGGGTTGACAATTGACGTATGGGTTGTGACTTGGATGCCCACATTCGTACCACGTGGAGGCTACGTAGGAGCCTTGTGGTGGTCCAGAATGACTTGGTAGAAGTTAATAGGCTAAACCCTTGAAGGGATCCTATCTTTTGATCCAGAGGTTAGTTCGAGATGGAATTTGTACCATTGGAAAGGTCTCGATGAGACGAATGTAATGGTGCTGTCCATTTTAAGTTTTGAAGAGTTCAAAAAATTTAGATCCCATCTCCATAATTGAAACCTTGGAGTCGGGGTTAGTCTAATAACTGCCCTCTTGCTACCTTAGTAGGGGCTAGGGCTAGTAGTGGGTGTGTTACAGTAATCATATGCTCCTTGGTGCTTCAAAGTTGGTTGATCTAGCCAATGACATGGCCAGCTTCCAAGCCTTGAAATGCCTTGTGCTAAAACTCAAGAAAACTTGCTCAAAACCATTAGTAATTTTAGGAGATGATTTGCAAATAAGGAGAGATAAATTACACGATTAACAAGTACATGAAAATATCCAACCTAGTTGCAAAACAATCAAAGGAAAAGAAAATACTTATTTATCCTTCCCTTAGGCAACACTGCCCCTACTTGGGCCCAAATTTACTGAGAGCAATTAACAAATTAAAGAAACACAAGTTACCTCATGCCAAGAGAGACACTCCACAAGTTCACACCACATGGACCTCCCAAGTCTTTTTTATTAGGGATAGCAAGTACAAAATCCGGTGTAGTATCCCCAAGCTCAAGCTTCCAACCATGTGAGAATAAGAAAATGGGAGTTTTATTTATACAATTTTTAGAAGCAAATCTGAATGAAAATCCAATCAACAAGTGGCCAAGGGTGAAGATTCGCACGCTGGGTCGAAATTCCAAGTGTCTCTTGGACTGGTGTGAGCCGTCTCTAGATTGCTGGAGGTGATCCTCTAAATCTGCTAGCATATCAGGGCTCATGGCCTGTGCATTGTTTGTGTAGAACAAGTGTGTAGTGGAGGGGAATTGAAGGGAGACAACTCCCACTCAACTCATGGCTAATCTCATCATCTTAGTCAAAACTATAATGAATAAACAACTATCTAACAAGGGGCCCACTTGTAGCATCCTAGCTGCCAACGTGAGTCTTCTAGAGCTGCTGCATGGTACCTTTTGAGGATAGGTGTAGGGGGAGACACAAGGGAGAGTTAACTCCCATTCAAGTCCCAGTCAAATTAGCTAAGATCTGCCAAGTTGCCAACCAACCTGTGATCCAAGCGAAGGAGACTCGACTTGCATATGTGGCAAACTCAACCTCCCTTAACGATTGTTAATTTGGCCTTCCACTTGGTGATGAATTCGACTTTCTTATGTGGACTCCAAGTTAGCTCTCAACTCAACTTTGATGGCCAAGTCACTCCTTTGATCGCTGGTCACATTTAATTTGTCTCAAGACATGCTCTCTTTTGTCCCTAGTTCATTTTTTGTAATTTTCTTATGTTTTTCTCCACTTTCATGAGTAAAAGTGGGTTTGCATGTGGAAATAATCATTTTTTGGCCCCCAAAGTGGGTATGAGGATAATGTTGGTGCTTTGAGCATGAACTTTGAGCACTCACATGCCACCAACATTTCCTAATGCCACTTTATTACATAGAAAATTAACAATCTCATCCTGCGAGAATTGTTAATTATTTAAAACTTTGTAGAAATACCTAGTCAAATTCCATAAGACTTTGGATATGAACTAGCATGGTAATATACATTGACCCCAGACATTAGGACATGTTCAAGGCTCATCTATTAAGCCGCATTCTAGCTTTAGAGGTATATGAGTGAAAAAACTTGACTAGTTATATATTGCTAGAAAGTGAAAATAATTAGTTAAGTGAAAAAAACATTCTAGAGTGGACTCACTTAGTAACCAGGGCCCAAGTTGCCTAAGTCTGTTACATAAGTTTGTCATGCTAGCATTCATTTATTACAATTCCCCTACGAGGTTATGGAATTTGAGAGAAGAAAATAGAAGAGGTGACAAAAAAGGGTAGAAATGCCTTGCTGGACCTCTTATGGTTTGAAAATTTGTCAAGTGCCTTGTGCATCAAGCCATGGGGTCTTCATATGTTAATTTTAGGTATGTTCTATGCTTAGAGCAATTTATTTCAATTTTCATAGTTAGCTCAATATCTTTTCCAGATTAGCAATCACATCAACTTTAAAGTAAACAACAGATAGAACATAGACATAAATCGCAGAAGACAAGCCAAGATGAGAGGACACAAGATGTGGCGCTAGCTAGGGACAAACCCCAATGTGGGGAAACTCTTGATCAATTCTTCTTATATGTTCTTCAATAGATCAACAGAGAGAGAGAGAGAGATAGTACATATACAATAGAAGTCAACACTTTGACTTATCTAAATAAGAGCATAGATCATCGCTAAGTAGATGATACATGAGGTAGTTGAACTCAGTTGAAGACATGCTGCTTCAACTGATTCTCCCCGGTGACTCCATCACCATGCGGCACCTATCATTGTGCTGCTCCTCATCATCATGCTGCACCTCACTGTGCTGCACCATGCTGCACCCATCATTACTATGCTGCATCCCATCATGCTTTACCAATCATGGTTGTACCCATCACTGTACTGCATCATGTACCATTGCTGTCCCAATGTGCTTGCAACACCATGATGTCCCATTGTGTTTGCAGCACCATGCTTGCTGCTGTCCCATTGAAGCATTGCTGTACCATCTGCTGTCCCAATTTGCAGCACCATGCTTGCTGCCCCAATGTAGCATTGTTGTACCATGTTGCTGTCCCAATTTTGCAGCACCATGCTTGCTGTCCCAATTTGCAGCACCGTGCTTGCTGTCCCACTATTAAGCATGACTAGCCCTCTAGTGCTGCGGCCATGCCTAGGAGAGGCTCCTTCATACCACGTTGACCTCTTGAGGGTCTATCCATCTCAATGCAACCCTAGATTAATTCCAACAGCTTGCTATGGCCTGCGGCCTAGCTTGCTGTAGCTTTCGGTCTCCTCAACGTGCCCAAACAATCACTTAATTTCCAGCGTTTAGTTCCTCATCTACTCGGCCTTGCAGCTTGCCCTCTTGGCCCTAAATCCTTGGCCCTCCATCCAACAATTCAGTCACTTGAAGTGGCCTGCGGCTAGGGCAGGATAGACCAGCGTTTAGGGCAGAATGAATAGGCTTTAGATTAGCCAGGTTAGGGCAGATTTAGGATAGCATTAGGGCTGCTTTAGGACTGCGGCTAGGGCTTGTTAAGGCCTCCTCCATAGCTACGTTAAACTTCTTCCATGAGCTCCTTTAGGTCAACGTAGATCCCTTCCATAGCTTCGCTGGCCTATCTTCATTGTTGCGGCTAGGGCAACCTCCTTTCCTCCAATGTCTATGGCTTCTTCCTCCTAGATTTCTCTCACACTAAAACCCAAGACAAGTGGAGAGAAATCAAGAGAGAAGTGTGTGTAAAATGACTCTAAAGTCATCTCCTTTTATACTAAAACGTTGAGCACATGTGGGGGTTATTTGGTTTTTGGCTGACCTTGATGAATTGTCCCATAATACAAATAAATTCATATCTCCATGAATACTTATCGGAATCGGATGATCTTTAGATCAATCCTACACCTCTCGATGAGAGGGATCCAAGAAAAATATCAACTGCCATTAATAAGATGACCCACATGGAGTTTGGCCCTAGTTGCCAATTTTAACATCATACCTTGCTAAGTGGAACTTAGGAGGTAACACACCCCATCTTTGAAGCAATGGACATGACTACTCTAATGGATGCATATCTTGTGATAGGCACAAATGTCTCCTCGTATTCCACTCCCTCTTGTCAAGAGAACGCTCTTGCCATGAACCATGCTTTGTACTTCTTGACATTGCCATCAATTACATGACTTATTTTGAAGGTCCATTGAGAAGTGACCACTGATTTTCCCTGTGGACTCAACACTATGTCCCACACATCATTCCTCACAATGGAGCTATACTCCACCATGGCATCGCTCTAAACTTGCTTATCTGTAGCCTCAAAAGTAGAATTCTTAGACTCATTGATGCTGCTTGATAAGGCCAAATGATTGTAAAATTTTGTTGCTAGTCTAGTTTGCTTGAAACTATTGCTAGGTGCCTACACATGCTCCTCAACATCTCTCCAGGTCTGCTTTGCCCATCTCGGCCCCCCCTGGTAGAGCTTGAACGAACATCTCGCTCCTCCTCCAGATCTATAGGTTTTCCTTGCTGCTAGTCCATGCTCAACCTTAGGAGCCCCTTGCTGGCTCTCTCTCATGAGACCTCCTAATGGTCTTGCCTTCATCGAATTCAAAATCCTGACTAATGATAACTCTTCGCTGTCTTGGAATGTAGATTTGGTAGGCCTTTGAGACCTCGTTATAGCCCATAAATATGCCCCTTTTTGACAAGGGCTCTAGCTTAGTCCTTTTCTTTGTAGGAGTGTGAACATAAATTGGGCTACCAAAGATGCGAAGATGACGTACCTCTGGCTTCACTCCTATTAACATCTCCTTAGGAGTCTTGTCCTCCAATACTCCGTGAGGACTCCTATTTTGTAGATACATAACTATATTGCAGGCCTTCGCCCACAAAAACATATGCAATTCTTGGTTATAAATCATTGCCCTCACTGCCTCCATTATGGTCCTATTTTTTCTCACAAGAATCCCATTCTGTTGAGGGTTGTAAGGTACTGTGAACTCCTTCTTGATCCCTGTTGTCCTACAAAAATGTTGAAACTCATTGGAGGTATACTTGCCCCCATTATCCGATCTTAGCACTTTAATATTCTTCTTGGCCTGGTTCTTCACAAGAGCTTTAAACTCTTTAACCGATCGAAGACCTCACCTTTGGTCTTCAGGAAGTAGACTCAAGTCTTCTTGGAAAAATTGTCTATGAACGTTGCCAGGTACAATGACCCTGTGATTGATTCCATTGACATAGGACCACAAATTTCTGAATGCACCAAGTCCAACACACCCTTGGACCTGGTCTCGACTCTTGCTATGAGGAAACACAACCTTTGCTTGCCTGTCAGGTGCACACCCCTTGCACACTCCCTCTTGCTCCACCCCGATCTCCGGAATACATGTAATCATTCTTTGTAATGTAGGAAGAGCCCTATAGTGTAGGTGGCCCATCCACTTTTTCCAAAGCTTGATTTGTTTGTCACTCTCATGTACAAGAGTCTTCATCGGTTGTCCTCTCAACATATAGAGATTCTTCTCCCCTCTCCCAATTACTCGCTTCTCGCTAGGATCAGCGCCTTTCGGCCCAACAACTTGTTCACTTACCATGACGCTGACGTCTAGTCCTCTCTCTTCCATGGTCGAAATTTATAGGATATTCTTCTCCAAACTTGATACAAACAACACTTCATTCACCTCCATGATACCTCTTGAGTCCATCTAAAACTCAATGCTACCAATGCCTTCTACTATATACTTGGTATTATCACCAAGCTCTACATGTATATCTCTAGGCTCCTTGGTCATGTTGGTGAAAATGTTTTGAGATCCTGTCATGTGACTAGACACTCCACTTACCACAAACCAGATACCTCTCGTGACGGTTCCATAAAAGAATGGCACCAAGGAAAAGTTCTTAAACTTTTCAGCCAAGTTGTCAATCTGTGCATTGGCTATCGTGGCTATATTTCCCTTGCCCTTCTCCTAGTTTGGAAACTCATTGGAGAAATGCCTGAACTTGTGATATGCAAAGCACTTGACTTTGCTCATGTCCTTCTCCTTTTTACCTTGTGAAATTCCACCTCCACTTTGGTTCTGCTTGGCCTTCCCTTTTCCTTTTTTCCACTTGTGCAGCAAGAGCAAGCTCCTCTTTCTTCTCACTAGTCCTTCGTTATCCTCTGGTTAATGAATTCTCCCAGATCTCCTTCTGAATGAAATCATCCCACAACCGACTCCAATTAGGAAGTTGTTGCTTAGCTAGGATCCCATCCACAAAGATGGTCCATTGCTTGGTGCATCCTTTCAGAGCTACTTTCACAATCTTTGAATTATTCACAGCCTCCCCAACAACTGAAAGCTCATCACCAGTCTAACAAGATCCTTGCGACGTTAATTGTTACAATCTCCGATTTGTTCATCCTAGTGTTGTTTATTTTTTCACGCAACACCATCTTCCTATTTTCATTTGTGTTTTGATTAGGACCGGTTAGGGCTACTCACATTTGATGTGCTGTGTTCGTCCTTGATATGTGAGGAATTGTGTGATCCCTCACAGCATCCAAACTTATACCTATTGCTTTCACATCCTTCTGATTGTGCTCGGTTGCTTGGTTTGTATCCGAAGGAACCTAGATATATGTGTTCACAAAATTCCACACTCCATTCATTTTAAAACTATGGTTATTCGTTCCTTCCAGCTACTGAAGTTAGAGGCCCCATCTAACTTGTCTACATATTGCAAACTACTAGGTGATACCATCTCACAACTCAACCCTGGCCAAAAAAATCCAGCTGCAAAATTAAAAATAATTCTGTTGCCATAAAAAGAAGAAATTTGCTGCTGCAAACCCTAGTGATCTCGTATCTTTCTTTCATAGTTTTCCAGAACTCTAATACCATGTTAAATCTGATAATACCAGCCCAGATTTGTTTTCTCGCATTAATTATTTATTTCTAGAAATTTATTTTATAATCCAAATAAATTCTGAATTCTTGAAAAATAAAGTTACTGGTAGTTCAACTTTTAAAAATTCAAATGTGTAGGGGAAATAAATTGAGAGAGAGATCAATCACATATTACAACATATAAACAGCCAGGGCAATTCTCCTTCATTAATTAATCTCATGAAATCAGGCTTTCGATCCACAGAGAAATTACAAGGAAATATGCTTTGATTGGAACCTATAACTCGGTCCCATTGGAAGAATTCGGCCCTGGGAATTCGGCACATTGGAAATCAGCCTCTGAAGAAATTTGGCCTGGAGAAATCAACCCACCTTTTCACTAGCAACTCGGCCCTGCGCTTTCCCCTCACTCAGCCTCTGCTGCTACAGGAAATTTCAATCTCGCTTCAGCAATTTGGCCTCCTGGAAATCGCTCGACTCAACTTGCACTCTTCCTTTGCTGTTATAGTCTAGCTGAGCCTCTCGCTTTAGAGAAAATTGCTTTTTCCACTTGTGTTGTGTCTTCACCTCTGCCTTAGGCTTTTCTTTATAATCTTCATTAAGCCCAAATCCTTAACCTTAATCTTCCTTCTAGTAGATATAGGAGATCAACGGTTGAGATCATTTTTAAGTCACCTAAATAATTTAATTATTTATCCTTAGAAATTTACTTAATAGTCCACAGTGATTAATAGACTTCAATTATTGTACTTTTCCTACGTTAGATTTAGGAAAGAAGACATAAATCACGTACCCTAAGCAAGCACCTAAAAAGGCAATAAATCATCTTCTACATGCTAAAGACACCAAACCTATGCACTAAACTTTCTGAAGCTACCATAAGCTTCCTCACATAGAGCATTGACCAACAGCTCAAAAAAATGACACATCACACAGGATTCATATAGACCTGCATACATAACTGTCCCAGCCATATATCCCTGAATATACTTGGCATTCCAGATTAACAGCAGTATAGAAAGTTCATGGTATCACTACCATAAGGTAGAAGTCCTCTTACAATAATACAGACATATATAGGCCATAGTCAAAAGTATCTGAAAATATTCTAGTACCTGAAAATACTACAATACCCGAAAGTACTGTAGTCACGTGAGCAATATGATGTTAAGGATAATTGAGGTGAGTCAACAGCGATAATCACTTTATAGCACTATTAATAATGTATTAAAAAATTTATGTATTTGAGAGAGACTAGTACACACGCCTGCATGTTGGCAGTATACCTTGGGATTTATCTCTGTTGTATTATCACTGCAGTATTATTAAAATCGTTTTATACTTGCTTTACGCTTATGTTTGTGTTAAATGTTTCAATACGCATGTGCTTTTTTTGTTGTTGTAGTAACTGAGTTTTGTATCTAATTTGGAACACAATTTCCAAAATTGTCCCATGTGAACTCAAAATTGTTAGCTTAGGTTTGCTTGTAAGTCGTGCACGCACTGTGACTTGGAAAGTGCCATAGTTAATCTTTTGATTGGAATCATTTGTTCTGTAGGCTTGTCAATCAATGGGGATTCACAAGGAATAAATCGCATCCGGGAAGCTCTTTATGCTCATATGTGGCCTGGCATGGTGATAAAGTCACAAAGCAAATCGGCTGGCATACCTGTATTACCAAATGAGGGTGAGTATTCTTTTCCTATTTTCTAGAGTTAGTGCAGTCTTATTATTGGATTGCCATGTGAGGATTGACCAGTTTCAGTTCAGGAATGATAAATATCTCTCTGACAATCTGACACCAATTGCAGAATTTTCTGATGATGATTCTGAATATGAAATTGAATATGAGCTCCTATCTAATGGCTCAGCTGAACCTTGGGATGGGGTAGAAGATCCTTGGGTAGCTGTTAATAATGGTACACAAGATATTCATGTAACAGATGAAAGAGAAAATATACAAGAGTCTCAGAATGTACATGTTGAACAGCCTAGCAACATTCAAGTCCAAAAGCAGAATGTATGCACTTCATTTCTGCAAAAAAATGGGTCAGTGTCTCAAACTCCTGTGTTGTCAGTACATGATGAGGACCATGCAGAAGCAACCACGTCACTGGTTTCAAGCACGATAGAACAAGGTGAGTTGGAAGAAAGAACTGAATGCAGTCTAGAAGATGCTGAAAATAGAGGAAGGAGGGAACATGCCTTTGATGACTTAGAACAATTGATGCATGAAATGGCACGCATGCGTGAAAACTTGAGATTGATGCCAGACCCCCTCAGGAAGGAGATGGCTGGCAGACTAGCCATGAAAATGGCTTCTGTTTTTTCAGATGATGAAGAAAATGACGGTTTGGATTGAAGGTGCGTTATTCTTGTATTTTTGTGGTTATGAATTAGAATTGCAGTTCAAACATTGGAAACAAATCATAGAGGAAAAGTGAGGAAATTCAGATGTACTTAAATATGTCACACGTCACTTTTTCGTTATGCTTCAAACTGGAAGTACTAATGGCTTCTTATTTTTTCCTCACTTGTCCATGTTCTATACTTCTATAGCACATTATGTTTTGCTTGTATATAAGTGGATATATATGGATATTCACAAGTATTACATTTCATTTCTTTTCGGACAGTGATATATTATGATTTGCAACTATAAAAATCTTTTTCACCAGATGCCCGTACAGGCTGTAATTGTGTATTAAACACATTTTGTGTTAAGTGCTGCTTTCGATCATGGGAGATGCACACAATAACATTCCATACACATGGGTTTGTAATGGGTATTATTGATATCTATTGAAGATCTTTTCCTAATAAAATTCTATAAATATGATGCGCATATTGTGAAGATGGGTAACTGATTTCTTCCACTATAACACTAAAATAATGTGTTATTCTTCTCATCTGATGTGATAAGGACCATTGATAACAGCGGTTGTATTTGAGGAATTTGGCAACAAAGTGTTCTGAGACAATATTGAGTATAGAATATATGCACGGTTCGGCACAAGTAGGTGATGGAAGTAGACCGCTCGTGTCTAAATTATGCTGTTAATGTTTTTCTAAGAGGGCCATTTAGAAGAAAAAGAACGATTTTTTTTTGTTTATTTTTTTAATCTTTGTTCGAGTTGCAGGTTTTTATGGCAAATCCTGTGTTATGTAATTCTACAGATTAGTTCTGAGAAGGCTGGATTTTCTGTTAAGCTTATTTATTGTAAAGAAATTTGAGTAGAGTACACCCAGAAGAGGAAGGTGTGAACACCATGGAAAAATTTCTCTTTTGAGGAGGTGTTTTCGATAGCAGTGGCTGGAGTTAAGTGAGATACGATTCTTCTTTTAGAATCAGGTTTGGTTGCTTGCAGTCTTAGTGCAGCTTAAAAGAATGTTCGTAGTGGCTTTTATTGCTAAGTTTGTCACGAAAACTTATGGGTTTGATTTATTGGGATAGATCAAAGTGTTTATGCAATGCAACCTTTCCCTGATTGATAATTTTCACGGTTTGTTTTGGCTCAAGATGATTAATACAATAGAGGAATTGCACGTTGACGGAAGTCTCTACTTTCTCGTCCTGTTGTTAGTAACTTAGTATCACACGGGATTTTACAGAAGAGTACTTTTTTATGTTGTGGGATTCCCTCACTCTAAAATGGGAAATATCTATTCTAGATGCCATTCTGATAAAAATAATATTTTTGTAGTTAGCGACAACTTTTGGAAAATACATTAATTTTTGACGTCGCATGTACAAAAATTTGAAACACCTCTAAAAGATAGTCCTACTAATGTAATTTTCAAGTGATTTTTTTTTTCTTGAACTCCTGACCAACCAGGACCTGGTATATAGGCTTGGGGAATAATAATAAAATGTTTGGAGGAAACTCTGTCAACATAATCGATATTTTGAACCAATTGTTGTTTTTAAAAATGCCAAACAGTTCTAAAGGGAAGAGGGTTTGAAGTAAATTAAATTGGGCTGTTATCACCGAGCAAAGTGATGAATACAGTTTGGATGCATTAGTTTCGTGGTAAATATACGATTGAATACTAAATTTTGTGGGAGTTGCGTTATGCAAGAAGTCACTTGAATTGGGTTCTTACTGGGCAAAGTGACGAGTGTAGTTTGGATGCATTAGTCTCCAAGCAAATAGATGATTGAATACTAAACTTCATGGGAGTACCTTTAGCAAGATAGAAGTCACTCAAAAATGCTTGGAGACTAATGCGCATATTGGTTTGTGTTCCTCAATCTCATGAATGTGAAAGTTCTTTGAAGTTTTATCTTGTAGCACATGCCTTATGCTAGGATAGTATTATATATATTTGTTCCCCTTTCAACTTGTAATTTCTTGTGTCGTTCGTCAAGTTGTCTTTGCTAGATTCATAACAGCTTCCATGTATAGGAATTAGAAAAGTGGCCTAGATAACAATTAGCTATCGAAGGAGGTTCTTTCTTTCACATTGTATATTTAATTCAGCTCATTTCTTTTTGAAAGTCTTTTCCTACTATTGTCATTTTGCTTGTAAATCTCTTTTTGTGTCTCATCATGTTTATACATGGTATATATTAGTTGGTAACATTCACTTGTTCTGGAGCCCATTTCCAATTTTCCTCTCGAGGAGGCTCTGCCTTAACACGCAGGAATAAAGATAAATTATAATTTTGTCGACAGTTCGATAACTTTTTAAATATTGTTTTCCTCATAACGTATCTATTTCAGTGATTCAGAAGCTATAAACTATGAGACTTGCACAGTGCAATAACGGTGATATTTTGATGTGCTATACATCCTAAACAATATAGGTGTTGAAACTTTCGAGATCAAAGCATGTAGGAATTTGGATGTGATATATATCCAAAACAACCTAGAATTGTTTTGAACTTTAAAGATCAAAGCATGCCATTGGAAAGTGGTGTGTTAGACGTAAGGTATTTCATTTTAGTCAGGGAATGTTGCATGAAGCTAAAAGTTCACCATAGTTGTGAATTAACTGTTGCATGTAAGTGGAAGTCATTGCATATTAGTGTATGGAGTTGGGAATATTCATGCCTTTCTTATGATTGCATGTTATCCACAAGTGTTGCATTTTACTTGAGAAGTATTTCATGCATTTAAAAGTGCTGCATTCTAGTTAAGAAGCATTGCATATGAGTAGTCTCCATGATTGAAGTGACACCACTCCATCTTTCTCTTCATGCACACCTACTCCCAAGTTTTTTTGGGTCAGCTCAAATCATTTAATATATGTAAGTTCTCTTCTAGAAATTCTTAACAATATGAATAATTGTGGAAATCTCCAATCACATATAAGTTAAATGTTTTCTATTTTCCAAGGAAAAAGAAGGTTAAAGAAAGATGTTTTCATCTCAAAGGTCTATTAAGGTTTTTTCTGCTTTATTGGGTCTCATCAGGGGTCAGTTTAGATTTAAAACTAATTAAAGGGTTGTATGCGTCAAAGTGGTAGCCACACCTCTTAATAAATGACAATTAGGGATGAACCATCAAGATTAAAGTGTTTGAAATTCAATTTCAAAAGATGCTCGGTTAACTTTTCACACTGGGATCGTAATGCTTGTTTTAGGCCATATAAGGATTTGATGAGTTTATGTACTTTCTATTCTTGTCTCTTCAAAATAAAACCTTCTATCTAAGACATGAAGACATTCTGTTTCAGGTCTCCATTTAAGAAAGTAGTATTCCCATCCATTTAATAAACTTTCCATCCCTTCTAAGCTACCAAAGAAAAGATAGACCAGTGGGTGACCCTTTTTACTGTGGGGGAGAGAGTCTCCTCATAAACAATACCTTCTTTCTGTACAAATCCTTTTACTATGAGCCTTGCTTTGTGCTTATCAAGTGAGGCATCTTATTTGTATTGAACTTGCAAGGAAGGTGAAATAGAAGTTGTGGTTAACACCCTTTGCTATGTAAGTGCAAATTATAATCACAAATAGTTGAAAAGAAACCGTTTCAATGCTATGAATGCCAAGCTTCGTTGAAAATCACTTCCACAATACAATTGGAGGAAAGCCTTCTAAACTTGTGTTGGTGGAAGAATGTGGAATCCTATTCTATTTTACCTTTTCCCCTAAAAGTGAACACAATTATTAACTTAAGGAGAATTGACTTCAAAGATAGAACACGAGCCTTAAAACCCATGTTTTTGGGTCAAAAACATAAAAAACAACCCTTGAATAAAAAAGTGGTGCTACGGGGAGGAAGGGATTAAAATTAACTTGTTTGAAATCATTGTTTGACCATTGATACTATTGTCAGCAAAAAGTTTAAAATTGACCTCTAAATAAAAGTGATGTTTTCAGTGGCATATACATTTACTATTTTTTTGAGTTAAAATTATAGCTTGATTGAAACTAGTGTCATTATAAATAAAAGCATTAAAGTCAACTTCTTAATCCAAAATTGATGTTACCTATTTTATTTTGGGTTTAAAATTACAATTTGTTTGAAATCATGGTTCCTAAATGGGTATCAATACCATTATAAACAAAACTTAAAAAATGAACATGATTGCAAATAAAATCATAGAAAAATACGCTGGATTCACAATTACTTTGAGACGGGTGAATCAATCTAACGACAAATTTTACTTATTTAAGTATTCAAACACCATAAAGCATCATTCTCACAAACTAAACAAGTAACACAAGATATATGTGGAAACCCTTATATGAGAAAACCCCAAAATTTATTTATATGAAAGATTTTGTAGGCACCAACCTACTTTTACATTAATTTCTAGGCACCAACTATCAGAGACACCAATTCCCTCAACTAGTTTGCATGTACCAACCAATAGGAGACACTGATCGTGGGCACCAACCTACAAGAGACACCAACCATCTTGTTGCTTTGTGGGCAACAACCTACATGAGACACCAATCCCCTTGTTGCATTGTAAGCAACAACTTATATGAGACACCAATTGCTTAAGTTGATCCAAATCAACTCTATAATTTTCTCCTCTTCACAACTCAACAATTTTCACTGCACTAGTCTACTTGCTTCTTTGAACTCTATTCTTTATATCTTTGCAATTTGTCTTGCACTGATATGCTTGCTTCTCCAAACTTTATTCTTTACCGTGGTCACTGGATTGCAAATTGACTTTCTTGTAATGGTCCATTTTGCTATTTTGTTTTCTATCTCTGTCCATGTGTTATTTAACTAGGTGCTTCCTTCAACCCCGATTCAACCATTCATGCTTACAATCGAGCACTTATAGGCCAACTCCCTTCAATTCAACCACATATGAATATGCTCTAAGATTTTAGCACTGTCAGCCCTGTCGAGTGCTCAGTACAGTGGATCATGTGAACCCCAAAATTTTAAAACCTTTGCGCTTAGGCGCTAAACTACCAAAACATATAGAACCTTGTGCTATGACCTAGTGCTTTAACTCGTAAAAAATCCACAAACCAGAGGATTTATAATATAACACTTGTCTTATGTCGGTGGTATGGACTCTCTGAGGGCCAGTGCCTTAGGAGTACCGATATCAAGATATCATGCTTGAATTGGATGAATACTTCATAAAAATATCGAGATGTATAAGTTCTAGTATTGACGATATCTACTAGCAAAAGTGTTTGTTGAGAGGTTTAGTTATTTGATTGCAATGTCACCTGAGCACTCAAAAGTTATCAAAATAATTAACAAAGGGTTTGCTTGAAAAATAACCTAGGCCGGGGTAGAACCTTACATGAAATTGTGATACAAAAAGTCCGGGGCATGGTGGAACAACCTCGAAATATTGGCATGTAGGAAGAAATAAGAAAGAGTTTTCTTGCAAAATGCAGAGGCCGAGGCCGATGCCGAGTTTGAAATTGTGGAGATTGGATGTTGAGGGCCTTAAGCCTTGGGTGCTAGACCTTAGCCCTACGTGACTTGGAGTAGAGACCAAGGGCTGATGATATTAGATACCGGAGAAATGAAAGGTCCCGTGTTAATTGGAAAGGCGGATACGATGATATGCCAAGGGCCTTAAGCCCTTGGGTGCTATGCTTAAGCACCTAGTGATTTGAGGATGAGAGCACCTATTGACTAGGGGATGAGACCAAGGGGGTTGAATCAATAATTTTCTTAACTTTAATTATTTCTGCACTTTCAGAGCATTAAATATTGTTAGCACCAATCAAATCAATTAAACATCACATCACATGAAAACACAATTTTTTTTGTGTGGAAACCAAAGGTAATAAAAAACACATAATGCTTTCTAATATATTTGATGAGTACAATAAATATCAACTCCAACTAAAGGGAAACTCCAACTCTCTAGTACTCTAGAAAATCATTTAGTTTTATCAGGAAGACCCAACTCCCTTAAATGATGTTGCAACGCATTGTTTTTACCAGCTTCAACTAGAAGGACGCTCCAACACCCTGCTAGCATAAATTTGTGGCCCTAACACCACCCTGTCGTCGTGAAGTGTTTTTAGACTCCAACCTGAAAGAGACTTCAATCTTCGCCTTGCACCACCCTGCCACCCTTAAATAGAAGATAAGAAAGAAATATATCCCGTACCATGGATAATGACCTACTTAAAATAGTATCCAAAAACTGATAACTTCACGATTCTCCCAGATCACAACTATTAAAACTGCTCATTTAAACTAAACACTGTAGATTTAACCCTTGTACTAGGTTCTTAAGAAATCACCTCATTCATTGCAAAGCATAGTATCAAACAATTTCAATAAAAAAGCATCACATCTTTGAACATTATGTTAGCTTTGGAAGTGATATGGTTATCATGATCATTGCTTCCATTGTGTATGCTTTCTTCTGCCACTGATTTGCTTCAGACTTGCTTCAGATTTTACCCAGAGATTTTGTCCTCAAATCTATCTTTGAATATGGGCTAAACATGCCTAACTCCACCCCTTAAATCTTGTCCTTTGTTGAGCTCTATTAATCCTCAAATCATTTGCATATAACTATCACTTCTCTACCTCCAAGCAGCGGTAAACAACCCTTAGATATGCCCTTAGCTATGGATAATACATGCGTTAGAATAGCCCTAACACAAACTTCAATGATGTCCTTCCCCTACGGCACTAGGATACTCTTTATTTACTTCCAAAACAGACTAGACAAGGCCCCTAGCCTGCGGCCTTAACCCTTCTTTTACTGTAGCTGCTATAGGGGTAATTTGACCCCTTACATGTGTTGAAAACAAGCCTCAATTTGTGCAACTTCAACAAGGCTATTGTGTTGGGAATAACGATTTCCATTAGACCAAAACCTGTAGGTGTTAGTCAATGATCACATCGCTAGAGATAAGGATCCATAAGAGGTGGTTAGTCCATATCGCGAAACACATGGGGAGCACTAGTTTATCCAATTTCCAACAATCTCCCCCGCACCACAAGTTGGGTGTGTATCAAACTCATGACCTACGCTCTGATAACACTTGTTGGGAATCATGATTTCCATTAGACCAAAACATGTAGGTGTTAGTCAACGACTACATTTCTAGAGATAAGGATCTATGAGAGGTCGTAAGTCCATGTCGCGAAACACATGGGGAACATTGGTTTATCCAATTTCCAACATATTGATAGCCCTACAACAAATTCTTGTAGCCCAAAACAAGCCTGAATTCTGCCTAAGAGTTGTGACTTCTACAGGGTTACTGCGACCCTATAACAAAGAAAACTTGACCCCCGATATGTGGTTTGGACAGGCTAGTTAGGCCTCCAAACGTAACAACTTGGACTTAATACCTTAGTGCAACCTTAGATTGTCCTCAATTCAGTGCTTGAATTTCCCTCAGGAATGTCTTCAAAAGAGGTTGAAATTATGCCTTAAGGGGGGTCGAAATTTAGCTTAAAAATGGCCTTAGATCAAGGCTTAGAACCACAACTTTAGCCCAACGAAACACTATGCAAATAGATGAAACAATGAAGCCCAAACACCTTAGAAACTCAACCTCCTTCTTTAGATAATCAACTCTACCCACAACCTTAGGAATTTAAGAGAAAACTTACACAAGATAAGTGTGGAATTATGATCTTGGAGGGCATATGAGTGCCCTACATATACACTTTCAAGGGAACCAAAAAGGGGGCCGACCAACCCTAAAACCCACCCTCAAAATTGAAGCGACCAGACCAATAAGCAAAGATTAAATTCATAAATTCAAAATTTTTGTGGACCCGACCATAACTCATTTTTGCAACTATATTCATAATGCAAATTCCTCCTCTTGAGGGCCGACTTGGTCAAAGATATGTAGCAGCCATGACCCACAAGATTAATACAAGGATCAACATATTTTTCTTAAATTTTAATGCCAAAATTTTGGACCAAAACATCATTCATTTTTGGGCACCATGACCACAGTTTCAGGGCTTCAATTTTGAGAAGGAATATCTCTTCAACGATGAGGAGTTATGTAAAATACCACATATGGATGGAAAGGGTTTGACAAGAGCTATCCAACCATCATACCATTATGTACCATAACCTGATCCATTATATCTATAAACCTCATTAAATGCCGAATATTGATGATGATCTTTATCGAACCTTCCATCAATCGATTCTTCCTTGTTCCAATTTGCAGGATACTTGAGACAACCTTCACACTCTTGACATCAATGCCAAATCTCCTGACAACCTGACCAATAGCCTCATCCTATTGGATCTTCCCTCTATTATTCAACCTCACACTTCTATTCATTGGTATGACTGTGTTATGATAGAGCTTGCTATATGTCCTCCTCACACTTAACTCTTTGCTTCTCTACTCCTTTTGAGCATGTCTTCTTATTAAAAAACAATATTTGATCCTCTATAGTGCTCAACCATTTGGATATATATAGTGTTATGGCACTTGACACAATGTTGACTTGCCAAAGCAGTTTTAGGGGGGTCCCTTGGTGGTTTACCACCTTTTTTTTTTCTTCGGGGGCAGGGGGTTGGGGTTGGTGACATATGAGCATCCTTGGCTTCGGGCGATCATCATCAACCAAAAACAAGTTTCTGTTTGAGTTTGTAATGTAGGAAAATAAGTGTTACCACTCCCATGTATTTTGAGTCGCTGACATTCCTAGGATCATGTGTTAATACTCTTGTTACGTGGTGTTGCTGACACACCCAAACTGATAATTGCTACTATAGGACAACTATTACTAGATGTGTTACGAGAATGGAATGTACATTATAATTTTTTGGTTTGTTAGCATACTGTGAGGAATCAAATTGACCATTAAGGGAATTTAAGGTCTAAAATGGGCCTCCTAAGGAAACTATAAAATAATAGTGGCAATAATAAAATAAGATTAGATTACATCATCAAATTTTATAGGGAAAAAAGAAAAAAAATACTTTTCAACTCGTATTTTCAACTTATCTCCCTATGGGTTTACTCAAATTTCGAGCGGAAACACTATTTGGATGCATAATTTGATTTTTCATCCAAGGAGTATTGATGGTGCATACATTTTTTCATGTATTTGTGTTTTTTTGTGTAGCAAGGTCCATAAAAATTATGCAACATGGGTACTCCTTGGATGAAGAATTAAATTTTACATCCAATGAGTACTCCCGCTCGAAATTTGAGTAAAATTTTAAGGAGATAAGTTGAAAATACAAGTTGAAAAAATAGTTTTATTATTCTATTATTTTTTAATCTATTTACTTTTTTACCCCAAAAATAGTGAATCATCCCCCATGGTTGAAATCATCATCTTGAATCCTGTTGGTTCTTATAAAGTTTATTTTGGTTGTACATTTTTCTTAGGAGGCCCATTTTAAACCTCAAAAGTTCTCTAATGTCAATTTTAGAATGTGAAGAGGTAGGAAGCATGAGAAACAACTTGTTTCAATTGGAATACAAAGAGGTCATCAACGTGAGAAATAAATTGTGGGAACAAGGAATAAAAGGGGCTTTTGGTTCTATCTCTTGGGGCTTTTGGCCATTGTGCGATTTGGAGCGACCTTTGCCTATTGGATGATTTGGAGTGACCTTCGCTGGCTGCACAATTTGGAGAGGGTGCTTTAACTAGTGCTTGGTATTCCTATGCTACTACATTTAAATTTATAGCACTCCATGGATGTTATTATGAAATTTGATTTTTTTTATGTAACAACACATTTTGAATGAATAAAACACATTTGAATTCTACCTTGAGTTCTCCTGGGCAGTGTTAAATTTACTTATTGTTTATGCTTTGTGTTTTAGTCATTGAATCAATTTAATATAGTAGTCAAAACCAAATGACTGTGGTTGTGCACTCTGTAGCAACAATTCTGGTTTTGTAGTTTGCTGTGAAAGCTACAAAATCTCACTTGTTGTGTTAAGTGGTATCAAAGCGGGTTTTGTTATGGGATTTGTACTCTGATTTGATTCGTGTAATATGGTACCATAAAACCTTATTTGTGGTTGCTTAGAAAGAGTGCCAAAGATATGCATTTGGACATAGAACCTGGGTTGAGGTCTGTGGATGTTGGTGAGACATTTACAACCCTTAAGGATGCTACCAAGGAGAAGAGTAGTAGGATGAGTAGGTGTAGGAAATTGAGAGCTGGAAGAGTTGAGAAGAAGAATAGAATAGTTGGAGCATAAAAGAAATGGAGATGTAGAAGTATATTTAGAGCTTGAAGAAGAAATACATGAAGAACAAGATGCTGAGGGGAGAGACCCAACAACAAAGTTGATTTCATACTTGAGCAATAGAGGCAGCACTTCCATTAATAGATACATGGTCCTTTTCTATGTCCATGTTTTGAATATGTTTTATGCTTGAATATGTTGGTTTTAAGATGACAGACCCTTTGCGGAAAGGCCATTGATTGGTTGTTTAGTGGTATTGTGTGTATGGTTTTATTTTATTGCAAGTGGAACGAGATATTCAAGTGTAAGCATGCTTCCTGTGAATTAGACTTGAGACTTCACCGATCTACGAGGATACCGGGTTTCAACTTATGATCTCCATCTTATCATGTGCGAGTGTTGAATGTATTTGTTTGTATAACAAATGATTGAGGTTGGAATCTTTGATATTATTCACGATCACACAAAAATCTAGGTAGATCATTCTTTGCTCTAGTGGGTGAAAAGTAATCAACTTGCTTTGATAAAATTTTCCCATAATAGAACTGGTGCTTTCAATGAGAGTTTGCTCTATTCGTCTTTAGATCTCTTCTCTTTTGCCTTGGATCTAGTTTTTTTGGTTTCTTATTGAGTTCTCTATGGTTTTTTAGATTCATTTTTATCTCCATTGGTTTTAATTGCATTAGATCTAAGCTGATCTTAGATTTGGAGATTGTTTTTATGTTTTTTTTTTTAATGAGAGAATAATAGGGCGCAACTGCTTTTATCAATTTTTGTTTTGCTTTTTTTTGTACAAAATTTGATAAAACTAACCACATATCTAGATTCCCCTCAAAACTTTACCCCAAAGCAAAAAAAAATCACTGAAAATGGTCTCCAGATGAGGATGTTATGGCCAATTGAAGGTTGGCTAGTCTGTTTTTTCTCCACCCTTGCGCGCGGCTAATTTGTTTAATCTTATTATTACTATTATTATTTCCGTTCTTTTATGTACATAATTAAGTAAAAATAAGTGCAGATCTATAATCCTCTTAAATTTTTACTTCCTCACCCCCCCCCCCCCCCCAAAAAAAAAAAAAAAAAACGACCTGAAATGGAGTCCATATGAGGAAGATATGGATAATTGAAAAATCAACCTATTTTCTGTCATTTTTTCGCAATTTTGGGGTTTTTTATTTCAACTTTTTTGCTTGATTTTTCAATTTCTTTTCTTAAGAACTTGCTATTATTTGTTGGATTTGTTTGATATTATTGCTTTCCACTATAAAACATATCAGATCTGCATGTACTCTTATTGGTTTGTGTCAGATCCTTCCTTTAGTTCTACTCTAGGGTTTTCCTTGGAGGTTTGGTTTGGTTTGGTTGGGGCTATTGTCCTCATATTTGGATCCTGTTGTTCACATGTTTAGTTGATCAAGTAACAACTAAGATTTGTTTTTTATTTGAATTTTACCTTTGTTTGGCTTTCGTTACTTCTACTTGAGTGATTTCTCTTTTGTTTGTTTGCTTGTTTGCGAGTCATGGTGTTTTATCTTTGATTATGCAGTTGTCATCTAAAAATATTATTTGGGTGCATATTTTCTAATTTCTATCACTCCCTTGTAATATTATTTAGGCCTTCTTGCCTCTAAGGTTTGGTATTGTCCTTTGTAGAACATTTGTTCTTGTTGAGTCATTGTGCTACAACCCTAGCTTGTTGACATTGCCTTCCTTTCTCACTTTTGGCTTTCTTGTTGTTTGCTTGAGTGTATTTGTTTCTTTGGCTTTGTTTTCCTAGCTCTAACACTTTTGAAGTGATTTGCATTATAGCTTGGAGACTTTTCTTTGACTTCTTTTCGGTTAGTTTTCCTTTTTGGTTTGTTTTTGAGTTATTTTTTTTTATAAATTTGGGGATTTGCATTTAAGAATTTAGTGAGAGGTGCATTATAATAGGCATTGGTGTGTTTTGGAAAAAATCTTACCCTCCTGTAGTTAGAATTCATCGAAGTGAAAAGAAGAATTTGCATATAGCTGCATCAGGGTTACTAACAAGAGTCATTTGCACCATCTAAGTTTCACGTTGCATCTAAACTGTGTAAACAACCACTTAAAATTAACGTGATAATACAAAAACTAGACTCATCTTTTATTTTTGTTGGTAGCACACCAACATTAGCTTATGCTAGGGTCCTAGGGTCTTGGAGATAAGAGTGTGAGTCAACTGCTCCCAGACTACAAAACAAACTTACCAAGCTCGAGTTAAGGAGTTAAAATCATTCATCACCCCACAACAAATTCATAGCATGTCAGAAACCTGGTTCATGTTGGCATTATGATACGAGTGTTGTTCTTGATGGCAACTCACTCACAGATCAATTCAGTTTTGATAAAAGGCAACTCACAGTGTAACAGGTCAATGCAGAGGTAACAGGGCATTGGTACAGGAGAACAGGAAGTTGGAACAAAGGTTTATTGATCAGAATCAAGAAGTTCAAGGAAAAGGATGTTTTCAGATAGTTTAAATTGCATACGCATGTTCACATTGTCAAAGAAGCGTATACACGCAGGTTCACTGAACAAAAAGCGCGTATACGTATGCACGCACTTTCACAAGAGGAAAAGCACGTATGAGTTGGAAAATCAAGGAAATTCAAGTTTAAAGAATACCAAGGGTCAATACCATGGTATTAGCCCACAATATTGAGTAGAGTAATGGTTATTTGATCCCGTCCAAGAATACCACAGGCTCTAAGCATTGTTTTGGTCCGAGGAAGGCCAAAAACTATATGAGGAGAAGATCAAAGGACCAAGTGTGCAAGTGAAAGGGGTTTCTTAGGAATACTTATATCTGAAGTATATTTTATGTTGTAGGGGCTATGATTATGATATGATCTAAAATATTTTGTGCACCTTGGATACAATGTTGGATCAGGATCATGAGACCTGAAATGACTTATTATTGTATGATATGATATTGGTTGGGATAGATCTGATTGCTTACGCATGCTTTATTCTTTAAATGTCATGATTTGGGTATGTCTGAAGTTTGGAATAGCGAAGTTGTAAGTTAATTTTTGCATATCTATATGCTGGTTTGCCTTGGGAATGACACGTATACACGCAGGTTCAACTCTTCCAAGTAGCTATACAAAAGAAAAGCCTATTATTCAGAAATGACTGATCTATTTGATCAGTGCTGCTATTTTACTGCTGTCTATCAATGAAGTCTTCTTAGATCTAAAAGTTAAATTGAATGCATAAGGAGTTTGTGTCTGATTGATTGATTGATTAAGTGAGAAGGGTTATCTTTGCTGCTGACTGTCTGGATGTTCAGAATATAACTGGTTGGTACATATTTGATTCAGAAGTTTGCATGATTCAGTAGTCTGAAATGTATACGCAGGTATTGTTACAGGAAGTAGCATATACACGTAGGTTGGGTTCATTAAAGTAGCATATACATTACGATGTATGATTTTTGAGGTTTCAGCTGGTTCTGAATGATGATGCAGGTTTCTGGGTTCAACACAGTGTTCTGGTGATAGTGATCTGACTGCTCAGATTGACTGGTTATTAATTAATGCACTTAGTATTATAGAGTTTGAGCTTCAAAGTTTCTGATGGGTCCAGTGTGAAAATTTGATGAAACGAGGGCTTCATATTGTGTTGTTGTGTACTAGGAGCATCCAGTCTGAAAATTAATGAAACGTGGTCCCTGGAGGAAGAAAGAAGGTCATAGCCTTCTGTAGGTCAATGCCTACATACTAGTAAACATATCGGCTAGTACAAGAGCTAGGGGGTTGTAGCTCCCTTCGAGTAGAAGCCGGAAAACAAGAGAAGGTTGTATTCTTCTACAGGTGGGTGCTTGCATACTGGTATGAGTCTGCACCAGTGCAAGATTGCAAACCGATTTTCTCTATATTAAGAAGACAAAGACGACAACAACAAGTGGTTTTTCTCCTGCATTGGGTTTCAACCTTAAATCTTGGTGTTCACGTGTGTTGATTTTGTGTGATGGTTTATTCTGTTATTACTGCACAAAGTTACTATATAATAAGATACTGATGCACTGATTAAAGATCAACACATGATAAATTAACTAGATCATAAGTTCTTTGGGCATACGCTTGTTTCTTTAATCACAGTAGCGTGCACACACAAGTTCACTTCACTGAAGTAGCCTATATAAATATGATTGGGAAATAAAAGATTTTTGAACTGTAAATACTGATTCACCCCCCTCTCAGTATTATTTCCAATAGTTCAGAGGGGGTTAGGTTAGGTCACAGTGTGAGCGGTTCTCCTTGGGGCCACCCACCTCATGGTAGGGAATCCCATGTTGTGGTTAATCACCAAGAAGATCAAGATTCGTGCATCCCCATGGGACGAGGTACCACAGTGGCCATTCCTAAGAAAACTACCTTATAGGTGGTGGTTGTGGGAGGCAACCATACCTCTTCCTTACCTTTCTCTAGATAAATCTGCTTGCAGAATTCAATCCCCACAAGTAAGAAGTCTCTTGGAAGGCCATCTGAAACATAGACTGGGATTTTTTTAGTGTGTGTTGTTTATTTTGTGTCGGTAATCTTGTCGTTAGGGTGTTTACACTAACATAATTTTCTTAATTTATAATTTTTTCACCTTGGCTGAATATAGTCACCGTTAGTCACGTCATATTCACGGGTTGCCTCCTAAACAAGGTGGAATTTCTACTCCTGCATGAAGAGTGTCTGTCGGTGCTCAAGACGCTAACCAAACCATAGTTGTGGAGTTTATACCCGATCCGTCTGGTAGTGATTTGATTTCTATTGAAAATTTGGAAGGCGACTCAGGTTCTCCTGCTAATCCACCTTTGACCGATCCTTTGGGACCATAGTTATTGTGGTTGAACTCAGATGATTCAACACCTTCTTACACATACATGCCTTTATCTGTATTACCTATGAAATAGGTTAGTTCCTCGTTACCCTCTACATTGACAGTTTCATCTACCGCTTCATCATTGCCACCACTCAGTGTGGATGCACCTACTCCTCTGTCTATTCTTCTCACATCTTCTTGGGAATTCCACTAGTATTATATATAGCTCCCATATATTTCCCTCACGTATCCATGCCAACTCCATCATCTATATCAACCATGGTCGTTAATCCTAGTTAGTCGGTGGGGTAATGAGTCTTTTCTCCTAGCTTTTCTCAACCTACAATTCTTGTACCTTAGGTGTGGTTACTTCTAGAAATGTGTGTGGGGGGTGGGGTGGGGGTGGTGGCCATTAGTTTCTCCTAGCTAGCCTGGGGGCAACATTGGTTCAAATATGTCACAAGCACGGTACAGTTCATTGTTTGGAGGAATGCCAACTTCCAACACTTTTCATGGAGTGGCTAGTTTACCTAGGGGAAACCTTGCTGCTAGTACTGTCACTTCTATAAGTTACCCTCCTTATGTCAGTGCTATTGATCAGGTTGGTCCATGTTTTCCCACAGGGCACAACCCTATTAGCAGTCATGCTCTTGGGGGTTAATTACTCTCTGGGGGCATTTACCCTGGGGGGGGGGGAGGAGGAATCCTTTCACCAATAATCCTAACTCGCATAATTTATATGTTGGGGTGAACCCTTACCATAGCCAACAACCATCACATAATAATCCTTATATGGGGGGACTGCAAGGTTGGTTAGGAAAATATCCTGCCTATGACCTATTTAGTCAACTTCATAATCCATTTTTATCTTTTCTTTATTTACAACGAACTCATTCAACATGACCCCTTGTGGCCACCTATGCCCACAAAATTTCCCTTCGACATCCCCAAATTTGAAGGAAATATTGGGGAGAATCCATCCACTCATATTACCACATATCACTTGTGGTGTTCATCTAAATATTTAGTGGATGTTTCTATTAAGTTACGCTTGTTCCAACACACTTTAATTGGGGACGCTGCCAAATGTTACATCAAATTGGACACAACATCCTATAGTGATTTTTCATCTTTAACTCAAACCTTTTTGATGCACTTTCAGTTTCCTACAAGGTAGGGTATCGATTCCGACCTCTTGTCCAAATTTAAACAAGATGATTCCACCTTAATTTATGATCATATTCACGAGTGACATTGTTGCAAGAGGTTAGTTAAAACCAATATTCTTGATGAGATCTTGCTCAAATGCTTTATTTGATCCTTAAGACCTCAAAATTCCAAAGATGTGTCTATGTTTAGAGTTGTCACTGAGGAGCAAGCTATCTTAACTACACAACAACTGGATTTAATTTATTCACAGTGGGGTATGCTTTATGAAGTAATTCCCAATGCTCCTAGGCCTTCCATTGACCTACTGAAACCTACTCCTGGCCCACACGTTTATGGTGTGATTGGTTTAGTTTGTGATTTTGTGAGTCAACTTGCTGCTCAACTTGAGAAATTGATCGTTACAATGCAAGCCCCAACAAGTGCGTGTGGCTCTATAAGCACTTTCTTCTGAGAAATCCATCGATGTTATTACGGTGAAGTCCACAACACCGAAGAACGATCAACATTCTGGTGGTAAAAAGAATAAGAAAAATAAACAAAAATAAACCTCCTTAAGAATCTGAACCAAACCTAGAAAATCAGGGAGGGGGCAGGAGTGAATGTCGTCAAAAGATTAAGTTACCATTAGAGGAAATTTCAACTCAAAAATAAACATCTAAGAAAAAATTAAGAAATTAATAAAATATTGTCATTTAGACAATTTTTAATATATCATTTTTATTATTTTACTTTGATCAAAATTACCCAAATAAATGTGACGTTTATCAAAATAATAATGTATATAATTTATCTTTAAATTAATTTATTAGCACAAGATTTAAAGTTATTTTTTTTTAATTTAGATTAAATTTAAAATTAAATTTAATGTACCTAAATTTAAATTAAAAAAAATAAATTTAAAATTTAAATTAGTTACACGTCATTAAAATTAAATAACCATATATATTATATTTAAATTAATTTATTAACACAAGATTTAATAAAATTTAAATTAAAAAAGTGAATTTAAAATTTAAATTTAAGGTAAATTTAAATTAACCAAATAAATGCACTTTTTTCAAAATAATAGTATAAATATTTTCTATTTAAATTAATTTGTTTACACAAGATTTAAGGAAATTTAAATTAAAAAGGTAAATTTAAAATTTAATTAGTTACACTTGATTAAAAATATTATCGATACTATAACTTTTATAGAATAAGATATTACTTTTATTTTTAATATTTAATGTAGTTTTGGGTCACTTGGGGAACACTCACACTTAAGATAGGTAAATATATTAATAAAAAATTTCTAGTGCCTAGTCACACCTATATCTCTTTTGAATTTTAAAGGATTTTGATTGGATTACATATTATGACATGGAAATTAAATGTTAACCTTTTATAATCAAATTTCCTCTAATGCTTGTAAAATTTGTTAAGGTGAACATTTAACTCATGAGTTCCCTCGAATGGATGAAGTTCGTAGGATTCTTGATCCACCACCAACTACTCAACAACCTGCTGTGCTAACTCATCGATTCCCTGCATAACTGCAGTAGGAGATGAATCCCGAACCTCCTCCACCTCCGCAATGGGGCAATGAGGGTCCATATTTCAATTCCGGAAATAGCTTGTCCATCCTTATGTGTTAAGAGAACATCAATGTGACCACACGAGCGAAGTCCTATGACATTCCTAAGTTGATTTCTTATTATAAAGACTCATCCACTCCACCCCCCTCCATTGGACCTCTCACATTAAATAAGCCTTTGGAACCTATTTATCGCCCACCTAAGGGTGTCATTCATAAGATCACACAGAGAATCCATTTGCGTGGGAGACCCAACATTACAATATTGTTTAGGATCTTTCCCAATCTCCCTGTGCCATGTCTGCCTTGGAGGTCTTGCAAATATATCCTCAGCAACACAAGGCTTTGTTGTTTGAGATCGGAAAAGTGGACCCCTCAGATTTGAAACTTATCATCTTTAATGTTGAAAAGGCAAACATTCGACTTACCCACCATATCAATTTTTAGATTACGGTGCACATCTTTCAAAGGGATGTGCATCACACTTTGGTCGATGAAGGCTCTTCCACTTGTGTCATGTCAGGATCATGCTAGAAGGCTCTTGACTCTCCAACACTCGCTAATTACAATACCATTCTTTAGGAATTCGATGGAAATAATTTTGTACCTATGGGGGTTATTCCCAATTTTTCCATCGAGCTAGGGGGAAAAATACCTATGTTGATGTTGAAGTCATTGATGCTCCTTTAGACTATAATCTGATCCTTGGACGTAGTTGGTTCTATTCCATGACCACTGTTGTCTCGTCTGTATTCCATGTCCTTTGATTTCCTCATGAAGGAAAGATTGTTAGCATTGACGAGCTTGACTATTGCGTGCCATCGACCCTACTTTCCACTACAGGGAACTCAGTCCCACTTGTGGGAGATAACCGTGGTGCATATCAAAGTGTTGGTCCAATCTTGCTTAAAATCTCATCTCTTATTGGGGTATTTCATTAATTACTCTTTCCCAACATTGCTTCTTCATCTTCTAAAGCTCCTATGCATATGATGTCTTTCGACACTTGTGGACCCCATAGACCTCTTGATCCTTGGGTGATGTCTCCTGATCTTATGGAAGTTGATCAAGCTAGTGAGCATCCATTGCCTCCCTAGCAGTCCCGTCAGTACCACCTAACGTTGATAAGAAACCCCATCATAATATGGAATATAACCAGGTACCTTTTCCAACATGGGCTATCATTCCGCAAATTCCACTGATAATCCTAGGGAGATTATGCTTCTTTCTGCCTCTAGTGTCCCCGATTTGGAACACATAGAGCTTGGAAACATAAATATTGGAATGATTCAGGGAGCACATCCTTGACCCTCCTTGGAAGTGCCACCCCTGGACTGAGTCAAGTCTTGGGGTTCTACTACTGAACTTGCCAACAAATTACCCAGTTCATTATCACTTGTTGATGAATGTCTTGTACCTCTTTTTTGTTTTGATCCTCCCTTGTGTCCTCAAGTTAATTTTGAGAGCACGACTATGTTAGAATGTCCCTGGAATGGTCAAACTTTCCAAATTGGGATGTTTGACTTCCTTTGGAATGGATCCATGCTGATGAGCCATATTGTATCCTTACCCTCCATGCGTTCGCGTATAGAAACCCTTGGCCCATGCCTGGTTGTGGGCACACTTTAACATGACATACTAGAATGTGTTGAAATGGTACATATTTTACATAGGAGTGTGGTGCTTTATCATTTTTTGGTTTGGTGCGTGTTATGTGTATTTGTCATGCCTTATTTATGCCAAAAATCCCAAAAAATATAAAATTTAAAAAATAAAAAAACATGGTCTTGTTATTACCTCATCCACATTTATTATGTGATTTAACCATGGGTCTAGTCTTTTTGGATGATTTTAACAAGATAGGGTGGTGTTTCGTTTATGAAATCCATTGGACTTTAGGTGTATTTCTCTCTTACTAGCATATAGGGGTAGATCACATATCACCATATTTGTTTCATTTTTGACCGTCAATTCCATCTTTATGCCTTAGGTCCAACCCCGTCAAGTTGCGACATTAGCCACTCTTCTTTATACAAGTCATAGCTTGGCGGTAGATATTATCTGATCATGGATACCCTATCTAGCACCTTTTTTTTCCCGTTTTGGTGTCCATGCATTCATTTTTTATTCTTTTTCATAATTCCTCCTTTTGACCCACCATGACCTAGAATCTTAGCCTCATGTCCTCTTCTTCGTCATATTTATGGCTATACCCCAAGATGATTCCACTATAATTATCCCTTGTGATTGCCACTTTTTTATCAGCCTATGTCTGCACAACGAGCCTTGGTTTCTCTATTCCATTGTCATCATTTGCTTGGCCTACCATTTTCTGTCACTTGGTGTTTTACACTTTCTTGGAGGAATTGCTGCGATGAGTGGTTCTATTAGCAAACCTCTTGTACTCTTTATGTCATGAGAAATTCCACCATCAACATAACAAGTTGCTACCCTTTATACCACTCATTACTCCAGAAGGAGTTTCCTTTAAGCTCTTTTCATACTCCTTAATTTAGAAAAGATTGTAGAGTGAACTTGTCTCCTTCGCTCGTAACTGAAATTTTTTATTAGAGAAATTTGATTATTTTTAACCCATTATATCAGTGAATGATCTACCTAGATTTGTGTGTGATCATGAAAAAGATCAAAGATTCAAACCCCAATCCTTTGTTATACAAACAAATATATTCAACAATTGCACATGATAAGGTCGAGATCAGAAGTTGAAACCTGGTATCCTTGCTGATCAGTGAAGTCTCTTGAGTCCAATGCAGAGGAAGCATGCTTACACTTGAATATATCATTCCATGTGCAATAAAATAATACCCTACACACAACACCGCCAAACAAGAAAACAATGGCCTTTCGGTAGAGGGTATGTTAGCTTAAAACGAACATATGCAAGCATAAAACATATTCAAAACATGGACATAGAAAATGAACATGTATCTATTAATCCAAAATGAAATTACAAGAAATATACACCATCTAGCAAAGGTGATCCTGTCCTCAAGCTTGTAGTATGGTCTCCTCTTCCAATACAATAGATCTCTCACGCTATGGTTTGGATACTAGATCTAACCCCCCTTTCATGTTGCTGAGATTATATAGGCTCATTCTATCCTCTAGGATAATGTATCTAGACACCTATGGGCTTGAGAAGTTAGGAAACTTCTAAAATAATGGAACCCCAACTAACTCATACATAAGTGGGTCAAATTGATCTCCTTGGGAATGACAAACACTAGAAAACTTTTTCACAATTATGAGTTTTTTCTCAAAATTTTCAATTATGAAATAATTATTATCTCATATTTATAATATTTTGACAAATTAATTATGAGAAACAACTCAATCATGTAATTCGACCCTTTTATCATGGGATAAATATCACATAAGTAAAAGAAAAGGTGAAAAGGGATGCATTTTAGCCAAAAAACTGAGGTAAGTTGATATTGGGTTTGCCTCACTATAATGAAGTGGCACATAGGGTTATAACATCATCAAAAAACAAAAAATGTGATAGTGTTATAGTAGTTTCTATGTTGATACCCTTGATAGTACCAATACTTCTAGCTTCCGAAATTGATTTGATCAGACCATTTGCAAATAAAATAAATAAGATAAGCGGCAAAGGAAACCCCTACCTTAGGTCCCTATATGATCAAAAGAAACTTGATAGGGAATGTTTCATCATGATAACAAAATTTACTAAATCCAAATACCCCATAGCCCACTTGATATACTAGAGAATTAAGCCAATTTGAGAGAGAAATATTCTTAGGAATACCCAATTAAATGTATCATAAGCCTTTGAGAAGTTATTTTTCATAACTATTGTTGACTACTTTCCCACCTTTATTGAGTGAAAACCTTCTTGGATATTCTATACTACATCTTGATTTTTCCTATTAAAGAGGGAGCCAAATTACTTTTTTTCAAATAACCATGGAAAAAGCTAGCTATATTATGTTTACAATTAACATTGAGATGATCTTGTGGACATGGTTGTAAATGGATATTGGCTGTTTTCCTAAAACGTAGAGTTCTACCATAGTGTTAACGCTATGAATTTAGCATTCATATCACTTGACATATTTCCTAACCCTCTGAATTCCTTGATTACATGAAGGAGACCCTTCTCTAAAAATTCAGAGAACCCAACATAGAATTCTACCATCTAGCCATTCAGTCTTGGATTTTTTTTCCTTGTTGAAAGTCCCCAATACATATTTCAATTCTTATCCAATAACCTCACCGTCCATGATAATATTAATTTCATAATAAAAAGCCTTTGAAACAGTATTACCACCCTTATTATTTTCCTTATAGTATTTTAATCCCTTTCCATTAGCAAAGGATAAATCAATCAACAAGGTGGATCTATTTCCATCTAGACCCTCCATTTCTCAAATGATGTTGAAGTTATTTCTAAGTCTAGCAAATATATGGAATTGTTTATATTGTAGTCTCCCTAAGCTAGACAAATGACCTAGATTTTGGGCTTCCATTCAAATTCCTACAATTCAAGATGTTTCAACTTGTTCTCATAGTATCTCAGCCTTTCTAACTCTTATGAGAAAACCCCACTAGAATTTTTCTCAAATAGATATTGTAAAGGCTCTCAATTTCCTTTAAATTTTTCTGTTCGAATTTGGATCTCTCTTGAACCCAATCCATTGCTAGCCTTTTTGTGTGAACCATATTGTTTTGGGATTGTTACATTATTGATACTCTGCTCAATTTTGTGTAACTTTTCCAATTGCCAATGACCAAAATTTTGAAATCCTCCTCATTTAGGTAATTGTGATTGAATCTAGAAGGCACAATGGATTTATGATTCACAAGTTCTAGCTACAAAAAAATAGACAAATGATCCAAAAGACCTTCGATACCTAACCACGATTGATTTCTATTGACAAATTATAGAACCCTATCTACCATTCATAAGAAATGTATCCTTTTTGAGATTCCATCCCTACCTCTCTTTCAATTTCTCCAAGTAGGTACTATTTTATGGGGTTCAACATCCACCAATTTTAAATCCTCAAAACTGTGAATGAAATCATTTTCCAATTGGTTTGGTTGCACAGACTCACCCAAATTATCCCAAGATTCTTGGTTAAGTTCAAATATCCCCCCATAAGCGCATATTACCCTAACAAAATATTTTGATCTTTTAGATTTTATTAGAAGTGGATTCTATTACTATAAGGTGCATACAATATTAGAATCCTAAATAGCTAATATTGAAGTTTTCTCCTTCCTTCCAGAACAATACTTGTATCAAGACACACAATAATAATGGTGTTATCGATATCATTCTAACCAAACACTAGATCCCTAAACATATATTGCACATCAATTGAGCATAAATTCTAATATTTCAAGAGAGAAGACATAAATTCAATAAATTTTTCCCAAGGGAGATTATTTTTTCAAATAATATGGTATTAGGTTTATAGAGTGTAAATTTTATTTTGAGGGTTAGCCTTTTTAGGGTGCTTCCTAACCCTCTTACATTGAATGACAAATGATCATTATAGTGCAAAATTATATATTTTTCTTTCTCTAAGGACACCTTTAATGTTTGTTCGTTGGCCTTCCTTTACCTCAATTGAGGCCTTCAACTTAGCCACTGACATAAAATATTGAAGGAATAACTCCTATTGGTGATGTTGAATAAATTAATATGATGGATTTGTAATGTGTTAATGATGTAGATCGATTCTATAAGTCTACATAAGAATAAGAGTCGAGGATAAATGAGAGAAGTTAGGGATGATGACATTTGGAGAGATTCATGGAGAGGTTATTGTGGATAAAATTATGCATATGGTTTGAATTAATAATCTAATTATGATATAGATATCATGGTAACTTATTTTTATATAAAGGGACCATTTACATAGAGGAATTATTTATTAATATAATTCCCCTTCAGAGTTTTCTAGAGCATATTCTTTATGTCCCTTTCTTTATAATTCGCTATTAAGGCCAACAATTGGTATCATAGTGATAGGTTGCTAATGGGTGGATTAAAAAAAATAAGAGTGTGAGTTGAGATAAGATTTTTGAATGGAGTGCATATTCAAAGGCTTATTATTCTTCATAGATATGTGGATCTAATGTTGAAAGAAGTACGAAAAAGAAAAGGTAGTCCAATATCTCAATCTTAAAGCCTCTCAATCTCAAAATGGTTCCTTGTCTCACCAAGAAGCCATACATAGGTATTAACCAAATTTTTTGATCAACACTAAATTTTTTTAACTTTTGGTTTCCATACCCTTTATACATCTAGTTGAACAACCTAGCCATACATTCCTTAAATTTTGTAAATAGTGTCTAATATCGCTTTTAAGAAAACAATTTATGCTTAGCCATTTCTCGAAAGTTGGGATGGTAGGATTGTGGCATGACTTGTTACTCTGCTTGTGTATCTTGAAATTGATGCCACTAATTCATGCTTATACACTTTTCCAAAACTAGGGATGTCAGGGTGATATAAACTTTGATTCAACCCTTTCACCCATCCCAATTCCCAACTAAACCAATTAGCTATCTGTCTCTTGTCTCGATTCCCTATTATCTTGAATTTTGTGTACCCATCCCATCCCAACTCTTTAGTATTTCTCATATATCATGATACCCCAACTTCTGATAGCCTAAATTCCGTGTCTTTCCATAATTTATGATTTTCTTGATAAAGATTTACTTCCAAGGTAAATTAAAGACTTACTACCAAAAATTCATTGTAGTTGATCTCAACATTCAATTCAACACCATTCTTAATAAGGCGATAACATGAATTTCACCTCAGGAAAATAATTTTCATTAATACAACATTAGGTACTTCTATGGAAAGTAGTTGATGGATTTCGTAACATTGAATGTAAATTTCCTCTTTAAGTGAACATTATGAGTTTATTACATAAACTATCTCAAGGTTGTCAGAAGAAAAAGATGGAAGGTAGGAAGAAAGAGCCTTGTTGTGGGGATAATATTAATAAATTCAAAAGAACTATCACTATCACTGGTCTATTTCATATAAGTGGTATTTTGAGTTACCTGAAGAAAAATGAGGCATCAACCAAGCTTGGGCAACTGAAGTAGTAAAAAAGGGTTGTATTCTTGAAGTATCTGACTTTGAAAACATTATTGCATGGTTCATAGCAAAGTTTGATAAATATAAAAGGGCGGTTCACCTTGAATAAGTTGGTAGAAATCCACTGCACTTAACAATGATCCTTTTAGAAAAATGTTATGATTGTTGATTCCATATAGAGTTTTCAAACTATTTGAGGAAAATGAATCTATTCATGGACAAGGGGGATGTAGTGAAATTTTAAATTTTTTTCTAAAAAGTCCTTCTCTTTCCTTGATGCATGTTGCTCAAATTTAAGTAAATACTTTTGTTGATCCTTATAAAGAATTTGCATGGCTGTTAGCAGGAATTGCTAGTCAAGATTTCATTGAACAAGTACCCATATTTCTTCTTTACATTATATATCATATAGTTAATGAAGTCATCATATTTAACTAGGATAATATAATTTCCAATGATATTTCCTTTCAATTAGGGAATTTTGAGAGTTCAAAAACATTTTTCATTTCTTCTTATCTGTTTTATGAAATATTCTATGTAAATATATTTTAATACCTTCTTACTACTATAATATAAATACAGATAAGCTAACCTATTCAATTTTGGTATCATTTATTATGGAGAACAAGGATCCCTTTCACTTATGTTAATCAAAATTACTTTATAGTTTTTAGCCATAGTACAAGCAATCCTTTTGATGATGCTCAAGCCTTTCTTTCAAGAAAAATAATTTTTCGATTACAATAATTTTTTTCCTACATTAGACTTTATGGATTTGAAGGAGATTATATTTTCCTTCTTCATTATGTTTCTAATAAATCATTTTCCATTGAAGTATGCCGATAATACAAGTATTGGGCACATTTCATTAATCCAAGGAGGAAAAAACAATTAATTCCTACTCCCTTCAAATTTGGATATTTTAGAGATGAAATTGCTTCATATTTTGAAACCTTCAAAATGATACGACATCTCTCTTGTAAATGTTTTAAGCCACATGGAATATTATTTACACATATGATTTATATTAGGTGGGTTTTAAACTTTAGTAAGTAGTTGGAAGAAGGAGCTAGATGCAATTCGAACTTAGGAGAAGAAGAATACAAGGAAAATTCTCTCCATGATGATACTTCGATTAGTATAAAAGAAAAACAAAAGAAATGGGGATAACATATATTCAATACTGACCATAGTTTCCTTGATTATTCTAATAAAAAATCTTTAGTCTTGTTGACGGTGTTGGACCCGTCAACAATTCAAGGGATCTCCCTGGTAAGAAGTCCCAACTAGACCTTAGATCGTTTGGTGTAGGAGTCCCAGTAGTGGGTCGTACAGTATCGCCTTGATTGCAGTTGCACGCAGAGGCAAGAAGGATGTCCTTGTTTGTAGAAAGGGTGTGACCAGTGCAACAAGCCAAGGAAAGTGCATGAAGGGTTCTAACACACGAAATGGGGAATGAGTGTGCCCCTTTGAAACTTGTGGAAACACACAACTCAAAAGGGAACACACGAGCAAAGATACATCACAATGGAAAGCAGGTTAACCAACGATCCAAAGTGATGGTTAAACCAACAAAACATCTCAATAAGATTCATACAAACATATATAGAAAAGTTTATACATACATGCATAAGCAAACAGTTACATATATCGTTAGAGTAACCAAGATAGCCGAAATACAATAACAACATATGCATGAAACATGTTGGATCTGTTATATTAAGAAAGTGAAAGTTCCAATCACACATACAACCATTTCCAACTACTAGTCCTGACAACGGAACGTTACAGTCATTACCGCCTAGTCCTCCAAAGAGATATACTAGCTCTGCACTATGGAGAAGCTGAGGCTCGTTACAATACAGTCCAGGCTTTCTCTAAGATATTCCTATAGGAAGCTTGGTTCCAAAAATCCCATACAATGAGTTATGAGGTTCTATAAATAGCATAGGGTGGGCTAACCCTTGACATTCCCCTTTGTGACTCTTCACCTACCCTCATGACTTTTTAACTACTACATGACTGTTAGATTCTACTATCGACACTTGGTCTTTCACTTTTACAAGATGTTACATTACAATCTGCACATGTACCCATGTGAGATGAGATAGGCTTGAGAAAGCCATGCAAGACACTACTAAGACTTGGACAGCTGTGGGAAGACCAACTCTTCGACATCCTCGTGATGATCGACGGTGGCGAACTGATGCCAAGCTTGGTAGTCTGTGATGGTGTCCGCATGCCCAACGGTGACATCCTGCTGAAAGCGAACTCTCGCCTTCATTACATCTGGGTAAACTAATTTTGCACCTGTGTCCAACTCGTCTGATAAGATGCGCATCATAGTCTTGAGTGTAATTGGACCAACAACATATTGATGCATAGTGTCTGCGCTAATCTCCAAGTCTGTGCTGGTGGCTACGCGCATCAACTCATCAAATTACATGTCCATCTCCAGTCAGACTTGGTTCTTTGACTTCACCTCGGTGAGTGTGCCAATAGATGGGATCATGTGTGTGTGCACAATGACATCCATGCTTCTGAAAACCTGTGCATGTGAAGCCTGCAAACTGGTGATGAGCTACAGGAGTTCCTCATAGTTTCGGATCTAACTCTAGATGCGTGCCTTCAACTCTATTGCCTTTGGCTTCATCATCTTTGGAAAATTCAATGGGGCTCCTTTGTAGCTCATTGTATAGGTTTGCATGTGATTGACAATAGTGTGCAGATTTGGCAAGATGCATGCTCTCCTAGCACAGTGCTGCTGCCAACCATTAAGATGGAAAACCGACTTATGTATAGTGTCGAATCTAGAATACGACATCCACATCAATGTATCGAGGGATGATACTTCATCTAGTATCACTCTCTTCAACTCTGCTCTGGCGGATGATGTAGCCTGTTCTCCTCCCTGCTTGGCCGCTTGTAAATCCTTAGCCATGCACTCGTTCTCTGCTATCAAGAATTGAACACTCAAAATGGTGTCTTTGGCATATGCTCTGGTAGTATCAATCAACGCTGTTGGATGCTTGCACACATCAGATACAATCACTCATTCTTCAAACTACACAGGATATATGTGAACATCCGGAGTGGGCACTCTGCGTGACTATACAACTTTGTGTTGTGACTCATTGAAATATATGTTGTGCATCTCCACCTTTGGATTGTCTTCAAGGATCTCTATGTCTTCTTGATTGCTTGGGACTTTCTCTACTTCCAGATCTGGTGAATCTAGTGGGGTGACCTCTTGGTTATGAGGCATGAGTTCAATATCCAGATCTGACTCTGGCTGTACCCTATCCGTATCCATATGTTCTAGCATCTTTTAAATCTCTTGAGCTAAGTCATGCTCCTGCGACTACTCACCCTGTCTGCTTTGTGCCATCTGCTCAGATGAGTCTATAACCTATATTGGCAAAGTTTCATCAATCTATGCATGTTGCGCCTCTTGCTGTGTCTGTCCCTGTTGCACTTCCTTGTCTCTTCTGCGCAGCTCCTATTCCTGCCGGAGTTTCTGCTTCAAATCTTTCAACTCCTTTTTTTTTTCCTCCATCTTTCGTTTCTCTCTTTGCCTTTGTGCAATCCTCTTGTCACGCTGTCGCCTCTTAGCCTCAATCTCCCAAGCTACTTTCATCACATGTGGATTTTCTTTGAACTTGCATCTTTGTTTTGCCTCTTGCACTGTCAACAACCTTTCTCTTGCCTTTTTCATGCGCAGGTACGTTACCCTCTGCTGCTGCTGATGATGGTGCTCTCTAAGCTGTTGCTTCCCTCTACTTCGCTAACCATTCTAAAACTATGTCGATCGGTTCATTGAGCCTGGAGGAGTGATAACAATATCTCCATGGGTCTTCCTCAGGCCAATGACATGCCATGTGGATCCAAGGAAACCACACTCTCGCACATTAGTCCTTCACCAAGCAATGCGGGTCATTAGGATTGAAACTTCCTGTGCCGAAGGTGAATATTTTGAACTCCTCTGTCTCGGCCTCAACATGCTTGAGATTCTGTATATCGTACAACCCAATCCACAAAGGAAGAGTGGGCTAAGGTGCCTTCTTCTTTATGTGCAATCTCACCAACAACGCATGACACCTCTTGCATGATGAGCTTGTCCATGGAAAAAGTTAGAAAAACATGTGGAGCCTTCTCTGTGCTATACATTTGTATGAAGGTGCTAAGGGGTGAGGCATACCAATAATCTATATTGATCAATGACTTCATTGCTGCTTGCTCAAATATCATTTTGTACACCAGCGTGACAAAGTGGACTTACAATTGTGTGATAACTCCGCGGAAGCTGTATTCGGAGAACAATTTTCAATAAGTGTGCACATAGGTTTCTGAAGGTGTCCATGCCCAACCCAAGCCTGGGAACTGTTGACACGCACAAACTACATCTAGAATGTAAGCGAACATGTATATCTCTACTTGCTGACCTTTGGGCGGATGCCAGGCTTCTATCACCTATTCCTCCAACCTGAGAGCCAACATGTCAGATTAGTTGCAAGGTCTTCCTTCACTGGTCAGTTGGTCCAATGCGATCACCCAACTCTATGGGAAGGTCTCTATGCTCTCTTGGCCATATAAGTGGCATGTAAAGATGACCAAGTATTGATATGCCTTCCGCAGTGTCTTCATCTTATAAACCTAGCTTGGTGTTTCCATGAACTTGGTTGGCTCTTTTGCCCAACTCTTCAAGATATCTCTTGAGTTTGCACTGTTGTTGGGTTTGCTGAAGGGTTTCTCCATTGTGATCACCGGCTGTGGCAAGTGATACATCCCCTAAAATTCCTTCGCCCTGAAGGTAGCAAGATATGTCCCATTGAAACTACTCAACATCATCGTCTCAGGATCAGTGTGCGAGACAATCCAGTGGATCATGTCCACACATGGAAACACGGGATACTTGCATGCAATTCGATACAAGCCAGACTTTTGAATGTTGACATAAACCCTGTGGTCTTCCAGATTTTCCTCAAATGTGCTTGAGAATATATCATTGATGTCTTTCCATTTCATCTTGATGTCCTTGTGTATGAACAACTTGGTGTCTTCATAGATAGGAAAGCTCATAGACACTTGTTCAACTGCATCTCCAGTTGCACTTTCGATGGTGTCCTTTGACCCTGCTCTCTTGGAGGCCATTGAACCTGAACTACTGAGAGACAGACGAACACCTGTGATACCTGGAGAGATAACAACACTCATGGCAAGAAATCTGTAAGTTATTAACCAAAACAACTTTGAGGACTGACATGCAACATACCCGGGTGATTGACTAGGAAGATTGCGCAATTTTCACTGGGAGGCTAAGAGATTGACTGCCAAAACTATGCAAGACACAGTCTAGGCTCTCAGGAGGCTGAATGACTGTTGAAATTGCACAATGCACAGTCTAGCCTGGCTTGTTGAGGACTGAAACTATGCAATGCGCAGTTCCAGTCATCAATGACATGTAAACCCACAAACTACATTGCAAAATTTTTTGGGCCATCTAGGCATTGCCTCCCAAAATTATGTAGAGAAATCCCGTGGGTCAGTGTTGGGATAGATTTGTGTAGTTTTTGAAGGGAAGGCAGGGCCTTCACTCTTAGAAATGCACATCGATGTCCGGGTAAGGCAGCCTAGACCCACCAACGAGCAATTGAAAACATGAAAAGGTTTGAATGCATGGAGATACTGAGTGTAAGAAAGAGTGAATGATCATGCATGCAAAAAGTGAGTGTAAGATTCAAAAAATTCGAAATCAAGAATGTGTGTGAAGCAAGTCGCCACAACGATGACTGTCAGTGCATAAACAATGTCATGCATGTGACAACAATGAGATGCAATGAAAAACTTGAAACAATGCTTCTATAGGCTAACATGCATTAAAACGACACCAGGCATTCAACAAAACCAAGAAAACAACATTCATACAAAGAAAAATACAAAAAGCAACAAAAAATTAGCAAATGACATGAAAAGAAAACTTACCCAGAAAAATCTAAGACGAATGTGTTAAAGACTCCTAGATGCGATGTGGGATGTCAGAGCTCCAATATCGATGTGAGGAATGAGATATGTAGTGTCAAATAAATAAGTTTGATAAGGATGAGGCTTATGATGTGTATGCCACAAATCTAGGAAAAAGCGACACTTGGAGGGAAGTTTCTAAAATGATCTTTGCATGTAACCTCCAACTACTAAAAATAGATCCCTAAAATCTAGGGATGTTTTTTCTTTTTGCTTTTTTAGGTGCATGCAATCAGGATTGCTCAGTTCTGGAGGGAATCGGTCAACCTGAAAGCACATGCAACATTCTACATGCTTGGGGATGAGATTTGCACAATTTCTGGGCTAAGCAAGACTCGCTGTTCCTCATACATTGCGTAATTTCTGGACTGAAGCCTTGGATTTTGGTCAGAATTGCGCAATTTATGAGTTGAAGCCCAATGATGGGATGGATTGCATAGTTTCTAGAGGGAAGGCTGCCTAGATGTATTGTGCATTTCTGGAGCCCAACAGGAAACTCAATAGGATTGCACAATTTCTACAAGGAAGGCTGGTTCGCCTCCAGAATTGCACAATTTTCTAAGTGAGCATCTCAGCCAGAAAATTGCCTAAGTCCAGAATGACATCCTATGGTGGGAGAAAAATAATTTGACATGCACAGGCTGGCAGACCACTGAAATTTAGATGGAGCCTATGTACTTATTAAGTGCAAGACATGCTGCTAAGGATGGTTTGGAGGGAGGCTCCAAAACAAAGCTAAGGAAAAATTTTGGAGGGTGGTTGTAGCCACGACAACACTTGGCAACACACTAGTAGAACCCCAACTCGCTTAATGGACTTTGTTTCGTGAAAAGCAATTCTAACCCCTCTGAAAATATTGTTCAGTTCTTAGATCATCTTGGTTTCTACATTAACTTGATTGAAAGATGTAACACATGCCATGTTCTTGGTCGGTAAACACACATTCCAAGCCAAGTCAACACAATTGTTTTGATTATGGATGAGAGGTATATTGGTACACAAGAAATATGATAATCAAAGTTTAAGTCTCATCTCTGGTGTTTCTCCGCAGCTAGCAGGCCTAGATAGTGCCCCATCGGAGTCACGCAGGAACACAAGAATTGCTCCACTGTCAGTGAGCCTGGTCAGTACCTCGAAAAAGTTACTTGCATCACCACTCTATGTAGGAAGCCTTTCTCTTCTTTCACCTTATTCATTTTTTCAAAAAATTTCACATTTTCATCTTTCATTTTCATAACTGTGCATAACACTTATTCATTTCAGAGGTGGAATAGGGATCCTAACTTATTGAGAGCAGAAGAGGTTGTTCCTTCAGAGAAGTGTTTGTATATACCTCTGACATACTTGTTAAAGTTCCCCCCCTCACCTTACTCTACTTGATTGAGATTACAAGGGTTAACCCAAAACAACCAACTAGAGTAGGTGATACTAGTTAGTGCGCAAGTGTTGTGTTTTCACCAAGGTTCACTTTGAACAAAATGTATTTTTTGTTGGTGTATCATGGAATGAAAACAACAATTTATACATAAAGAGATAGGACAATAGATAACCAAGTATCGATAACAGCAAAAGTCCTCTTGTACTTTACCCTTGCTTGTTTCAAGAGTCGCGCATGGTTTCATGCGAAACTAACCTATGAACGTAAACAAGCAAGCAAACAAACAAAATAGAGAGAAAAAGCCAATGTGAAAACAAATAAAACATGCAAGAAAACAAACAACAAAGAAAGAAAGAAAACATACATGCAAGAAAACAAGACAAAAGCAAACACCACTCCTACTCCTAAGCTAACGGAGCATGGGCCTGATCACGTGAAGTGATATTTCCAATGCAGCCACTAACGCATTGATCGACCCATGTTGGTGAAGGTATGGTTCGTGAACAACATATTCAGGGGAACCAACAAACATGAAAGATATAACAATGAAGACAAACACACTTCGAGTTTAAATGTATCCAGAGAAAAGATAAAGGTGAAAGAGCATGACCAATAATCCGTGGACTTACCATGTTGTTGTGCTACACTGCGTGAAAATGTTAAGAATATGCACTCTCTTGACTGTGACATGAAAGAAAATGTGGGAACCATAGACAACTTGCATCGCACGAGTGTGCTTGCTCTATAAGATTCCTCCAATGCATGAGCGATGGGATCATGTCGTTCAATTGTAGGAAGAAAAATGTGTGTTGGAATGATCTTCAATGCATAAAGATGAGTGATGAGGAGCCTTGGGTGTTTCAACAATTTCTTGATCGGAAGTGAAACCAACCTCAGGATAGTGAGGGCCTGACATAACCATCAGCTCAGGCTGAAGTGCCTCGACCATCTATAGGGTTTTGACTTCACTAACAGATAGATCATCATAAATGAGTGGCTTTGAAAGATCAACAATGATAGAACCATCATCGTGATCGAGTACTAGAGTAAATGCATCACAAAAAGTACGATAAGAAAATCAATGATTTCATCGGCATCCTCATGATTAGATAAATCAAATAGAGGGGTAGATGAGAAGAAATAATGTTCACCCTTTGCATTTCTAGAAAAATCAGATGAAAAATCAAGTGGATTTTCAATGAATAATTTGTCCTCTCCACTGTCGAATGATAGACTGACATCGGGTGCGTTCTGCAAATTATCAATAGTGGATGCATCCGTGGATGATTTTACACAAGGAAAATCAGATATAGAAGAATCACAAAATATGTCAGGAAAAAGCAGAGGAGGCGTAGACAGAAGGAGATCACCCTTCACTGCGGGTTGATGTTCAGGTTCCTAGTCATACTCATCATGAATGACAATGTAGGTTGTTTGTGCAAAACCAACTCTATCGATGGCTTGATTCTCGTTCAAAACAAGCGTATAGTCCAGAACAGAAGAACACAAGACAGTGCAGTCTAGAGGATCAGCAGAACATGAAGACAGAGGCTAAGGTAACAAATGCATGTGACGACCGATGGGCTTCGCAACCAAATCTGCATGAAAATTGAGAGAAGTGATGCTGGGAGGATATGATAGTTGAATAGACGTGCGTGCATGTTCTCCCACATCACTTTGCAGTGGTGAAGCTATTTGATGAGGGGGAGACAGACAACCACTTGCGACAACAACTGTATCCACTTGTGATTGCGCAGCTCCATCACCGAAGTATGCTGAGTGGGGTTTGAACTTCAACTTCATCTTGGGATCGAGTGATTTGTGAAGACAATATTTGAATCTGTCCCAAAGATATTGGAATTTCATCTGGTTTTTCGGAGCTTCAAACTGAAGTACACAGAGGTGCTGCCAAAAATCCATAGGTGATTCATGCAGAGAGTTCTGTTGTTTTAACAATTTTTCGTCAAGAGGTTCTGGATCAAAATGATGGAAAGTAGATTCAATTAGATCACAAAACTGCTTAAGTGAGTGCACGCAATTGTGAGACAGGTTGTGGAACCATCATTGTTTGGATTCCCGAAGTGTGTGTGAAAAAAACAAGTTGACCTCGACTTCATCGAAATCATCTGCATCCTCAATCAATGCAAGGAAGTAGTGTAAGTACTCAAGCCAGGGCACTTTACCTTCACCATTGTATGTGAATTCCGATAAGAGATCATGAAACTCCTTCATGATGTCGACAAGTTCAACATTGGACAAACATCACAGAGGGAGGAGTCTAATGATATCCATAATAGATATGCGAAGATTCAAAATAGGATGTGAGGACTCATCTTATCATTTGACCCTTCTTCTAGCGCTAGAAATGTTGACGGTGCTGGACTTGCCAACATGTCAGGGGATATCCCCAATAAGAAGTCACAACTAGACCTCAGACTGTTTAGTGTAGGAGTCCTAACAGTGGGTTGTACAGTATCACCTTGACCACTGTTGCGCGTAGAGGCAAGCATGATGTCCTTGTTGGTAGCAAGGGTGTGACCAGTGCAACAAACCAAGGAAGGTGCATGACGGGTTCTAACACATGGAATGGGGAATGCATGTGCCCCTTTGAAACCTATGGAAACAAACAGATTGAAAGGGAACACACAAGAAAAGATACATCACAAGCTGGAAAGCAGGTTAACCAACGATCCAAAGTGATGGCTAAACCAACAACACATCTCAATAAGGCTCATACAAAGATATATAGAAAATTCTATATATACATGCGTAAGCAAACAATTACATATATCGTTAAAGTAACCAAGATAAACGAAACAAAATAACAACATATGCATGCAACATGATGGCTCTATTATATTAAGAAAGTGAAAGTTCAAATCATAAATACAACCATGTCCAACTACTAGTCCCGAAAATGGAACGTTACAGTCACTGCCGCATGCTCCTCTAAAGATATATACTAGCTCTACACCATGGAGGAGCCAATGCTCATTACAATACACTCCAACCTTTCTCTAAAATATTCCTATAGGAAGCTTGGCTCCCAAAATCCTGTACAATGAGTTATGAGGTTCTATAAATAGCAAAGGGTGGGGTGACCCTTGACATTCCCATTGGTGACTCTTCACCTACCCTCATGACTCTTCAACTACTACATGACTGTTACATTCTCATCTGCACATGTACCCATGTGAGATGAAATAGGCTTGAGCAAGCCATGAAAGGCACTACTAAGACTCAGACAGATGTGGGAAGACCAACTCTTTGACATCCTCGTGATGATCAACAGTGGAAAACTTATGCCAAGCTTGGTAGTATGTGATGGTGTCCGCATGCTCAATGGTGGCATCCTGCTGAAAGAAGACTCTTTCCTCTGTTGCATCAAGGTACACGGATTTGGTAACTCTGTCCAACTTGTCTGATAACATGTGCATAATAGTCTTGAGTGCAGCCGGACCAACAAAATACTGATGCATAGTGTTTGCGCTGATCTCCAAGTATGTGCTGGTGTCTATGTGCATCAACTCATCAAAGGACATGTCCAACTCTAGTCGAACTTAGTTCTTTGACTTCACCTCGGTGAGTGTGCCAATAGATGGGATTGTGTGCATGCACATAATGACATCCATGCTTCTGAACGCCCGTGCATGTGAACATTGAAAACTAGTGATGAGCTGCGGGAGTTCCTCATAGTTCCAGATCTGACTCCAGATGTGTGCCTTCAACTCTACTGCCTTTGGCTTCATCATATTTCGAAAATTCAATGGGGCTCCTTTGTACCTCATTATCCATGTTTTCATGCGATAGACAATAGTTTTCATATTTGACAAGATGCATGCTCTCCTAGCATAGCGCTGCTGCTAACCACTGAGATGGATAACTGATTTATGCACGGTGCCTAATCTGGAATGCAACATTCGCATGACTGTCTCGAGCAACAATACGTCATCCAGTATCGCTCTCTTCAAATTTTCTCTGGCGGATGATGTAGCTTGTTCTCCTCCCTGCTTGGCCACTTGTAGCTCCTTAGCCATGCACTCATTCTCTACTATCAAGAATCGAACACTCGAGTCGGTGGCTTCAACATATGCTCTAGTAGCATCGACCAACACTGTTGGATGCTTGCGCACATTGGATATGATGACTCGTTCTTCAAACTGCGCAGGAGATATGTGAAAATCCAGAGTGAGCACTCTGTACGACTGTACAACTCTGTGTTGTGACTTGTTGAAATATATGTTGTGCATCTCCGCCTCTGAATTGTCTTCAAGGATCTTTGTGTCTCGTCGATCGCTTGGGACTTTCTTTGCTTCCAGATCTGGTGAAGCTGGTGGGGTTACCTCTTGGTTATGAGGCATGAGGTAAATATCCTGATATGAATTTGGCTGCACCCTATCCATATCCATCTGTTCAATCTCTTGAGCTAAGTCGTGCTCCTCGACTGCCCACCATGTCTACTTTGTGCCAGTTGCTCGGATGAGTCTTTAACCTGTATGGGTGAAGTTTCATCAATATGTGCATGTTGTGCCTCCTTTTGTGTCTGCCCCTGCTATGCTTCCTTCTCGCTTCTATTCAACTCCTGTTCTTCTCGGAGTTGCTACTTCAACTCTTGCAACTCCTTTTCTGTTTCCTCCATTTTTCATTTCTCTCTTTGTATTTGTGTGATCCTCTTGTCGCATTGTTGCCTTTTAGCCTCAATCTCCAAAGCTTCTTTCATCACAAGTGGATTTGCTTTGAACTTGTGGCTTTTCTCTACCTCTATGCTGTCAACATTCTTTCTCTTGCCTTTGTCATGCACATGTACGTTACCCTCTGCTGCTATTGATGATGGTTCTCTCTGAGCTGCTGCTTCCCTTTGCTTCGCTAACCATTCTACAACTATGCCGACCGGTTCATTGAGCCTGGAGGAGTGATAAAAATATCTCCATGGGTCTTCCTCATGCCAATGGCATGCCCCGTGGATCCAAGGAAACCACACTCTCACATAATGGTCCTTCACCAAGCAATGTGGGTCATACAGATTGAAACTTCTAGTGTCGAAGGTGAATATTTTGAACTCCTCTGTCACAACCTTAGCATGCTTGAGATTCCGCATCTCGTACAACTTGATCCGCAAAGGAAGAGTGGGCCAAGGTGCCTTCTTCTTCCTGTGTAGTCTCGCTGAAAACCTTGTTGAGATGTGAAATGACACCTCTTGCATGACGAACTTGTCCATGGAAAAATTCGGAAAAACATGTGGAGGATTCTCTGCGCTGTATATTCATATGAAGGTGTCATGGAGTGAGGCATACCAATCTTCTATATTGATCAATTCCTCCATCACTGCCCGCGACATGCAAGGTGGATCCTGCTCAAATATCATTTTGTACATCGGCGTGACAAAGTGGTTTGACAACTGTGTGATAACTCCGTGGAAGATGCATTCAGAGAACAATATGCAATAAGTGTGCATAGAGGTTTCCGAAGGTGTGCATGCCCAACCCAAGCCCGAGAACTGTTGATGCGCACAACCTAGATCTAGAATGTAAGAAGACATGTATATCTTTGCTTGATGATCTTTGGAAGGATGCCGAGCTTCTGTCACCTATTACTTCAACCTGAGAGCCAACATGTCAAACCAGTTGGAAGGTCTTCCTTCACTGGCCAGTGGGTCCAACGTGATCACCCAACTCTACGGGAAGGTCTCTGTGCTCTCTTGGCCATATAAGTGGCATGCACAAATGACCAAGTACTAATATTCCTTTTGTAGTATCTTCGTCTTGTAAAATTGGATGGGTTTTGTCTTGAACTTGGCTGGCTCTTTCGCCTAGCTCTTCAATATATCTCTTGTGTTTGCATTGCTGCTAGGTTTGCTGAAGGGATTCCCCATTGTGATCACCAACTGTGGCAAGAGATACATCTTCTAAAAGCCCTTCACCCTGAAAGTAGCAAGCTATGTACCATTGGCACTGCTCAACATCAACGTATTGGGATCAATGTGCGAGACAATCCAGTGGATCATGTGCGCGCATGGAAATGCGAGATACCTGCACGCAATTTGGTACAAGCCAGACTTGTGAATGTTGACATAAACCCTGCGGTCTTCCATATTTTCCTCAAATGTGCCTAAGAATATATCATTGATGTCTTTCCATTTCATCTTGATGTCCTTTTCTATGAACAACTTGGTGTCTTCGTAGATAGGCAAGCTCATAGACACTTGTTCAACTACATCTCCAGTTTCACTTTCAATGGTTTCCTTTAACCCTGCTCTCTTAGAGGCCATTAAGCCTGAACTATTGAGAGATGGATGAACACCTACGATACCTGGAGAGATAAAAACACTCATGGAAAGCAATCTGTCATTTAAAAACCAAAACAACTTTGAGGACTAATATGCAACATACCTAGGTGACTAACCGGGAAGATTGCACAAATTTCACCGAGAGGCTGGGAGATTGACTACCAAAACTGTGCAAGACATATTTTGGGCTATCAGGAGGCTGAATGACTGCTGGAATTCCACAATGCATAGTATAGTCTAGCTTGCTGAGGAATGAAACTACATAATGCGCAGTTCTAGTCAGTAATGACATGCAAACCCATAAACTGCATTGCACAATTTTTGGGGCTAGCTAGGCACTGCCTCCAAGAATTGCGCAGAGCAAGCTTGGGGGTCAGTGCTAGGCCATATTTGCACAATTTCTAGAGGGAAGGTAGGGCCTTCACTCTCAGAAATGCGCATTTCTTTATGGGCAAGGCAAGGTCCAACCCAAGGCAGCCCAGATCCGCCGATGGGCGACTGAAAATGTTATCATTGAAAAAATTTGGACAACTTATATGGTTTCAAAGTTGTAAGTCAGTCTTGGTAAAGTCATTTCTATTGTTTTATTTAAGGAGTCTAAAACATAGGATAGAGTCTTGTTCCCTTTGTTAAATATGGTCAACAATCTTGTTTTACCCACCATTGGTCCCACATTCATTCAAAGTGTCATGTGTTAAGGTTGTTTCAAAAATTACATGCACTACGAAATCAACTAGGAGTTTTCGTAGCGCAAACTCACAAAAATACACTATGTGCGCTATGAAAACACCTAGACAGTTTCGTAACTAGGAGATTTCGTAGCGCAAAACACAGAATTTACATTGGTTGCGCTATGAAATCAGGGATTTGTGCCAGATCTAGTCTAATTGTATTTTCCATCAAAATTCATTAATTTTTCATCACCATGTGTCAGTGCTTGAACCATGCCTATCAGATGTAGCCATTCCTTCTCATCATTAGATTCGTTAGATGTCTTGTACACATTCTTTCAAATTTCAAAAAAGTAAGGTGAGGTGTGTTAGTCTTGTTTTTTCCCATGTTCCTTTCATGCATAAGAAGACAATTGGCAAGCTTAAGGACAGAACTCATCAGAACTCTTTTGAAAACTCAAGCGAGGCAGCTGTTAGTTTCAAATTCAAGCGAGGTAGTGTTCAAAAGAATACAGTGCAGGTTTATCTTCAAGTTTCCTTGCAGGGATTTCATAGACGTCTCTAAAGAAAGGAAGAATCACAGATCAGGCTGATGTCTTAGACTTGCGCCTGAAGGCTTAGATGTTCTCACGAGGAATAGAGAGGTTGAAGAAGCATTCAAACAGGTAGGCTGCTGAAAAAACTCCAAGGAGGTCACAGTCAAATAAGCAAGGATTTGGCCTTTAATTTCACCGGTTTGAATTTAAAGGTTGAAGTGCTAGAAATACCAATGTCTCTTGAAGTCACATCTGCAGTCATAGAAGAAAAAGGTTCAGATCAAGGAAGAGGTACAAGAGCAGTCTATTGATAAAACAGTCAAAAGAAGAGTAACCAACAATCAATTAGCCAAGGAAAAGGGGAAGACAATGATTGTTGATGAAAGTTCAGCTTCAAAGGGAAGTTTGAAGGACCTCCTCCACACCATCTACATAGAAGAGACTCCTCTGGTCCAAGCAAAGCTATTTGAAGCCAACAAGAAAGAAACCAAAGGAGTTAAATCTTCCAAAAATCTTCAATTTAATGACCAGATCTTAGAGTTTGTTTTCAAGCTAAGAAGGCCTGTGACTAGGCATTTAAAAAGTTTACAAGAGGCAGAGACAAAGGTAAGTGAGATAGATTGAAGACCTGCAAATTCAGTTAAGAAAGCCTGAAGGATATACTCAGCTAAGAAAAACTACATAGCAGGTAAGGTTAAAACCTAAAGTTTTGATGTGGATCACCTTTTGAAGTATACTTTGAAGAATGGTATTAGTTTATTCACTTTTGAACAGCCTCAGGGCATATGGAAAATTCATTTCAAAGGAAATAAAACTCGAAGAAGTCAAATTTTGGCATAAAACTGTGTTTTTGAAATCACACAACAGTTTCGTAGCGCGCTACGAAACTGCTGTAGGTGCATGTTATGAATTAGTGGACCAATTTTGAGAGACAAAGGAAAATATTTTCAAATGGGAATCTCTATAAAGGATCATTTACAAAGTTTCAACATTCAGCAACAGAAAAACAAGTAGAAGAAGGACATCTTTAAACTCTAAGCTATATGATATAAAGGTGATCATTATTTCATAGCTTGTTTTTACCAGTCAACTTCTAGAAGAGTTTCTGAGCAGTTAAAAACTCATCTCTGAAAAGTGAAAGACATTTTCATTCCTAATATACTTAAGTACAAAAACCTCTCCCACTTTCTTCAAATCCATTATGATCTGAGAGAAATGAATGACCAAAATTGCGCTACGAAACTGCTGTAGGTGCAGTTTTTCAAAAGCATATTTCTCCTGTTTTACACCTGTTTTTCAAAGACACATTCTGGGCGATAGGAAATATTTTTCAAAAAAAAAGAGAGGTTTTTGTTCGAAATGGATTGGTTCACAAAAGCCTCCTTCAGTTTTTCCAAATACATTTTTTATGAGAAGATATGAGCTCTGTCCCAAGACCTATTGTTCAGCTAGAACAGAGCAAGGAACAGTCTCCTAGTTGCTAGGAACAGTAAAAGGATGAGTCATCAAGGGCCAGCTGGAGGGTTATGAGCACCATCAAATTCAAATTCATGGAGTTATAGGTGTCAAAAGGAGTGTTTAATTCTTAGTGTTACACAGTAATTTGTCACCATCCCTGTTACTCCTCTTGTCGTACCTTGGAGGACCCATCCCGGGAGTTATAAGAAGTGACAAAGTCTAAAAAACACTTGCATTATGTTCCCCTGAGTATGTACTCCATGTTCCCTGAAGACACCTTTTGCAGATCATCCCTAAAAAGTGCTCTTTTTCCATTGGCGCAAGTCCACAGTATTCTACCCGCGCCAATGATGGAGATCCTCAAAAGGGGGCGCGACCATTGGCGCTCTGTCTTAGAGCAACAGTCGCGCCAACCAAATTTAGTCGTGCTTTTTGCCTTAATGCACGTCCGACTGTTGTTTCCTTCATTACATGGAGCTTTTCTGAGGATAGAAAATCAGTCTTTTGTCGAGCTTTATCCATCTTTATGGCTTTTGCTAATCCGCGAAAGGTGTCCAGGTTCATTGCATCCTCCTCCCTTCTCCATCTATATAAGCTTGTCATTATGCATTGGACAAGCTAGAGAGAGTGTTGGTGTTAGTGTTATGCTAGTGATTTGGTGATTGAGTTATAGTAGTGATGATTATTGGTCATGGAGTGTTAGATGTTGAGTTCTTGGAGGAATGCTAATGAGTGCTAGAGAGGTTATGCTGCCGGAGAGGAGATGCATGTCAAGACACATATAGTTACTCACCCAGCCAGGAGAAGGGTCGACGTCAGAACAATGGTTGTAACTTTTCCTGTTTATTAATTGATGAGCGACTGCTATTATAGTTCCAATCTCATTATCTGTCATGGTGATATGTTGATTTATTTCCTTTCTGACTGAAATATAGTTGTGCCTTGGTAGTTTCTATGTTGGTATCTGTCTCTTCCTTTGCATGTGCAGGTGTTCGTTTATGATTTGTTGGAGCAAGGGAGCGAGGATATCAACTCTGCTTCAATCATAGCGTTGGACTCCAGGTTAGTCTTCTTGATTCACCCTTGATGCATAACTAGGAACTTGCGTAGCAGCGTGGTTTGTTTGTGGCTAGTTCTGTGATAGGCTAGTGGGATCGCCTCTGTCCGCAGAGGGGATTTACCTGACCAACACTTAGATAAGGTCGTTTTAATCATAATGAGGAGTTACACTGCTAATTGTTTTAGGTCTCTATGACTACTAGTTAGTTGTCATTTGCATTTAATAGTTAGTTTTAAGTGTAAATAGGTGTCAGGTTAGGTAGAATTCGAATTTTCCTCATCCTAGAGGAGGAATCTAAGTTATGTAAAGAGCTCTATATATAGTAGAAGAGCTGATGTACAAAGGGTTGGAAATTTTCAGAGAAAGACTCATATTGTGCCATTATAGAAGATTATGTTTTTATGAATGCAGGCTTTGGCTTTACTTCTCAGGATTCAGAAAGAGTTCAATGGTGGCTTGTTTATGTTTTTCCTTATTTCCTTATGTGCAGTAGTATGAATGTATGATACTTAGAACTCATTGACATGCTCTAACTTCCTTCATACATTCATGGACTGTGTTTTCCTACATGTCTCTATGTGTTAACTGATATATTGAAATTTGATGCCCTGACTTCCATGTTTAGCTGATACTTCTATCATACTAAGCTTTTCTGACTCCATAAGCCCAATGGATGTTTGTTGATTGTGTTTCAACTACTTACATTTCTTCATTTGTTCAATAGAGTTAGCCATCTAATCCATTATCAATATCATTAATCATTTGAGAGAGCCCTCTCAGGTTGAGGAGGCTAAGCCTTAGCCAAAAGTAGGTTTGAAATAGTTACTCAAAGTCTTCCTAATCAACAGCCTATCAGGGTTTGATTTTGAGATAACAGAAAACATGAAAAGGTTTGAATGCATGGTGAGACTCAGTGTAAGAAAGAGTGAATGATCATGCATGCAAACAATGAATGTAAGAATCAAAAAAGGGGAAAGCACGCATATGTGTGAATTGAGTCGCCGCAATGACAACTGTTAGTGAAAAAATAGTGTCATGGATGCGACAACAATGAGATGCAATGAAAAACTTGAAACAATGCTTCTACAGGCTAACATGCATTAAAATGATGATAGGGGTTCAAAAAAACCATGCAAAGAACATTCATACAAAGCAAAATACAAAAAGTGACAGAAAAGTAGCAAATGACATGAAAAGCAAACTTACCCAGAAAAAGCTAAGCTGAATGTGCTGAAGACTCCTAGATGTGATGTGGGATGTCAGAGCTCCAAGATCGATGTGAGGAATGAGCTCTGCAGCGTCGAATAAATAAGTTTGATAAGGATGAGGCTTATGATTCACATGCCAAAAATCTAGGAAAAAGCGACACTTGGAGGGAAGTCTCTAAAACGATCTTTGTATGTAACCTCTAGCTACCAAAAATAGATCCCTAAAATCTAAGGGATTTTTTTTTTTGTTCTTCAGGAAAAGAAACCCATGCATGCAAATCGAGATTGCTCAGTTCTAAAGGGAACCGACCAACTTGAAAGCACATGCAGCATTCTGGATGCCTAGGGATGAGATTTTCCCAGTTTCTGGGTTGAGAAAGACTAGCTATCCCTAATACATTGCACAATTTATGGACTGAAGCCCTAGTTGTCAGTCAAAATTGCGCAATTTTTGAGTTAAAGCCCAGTGTTGGGCTGGATTACATAGTTTATGGAGGGAAGGATGCCTAGATGGATTGCGCATTTATGGAGCCCAGTAAGCAGCCCAACATGATTGCGCAATTTCTGGAGGGAAGGCTGTGGTGGGAGACAAACAAGTTGAAATGCACAGGATGGAAGGCCACTAAAATTCAACTGAATCCTATGTACTTTGTTATGAAACCAGCTCACAAAAAGATAGAAAAGAGAGATCCACGCCTTAGAATTCAGCCTCTTCGAGGGGGCAACCTCCTTTACATTACATAAATGAACAATTCTTGGATGATACAAATGACAAAACCTCCTTTCTATATATAGGAGTCTAAGGAGTCACAATATAATCCAGCCGACCTAACAATAATAATATAAAGCCACAAAAATAACAATAGAGGGATTCTATGGGGCACAGAAATAACAATATGGGGGTAATAGGGGCACAACAATATAAATAAGGGGTATAACTACAATAGTAATGGGGTAATCACTAGTATTATAGGGACCCAACATGCCCCTCTCCTTCAAAAAAGTGTTGTCCTCAACGCTTGAGCAGTTCTGGATACTTCTGCATAAAATTCTCATCCTCCCATGTGGAATCTTCAGCGGATAAGTTCTTCCACTTGATAAGATACTCTGAAATTGATCGATTTCGTAGCTGTCGAGTTCTTGTTTCTGTGACTGCTTCCGGTTCCAATATAATTTTTCCTTCCTCGTCAAGTTCTGGCAATATTGTTTGAACTGGGAGCTTGTCGCCTATAACCTTCTTTAAACATGAAACATGGAAAACTGGGTGCAATCGAGAAGCTGCAGGAAGCTCCAATTTGTATGCCATAGTACCAATCTTTTCCAACACCTTGTACGGACCATAATACTTTGGTGATAATTTATTATCCTTCTTAGCTTGCTTTAGGGACATTTGCTTATATGGTTGTAGCCGTAGGAATACCCAATCACCTACATCAAAACTTCTTTCACTGCGATGTTGATCTGCCTGTTGTTTCATTCTATTTTGTGCCAACACGAGGTTATCCTTTAAGAGTTGGAGGACTTGTTGTTGATGTTCGATGTGATGTTCCACTGCCTGAACCTTAGAATTTTCTCTTAAATATGATGTGATGGATGGTGGTTGATACCCATAAAGTGCCATAAATGGGGTCATTTTTGTTGCTGTATGGAAGGAAGTGTTATACCACCATTCAGCCAGAGGCAACCATTTGACCCATTGTGTCTGTTTATCAGATACAAAGCAACGAAGATATCCTTCCAAACATTTGTTTACTATCTCAGTTTGCCCATCAGATTGAGGATGATAAGATGAGCTATGAGCTAACTGAGTACCAAGACAAGAAAATAATTCTGTCCAAAAATTTCCAGTGAAAATGGGATCTCTGTCACTTACAATAATCTTTGGGTTTCCATGTAGCTTTTGAACTGTTTCCATAAATGCAGTAGAAACTGTACTGGCTTTAAATGGATGTGATAATGCACAAAAGTGTGCATACTTGGTAAGTCTGTCAACTACCACCATGATGACACTCTTTCCCTCAGACTTGGGTAAACCTGTGATAAAATCCATTGAAACCTCCTCCCAACGTTGGCTTGGAATGGATAAAGGTTGTAATAGACCCGGTGTCTTAATTGTTTCAACTTTATTTTGTTGGCAAACCAAACATTCCGCCACAAACTTTTGAATATCTGATTTAAGGCCATCCCAAAAAAATCCTTCTTAACCCTGTGGTAAGTTTTTAAAAATCCTGAGTGCCCTCCTAAGGGAGAAGTGTGCAATTCCATAAGAATCTTTTGTTTTAGCTGGGAATTCTTACAGAGGTATAAGCGATCTTTGTACCATAACGAATCATTTTTCCAGCTAAATGTATCAGAAGTACTGGAATCTTGTTGTAGCTTTCGAATAAGTGCCCACACTTCTTCGTCATTCTTCCATTCCTCCTTTGCTTCGTTTATCCAATCTGGTTGGATAATAGAAATGGCGCACAACAATGCTTCCACATCCTCATCCTTTCTTGAGAGTGCATCTGCCACCACATTTTGCTTCCCTTTTTTGTAGATGATTTCAAAGTCATAACCCAACATCTTTGTGACCCACTTTTGTTGCTCTTCAGAGGATAATCTTTGTTCTAAAAAGTATTTAAGGCTATCATGATCCGTTTTTACCTTGAAGTGTCTTCCCATTAGGTAGGGTCGCCATTTCTTAAGTGCATGGAGTATTGCCAACATTTCCTTCTCATAAATAGCTTTGCTTAAAAACTTTCCCTTGATTGGACGACTTTCAAAAGCAATGGGTCTTTCATCTTGCATTAGAACACACCAATTCCATTTCCTGAAGCATCACATTCCACAATAAAGGTTTTTGTGAAGTCCGGTGTAGCTAAGACCGGTGCTTGGCACATTGCCTCTTTAAGATGTTCAAAGGCCTTTGTTGCTTCCGGAGTCCATGAAAATGAATCTTTCTTCAATAATGTTGTTAGAGGTGCTGCTATTCTCCCATAATTCTTAACAAACTTGCGATAATACCCTGTCAACCCAAGAAATCCTCGCAGATGCTTTATGGATGTGGGGATTTTCCATTCCTTAATGGCTTTAATTTTGCTAGGGTCTACCTTAACTCCTTCATGAGATACAATATGACCCAAATATTCCACCTCCTGGACTCCAAAGAAACATTTGGATCTTTTTGCATATAATTGTTTCTCCTCCAATAGTTGTAGCACCTTGTCAACATGTTCAACATGATCCTTCCAAGACTTGCTGTAGATTAGTATATCATCAAAAAATACTAACACAAATTTTCTAAGGAATGGTTTGAAAATTGAATTCATCAAACCTTGAAATGTTGAAGGTGCATTGGTAAGGCCAAAAGGCATGACCAAAAATTCATAATGACCCTCATGAGTTCTAAATGCCGTTTTCGGAATGTCTTCAATCTTCATTCTGATTTGATGATATCCCGAACGAAGATCCAACTTGGTGAAGTAAATTGATCCATGCAATTCATCCAGTAATTCATCAATGACAGGAATGGGGAACTTATCTTTAATAGTGAGCTTGTTGAGCTCCCTATAATCTGGACACATGCGCCATGATCCATCCTTCTTGTGCACCAATACTACTGGAGCTGAGAAAGAACTTTGACTCGGTTGAATTATACCAGCCTCTAGCATTTCTGCAACCATACGTTCAATTTCACTTTTTTGGACATATGGATATCTGTACGGCCTGATGTTTGGAGGAACACTTCCTGGAATCAGATGAATAGCATGATCATGATCACGCATAGGTGGGAGACCTTTGGGAGTCTCAAATACCTTGGAATGATTGTCCAGGACTTTTTGGAGATCTGGAGAAATAGATGATTCCAATGTGGAAACATCTAGCGAACATAATTGTGCAATTACACCTCTTTGCTCCTTTTTTAGAAGCTTTGTCATGCCATTAGAGCTGATTATCTTTCCTGGTTTCCCTGCAATACCCCTTAATTCAACTTCCTTTCCTTCCAAAGAAAATTTCATGAAAAGTTCTTGAAAATTAAAAGCTATTGTACCCAAGGATTGTAGCCATTGGACTCCTAGTACAACATCAGCACCTCCCATTGGAATGGAAAGCATTGGGCTAGTCAATACATATTCTCCCATGGATAGCTTGATATTATGGCACTTTCCAGAACAATTTATTGTTCCTCCATTTGCAATCATCACTTGACACTCTGGTGCTGGATATAGGAAGCAATTCAATTCTTTTGCTACCCTACAATGAATAAAATTGTGGGTGCTTCCTGAATCAATCAACACTATTACCTTTTTCTTCTTGATTTGTCCTTCTATCTTGATGGTTTGAGGAGTGGTAATTCCCGCCAATGCATTACAAGATATGGTCGGATTTATTTGTTCTTCATCTAGGCTTTGTTCCTGGAATATATCCTTTTCTTTTGACCTTTCTTGCTCCTTTTCTTCTTCCTCTTCACAATCTATGTAGAATAATTTCTTCTCAGCACACTTATGACCCTTTGTGTATTTGCTATCACAATTGTAACAAAGCCCTTTTGCTCTTTTTTCTTCCAATTGTTGTGGTGTCAACCTTGTAGGTTGTGGAAGACTATGGGCAACAACACTTCCGTCTTTATAGTTGTGAATGGTATGCTTCCTAGTTGCCATAATTTTGCTTTCCATTTTTCTTGCTAACCTGAATGCCTTCTCTAATGAATCAGGTTCCCAAAGGCGCACATCATGTTGGATATTATCCTTTAAAGACCCTATGAACACATCAATCCTATGCTCCTCTGGAATATCTTTTACCCTTATGTTCAATTTTTGGAACTCCTCAATGTGCTCCATTATTGAACCCTTTTGTTTGAGACTTATCAATTGGCTAAAAAAAGTGTTGCTTTTTGTATCCTCATAATGTGCTATCAATTCTTCCGTAAAAATTGCCCAAGTGATAAATTGTTTACGAGAACAAAGCCATTGATACCATACAAACTGATTTGGTTCCAAATATAAAGTTGCCATACGTACCTTTTGTGTGTTTTGCACATTATTGAGATCGAAGAATTGCTCCATCTGTAATATCCATGTGGCGGGATCCTTGCCATCAAACTTCCTCATATCGATTTTTGGAACATGGTGAGTCTTCGATCCAACATTAGAGTCTATGGAATCATGATTAACATTTCTTTTGTTCTCATCATGAGTTTCCTTTAGTACTCTTTCACCCTTAGTGACCATTTCTTGTAGCAACTTATTCATATTTATCTTCAATTCTTCCATCTTATCATCCATGCCATCAATTTTAGCATCCATGCCATTCACCTGAGCTTCCATGCCCTTTATCTTAGATTTCACGCCATTTATCTTAGCATCTGTTAGCTTTTGTGAGCGTGACATTTGTTGCACTTGTTCTTGTAATTTTGATATATCATGTAGCATTTCTTCCTCTTCTTCATGAGTCATGCTAGAGCTTTCAGGTTCCTTACTAGGTGTTTGCATTTTCTTTCCTCGGGGCATCAGTTACCGATAATAATGCTTTACAATTCCCTTTGAATTCCTTCAAACCAAGCTTATGCAAAAATTTAAAAAAAACTACACACCTTTTTTTTACTTTGTAGAAGCCTGATATTGAATCTGAAGTATCTCTGTAATTTCGAATCATCCAGTTCTGAAATTGTGACCTGTAGTAGCCTTCTATGTCTTCTTTCCAATGCCACTAGTCTGATCCAAATTGGATTCTCCAAGAAAGAGTTATGCACAATCTCCCGCAGTGACCTTCTTACGAAATTTCAATCTGATGCTGAGAAAGAAAGTTATGACGATTTTCCCCAGGTCACCTGTTTTGAGTGTAATTCAGGAGTCTGCAAAAAGACCAACTTCCTCAGATCATATCTCCGAACATATCAAGCCAAAAGCTCTGAAATTCGGACCCCAGGTTCAACACTATTTCTTCTCAAATGGGTTTTTTTTGCGACTTCTGAAACGTCACAGAAAAAAAGTTATAGCGAAAATGCCACGATGACCTGTTTGGAGCAGCGAAACCCTAGAATCCAAAGCTCTGATACCAAATGTTATGAAACCAGCTCACAAAAAGATAGAAAAGAGAGATCCACGCCTTAGAATTCAGCCTCTTCGAGGGGGCAACCTCCTTTACATTACATAAATGAACAATTCTTGGATGATACAAATGAAAAAACCTCCTTTCTATATATAGGAGTCTAAGGAGTCACAATATAATCCAGCCGACCTAACAATAATAATATAAAGCCACAAAAATAATAATAGAGGGATTCTATGGGGCACAGAAATAACAATATGGGGGTAATAGGGGCACAACAATATAAATAAGGGGTATAACTACAATAGTAATGGGGTAATTACTAGTATTATAGGGACCCAACATACTTACTCAGTGCAAGACATGCTGCTAAGAATGGTTGGTAAGGAGGCTCGAAAACGAAGCTAAGGTAAAATTTTGGAGGGTGGTTGTAGTTGCTACAACAAGTCTCTAGAAGTCAAGAACTAGGAAATATATCTTAAGAGAAAAAAGGAAATGCTGAAAGTGATGATGATGGAGGAGGTGAAGACCCTCCAATAAATTTGATTGAAAAATATCATACTTGTTACACGTCATTTTTTCATATCCAATCAAATGGCCTGAAAACTAGATCAATCAACATCCTTTGACACTTTGTATTCATCCACTACAAAGCCTAGAGTATCCTCTCTCCAAAAGTTCCAATAGTTATGGGTTAAACAACTTAAAAATCTAATTTTTGGCACCATTGCACTTTCCCTTCATGTAACGTGCATTATTGCAAGTTGTACACATAGCATTTTCACTGACCAACGCATGTTGCTTTCACAGTAAGTGAGATGGATCTTGAATTTCAGTTAATTTTTTTTTTTTTTCAAATCTTCTCTTTCTAGAAGCTTCCTAAGTGGTTTTAATTATTTACTATTAGATAAATATCTCAAAATACTATACTTGAGGTCTTATCTGTTATCCCTAGAGCTTATCCTCCCTCATATGTGTATCTAAGTCCTAGATTGGTAAATCCCAAACCACCTCATTTACCCTATAAATTCACTGCCTCCCATAGAGTTTGGGTTGTATTTTAGAGACTCTTAGTTATGCCCTCACACTGTTTCTTTGTGCTTAGGGATCCATTATCCGTCCATGCACTTGAGTTGCGATTGAAGGCTTTCTTTGTGGTAAAGGAAGGACACAATAGATGGGAGACATATACAAGGTCAAGATCTGTAAACGGTTTTAACTTCACCTACTTTTATTAATACAAAAAGTGCTTTATTTTCCTATACTTATGTCTCATTGATGCATATGTATTACAATTGTTTCTTGACTCATTGCTTAGATATGATAACATATGCTATTTGTATGTTGTAATTCTCTTGCTTGTTTTAGTTGTTTTGCAGGTTCCGTTTATAGAATTTGGAATTGGAGGTAAGTATTACAAGTAAGGAGAAGAGTAGAACTTGTGTTGGATTTCAGGTAGGTCTTTCCTCCATGTTCTAATTTCTATAAGGAAAGAATAAGTCTTTTTGTCTCTATTGTTTCTAGATCAAGCCACTAGATCTAGGGAGTTCACTTCTATCTGTAGAAGGGAGTTATCCATCAAACAACTTGGTGACTCCATTGGGGAACGAGATGTTCCTTTAGTAGTTTCATTTGCCTAGTATTTTAGGAACTTTGAAAATAAATCAATTTTAATTGTTCAGACAATTATTAGTCTTAGGAAGTATGATTATGAACTCGGTAGGGATTTTTTTCACCTTTTGAGCTAAATTAGCCCCATCACACTTTTCATTATGAGACAGAGCAACCCAGTGCACTTTCTTGTCTCTGTATGTGCAATGATTCACATTTTTATTGGAATCATTGTAGCTTTGTTGTTTATGAAGTGTGACCCATTGCAGTTTCCCAATTCATTAAGTGCCACCCATAACACTTAACCCATGTACTACCTACATTGATTCTTGTAGAATGCAAAAAAAATCATTTTCATGCCCTGCTCTAAGTTATGTTTTGATGCAATTATTTTCCAAAGTCTATGAATTGGTCCATGTCTCTATAAATCCAATGGTGTGTTTAAATTTGAGTGTGATTGCATTTTGATGAGAGTTTGCTTCCTCTTGTCAAATAGGGTTTTTTCTCACTTGGCTTGGTCATTGATTTGTTGAAGGACTTTCATGTCATAATTATGATATGTGAGAATTATTTTTATTCAATAATCTAGTCACATTTCATTTTTCATTGCATTTGAAAATTGAAAAGGAAAAGAAAAGAAAAAATCATTTTCTTCATGTATTAGGCTTTGGATTGAATTAGAATAGTACATTTGGAGATCTTAGTTAGGAATTTCTTGTTTGTTGCATCATTGTTTGGAACCTCTTCCTTCATGTAGATAGATATTCATTGAACGAAAAAGAGTTTTCTTGATCATGCTAGTTTCATTATAGGAAGTTCAAGTGAATTCATTTCATGAGCCTTGAAACTGAAACTTAAATCAAGATCAAATTTAAAATTTATTCAATTAACCTAAGGAGCATTTGGAAATTTAAAGACACACATAGTGTTCTAGGCTAGAAGATGTGTTCCTACATCATTAAATGTATGGGATTTTGTTACTTGATACTGTTACATCTTGGGGATGACTTGTTTTCCACGTACATCAGAGTATATCAAAAAGATCTTCCACGTACCTTTGGGTATATAGGACAATACTCCACATACATCTGAGTATATAAGAACGCCTCAAATGCTTATGCATTAGACAACACTACTATGGACTACTCTTCCACCTACCTCCTAGTATATTTTCGAAGTCCCCACTAGGTTGCAATCCTACCATAGATAACCGAGTGAATTTCCTTTTTAACTATGATACACTTAGAACAACATTTAGGAATATTTGTTGCACCTACCGGAAATGATATATTGTAGTTCACAGTGGCTTGGTAATCCTTATATTCATACTTACCCCTCTTTATTCTTATTTGTGTCTTTAATTTCTAAAATCAATTAATTAACTCACTTTTTACTCCTTAGTAGACTTTAGGTTAAGTTTGATGGCAACAGTTCTAGAGACCACCATTCAAGGAAACCCCTCTAATGGGAATCCTGGTCATTTTCCCTCCTCTAGAAATATTGGTGCTCCTTATATGGCTACGTTGTCCCTTCCCAGATTTACCATAGGTTTACTAGTTTGGTTGTTCTTGACCTCTTTGGTTCTGAATGTCCAAACTGCTTCACAACTGAGTCCTCCACCTGAAAAACATCAACCTTAAGTTTATCCTCAAATTTATTCTTTTCCTTCTTCCCATATTATCTATTCTTCCTTTATTCTTCCTCGCATGGTGAAAGAATTGGTGTTAGTAACCAGGAGGTTAAGAAGAAGAAGAAAAGGAAGAAAACAAAGAATTCAAATAAGAAAGGGGGAAAACAAGTAACCATTGTTGTTGATGTAGCTAGTCCTTCAAAGCCTTGAAAATTCAATTTCCCTTGCATGCTTTGTAAGTGTGACCACCTCCTTAGATATTGTCCTGGTATTCTTAAATATTAGAAGCGTGGTATGCATACTTGTATCAACCCTTGTCGTCAGCAACTAGAGATCATGCTGACGACCAATTGTTGACTAGTGCTAATAAGGTCCACAAAAAGAAGGGTAAAGTTAAGTTTCCTTGTAATTTATGTGAAGGGAATCATCCAATTCATCTTTTCACTTGTTTTAATAAAGCCTACAAATTGTTGGAAACCTTTACTGCTTCTCAACAATAGCTTCCAGCTGGTTACCAAAAAATTTCCACGAATCCTCCACTAGTTGATGAAGCAATTGAATCGAATCCATTCTTAGTAAATTCCACTCTCTCTAAATGTGAATTCGATGAGTCTGTTCCCAACCAGTTCCATTGGTTGAGAAAGTGATTAAAACAATTTCACCTTTAGGCAATCGTACTTTTCCCATAGATACTGAAGATCATATCGCTTTGGGTCTTATCATTTATTTTGATTCTACCGAACAAGGGGACATTACTGTTGTTGTCACGAAACCCCTCTAAGTAATGAGGTCATTTCGTTTGATTGGAATAAATTGAAAGAACCTCGTCTCCCTTCTTACATGCCTTTTCAAATCATAATGAAGGCTTATGATAAGAACATACATCGCACTGTTATTAATGAGGGTGATTTTGTTATCATTCTATCCTCCACTACTTGGCAAGCTTTGGGTTCTCCTCAACTTGTGTCTATTACCCATAATCTGTTAACTTTTAGCAGAAGAACCAATCAATCTTTAGGGATCCTTCCTCAATTTCATATTACCTTGGAAGGAAAAACTATTGTATTGATGTTATGGTAGTCCTAGGCCCCTTGGATTTCAATTTACTATGGGGACAAGACCATTTTTATGCTATGAATTCTATCATGTCTACACTCTTCTTAGTGATGTGTTTCCCACATGATGGAAAAATTGTGACTATTAATCAACTTTAATTTTGTGGCCTTGATTTGACTACCAATCATCCAACTTCCCTAAATGTTCCAAATATGCAAGTGGTATATCCCCCACCATAGTTTAATTATGTGGCAACCTGTCCCATGCCCATACCTACTCATGAAGATGAGCCTTTCACTTTTTTTGACCTAGATTCAATAGGTGATATGGTACATCATTTACTGCGGGCATTGGAGCTTGACCTTTCCATTGGACCCTTTGATATAATCCAAAGAACTATTATTACGTCTGATGAGAACCTCTTGGAAGCCATGACCTTTTTGGGGCCATGACCTAATGTCTTGAGCACAATTCCTTTTCTTGTGTCAAGCTCATTAAAAAATGAAACAAGGTGTCATGAACATAGTTGTTTTACTATGTCAAGTTCGTTGAAAAGTGAAACAGGTCACCTGGAGAATAGTTTCTTCTAAATTTTCAAGCCCCCGTAACAATGAAACAAAATATTCAATCTCAAAGATATTATCTTCGTTACACCTGCCCATGATTATTTTCCTTCATTCCTAGTGAACATATACCTATTAGTAACTAGTAGTCTATTTGGGTCCATAGGAAGAGTTGTAGGATGAAATGAAGCTGGGGGGCATGCCTCTACCCTTATGTTGGGAGAAATATACTCAATCTCAAGCACAGTTTCCACATGTTTCGAGCTTGTGTGAAAATGAAACCAATTCCAAGCATAGTTTCCACATGTTTCAAGCTTGTGTAAAAATGAAACCATATTCAAGTATTCTCAACCATAGATTTTCTTTGTTTCGAGATTGTATAAAAATGAAACCTATCCCATACTTTACCTCTCGTGATTTCCATTTTTTACTAGCATGTTTCTACCAGATGAACCTTGGTTTTCTCATTCCATTGTCACCATATGCTTAGATGATCATTCACTTTCACTTGGTTTTTTACCCTTTCTTGGAGGAATCACTACTATGTGTGGTCTTATTAGCATACCTCTTGAACTCTACATGTTTTGAGCAGTTCTAGCATGACCGAAACCAGTTTCTACCCCTTTATACCACTCATTCCTCCAGGGGGAGTTCTCTTTAAGGTATTTTCAAACTCCCAAAACATGAAAATATTGCGGAGCACTTGTATTTTTTAACTTGTTAAAGCAAATGAAAGAACGCTTGCCTAGTATAAGTTCAACCCTTTTCTAGACTGGATAAACTATTTATGAAAAAATAATACTTTAGTTGAACATGGCTAAAAGGTTCTCTTAGGTATTGTTTTATTCCTTTTCAGGCTCAATAGACAAATTTATGAAAAGGAATATCTTGGATTTTTTTTTTGCCTCTTTTTCAAACTCTCTAAACTTGAAAAAGAAGTCGAGTTATGCCTCCATTGGACTTGTAAATCTATTTAACAACTTTGGACTCGTCAAGCATGACGAGACCAAACCACTCCTTCTCTAGGTTCATTAAAAATACTCAGAATAATCCATCTGAAGGATGAAATTATAGATCAAGCATATGTTATCCTCCTCAAGCTTGTAAAAAATAAAGAGGTACTGGCTAGAAATGGTTGGGAAATTAGGAAAATAGGGCATCAAACCTATTAATGGTAGCGAGTCACTCTTGAACATGACACTCTTTCACTTCATTTCCATGACTTCTTTGGGTTGGGTAATCTGCTTGCCTCTCTATTGATCACAACTCATTGAAAGCCTTCATGTTGGGTCTTTGAATCAATGCTACCAGCTCCATATCAGTGTCATTCATATGTTCAAGAGAAAGTCCACTCTTAGTTGACATTTGCTACAATACCCTTAAGCCTTAATTCATTATCTGTTGCTCCTGAACCAACCCTATATCTTCAACATTTTGTCTCGAATATTGATACCTATTTCTCCTCATTGATGGGGGATACATCAAGGCCCTCCTACGATGGGTCACATCCTATTGACATCCACACATTATCCAAGAAGTTGACTTAGAAATTCCCTTTAGTGCCTTGGATCTTGCATACCTCAATGAAAAGTTTCCTCACTTTCAACAATAGGTTCTCATCATTGGCCTTCAACTGGAAGATTCTATGTGGTGTTTGACTTCAACTCATTCATTCTCACTGCATAGATTGTACTGTAGTACTTTGAGAGCCATTATCATTATCGATGGTTCCTCCTGCATCTGTTAATGACTTACATCATTAGCCGGTAATTAGATGGTGTCTACCATGTCCGACTCCAACTCATTTATTTACATGGTTAGAATCATACTATCGAGTGACGAGGTAGAATACCCCAGATCTAGTTTCATCCATCCAATTTGTGATTTCAGGATTCATGCAAGACTATGATCATTCAGAAAACTATCCAAGCATGGGTCTACCATTTGTCAGCGGTGGACATGTTTTCGATTATTGTATATGTACATCTAAATTGGCTTATATGCTGAGTATGGGTATGCCTACCTGAAAAATTATATCACGATGATTATGTATTGTAACATACAATTAATGATCTTGACCAATCTATTCTTGATCCAGAGTTGTCATATGGTAAAGCACTTCAGTCCTTAGCCACTGATTCTAAATTTGTACTTTAGGGGGTAATCTGTTACATGTCATCTTGTCACATCCAATCAAATGGCCTGAAAATTGAATCAATCAACATCCTTTGACACTTTGAATTCATCCCCTATAAATCCTAGAACATTATCTCTCCAAAAGTTCCATGAGTTATGGGTTAAACAACTTAAAAACCTAATTTTTTGCCCCATCACACTTTCCATTCATGCAACCTACACTATTCCGATTTGTACACATAGCATATGCAATGACAAACACATGTTGCCTTTAGTGTGATGGCTCTTGAATTCTGGTAAAAATAAAAAAACTATGACTATTGTGAGTATTGATCAACTTTCATTCGTTGGCCCTGATATCATTTCCAATCATCCATCTTCCATAAATGTTCCAAATATGCAAGTGGTATCTCCCCCACCACAGGTTAATTATGTGGCAACCTGTACCGTGCCCATAACTACTAATGAAGATGAAGCTTTCAGTATTTTCTCAACTTCCTTTGGCCTAGATCTATTTGGTGAAATGGTACATCATTTGCCAGTGGAATTAGAACCTGACCTTTCCATTGGATCCTTTGATATCTTCCAAAGAATTATTCTTCTGTCTGATGAGAACCTCTTGGAATTCATGGCCTTTTGGGGACCATGACCTAATGTCTTGAGAACAGTTCTTTTTCTTGTGTTAATCTCGTTAAAAAATGAAACGAGGTGTCATGAGCATAATTCTTTTATGTTGGATTGTGTTATATTCTTTCCACGACTAGCCCACGTAGTTAATCGGGGGGTTAGAGGGGTGGTGGAGCGCCCCTTCATTGTGCCGATTGTGTAGCGGGGGGGGGGGGGGGGGGGGTCACAGGGGGTTTGAGGCATACCCGTAACCCCACTTTATGGGGTCCAGGGTAGCGCCCCGAAAAATTTTGGTTTTGGACCCTATGTTAGGTTGGGCAGACCCACCTATGGTTTTGTGCATGATTTTCACACATGTTTTTGGATGCGATGGTTTTCGGTCTATGGTATTGGATGCGATGGTTTTCGGTCTATGGTATTGGACGCGATGGTTTTTGGTCCATGGTATTGGATGCTTCGGCATGTATAAATATGTATTATAACATTGAAAGGAACATAATGAAAAATCAAGCTGGTAGTCCCAGTTTTGGGATCCAGGGGAAAATCTCTGTGTACATGTGTTTTATGTGTTATGCTCTCGCATTGTTTATTTTCTATGTTCTAGAATTCGTATGCAAGTAATTTCTGTATGGGGTTAAAACCTACATTTGGTATCAGAGCTATTTTGGCTTCAAGGGGACGCCTTTGTTGCTGAGGGGTTTTGCTCAGCCCTGTGGTAGACCTTGTTTAGTGGGAGATCTACGAGATCGATTCTAGTGGTAAAAGAAGATGGCGAGCAGTGGAAAGATAGAGATCGAGAAATTTAATGGTTAGAGTTTTGAGTTGTGGAAACTCAAGATGGAGGATCTATTGGTAGATAAAGATTAGTGGATCACGGTAGATCTGGGTACTAAACCAACGGGAGTGCCTGATGAAGAATGGAAAAAGTTGGATTGGAAGGCAAAAAGCACAATACGATTGTCTGTCTTAGATTCAGTATTGCTGAATGTATCAGGGGAAGCTACGACAAAGGCTTTGTGGGAGAAGTTAGGGACTTTGTACCAATCTAAGTCTCTGGTGAATAAACTGTTCCTGCGGAAAAAGCCATATAACCTGAGTATGAAAGATGGAGACTCGGTGATAGAGCATCTGAATGCATTTAATACTGTGGTAAGTCAGTTAGCATCTGTTGATATTAAAATTTCAGATGAAGATAAGTGCATCAGTTTGTTGTGCTCTCTACCAGATTCGTCGGATAGTCTGGTTATTGCAATAGGTAGCAATGTAACTGCCTTGCAGTTTGATGAAATAGTCTCATCCTTGCTGACGGAGGAGATGAGATGGAAAAATATGGAGAGCCAGAATGGTGATGCCTTGTCTGTACGAGGAAAGTCATAGAACAGAAACAAAAATAAGTCATCGAGTGGGAGATCTAAATCTCTAGGAAAACCTGTAAAGGTGGTGTGCTGGAAATGCGGAAAGGAAGGGAACTACAAAAGGGACCGTAAATCTAAAGCTCCTGATAAAGGAAAGGGATCTAATGATGCTCCTTCTGCAGAGGTGAAAACCACCTCAGATGAAGGTGGGGATGTGTACTTGGCTTCTTCAAGTACACATGTAGATCATGAGGCATGGTTGATTGACTCAGGTGCATCCTTTCACTTCACTCCCCATAGAGAGTGGTTCTGCGAGTATGAGAAATACAATAGTGGTGATGTCTTCTTAGGGGATGATAGGAAGGCTAGAATTATTGGTCGCGGAAAATTAAAGATGAAGCTGCAAGGTGGAAGGGTTAGAACACTTCCGGGTGTTATGCATATTCCTGCATTGGCCAGAAATCTGATTTCTGTAAGCAAGCTGGATGATGTAGGTGTAAAAATAGTGTTCAAGAAGGATACCTGCAAAATGGTTTGGGGAGCACTGGTATTGATGCGGGGAGTTTGACTTGTAACTCTGTACAAGCTGCAAGGTAGCACTGTTATTGATGGGTGCAACAGTTCTGTGGTTCCTGAAAGTGGAGCAGAAAATCTAGTGGTCTCTGGAGAGAAGACCATGTTGTGGCATCAAAGGCTTGGACATATTGGAGAGAAGGGCCTTTGAATACTTCATGGTAAAGGTATGGTAGAAGGTATGAGTAATAGCTCTTTGGATTTTTATTTCTGTAAAAATTGTGTATATGGGAAGCAGAATCAGGTGAGTTTCCCCTCTGGTAGTAAGAGGGCGAAACATATATTAGAACTTGTGCACAGTGATGTGTTTGGACCTGTGAATGTTCCATCATTGGGTAAGTCCGTGTACTATGTATAATTTATAGATGAATTCTCAAGGAATACATGGATATATTTCCTTAAGAAGAAATATGAATCCTTTGATAGGTTTAAAGAATTTAAGGCTCTCGTGGAAAATTAGACAGAGAAAAGATAAAGGTGTTGAGGACAAATAATGGTGGAGAGTTTTGTAGCAAGGAATTTGAAGAATTCTATAAGAAGTGTGGTATAGCACGACATAAGACTACTCCATATACACCTCAGCAAAATGGAGTTGCAGAAATAATGAATAAGACATTGATGGAAAGGGCAAGAAGCATGCTCAATGGTGCCGGGTTAGGATAGAAATTCTGGGTAGAGCCAGTGGATAATGCATGTTACCTGGTCAATAGGTCACCTTCATCAGCGTTGGAGGAAAAGACTCCACAAGAGGTATGGACTGGTAAGAAACCCTCTCTTTCACATCTGAGGATATTTGGATGTGATGCATATGTACATATTCCAAAGGAGAAACGAACCAAGTTGGATAGTAAATATGAAAAGTAAATCTTTATTGGGTATAAGGATGGTTTAAAGGGTTATAAGCTTTGGAACCCAGTCACATGGAAGGCTGTGTACAACCGAGATGTGGTGTTCAGAGAGGTAAAATATGTTATTAAACATGAAGTCCAACCAAGGGAACCTGAGAAGATAGAGTTTGAGCTTAAGGAGGAAGAATCAGACTCTACAACAGAGGAGGAATCAGAAGATGAAGAGCCACAAACTTCGGGTGTGAGAAGATCAGTTCGAGAAAAAAGGCAGCCATAAAGGTATAGTCCATCTGCTTTCTATTCAAATTTTGCTTTATCTATTACTGACGATGATCCCAGAACTGTGAAGGAAGCAGTAGATTCAGAGGATGACAAACTCCGGAAAGAGGCAATGGTTGATGAAATGGCATCTTTGCAAAAAAATGAGGCTTTGGATCTGGTGGAGTTGCCGACTAGAAGGAAACACATTGGCAGCAAATGGGTGTTCAAGAAGAAGACAAATGCAGAGGAAAGGTGGAGAAATACAAAGCTCGGTTAGTAGCAAAAGGTTATTCCCAGGTGCTGGGAATTGATTTTGGTGATATTTTTTCTCCTATTGTCAAGGTAACTTCTATTAGATTACTTTTATCTGTTGCTGCTACTTTTGATTTTGAGGTAGAACAGATGGATGTGAAGACAACATTTCTTCATGGGGATCTGGAAGAGGAAATATACATGAAGCAACCTGAAGGCTTCGTGGTGAAGGGTAAGAAAGAATTGGTATGCAAGTTAAAGAAATCTCTGTATGGGTTAAAACAATCACCAAGGATGTGGTATCAGAAATTTGATACATTTATACGGGGACCTGGCTTCACCAAGAGCAAAGTAGATCATTGTGTGTATTTTAAATTAATTTGTGACCGTGTTATTTATCTGGTCTTATATGTGGATGATATGTTGTTGGTTGGAAATGACAAAGAAATTATCCAGGATTTGACGATCCAATTGTCCTCCAAATTTGACATGAAAGATCTTGGTGCTGAAAACTATATTTTGGGCATGGAAATTAAAAGAGATCGGGCAAAGATGAAGCTCTGGTTAAACCAGAGGAAGTATGTCGAGACAATACTGCAGAGGTTTAATATGCAGGATAGTAAACCGGTGAAGGTTCCTATTCCTGTAGGTGTGAGGTTATCTGTTGAACAGTGTCCCAAGACACAAGAAGAGGAAGAGGACATGTCCCGTGTTCCATATGCAAGTGCAGTCAGTAGCCTAATGTATGCAATGGTCTGTACTAGACCAGACATTGCACATGCAATGGGAGTATTGAGCAGGTTTATATAAAAACCAGGGAAGGAGAATTGGACATAAGTGAAGCAGTTTTTTAGGTATTTACGTGGCACTAGTGATTATGGTTTGTGCTACCAAGGAAGATCAGGATTGGACAGAATGTTGGATATTCGTGGCTTTGTTAATGCAGACTGGGCTGGAGATCTAGATAAGAGAAGAACTACAAGTGGGTATGTGTTTAACCTATTTGGAGGTGCAGTCAGTTGGATGAGTAAGAAACAATCTGTAGTGGCACTATCAACTACAGAGGCAGAATACATGGCAACCACTCATGCAAGCAAGGAAGTAGTTTGGTTGCAGGGATTGTGTTCAAGTATGGGGTTAGTATAGGGAGCTATAAGGATAGGCTGTGACAACCAAAGTGCATTTTTCTTGGCAAAGAACCCTGCATATCATTCAAAGACAAAGCACATCGATGTTCAGTATCACTTTGTGAGGGATATGATAGAAGGCAAAAAGGTGTTGCTGGTAAAGGTGGACACTTTGAAGAACATTGCAGATGCATTGAAAAAATCTATGAGCTCTGAGAAGTTCTCTTGGTGTAGAGAGACAATGGGCATTTTAGGGTTGGAAAAATGACTAAGCTCTCTTGTGGCCCCCTGTGGAAAGAAAACAACAAGTGGGAGAATGTTGGGCTATGTTATATTCTTTCCACGACTAGCCCATGTAGTTAACCGGGGGGTTAGAGGGGGGGCAGAGCCCCCCTTCGTTGCACCGATTGTGTAGTGGGGGGGTCATAGGGGGTTTTAGGCGTACCCATAACCCCACTTTATGGGTCCCCATAAAGTGGGGTTATAGGTACACCTCAAACCCCCCCGGCCCCCTCGCTACATAATCGACGCAACGAAGGGAAGATCTGCCCCCCCTCTAACTCCCCGGTTAACTACGTGGGCTAGTCATGGAAAGAATATAACACAACTCGACGGACTTCAAAATCAGCCTCTTCGAGGGGGAAACCTCCTTTAGATTACACAAAGGAACAATTCTTGGATGATACAAATGAAAAAACCTCCTTTATATATATAGGATTCTAAGGGGTCACAATATAATCAAAGCCGACATAACAATAATAATATAAGGGCACAAAAATAACAATAGTGGGCTTCTATAGGGCATAATAATAACAATATGGGGACAATAGTGGCACAACAATAACAATAAGGGATACAATCGCAATAGTAATGGGGCAATCACGATTATCATAGGGACCTAACATGCCCCTCTCCTTCAAAAAAGTGTTGTCTTCAATGCTTGAGTGGTTATGGATGCTTCTGTATAAAATTCTCATCCTTCCATGTGGAATCTTCAACGGATAAGCTCTTCCACTTGAGGAGATACTCCAAAATTGGTCGATTTCATAGATGTTGAGTTCTTTCTTCTGTGACTGCTTCAGGTTCCAATATGATTTTTCCTTTCTCGTCAAGTTCTGGAAATATTGCTTGAACTGGGAGCTTGTCACCTATAACCTTATTTGAGCATGAAACATGGAAAACTAGGTGCACCTGGGAAGCTGCAGGATGCTCCAATTTGTATGCCATAATACCATAATACTTTGGTGATAATTTATTATCCTTCTTAGCTTGCTTGAGGGAAATTTTTTTATATGGTTGTAGCCATAGAAATACCTAGGCACCTACATCAAAACTTCTTTTGGTGCGATGTTGATTTGCCTATTGTTTCATTCTATTCTGTGCCAAAGTGAGGTTATCCTTTAAGAGTTGGAGAACTTGTTGTTGATGCTCGATGTGATCTTCAACTACTTGAACCTTAGAATTTTCTCTTAAGTATGATGTGTTGGATGGTGGATGATATCCATAAAGTGCCATAAATGGGGTCATTTTTGTTGCAGTATGGAAGGAAGAGTTATACCACCATTCAACCAGAGGCAACCATTTAACCCATTGTGTTTGTTTATCAGATACAAATATATCCTTCCAAACATTTGTTTACTATCTTAGTTTTCCAATCAGATTGAGGATGATAATATGGGCTATGAGCTAACTGAGTACCAAGAAAAGAAAATAATTTTGTCTAAAAATTTCCAGTTAAAATGGGATCTCTGTCACTTACAATAATCTTTGGTTTTCCATGTAGCTTTTGAATTGTTTCCATAAATGCAGTAGAAATTGTAGTGGATTTAAATGGATGAAATAATGCACAAAAGTGTGCATACTTGGTAAGCCTGTCAACTACCACCATGATGACACTCTTTCCTTCAGACTTGGGTAAACTTGTGATAAAATCCATTGAAACCTCTACCCAACATTGGATTGGAATGGATAAAAGTTGTAATAGACCTAGGGTCTTAGTTGTTTCAACTTTATTTTGTTGGAAAACCAAATATTCCGCCACAAATTTTTGAATATTAGATTTAAGGCCATCCCAAAAAAATTCCTTCTTAACCCTATGGTAAGCTTTTAAAAATCCCGAGTGCCCTCCTAAGGGAGAGGTGTGGAATTCCATAAGAATATTTTGTTTGAGTTGGGAATTCTTACATAGGTATTTGTACCATAACAAATCATTTTCAATCTAAATGTATCAGATGTACTAGGATCTTTTTGTAACATTTGAATGAGTGCCCACACTTCTTCATCATTCTTCCATTCATTCCATCGTCACCATATGCTTAGATGATCATTCACTTTCACTTGGTTTTTTACCCTTTCTTGGAGTAATCACTACGATGTGTGGTCTTATTAGCATGCCTCTTGACCTCTACATGTTTTGAGTAGTTCCAGCATGAATAAACCAGTTTCTACCCCTTTATACCACTCATTCCTCCAGGGGGAGTTCTCTTTAAGGTCTTTTCAAACTCTCAAAACATGAAAATATTGCGGAGCACTTGTATTTTTTAACTTGTTAAAGTAAATGAAAGGACGTTTGCTGAGTATAAGTTCAACACTTTTCTGGATTGGATAAACTATTTATAAAAAAGTAATACTTTAGTTGAACATGTCTAAAAGGTTCTCTTGGGTATTGTTTTATTCTTTTTCAGGCTCAATAGACAAATTTATGAAAAGGAATATCTTGGATTTTTCTTTTTTGCCTCTTTTCCAAACTCTCTAAACTTGAAAAAGAAGTCAATTTATGCCTTCACTGGACTCGTAAAACTATTTAATAACTTTGGACTCGTCAAGCATGACGAGACCAAACCACTCCTTCTATAGGTTCATTAAAAATACTCAGAATAATCCTTCTGAATGATGAAATTATAGATCAAGCATATGTTATCCTCCTCAATCTTGTAAAAAATAAAGAGGTACTGGCTAGAAATGGCTGGGAAATTAGGAAAATAGGGCATCAAACCTATTGATGGTAGCGAGTCACTCTTGAACATGACACTCTTTCACTTCATTTCCATGACTTATTTGGGTTAGAGATTCTACTTTCCTATCTATTGATCATAGCTCATTGAAAGCCTTCATGATGGGTCTTTGAATCAATGCTGCCAACTCCATATCAGTGTCACTGATATGTTCAAGAGAATGTCCACTCTTAGTTGACATCTGCTACAATACCCTTAAGCCTTAATTCATATATGTTGCTCTTGAACCAACCCTATATCATCAACATTTTGTCTCAAATACTGATACCTATTTATCCTCATTGATGGGCGATACATCAAGACCCTCCTACAATGGGTCACATCCTATCGACATCCACATATTATCCAGGAAGTTGACTTAGAAATTCCCTTTAGTGCCTTGGATCTTGCATACCTCAATGAAGCGTTTCCTCGCTTTCAGCAATAGGTTCTCATCATTCTTTGGCCCTAATTTGATTGCAAATCATCCATATTACCTAAATGTTCCAAATATGCAATTGGTATCTCCCCCACCACAGGTTAATTATGTGGAAACTTGTAATATGTCCATACATACAAATGAATATGAGCCTTTCACTATTTTCTCTATTTCGTTTGACCTAGATCTAGTAGGCGATATTGTACATAATTTATTGGTGGCATTGGAGCCTAATCTTTCCATTGGATCCTTTGATATCTTCCAAAGAATTGTTCTTCCATCTAATGAGAACCTCTTGGAAGCCATGGCCTTTTGGGGGCCATGAGTTGGTGTCTTGAGCACAGTTCCTTTTTATGTGTTAAGCTCGTTAAAAAATGAAACATGTCACTTGGAGCATAGTTTGTTCTAAAGTTTCAAGCTCCCATAACAATGAAACAAAATATTCAAGCATAGTTCTTTTACTGTGTCAATCTCATTACAAAATGAAATAAATCCTCTCACGTTGATTTTAATCTTTGACTATGATCTCGATTTCGATCTCAAAGATGTTAGCCTCATTTCATCTGCCCATTATTTTTTTCCTTCCTTCCTAGTGAACATATTCCTATTAGTAACCAGTAGTCTATTTGGGTCAAGAGGAAGAGTTTTCGGACGAAATGAAGCTGGGGGGCATGTCTCTACCCTTATGCTGGGAGAAATATACTCAATCTCAAGCATAATTTCCACATGTTTCAATCTTGTGTAAAAATGAAACCATATTCAAGTATTCTCAACCATATATTTTCTTTGTTTCAAGCTTGCATAAAAATGAAACCTATCCCATACTTTACCTCTCATGATTTCCATCTTTTACCTGTCTGTTTCTACTAGATGAACATTTTTTTTCTCATTCCATCGTCACCATATGCTTGGATGATCATTCACTTTGACTTGGTGTTTTACCCTTTCTTAAAGGAACCACTGTGATGAGTGGTCTTATTAGCCTACCTCTTGACCTCTACATTTTTTTAGCAGTTCCACCATGACCAAAAGCAATTGCTACCCCTTTATACCACTCGTTCCTCTATGGGGAGTGATAATTTCCTTTGTTTGCTTCTGCACAAGTCTTCCTAACTTGGTGATTGTAAACCTCTATCTTTGCGTTACCATGAGAAAACTATCTTAGTCAAATCCAACCTTCTTGGAGTGCTGGTCTTGGCCATGGGTGATCTTCACCTTCCCTATATCTTATTCCACTATTAGGCACCTTTCCCACACTTTATTTCACCTTCCATACCTTCCTAAATCTTTCAGTGTATTTCCTGTAGTAAACTAGGACTCCTATAGTACTACAAGAAACACTCTAGCAACCTTGTTTTGTCCATATCTCCCAAATGGTAGAATGGATTGACCTGAAATTTTCTAAGCATGTTTCCATCATCCTTATACACCTCTGCATAAATGTTTTTTGGCCAATGGATGCATGAATCTTGAGAAAAATTAAAAACGGATGAAGTTGATGGAGGCCAATTTCTTGGAAACCGTGCACTAGAATTTGCTGAAATTGATTGGGCATGTTACCATCATCTATATGCATCTCCCCATGAAACAAATTTGTAAATAGATGCATGAATATCGAGAAAATTCAAAAAATGTGCATTGGAATTTGCTGAAATCGCTTAAGCATGTTACAATCATCCATATGCATCTCCACCTGAAACAACTTGGCAAATGGATGCATGGTTTTCAATATATGACAAAAATAATTTTCTGCTCTATGTATTTCTATTTCCTGTAGTAAAACAAAGCATTCTTGTAGTATTTTAGGAAAACAAGGAAAATGAATATGAAAATCTTGGGAATGATGGGTGGATGGTGGAAATAGATGAGGGTGATGGATTGACATGACCTTCGCCCTTTTGGAGCATTTAAGAAAAGGAGGAGAAAGTCCAAGTTTGACTTCCTTTGACTAGAATTTTGACCAATTTTTTCTTTTTTTGGTGCCAACTTGTTTTTTTTGCTTGCAAATGTTGGAGAGCACCTACATTCATCAGAGAGATACATGGAGCAAATATTTTTATTTTTTCTTCTTTTTTTCTTCAAGACCTACTAGTCACCTCAATGAGGTTTTCAACTAGTAGGTCTGCCTAAGCGCCTCAAAGGAGGTTTTCACTTAGGATATATATATATATATATATATATATATATATTTTTCCAACCCATTGATCGCCTCATGGAGGTTTTCAATCAATGAGCCAATCTTAGGTGCCTTAAAGGAGGTTTTCACTAGAGATTTTTATTTGTTTCTCTTATTTTTCATTTTTTATTTCTTTTCATATCCTACTCTACTTGAAAAAAATAAAATCATTTTCAAGTGTAGGAATACTTCCAATGAAGCCAAATGCATACCGATATGACATATAAATTGATGTTTAGGCTTGAAATATATGCTTTGACAAGTACATGAATATGAGCGACCAACTTCTTTGATTGGGATGCGATCAAGAACAATTGAAGAAGAGAGTATTGCTGCAACTTAGTGACTGTCTTGAACCATATTTCAATACATTTTTGATGGCCATGGTCCACTTGCTGATTTGGATAATCTTGGATGTCTTCTTATTCCATGCAATTATCTTCTTATTTTTGATGATTATTCTCTTGAACACATAGAGGATCTGATGGTGAACATGAGGGAACTTTCTCAATCTCTAATTCTGGTGTCTGATCTTCATCAAGTGCAACCCATGATCCTTTGGTCTTCTCATTTGAATCTTCTTCTTCTGGATGTGGTCCTTCAATGAAATTAATATAATATCTTTTTTGCAATGCCTTTCCTAATCTAAGACGAATACCATTTAGATCGAGAGGAGATGTTTGGAAGTTTTGTGCGTGAGCATTGTAACTAGGCTGAGCTACTTCCTTGTTTGGTTTGGAAATGGTGGTGCAAGTAGTTGAGTGGGAGTGTATATTTGAGATGGATGTGATTGGGGTTGTGGTGGAGTTGGATGGTAGGGATAATATGGAGTTGGGTATGGAGGATATTGAGGAAAATATCGAGGATATTGTGGATGGCTCCCATAAGTTCTTTGCCAACATTGTTGCCAAGATTGGTTTTTGGGTTAAGATGGCCAAGGTTGCCAAGGAAAGGGTGTGTTACAATTACTTTGAGATGGATTTGCATTAACTTGAAATTATGAATTAGGTTCTTGCATCATATTAGGTTGAATAAGCTTCATGGTCCTCTTCTAGCTACATAACACAGCGGCATTGGCAATTGACTTGCTCCATTGTCCTCTTGGTAAACTTTCTTCAACCTTGGTAATGAGGGGCAATATTTAACATCATGTGATTCTGCATGGACAACACAAATATCAACATATTCATTTTTCTCATTTGTTATTCTTAACATTTCTACTTGTTCACTTAAATTGCTAAGAATTTATGTTTTAAAGTTATCAAGCAAATTTCCAAGTTTAGCTTGACTTACTGATCATGATGTTGATTGAATTACTCTTGCCCTTCCTCTTGATATGTGTTTTCATGTTTCACAAATTTATTCAAATGATAATTGGTATACATCACCTCTACTCATGAGATCAAGGAGATCAATCCACTCATCCCTAATTGTTCTAACTAAGAGGGTTTTTAGTCTGTTGGATCCTAAGTGATGAATTTTCCCCCCTTAACATTATACATGAAACTCTCTATTAGATCCTCAAGGCTCTCATCTTATTTTTGACTCATTATAAATATTTCTTCTTTAATATCACGGTCTTTATATTTTTCTAGAAATATCTTTTGCATATCATTCCATGATCTTATTGAATTAGTCCCTAAACTCATGAACCATTTAAGATCTCTATCCTTCAATTTTTCTAGAAACAATCTCAATTTTCTAGTATTTAACAAGCAACCATAAGATCTATAAACAATTTCAAACTCAAAGAGAAATGTTTCCGGACCCTATGACCTCATACCATGGAATTTTGGAAGAAAAGATGGAGGGATGTTCTTCATATGCACACTGACCTTAGTATCTTGAATGGGAAATCCAATAGGATCTTTTTCATTGTCATCATCTCCATCAATTTCTTCTATATTCTCTATAATATCTTCTTATTCTACCTGCAAAGGTGGATGGTGGTGTGGCTCTTACTGCACCACGTGATCAAATGGGGGGGGTTTGGTGTTGGAGGAGTATTTTTAATTAATTTCTTTTAATAGGAATGCTAATGCAATGCAATTTTCTATTTTTGAAATGAAATATGCCTAATGATTTTTTTTGCATAAAGTAAAATAAAGTAATCAAATAGGGAAGAAAACAATGCATACTTTGACACCTCCCTGGAAACGACACCAAAAAGTGATGAGCCTCGATATTGCAACAAGAATGCTGCAACTCCCAAGGCTACCAACTTTAATTATCAACCTGGGGTTAGTACAAACTTAAGAGGTATCGGCACTATATGTGCAACATATAATGTGTCCTTCCTTTGATGTCATGATATACTAAAGTGAATGTAAGGAAATCAAATCATAAACTAATTTCATAAATGAAAATTTCGCTTTGGAAAAGAAATTAATCCTAAGCAAGAACAACAAATCGTAATTGAAATCCTAAGAGCATGAATTCAAATAAATAGGCCTAATCTACATTGGAGAAAGGCATGTCCTAATTGGTGTTTATTCTTCCTCAAACATTTATTTAGAGCCTAGGGGTCAATATTCAACCCTAAGGGACCAAAACCAATCTTTTGAGCAAATCTGGGCAAGTATATACACGCTGGAAGAGTACTACATGAAACAACATATTTACTACAGGAAACTATAATTCACCGCATGGCCAAGAAAATCAAATAGAAATTGGATGGGACAAATTTTTATTGACTATTATGCATTAGGTCTCCATTCTAATTGGAATCACTCAAAAAGGCCTTTGTTAACCCATGCTAAAAAATAGCAGAAAATTACTACTCTAAAATCTAGAAATTCGAGAACTAGTGGGTTAAATCTATCAAATGCCTAACCTAATCAAGCGCAAATGAAATGGGGTAATTTTTTATATTAACTAGAATACTTTTTTGATCTAATTAAAGTGGAATAAACTCAATTGAATCTCGTTAGCATGCTCTAAAAAATATAAAAAATTTACTGTTATTTGCCACAAGGGACTTCCATAAATCTAGATTTTGGAATACACAAGCTTATCCAAGTAGCTGAATGATTACTATGACCTTCCAAAGATTTTAAAATTATGAAATGATGCTTTTGACCCTGCCAAATACCTTCAACCATTTAACCCGATCATACAACACGAAATCATTAATACTAAATGTAGAAATAGAAAACAAGAATAAGAGATGCATGTTAATAAGAAGTGAAAAGGAAGAAAAGTAAATGATACAAAAGAGATCCGAGGCTCCTAGAATGGAAAATCCCAAGGGAGGTTAGAGTAATATGGAGGAGACCAATATTTATAAGCTGAACATGGCACCAATCTTCATCATTTCCATCAATACAATTACATCCCTGCAAGAAATGAAAGTGGAGCTGCAAAAATATGAGTTCTCTCTACAATAAGACTAATCAAAATCCACCCCTAGAGGAAAATTCGACTTGGTACTTATAAAAAATTATTAGGAATCATTCCCCATGAAAGGAGGAATCTTTCCCCACCAAAATCCCTTGATTAGTGGATCTGGTTCCCAATACTAGGAATCTGCATTAAATGGCAAGGAACACATTCCTAGATTTTCTCAATCATTGGAGCTCCACAATATGTGCCATAATTCCAGAATATCTTGTTTATTTATTATTTAATATTGATCCTCCTGTAGTAGGGAGAAAGTCCCTAAATTATCTCCTCCTCCAAATCTTCATTATCAGCCCAATATTCACACAATATTCCGCAAAAATAAATAATATTAGGCACAAATATGAAATTATCCATAAACCTTCATAATGAACATATTAAAGTAAAAAGTACATTATCTAATGCAAAAAGAGAGGTTCAACGTGCTGAAGGATGGTCAGATGAGACTTAATTTATGTCTAATTTAGAGGCATGGGCCTTAATTTATGTCTAATTTAGAGGCCCATAAGAAGGACAAAAGATCTCATTTGCATGGCTAACATTAGAGGTCCATGCCCCAACTTAGTGAGAGAGCCACACTTGGACCCTGAGGTTGGAGGGAGAGACTCTAGTAACTAAGTGGGATGACTTCAAAACATTAATTAATTCACAATTTTAACCTATCAGGTATGTAGAGGACCAGTGGATCAGGTAACACTACTTCAGGCAAAAGTCAGGGAAAAGTGTGTAGGAGTATACCACAAAGTTTAGGAAGATGTCCATAATGCTAGGTATCTCCCCAAAGAACCAGATGTAATCCTAAGGTATGTGGGGGGTCTACATTTCCATATGCTAGATAAAGTGATGCTGTTCAAGAAAAAATTAGTGGACGAGGCTTGTTTACATTAACAATACATGGAGAACATAGGCTTGAAGAGAGCACAATCATGTGGATCGAAGTAGAAGGAGAAAATATATTCTTTTTAAGGAGGTGTTAAAGCCTCAAAAATCGCTGCAACAACATGGGGGAAAACCACCCGGTCAGGGACTTGAATACCGTCCCTTATTAGTTTGGATTAGTGGCTTCGACTGGATATAATGGGACCAATTTCCCAATAAAAATGTGATAGGATGGATAGGGTATTGATGACCAAAAAATAAGTGATAGATGGGGTGGTTTTCAACTGGAATACATGTATATTTAACCTATCTATTTATTACCCAGGATTTTACTTATATTTATGCGATCTAGAATGATTATATTTAGTGTATGATAATGAAAATTGATCAAACACTTATAGAAATGAAATTTTTTTTGAAATCAATATTTTGATTAAATAGTTAATAAAAATAATTTATGAAACATATATCGCATTAAATAATCATTCAAACATGCTCATCTATGTATTAAGGATAACAATCCTAGTATGTTAAGAAGTGAATGAATACATATGTACATTAAAGGAGATACATATAACAAAAAATACAAAGAGAAATGACTATCAATTCATAAACAAATAAACAATATGAGAAAAAAGGTCATTGGTGAGGGTCATGCTTGTGACGGACCTTTAAGGTCCGTCATCAATGTCACATATGGTGACGGTCTTTAAAAAAGAATTGTTGTAAGTGTATATAGTGATGGTCCTTTACGGTTTTTCACCAAAGCCATTTTCAATGACACTTTTGGTGAGGGTCATTAAAGGCCCGTCACTGATTCTCTCTTTGGTGACACTTTTGGTGAGGGTCGTTAAAGGCCTATCACTAATTCTCTTTTTGGTGACACTTCTAGTGGCGATCTTTTATTGACCATCACCAATGATCTTTTTGGTTACTGTTAGTGATGGTCAATAAATGTTCATCATCATTTATCATTCCAAATATTTTTTGATGACGCTTCATGCCTGTGATGGACCTTTAAGGTCCATCACCAATGTCGCATATGGTGACGGTCTTTAAAAAATCATTGTTGTAAGTGTATATAGTGATGGTCCTTTAAGGTTTTCACCAAAGCCATTTTCAATGACACTTTTGGTGAGGGTCGTTAATTTCCCATCACTAATTATCTCTTTGGTGACACTTTTGGTGAGGGTCGTTAAAGGCCCATCACTAATTCTCTCTTTGGTGACACTTTTGGTGAGGGTCGTTAAAGGCCCATCACTAATTCTGTCTTTGGTGACACTTCAAGTGACGATCTTTTATTGACCCTCACCAGTGCTCTTTTTGGTTACTTTTGGTGATGGTCAAAAAATGTTCGTCATCATTGATCATTCCAATGAGTTTTTGATGATGCTTTGTACTTGTTACTATATTTTTTTGTCAAAATATAATGATTTAAGACCATTGTTGTGGAGTCTTTTCCATTATGTGTCCAAGGTCATAGTGGTTATAATATCCAGTCAATTTGTTAAGAAGTAATTAGTGTGTATCATTTCCCTCAAGTCATAAGAATATAGTCTTCCTATGAGTCAACACATGATTCCTCTCTATTATCTAGCAAATTTCCTTTAAATAAAGTTCCACTAGTGTGTGTAAGAACTATATTATTTAATACGTAATCAAGCTCTATCAATTCTATTAATGAGAGATACCTAGCACTCCTCAACACTCATGACACACCTTAACATGCTTTGGAACAATACACTAACATTCCTTGGCACCTCGCATGTCTTGGAACATCTTTATACCTAGAACATCTTACCATAAGTAGGACGCCAAAGCACATGTTGGCATGCCATAGCATATCATGGCACTCCCCTATCATGTGTTGGCATTCCCTATAGTCCCTAGCATGCCTTGGAACTCCTTGGCATAATATTGCATTGACAAAAATTAGCACTTGGCACACATTGGCACTTGGCATGTATTGGAACATATTATTTGTGTGCCTAGCATGCCCCTTTTGAAAAAGATAAAGTCCTGAATTATTAACCCTCTTATGTGTTCATCTCCTTTAATTTTAGCTTGGGTATTCCTTTTGTTGCCTTGAAACTCCCTGATGCATATTGGCATACTCTGGCACCCTACACATCCTAGCATGTCTTAGCACCTGCAATGCCTTTTCACTCTTTGGCATATGTTAGCACACCCCGGAACTACCTAGCACACTCTAGCACTTCTTGACATTCCCTGATATTCCCTGGCATGCCTTACTCATTCTTATCATAACTTGTCACTCCCTCCTTGGCATGACAACTACCTCTGATTGACACTCCCCAACACACCCTCATATTCTTCACTTCCAAGCATTTTGACATATTGCTCCCTTTTGTTGTCACTCTCTAACACTCCTCAGCATGCATTGGCACTCTCTAGCACACCTTAGCACTCAAAAGTGAAGAATGAAACTTGTAACGAATGTTACTGGATTCAGAATAAACAATAAATCGGCGAGGCAAAAGAGCTAAGAGTTTTAATCAGATTGGGGAAATTGCGGAAAAAATCAGGAAAAAATTAGTGAATCCAATAAATAAAAATATACACATATATTGAATTAAAAAAAAAACATTTTTCATTGATATTCAGTAAAGCCATGTCCAAACAATTCATAATATCACTAGATGTCCAAAATATCATGAATGAATAAGCATCTCATATATGTTATGAGTCCAAACATGATCCAAAGTATTGAGTGATGACTCCTAACTAGTGACTACATAGAACTAGAAGCAACTACTTCTAAAAGTTTACAAACAACTGCATACTGATTAGAAAAAATCAGTAACTAAGAGTCTAAGACTCTTAAGAGTGAGAAGTAGAAGCGATTCCTCCCACTCCTCTACTTTCTTGACTCTCAAAGTTCTTCAAGTCATGTAGGCTTAAAAGAGGAGCCTCCTCTAATTAGACCCAATCTGCTGCATTTGTAGTTTGAAAACCTATCTCTTCAAGGTCTATTGGTGAATGATCCAAACCTATCATTATAATGAGACATTGAAATGTGAATTTAAGTTTGACTTTGAACTTCAAAGTTTAAACTTTAAATTCCAAATCAAATTATGAAACCTTCAAATTCAAGCTCTCACCTAGTATTTTCTTGTTGCAAAGTTATACATTGTAATGGAAAAATACAAGGTCATTTAAGCGCTTTTGTGCCAATCGGTTGCGCTTCTTAGAATGTGTTTTCTCAAACATGCTCCAGTTGCACTCACAACCTGAAGCACTGCATGCTTGGTTTAAGATTCAAATGGCAAAGCTCTTCAAATCTGGCGTATCACTGCAAAAGTTTTGCCACCAAAGACCTAGCAGGTGGCAAGGGTTCTTGAGTAGATGTACAAAATACTAAATAGTAAAAACTTGAAAAGACAACAAAATTTAATAAAACATTTAACATACAAAATAAAGTTTAAACAAATTTAATGAATTGATAAAGCCTTCAAGCATCAAAGGGTACCTGTCAACACCTTAGACCTTTCTCATATAACACTGGTATAGGAAAATAATTTAGGTGGTGCTTTATAGTCCTATAGTTGGGAAAAGACACGACTTTGAAATTCTATATCAGGGAAGCACCTTTCCATGCATGTCATAAGTCCTCTGTGAACCTCCCCATCCTCATTAAATTTGCTCTTATCATAAAAATACTATGGGTTTAAGAAGTACCTAGCAGCATGTAAGGGGAATGAAATTTCCTAACCCAGTGTGCATCAATAATGTCCCAAAGAGGCATATACTTTGCCTCCTCATCCCCATATCTTCTTTTGAAGGCCTCCTTTGTGAGATCCATCGCCTCATAAATGTAACCCATAGCGAGTTTGTCACCATCAACCATCCTGAAAGTTCAAGCTTTCAAATTTAAATTAATATGAAACACTGAAAATAAGAAGAAGCTTGAAATGAAATTTAAAACATGAAATAGTTAAAAGACCTGAAGTCCCTAAGAACTCTAACAAGGGACTCCATCACAACAATAATCTCTTCGACATCTTTCCGAAAATCGTCATTAAACACAAGTGCAACAAATTCAATGCCTTCAAGGGTCTTGGAATCTTTAGATGCCATCCACTCAGGTCCCAAGGACATCCTCTTCAGATTTATCTTTTGCTCAACCACAAATTGCAAAGATATGAAATTTGTTGCAAACTAGTCACTGCAGGTCGAACAATTTCTTTACCTTCAGTGTATTTTCTCATGGTGTTTAGGACAATAATGTGGTTGTATAGGTATTTGGTTATGGATTTTTCCTTCTCCACAACCTCATGTATCCAATGAAGCTTACTAATGTCCTCATGCATCAAATCTATACAATGGGCAACACAATAGGTCCAAAAAATAGTGGGGTGCCTAATCTCAAAAATTCTACCAGCAGCCATATAATTAGCTGCATTTTTGGTGACAATTTATACAACATGTTCTTCTCCCACTTCTTGAACGACTTCCTCCATCATTTCACAAATAAGTTGTGCAATCTTAACCTTGTTTGAGGCATCCACCTATTTGAGAAACATTGTACCTACTGGACAAGACACAAGGAGATTTATTAAAGTTCTATTCCTCTGATCTATCCATCCATCACTCATGATCGTGCACCCTGTTTCTACCCATGATGAACGAAACTCAGATAGCACAATCATGGCATTTTCAACATTTTCTAATAGCAAATTTGTCCCAATTCTCTCTAATGAAGGAGCTTTGAACCCTGGACCTACAACAACAACTGCATCAATCATAGCTTGCCAATAAGGACTTATGGCACAATGGAAAGGTATGTTACCAAAAGTTAGCAATTGCCTTCCTTGCCTGACTATGGATATTTTGTTTTCAACCAACGGTATCCAAGGTAGGTTGGGAATCGGGTTTTGTGCGGGGAGAAAAAAATGTGTTTATGTTTCCACCTCCAATGTTGAATGGAGGAGGATTCATTTGGCCTTGAGTTTGACTTCGACTTGGAGGAATGTGTGGAAAACTTGGGAACTGCATTGAGGATTCAACAGAGGGAGATGACAATGGGGTAGTGGAAGAAAAATTGTCAATTACAGGAGTTCCTATTTCTTTTTTTTGCTTTTCTTTCTTTGCTTTATGCTGACTCAACATATCAATGGGAAGGTTGCTTGGTGTTTGACATTTTTGTCAACGTTTTTACAGAGACCTATATCATAGTCAGGTATTTGTGCAAGGTGGTACTTGAATTTATAAATGCCTCCACTACATTTTGCTTTGAAAAATTTACAAAGGAGCTTAGGGTCTCCAAGAATCTTGTCACAATAAGCCCAAGCAAAGCCCTTCTCCCTCAACGTTGTTGTTGTTTTGGACTTGTGTTTAAATTGTAGCTTCTGTTTAGATTTGGATTTGTGCCTTCTATTTAATTTGGCTCCTTTAAAATAAAATAAAAAATTAAGATTAAAAATGGCATATATAACTTCAAAAAAATGAGGGCTGGTTTTAAAGGATATGAGGTTTTGTTAAGGATCAAAGAGGAGTCTATCTAGCAACACAAGCACATTTAGACCTAATATATCATTATGACCCTGAAACACAATTAGGTATATATGAGGAAATACTATCTAAAGTAAATATTATCAACCTATATTGCATTGTAATCTTGAATTTTCAAGTTCATTTAGCATAAGACAACTGAACCAATACATCAATGACATATTCTGGAAGAACAAAAATAGCCAAAGTTATGAATACATGGTTAAAGCCTTTGAAGTCGATAAGACATCGATCAAGTAAGGAATGCTTGATGACTTGGTTAATGGTTGGTATGAAACCATTTCTTAGTGCATTTTAAAAATCTATTTAAGCCCCATTTATAGGGTTGAAAAGTCATAACCAAAGGAATATGCCAAACATTTGATTGCTGAACAATGAAACTTGAAACTTGCCATTGAAAATGACATTGAAACTTCAATATAGTAATATACTTATTATTTAAGCCAAGTGACAATGTACCTTGATTTTTTAATAGTGAAGCAGCTAAGCCTAAAGGTAACACACGCTGAAGGTGACGCATGACTGCCTGAGGGTCAATATGGAGTATGGATAGAGCACACATTGGTGACTGCCCGATATAGAGTCTCGACTTAGGCTCACCTTGGCGGTTCCCCGATATTGAGTCTGGACTGTGTAATAGTGAGTAGTGATTGATTACTGAAGGTATCAACATATGAATTTTGGGCCTGAGAAATGAGAAATAACTTTTAGAACAAATGACGTTTAGTTTTTAGCAATGTGGCATACCTAAACTTGAAAAACTCATGCTCATCGAGTCAAGGCTGAAAATCGAATAAATTGGAATCAATCGCAGGAATCTACTTTAATTGGAAAGTCTCAAGTCAAACTTTCATTGACCATGAGTTAAACTTGGTCAATGTGAGTTTGACTCGAAAATATTTAGATCATATCGTTTGGAGAGCGAGCAGATTCCAACTCATGATTAATCATGATTGATCGACGAGTCCTGTTTCATTGCTTGTAACTGAAATCTGAATTGAAAATAGGAGATCTTACAATTGAAACTAATTGTTAATTTTATAAACTGAAATTGGCCCATTGGCATCGTTTCTATTTGTGGTTGAGCGCGTCAACGGAAGAGATTCATTTTAAATCAGGTTCATGGAGAAAATATTTTATGGAAGATGTTTCTTTTATGTCGAGGAAGACATAGTAATATTTTTTATTAAATTTGAATAACAATAGTATCTACTATGTATCTCACGTATCTCATTATTTTTATCTCCTGTAACTCATACAGAAAGTGGGGTAATAGTGGACATGTAGCATCAAGCTCCACTCCTTTTAATCCAAAGTTCTGCATGAAAATATTTGTGTCACCTGCGCTACAAAGCCTTCACTATGGAGTGTGGAGTTAACACCTACCTCTGCATGACAAAAGCTACACATACCTTTTGACTTGGTTTTCTCACCTTTTGTCCATTCTTTGTTTGGAGTCTGGGAAAACAAGCTCCACATACTTTTTTTCCACACCTCTATGTGAGTGTAACTTTGCACATTTTATTTGCTTCAACCAATATCAAAAGCATTTGTGAGCTTCTTTCAAGGCATGAATACATGCTTCAATCATGGAAATTAGCAAAGTTTCTAAAGCAAAAAATAAACATGGAGTTATCCTTTTCCATTTCAAATATGTTAGGATTTTATTGAGAGTTTTTTAGAGATAATTATTACTGGCCCTCTACTCTTCCCTTTTCCTTAATATAAACTGCATCTCTTATTACATTTCTAATCAAGAGATTTACATCAAATAATGGATCAAAGGGCCAAGGAATTTTCATAAATGCTTCCTTGTCTAGTAGAAAAATAAATGGTCAACATAGCTTGGCTCCAATTTCTTGGGAATTAATAATTGTTTTGAAAAATGACTACTCTTGTTTGAATCTAGAACTATGTTTAAGCTTTTCAAATGGATTTTCCTCCAAATTGATCTTGGAAAGGTCCTTATTAAAGGCTTCTCTATATCTCCTCCACTAGAATGAATGGCTTGTGTGTTGAAAAGTATAGCAGAGATCCCTTCTGAAAATCCTGGTCATCCCATTGTCACTAAGAGGTCCTCCTTTTCCCCAAATTGGACCCAAAACAACATTGAGTACTTAATTATGATCCAACTTGATAAATTTTGATCGACACTACAACTCAAGAGCTATTAAATTTAAAGTGCGCTAATATGATTCGTCATTCATTCATTGAATTTGTCATTTGTGCTTGTAGTATGTGGTACTGACCTTGTTTCACCTGAAAGGGTTTTTATTCTTGGACTATGACAATGCTAGTAAGATTTAGGCCTTTTGTAGTATTTGTACCCCATGATCATTTTTGCAAGATGTATGTCCTATGTGGAAAGAAATAAGCATTTAGTTATTACCTCCTAAACTAAAGCATTGTTTCTTTTATTAGGTGCCATGTAACATCCTCTACAAATTGAGGATGAATGGGACGTAATATCCTATCCATCCCCGTAGACTATAGTCCTCCATAAAGGGGAAAAAACCCCAAAATACCCATTGTTGGGCAAGTTTTGGGGAAACTGGGCTTAAAAAACCCAAATTTGGGGTTTGGAGTAAGGTTTACTCAATCACTTAAGAATATGAAACCCCTTTGGAAAATCTATAAATAAAGAAGGATTGAATTCATTTTGGATAACCAAGTGTGGATTAATTCAGTTGTTCTTGAGGATTAGGTTTGATAGTTTTTGACCCCTTCTATCTCTTGTCAATTTTGGTGGTGAAATATTCAACCCTAGTTGACATTCCCTTATTATCTCACTGTTTGAGCACAAGGGTCTCTGGCTGGTTAGAATTATGTTGGATATTGGTCTCTTGTCTTTTTCTGGGCACAAGATTTTTGTTAAAGGTGAATGAATTTGGAGGATAGGGTATGATAGCTTAGTTCTGTTTGGCATACACCTCTCTTTAAGGAAGCAACAAAGTTTCTGAGTCCTTAATATCTTGTTCTGGGCAAAGCACTTACCTTAGGCAGTAGATTTGTTTCTAGCACCTAGAGTAGCAAAACTCTTTGCTTTATTTAGTTTTTGCATGCACAGTCAAAAGGATCACTTCCCTAGTTATTAATTCTTAGCCTTAGCTAAGGAAGCATGTTTGCATATCTCATATCATATTCACTAGCGGCAGACTTTAATTGTCTTGTCTATCCATGCAAGGAAGGTGCATTAGGATTAGGAGTTAAGAAAGTTGAGACATTGTTGTACATGTTTCCAGATTCATTGTACCTTCTAGACTAAAGGAAAAATGAATAATAGTGTTTGAAATTTTTATTTATTTCTTGTTTCAAAGAGTAATAAATAGTGATGTGATTTGAGTTTCAAATCTGTGTACTTGTTGTTACTTTCTTCAGTGGCATGTGCTTCCTTGTTTAGGATAAGGGGTTTTTCTATAGTATCTAGCCTCCAAAGCTTCTTCAATGCAAACTAAATATCAAATCATGCCTTCGTACCCCAAATCATCTAAGGCATCACCCTAGAGAAGTTCCAAAGTAGAGAAATGAGCTTTGATAGGCCAACTCCAACCCCATGTCACTATAGAAGTGTTGACATCACTGCTACAAAAGTTATTCTGAAGTGTTGCATCCTACACCAATGCCTAATATGGATGCCGAAAGGGGTTCTAGAATGAGGCTCAACCTTAATTACCACATTTAAGACTTTTCAAAGGGATCAGTCCCTTTAAACCATACCAATTTTTACACTTTCACAATTTCGCCATGTTCCTATCAATTTATATTTTGTATTGAAAAGTCAATCCTATTTTACATGTTTATTAAATTTAGGAACAATTATAGGTCAGCTCCAGCAAAAATTTCAACAAATTTGTGGGTTAGGTTGGCATTTCTCCAAATACTATCACACATGTATATATAATCACACATTTTCCTTTTTAGATCTTGATTGGTTGAACAAAAACGTTTGCTTCCTGTGTAACTTTGTTCCATACCTCCACATCAACACTCATAGATAACAATATTCTTAATTCTTCATCTATGTGCATAGTAAGGTCCCTTTTGGTTGCTATTTTTGATGGAGAAACCTCTGACAGTACACCTTTTACCACAAAGATGTTGTTGTTGGATAGAAATCTCCAGAGGAGTCTTACACCATACATATAAATGGCTATTGTATATCAAAATAATAAGCATTAACATATGAAGATGTGCAAACCCTAAACTATGTGCGTTCAATCCATTACTTTTTCTTTCATGATAGATTTCATTCTGCATGGTAGATGTGTTGTGATGCTTGAGTGTGTTCACATAAAAAATTCTAAGTCCAAACCAGGATTCTCATGTGTCATGGAAATTCAACATATGCCTTGTTCACCTAAGAGCTACTTGTAACTCATCTTAAGGTACTCATGTACAATCTCACTCATCCCACTTAACAAGTTACCAAGACAAGGTTCATCACATCCAACCTTGGTCTAAAACAATTAAGCAACACAATTTACATCTTGACATGCCATAGCACCTAACATGTCTTAGAATGCCTTGGCACTATGTGGCATGCATTAACATCCCCTACATTCCTTGACATGCTTTAACACTCCCTAGCACACCTTGACACTTCCTGACATGCCTTGGTAGTTTAGCATACCTTGGCATTGCCTAGCATATAACCTTGTCACTCCCTCCTTAACACACCTAGAACTCATTGAAACACCCTCTCACACACTCTTATTCGTTAATTTCCATGCATTTTGAACTAGTGCTTCCTTATGTTTCCTTGACAACCCCCTAACACTCCCTAGCTCACCCTAGCACCTGACACATCTTGGCCTACTGCCTTAACACTCTAACATTCCTTGGCACTACATATTATACCTTCTCACTCTTTCCTTAGCACACCTAGACATCATTGACACTCTTGGTCACAAACTCTTATTCATTCATTTCCATGCATTTTTACCTAGTTCTCCCTTCTGTTTCCCTAGCACTCCTTATTTCTCCTTGACACGTGTTGTTACACCCTAGTGCCTATGACATCTTGGCATGTCGCCCTAGCCTCTAGCATGCCTTAACACTGCCTAGCATACCTTGTCAATTTGTCCTTAGCACACCCATAACTCACTGAAACTTCTAATCACAAACTCTTATTTGTTCATTTCCATTCATTTTGACATAGTTTTCCCTTGTGTTTCCATGGCCCTCCCAACTAACACTTCCTTACACACGTTGGCACATCTTGGCCACAGGTCGCCCTAGAACTCTAACATTCCTTAACATTGCCAAGCATGCCTTGCAACTCCTCCTTAACACACTTGGAACTCACTAACACTCCATGCCACACACTCTTATTCCATCATTTCAATGCATTATGACCTAGTGCTCCCTTGTGTTTCCCTAACACTCCCTAACACTCCTTGGCACACATTGGCACACCATGGCACTTGTCACATCTTAGTAGGATTTCCTAGCACTATATCGTCTATTGGCACTGCTTATCATACATTGTCATTCCCTCCTTAGCACACCTATAACTTGTTAACACTCCCTATCACACACGCACATTCATTCATTTACATGTAATTGAAACGAGTCCTCCCTTGTGTTTCCTTGGCAATCCCTAACATGTGTTGATGCCACATCCTAGAACCTAGCACACATTGGCAGGCCTTAGCACTTGGCATGTCTTGACATGCCTAAAATTCCTTGGAACTTTATAACATGTGTTAGAACTTCTTGAGATTCCCTGCACACCTTGGCACTCCCTAGTTTTCATGCCCTCATAGATAAACTTACTTTTTTGTGACTTGGGAACCCAACCAAGTCATTGAAAAAATAGTGTTGTGCCTAGACCAAAGTCTCCCTTTGTCTCAAACTTCTTTTTCCATCCTCTTATCACAATCGTCGGCTTTCCTCCTACAAGCCCTAATATGAAAGTCTCTTAACACACTACGTCCATGGGACACCTAGAATTCATTGACACTCCCTGGCATAATCTCTTATTCATTCATTTCCATGCACTTTGACCTAGTTCTCCCTTATGATTTCCTAACACTCCCAAACACTCCTTGACATGCATTGACACTATCTAGCATATGTCAGCATGCCTTTCATTCCTTGGCATGCCATGACACTCCTTAATTATCATTCTCTCATAATACCCTTATTTTCTTTTAGACTTAGGAACCCAACCAAGTCCTGTCTCGAATACAACAACTTTACCAAGTTACATTTACTACAACTAGACTATGCCTTGTTCCCCTAATGGACTATAAATCATATTAGGCTTCTCATGTCCAATATTAACTCATCCCACTTAAAAAGTTACCAAGTGAAGGCTCACATCCAACAGTGCCCATAAAAAAACTAAGCAACATACTTTACATCTTCACATGCCATAACATCTGGCATGCATAACAATCCATTGGCACTACATGGCACACATTATCATCCCCTACATTCCTTGGCATGATTTTCCACTCCCTAACATACCCTAGCACTCCCTAACATGCCCTGACACTCTAGCATGCCTTGGCACTGCCTAGCATATACCCTTGTCACTCCCTCAACACAATTAAAACTTGCTGACACTCCCTATCACACACTCTTATCTATTCATTTCCATGCAATTTGAACTAGTTCTCCCTTGTGTTCTCATGGAACTCCCTGACACACATTGGCACACCCTAGGACTCGACACATCTTGGCATGTCACCCTGGCACTCTCGCATTCCTTGGAACCTGCTAGCATACCTTGTCACTCCCTCCTTAGCACACCTAGAATTCACTGACAATCCCTGTCATGCACTCTTATTCATTCATTTCCATGCATTTGAAACTAGTGCTCCCTTTTTTTTCCATGACACTCCATAACTCTCCCTGGCATGCATTGGCACACCTTAGCACCTAGCACATCTTGTCATGTTTCCCTAGCCTCTAGAATGCCTTAGAAATGCCTAGCATACCTTGTCACTCCCTCCTTAGCACACCCTGAAATAACTGACACTTCCTGTCATAAACTCTTAATCGTTCATTTGCATGCATTATTTTCACCTAGTGCTCCCTTCTGTTTCCTTAACACTCCCTAACACTTCCTAGCACTATTTGGCACACCTTGGCACCTAGCACATATTGGATGCATGTTGCTCTAACACGCTAGAATGACTTAGCACTGCTTAGCATACCATGTCACTCACCTCTTACCACACCTGGAACTCATTGACACTCCCTGTCACACACTCTTATTCATTCATTTCCATGCGTTTTGACCTAGTGCTCCCTTGTGTTTCCCTAGCACTCACTAACACTCACCACACATTGGCACACCTAACTACAATGAGTTTCACTAACAGTCAATCCAAAAACCCTTCTAGAGTCTAGCTAGTTACTTCTCTTCACTAAGATATTAGGGTTAAGTTTATTGTGTAGTGTTCAGTGTGAAAATATTACTAGGTTTTTTTATCGCATAGATTAATTATGATCTTCCCCATGTACACAAGGATAATTGAGAAGTGTTTCCCATAATCATGCAAGTGGAAATTCAACATGTACATCAGGGTAACCACAAAATATCTATCATATTTACACAATGCAAGGTGATAGGAAAATATTTACATTATATACGTGAATGTTCTAAGATCAGGACCATTAACATCATATCTACATATTTACCACAATACGAGGGTCATTACAACCCCTTAAAATAGCCATAATGCCTTCCTCTTTTGCAGCTCCTTGACCACAAGGGTTTAATTGAAAAACACATAGTTCCTTTAAAGATTTGTAGGTTGAGGAAGCCACTTCAAGCCCTTGAACTTAAAGATAATCAAATATTTGTAATTTTTTACAATAATAAGTCCATTATGCACACTCCTCATCTTAAAGTTGGGTAGCGAGGGAGAATACTTCATTGATGCCAACCTTGTAAATGAAAAACTTTGCCTACTCATTGGTTGGACACTCCACCACTAGTTGACACCACTAACAGACACCAAAAGTCCAAGATACCCATAATATGTGCCCTACACCCAAGGCTTAGACTACACCTCCATAAAATGTACCTTCAACTTTAGAGGTCCCAAAATAGTATTATCCTAACCCTAGCCTATTTGTTATATTTTTGTAACTTTCTCCTTAAGTAACATTTGTTTTTAACTATTTAATCCACTTAGCATATACTATCTCTTGTTTTCACCCACCTAGTATACAAGAACACTTATGTTTTTAATACAACCAAGTTAAGAGGGCATGTTTCTTTCTTACACTTAAATGTTTTCAATACAACCAAGTAAGGAGCACATGTTTCCTTTTAAAATTCCAAAAGTTTAACATGTCTATCTCTATAAACTAACAACAAAATCATTTCATAAAAAAGGGTAAGCTTAAAATTAAATTAAAATTAGATTATTATTATTATGATAAATATACCAAATATGAATTTTTTTTTTTCAAACACAACCATAAAAAAAAGTGTTAGTTTATCAAATACAACTACAAACTTATTAAGCCAGCCTAGATCCATCTTAACCTGGATCTATCAAGCGCCAAGAGGGATCCAATCTCTCGATGTGCAAACCTCTTTTTTGGCGCTTGATATATCCAGGTTAAGATGGATCTAGGCTGGTTATATAATACTATATAATATCTATATTTGTATCTATGTGTCTCTTTCTTATTCCCTCTCTCTATCTCACCCTCCAAACATACACGCTCTCTCTCCATATATCTCTCTCTCTCCCTCCCTCTTCCTCTCCGCCTTTCTCTCTTCCCTCTATATCTCCTCTCTCCATCACTCCCTTGTCACTCCCTGTTAAGAAACCAGCTCAAGAAAAGATAGAAAAGATAGAAAAGATAGATCAACGCCTTAGAATTCAGCCTCTTCGAGGGGGCAACCTCCTTTACATTACATAAATGAACAATTCTTGGATGATTCAAATGACAAAACCTCCTTTCTATATATAGGAGTCTAAGGAGTCACAATATAATCCAGCCGACCTAACAATAATAATATAAAGCCACAAAAATAACAATAGAGGGATTCTATGGGGCACAGAAATAACAATATGGGGGTAATAGGGGCACAACAATATAAATAAGGGGTATAACTACAATAGTAATGGGGTAATCACTAGTATTATAGGGACCCAACATGCCCCTCTCCTTCAAAAAAGTGTTGTCCTCAACGCTTGAGTAGTTCTGGATACTTCTGCATAAAATTCTCATCCTCCCATGTGGAATCTTCAGCGGATAAGTTCTTCCACTTGATAAGATACTCTGAAATTGATCGATTTCGTAGCTGTCGAGTTCTTGTTTCTGTGACTGCTTCCGGTTCCAATATAATTTTTCCTTCCTCGTCAAGTTCTGGCAATATTGTTTGAATTGGGAGCTTGTCACCTATAACCTTCTTTAAACATGAAACATGGAAAACTGGGTGCAATCGAGAAGCTGCAGGAAGCTCCAATTTGTATGCCATAGTACCAATCTTTTGCAACACCTTGTACGGACCATAATACTTTGGTGATAATTTATTATCCTTCTTAGCTTGCTTTAGGGACATTTGCTTATATGGTTGTAGCCGTAGGAATACCCAATCACCTACATCAAAACTTCTTTCACTGCGATGTTGATCTGCCTGTTGTTTCATTCTATTTTGTGCCAACACGAGGTTATCCTTTAAGAGTTGGAGGACTTGTTGTTGATGTTCGATGTGATGTTCCACTGCCTGAACCTTAGAATTTTCTCTTAAATATGATGTGATGGATGGTGGTTGATACCCATAAAGTGCCATAAATGGGGTCATTTTTGTTGCTGTATGGAAGGAAGTGTTATACCACCATTCAGCCAGAGGCAACCATTTGACCCATTGTGTCTGTTTATCAGATACAAAGCAACGAAGATATCCTTCCAAACATTTGTTTACTATCTCAGTTTGCCCATCAGATTGAGGATGATAAGATGAGCTATGAGCTAACTGAGTACCAAGACAAGAAAATAATTCTGTCCAAAAATTTCCAGTGAAAATGGGATCTCTGTCACTTACAATAATCTTTGGGTTTCCATGTAGCTTTTGAACTGTTTCCATAAATGCAGTAGAAACTGTACTGGCTTTAAATGGATGTGATAATGCACAAAAGTGTGCATACTTGGTAAGTCTGTCAACTACCACCATGATGACACTCTTTCCCTCAGACTTGGGTAAACCTGTGATAAAATCCATTGAAACCTCCTCCCAACGTTGGCTTGGAATGGATAAAGGTTGTAATAGACCCGGTGTCTTAATTGTTTCAACTTTATTTTGTTGGCAAACCAAACATTCCGCCACAAACTTTTGAATATCTGATTTAAGGCCATCCCAAAAAAATTCCTTCTTAACCCTGTGGTAAGTTTTTAAAAATCCTGAGTGCCCTCCTAAGGGAGAAGTGTGCAATTCCATAAGAATCTTTTGTTTTAGCTGGGAATTCTTACAGAGGTATAAGCGATCTTTGTACCATAACGAATCATTTTGCCAGCTAAATGTATCAGAAGTACTGGAATCTTGTTGTAGCTTTCGAATAAGTGCCCACACTTCTTCGTCATTCTTCCATTCCTCCCTTGCTTCGTTTATCCAATCTGGTTGGATAATAGAAATGGCACACAACAATGCTTCCACATCCTCATCCTTTCTTGAGAGTGCATCTGCCACCACATTTTGCTTCCCTTTTTTGTAGATGATTTCAAAGTCATAACCCAACATCTTTGTGACCCACTTTTGTTGCTCTTCAGAGGATAATCTTTGTTCTAAAAAGTATTTAAGGCTATCATGATCCGTTTTTACCTTGAAGTGTCTTCCCATTAGGTAGGGTCGCCATTTCTTAAGTGCATGGAGTATTGCCAACATTTCCTTCTCATAAATAGCTTTGCTTAAAAACTTTCCCTTGATTGGACGACTTTCAAAAGCAATGGGTCTTTCATCTTGCATTAGAACAACACCAATTCCATTTCCTGAAGCATCACATTCCACAATAAAGGTTTTTGTGAAGTCCGGTGTAGCTAAGACCGGTGCTTGGCACATTGCCTCTTTAAGATGTTCAAAGGCCTTTGTTGCTTCCGGAGTCCATGAAAATGAATCTTTCTTCAATAATGTTGTTAGAGGTGCTGCTATTCTCCCATAATTCTTAACAAACTTGCGATAATACCCTGTCAACCCAAGAAATCCTCGCAGATGCTTTATGGATGTGGGGATTTTCCATTCCTTAATGGCTTTAATTTTGCTAGGGTCTACCTTAACTCCTTCATGAGATACAATATGACCCAAATATTCCACCTCCTGGACTCCAAAGAAACATTTGGATCTTTTTGCATATAATTGTTTCTCCTCCAATAGTTGTAGCACCCTGTCAACATGTTCAACATGATCCTTCCAAGACTTGCTGTAGATTAGTATATCATCAAAAAATACTAACACAAATTTTCTAAGGAATGGTTTGAAAATTGAATTCATCAAACCTTGAAATGTTGAAGGTGCATTGGTAAGGCCAAAAGGCATGACCAAAAATTCATAATGACCCTCATGAGTTCTAAATGCCGTTTTCGGAATGTCTTCAATCTTCATTCTGATTTGATGATATCCCGAACGAAGATCCAACTTGGTGAAGTAAATTGATCCATGCAATTCATCCAGTAATTCATCAATGACAGGAATGGGGAACTTATCTTTAATAGTGAGCTTGTTGAGCTCCCTATAATCCGGACACATGCGCCATGATCCATCCTTCTTGTGCACCAATACTACTGGAGCTGAGAAAGAACTTTGACTCGGTTGAATTATACCAGCCTCTAGCATTTCTGCAACCATACGTTCAATTTCACTTTTTTGGACATAGGGATATCTGTACGGCCTGATGTTTGGAGGAACACTTCCTGGAATCAGATGAATAGCATGATCATGATCACGCATAGGTGGGAGACCTTTGGGAGTCTCAAATACCTTGGAATGATTGTCCAGGACTTTTTGGAGATCTGGAGAAATAGATGATTCCAATGTGGAAACATCTAGCGAACATAATTGTGCAATTACACCTCTTTGCTCCTTTTTTAGAAGCTTTGTCATGCCATTAGAGCTGATTATCTTTCCTGGTTTCCCTGCAATACCCCTTAATTCAACTTCCTTTCCTTCCGTAGAAAATTTGATGAAAAGTTCTTGAAAATTAAAAGCTATTGTACCCAAGGATTGTAGCCATTGGACTCCTAGTACAACATCAGCACCTCCCATTGGAATGGAAAGCATTGGGCTAGTCAATACATATTCTCCCATGGATAGCTTGATATTATGGCACTTTCCAGAGCAATTTATTGTTCCTCCATTTGCAATCATCACTTGACACTCTGGTGCTGGATATAGGAAGCAATTCAATTCTTTTGCTACCCTACAATGAATAAAATTGTGGGTGCTTCCTGAATCAATCAACACTATTACCTTTTTCTTCTTGATTTGTCCTTCTATCTTGATGGTTTGAGGAGTGGTAATTCCCGCCAATGCATTACAAGATATGGTCGGATTTATTTGTTCTTCATCTAGGCTTTGTTCCTGGAGTATATCCTCTTCTTTTGACCTTTCTTGCTCCTTTTCTTCTTCCTCTTCACAATCTATGTAGAATAATTTCTTCTCAGCACACTTATGACCTTTTGTGTATTTGCTATCACAATTGTAACAAAGCCCTTTTGCTCTTTTTTCTTCCAATTGTTGTGGTGTCAACCTTGTAGGTTGTGGAAGACTAGGGGCAACAACACTTCCGTCTTTATAGTTGTGAGTGGTATGCTTCCTAGTTGCCATAATTTTGCTTTCCATTTTTCTTGCTAACCTGAATGCCTTCTCTAATGAATCAGGTTCCCAAAGGCGAACATCATGTTGGATATTATCCTTTAAAGACCCTATGAACACATCAATCCTATGCTCCTCTGGAATATCTTTTACCCTTATGTTCAATTTTTGGAACTCCTCAATGTGCTCCATTATTGAACCCTTTTGTTTGAGACTTATCAATTGGCTAAAAAAAGTGTTGCTTTTTGTATCCTCATAATGTGCTATCAATTCTTCCGTAAAAATTGCCCAAGTGATAAATTGTTTACGAGAACAAAGCCATTGATACCATACAAACTGATTTGGTTCCAAATATACAGTTGCCATACGTACCTTTTGTGTGTTTTGCACATTATTGAGATCGAAGAATTGCTCCATCTGTAATATCCATGTGGCGGGATCCTTGCCATCAAACTTCCTCATATCGATTTTTGGAATATGGTGATTCTTCGATCCAACATTAGCGTCTATGGAATCATGATTAACATTTCTTTTGTTCTCATCATGAGTTTCCTTTACTACCTTTTCACCATTAGTAAGTATTTCTTGTAGAAAATTTGTCAAATCTGTCTTCAAATCTGCCATGCCCGTCTTCAAATTTGTGTTCAAATCTATCTTCAAATTGTCCATCTTAGCTTCCATGCCATTCATCTTAGCTTCCATGCCATTTATCTTAGCTTCTGTTAACTTTTGTGAGCGTGACATTTGTTGCACTTGTTCTTGTAATTTTGATATATCATGTAGCATTTCTTCCTCTTCTTCATGAGTCATGCTAGAGCTTTCAGGTTCCTTACTAGGTGTTTGCATTTTCGTTCTTTAGGGCATCAGTTACCAATAATAATGCTCTACTATGCCCTTTGAATTCCTTCAAAATAAATTTTCAAACCAAGCTTAAGCAAAAATTTAAAAAATATACACACCTTTTTTCACTTTGTAGGAGCTCGATATTGTCTCTGATGTATCTCTGTACTTTCCAATCATCTAGTTCTGAATTTGTGATCTATAGTAGCTCTCTGTGTCCTCTTTCCAATGCCACCAGTCTGATCCAAATTGGATTCTCCAAGAAAGAGTTATGCACAATCTCCAAAGATGACCTGATTATAGACCTTTCCATAAGAGTGAACTTGTATGAAGTGCCACGTGTACAGTTTTAGATCTTTGGTTCTAAAAAAGATATACAGGAAACTACAGTCTGTCCTCTTTCTGTACCTTCTTACGAAATTTCAATCTGATTCCCAGAGAGAAAGTTATGACGATTTTCCCTAGGTCACCTGTTTTGAATGTAATTCAGGAGTCTGCAAAAAGACCAACTTCCTCAGATCATATCTCCACAAATATCACGCGAAAATCTTTGAAATTCTGACCCAAGGTTCAACGTGATTTCTTCTCAAATGGGTTTTTTTTCGACTTCTGAAACGTCACAAAAAAAATGTTATAGCGAAAATGCCACGATGACCTGTTTGGAGCAGCGAAACCCTAGAATCCAAAGCTCTGATACCAAATGTTATGAAACCAGCTCAAGAAAAGATAGAAAAGATAGATCAATGCCTTAGAATTCAGCCTCTTTGAGGGGGCAACCTCCTTTACATTACATAAATGAACAATTCTTGGATGATTCAAATGACAAAACCTCCTTTCTATATATAGGAGTTTAAGGAGTCACAATATAATCCAGCCGACCTAACAATAATAATATAAAGCCACAAAAATAACAATAGAGGGATTCTATGGGGCACAAAAATAATAATACGGGGGTAATAGGGGCACAACAATATAAATAAGGGGTATAACTACAATAATAATGGGGTAATCACTAGTATTATAGGGACCCAACATACTCCCTCTCTCTTTACCTTTCTCCCTCTATGTCTTTCTTCTTCCTTCCCTCTCTCTCCCCCTCTAACTTCATCTCTCTCTCCTCTCTCTTAGTCCCCCCTCTCCCTTTCTCTCTCACCTCCCTTTGCCCCCCCCCCATCAATCTCTCTCTCTCTCTCCCCTCCATCTTTGTGCCTCCCTCTCTCATTCTTTCCCTTCTCTCCCTATCTTTATCCCCACCTATTCTTTCTCTCCCCTCCTCTCTTCTCTCCCTCTCTCTCTATCCATCTATCCCTTGTCACTCCCTCTCTCTCTCCACCTCTATATCCCTATGCCTTAGTTCTTTCCTCCCTCTCTCTCCACCTCTATCTCCATATGCCTTATTTCTTTCCTCCCTCTCTCCCCCTCCAACTCCATATCTCTCTCCGTTTCCGTGAAAACTAGTGTCTTTTCGATTTGCTAGTCCCACTAGGATTTGGCAACTATCCTAGAAACAAACAATCAAAGCAATTTGCAATTTCCTCTATGTATGATAGATAAGAGAGGAGCAAAGGGACCAACCTGGATCTTTTGCTTGACTCCTTGCTTGATTCCTCTCCCCTTTGATAGAGCTTGCAACTCCTCTCCTACTTGTCCCACTTAGAGAACCCCTGTAGAAACAAAGTAACAAAATATCCTCAAAGCATCTCGATCTATTATATCATAAACAATGCAGAATCAGAAATACATTGAACATACAATAACATTCACAAATACACGATTTTATGGAGGAAAACTCAAAGAACTTTATTAAAATAGAAGGGAGAATTACAACCCAACTATCTGATCCAGCATCAAAGCCCTCTTCACCTCATGAAAAGAAAAATCACCCAACAATACAATGCTCTTTCTCAAAGACGAACTATCAACACTTCCTTGCAAATTACTAGATTCTAGCCTCCAAATCTCTCAGATGAGGGATCCATTTATAGATGACTGCAAGGGTGTGAGTCATCTTTGGGTTTTTAATTAGTGTCATTCTACTTGTTGTTCTTGGTTCCACTTGGAGATTTCTTGGATCTCTTACTCATCCCTGGGCGAATTCAGAGAGGCAAGTGTCATAGGAGAAGTTTCTAGAAGATTCCATGAGCATCCACCTAACAAACTGTCTCAGACATTTGTCCATTCTCGCTCATTGCACCCCAAAGAAGGCCTCTTCAGTATGCATCACACCTGGCTAGTGTAGAAGTCAGTATGCATCGCACCCTGACAGTGGAGTAGTCAGTATGGTCCAGTTTTGGCCAGTTTTAAGTGGTTTTTCATGTGGAACTTCTGGGGAATGATGTAATCAGTTGACCATGATCCTTTAGGGTATGAAACAACACTTTTAAGGGTTAAAGAGCCCTTGGTTTATCGACATATAAGATTGGGGTTGTAGTGCCCAAATATGTCTATAACAATTGCCCCCTAAAGCATGAAGTCGTAAATCTTTTGATGTTGGGTGAAATGCTTTATCATGAGGATCCGAGTTATTCTGATTGGAAGGTGACCTATAAAGATACAATACAATACATCATCATCATCATCATATTATTTTCATGATCTAGCTGAGGCGGGCATTCCCATGCTTAGCTTTATAAATTCATTTTCATGTACATAGGACAGATAATCATCTGCAGTTGCAGACTGGTGATTATTTATATGTAGAGTCATCATCCCTTAGCTTGGATGATCATCTGTGCAGCTTCTGTGTACATTTGATGTCTTTATGTTCCTGAATATATCACAGCCCGAATGGATGAAACTAGATCCAGGGTCTTCAAACTCATTCAATCTTCGCCTGATGTACAAGTTGATCCATGTGAAAAGATGTCCTGAAGTCGAACATGGAAAGACATTGCCTAATTACTAGCCAATAATGTAAGCTATTAATAGGCGCGAGAGGAATCACTGATAATGATAATGATCCTCAAGGTACCATAGTACAATTCACGTGGTGTGAATATATGATCTGATGTCGAACACTATGCAAAATCTTTCGGTCGAAGGCCATTGATATAAACCTGTCGCTGGAAGTGAGAAACTTGGCATTGAGGCATGCAAGCTTCAAAGTATTGAAAGGGTTGTTTCTAAGTCAACTTCATGGATAATGAACTGATGTCGACAAGAAGTGACCCATCGTAGGAGGACCTTAATGAATCCCCCATCTATGACATGAAATGAAGAAAATGATTTTCTGGAGGTGAAAACGATCTGATGATACAAGGTTCAGGAATGATGGTCATGAAAAATGGAGGGTGAAGGTATTGCAGTGGATGAGACATTAACTAGGTGGTGAATTCTCTGAATGAATTCTCTTGAACATATCGGCGACACTGAGATGGATTGGTAGCATTAACCCCAAAAATGGATGGTGTGGAGGACCACTGGTGATATGACCGGTGAACGAAATAACCCAACCCAACTCAATCATGGTGATGGAGTGAAAGTGTCATGTTCAAGAGCGACCTGCTACCAATAAAATTCTTCAAGTTTTCTTCCCTTTTTCCCTAGTAATTACTGACCAATACCTCTTTATTTTTTTCAAGCTTGAGGAGGATAACATATGCTTGTTCTATAATTTTCCCTTCGGGCAAACCTGTTGCTATGTTTTAGCGAGCCTAGCGATAGTGAAACTCGTTCTTGTCTGGGTGGACAAGTTTGTCGCTATTGTTTTAGCGAGTTTAACGACAAGGATAACTTGGTCCTTTTCATGTTTAGAGAGTTTTAAAAGGGACAAAAAGAAAACTCCAATAGTTCTTTTTCGTAGCATAATCCCTTAAGTCTGAAAAAGATTAAAATAATACAAAAGGGATGACTTTTCTGATCATTTTAGCGAGCCGAAAAAGACAAGCGCTCGAACTTTTTCATGAGATAATCCCTCAGGTCTAAAATAGATTAAATTATACAGGAGGGATGGAATTTCCAATCACTTTAGCGAGCTGGAAAGGCCAATAGCTTGACAATATTTTCATATTTAGTGAGTCTGAAAAGAGTTTAAAGGGGACTCGTTTTTTGAGGAATGAGTGGCATTTAGGGTAGCAACTAGTTTCGGATAATCTTGGAACTTCTCAAAACATGGTGATGTGAAGAGGGTGGCTAACAGGACCACTCATTGTAGCTATTCCTCAAAATGGTAAACAATCAAGTGGAAGCGTATGATCGGCCAAAAGGATGGAGGTGATGGAAGGGACACAACCAAGGATCAAGAGGCTGATATAATGGAAATCACAAAGGTTATTTACCGAAGGTGGGTTCATTTTTTAACGAGCTTGAACTCTGGGGGAACATATGCTCATAGGCGGGTTTATTTTTTAACGAGCTTGAACCTTGCAGAAACATTGCTCATAACTAAAAAGCTAGAAACGACAAAGCTAAAAGCTAGAAAAAAAGGTTTGCATGCCCCCAACATGGTGAAAAGGAGAGTCTCCAGTAACCATAACCATATGGAAACTACTGAGGTTAGGTAGGATGGTTTTGTCTAGAAGAAAAAACACTTCCTTGGCTTCGTCCACAGAATAGACAAAGGTGAGTGGTGTGTCAGACCAATCACATAACCTACAGTACTGAGGTTAGGTAGGATGGTTTCATCCAGAAGACAAAACACTTCCCTGGCTTCATCCGTAGAATAGACAAAGGTGAATGGTGCATCAAAACAATCACATAACCTACAGTGGAACTTATCTTTTCAGCTTGGTTCGTCTGCATAATAGACAAGAGTGCATGCCCCCTAAGCTTCGTTACATTCACCGGACTACTCCTGGCAATCAGGTGGATGGAATGAAGGCTCAATTACGAGATCAAGTGAAAGACTCGACAAGGAACTTGGGACCTTGTTTCATTTTTTAAAAGAGCTTGAGACAAGGAACTATGCTCGGAAACCCTTGATCACAACTCATAATTGGTCATGAAGGAAAGATCTGGTTCCAATGCCCCCAGTACATAATGTACAACATCAATGAATTGATCGTCAGTTGATGTAGGTGAGGAACAGATTGCCATAAAGTAACCCGTGGCGGGGATGATATTATTGGTATAAAAGGACCATTTAGGGATGATGGTTGACTAGGAGCTATATTTGGATCAGGAAATGAAAGCTGGTCAATGGTGACAATCTTGCCTTCATGCGGGAAACAAATCACTTGAAAGAGTGTTGAAACAATAGCTCCCATGTGATAAACATAGTCATGCCCAAGAAGTAAATTGTAATCTAAAGGTCCTGGGACTACCATCACATTCAGATAAACGGTTTTTCCTCCCAAAGTGATAGGTAACTGAGGAAGGATCCCTAACGGTTGACTGGTTCCTCTGTTAAAGCCCAAAAAATTCTGTGTAACAGGCACAAGCGGTGGCGAACCGAGCGCTTGCCAAGCAATTGAGGAAAGGATACTCACTGATGCACCTTCATCTATAATAGTGCCAGGTACAATCATATTACAAACTTGTACTATGATCTGGAAAGGCACATAAGAAGGAAGGTGAGATCCTGCCAGTCGATTCCAATCAAAGGAAGTGACTAGACTACTTGGAGGGGGTACTGTAGAAACGGGAGAATTAACCCCTTGAGTTATGAGAACTAGAGCATTTTCGCCCTGTCTTGGTGGAACAGGTGGGTTGCCCCCAAGATTATTTGAATCTGAGGTAACAAAAAGAACTTCAGTGGTATCATTTTCACTCTCTTCGGGAAAGTTACGATTAGATGAAGGTGAAATATGGTCAACTGTTACCTTGACCTGTTGATTTCGGTTGGGTATAGACTCATAGGATTCACTTTCAATGAGAGTGGTTTCGACTGACGGTTGATTTGAGTCAGTCGGTTTTTCAACTAGTGAAGGACTTGGGGAGAGTTTCTTGTAACCAGATGGGAGTTGCTACAGTGAAGTAAGACGGTTATCCAATACTCTTAGGGCTTCATCCAGAAAGGGACAAAGGTGAAGGGAATGGTTACCTTTACATAACTTACATGGAAACTTAACTTTTCTCCTGTGTCCATGAACATTTCTATCACTAATCGAAGGAGTGTTACCAACTTGATCACCAGAGGTTGATGACACCGGACGGTGCGAATGGGGAGATCATTCTCTCAAGATACGAGGAAAGCAAGGACAGTTTCGATGAAAATGGTTTCCTCTACAAATTATGCAAGGAAATTTGGGTTTAGGAGCTTTAGTGTGCATATTTTCACCAGATGATGCATTTAAAGCAATGGTTGCTTGGTTTCCCCCTTGCTGAATTGGCTTCTTCTTCTTCTTCTTCTTAGCCACCTGGTTACTAGCATCACTATTTTCACCAAGAGAAGAGGAAGAGGGGGAGGGAGAAACAAACGAAGAAGAAGGTGAAGGGTCAACTTCAGTGTCAACTAGTTGCTGATTCGATTGCTGAGGAATCACGGTATTTTGAACCACAGAGGTTGAGAATAGCCATACTGGTAGGCCAATTGTAATTCCTAGAAGAGACAATGTGGCCATATGAGAAGCACCAATATTTCTCCAAGAAGTGAAGGGATTAGGATTCCCCTCGAGAGGGATTCCTTGATTGGAGGACTCCATATATCTCAACCTAAGATCAACGAAGGAACAGGGATGTTATTCCGAATTAATAAATTTTAATGACGCTTTGACACAACTTTGTTTTTTCAATTTTTAAGAGTTGAGAAAAAGCTAAAGATGACTCTAGTCCCCTTTGATTTTTAATGAGCCTGAAGTGACAAGTGCTCAGATGGACCTTTTCTTTTAAAGAGTCGAAAAGGAATGAAAGTGACTACTCTGGAAATCTAGACAGAGGGATTACCAAACCAATCGCAAAACTGCAAAATACACCTTGGTGATAAATTAAAGAGAAATTACCAAGGACTTATGTACGACAGTCAATCTTCCCGAATGCTATGTTCAGTGCATTACGATCGATAGGGCGGCAGACACGACTTCCTATGGATAAAGGATATAAGCCTATTGTGGTCTCCCAATATATACGCGACGGTATGGGGAGCACAAGTCCATGCTATCACTTGTCGTATCAAAGAGGAGGAATCACCCAACCTTTGATGAAAATGATAGTTACTAGATTTTACGACACAGAAACACGTCTCTAGCCTAGACCTCTAGATGTGTTGCGTTAGGTTCCAAAGCGTTGTTAATTTCATTGAAATTTATTTTAGAGTTGATCTTGCGTAGAAGTTTTCCTTTCAAAGGTTCACCGCGTGATGTAGATATAAAATTCCTAAATATGCAATCTAAAATGATAAACAATCATTGTTTATTTTTAGTAATGAAAATCTTAGCTACTAAGGAAAGAAGATTACGATTCTTTCAAACAAAGAGCAAAGAGCACACACTAAATGTACTTTTCCTAAATCATTTTCTGCACACAGTCTAAATGCAAATGAAAATGCATGTATTTGTTTTTCGTTCCCCTTAATGTGAAGAATGCCAAAACGGAAAACTAAGTATAGATCTAAAATATTTTCTTCAAATCGACATTTCGACAATTTCTATTCAAAATGAAAGGAAGACTTAGACGACACTTTTCAATTTCGAAAAGAAGATGCTTTCAACACTTCAAATGTCAAAAAATCAAATCAAATACATGGTGAAAGTTCAATCGACTATCCAAAGAAGGAAGACTCAACGACACTTCTCTTTTTTGACACAAAATGACAGTTATGACACTTTTTGCACCAAAACGACAGATCGATTTAAGCAACTTTTCGACAAAGGATCATAAATGATTGACAAATACATAAAAACATTTACTAATCTAATCAATGGAGGCTCGTCTATGTAATGCAATCAGGCTTTAGTAATGAGACAGTGTTCATAAGCAACAAATCTACTAAATAGAGCTGAAAACAAGGACAAAAACCCCAAATTTCAAAGAGGGAAATAAGCTCAGATAGTCATCGCACCTAGGCTCCATAGAAACAGGGATGTATCGCACTTTTCGGGCTTGGGAAGTGTGATGCATACTGGTAGACAGTGACAGATAGTGTGATGGGCCAAAGAGCACAACTGAGATGGATTTTGGCTCAAATTTGCAGCTGATTTCAGTGATTTAAGCTGAGCTATTATGGACAGTAAAGAGAAAAGTACAGAGGTATAATCTTGAGAGGTTACTGAGCTACCAAAAGGGCATCTAGAATGCTTGTAGGTCAGATGTTCAAATCATAAAATAAACCGGAGATTGACTGAAGCAGCATTCATATACTTTGCAATTGCAAAGGAAGAGCTGTTCGAAGGCTATATGGCTAACTTCAGGCTCCATCTATAGTTTATAAAACAAACAACAACAAAAAACAAACTATTTGATCCCCAATGGAGTCGCCATTTTGTTTCCGGGAAAACTAGTGTCTTTTCGATTTGCTAGTCCCACTAGGATTTTGCTGCTATCCTAGAAACAAACAATCAAAGCAATTTGTGATTTCCTCTATGTATGATAGATAAGAGAGGAGCAAAGGGACCAACCTGGATCTTCCACTTGACTCCTTGCTTAATTCCTCTCCCCCTTGATAGAGCTTGCAACTCCTCTCCTACTTGTCCCACTTAGAGAACCCCTGTAGAAACAAAGTAACAAAATACCATCAAAGCATCTCGATCTATTATATCATAAACAATGCAGAATCACAAAGACATTGAACATACAATAGCATTCGCAAATAGAAATATTCACAAATACACGATTGTATGGAGGAAAACTCAAAGAACTTTATTAAAATAGAAGGGAGAATTACAACCCAACTATCTGATCCAGCATCAAAGCCCTCTTCACCTCATGAAAAGAAAAATCACCCAACTATACAATGCTCTTTCTCAAAGATGAACTATCAACACTTCCTTGCAAATTACTAGATTCTAGCCTCCAGATCTCTCAGATAAGGGATCCATTTATAAATGAATGCAAGGGTGTGAGTTATCTTTGGTTTTTTGATTAGTGTCATTCCACTTGTTGTTCTTGGTTCCACTTGGAGATTTCTTAGATCTCTTACTCATCCCTGGGTGAATTTAGAGAGGCAAGTGTCATAGGGGAAGTTTCTAGAAGATTCCATGAGCATCCACCTAGCAAACTGTCTCGGACATTTGTCTATTCTCGCTCATCGCACCCCACAGAAGGCCTCTTTAGTATGCATCGCACCCTGACATTGGAGCAGTCAGTATGGTCTAGTTTTGGCCAGTTCTGAGTGGTTTTTCAGGTGGAACTTCTGGGGAATGATGTAATCAGTTGACCATGATCCTTTAGGGTATGAAACAACACTTTTAAGGGTTAAAGAGCCCTTGGTTTATCGACATATAATATTGGGGTTGCAGTGCCCAAATATGTCTATAACACTCTCCCCCACTCTCTTCTTCTCTCTATCCCCTCTCTCTTCCTACCTCCTTCTCTCTGTCTCCCCCCATCACTCTCTCACTCTCTCTTTCTCTCTCTCTCTCCCCACTCTCCATCTTTGTCACTATCTCCCTCCCCCTCTCTTCCCTTCACTTTTCTTGCTAGCATCACTTGAATCCTTAGTTAAGATAGATCTATGTTGGCTCTTACTAATATTTGTATTATATAAATTTCACATCTTTAAATACACAAGTATTCTCATTTTTAATTTTATTAAAACCTTAATTTAATTTATATGGGAATAATTTTAGTAGTCGTAAGGATAGAGGGATTATATATCTCTCAAAACTAATTACAACCCTTTTCCTATTAGCTTTAAATAAAAAATGTTATAAAATTAAATTAAATTAAAATATTTTTATTGTGAAATAAATTATGGTTTTTGGGCATGTGGTATTGATAAGGCATGATATTGGCCCATGGTATTGTAACAAAGCCTATTTACAAGTTAATAATATCCATGGTAAGGTTGGGGTGAATATCGATGGTTAAGAATCTTGTCATATTGTTATAAAATATTTAGATTGTGAAAAAATATATAATTTTTGGGCATGTGGTATTGATAAGCCATGGTATTAGCCCATGCTATTGTAACAAAGCCTATTCACAAGTTCATAATATCAATGACAAAGCGGGGGTGAATATCCATGATTAAGAATCCTGTCATATTCTTATAAAATATTTTGATTTTGAAATAAGTTATGTTTTTTGGGCATGTGATATTGATAAGCCATGGTATTGGCCTGTGGTATTGTAACAAAGTCTATTTCCAAGTTAATAATATCCATGGTAAAGTGAGAATGAATATCCATGGTTAAGAATATTTTCATGTTGTTATAAAATATTTTGATTGTGAAATAAGTTATGTTTTTAGAGCCTGTGGTATTGATAAGCCATAGTATTGGCCCATGGTATTATAACAAAACCAATTTTTTACAAGTTAATAATATCCATTGTAAAGTGGGGGGTGAATATCCATGGTTAAGAATCTTGTCATATTGTTATAAAATATTTTGGTTGTGAAATAATTTATGGTTTTTGGGCTGAGGTATTGATAAGCCATGGTAATTGTAACAAAACCAATTCACAAGTTAATAACAAAATCAAAAAATAACAAATTGAATTTTACTATTTTTATTATTAATTGAGCCAACATTTAGATTTTTGCACACATCCCCATACTTTTGATTTATTATTATTATTATTACTATTATTCTTTAACTAAGCCCATATTTAGAATTGTTTACATACTTACGTTACACCTACACATCTACTCTATACTCTATAAATATTGTATTTATTGTTTTTTAGGGAGGGAAATTTTAACATTTTTGAAAAAATTCAGCCTTAATTTTGATCTAACAAAGCCCTCCTAATTCCAATATTCATTTACTTTCTAACACAAGTAGTATATTTTCACTTTTCATAGGGTGGAGGGAAAACTAGTAGATATTTTCACTTTTCACATGGCAGGAGGGAAAACGAGATTGAAGAGAGTTGTGAATTAAATTTTCACTTTTCATAAGGGGGAGGGAGGGAAAACTAGTAGCATATTTTCACTTTTCACAGGGCGAGAGGGAAAACGAGATTGAAGAGAGTTGTGAATTAAGGTTTTACCAGTATCAGATTGATATCAAACCCCACCATCAGATCTTCAATCCATTAATGGCCCCAATTATCTTTCATTTCTAAACTCGCTGCATTTAAACCCCACTTTTAGCCTTCTTCCACACAGGGAGGAGTACACTCAAAATTCACTATTTTTTTCATCCTTGCTTTTATGTTTACGAGTAGCATATTTTCACTTTTCACAGGGTGGGAGGTAAAACGAGATTGAAGAGAGTTTTGAATTAAGTTAATATCGAACCCCACCATTGGATCTTCAATCCATTAATGGAACCTAGGTATGTTTCATTTCTAACCTTGCTACATTTCCACCGCACTTTTAGTCTTCTTCCACACAAGGAGGACTAGTTCAAAATTCACTATTTTTTTCAACCTTTCTTTTAAGTTTAAGAGTAGCATATTTTCACTTTTCACAGGGTGGGAGGGAAGAAGAGTGTTGTGAATTAAGGTTAGAGTGTTGTGAATTAAGGTTTTATCAGTAGCAGATTGATATCGAACCCCACCATTGGATCTTCAATCCATTAATGAACCCCACCATTGGATATTCAATCCATTAATGGCACCGAGGTATGTTTCATTTCTAACCTTGCTGGATTTCCACCCCACTTTTAGTCTTCTTCCACACAGGGAGGAGTACACACACCTCAGATCCCCCACCATTGGATCTTCAATCCATTAATGGCGCCTAGGTATGTTTCATTTCTAACCTCGCTGCATTTACACCCCACTTTTAGTCTTCTTCCACAGGGGGAGGAGTACAAACACCTCAGATCTCTGGTTCAAAATTCACTATTTTTTTCATCCTTGCTTTTAAGTTTACTAGTAGCATATTTTCACTTTTCACAGGGCGGGAGGGAAAACGAGATTGAAGAGAGTTTTGAGTTAAAGTTTTACCTCTTCAATCCATTAATGGCACCTAGGTATGTTTCATTTCTAACCTTGCTGCATGTCCACCCCACTTTTACTCTTCTTCCACACAAGGAGGACTCATTCAAAATTCACTATTTTTTTCATCCTTTCATTTAAGTTTAAGAGTAGCATATTTTCACTTTTCATAGGGGAGGAGGGAAAATGAGGGAACATAGGTAAAATCATATGTATTTTTCCTTATTTTATGGTTTGTCTCTATAGAGTTGATTTTATTGGGTGTACACTGTATGCATCTCAAAATTTCTATTTAGGAAATCCTATTTTTATTCTTTCCAATAAAAAACTCTTTGGGGAATCCAATGGATGTTTCCCCACATTCATTGATGGCATCCCTGGTAAACCCATTGGCATTGAATAGTGCACCTCACCCAAGGGATTTCAAACAGGGCAACTACTAGCACAAAACTAGCCAAATACCCAATAACATTAATGACATTCGGTTGGGCTAACCCCTTGGGCTTAATAAATCATAATCAACTACACTATTTTCCATATTAACATATTGATCCTATTTAAAATTTGGTAGAGTAACCATAACAATCCAAGCCTGTTCCTATTTTTATTTTGGTTTTTAATTCCTTCTTTGGTGTGGTGACAACTTTATATGACTGTATAGATGTTTATTTTTGTCAGAGTATTTGTTGAAAAGTAGATGCTCTCTTACATTCTACCTTGTTTGTTATGTATTGATGGAGTTCAGTTTCATTAGTTGTGACCAAATAACTGTGTCAGGGATGTATACAAGGATTCTCATATCACTATTATAAACTAAACATTGTCCTTAAACAAGCAAAGTAGATCCTTAATGCTACATGTTTGTATCTCAGGGAACTTCCAATCCTAATAAATGAGGTGAAATTTAAGTGTTTCCAGAATCCAAATCTTAGGTTTTGTGAATTCACTCATATATGGTCCTGGAAAAGCAAAGTAAAATTTAATTATTTCCAAATCTTAAGTTTTGTGAATTCACACATATTTGGTGTTGGAATCTTTTGAGAAAACGGGAAGAATTTCTTTTAGCTACATTCAAATTTTCCAAAAATAATATTAAATTTCTCCCTGACTGAAATTCTCCCTGAAATGGCTTTGGGATTGAAAATTTTGTAAATATTTTTAGGGAAACAACCCAAAATAATTTTCTAGATTAGAGTTTTATAACACTAGGTACTAAAATAATCTTTTATTTTTTTCTGCAAATGTTTGATCGAGTCTTCCCAGAAATTGATCAAAAAATTAGGTAGATGCGCTGGACGGACTAAATAATTTTAATGACTAATCACTTAACATAAATGATATATTAGGTTGCATAAATACATAACTTAGAAGCATGAAATGAAGAAGAAATCTCAACGATATTGACATATTCTTAATTGAGTTGAATGAGGCCAGGAATAAATTTGACTAGAGGGTGTTGAAAAGGGCATAATTTTGTTATGTTTGGATATATTTAGAACTAAAAATTAGAAGTTTTCTTGCTTGCATAACATGGGAAGATTTTTGTATCTCAAGTCTCAACCTTATTGAATAATATGATTTATGCCTTGCAATGTTGAGATATGCTGTGATACAACATGCTAGTAACCTAAACACTTTGGATGAAAATTTAGTTGTGAATTTTACTTGCAAAAGATATAAGTGAAAATATAGATTAATTGTCCCTTGTGTAGAATTTCCTTGAAATTACACTATTGCTTGAATGAATAAATCTGAAACTAATTGTTGCATGAAGACAAAAAATAATTCTACCAATTTGTATTGGAATAGAACATAAATAAAACACAATCACACTATAGCAAAAAAGCAAAATTTTCTAGGGAACCCAACTCGGAAAACCCTCTGCTAGCTATAGAAATTTAAAATACTATCCATATTAGACTTTGAGACACATTCTTCAAGACCAGGTTCATCGATGCTTATTGCTTTCCATATTCATTTTCATAAGCATTAGGGTTGTTGTCCATCAAACCAGAGTAGCTATAAAGTGTCTCTTTGATTTCAGAAAGCAGATCAGGATCAACTTCATACAAGAATCCCCTAGAAGGCTCATCAGTAGCAAGAGGAAAGGTATTTTTTAATTTTATTTCATCACATGCATCCATCATAATCACTGATTCCTTTCATTTTTTTATCTTCACATATAACACATATCTTTATGTTATAGCCTCTAGCTAGATATATACAGTAACTGCCACTCAGAAGTTGGATGCCATCATTTTGGAGCTTGAGCTTACTCAACTTACTTTTGTTTGAGTTGAAAATGTCATTAGATCTCATTATATCATCTATTGTAGAGCATGAATCTAATTTACCTTTGTTTCAGTTAAAAATGTAATTAGATCTTTCTATATCATCTTTTTTAGAGAATGAATCCAATTTCTCATAGTCCATTTGCTTGAGGTATAACAAAGCTACTTTAATTCATTAAACTTACTTTTCATATTCTATTTGTTGATTGTGATTCTGCAGGCCACATTTGCATTGGAAAAGGGGCATATTTAATGAAGTGTGGAAGGAGAGGGAAAATTCAGTTATGTCCTTTCAAACTTTCTAAGGTATGTAATAAAATTTAAAAAAATTCTCCATAGAATGTTGTGCCTTAACTTTTTCTTTTGATAATGGATTATTTATGTGATCTCCCCTCTCTTACACACAACCAGAGTCTAGACATACATGGTTTTTTGGGATATGTGGATAATGGATAGATTTACGCTAACCATTTATCTAGAAATTTACACTAAAGAAGATCAAGCATTTACAGTTGAATATTTCCTTGCCACTAAATTAGATTTGAAGAGTCGGACTCCTATTTTTCATGCATATACCTCACTTTTAAATCAATTTATTGTTGAATCTATATAGACCTTCCATGGGAGGGCAAAGAGCGATCACTACCATTGCTTAATATTTCTGCAGGCCAAGTAAAGATTCCAAATGTGTATAAATTAGTGGTTCCTTGGAGAATCCCAAGAGTGGTGCTATTGTAGCAACAAGAAATTCATTTATTTTGAGTTCTTCATTAGTGAATTGATAGTATATTGTTTATTCCATACAATACCTCAACAGTGTATGATCAAATTACAGTTAATCCTGTCATAATATTTTTTACTTACCCTCTTTTAGAGGGAAACTAGAGTGCATGTCAAGCTTGCACATCACAATTATATCGTGCAAAGTTTACCTAGGACAAGTTTTGTGGATCTAAGCAGCAAGATACCTGTTGGAATTCGAGAGGCAACAATACTACAAAGTGGGAAATTGGTTTCGCAGTTAACCTAGATTTCACATTATGGTTGGAGTCAGTTTGTTGGCAAGATGCTGGATACCCCAACTTCCTTTTTATGATTGAGTGCAAGATTGAATCCTTAGACATATTACTTGCTCAATTTTCATTAAGTGATGAGTTTTCTCAGAAGTGCTGCACACCTGTAAACCTTACTAGAGTTGTTCTTGAGTCTTCGGAGGTGGTTAGATTTTCAAAGCACACATGTACAAGAAGAGGAGAAATAATATGCCTGGCTAATTTGAAGTTATCTACCTGTGAATAGGGTGTTCCCATTCATAAACCTAACGACTCGCTCTACTTCTTTCTAGTGAATAACTAAGGGACTTGCCATGAATCGTGAGACAATTCCAACCTCATAACTATAAATTTCTTATTTAAATCTATACCCAATAGATTAGAATTTGCACAAGGAGAACTCCATTCTTGTTTCAAAAGAACCTGAAATCGACTTGTACCATGCTATTTAATATTTTCTGTATTTATTCGCATCCTTGGACTATGACATAAAGATGCAACAGGCTACCTTGCATTTTCTATACTAACACTCCTAAAAAATAATAAAGTATGCCCAAATCTATCATTTCAAATGATCTATGTAGCTCACCTTTTGGTTTTTCAATTATCAAAGTTGTTACCTATATTGATGAGAACTTCTACAACTGATACCACAGTGACAATATATGTTATAGTTTTATCCGTGTTTCTTTGAAGGTGTTTCTCCTTCAGTAGAGCAACAATATGCTATAGTTTCCAGTTAGGGGAGAAGTGTACCCAGTAGCAACCTTGGCCTGTGTGCAGATGGGTTGAATACACATTAGACTCTATTTGTTGTTTTGAAGGTGTTTCTCCTTCAACAATACTTCATCTTAGTAGATACTTTCGGCCTGCACCTTTAATAGATGGATCCAGCCTTGGGATACATGTTGTAGATTATAGTTTTCCTATGAGGTTGTAGCAGTGATGAAAGAAGTGCATTGATTTTAGGCATATTTAGTATGCTTTTATAGTTTGACTTAGATGCTCACTTTTATTTTAGGCATATTTAGTATGCTTTTATAGTTTGACTTAGATGCTCACTTTTCTTAATTTAGGTGTTTTTCTTAGTTCTATTTTATGCACGGATTTATCTTTAAGAAAAGTGCACAGTAGAGAAGGGTTCTATATTTTGAGCAGGGGACACACTTCTAGGTAGGAGGTACTCTATTCTAGGAAGCTTTTGCCAAGCAGGTTAGGTGCTTTATCTGAGAATCCAAAGAGGCGCTATTGTAGAAATAAGAAATTCATTTATTTTGAGTTCTTCATTAGTGCATTGATAGCATATTGTTTATTCCATGCAATACCTCAATATTGTATGATCAAATTATAGTTAAGATTGTCATAATATTTTGACTTACCCTCTTTTAGAGGAAAACTAGAGTGTGTGTCAAGCTTGCATGTCACAATTGTATCATACAGAGTTTACCTGGCACAAGTTTTGTGGATCTAAGCAGCCAGATACCTGTTGGAATTCAAGAGGGAACAATACTACAAAGTGGGAAAGATGTTTCGTAGTTAACCTGCTTTTCACATTATGGTTGGAGTCGGTTTGTTGGTAAGATGTTGGATACCCCAACTTCCTTTTTATGACTAAGTGCAAGATTGAATCCTTCGACATATTCCTCGCTCAATTGTCATTAAGCAATGGGTTTTCTCAGAAGTGCTTCACATCTATAAACTTTACCAGAGTTGTTATTGATTCTTTGGATGTGGTTATCTTTTCAAAGCACACATGTACAAGAAGACGAGAAATAATATGCCCGACTAATTTCAAGTTATCTTCCTGTGAATAGGGTGTTCCCTTCCATAAACCTGATGACTCGCTCTACTTCTTTCTAGTGAACAAATTTGGGTCTTTTCATGAATTGTGAGAAAATTTCAACCCCATAACTATCAGTTTCTTATTTAAAGTTATACTGACTAGATTAGAACCTGCACAAGGAGAATTCCATTCCCGTTTCAAAATAACCTGCAATCGACTTATACCATGCTATTTAATATTTTATGTATTTCTTCGCATCCTTGGCCTGTGACATAAAGACACAACAAGTTACCTTGCATTTTCTATACTAACACTCCTAAACAATAATAAAGTATGCCCAAATCTGTCATTTCAAATGATCTATGCATCTCACCTTTTGGTTTTTCAATTATCGAAGTTGTTACCTATATTGATGAGATCATCGAAAACCGAGGCCATGGTGACAATATCTATTAGAGTTTTATCCGTGTTGCACTAAAGGTGTTTTTCCTTCAGCAGCACTACAATACATTGTAGTTCCCATTCAGCGGAGAAGTACCCAGTGGCAGCCTTGGTGTGTGTGCAAATGGGTTGAATTCATAATAGACTTTATCTATTATTTTGAAGGTGTTTCTCCTTCAATAGTACTTCATCTCAGCAGATCCTTTCAATCTACACCTTCAGCAAATGCATATAGCCTTGGGGTACATGCTATAGATTCCAGTTTTGCTGTGAGGGTATAGCAACGATGAAAGAATCGCATCGATTTTAGGCATCTTATTGTTGTTGTATGAAAGCATGCTTGTATAGTGTTTCCAAAACTTATATAGAGCCATATTTATTATACTTTTATAGTTTGACTTAGATGCTCACTTTTCTTAATTTAGGTGTTTTTCTTAGTACTATTTTATGCACAGATTTATCTTTAAGAAAAGTGCACAGTAGAGAAGGGTTCTATATTTTGAGCAGGGGACACTCTTCTAGGTAGGAGGTACTCTATTCTAGGGAGCTTCTGTCATGCATGTTAGGTGCTTTATCGTAGACAGAGTTCCAATTCCTTGCCTCCTGGACAAAGTCCCTTCCAGAAAAGACACCAGTGGATAGAGTTCCAAGTCCCTAAATTTTCCAAAAACCCGCCTGACCCTAGCTATCTAGCCTAAAATCCTTTACATTCCAGTCATCTCTTAGTTGTGATTTCATAGAGAGAGCCCTCTTTAGTTTTGTAGGGCTAGCTACCAAACTAAAAGCTTGGTCTGTGGTTACCTCCATCAATCTCTTCATCAGCCTGGGACATTATGGAGGATAACAGAGGGCATGACAATTAGGGAGTTCCAAGGTGTTCTAGTGAATGTAAGGTTCCCAAGTCATGGAAAAATGCAATGCTAGTTGTGAGGTCATGACTGCGAAGGTGTGTTAGGGAATTCTAGGGCATGCTAAGATGTGTCGGATAGTACGAAGACATGTCAAACAAGCTAAGATGTGCCAAGTGCTAAGGCGTTCAAAGATGTACAAGGGTTCCAAGTCCCTACCTCCTCTTCTTCCATATGATATCCACTTATGACATTTCCTTTGCAATATTTGGTGCATTTGATAGTTATAGGTCATTTATAGGTTATAAATGTCTTCATAGTTTCACTTCTAATTGAGTATTCAACTAAACATATTGATTCTATTATACATAACTATTTTTCCCTCCACCCAATTTTCATAACTTCAATAACCATTAGGTAGGGACCTACATCTTCGATGTTGCTTTGCTTGTTTAGTAAAATATTGTTGAGACTTTAATTTATTGAAAGTTGTAGAATTTACAATTTATGAAGTTTCAAGGTCTAATTTTAAAAAATATAATTCTTTAAAGGGTGCTAGCTCAATGGAAGAGCACTTGCTTTACAAGTAGGAGGTTGGTGGTTCGATTCCATCGTGCCCTAACATCCATATGGAATGGTGACGAGAAATTTTTGGTGATGAAGGCTCTTTTGACCATCACCAATTAGTTTTGGTGACATTTTTTGACCCTCCTCAAAAATATGAAATGGTGATGGTCAACGAATGCCACCATATATACGCATCAATAGTGATGACCCTCAAAGGTCCGTAACCATAAATCGTTGTTGTTGATATGAAATGGTGATGGTCATTGTCCGTCAATATAGTCATTATTTGTGATGGACATTGAATGTCACCACAACGCCTATACTGCTAGCAATGTGGCTTTTGTGATGGTCAATGAACGTCACCCTATATATGCACCAATAGTGACGGCCATTAAAGATCCACCACAATAAATCATTATTGTTCATATGAAATGGTGACAGTCACTATCCATCATTATAGTCAATATTTGTGATGGACCTTGAATGTAACCATAACAACTATACTTTTGGCTACACCACCTTTGGTGACGTTCAGTTTTTGGTGACCGAGGCTATGGTCCATCACCATTGCTCATATGCAATGGTGACAGTTGCTATCCGTCATTATAAATCATTATTGGTGAGGAACTTTGAATGTACAACTCCATGGACCACGTTTCATAATGTTTCATATTGGATCCACTTGAATCAAACATCAAACATGTAGGCCAACTTTCATCATATTTTCAGACTAGACCCAATAATCTATTAAAATCAAATCAAACCAGATCATAACCATTCATAAATATACTAAGTCATATTTTGTTCATCACATAAAACAATTGTTGTCACTGCAAATCTTGATCATGTATATTTCAAAAATTATGTGTTGCTTCTCTATAGCACTCCCATGTATGTATGCGCTTCCTTTGTAGAAGACCTATGTACAGATATCAAATCACTGAAAATTGAATCTAAATCACTTCATTACTGAAACAACCACTGAATCATGTACTAAATCAATTACAGATCACTAAGCCAATTACAGATCACCACATTGTAGCATCTTCACTAATCAAAATTCCATTTCATAAAAAATTCAACCCAATCATTACTATCAAACATATATTATTATGATAGTGACATCATCGACAGATGAAAACAAACAAAATAGAACTGATCAAATATCATCAACAAGCCACACTGAAAAAACCCTAGTATATGTATGCAACATTCATAAAACATGTCAACTTATGTACACACTTTCCATTCACAACACCTACATACAGATCTACAAAAACTGAAAACACTTCGTAGAATATATATGTGACTACCTAGAAGTAGATATGCATATGTATGCGGCTACCCTGAGACAAACCTGTGTACAGATTTAAAAAGTTTTTCTATAAACTTAATATTCATACTCTGCAACCCTTACTGTCAGAATTACATAATTTAGAATTCTCGATTCACAAGTCTATCATTACAACCACAAATCTATCATTGTTAGACATTTTCAATAAGTAAATCAAACAATAACATATGTAACCATACTTCAGATATTTGATATCTAAGACTTCTCCTTGCTCCTTGGTGCACACCTATTTCAGATTAAATCTTTCATTAACAATCCATCACTTGCACACATAAACCTTTGGTCTACATCTCCTTATGTATCTTTAGGCTTAGCCAATACCTTAGGCTATTCCCTTAGTAATTCCTACTAACACCAAAAAATAGTACACATGTTTTCACAATCCAGAAGACACTAAAATTCATCCAGCATAATGCACAAGTGAATATTTTCCAGTTGAAGACATTATGAAGTTAAAAAAATTTAATTCCTTCTAACGACCAAAGTTTATGGACTTTAAAAATTGAAGACTTTGTGACTATTTCTTGGATAGCCGCACATTGCATTGTATTTCCTTCAAAAGTTGTGTGGTAAATAAAGTGGATGACACAGTGAATTTGGGAAAACTTCACACACTTGGAGGCGATTCCATGACAGGATCTCAGTCCAGGATAGTCGAATTTGAGTCGCCCAAAAGATATGAAACCCTCAAAGGAACCATCTTTTCCTACTCATGAGTCATTGTCATTCATGAACCAAGAGAGGGAAGATGGATTAAAAAATTATTTATAAACAGGCCACGGGAGAACTAAAATATGAGACAATGTTATGGTGGCCAAATTGCTATCATAACAACACAACATTTCATTGTTGAAGCAATGAAAATAAGAGAACTAGTATGTTGGCCATATTTCTTCTAAGAAATCCATCATATTAGTGAGAGGAGAAGAGTCCACCATTGGGAGAGTCTCATACTTCTTTGATAGAGAGGAGAAGCTTGCAAAGAGATTGACGAAAGGAACCTCCTCGCTAAGGATTTTTTAGCATCATAGCTCAAAGAATTCTCTTCAAGTGTTTAGTATTCATATATTGTATTCAACTTCTACTACTAGCAATCAATAAATGGAGGTTTTTCCATTATTTTTTTGACTTGTTTCTCCATTGAGCATTATTTGTATATTTATCTCTTTGTTTTAGTTCATGTTGTATATGCATTTCTTTCACTATTTGCAATGCTTTGTTTATCTAAGTTTGTTCATTAACAACACCAAATATGTTTGTGTTCCTTTGTAGGGAATAACCAAATGATAGGGAGGTGTCTTTTGGTACAACATTATCACAAAATCACTACCACAAAAATGGTGACCATATTGTTGTCTTTTATTTAATCTAAAGGTTGTGTTTGCAGGACCTTCTCTCTACATAGTCGACTTACAAGGCATTCGGTACCTCTCTAGAATTTTTGTATGACCCTGTGGACTTATTGTTGTCTGAGACAGTTGTTGTTTTATAGTTTCTTGTCAACCATGTGAATTCTTCTGAGACATACATGCACTCTGCTCTGATAGACGCATTGCCGCGTCTGTGCATTGTTAAACCCGTGTGATTTTACAGAAAGCAAACAATACCTTGTAATTTCACATTTTTTAGGTGATTGGCAACCTTTAGTGAATTTCCTTTACCTCTGTAATTTTTTTCTAGTCAGTTTAGATTACTCATATTATCTACTAATCGTAATTATTTGGGTAATTAGAATATCTTTAGTTTTATTGTCAATTTTCACATAGTTTAATTAATAAAGGAGTAAGTGTCACATCTGATCTGAAAATGAGATCTTATATTAAAATTAAGGTATTACAGACTCATGTGCAGGATTTCCCTATATTACTTAGTGAAACAGATCGAAAAGATTGCGAATAATATAGACAATGAGCAGTTAGAGAAACATAATAGACACACACACATAACACAACAAATAATCAAGGAGTTCACCCAAAACTCTTGGGCTACGTCTCTTGGTCCAGCTTTCAGTGGTGACCTCTCTATTATGTCTTCAAGAGTAGAGTTTTTACAAATGTGAGCTCAAATTGAGTCTCAACACAACAGGAACAAACAACAGGGTTTTGTTTGAATCCCTCAAGTCTTTCTAAGTACACAGACTCTCCCTCTCGCTCTCTGTCTCTGTTTTCTCTCTATCTCAGCACTGCTTGCTCCTATCTCTGTCATTCAATGGCTTTTAAGCCAATTGACACTTGTCTATTTGTTTCCTTTTTGGGCTCTCTATCTCTCGGCCTCTGTCCACTCAAATCCCCTCTAAGCGTTAAACAATCATTGTTAAACGTCTCCAGGTATGGTGGCCACCTATTTTGCAATAGAAGGGACCATCGGTGCATTGAAATCCCAAAAATATCATTTCTCTGTTTACACAGAGAAATACACAAAAATGTTGTAAAATCCGCCAAACTATTGTTTATCAGACTTCAAATATTATCAATTCTGCCCTAGACTCCATCGATTCTTCCTTTGTATCGCTATCGCAAGTCACTAGTTGCGGGTTCCTTTGTATTTGGGTTTATAAACCCCCAAATATACAGGAAAACTTGTCAAATGGCTGCATATCAGACTTCAAATATTACGTATTTGCATCTATAAATCCCATCGGGTCCGGTTATATCACATGTCACATCTCCTTCCAGGTCTCCGATCGCTGATTGTGCCAATCGGCATTATCGGCTATCGATGCATCACAATCACATGATAGGGTGGCCTCTTGGCATCACCCCTTATATTGTTGTGATGCGATACATCGCAATCGCATATTGCCAAACCTTCAGGCTGTGGGTTAAGTCCTTCCCTATGTTATATTAGTGATGCAATATTGTGTGAGTAGATTTGGACCATTCATCTGCGCGCTTGATCAACGACCCTCATTTAATTGTGCTGACTGCTATCGCAATTTCCATAAGGCTGCTTCCGATTTACTCCGCCTGCTACCTTTGATTGTGATATGCTGATTAGATCTGGATTGTTGATTGGCTAGATCCGACGGCTACTATGCATTGTTGTTTTAGCCGCTGATAGGCTTTTTTTTCACCATTTCTGTGTGTTTTTCTCATCCGATAGTGTTTTCCGCCATTCTTGAAGGTTTATCCGTGGCGATAGTTCTTAAGTATTGAATACTTAGAGGGTTTTTAGGATCCATTTTGGACCACGCCTTCCCACTGAAAAGCTTTTGGACCACCAAAAGTTGGTTTTTAAGCATCGATCAAGTGAGGATACATCTTCCTCACTTGCCCAATCTCTATCCATCGTGCATTGCTTGGTTTTCAACCTTTGAGTCTGATTCTCAGGTACTCAACATCCCCTTTGCACGTAGTTCTCACCTTCCTATCCAGAACTGTGTCTTCCTGCAACTCATTGAGATATTCAGGCAACAGATCATCAATAAAAGGCAACTGAGTTTGCTCTTCAGCATCTTCAATCAATGAAGGTTCATAGAATCTCAAGTTCTCTGCATTAACGACTGAATAGATATGTATATAAGCTGGAAAATCAAGGCGAAAAGCGTTTTAACCAATTTTCTCTAGCATCTTGAAAGGCCCATACCTTATTGGTTTCAGCTTCTTAACTTCACCTTGCATTCTGTCTTTGCTGATGTATAGCTAGACTTGATCACCAACTTGAAAGCTATGCTCAATTTGATGCTTGTCATGCCTTGCCTTGTACTTAGCCTGGCTTCTTTCCATTTGTTCCTGTACTGCCTGGTGAATTTCTTGTATCTGTTCAATGAACTTGGTTGCTTTGTCCACGTCACTGTGTCCATCAACTACTATGTCTTTACCAAAGACAAAATCCAAGGGAGAATTTGGTATAAAACCAAAACAAGTCTCAAAAGGAGATCTCTGAGTAGAAGAGTTCTTAGCACGGTTGTAAGTATGTTGCACATAACATAAATGCTCATCCCAAAGCTTGGGATGCTTGCTACAATAGCCTTTGAGCAACTAGATCACTGCCCTATTGACCACCTCTATTTGATCATCTGTTTGTGGATGAAATTCTGTGCTCTTCTTCAATCTGGTGTCCATCAACTCCCATAGACTTGACCAAAATTTCCCAAAAAATCGGGAATCTTGATCAGATATAATAGAAGTGGGTAACCCAAAATGGACCCACGCATGCTAAAATAACAACTTCGTTGTTTGTTCATATGTAACCTACTTGTTACAAGGTATCAAAATACACATTTTTCTGAACCTATCCACAACAACATATAAATAATCATGACTTTTTCTAGATTTTGGCAATCCCCCAACAAAGTCCATGGAAACACTTTACCAAGGACGAGAGGGAACTGGAAGTGGGGTGTACAAGACTAATTTTCTATTACTGGGCTTGCTTTTAGCACGCATAGTACACCCTTAATATATCTAGAAACTGTTTCATGCATTCTTGGCCAATAACAGAACCTTTATAACTGTGCAATTGTTTTACTTACACCAAAATGAACTGATATAAGAGAAGTATATGCTTCTCGGATTATGTTAACTCTTTCAATTTGTGGAATGCATAACTTTCCCAAATGATACAAGAGGTGGTCCTTAACATAATAATCCAATTCTTATACTTGCTTGCCACAACTTAAAGTTGCATATACATCTTTAAAATCTACATCTTGAGCATATTGTTCAATGTAACTTTCATGCATTACTGAGTTATGCTTAAGTATAGTAGATGCATTTATGATTGGTCTTGATAACATATCTGCATCCTTATTGTGTATGCCCTTCTTATATCTGATGACAAGATGAAATTGCTGTAGAAAACCCATCCAACTATAATGTCTTGATTGCTGCAATTAGTTTGTGAGTGCAAATATTGAAGTGGTTGATTGTCTGTATGTATGATTGTTTCTTTGCCCATTAGGTAATGTTTCCACTTTTTCACACTCTGCACAAATGCATACAATTCTTTATCATATGTGGGATAATTGACTACTGTAGAAGTAAATGTCTCAGAATGAGAGCATATGGGTTTACCATGTTACATCAACACTTCTCCCATGGCATAATCACTGGCATCTGTTTCAATCTCAAATGGTCGTTGAAGATCTGGTAGTGCTAGTACTGGTGTTGTACTAATTTTTCCTTTTAAGGTGTTGAAGGATTTTTGCTGTTTTCCTACCCACTGAAACACCTTGTTCAATCTTGTTAAAGCATGTAATGGAGCTACAATCAAAGAAAAGTTAACAATAAGGTTTCTCCAATATTGTGCTGCTCCTAGGAAACTCCTAACTTCTGTAGCAGATTTGGGTTTAGACCAGTTCACAATGACTTCAACCTTAGAGGGATCTATCTTCAATTCACCACCCCCTACAATATGACCCAAATAATTTAAATATGTTTTGCCAAATTCACATTTTGATAACTTCACATAGAGATTTTCTCTTTTCAAAACATCTAAAGTCTACTTTACATGCTTCAAATGGTCTTCCCATGTTTTATTGAAAACAAGAATGTCATCTAAATATACAATTACAAAATCATCAATAAAAGGTCTGAGTACATCATTCATAACTCTCATGAAAGTGGCAGGGGCATTAGTTAAGCCAAAAGGCATAACCAACCATTCATACAACCCTTGCTTTGTCTTGAAAGTTGTCTTCCATGCATCTTGTTCTGCAACTTTGACCTGATGATAGCCACTACGCAAGTATAACTTGGAAAAGTAAACTGCTTCTTTCAACTGATCTAATAAATCATCAATGTCAGGAAGAGGATAACGATTCTTGATCGTTATTTTATTCAGTGCTCTATAGTCAATGCACATCCTCCATGAACCATCTTTCTTTCTCACTAGTACGGTTGGAGATCCACATGGTGATGTGCTTGGTCTTATGAACACTTTATCGAGCAACTCTTGTACCTGTTTCTTTATCTCTGCATTCTCTAAAGCAGATAACCTGTACATTCCGATGTTAGGTAATGGAGCATATTGCTGCAAATGAATATCATGTACTATTTCCCTTTTGGGTGGAAAACCTTTAGGTTCTTGAAATAGGATATCATACTCTAAAACAAATTTAACTAAATCAGCTTTCTGTTTAGCATCACAACCTTCAAATACATTCGTTTTATCAAGGTTCTTTTCCTTTACAACCATTAGTAAAAATTTCTTGCATGAATTTACAATTATTTTCATTTTCCCTGAGTTTATGAGAGAATAGTTATTTTTGAGTTTATGAGCTCTTACAATATATTCTATTCCAGCTTTAGTGAGTTGATATTTATTTTCAGCTCTATAGAAAATGGATTTTCTATCATACAAGTAAGGATTTCCTAAAAAAATACCACATATATCAAAGGGAACTATACCTAACTCAACTTCATCTACAAATGTTGACCCAATAGCAAACCTAAGTTTACATTTTCTTGTCACTTGTAGCTTTGCTTTATCACATACCCAACCTAATGGATATGGCTTCTCGTGAGGTGTTAGTAATCCCAACTTCTTTACAATTGTTTTAGAAATCAAGTTTACTTGTGATCCACTATCAAATAAAGTATCAATCTTTTGGTGCTTGGAAATAACTCTAATATGAAAAAGCTCATGTCTTTTCCTCTCATTATCTTCATTATCAATAGATTGTGCAGAATTGATTGTAGATGCTTCAGAATTTTTACCTTTTATACCTGTGGCTGTGACTATTGTTTCATCACCTGAGTCTGACCCCAAGTCTTTCTGAATAGCAACAACTATCTTCTTCTTCTTACCACCAAACTTCTTAGGTTCCAGCTCTGGATGGAAAGACCAGAAGTTTTCATCATCGTGTCATCCTTCTTGCAGTGAGTGCATGAAGGTTTGTCCTTCTGTACAATGTTTGTCTTCCTCTCCTTCCATTTCAGGTTCTTCTTTTCCTTGTTCTTGCTTGTAGAGGGTTTTGATGATCCCCCAATCTCTGGGTTCACATTCTTGCCTCTAACTTCTAGATGTGTAGCCTGAACTGATACATCATCTGGGCTAGTGGGATTAAACATGAGAATGGTGTGCTTCAAATAGCTATGCAAACCACTTATATACTTCAACAAAGTTTCAGGTGAGTCTAGAGATATGCCTAGAGTTAAATCTCTTTTTCTAAATTCCTCGGTATAATTTTGTACACTTTGGCCCTTTAATTGGTGAAGAGTTTGCCAACTCATCATTGCTTGCTGCATATAAGCTAGAGGATAGAATTGTTTTTTGATGGTAGAAACAAATTCATTCCAGGTAGAAATAATTTTACCATGTCTCTTCATATTAGGTTGTGTCTTGCCTTCCCACCACACTAGTGCAGTTCCTCCAAGGCGAAGGCTAGCCAGCTAAATCTTTCTCCTTTTTGAATAAATGTTCTGCACCTTGCAATATACATCAATCTATCTAATCCAGTTATCTAGCTTTTCTGCATTTAATTCTCCATCATAAATTGGCAAATCAAACTTTACATCTAATTTAATCAAAGAAGTTTCTTTTTCTTTTCAGGAATAGGAGATGAGGATGATGAAGGAGATGGTGGACGAGATGATGGAGGAGGCTTTCCCCCTTTCCCTTGGACCTCTGGAGAGGCATCTAGAGAATGTTCCTCTTCTCCTTTGTCTTGTTTGGGTGTTGAAGTGCTTTCACCCCGACCCTTCTTAAATTCTCGATACATCCCTTCCACCATGGCTCGCATGGCTATAAAAGTGTCCATGAACTGAGATTCTGATTCCAATGAAATTTCTTCTGCCATTCTCCTCCTAAGATAAAATCTTCCAATCTCTGGATTAGCCTCAGGAAGTTCTCCTTCTCCTAGTTTGAGCTTTGACCTAGTTAGCATTCAAAATCCAGCACAAGCTTGTCTAACCTTAGAAAACCTAAAACTTTGATACCACTCGATCTGAAAATGAGATCATAGATTAAAATTAAGGTATTACAAACTTTTCCTATATTAATTAGTGCAATGGATCGAAAAGATTGCGAATAATATAGACAATGAGTAGTTAGAGAAACATAACAGACACACACACATAACATAGCAAATAATGAAGGAGTTCACCTAAAACTCTTGGGCTATGTCTCTTGGTCCAACTTTCAGTGGTGACCTCTCTATTATGTCTTCAAGAGCAGAGTTTTTACAAATGTGAGCTCAAATTGAGTCTCAACACAACAGGAACAAATAACAGGGTTTTGTTTGATTCCCTCAAGTCTTTCTGAGTACATAGACTCTCCCTCTTGCTCTCTGTCTTTGTTTTCTCTCTGTCTCAGCACTGCCTGCTCCTGTCTCTGTCATTCAGTGGCTTTTAAGCCAATCGACACTTGTATGTTCGTTTCCTTTTCGGGCTTTCTAGCTCCTGGCCTCTGTCCGCTCAAATCCCCTTTGAGTAGTAAAACATCATTGTTAAACATCACCAGGTATGGTGGCCACCTGTTTTGCAATGGAAGGGACCATCAACGCGTTGAAATCCCAAAAATATCGTTTCTTTGTTTACAAAGAGAAATACACAAAAAGGCTGTAAAATCTACCAAACTACCATTTATCGGACTTCAAATATTATCAATTCCACCCTAGACTCCATCTGGTCTGCCTTTGTATCGCTATCGCTAGTCGCTAGTCGTGGGTTCTTTTGTATTTGGGTTTATAATGAAAAACCCCCAAATACACAGGAAAACTCATCAAATGGCTGCTTATCGGACTTTGAATATTATGTATTTACATCTATAAATCCCATCGGGTCCGGTTATATCACATGTCGCATCTCCTTCCGGGTCTCCGATCGCCAATTGCACTGATCGGCCTTATCGACTATCGGCGCATCACTATCGCATGATCACTGGCCTCTTGGCATCACCCCTTATATAGTTGCGATGTGATACATCGAAATTTCATATCGCCGAACCTTCGGGCTGCAGGTTAAGTCCTTCCCTGTGTTATATTAGCGATGCGATATTGCGTAAGTAGATCTGGATCATTGATCTACGCACTTGATCAATGACCCTCATTTAATCGCGGTTATCACTATCACGATTTCCATAAGGTCACTTCCGATTTACTTCGCCTGCTGCCTCTGATTGCGATATGCTGATTAGATCTGGACCATTGATCGGCCAGATCCGATGGCTCTTGTGCATTGTTGTTTTATCCTCTGATAGGCTCTGTTTTCACCATTTCTGCATGTTTTTCTCGTCTGATAGTGTTTTTCGCCATTCTTGAAGGTTTATCCTTAGCGATAGTTCTTAAGTATTGAAGACTTAGAGGGTTTTTAGGATTCATTTAGGATCCAGTTTAGATTACTCATATTATCTACTAATCGTAATTATTTGGGTAATTAGAATATCTTTACTTTTATTGTCAATTTTCACATAGTTTAATTAATAAAGGAGTAAGTGTCACATTATCCACAAATCTTGTTACTAACCAAAGAATTCATTTCTTTCATTTTATGGGACTATGAGCAAGTGTTATTATAGAAAATAAGTAATCTTTGCTTCCCTTGCATCTCTTAGAAGAACCTGGGTTTGCGTATGAAAGCTTTCTTAAAGCATTTGAATTTCCATCTCCCTATTTTGAAATTCACAGTGTAATAGGAAAAAGAGTAAGCGAACCATTATCCAAATATCATATTTTTTCATGCAAGGAACAATTGAAATCTAGTGTAAGTAGGGGAATATTATAAGGGATCATCAAATATCCACATCTTTCGACACTTTACATGTTCACTTCATCACTTTCACACAATTAGACATCACACACTGCTATAACATTTGTATTAGAATGCATCCAATTTCCAGAGTTTTTGATACTTTTATTTTAGCTTACATCTCACACACTAAAGAAAAGCAGGACCCTTAAAAGAAACGATAACTTGAACCAATTAAATTCCCCATAGGGGCAACTAAAGAATTTATAGTTTAGGTTAGGACCATTGGGGGTAGGCATCCCATAAGATGCCATGGTCATGTTACATGTTGGAGACACAGTAGTTGAATTTTTAGGGAGCTTAAAATCCTTCAATCATCCCACAGAAAGGAATACATGAGCATAAAAAAGACCCAATTAAGAGGGGATTTAGATTAGGTCAAGTGTGTGCGGTACTCTTTGGGGCTACCCAACCCATCTAGTGCTCAGTACTAGTAACTGACTACCAAGAATATAAATACTCGAATGCTCATGTGGGATGAAGGTACTTTCATGGCCAAAGACTAGGGCATCCTTTCCCTATAGGTGCTGGTGTAGGCAACACTTGAGCCTCATTTCCATTATCTTGGTTGATTCTTTGGTTGCTGAAAGGTGTCACGGGTTCTTTTGAGACGTTGCCCTAGGACCCATCAGAAGATATCTCTGCAAGTCCCATTTACTTTGAGAGTGCAAGGACGAATGGGTATTCTTAGGATATTTTCTCATATGAAAAAAAACGAAAACCATTTTTTGTTTGATTGATCACATAGGAAAAAGTTAAAGGGAAAGTAATATTTTATTTTTTGCTTTGTCTTATGTATTTGATTTATTTTCTTTGAATAACCGTCTCCTTCCCTAACCATACAAAAAGTAGCACAGGCTCTAATCGACAGTATAGGGGACCCCACGGCTCCCCATTGATCTAAATACTTCATAAACATCCCCCCAGTACTGGGAGGTGTGCCAGGACTCCCGCCATTTAGGCATAGAGGACGTCACACAACCACCATTATAGGATATTCCTTTATCGATGCATCTTTTCTTAGGACCCCTCCTCGTTAAAGCACACCTTTCATGACCCCACAAGGGTCCCCATATACTATCCCTTTGGGGAGCCCACATACCACTCCTTCGGAAAGTCCATGAGACACAAACCAAGGTAGTTCTCCTGAAACTTCCCCATAGAGGACCCCTTTACACATAACTATCCAAAATCGGTTCACAATGGAAGATAACTCACAAATCCCATTCTTAGCTTCTTTAAACTTGTCAGATTTAAGTAAGCTAACCAATGATTTGATCGCTCATAGATAGAATTGGCCAGCCGTGCCCACCAAGATCCCTTCAAACATTCCAAAATTCAAAGGGAAATAGGGAGAATACCAAGGAAACCATGCCATAACTTTTCATCTGTGGTTCTCATCTAATAGTATCACAAATGGTACTATTCAATTAAAACTATTTGAACGCACCCTTACTAGGCCAGCAACGAAATGGTACATTGACCAACCCTCTGCATCACATGGAAACTTTAGCTCCCTAGCTACAACTTTCCCCACATTCTTCTAACTCTCGGTTCATCATGACTCGGGCCTGGAACTCCTCACCCACTTTAAACAGACACCTGCTACACACATATCGGATCATATCCATGAAGGGTAGAAACATCGTAGCTCTTGTAAAGCATAGTTTGAATACAAAGTCCTCCTCGACATATTTTTGAGATCCCTCACATTGGAAGTTTCAAAAGACGTAGAAAATGCATCCCTACATAACGAGGAAAAAGCTATTGGCAATGCTAAATAGTTAGAGATTATATACACTTAGACTAGATATATATATCATGTGCTTCAAGATGCCCCATGCCTACAGACTTATAAAGAGACACTAGGTGCATCCAATTCTATTGATGGATTTATAGGGTCCATAACCCAAAACAAACTCAGCAACCTCTACCAATACCCTCGATACTCGTTCAATGGTGAAGCATTTGATTCTACGCAAAATGCACCACCACTGCATCATATAGGATACTACCTTGTTCATCCCACACCGATGCAGAATATGGCTAGCAAGGTTAACTAATATCAGCCCCCACATGAAGGTCCTTACCCCCCCCCATTGGGAAACTAATAATCCTCTAGGAATACTGATGCAATGTCCTCTTCCAAGAATCCATATACCAATCAGGGACAAGGAAACCAATATTCTCATTTACTTGCACAAAAATTAGAACAATGCACCAGTGCAAAATAATGTAAGGGTTAACCTAGTGCAACCTTCTCTCGCTCAACAAAAACAATTGGAGGAGCAACTAAACCGAGTGAACCCACCTAATGTTTCTAAGAAAGAAAAAATAACAAACCAAAGGGAGAGCCTGAACAAGGGGGTAGTAATCAGCAGCAACCCCCGTAGGCACTAGCAAGGGGAAACCCTAATAAAACCAGGGGCTGACCAACAACAACCCATATAGGCAAAACAAGGACACGAATGTACAGACTAATCATTCCTATTCCATCTGCAAGGAATATGGTCATTATACCCATCATTGTCCTCAACTCCATAAGTTGAAAAGGATACATGACAATGGGGGGTAGGGAGGTCAACAAGATGTAGTAATGTAAGACCCTTTCCCTCATCAAGGAATGGTTAACACTCAGAAATAACCATCCCATCAACATCCTTTTGGAGGGAACCCCCATAATAATTCTAATCACGACATTTTCATGACATGAGAAGATATTATCTTGAAAATGTGAAATAGAAGTTACGAAGATCCCCTAAAACACAACCCATACACCTTGACCATGGAAACACCTACAACGTCATTGTCCATTACTAGAATTCCTATAGAACCCATGCCGAGGATGGTAAAAGGACCTTTACGGTGAGTAAGACATAACTCAAAAGTTACTCATAGCTTCAACATAGTTGATGACTTAGCATAATCTCCCTCAGCTATGTCATCATTAGAGGTCCTACAAACATGCCCAAACCAACGGAAAGCCCCACTTCTTCTCTAAGCATGATCAGACTAACCGATTCTCAACTAATGGTCTTTGACTTGGATAAAGCTACCGCACGACTACCATCAGTCGTTTCTTTCCAAATTCCAGTCTCGGTCCAAAACATCACCATCCATCTTTGCATTATTGATGAAGGGGCATCCACATGTATTGTGTCCAAATCTGTTTGGCAGAAAGTAGGATCCCTCGAAATAAAACCTTCTGACATGATGCTTAGATCATATGATGGGTGCCCTTTAGCCCCCAGAGGCCTATACCAAGATGTGTTAGTACAACTGGCTACAAAACCATGTTAATAGATATCAAAGTATTAGACACTTAGTTGGATTACAATATCCTATTGGGCAGAAGTTATATGTAAGATATGTTAGCAGTGGCCTCATCTGTATTCAGGGTAATGATGTTCCCTCATGACGGAAAAATAATTACAATAGATGAACTCACATATTTTGAGAAGAAGACATTCCTTTGCACAAGATGGTGTGCTACCTTTCATTTCATCTTCTCATGAATGGATAACCACTTACACTGAACTTAGCCCAAGCCAATTTAAGTCGTGTACACTCCTAGGGAAATTCTTGGGAGACCCTCCTGTGATAGAGGATATTTCTCCAACCACAGGAGCACCGGTGTGCATGGTGACTTCATCAAATACCCCCCAAGCTCAAGAACCAGTTTCAGATGCCAATAGAAATGTTGTTACTGATCCTACTTTATTACCATATGCCATCACTCAAACACCCTTCTTATTCCCCCCACTTGGTTTTGTCTCACACCAAGTCATTACAACAATATCATTGCCCCATATGGCTCACGCGATACTAGGTTAGTATCTAGCCCCTCAAGCCACGTCATCAACCTTAGGTATCACTGCAATAGGCATCAGTCCTATTCCTCCTCATGACAGCACACAAAAACAAGCAGTTCCTACACTGACACCACCCAGTAACAGAAAAAGGAATAAGAAAAAAGGAAAAAAGGTGGAAGATTTAAATACTCCCTCCTTTAGGGTCCCTCAACCTTGTGCTTTCTATGAAATAGTTGGGAAGCTCACTAATATGTGCCCTACATTAGATGAGATCAAAGCTCTTTTGCATGCCCCAAAAGTGCTAGTGAACCTCCTCCCCCTACTGGAGAAAATAGCACACCCACTCGTCATAAGGAATTTCACACCAACCATGCATGCACCATATGTGCATAATACATGAATTACACTCATCATTTACCTAAAATACCTCGATATTGAGATGTGTTAGGTGCACTCACCCAAATCTATACCCCATTACTCCCAACAAAGGATGGATCCAAAAACATCTTTTACCTTGTGAGGGAAGAAGTTTCTTTCTCCTATACCTCTTCTGGTCCATCAACCTCCTGCCATGATCAAAGGAAACCTAGACTAGCGACATGCCTACCAACACCCACGTTGTGATGAACCAAATAATTTGATTAGCCAATGTCCTTAATGAAGGGAATTTAATCGATTGTATCCTGTTACCTGCGTTTCTCAAAGCACCAGACCCAGGCATAGACGTCACACTTGCATATTTTTCTAGGAAATTATCACGTGCGACACTGTCCCCACCTTTTTCGATTCCATTTTTGCTAAGATTAATGCTATGATTTATCACTAAGAATTTTTATTTAGTCGAGTCAGATACCAAACCATCGGATCACACCATACCACAAGGGAATGAAGCATCTAGGTCCATTTTATATGTGTTAGAGGAGAAAAGGCCACCAAAAATTTAGCAAGGCCCCCATCATTATATCTCCTCTCACCATCATAAATCTAGATCAGGAAAAAAAGGATCTACGGTCATCTGACAAAATCTATCACCCCTCACATGTAACTTATGTGATAAACCCAACCACTTCATAAATCAATGATGTGAATTGAGTAAGTTTAATAACATCTTTCGCTTAGTGATCCAAATTCCATAAAGCCATCTATCTAATCAAGAGAAAATCACACGTTGTTATTGTCGCATCTTCTCTTAATCACATCATATAAGGAATTGTAAGTACCTTCCACATTTTCACACAATGAGAGAAGTGTTAAGGAAAACCCACACTAGGAAGTCATGTCACGCCAATACTAAGATTCAAATATGGCTACCACCCCAAGCTGTCCCATCTCATGACATCAACCAGGCATCATCATCTCATACTATGAGAAATACTGTCACCCACACTATTTATTCCATTAGTACTAGTCCAATGTCTAGTTTCTACACTATTACCTCTCATAGCATCGAGACATGTCATATGTTACAAAAATTTCGGCAGCTCAGGATTTAGCATCAACCTCCTATTGAGGAAGATACTTTTTCCCCTTGTACACCAATAAGACTGCAAGAACTTCCTACCACTCGTTATCAACCCACCATAACTAAAATTCTACCACCACCTAATGATAACGATATGCAACACCATATACGAGTCATTTCCTCATCCGTAGGAACCATGATTCGTGTTGTCTGCTCATCTATTTTTGGTGTCGAGACTGAAAAATCCACCCCACCAGTGGGACCACCATCGATGGTTTATACTTCTTATCACTCAGGGAAAACCCTGGTTGTAGGGGAAAACCCCAAGGTAACCTTAGAAACTCTATTAGGTTGAAGCTGACCCTTCAACCTGGAGAGGGATCTCTTTGTAAAAATCAACTACCCTATGGTCACTGTAGTAGAAGGTTTTTTGCAACTGAGTTCAGGTGGCCAGATTTAGTTCTAGGGATAAATTGGTTGGGTGATCTTCAAAACCATTGGGCATGGAGTCCAACTATTAAATAAATGTGATCACAACTATAATGAGTGGGTTTTACAAAGCATGACAAGTTAGAAGCCCTTTGACTGTTTGGGAGATTTAGAAGAAAAATTATTGAAGGAAAATAGAGTTTATAAATGGATAGAATAGAACATATTAATGACTAATAATTAAGAGAGGGGCATCAATGAAATCCAATATCATAAACTAACATTCTCAAACATGGAAGAAAATAATTATATAACAGAGAAATACTGACATAAAAGGAACAATGCAGTGTAACATACCTTGTTGTGAATGGAAAGAACGTACATACGCGTAACATACCTTGTTGTGAAAAATGAAGCATAACATAAAAGGAATAATATAAGAAAAACATGCATACACATAAAGACACCAGGATTGGTCCAAGACCAGGGAAAAACCCACTATGGGGAACCCATTGCAAAATCTTCTTCTTAGATCGTCATCAAATGATGAAGAAAAAGAGAGTATAATGATCCATAACATTATTTATGCAACTAGAAAATGAATATATCCATGAAACATATATAATCATGATAGGGATAAAAATCACTCATATTGATGGCAGTAATGTGTTGTCACAAGCTGATGTCAACTGCTGTATATTTCTCTCACTGTGTCGAACACTGCTGAGCACTATTGTCACTGTCAATGAGACCAATACATATGTTTTTAGTGGATACTAACAAATCAGATATATAGATCTATAGATCTACATAGAAGTAGAGAGAAACCCAGATCTACCAGATCACTGAATTCAACTGAAGCCAGGATGTCAAACCCTATATCTAAACTTTGGTCGCTCTCATCAAAATTGACTATGTGCAACCAAAACTTCCTAGTCGCTCTCTTGGTCACTGTATGCAGGTGACTATGATTGAATAGTCACTCTCAAGAGGTATTTATGCATGTGACTGTGGCATAGTACACTTAAAATCCATAGTCACTCCCTTACTATTTCTATGCGAGCGACCGAGATGTTCTAGTCACTCTTAGGATCACTCTGTGCAAGCAACTGAGGACTGATAACTCCAGATCTATCTCTGAAGCCATAGTGGCTCCCATAAGCCTCTATATTAATGACTACAAGTATCTTGTCGCTATCATAGGCTTGTGTTCCAGTGTACTGGGACTAGAATTCCCTGTTATGTGCTAGCAACTGAGATCTTGAAGACCCTAACCCAGAGTGAACCTTTCGCTTGTGATTTCAGACCCTTGAGCGAACTCCTTCTGTCGAACCTGCGTGAACTAAGACAAAAGAGAAGAGAATATTTGTTTAAATGATATTGAGGTCTCTTATATTTATATGATTTCCTGAGGGTTCATTTGGTGTTAAGGATGACCTAAGTAGTTACTCATGTGGTTAGGGCCAACCCATTCCATAATAAATGTATGAATAAAATAATTCATAACTCAATTTTTTCTTAACCAAATTCAACGATATTTAGGTGGATTTTGGTCCTCTCGAAAAGAGGAATATATTGAAATCATTATCTCGGTAATTTGAGCTATCCAAGATGTAATTTTACCGTAGTTGAAAAAATTAACACTCCTTCTCAACTAAGGATAATTCCACCTGCCAATATCTGTCCATTGAACAATATGCCATTATGGAATCTTTGAGTGTCATCACGTATCATCAAAAAATATCTTTGTCATGTAGTCATAATTCCATGTCCATATTAAGTGTCTCATCATCACAAATCATCATTTTACATCTCGATCTATCCTTTGCTTATTCCTACTTATCTCTTCATTGTTCCTTCTCATATGTTCAACATTCTTGGATCTAGAAAAATAATAATTTATTACCGGAGGGGAGATCAAGCTACCACCCTCTATCCATAAGGTTGCTACCTGAAATCTCTGTTAGCGGGATACTACCAGGATCATCATCAATCATCATTGGAGAGCATATAATCAGGGAACACATCTCAACCTAGAATCACATCAGGGATCAATAACTTCCACCCGTACTGAGTAATAGGATAAATCATCACATAGGGGAGTAAACCCTTGACCTTGGATCACACCGGGGAGTACACTTTTGACCTTGGAATTTTGACAGGGAGCTTTAAGCTCGCCCTGGAATTTCATCAGGTAGATTTACCCTCAACCTAGAATCCTAATCCCTAATGATCTTCCCAACAATGACTCTCAGTAGTCATGTATTATAACACCTACATTATAAACGACCTTGCTTGTGGGTGCGATGCCAAATCGAGTATACTCTATAAAGACTAGACAGGGGAGTAAAACCCTCAACCCTATTGTTATAGACATATTTGGGCACTGCAAACCCAAACTCACATGTCCATAAACTAAGGGCTCCTTAAGTCCCTAAAAGTGTTGTTTCACACCCTAAAGGATCATGGTCAATTGATTACATTATTTCCCAGAGGTTCCACATGAAAAACTACTCAGAACTGGCCAAAACTAGACCATATAGACTGCTCCATGGGCAAGGTGCGATGCATACTGACTGCCTAATTGGCCAGGTGCGATGCATACTCAAATGGTCTTTTGTGGGGTGCGATGAGTGAGAATAGACAAATGGCAGAGATAGTTTGCAAGGTGGATGATCATGGAATCTTCCAGAAACTTCTCCTGTGAAACTTGCCTCTCTGAATTCGCCCAGGGATGAGTAAGAGATCATGAAATCTCCAAGTGGAACCAAAAACTATCAGTGGAATGACACTAATCAAAAACCCAGAGCTGACTCACACCCTTGCAAGACATCTATAAATGGATCCCTCATCTAAGAGATCTGAAGGTTGGAATTTTGTATTTTGTAAGGAAGTGCTGTTGGTTTGCTAAGAAGAAACATTGCATTGTTGGGTGATTTGCTTGTTCATGAGGTGAAGAGCACTTCTACGACTGGGAGGATGATGTTGGATTAGACAGCTTGGTTGTAATCCTCTCTTACATTACTATTAATAAAGTTATTTGAGTTTTCCTCTATATGATCTTGTATTTGTGAATCTTATTGTTTATGAATGCAATTGTATGGTCAATGTGTTTCTGATTCCGCATTGTTTATGATGTTTTAGATAGAGATGCTTTGATAGTTTGCTGTTACTTTGACTCTATAGGTACTCTTTGAAGCGGGACAAGTAGGAGAGGAGTGGAAAATTATATCAAGGAAAGGAGGAATCAAGCTAGGATCAAAGTGGAAGATCTAGGTTGGTCCTCTTTTCTTCTCTTCCATCTATCACACTTAAAGGAACTCTTGAAAAGCTTTCATTGTTTGTTTCTAAGATAGCTACCTGTCTTAGTGGGACTAGCAGTTCGAATCGACACTAGTTTTCCCTGAAACAAAATGGTGACTCCGCTGGGGAATGAATAGTTTGTTTTGTTTGTTTATTGTTTGCTTTATAAACTACAGACGGAGCTTGAAGTTAAGCCAGCTAGCCTTCGAAACGCCTTTGCTATGCAATTGCGAAGTAGATAAACGTTGCTTCAGTCAATCTCTGGGTTGGTTTATGAACTAAACATCTGACTTACAAAGCATCCTAAGTGCCCTTGTGGTAGCTCAGAACCTCATCAGATCCTACCCTTATGCTTTGTGTTTACTGTCCATCATTACTCAGCCTAAATCACTGAACTTAGCTGCAAGTTTTGAGCAAAAACCAAGCTCACTTTCGCTCCCTGGCCCATTTCACTTTTTGTAACTGTGCAACCTGGATGCATCACACCTCCCATGTGTTGCAGGTGAGATGCATCCCTGTTTCTCTATGTTACAGGTGCGATGATTGAGTAAACTGCGTTTTCTTCTCTGAAATTTGGTTTTTTCTCTTTGTTTTCAGCTTTATTTAGTTGTTTTGCCGTTCATGATCAGTACCTTCTTGCTATAACCATCTTCCTTCACATTATTTCAGCCTCCATCAGTTAGGAATTGTAAATGTTTTTGTGTATTTGTCGATCATTTGCAATCCTCCTTTATCGAAATTAGCCTAATTGAACTGTCGTTTTTGATGCAAGTGTCGTAATTGTCATTCTGAATCAAAAGAAGAGTGTTGTAAAGTCTTCCTCTTCTAGATAGTTGATTTTACTTTTGTCATTGTACTTGATTTTGAAATTATTAGTATTTCAAGTGTCAAAAACAGTTTTAAATTTGAAATCGAAAAGTGTCGTCTTAGTCTTCCTTTCGTTTTGAAAAGAGAAAATTGTTAGTACTGTCGCTTTGAAAGAAAATAGTTCAGATCTATACTTAACTTTCCTTTTGTCATTCACACATTAAGAAAGCAAAAAAAAATACATGCATGTGCATCTGCATTTTGACTGCTTGCTTGCAAAATTTGATTTAGGAAAGTGCATTTAGTGTGTGCTCTATGCTCTTTGCTGAAAGAAAAATCGTTATCTTCTTTCCTTTGTAGCTAGGATTTTCATTGCTAAAAGAACATAAATGACTATTTATCATTTTAGATTGCATATTTAGGAATTTCACATCTACATCACGTGGTGAACCTTGAAAGACAAACTTCTAAGCAAGATCAACTCTAAAATAAACCTCAATGAACATAAAAATGCTTTGGAATCTAATGCAACACATCTAGAAGTCTAGGCTAGAGACGTGTTCCGATGTCATAAAACATGGTAACTATCGTTTTCATCGAAGGTTGGGTGATTCCTCCTCTTTGATACGACAAGTGCCAGTACGGACTTGTGCTCCCCGTACCGTCGAGTATATATTGGGAGACCACAATAGGCTGATATCCTTTATCCTTAGGAAGCCATGTCTGCGGCCCTATCGATCGTAATGCACTAAACACAACATTCGGGAAGATTGATTGCCGTACATAAGTCCTTGGTAATTTCTCTATCATTTATCACCAAGGTGTATTTTGCAGTCTTATGATCGATTTGGTAAACTCTCTGTCTAGACTTCCAGAGTAGTCACTTTCGTTCCTTTTCAACTCCTTAAAGGAAAAGGTATATCTGAGCACTTGTCACTTCAGGCTCATTAAAAATCGAAGGCAGCTAGAGTCACCTTTAGCTTTTTCTCGACTCTTAAAAATTGAAAAATCAAGTTGCATCCAAGTGTATTTAAAATTTATTTTAAATGGAATAACATCCTTGTTCCTACGTTGATCTGAGGTTGAATATAATGGAGTCTACCAATCAAGGAATCCTCCTTGGAGGGAATCCTAGTCCTTTCTCCTCCTGGGGAGATTTTTTTTCTCCATATATGGCTACAGTGTCCCTTCCAGGAATCATAATCGGCTTGCCAGTATGGCTTTTCTCGACCTCCGTCATTCAAAACACCGCAATTCCTCAACAATATAATCAAAAACCAGATGATACTGAAGTTACCCCTTCACCTTCTACTTCATTTGTTTCTCCTTCCCCTTTTCCTCTTCGCTTGGTGAAACTAGTAACACTAAAAACCAAGTAACTGAGAAGAAAAAGAAAGGGAAGGAGAAGAAGAAGAAGCTAGCTAAACAAAGGAACACCAAAGCATCGTCTGGCGAAAATCCACACACTAACTTTTCGAAACCAAAAACTCCATGCGCAATTGCAAGGAGAACCATTACCATCGAGATTGCCCTTGCATCCCGCGGATCTTGAGAGAATGGTATCCCCGGTTGCATCATTCGGTGTCATCAACCCCTGACAGTCAGGTTGACAATGGACCATCAACTAGTGAAAACGAAGTCAATCCATAGAAAGGAAAAGCTAGAGTTCCATGTAGGTTATGTGAGGGTGATCATACTCTTCACCGTTGTCCTTTTCTGGATGAGGCCAAAAGCATTTTGGATAACCGCGCTGCTTCACCATAGTAGCTTCCACCTGGATACAAGAAACTATTGCCAAGTCCTTCACTAGTTGAAAACCCAATTGACATAACTCAATTGTCGATCGAATCACCTATCATTGAAAGTGAACCTTCTAAGTCCATATTGGATCAAAGTCAACTGGTCGAGATGGCAGTCGACCCAGTCTTGCCTTCAGAAAATCCACCTTCAGATGATGTAATTTCCAAAGAGGATGAGAACGACACTGTTCAAATTCTTTTTGTCGATATAGAGTCTAATGAACTTGGGGGCAATCCACCCATTCCTTCACCATAGGAAGAGACCCCCCTAGTTCATGAAACTTATCCAGACATTTATCCGATACCTCCTCTGAGCAGTGTAGTCGTTTTCTTTGATTGGAATCAACTATAAACCTCGCCTTCCATCTAATGTACCATTCCGAATCATAGTACAAGTTTACAAAATGATCGTGTCTGGCACAATCATAGATGAAGGGGCTTCGATGAGTATCCTTTCCTCAACTGCTTGGAAAGTGCTTGGTTCACCATCACTTTTGCCTGAAAAACAAAATTTGTCAGGCTTCAACAAAGGAACCAGTTGACCATTAGGGATCCTTCCAAAGTTGCCTATAACTTTGAGAAATAAAACTGTTTATATAAACGTGATGGTAGTCCAAGGTCCACTAGATTACAATCTACTCCTTGGACGTGATTATATATAGCATGGAATCCATTGTTTCCACATTCTTCTGAGTGATGTGTTTTCCACATGAAGGTAGACAGGTGCAACTTGTCAACCAACTTTCATTTCCTAGTTCAAACATAGCTATAAATCAACCATCATCCCTAAATGGCTTCTTTGCATCAACAATGTCTCTTCCATCTTCATCCCATCCACCTAATTACTACGAGTAGTTTGGTGAGTGTGATGAAGATTAGGGGGCATGCACCCTAGTTTGCTTCGGTAGGCGAACCTGGAGAAAAAGAGAGATTTTCTTGAAAGGTCATAATACTTGGACCGAATAACATTCCCGTATAGGTTATGTAATCAGTCTGACATGATTATTTCCTTTGTATGATTGTGAATGGGGCTCACAACATTCACCTTCGTACATTATGTGATTGGGGCTTATAGTAATCACCTTCGTCCATTTCGATGGGCAAAGCAAAGGAAGAGTTTTTGCCGGTCAACAGAAACAATCCTGCCTAACTGCATGGACTTCCATTTGGTAACCTGGAAACTCTCATTTTATTGAAAGACCTGGGGGCATGCAAACCTTTGCATGCAAGTGAAAAGCGACCTTTGTTTTTCTTAGTTTGTAGGTTCTTAACCCTTTAACCTCATAGGTCGGTTGTTTCTAGCTTACATGAAAAGGTCATGAGCACATGTTATAGTAGTGATCAAGCTCATTAAAAAAAATAAAAAATATACCAAGAGACATTATCAAAAGACTGGTAAGAGCAATGTTCCTGCAAGGTTCGAGCTTGTTAAAAAATCAACTTGCATTGAGCGCATGTTGGCACAAGGTTCAAGCTCATTAAAAAATAAACCCGCCTCTAGTAAATAACCTTTTGTGATCACTTTTTTATCTGCCCTTTTTAACTTTGGTTGTGTTCCTTCCATCACCTCCATTTCATATGGCCGACCATATGCTTCGACTTGATTGTTTACCCTTTTGAGGAACATCTGCGATGAGAGATTCTGATTGCCACCCTCTTCACACTGCCATGTTTTGAGAAGTTCCAAACTTACATGGAACCAGCTGCTACCCAAAAATATCCCTCATTCCTAAAGAACGAGCCTCTTTTAAACTCTTTTTAGACTCGTTAAATATAAAAATATCATTGAGCTATTAACCTTCCCAGCTCGTTAAAGAAAGGGGAACACTATCCCTCTCATATATTTTAATCTTTTTGGACTTGAGGGACTATTAAACAAAAAGATCGAGTGTTTGTCTTTGTCGGCTCGTTAAAACTATCGAAAAGTCATTCCTTTCATATTATTTTACACTTTTTTGGACTTAAGGGATTATGCCATGAAAAAGGACTGTTGGAGTCTCCTTTTCGTCTATTTTCAGACTCTCTAAACAAGAAAAGGACCGAGTTATCTTTGTCGTTAAACTCGTTATAACAATAGCGACAAACTTGTCCACCCAGACAAGAACGAGTCTCACTGACACTAGACTCGCTAAAAACAAAGTGACAGGTTTGCCCGAAGGGCAAATTATAGATCAAGCATATGTTATCCTCCTCAAGCTTGTCAAAAATAAAGAGGTACTAGTCAACAATGATTGGGGAAAAATGGGAAGAAAACTTGAAGAACTCTATTGGTAGCAAGTCGCTCTTGAACATGAAACTTTCACTCCATCACCGTGATTGAGTTGGGTTGGGTTTCTGTTCACCGTCACCATTGGTCCGCTGTGCCATCCATGGGGTTAATGCTACCAGTCCATATCAGTGTTGCCAATATGTTCAAGAGAAGTCATTCAGAGAATTCACCATCCAACAAACGCCTCATCCATTGCATTACATCCACACTTCATTTTTCATGACTGCCATTCTTGAACCTCATATCATCAGATTGTTTTCACCTCCACAAAAATCATTTGCTCCGTTTCGTGTCGTAGATGTGGGATACATCAAGGCCCTCCTACGACAGGTCACTTCTTGTCGACATCAAATCATTATCCAAGAAGTTGACTTAGAAACAACCCTTTCAGTACTTTGAAGCTTGCATGCCTTAATGGAAATTTTCTCACTTCCGGCGACAGGTTTACATCAATGACCTTCGACCGAAAGACTGTGTGTGGTGTTTGACATCAGCTCATATATTCACACCACGTGAATTGTACTGTAGTACCTTGAGGGTCATCATCATTATCGGTGATTCCTCTCGCGTCTGTTAACAACTTACATCATTGGCTGGTAATCAGGCGATGTCTTTCCATGTTTGACTTCAGAACATATTTTCACATGGATCGATCTGTACATCGTGTGAAGATTGCACGAGTTTTGAAGACGCTGGATCTAGTTTCATCCATCCGGGCTGCAATATATTCAAGAAAATAAAGACATCAATTGTACATAGAAGCTGCACATATAGTCATCTAGCCATGGAAGATGACTCCTCATGCGAAGAATCACAAGTCTGCAACAACAAATGATTGTCCGTCATATGTACATGAAAATGAATTTATAAAGTTGATCATGGGAATTCCCGCCTCAGCTAGATCATGAAAATAATATGATGATGATGTATTGTATTGTATCTTATACATGTCACCTTCCAGTTCGAATACCTCGCATCCTCATGAATAAAGAATTTCACCCGACATCAGAAGATTTACGACCTCATGCTTTAGGGGCAGCTGTTATAGACATATTTGGGCACTGCAACCCCAAACTCACATGTCCATAAACTAAGGGCTCCTTAAGTCCATAAAAGTGTTGTTTCACACCCTAAAGGATCATGGTCAACTAATTACATCATTTCCCAGAAGTTCCACATGAAAAACTACTCAGAACTGGTCAAAACTGGACCATACAGACTGCTCCATGGGCAAGGTGCGATGCATACTGACTGCCTAACTAGCCAGGTGTGATGCATACTCAAATGGCCTTCTGTGGGGTGCGATGAGCGAGAATAGACAAATGGAAGAGACAGTTTGCAAGGTGGATGATTGGAATCTTCCAAAAACTTCTCTTGTGACACTTGCCTCTCTGAATTCGCCTAGGGATGAGTAAGAGATCATGAAATCTCCAAGTGGAACCAAAAACTATTAGTGGAATGACACTAATCAAAAACCCAGAGTTGACTCACACCCTTGCAAGACATCTATAAATGGATCCCTCATTTAAGAGATTTGAAGGCTGGAATTTTGTATTTTGTAAGGAAGTGCTGTTGGTTTGCTAAGAAGAGACATTGCATTGTTGGGTGATTTGCTTGTTCATGAGGTGAAGAGGGCTTCTACAACTGGGAGGATGATGTTGGATTAGACAGCTTGGTTGTAATCCTCTCTTACATTACTATTAATAAAGTTCTTTGAGTTTTCCTCTATATGATCTTGTATTTGTGAATCTTATTGTTTATGAATGCAATTGTATGGTCAATGTGTTTCTGATTTTGCATTGTTTATGATGTTTTAGATAGAGATGCTTTGATAGTTTGTTGTTACTTTGACTTTACAGGTACTCTTTGAAGCAGGACAAGTAGGAGAGGAGTGGCAAATCCTATCAAGGAAAGGAGAAATCAAGCTAGGATCAAAGTGGAAGATCCAGGTTGGTCCTCTTTTCTTCTCTTCCATCTATCACACTTAAAGGAACTCTTGAAAAGCTTTCATTATTTGTTTCTAAGATAGCTACCTGTCTTAGTGGGACTAGCAGTTTGAATCGACACTAGTTTTCCCTGAAACACCTATGGGTAACAGATATGGGTGACACCCTATTTTCCAAAGTTCCCTAAACTCTAGGAGCCCTTATCCCTCAATTCCTCACCCTTGGAGCTTACATGGGGGAGAGTTGGCTCAGTGTCCTTGATGAAGGCTGCCCTCATCATACTCCAATATAGTATCATATTGTCATAATAGAAGATATTTCCTGTTCATACAAAACATAAAATCAAATATCATGTCAGATCATATATAATCATATAAATAAAAAAAGGATACCATAATCATCCTTCCTCTCAAGGAGGTGCCAACCACAAGATTGAGCTTGTTTCGAACAACTGCACTTATCTTAATATGAGAGTATCTCAGTCCCAACTATATGTATGGGATTTTTAGTCATTGTAATGTGACCATGTCATATTCAGATCATGCTCAAACAACTCTATAAGGCTCTTTTGTATCCTGCCTCATAGCTAGCCATGCTAGCAACTTCATGATCAACCTTGGTCATGCTATGGATCTCTCATCCAAGATATCATGGCAGATCACATACTAAAGCATCATCCAAATGCGCTTATCAACAATAATCTCAAATATCAGCAATACATCTATGTAGACACTGATCACAGGAGAAATATCTCATTCTAAGAACTAGAACACCTCATGTAGATATTTTAAATCATGCTCGGTGGAAACTTTATGTGAGTGAAGAAACTCACTCGTGAATTCATTAAGGTTCTATGTTGCACATCATACATATACAACTGGATGTTCAAAATGGAACACTAATGCTTAAAACAACTACCGTATGCCATGTCAATTTCAACAACATCTTGAACTTCAAATCAAAGTATCCAAGGATTTTCATTTTCATTATTCAAAAACATTTTCTAATAGCTTTGTTATATAGATTCTTTCCCAAATTCCAGAAATTGATTCATCATTCCATGATACATCATTTTAGGCTTCATAATCCATCTCCCTCTGATTTATATCATAAGAGGTTCATCAAATGTCACAAGTAGATCATCAGGATATAAAAGCAAAACCATAATTGATATCAAAGCCATACCTTGGAACTCATCATCCTGACTTCATCAGATAACTGTCAAATCTAGACATATCTAGATTGTAATTCTATAACCATAATGCCTTGCTAAGCCATCATAATCAGCCATACATAACTCAATGTTGTACCATCAACAACAAAGTCAACTTATCAGAGTTTAGAAGCCAGATTATGACCATAATCAAAGTCATCAATATCAAATTATCAATTCTTTCAACCATGAGACAGGTGGAGTTCATATCAAATCATGACTTCATCATGCCAACAAGTCATGCATTATCAATCTAAACTTGATTAAGACATTCTCATAATCATAATACAATTCATCCTATCACTAAGTGAAAATTCATACATCAAGCATGAGTTATGCAGGTTCCACTTTCATGTTGAATCATAATTATCATTATTTCAACCATTGTGCTAAGAATAAGGAGGCCAATCTCCAAATACCCACATAAGTCATCATGCCCTCATAATATTGATATCAGGGAAACTCAACAATCGTCAAATCAGATCACTAGACATCAGGTTGAGCCCAAATTCTATTGTAGAGATATTCATAGTCAAAGTACATCTCAATCATCAATTCAAAGTTATTTTCAAGCATCATGATGAAACACTTTTCATATATACCAGTAGTACCAAATCATGCCAACCCCTTGTAGCACAAACATAGTGACATATCTATATGTATGTCCCGATCACCTGCAAACACAAGTTCAGTCAGCATGTTCATGGTATGGCAAACACTCAACCTTTTCCTACTAGCATATCTTTCTATTATCTGCAATACCTTTGTGGTACTGATATATTCAAGGTGACCATATGATTTCATGCACAATACTTCATTTTTAGATCAACAATTTAACTCAATAACTTCATAAATCAGTTAACAGTGGTAGAATATGTCAAGGACATCATGATTCATAGTTTAGACATCTTCAGAAAGCGTCAGATGATGATAAACAATAGTCAAATCTATGGTCACTGCCTTTAGGTTAGAATGAGTCTGAATTTAGCTGCCTGGATGTTGTCTAGGACTTAGCATGTGTGTGTCTAAGGATGAGATCTCCTAGATCTGTGACTACGTCTGGAGAAGAAACCCTAATTTTTGCACGGGCTTCAGATCTAAGACTCTATTGCAGATACTGTTAGATGCACATAAATCATACTTCAACAACATAGAATACAAATAGTAATAAAGGTAAGAATATTTAGAAGAGATTCTCCCTCTAACTGGGGATCGACATCATTCATCTTCATTCATGTAAGCAGCTTATCTCTACTAGATTCATGCAACAATAAATCTTTTAGAGCATAAACATATGACTATCAACATCATGACATCAATCTTTCATCAAAGGTTAGACTCAAAGCAACGGATAGATGCAACATCATATCTCAAATATCGTGAACACAATAGAATTTTTTGTCAAGTCACTTCATCAAGTTACTATGTCTAGTTTAACCATATGCCATCAAGGCAAGACCACAAGTAGTAAGAGGTCTATAATATTAATCTTACACTTATACCTATCAACTCAAGGTTAACATGCTCTTCATGACCAATGAGATCAAATTAGGACATTCATTAAAGCTTTATCAAAACAACAAGAGTGTCAATCACTCTTTCCATATGCTTTCATCATGCTTATCACAAGCATTGTCGATAGACTCATGTATAGGAGTCAATGAACTATCCTTCTATATGAAATCTATCATGACAAGTATCAAGAGAATCATTTTCTAGAGCCAAGGTGCTAGCCTTCTTTATAGGATCAATATATCCAATGGATAGATCATAGATATTAGCCAAACATCAAGTGTATCAATGTATCAACATTAGATAGCCTCATAGAATTCAATAAGATAAAAAATGTTCAACACCAGGTGCATATTTTCATCGTAGGAAACATAGATCCAAGTCACTTTCATATGCATGTATGAGATAATAAATAAATAGATATTCTCATCATACCTTAGGGATTACTGATCCAATAGCTGAAATATACCAAGCATACGTTGTGGTATTTAAATACATGAGCACCTACTCATTGGACATAGGCTGCTAGAAGCACTTTATCACCTTTTCATTAAGTACCTCTTTGTCTCATTCATATCTGCATCTCAAATGATCCTCAAGAAGAATCTACTCATCAGATCTCATCAAGGAGGTTAGAAACATCCATATACTCAAATACATATGCATGAAGTACAAAAAATAAACATTATCATCAGATCCATAAGTCTAACAAGTAAGAAGCCTCATAAGTCAAGAAACACTTACCTTGAATGGGAGGTGATCCTCTCCCTCTTGAACAAATATTTAAGAGCCATCAATGTTGATGGCCCATCTACCAATATTGTCTTCAAGTATCCAACCAAATCTGCTAGGGATTATTTCATCTAGGGCTTCATCGAATCTTCGTCAAGTGCTTGAGCATGGACCATGATATAGTTTCATACATCAAATCTAAAGTCTTTGCCATAAACTAAGGTTTTATCTCCAACCCCAGCCTCATAGAATCCATCAAACCCTAATCATCAAGATTTCTAGGGTTGTCTTCAAAGCCTAGAATTGTTTTAGATATCCACCATCCTCTTCTTGCTTCCAAAAAAGGTGTCATTATCGGGGCGACCTCCATGAATTTTATCCAGCCCAACTTTGATACCATGTTAAATTTTCTTAGGACAATATTGTTCTTTACTTTGATAATTGAATTTAATAATTAATACATTAAGCTCACCCCATATCATCATTACATTATTAATATATACACCATTATACATCATCATATCAAATTAAATAGAAAGAAACAACATCACCATCATAATCAATGCAACGGAACATAAAAGGAACAATAGAATAAAAGCATGCACACACATAGAGTGATGCAGGAGCATCCTTCTCAGAATATTATTGTTCATTTGGTTGATTTAGGGGGTGATGTTTTTAATTATTTTTAGGAATCTTGTATAGATTGAGTGAGAAATCTATGTGTGAGAGTTCAATTGTAAAATATTCTCAACGATGTGAGAATATCAGGGATAATTGATATGGGTAATCTCGTAGAGATCTTTTGGATTACGAGATTCTCGAATAGGAATTAGTTGAGTGAATTATGGAAAATATCATGGATTTAGTATAATCCATAATTATGTAATTATGATATAAATGTAAGCCCGTGAGGAGAGAGTGAAATATAGAGGTTACAGTGTTAGATAGTTAGAGAGAGCTAAGTAGTGGAGTGAATAGATCAGAGAGCGATATGTTCTGAACATATATGCAAATACTATTATGAATGAAGAAAGGAGTTTTGGGTTTAAAAGTGGTTTCTGCGTGATTTTTATTATGTGATTTGATTCTTTAATCGTAGGCTAAATCTTTGTTAAATCCAGGAAATTGTGTGTGAAATTAAACCTTTAGCGGAGTCTTTATTTGAAGATCGACGGTGTTCGCTGGGGAATGTGCACGCACCTTAACACAAGAAATAGACCCAAAACATTATAAGATCGAGTTGATTGATAAATTCGTGAAGAAACCTAGAAGAAGATCAGGATCGTTCGATCTACAGATCTAATAGATCTACAGTCATCGCGTGCCAATAAGTGCAGAGGTTAATTCCAAAAATGGACGTGATCATTTATAAAACTAAATTAATAACTCAGTTAATTGTGACCATCAGCTTGAAAAGCTCAGATCAGACGATAATCGTGTCGAAAAATGCACGAAGTTTAATCCAGATTTCAGACACGATATGTTATGAATTGCGGTTTAATCCATTGAGTTTCGGATCGATCGTAACCGTTCATTGTGAATGGATGAGATCTGATGGATATCGCTCCGGAAGATGTGCACTAATTAATTTAGAATTCAGACCTAAGAAAGTTATAAACTGGCATTTTATTTCCTTTTGGTTCCGTGGGTAAAAGTAAAGGTTTGCCATATATTGGGAAATTTAAATAGTTATGATATTTTAGCATAATAGCTTAATTTGGAGTCCATGCAAGAGATTTAGGTTTGATAGTTTAATTAAACAAGGGTTTAATTAATTTAATTTCCAGGATTTGTGTTCGATGCAGTTTCACTGCATCACAGTTGTATTAAAGCAGAAGAAGATTCTGCGTGAAGTATGATCATATTGCAAACTTGTCAGCCTTAGTCTTTATAATTTTGTGCAGAGTAACAATAGAAGAAGGTGAGAAGAATTGTAGCAGCCCAGAGCAAGGAGTGCTCATATGGTTCTAGAGAAGAGAACCAGAGAAATGCCAAAATACTGAGCTTAGAGGAGAGAAGCTTGGTGAGGTATCGGGTACTATGGAGGACTTGTTACTGTAGAGGTTTTGTTGCAGTTCATGAATGTTGTTATGAGAGATCAAGAAAGCGTATGACAAGGAAAATCAGAGGTGCAGCGGAAGAAAAGGGAAAAAAAGAGGAGTCAGTTTTAGAATTTGATTGAGATAAATATTTTCTTTTATTGAGTTTCGAATATTGATTTGAGTTTGAAGGGTTAGTGAAAATGAACATGGAGAAACTTAGGAAAGGTTCAAATAAATGTTAGATGAATCATGAAGAGCATAGGATAAGTATTGCAGTGATGAGAGTAGAGTTGAATATACTACAGGAATGGTTTTGAGAGAAAGAGAATGAAGACCCAAGACATGGATGGAGAATAAGCAAGTGGGTCAAGTGGAATCTATTGCAACAGAAATGGAATGCTATGTTGATGAACAAACTTGAAAAAATACATATTTCTTTGTTGGAGAAGGAGAGACTAATGGGAATTGAGTCACAACAAAGAGGATTTGTTGAAACCCAGAAATTCCATGATGGGAATTTGGTGCTTGAAGCATCAAAAGAGACCAAAAGGTCTTGTATTTTTAAAACTGATAGTTTGTCTGTGAATGCAAGTATGGTACTAAATAAGGAGTTTGTTTCTATAGAGACAGCTAATGACAATTGTTATGATCAAGAAGTCTTTTTTGAACCTGAAGGAAATTAGGATGATTGTTTTTCATTCCATGAAGTTGAGTTTCAGCTCAATTGGAGAAAGAAGTATCAGACAAAGAGCCAGAGGCCGAAGAAGTTGAAACCAGAGAAACTGTAAAAAAAGAAGGAAAGAACACCATAGAGAATATCAATTGTGTTGATGAGATTAACAAAGAGGAATTACTCCTAGAGCATGGCGGAGAAAGTTGCTTTACAGATATACAGAATTCAGTTGACAGTTCGAGTGTTGATGGTCAAATTTTAGATTTAGTTCTTACTAATCTCAGCATGACAGAGTTACCTGGAAAGCTATAGATGAAGAGGGTGAACCGGTTTTAGACTCGTCCAAAATTTGGAAACCAGGAAAATGGATATTCAAGTTTCCACATGCAGTTCACAAGTATGTATTTCTAGAAATAAAGATGGTGTGGTATGAAAAATCAAGAGTTACATCCAATAGTGTTTTGAAAATACTATTCCCAGAATTCTGTGTAAAATTATAGAATGGAGTTGATACTTTGAAGGACCATCAACAAAATAGAGTTTGGAACAGAAAAGTGACAGACCTCATAGACAGGAGTCTATGATTTTTTTTCTACATCAGGAGTCGGATGCAGGAGCATCCTTCTCAGAATATTATTGTTCATTTGGCTGATTTAGGGGGTGATGTTTTTAATTATTTTTAGGAATCTTGTATAGATTGAGTGAGAAATCTATGTGTGAGAGTTTAGTTGTAAAATATTCTCAGCTATGTGAGAATATCAAGGATAATTGATATGGGTAATCTCGTAGAGATCTTAGGGATTATGAGATCCTCGAATAGGAATTAGTTGAGTGAATTATGGAAAATATCATGGATTTAGTATAATCCATAATTATGTAATTATGCTATAAATGTAAGCCCGCGAGGAGAGTGTGAAAGATAGAGGTTACAGTGTTAGAGAGTTAGAGAGAGCTAAGTAGTGGAGTGAATAGATCAGAGCATGAGATGTTCTGAACATATATGTAAATACTGTTATGAATGAAGAAAGGAGTTTTGTGTTTAAAAGTGGTTTCTACGTGGTTTTTATTATGTGATTTGATTCTTTAATCGTAGGTTGAATCTCTATTAAATCTAGGAAATTGTGTGTGAAATTAAACCTTTAGTGGAGTCTTTGTTTGAAGATTGACGGTGTTCACTGGGGAATGCGCACGCACCTTAACACAAGAAACAGACCCAAAACATTATAAGATCGAGTTGATTGATAAATTCGTGAAGAAACCTGGAAGAAGATTAGGATCATCCGATCAACAGATCCAACAGATCTATGGTCATCATGTGCCAATAAGCGCAGAGGTTAATTCAAAAAATGGACGCGATCATTTATTAAATTGAGTTAATAACTCAGTTCATGACCGTCCGCTTGAAAAGCTCAGATCAGACAGTAATCGCGTTGAAAAATGAATGAAGTTTAATCTAGATTTCGGACGTGATATGTTATGAACTGTGGTTTAATCCATTGAGTTCTGGATCGATCGTAATCGTTCTTTGTGAATGGACGAGATTTGACGGATATCGCTCCAGAAGATATGCACTGATTAATTTAGAATTCAGACCTGAGAAAGTTATGAATTGGAATTTTAATTCATTTCGGTTCCGTGGGTAAAAGTAAAGGTTTTCCGTATATCAGGAAATTTAAATATTTCTGCTATTTTAGTAGAATAGCTTAATGTGGAGTCCACACAAGAGATCGGGGTTTGATAGTTTAATTAAACAGGGGTTTCATTTATTTAATTTCTAGGACTTGTGTTTGATGTAGTTTCCCTACATCATAGAGACACCAAGATTGGTCCAAGACCAGGGTAAAACCCACTATGGGGACACCCTTGCAAAATCTTCTTCTTAGATCATCATCAAATGATGCAGCAAAATAGAGTACAATGATCCATAACATTATCTATGTAGCTAAATAATGATGATATCTATGAAACATATATAATCATGATAGGAATCAAAAACCCTCATATTGATGGTTGTAATGTGCTGTCACAAACTAATGTCAATTGTTGTATATTGTTGTCACTGTGTAAAACACTGTTGAGCACTGTTGTCACTGTCAATGAGCTAAATACACAAGTTTGTAGCAGATACTAACAAATCAGATCTATAGATCTACATATATCTATAATAGTAGAGAGAAACCCATATATACCAGATCACTGAAGTCAATTGAAGCCAAGATGTCAAACCTTAGATCTGAACTCTAGTTGCTCTCATCAAAACTGTTTGTGTGGAATCGAAACTTCCTGGTTGCTCTCTCGGTCACTATATGCGGGTCATTGTGACTACACAGTCACTCTCTAAAAGTATTTATGCATGAGACTATGGCACAATACACTTAAAACATAGAGTCACTCCCTTACTATTGTTGTGGGAGCGATTGAGATGTCCTAGTCGCTCTCAGGATCACTCTGTGCTAGCGACCGAGGACTGATACCTCTAGATGTCTTTGAAGCCATAGTCACTCCCGTAAGCCTTTGTGTCAATGAATATGCATCTATGATCACTCTCACAGGCCTGCGTGCCAACGCGAAGGGACCATAATTCCCTATTCTATGCTAGTAACTGAGATCCAGAAGACCCTAACCTAGAGCAAACTTTTCACCTATGATTTCAGACCCTTGAGCGAACTCCTTCCATCAAACCTGTGTGAACTAAGATAAAAGATAAGAGAATATGTGTTCAAATGATCTTGAGTATCTTATATTGATATGATTTCCTGAGGGTTCATTTGGGGTTAATGCCGATCCAAGTAGTTACTCATGTGGTTAGGGCCGACCCATTCCATAATACATGTATGAAAAAGATAATTCATAACTCAACTTTTGATTAACCAAATTGGGCGATATTTAGGCTGATTTTGGTCCTCTCGAAAAGAGGAACCTAATGTAATAATTATCTCAGTCATTTAAGCTATCCAAGGTGGAATTTTACCACAGTTGAAAAAAATAACAGGGCTTTGACATACTACTTAGCCTTGAGGCACTAAGGCATTTTGTTCATTGTTGGGGGCTATTTTCCTTTATAAACTATTAGCGCTCGAGTTTCTTTAAATATTAATGACCATGTGCCAGCCCCAATATCTAAGCCCCCTCTCATAGGAACTTTCTCAAGTGGAAAATATTACAAATCACTAATATCCTCAACCTCCGATACACTGATCTTCAATTGCCGACATGACATCATCACTACCATGTGGCACCTCGTGAGTGGTGACACGTGTCACCCTGGTTTTCCCCCTTAGGACCCTTAAAAACACCAAAAATACCTGCCACGTGTCCTTCTGTACCACCACATCATGCTAACGTCAGATGACATGTAGCTTAATTGGAACCAATCATATTATGCCACGTGTCTTGCTAGAGGAGAGAGAAAATCCCCGTCTACCTCTGGTTTTGTGATGAAAATCCTTTGTTAATCTGTTTTGGCATTCCTTGAGGGTTTAACACTATCAGTGCTTTCCCAATAGTTTTAACACTATCAGAACTTTACATATCGCAACATTCACATATTGCACTTTTAAAAAGTTGTCACAATATTTGATCTAATGATTGCTGATTTCCAATATGTCATATGCCATGGATATACCATCTCCAATGTGTGATGCAAGATTTCTGATATACAAGATCCACTAATGTGCTAATCATCGATGTACGATTCTCCATGGACCTCATATATGCTCTGATTAGATGATATCTTATCCTTGATGTGCCCTAGACCTCCGATATGCTCTAGTTGGCTAATATGCAATCGCTGATGTGCCTTGGACCTTCAATGTTCCTTCCTTTCAAAGGCTTTCAAAACCTCAAACATCAATGGGCTATATCTTTTGATCTAGAAGTCCATTTTTGGACTTCCACATATTGTTGGAAAGCTTGTTCAGAGAAATTTCCCATGGAGATGGTCTGATGTAGACTTTGAGTCCTTCTGCAGCTTTGAAGATGACTACAAATTTCTCTCCTTATTTACTTGGATTTCCAAAAAATGTTGACAACCCTGCTATCGAGAAATCTTCCCCGTTTATTACAATTTTAAATACTAACACTACAACTGTCAACATTTTCCAAAGAAGATTAAAAAATTTGAAATGTTTATTGTGATAACAAGACCCATCCCATCTGCACATTTTCAACTTCGCTTGGTTCTACGGAATCAACCAACGAATCATATTTTTTTCCTATCGACCAACAGAACAAGGTCTAAACCCCAACCTCAAGACCTGGCACAACCTAGGTCAATGTTAGAGAATATTTTTCACTCAGATGAAGATATTCTAGAGGCCATGATGGAACGCGAATCTCCATGGGATGCCATGCACCATTGTTCATTTTTTCTACCCAAAAAGGAATTTGTGCCTACTAGCGCACTAACCCACGATATCTACACCATAGAGTTAAAATATTTCCTACCACCAGGAAAGGTCGATTAGTTAAAAAACCCCATCCCAACACCCAATGAATTTGAGTAAGTGAAAATTTCAAATATTTCACCTACCATCAAGGTAAATATTTCAAACAAACCTCGAAAAGTCAAAAAGATCTCCCTAGGGGAACACAGTGTGTAGAGGAAATAACCACATACACATCCTTGATCCAAGAATACAGGTATATTTTTGCATGGGATTACTCTGAGATTCCAGGAATTAGTCCCCCCATTATTGAACACCATATTGACACATGGTATGACACCCATCCTGTAAGGCATAAACAACATCAGTTACATCCTTCTAAGGCAGAAGCAATCAAATAGGAAATCGATAAAATCTACAAAGTTAGGTTCATCTATCCTATCACTTACATGTATTGGGTTTCTAACCCTATACTCGTCATGAAAAACTAGGGCACCATCTCTGTTTGTATTGATTTATGATATCTGAACAAAGCTTGTCCCAAAGACAATTGTTGTCTCGGTAAATCCTCTCTGTGGACAAAGACAATCCCTCTAGCCCAATGAATGGGTCTAGCAACCAAAGTACCAATCTACTAGACACTTTCCTAAGTTATAATTGAAAAGAGAGACAAAGAAGATGGCCTACCTCATTCCGATTCTATCACGATCTCCTTTTTTGAAAACCTTGAATCACTTGCCTCATGGGCTCGTTCCTACTGCTCACAGCATTTATGCACCTTCACAAGGGATCAAGACACAACAAGGTATGCAAATAAAAATAGCATATTCAAAAGTAACCTACTTAACTGATCAAGGAAAGCTAAGCTAAATGATACATTAGCATGCACATTTAGGGAAAATGAATCAACAGTTGTGTATTAATAGAAAATAAAGGGAAGCATACAACCAAGCCTTGATGTTTATAGGCTCTCCTTGAATGAATATCAAAGTCCAAGCTAGGCTCTCCAAGCACTCCTTCTCCGAGACAAATGAGTAGCATATAGGCACAATCTTAGCATAAGGGTGCAAATAGAGATATACCAAGCCTTTGGAAATGGGAGAGGATGAATACATAGGTAGGGAAAGGGAGTTAGGATCTCTCCAAAGATAGGAGAAGGCCCACATCTCAAGGAGGTAGCTCATAGGGATAAGACCAAGAGGAAAAGTTGGGAGAACACAACCTCATCTATGCCAAACAACCTTCAACTCGTTGCTTTGGAATCTTCTAGATCATGAAGCTTCTCATCCTCTTTGGGAAAATTCCATTTTGGGATCATTGTGGGTATACAAGTAAACAAAGCGATTCCATCATGGTTCAAGTATAATACAACAAGAAACCATCATGGTTTTCAGTCTCATAAGAGAGATGATGCTCAAATTAGGGTTTAAGAGCTATTTCCTTCAGGGAAAGCTCAAGGCATTTCCCAATCAATGTATGAGGTAGGATCTGAGTTGCATATATTAATGAGTACACTAAATTATGGTCATGTTTCAAGCACTTAGGGGTATGTCACAGGGAAGTGTAGGAGGTGTGATAAAAGGTTGTGTAACAGATGCCCCCTAAAGCATGAAGGCAGAACAAGGAGTGATGGTTGATATGATTTACGAGCTTTTGCAGGGACGGGAACAAACACTATCAGGAGACCTGCAAATCAAGGACGCATATACATATACATATCTGATATCAAAACATGAATCCTTGGTATGGAAGCAACCATATGGATAATAAGGAATACATGAAAGGATCCATGGCATGGGCATAGCCATCCAAATGAAAAGGATCATTTGTAAATCTAAGATCTAAGGTATGGACAAAACCATCCAATATAGAAGGATCATCATAAATGTAAAGTCCCACGGTATGGTCACAACCATCTGCATAGTAGAGACATGTGTACAACCATGAATAACACATAACTCTATGTAACTTAATTCATATAAGACAAGAATCAGGGTCTTGTGCTCCATCCCAACCCGATCAAAGTACGAATTCTAACATGCAAATGAATGTGTCGAAGTTGAACATGCTAGAAAACCGCCTGATTACTGGCCAATGATGTGGACCATTAATAGGCATGAGAGAAACCACCAATAATGACAATGGATTTCAAGGTATGATAGTACAATCCATGAATTCGATAATGAAACTGAAGTCGAACACTCATGGAATCACCCGAACTAAGGCCAATGATGAAAACCTATCGTCGGATGCGAAGAACTTGCCATTAAGGCATGCAAGTTCTAAGATATTGAAAGGGAGTTTCTAAGTCATCTTCTTGGATAATGAGCTGAAGTTGATAGGAAGTGACCTGTTGAAGGATGGTCATAATGATTCCCTCATCATCGACAGGAAACAAGGAATAAAATGGAATAAACGAGTATAATCCAGGATTGTGGCGAAAGGTCAGACAATGTATAGGTAGTAAACTGCAGATAGGACTTCTCTTGAACATATTGGCATCACGAATCCTACGTGTGACATCATTTGACTAAAAATAGGACCAAGGGTCACAATGATGAAGTGGAATAATCAAATGAGAGGCAAAATGGATTACCCAAACCTAGAAAGACAAGTGATTGAGCGAGGATATCCCAAACTTGACACAAGATGTAAATGAGTGTCATGTTCAAAAGTGACATGCTGCCTATACAAGAGATGTTTTCACTTTCACTTTTTCCCCACTATTTCTAGTGAGTACCTCTTTATTTTTACACAAGATTGAAGAGGATACCATATGCTTGTCGTATAAGTTCATTCTTTGAATGAATCCATCCTAGTAATTTTTATGAGCCCCAAGAAGGAGAAACTTAGTCTCATCATGGTGACAAGTCTTTTGTCGTTTAATTTTTATGAGTTTGAAAGAAGAGTAGCTCAGTGTATTTTTCATATTTAGAGAGTTTGAAAAAGATATGAAAAATAAAACTCCATCATGTCCCTTTTCATAATTTGTCTCTCAAACCCGAAAAGGTAGAAAATAATATTTGAGAGAACCTCTCGACCATATTGACCAAGGTGTACCTTTTTCATAAATAGTGCATCTCATCCGTAAAAGGGGGTAAATGTATACTGGGACAACGTCAATTCATTTAATTTAACGATTTTGAAAAGAAAAGTACTCGGAAATCTTTTCATATTTCAAGAGTCAGAAAAGAGTTGAAAGATGACTCCTCATCAAGGAACGAGTGGTATAAAAGGATAGCAACCAGTTCCTGTAATGATGGAACTACTCAAAACATGTAAAGGTCAAGAGGTTGGCTAACAAGACCACTCATTGTAAATGTTCCTTAGGTAAGGGTAAAACAATGAAGTGAAATCATATGATTGGCCAAAGAGATGGTGACATTGGAACGAAAAAACAAAGGCTCATCTAGCAATACAGGCTGATAAAGATGGAAATCACAAGATGTAAAGTGGGAATGGTTTGATTTTTACACAAGCTTGAAACATCGAAAACTATGCTTGAGCATACTTGAAGATGATTTCATATTTTCACAAGCTTGAAACATGAGAAAAAAACTATGCTTGGATTTGGTTTCATTTTTACACAAGCTTGAAACAAAAACAAACTATGCTTGAATTTGGTTTTCATGCCCCTAGCATAATGACTCAATTCGAGGTACATGCCTTGCAAGCTTCATTGCATTCACCCAAGTGTATGGAATGAAGTTTCATGTATGATATCAAGTGAAATACTTGACTGGGATCTTACGTGATCTAATCAAAGACTCGAATTGGAAGGGGATTTGTTTCATTTTTTAACATGCTTGACACAGGAAAAGAACCATGATCATGACACTTATTTCATTTTTTAATGAGGTTGACATAGTAAAAGAACTATCCTCATGTCACTTATTTCATTTTTTAACGAGGTTGACATAGTAAAAGAACTATCGTAACGAGGACCTATTTCATTTTTTAACGAGGTTGACATAGTAAAAGAAATATCCTCATATCCTTTGTTTCATTTTTTTAAGGAGCTTGAAAAAACACCAAGAACTCTGCTCCATATCCCTTGTTTCATTTTTTAAGGAGCTTGACACAAGACCAGGAACTTTGCTCCATACCCTTGATCACAAACGAAAAGAGACCATGGCTTCCAAGAGGTTCTCATTAGATGGGAGAAAAACACTTTGGAAGGGATACATGTCTAGGGATCCAATTGAAAAATCGAGCTCCAATGCCCCCAGTACATGGTGTACTGCATCACCTACTAGATCATCAATAGATGTGGGAATGGAACAAGTGGCCACGTAATTAACTTGTGGCAGGGGTGATACTACTTGCACATAAGAACAATTTAGGGATGATTGTTGAGTGGGAATTGATTCAGGACCAATGAATGTAAGTTGATCAATGATCACAATGCTTCCTTCATGTGGGAAACACATCACTCAAAAGATGGAAGAGACAAGAGCTCCAATGACATAAACATAGTCATGACCAAGGAGTATATTAAAATCTAAAGGGCCTTGGACAACCATTATGTCTATATAGACAATCTTTCCTCCCAAAGTAATAGGTACCTTAGGAAGGATCCCTAACGGTTGATTAGTTCTTCTTTTAAAAGCTAACAGATTCAGGGTGACGGGGACAATATGAGGAGAACCTAAGACTTTCCAAGTAGTTGAGCAAATAATGCTAACAGATGCGCCCCCATCTATGACTATGCTAGGTACGACCATATGGTAAGCCTGTACTGTAATGTGGAAAGGCACATACGATGGAAGGTGACATCCTGCCGGTCGACTCCAATCAAAATAAGTGACCAAACTACTTGGAGGGGGTGTCATAGGAAAGTGATAGTTTCCCTCTTTCTTGATGGGAACATGATAAATGCTCTCATACACCTCGAGAACAGGAGGATTTCCCTCTAGTCCATTTGAAACTGATGAAACTAGAAGAACTTGGGCGGTATGGGGTTCACTCTCTACCTAAAAGGTATGGTTAACTGAAGGTGGATTCAATTCTACTAGTTTCTAAACCAATGGTTGGTCGAGAACAGACTCACTAGACTCAATTTTAGAGACAGTGGGGTTGACCAAAGATGACTTTTGATCAATCATTGGATCAACTAGTGAAGAATCAGGGGAAAGGTTTCGATACTCAATTGGAAGATAAGGTTGAGAAGTTGTAAGCTAGGTTCTCCAACTCTTTGGAAGCTTCATCCATAAGAGGAAAAAGGTGAATGGGATGATTACCTTCACATAACTTACAGGGAAATTTTACTTTTCCCTTTTTCCTATGAGCTTCACTGTTACTAGTTGAGGGTTTGTCACCAGCATGATTGCCAGTGGCTGAAGACTAAGGTCGATGTGAACTTGTGGACCACACTTCTAAGACCTTTGGAATACCAGGAAAAATTCGAAGAAGGTGGTCACCCTTACATAATATGCAAGGGAATTTACATTGCGGGGCTGATTGGAATATTTTTCTACATCAGTTGCATCCGTAGTAATGGCTGCTTGGTTGTCCCCTTGCTTATTTTTCTTTTTCTTCTTCATCCTCTTCTTCATCTTCTTAGCTTCCTGGTTACTAGAATCCAGAGTTTCACTATGTGAAGAGGAATAATGGGGTGAAGAAATAGGTGAAGAAGGCAAGGGGTCAATTCTAGGATCAACATGAGGTTGATGTTGTTCAAGTGGAGGAGAACTTGGTTGAAAAGAAGTTTGGACACTCGGAACCACTGAGGCCAAAAATAACCAAACTGGCAGACCAATGGTCAATCCAGGAAGGGACAATGTCACCATATAGGGAGCACCAGTATTTCCAAAAGAAGGAAAAGGACTAGGATTCCCATTAGAGTGGTTTCCTTGACTGGTAGACTCAGGAAATGTTGTTACTGGTATCAACCTAAGATCTACTAAGGAGTATTTCCATAAGAAGGATGTTTTTTTGCGGTTAATTAATTTTAGAACTTGAAAGAAAAACTTTACCTTTTCATGTTTTAAGAGTCGATAAAAAGATGAAAAGGTGACTCTAGTCACTTTCATTGGTTTTGTGAGCTTGAAAGGATAAGTACTCAATGATATTTTCAAGTTTAAGGAGTCAAAAAAGTATTAGGGGGTTTTACACAGTTCATTATATTAGATATCATTTTGGGATTATCAAAATGACTACTTAGGATACTCTAAGCAAAAGGGATTACTAAGTAATCGTGAACTGAAATATACACCTTAGCAAATAAATTTACTAAGGACTTGACGTACGTGTAGGAAGTCTCCCCAAATGTTGTTTTCGATGTATCTCATTTACAGGGCAGCAGACTAGGCTTCCTATGGATAAAGGTTTGCAACCTATGAGGGTCCCCCTTTATATAATCAATGGTATGGGGAGTACAAGTCCATGTTAGCATTATCTAATGAAAGAGTATTGTGAATTACAACTGCTAAGTTTTATAGATGCCGGAACACATCTCTAGCCTAGACCACTAAGTATGAGCGTTAATGTTTCAAATGCTCCTTAGATTAATTGAAAGATTTTAAAGTTGATTTTCAATTATGTTTCAATTTAGAGGCCTAAAATTATGTCACCTAAACCCCTATGATGCAACTATATGAGAAAAGGAAAACTTTCCACTTCAATGAAAGCTAGACTAACCAAGGGAAGAAATTTCAACCAATAATGCATCAAACAAAATGAAAAATTCCTTCCACTAACTTTCACTTTCGTCTTCCAAATGCAATGTCAAAATTAAAAATGATTTTGACTTGTAACTATCCTAAATGAAACTTTTTCGAAAGAAAAATGGCTTTACTTTACAACGATGCACTTACATGAATTATGATTTTCTTTCCATTTTGAATGATTTGATGCACCTAATACAATTTTTTAGCTTTCAATCGCTGAAAAGCATAACCTACTTTCAATGATGAATCTAAAAAAATAACTTTTCAATTCAACTAATCTAATGCATTTTAACGAAAAGCAAATTTTGAAATACAAGCTAAAACAAATGAAAAATGACGTTTTCAATGATTTCCACAGAAAACAACACTCAATCAATCAACAAAAATACATCTCAACAACACCAACAAGCTTCAAGTGATGATCAATTGACTAGAAACCCTAGAACTCAATTAGATTTCATTTCAAATCCAATGAGACAAATTTTGAAAATTAATCGAGATAATCAATTAAAAACACCATAGACACTTTGGAAAATCACTGATAGAGGACATAAAGACTAAAAACAAGAAGAAAAACATTATTTTCTCTTATACCCTTGGATCATCGCACCTGTTTAAGGAAAAACAAAGATAATCATGACTGTAATTAAAACATCCGCGATGTCATCACAATTGTTAGGAAGAAAACCGCGATGAGTGCAAAAAATGAAGAAAAAATGAAAAATCTTCAAGACAAGACAAAAATCAATGTCCTCAAGCAATCACCAGCAAGTGAAAATAGTTACAGAAAATAAAACAAGTTAGAAGACTGACGGTTGGTCAAACTCAACATAAAAGTAGGATGAAGGATTGAATGGAAAGGGTTATAGCTTCCCTAGTGGAGTCACCATTTTGTTGTCTAGGTAAATCCCCTCTGTGGACAAAGATAATCCCTCTAGCATAATGAGAGGGTGTAGCAACTGAAGTGACAATCTACCAGACACTTTCCTAAGTTACAATTGAAAATAGACACAAAGAATATGACCTACCTCGTTCTGATGCTATCTCGATCTCTTTTGTTGAAAACCTTGGATCACTTACGTCAAGCGCTCGTTCCAATTGATCACAACATTTATGCACCTGCACAAAAGATCAAGACACAACAAGGTATGCAAATACAAATAGCATATTCAAAAGTAACCTACTTAACTGATCAAGGAATGTTAAGCTAAATGATACATGAGCATACACATTTAGGGAAAACAAAAATAGTTGTGTATTAATAGAAAATCAAGGGAAGCATACAACCAAGCCTTGATGTTGATATGCTCTCCTTGAATGAATATCCATGTCCAAGCTAAGCTCTCCAAGCACTCCTTCTCCAAGCCAAATGAGTAGCATATAGGCACAATCTTCGCATAAGGGTGCAAATAGACATAGACCAGCCATTTGGGAATGGGAGAGGGTGAATATATAAGCAGGGAAAGGGAGTTAGGATCTCTCAAAATATAGGAGAAGGTTCTCATCTAAAGGAGGTAGCTAAAAGGGATAAGACCAAGAGGCCAAGTTGGGAGAACTCGACCTCATCTATGCTGAACAACCTCCAGCTCGCCGCTATCGAAGCTTCTCATCCTCTTTGGTAAAATTAGCTTTTTGGGATCATCGCAGGTATACAAGTAAACAAAGTGATGCCATTTTGGGTAAAGTATAATAAAACATATGGCCATCACGAATTTTCAGTCTCATAAGAGTGATAATGCTCAAATTAGGGCTTAAGATCTATTTCCTTCAGGGGAATCTTAAGGCATTCTCAAATCAATGTCTGAGGGAGGATCTGAGCTACATATATGAATGAGTACACTACATTTTGGTCATGTTTTGGGCACTTTGTGGTATGTCACATGGAAGTGCAGGAGGTGTGACAAAATACTGTGTAACAACAATCACCCTACACCATTCATTGACCAAGTCATCAACACTTGTGCCAATCACGAGGCCCTATCCTTCATAGATGGGTTCAATGGGTATAACCAGATCCAGATTTTCTATACAGATTAGTACAAATCCGCATTTACAACCACTTGGGTTACATTTTCATACCAATTATTCCTTTCATTCTTAAAAATGTTGGCGCTACCTTCTAGTGGGCCATGAATTACATTTGCCATGATTTAGCTCATATTATCCTTGCCTATTTGGATGACCTTACAATACAATCCAAGAAGCATGCTAACCATTTGGAGGATTTCCGCATGGTCTTTCAGAGACGTCGACAATATAACCTATGCTTGAACCCTCTTAAGTGTGTATTCTGCATCAATACCAGAAGAATACTAGGATTTATAGTTTCCAAATAAGGTATTAGAGTTGACCCTCTCAAAGTACAAGCCATTAAGGAAGTACCACCTCCAGGAACATCTAAACAATTACAAAGTTTGTAGGGTAAGGTCAATTTCTTATGATGGTTTGTCCCTAATTATGCTACTTGCGCATAAGGTTTTATGTGCCACCTTCATTAGGATATTCACTTCCAATGGGATGATTAGGATCAAAAACCATTTGAAGCTTTAAAAGACATTATCTCAAGCTCCCTTGATTAGCCCACCCAACCATAATTAAGACTATACCCTATATCTATCAACATCAGATGTAGCCATTGCTGGGGTATTAGTCTAGGACGGACCAGATAACAAGGAACTCATAATTTATTACATTAGCAAGAACCTATCCAGGCCTGCATTGAAGTATGAACAAGAAGAAAAAAAATTTCTTAGCTTTATATCATCCTTCAGACTAGTATCGTAATAATAGCTATTGACCCCATGCAGTATCTTCTCACTCGCCGTATGATGAACCAAAATATGCTCAATGGTTTTTTATTTTGCAAGAATTTGATCTACAATTTAATTCTCCTAGAAGAAAAAAGGCACTCATCCTCTCTGAGTTCATCACAGATCTCTCAACAAAGACCCAAGGATCCCCTGTTAATGATGCTCTTCCTGATGAACATCTATTTCTAGTATTAATAAATGACCCCTGGTATGTTGATATCCTCCTATTTTTACAGACTCAAAAGTTCAAACCCCAACTCACCCATGATGATTAGAGGTGCATATGCCACCAGGCCCCATGTTACCTTCTTCTAGGGGATGTACTTCATGAATGGGGCATTGAAATTATCCTTCATAGGTGTGTCACTCACAAACAAGCCGAGCAAGCCTTAAATGACTACCACGATGAGGCTTACCACAACCACTTTTCAGGGTCAGCCATCGACCATAAAATCCTCTGTGCTGATTATTTCTAGCCCATCCTCTTCCATGATTTCACACAGATACTAAAAATATGTGAGAGATACCAATGATACACTCATAAGGCATGAGCACCACTCACTCCCCTACATCCAGCCATCGTGGTTGTCCCCTTCTGCAAATGGGGCTTCGAATTCATGACCTGTAACCCCCCATTTTCTAGAAACCATAAGAACATTGTGGTCATCGTTGACTACTTCACAAAATGGACAGAAGCGACGCCCACATATAATAACACCATGGAGACCACTACACGATTTTTCTTTAACCATGTCATAACATAGTTAGGTGTTCCCAAGGAGTTAGTTTTTGACCATGGTAAACATTTCGAGAATGAAATCTTTCAAGAACTATCCCAACACCTTGGTTTCTCTCACAAGTTTTCTTCCCCATACTACCCTCAGTCCGACGGCCAGGTAGAATTTGTCAAAAAAGTTCTCAAAATAATGTTGCAGCATATGGTGAACAATAAAAAACCAATTGGCACCACATGGTGTTCTCAACCCTGTGGGCATACCGCACAGTGGTCAAGGCATCTACAGAGTTCACACCCTTCCAACTAGTATATGGAGTTGAAGTTGTACTTCCCATTGAGTGTGCGATCCCTACCTTACACTTTGCCATAGAGCTTCTTAGTGACACCAAACCTTTGGAAAAAGGTTGGTATAGCTGGATATTATCGATGAAAGTCAATGAGAATCTCTCCAGAATAACGAAACACACAAAAAGAGGGTTAAATCCTCATTTGACCGCCACATCACCCCTCAGACATTTACCGAAGGTGAGTGTTAGGTCCCTATAATACTAGTGATTCCACCATTACTATTTTCATTGTATCCCTTATTGTTATTCTTGTGCCCCTATTGTCCCCATATTGTTATTATTGTGCCCCATAGAATCCCTCTATTGCTATTTTTGTGCTTTTATATTATTATTGTTAGGTCAGCTTGGTTATATTGTGACCCCTTAGACTCCTATATATAGAAAGGAGGTTTATTCATTTGAATGATCCAATAATTTTTCATTTGTGTAATGTAAAGGAGGTTGCCCCCTCGAAGAGGCTTATTTCTAAGGTGTTGATCTATCTTTTCTATCTTTTTGTGAGCTAGTTTCATAACATTTGGTATTAGAGGTTTGGATTCTAGGGTTTCGCTGCTCCAAACAGGTCATCATGGAATTTTCGCTATAAATTTTTTTCTACAATGTTTTAGAGGAGAAAAACAAAACCCATTTGATTCAAAATCGTTTTGAACTTTGGGTCCAAATTTCATAGCTTTTCTCGCTATAATTGTGGAGATATGATATGAGGAATTCAGGGTTTTTGCAGACTCCCGAATTACATTCCAAATAGGTGACCTGGGGAAAATAATCATAACATTTGTTTTGGGAATCAGATTGAAATTTCGTAAGAATTTTCAAAAATAGGACAGCTTGTAGTTTTCTCTGTATCAGTTTCAGGTATTAAGGTCAAAACAATGACACGTGGCATGTCATACATGTTCTCTCTACTGAACTAATCTATAATCAGGTCACCATGGTAGATTTGGCATAACTCTTCCTTGGAGAATCCAATATTAATCAGACTTTCGGGGTTCGAAATAGGACTCAAAGGGCTACCACAGGATGATATTTTAGATATTCGAGGTCTGCAATTACAGAGATAAAACAGATTCAATATCGAGCTCTTACAAAGTGAAAAAAAAAGGTGTGTAGTTTTTTTAAATTTTGCATAAGATTGGTTTGAAAAATTAGTTTGAAATAATTCAAAGGGCATAGTGAAGCATTATTACCAGTAATTGATGCCCCAAAGAAAGAAAATGGAAACACCTAGTAAGCAACCTAAAATATCTAGCATGACTCATGAAGAAGAGGAAGAAATGCAACATGATATATCAAAATTACGAGACCAAGTGCAACAAATTCCACTAGCCAAAAAGTAACAAAATATAAGATGGATGGTTTAAAGAAAGACATAGAAGCTAAGATGGATGGTTTAAAGAAAGGCGTGGAAGCTAAGATGGATGGTTTAAAGGCAGGTGTAGAAGCTAAGATGAATGACGTGGAATCTAAGATGGACGGCGTGGAAGCTAAGATGGATGGCGTGGAAGCTAAGATGGATGATTTAAAGAAAGGCATGGAAGATTTGAAGACAGATTTGACAAAGTTTCTACAAGAAATGCACACTAATGGTGAAAGGGTAGTAAAGGAAACTCATTATGAGAACAAAATAAATGTTAATCATGATTTCATAGACTCTAATGTTGGATCAAAGAACCAACATGTTCCAAAGATCGATATGATGAAGTTTGATGGCAAGGATCCCGGAACATGGATACTACAGACGGAGAAATTTTTCGATCTCCATAATGTGGCAAAACACACAAAAGGTATGCATTGCAACTTTATATTTGGAACCAAATCAGTTTGTATGGTATCGAAGGATTTGCTTTCATAAACAAATTATCACTTGGGCTATTTTTATGAATGAAATGATAGCACATTATGAGGATAAAAAAAGAAACACTTTTTTGAGCCAATTGATAAATCTCAAACAAAAGGGTTCAATGATGGAGCACATTGAGGACTTCCAAAAATTGAATATAAGGGTAAAATATATTTCAGAGGAGCATAGGATTGATGTGTTCTTAGGGACTTTAAAAGATAAAATCCAACATGAGGTTCGCCTTTGGGAACCAGATTCATTGGAGAAGGAATTCAGGTTGGCAAGAAAAATGGAAACCAAAATTATGGCAACAAGGAAGCCTACCACTCACAATCATAAAGATAAAAGTGTTGTTGCCCCTAGCTATCCACAACCTACAAGGTTGACACCACAACAATTGGAAGAAAAATGAGCAAAAGGGCTTTGTTATAGTTGTGATAGCAGATGCACTAAAGGTCATAAGTGTGCCGAGAAGAAATTATTTTACATAGATTGTGAAGAGGAGGAAGAAATAGAACACGAAATGTCAAAAGAAGAGGATATACACCAGGAATAAACCCTAGAAAAAGAAGAAATGAATCCGACCATATCTTGTAATGCATTGGCTGGAATTACCACTCCTCAAACTATCAAGATAGAAGGGCATATCAAGAAGAAAAAGGTAATAGTGTTATTTGATTCGGGAAGTACCATAATTTTATTCATTGTAAGATAACCAAGGAATTGGATTGCTTCTTATATCCAGCACTAGAGTGTCAAGTGATGGTTGCAAGTGGAGGAAACATAAATTGCTTAGGAAAGTGCCATAATATCAAGCTATCCATGGGAGAATATGTATTGAATAGCCCAATGCTTTCCATTTCAATGGGTGATGCTGATGTTGTACTAGGAGTCCAATGGCTACAATAGCTTTTAATTTTAAAGAACTTTTCATGAAATTCTCTTCAGAAAGAAAGGAAGTTGAATTAAGGGGTATCGCAGGGAAACTGAGAAAGATAATCAGCTCTAACGAAATGACAAAGCTTCTAAAGAAAGAAAAATGAGGCATAATTGCACAATTATGTTCACTAGAGGTTCCCACATCGAAATCATCCATCTCTCCATATCTCCAAAAAGTCTTGGACAATCATTCCAAGGTATTTGAGACTCCCAAAGGCCTCCCACCTATTCGTGATTATGATCATGTTATTAATTTGATTCCTAGTGTTCCTCCAAACATCAGGGCTTACAGATATCCCTATGTACAAAAGAATGAAATTGAACATATGGTTGCAGAAATGCTAGAGGCTGGTATATTTCAATCTAGTCAAAGTTCTTTCTCTGCTCCAATAGTATTGGCTCACAAGAAGGATGGATCATGGCGCATGTGTCCAAATTATAGGGAGCTCAACAAGCTCACTATTAAAGATAAATTTCCCATTCCTATCATTGATGAATTATTGGATGAATTGCATGGATCAATTTACTTCACCTAGTTGGATCTTTGTTTAGGATATCGTCAAATCAGAATGAATACTAAAGACATTCCAAAAACAACATTTAGAACTCATGAGGGTGATTATGAATTTTGGTCACGCCTTTTGGCCTTGCTAATGCACTTCTACATTTCAAGGTTTGATGAATTCCATTTTAAAACCCTTCCTTAGAAAATTTCTGTTAGTATTTTTTGATGATATACTAATCTACAGAAAGTCTTGGAAGGATCATGTCCAACATGTTGACATGGTGCTCAAAGTACTGGAGGAGAAACAATTATATGCAAAAATCTCCAAATGTTTCTTTGGAGTACAAGAGGTGGAATATTTGGGTCATATTGTATCTCATGAAGGTGTTAAGGTAGACCCTGGAAAAATTAAAACCATTAAGGAATGGAAAATCCCCACATCCATAAAGCATCTACGAGGATTTCTCGGGTTGACAGGGTATTATCGCAATTTTGTTAAGAATTATGGGAGAATATGTTATAGTTCTGATACCACTTGTTATAGATCTAACTCAGAAATATTATAGATCTGATATGAAAATATAAGACAATGCAAATAAACCCAGAAATAATATGAAATGATTCTTTATTGATCAAACCCTTAAGGTAGGGCAACACCATACATTCACTCCTTAAGGAAGGAGAACACTCCACAAGCCATATGCCTGTTCATACAATAATCCTTGACTATCTTCTCCATGTGGAGTCTCTAGTCTCTATATAGGCCTCATACATACAATACCATGGATCATTACCATGGTTCCCTCATACCATCAAACTAATACCATGGGCCCATTACATTATTATTAACTACTTGTGGTCCCTTACATGATATGGATTAACCACCTTATTTATTACTATGGCCCATCCCATTATTACATTATTACCTTGGGTACCTCCCTTGGTACCCCATATTATCCCCCCTAGGTATATAACATTCCACCCCCCTAAGCATGTTTCATCCTCGAAACATGGGAAGAACACAAATAATAAGATCTACTCAAAAGAGTAGTCCACTGGTACCATGCACGTGCATCTAGCCATCCAAGAGAAAGGTGAACCCTCGATCTCGCTGGTGCCTCCCTCACTTGAGATGGAAGTTGACCGTGGCAGCTCTTCTGTGTTGATGTGTAGTAGGTGGATCTAGGCTCCTTGCTATCCATCATATGGGGGTTGTTGTCCTTGTGGATAGTTGGTTGCCATCTTGTTGGTTGTTTTCTTGCGGGGTGATGTGGGTGATGATATGCTGAAGTTTTAACCCACGGTGTCTTTTTCTTTAATTCACCCTGCTGTGGTGCCTGTTGTCGTGTCTTCTTTTCCAATATGACTTCAACCACTGAGGCCTCCTCTGATGTATCAACACCTGTAACCTTTTCTGCTTCAGCCTCTGTTTGTGTTTGATTATCTATCATTACTAGCTCATCATCTAATATGTCAGACTCTGGAACATCTTCTGCTTCAGCCTCCTTGGACTCTACCTGTTTATTAATGGAAATATCCTGTAATGTAATTTTCTTCTTTTTATACCAGAGCTTCAGGAATTTCTTCTGCACATTAATATTTATAGTACCCACTGATTCCATCCAAGGGTATCCCAAAACAACATCCATGTTATCCATATCTGAAGCATAAAAATCACCATGAAACACATACTTATCCATAGAAAGCTTCAAATCCTTATAAATTTGAACATCCTTATCATCAACCTGTGTATTTTCAATTTGTTTTGCTGGGACTTGCAATTTTTTTGCCAAGTTGACATTTATGAGATTTTGCTTGCAACTCGGATTTATAGACACAATGATTTTCTCCTTCTGAATCAATCCATGAACCTGCAATAAGGAGACACCAGTAGCAATTAACCCCTTATGTGTCTCATTCTCCTTTTTTCTAGCCCGAGGCCATTTGTCCAAAAAGACTTTTTCAAATTCTGCATCTGGAAGTTTGGTCAACTGCTTGTAGTCAAGTGATAAATTCCATTTTTGAGCCTCATCTCTCATAATAAGCACCATTGGAAGCTTCCAATATGTCCCATGTGTGGACTTGTATCTTTGTATGAATTCTTCAATAGTATGACCATCATCTTTTCTTGTAAAATATAGAATCGCCATGAAGAGGGTTTGAGAAAAAATTCGCTTACTTGGCGAAAATTTGAAATTGTCACAGTTTAGTCAATATTGCTTAGAATCCCTATTATGACCTATTTTTAGAAATGGAACAGTCATTCTGCATCTACCCATGTGATAGAAATCTTGATCCAAGTACTAGAATTTCAGATCTGCGCTGCAACTCTCTCGCCGTCACCAAAATTTCTGCAAAAAGAGCTGATTTTAAATCAGCGATATCTCCCTCATCCGGACTCCGATTCGACTGTTCTTTTTTTTTGAAATTAGGTAGTTTTTCACAAAGATTCTAGATCTACAATTAGATTTTGTAGATCTTGCACCAACACGTCCAGATCTGCACCGCAAACTCGCTGCCCTGAAAAATTGTCTGCAACCCCACTGATTTTTAGATCAGCGATATCTCCTTCATCCTAACTCCGATTCAACTGATTTTTTTTTTGAAATCAGCTATTTTTTCACAAAGAATACAAATATGCAATTATATTTTTCATATCTTGCACCAAAATTTACAGATCTGATCTGCAAACTCGCCGCCCCCGAAATCCCTGCAAAAATAAAAAAAAATTCTCCACTTTTATGCCCAAGAAAATGCTCCGATACCACTTGTTATAGCTCTGATACCACTTGTTATAAATCTAACCCAGAAATATTATAGATCTGATATGAAAATATAAGACAATGCAAATAAACCCAGAAATAATATGAAATGATTCTTTATTGATCAAACCCTTAAGGTAGGGCAACACCATACATTCACTCCTTAAGGAAGGAGAACACTCCACAAGCCATATGCCTGTTCATACAATAATCCTTGACTATCTTCTCCATGTGGAGTCTCTAGCCTCTATATAGGCCTCATACATACAATACCATGGATCATTACCATGGTTCCCTCATACCATCAAACTAATACCATGGGCCCATTACATTATTATTAACTACTTGTGGTCCCTTACATGATATGGGTTAACCACCTTATTTATTACTATGGCCCATCCCATTATTACATTATTACCTTGGGTACCTCCCTTGGTACCCCATATTATCCCCCCTAGGTATATAACAGAATAGCAGCACCTCTAACAACATTATTGAACAAAGATGCATTTTCATGGACTCTAGAAGCAACAAAGGCCTTTGAACATCTTAAAGAGATAATGTGCCAAGCACTAGTCTTAGCTACATTGGACTTCACAAAAACCTTTATTGTGGAATGTGATGCCTCAGGATAGAACTGGTGCTGTTTTAATGCAAGAAGAAAGACCCATTGCTTTCGAAAGTCGTCCAATCAAAGGAAAGTATTTACAAAAAGCTATTTATGAGAAGGAAATGTTGGAAATACTACATGCACTTAAGAAATGGTGACCCTACCTAATGGGAAGACACTTCAAGGTAAAAACAGATCATGATAGTCTTAAATACTTTTTAGAACAAAGATTATCTTTAGAAGAGTAGCAAAAATGGGTCACAAAGATGTTGGGTTATGACTTTGAAATAATCTACAAAAAAGGGAAGCAAAATGTTGTGGTAGATGCACTCTCAAGAGAGGATGAGGATGTGGAAGCATTTCTTTGCACCATTTCTATTATCCAACCAGATTGGATAAACGAAGCAAGGGATGAATGGAAGAATGATGAGGAAGTATGGGAACTCATTCAAAAGATACAACAAGATACCAGTACATATCATACATTTAGTTGGAAGAATGATTCGTTATGGTACAAGGATCAGTTATACCTATGTAAGAATTCCTAACTCAAACAAAAGATTCTTAGGGAATTGCACACCTCTCCCTTAGGAGGGCACTCAGGATTTCTAAAAACCTACCATAGGGTTAAGAAGGATTTTTTTTGGGATTGCCTTAAATTGGATATTCAAAAGTTTGTGGCGGAATGTTTGGTTTTCCAACAAAATAAAGTTGAAACAATTAAGACCCCAGGACTATTACAACCTTTATCCATTCCAAGCCAACATTGGGAGGAGGTCTCAATGGATTTTATCATAGGTTTACCCAAGTCAGAAGGAAAGAGTGTTATTGTGGTGGTAGTTGACAAAATTACCAAGTATGCAGACGTTTGTGCATTATCTCATCCATTTAAAGAAAGTACAATTTCTATTGCATTTATGGAAACAATTCAAAAGCTACATGGAAACCCAAAGAGTATTGTAAGTGGCAGAGATCCCATTTTCACTGGAAATTTTTGGACAAAACTATTTTCTTGTCTTAGTACTCAGTTAGCTCATAGCTCATCTTATCATCCTAAATTTGATGGGCAAATTGAGATAGTAAACAAATGTTTGGAAGGATATTTTCGTTGCTTTGTCTCTAATAAACAGACATAATGGGTCAAATGGTTGCCTTTGGTTGAATGGTGGTATAACACTTCTTTCCATACTGCAACAAAAATGACTCCGTTTATGGCACTTTATGGATATCATCCACCATCCATCAAATCATATTTAAGAGAAAATTCTAAGGTTCAAGCAGTGGAAGATCACATCGAGCATTAGCAACAAGTTCTCCAATTCTTAAAGGATAACCTCACCTTGGCGCAGAATAGAATGAAACAGTAGGAAGATTAACATCGCAGTGAAAGAAGTTTTAATGTAGGTGATTGGATATTCCTATGGCTACAACCATATAAACAAATGTCCCTCAAGCAAGCTAATAAGGATAATAAATTATCACCAAAGTATTATGGTCTGTACAAGGTGTTGCAAAAGATAAGTACTATGACATACAAATTGGAGCTTCCTGCAGCTTCCCAAGTGCACCCAGTTTTCCATGTTTCATGCTTAAAGAAGGTTATAGGTGACAAGATTCTAGTTCAAACAATATTTCCAGAACTTGATGAGGAAGGAAAAATCATATTGGAACCTGAAGCAGTCAAAGAAACAAGAACTCGATAGCTATGAAATTGATTAATTTCAGAGTATCTCAACAAGTGGAACAACTTACCTGTTGAAGATTCCACATGGGAGGATGATAATTTTATACAGAATCATCCAGAGCTACTCAAGTGTTGACAAGACTTTTTTGAAGGAGAGGGGCATGTTAGGTCCCTATAATACTAGTGATTCCCCCATTACTATTATCATTGTATCCCTTATTATTATTTTTGTGCCCCTATTGTCCTCATATTGTTATTATTGTGCCCCATAGAATTCCTCTATTGTTATTTTTGTGCCTTTATATTATTATTGTTAGGTCAGCTTGGTTATATTGTGACCTCTTAGAATCCTATATATAAAAAGGAGGTTTTGTCATTTGAATCATCCAAGAATTGTTCATTTGTGTAAAGTAAAGCAGGTCATCCCCTCGAAGAGGCTTATTTCTAAGGCGTTGATCTATCTTTTCTATCTTTTTGTGAGTTGGTTTCATAACAATGAGTTAGTTCTCTGCTACAATGTTTCCCAAGAGGCGGTAGGACCTAGGAAGTTCGGAACACTATGGAAGGGCCCATACATTATCAAACCGTTGACAGTGCTAGACCCAACAACATCAAGGGATCTCCTCGGTATGAAGTCCCAACTAGACCTCACACTGTTTAGTGTAGGAGTCCCATTTCATATGATGGCCTGATTTCCATTATATTAAAGATTTTCCTCAACTCTTACTTGTCAACACATGAGAGTGGTATGCTTTGTCTTCTGAGAAGTGAGGTTCACGTGCCTGGTGAGTGTAAGTGTCACTTGTATCAATGGTTCTTTCATCGTAGAGGGAGAGGGTGGGAGTGAGTCCCAAGTTGGTTGGGAGAAGTACCAACTCTGTTAGGAACACACAACACAACAGGACATGCACATCTTCTGGAGGAGTAGTCCACACAGATGCAACAGTCATGACACACAAGGTAAGATAACATGTACAACACTCAACGAATGAGTCTGAATGCGTGCAATGGTTGTTACAACAAGTTTTATGTGAAAGGTTTTTCTGGTGTCCAGGAGAGTAGTCTACATGGGCGAGACAACATTAACAACATATACAACACATTTCCATTAATAGGTTATGTATTACAACCAGTTAAATAGTTCAGATGTAGAACATAGGTTAAAGCAACATGCATCACAAGTGTTAAATATTAGTCTTACAACAATTACAATACATGTTTGAAAACGTGTTGGCTTGTTAGCAGGATTCTAAATTAAGCGAAAGTTCCAAGACACATCGTTACACCATACATCACTAACCTTGAGTTCGGGGTGTTGGAGCCACTACTTACTCCTCAAAGAAAATATTACAGACTCTCTTGGCTATGTGGGAGGAGCTGAGGTGAAAATTTCGTTGCATGTACAGATGAGGGGGTATTTATAGCCAAGGGTGAAAATTGACCCTTGTGGTTGTTCGACTACCCTCATGAGTGTTTGACTTCCATGACTTTTTGACTTTACATGACTCTTTGTACAACAAGTGGGTCTCTTAGACTTCCACGTTACATTACATTGATTAACAACATGACCCATAATGGAGATGTGGGTGACATGACTCATGACATGACTCGACATGACAATGTTGGTACATTTGTGCTACTGCTAGAGTGCATGTCGAGCTACAGTGCTGCTAGGTGATGGATGTCTTCATGGTGTATCACAGCTTCACCTCTACATGGAAAACTGCATGGAGTCTTCAATGGTATTTGGTTTGCTTGATGATGCTTAGACATGTTTCTCATTGCTTGCATGTTGGAAGGCTTGACAAGATCATCTATTAATGAAAGGTGCATGTTCGTCCATTCGTGAGCACATCTTGCATGTTTGCTCGTCTGTCCTTCCGCGAACATATCTCTACGTGATCATACATTCATGAGCACATCTCTTCGCATGCATCCTTTGCTTGTCCATTGATGAACATGTCCTTATACATGTGCTCTCTTTGTTCATGCAATTCGTCATCTTGCCATGTTTGTTGGTGTACCTATACCTGCAGTCGCTCATGACGAGACGATATCAAATCCAAAACCCCCTAGTCTACCATGACACATGATCATTTTGAATGCAAGTGATTGGGAGAGGCAGCAAGGTTGTGAAGCAAGATGATGGCTCCAGGCACTATTGATGAAAATTGCATAAGAGTCATTGAGCGATGAAGATGGGAAATCCAAGTCGACAATGATTGTCTATGAGGCCTGGCTCGGTTGGAAGGCAAAATTGTACAAATTTTGGGAGGGATAGTCTGGGTTGTAGGAAGGCTAGGTAGGCAGGATCTACACAGGTTCAAAAACGAGTTGGCAGTAGGGGTTGGAAGGCAAAATTTGCATAATTTTCTAGAGGAATAGGTCGTGCTGCAAGGAGGGTCAACAGGCAGAGATTGTGTAGTTTTTGGGAGGAACTTCCCAGGATCCTGGGAGCCAAAACTACACAATTCCTGGAGGGAATTGGCAGTTGGATTTGGGGTCACTGGCAGCAAAAACTGCACAATTCCCAAAGGGAATTGGCAGTTGGCTGTTGGGTTCACTAGTAGCCAAAACTGTGCAATTCCGGGAGGGAACTGGTAGTTCGATGCTAGGAGTTGCTGGCAGAGGAAACTATGCTGAGGATGGGAGGTTGGCATGTTGATCATCTCTGCGCAATTTCTGAGCTGAGTGGATTGCTGGGCAGCATAAGACCTGTTCATGAAAACTGTAAAATTTCTTAGATGAGCAGTCGGTCAACTGCTGGGATGACTGACTAGGAAATCTGCGAAATTTTCTGAGGGAGATAGGCACGGGAATTTGGTGTATATTTGGCTTGTCTGTGCAATTTCCTCACTCAAGTGAGCGAGTAAGGTCAGTGGCCTCTGCACAATTTTTGAGGGGAGTCAATCCTAGGGTGATTGCCAGGTCTGATTGTCCAGCTAGTTAGTATGAAAGTGGATTGAATTACTTTTGGGTAGTACAACTTGAACAAGCTTTCTTAATGCTTCTACGTTTTTCAAGTTGACATTTGATCGAGTCGATGGCGGGGTGATGGTCCAGCTGTCAAAGGGGAGTCTATTCGTCAGAACTTCAGTGAAAATTACTAAGTGTGTGAATGATCGAAAGATGGATAGGTGATCATGCAAACACACACTCACATGACTCAATGACAAAATGACTCAAACCATCTAGACACACATGTTCAACATGACAGAATGACGGTGCAAGTGACAAGCGTGACACTCGCAATTGACCAATCATTGATCGAAATGAAACTTGCACGACAGTGAATGTGACTCCATGTGTGAGTGCGATAGATGATTTCATAGCGAACACAACAAGCACATATGAAGTGAAGACTTTGAGCATAAATAGAACATGGTCTCAAGCATGACTTAGACACCACCATGCATAAAATTGAAAATGAACAAGAAAGGCCGATGCAAGGACTCACATGAGCTCATGGAGCGAATTTGAGTGTGTGCATTCATCAAGTGAAACTCTCAAGGGAAGCTCCGAAATTGGGTGCAGGCCAAAATTTTGGAGGGTGGTTGTGGCTGCTATAACACTTGGCAACATAGTGGTAGAACTCCAACTTCTCTGTTTCAATTCATTGCTAGCATAGGGCCTTGGTCTTTCGGGGAGTATTGAATCGCTGTGTGGGTTACCTTGGCTTCCCCACTTACCCCATGGACATACATGGTCCACCCTTTGACAAATCTGTCAAACACAATCAAAAGTTCATCTTGATCTCAGTGTTTCGAATTCAGGAAGGGTAGTTTAGCTCACAAGTTGAAGATTTTCAGAGTATAAGTTTTCATATTTGGTGTTGCTCCACTACCAATAGGCCTGGAAAGTACCCCGATAGAGTCACGCAGGAACACACAAATTGCTCCACTTCTAGTGAGCCTGGATAGTACCCCGGTAGAGTTGCATGCTTCACCTCTCTGTGCAAGAAGCCTTTCTCTTCTTTCGCCTTTGTATTTTTCAGGAGGACTGTGTGTAGGCACTTATTTATTTTTGGGGCAGAAGATGGATCTTGACTTATTGAGAGAAGAAGAGGTTGTTTCTTCATAGAAGCATGCCAAACCTCTGACATAGGTTGTTTCCTCATTTATATTTTTCCCTTCTCTGTTTCTACTAGTTGGATGAGCTCGAACACACATAGCAGAAGGTTGAGTATAGGCATGGGGCTTCCTAGTGTGGACATAGGTTCATGGTTGGACCAAAACTTCCCTTGCAGATAGTTCATATTTTCCATCAAGACTTCATTAGCCGAAGGTTATAACCAAGCACAGAGAAGACGGACACAAGACTGACCTAGTGCTGTAATGTCACAAGTCTCTTCAAATTTTAGCCACATACTATATTCAAAATCCAGAACATAGTAGTTGGTAGCACTTATTTCTAGAAACAAAAATAGTAATATACGAAGCAAACAAAACAAACGTAAACAAAAATAGTAAGAAAAGAAAACAAAGTGAAAACAACAACAAGCAAGCAAAGAAACTAAGTAAGTGCAAACAATCATGCAAACTAGAAAGAAAAGACAAGCGAAATAGAAAACACTACTCCTACACCTACGTTAAATGGTCAGGGTTACATGAAATGAAATTTCCAATGAAGCCACCATAGGCATACCCGACTTGCAGAAAAAAATATACAAGTGATTAAAACAAATAAAAAATAACGTGCAACAGAAAATGAAGAAACTTGAAAAACTTGCACACGAGAGAGAAGGTCTTGCCTATGGGCGGAAGCATGTGTCACAACCACCCAACACACATGCTTACCTCTTTCGTGACTACCATTTTTCAACAAACCTTGGAGGCTTCTTGCGAGTGTGTGTTGTTTTGCACCAAGTTTCTCAGCGAGTGGGAGGAAGGACTGGAGCTTGTTACCCACAACATGACTCACCAAGTAAGATTGTTCCAACCATTCAATAATTGGATCATAAAATTCATGATGGATGTTTTGAAATATTCGTGATCTTTGAGTAGACAGATTCCTGATTCGAGAGAGGGGATCATGATGGAAATTTGATACAGATAGATAGATCTAGTCGTTCTCATCAATCATGTCAAGACAGTGAGGGCCTGCGATAGCCATCAGTGCAGGCCGAAGTGACTTACTTGCTTGACAGAAGTCTAAGAAGAAAGATGTTACATGGTGAAGATCATAGTGTGCGAAGTGACTGCCATTGGATGTATTGTTGGGAAAATGATATACTACATGACAACCACCCAAGATAGAAGGAAAATCAGACCAGTTAGTCGAGATGCTGGATTCCTAATTTGACATGAACAAATAAACCTTTTGAACAATTGTACGAACACTCTGAATGAAGTAACCAAGTTTGTTGTGAGCTAGACATGATAGAACACCCACCTGCAACTGGTGAAAAAGTTGGTAGGTATCATGGTCATCACAGAAATGTAGAAAATATGCTAGCATTGTGAATGTGTGAAACTAGTTGGGGTGTGGCGAAATGAGAGTAACCTGATTCGCACGATAGGTTGTGTGCTTTTCATCACACAAGGATATTTCTGGTGTGATGAGTGGGCAAATTTGATGTGAAAAATTTGCAAAAAGACCAAGGAGTTAATTACGAGAGAGAAATTATGATAAGTGTGATTCCAGATAGAGATGGTCAACTTCACTGTCCCATGATTGGACGAGGGACGGACACTCCCAACCTGAACTAGATGTAGGAGAGGTGCATGAAGAAAGACATGTTGTAACGGACTCGTGGATTCGATCATTAGCGAAAATCTAAAATTTTGAAATATCATATCCCGAATAGTAAAAATTCTTTACGTAAGGATCCATGTTGAGTGAAACCATGCAGACAGATGGATTGTGCATGAGAAATGATATCTGATTTGGTTTGATGGGATTACTAGAGTCACGAGCTCCTGAAATAACCATCAAAGGACGTTGAAGTGCCTCGACTCCCTGGCATGTCCCGAAACTTTCCAGAATTGAAAAATTATAATTTGGGATGTGAACCAGATCATGCATGGCTTGAGGATGGTTGTTGTTATTGATTTCAAAACTTCTCTTAGGATGACAACCATCTCTGTCACAAGCTTCATCAAAATTTTTAGCAAGCTAACTTGATGAGTTGTCTTCATGCAACACACAAGATGATGACGAGTGGGAAGAGTCCTGTGTGTTGAAACTATTTTCATCATGGAAAACCTCATTGCCTTGTGTCAATCGAGGAGATAACTCAGAAGATGAAGAAGCAAGAGAATGTGAATTGTCTCTGATGCATGTCGATGTGCTGTGAATGATAGGACGCATAGGCAAATGAGGTGCAGAGGAAGCTTCAATATGGATGTCTGCTTTGACCGATGCGCATTCCAGATCTGAGTTAGAGTGTACATGAGATGACAATAGATCATATGATTTGTTGGGGTGTTCATCACAACATACGAAATCATGGGAGTGATGAAAACCCAAGACTGGAGGTTGATTGAAAAAATTAATTGTGCATGATGTTTCACCAAGATTCGCGGATCGAGGATCGATTAAGAATGGAAGTTTGATGTTTTGAAAGGAATTGATTGTGTCTTCACTGTCTTGCTCCTCCGCTTGTATGATGACACTGCCTTGCACATGACTGCAACTTGAGCCAGTAGCTTGAGAATGAAGAGAGTGTGCACAACTAGCTTGTGAAGTAGATCTCTCAAGTGAGTCATGGTGCAAGGAGTCATGGATTGTAGATGATGGAGGATGGAAGAAATGCAGATTAGACTCAAGAATTGGGTTAGGAATGGTGATATCCTCTTGCGGAATGGAGGGATGAGTTTTTTCCATAGGCTTTCCTAACCATTCTGGAATTTCCTCCATTGGGGCGGGAGACAACTGAGCAGATGGATTGGGAACATGCTGCGAAGATCTATCAGCTTTGCAACCACTGCGAGGGGGCACCCTCTTTGAGACATGAGGTGTCTCATGATCCGTAAGAGTTGAGGAAGAAGGGAAATTAGGAAGTTCATTGTTTCAGGAGACATGAATCAAGCATTTTAGCTCTTCACTCATGAAGTCAAGGTCCACAAACTTCTCAAGAATTTTGTGACATAGGTGAAGGAAGCGGGTAGGAAAGTCCTCAACTGATTCACCAGGCTTCATTCTTAAATGAGAGATTCTTTCATAGAAATCTTGGTGGTCACACTCATCGATGGCTTCATGGAGCTCCATGACGAAAGTGAGAAGGGAATGGATAGAAGAAGGTGGCAGGGTCTGACAACACTGATTAGTATGACCTTCAAGGGTGAGGAAGAAGAGTACGCAAAAAACATCATCACAATCAATTTCATGAGATTCACATAAATGATCCAAATGTAAAATGGCATCAACCCATGGTATTCATCCACCCATGTTATTCATCCACCCATGGAATTTACCCATGGTATTGTAAGTGGCATCCACTCATGGTATTTATCCACCCATGGTATTATAAGTGACATCCACCCATGGTATTTTCCCGTGGTATTGTGACATCCACCCATGGTATTCATTCATCAATGGAATTGACCCATGGTATTATGACATCCACCCATGGTATTCATTCACCCATGGTATTCATTCACCCATGGAATTGACCCGTGGTATTGTGACATTCACCCATGGAATTGACCTGTGGTATTGTAACTAAAAATACTACAAGTAACAAGTCGCATTTTGTAAAAGGACAGTTTGTCTGCCACAATGTAGCTCTTACAGTTATTCTCCATTTAAAAAAAAAAAAATCTTTATGGTTTTGTTTATTGGGCATTCTCCTCTTTTTCTTCTGGCAATTTCAATTTTTCAGATCTTGGGGGTCTCCCCCCAAGATCTAGATCAGTGGTATCAGAGCAGGCTATGATTCCATTGGAATTAGGGTTTCATGCATATTTCAATTTCAAATTTTTGCAAAAATATTCAACAAACTTCAGAAATGCGCTGCGACCTCCATAAAGCACTTTCTTGGGCCAAGCAGGAAGAATTTTTCTTTTGTCATTTTTTTGCAAGAATTTCTTTTTCGGGCGGCGAGTTTGCAGATCAGATATGAAACATTTAGTACAATATTTACAAAAACAAATAACATATCTGGATTCCTTGAGAAAAATAACAAATTAAAAAAAAATCGGCCAAATCAGAGTCTGGATGAGGGAGATATTGCTGATTTAAAATCAACTATGTTGTAGAATTTTTTTTTTCTGACGACAACTGGTGGGACTCTCCTATCATTTTTTGAAGTTTTTGTGCATAATTTAAGAAAAAGGATTGTAAATCTGAGCTCCTCTTGAAAAATCACCCAATTTAAAAAAAAAAGGGTCGAATTGGAGTTCGGATGTGGGAGATATTGCTCATTTAAAATTAACTATTTTTTTTTTCAGAACTTTTGTGACAACGGAAAAATTGCAACGTGAATTGGAGATTCTAGGATGTCCAAATAAGGATTTCCAACACATGGGAAGATGCAAAATGGTCATTCTGCTTCCAAAAATGGGTAATAATAAATATTCTGAGTTATATTGATCGAGATATGTCAATTTTAATTCTAGAGCAACATTCGGAGCGGGTTCCCGTTGGAGACATGCCCTCCGACCCCACTTTAGTAGGCACTTGCTTCACATTCATCAGTTTCAGCATAGCAACATTTGGCTTGGGTTATTTGGAGACGTGCCCTCCCACCCCATGCTATGTAGGCACCTGCTACTTCATCAACAACCAACATCATGGTTATGGGTCAACTGCACAAAATCCCTATCATCGAAGTCCATTTGCTAGGCCACACACTGTTAGTATCACAGTTGGTCACAAGCATTATAGGGTATCTCTATACTCGGATCTGCGTTTGTCATGGTTATTGGTCATCCACAAACCCACACTTCATCGAAGTCCATTTGCTAGGCTGCACACTGTCAATATCACAGTTGGTCACAAGCATTACATGGTATCTTTATCCTCAGATCTTCGTTCATCATGGTTATGGGTCATCCACAAACCCACACTTCATCGAAGTGCATTTGCTAGGCCGCACACTGTCAGTATCACAGTTGGTCACAAGAATTACAAGGTATCTCTATCCTCAGATCTTCGCTCATCATGGTTATGGGTTAACCACATAAAACCCTTCCCTTCAGTGGCTCTTCATATTCAACAAAGGCTTCACAAGAGGGAAATTCATGCAATGGGGACCATTGCTTCTTAAGGAGGGAGGAATGATCTGAATGGAAAATGGCATCAACCCATGGTATTCACCCACCCATGGAATTTACCCATGGTATTGTAAGTGGCATCCACTCAAGGTATTTATCCACCCATGGTATTGTAAGTGACATCGACTCATGGTATTCATTCACCCATAGTATTTTCCCATGGTATTGTGACATCCACCGATGGTATTCATTCACCCATGGAGTTGACCCATGGTATTGTGACATCCACCAATGGTATTCATTCACCCATGGAATTAACCCATGGTATTGTGACATCCACCCATGGAATTGATCCGTGGTATTGTAACTGAAAAATACTATAAGTAACAAGTCGCGTTTTGTGAAAGGACAGTTTGTCCGCCACAATGTAACTCTTACAATTATTCTTCATTTAAAAGAAAAAATATTTGTGGTTTTGTTTATTGAGCATTTTCCTCTTTTTCTTCTGGAAATTTAAATTTTTCAGATCTTGGGGGTTTCCCCCAAGATCCAGATCAACAAATGAAGAAAATCATAAATGTGCTCGGTTACAGATGTTCTGTCCTCACCATCAAACTTTAACAAGGACAAGTGATAGAGAAGCTCATCGGGGAATGATAACTGATTAAGGGAGAAATGAGAGAAACACCATGGGAGAATGAATCATGTATTATTCATTTGGTAAGAGATTCAACCCAGATGTATGGGTTCAGCTTCTCATCTGGCCCTCCTTCTAGCGCAAAAATGTTGATGGTGCTGGACACGCCAACATTAGGGGATCTCCCCAGTATGAAGTCCTAACTAGACCTCACACTGTTTGGTGTAGGAATCTCATTTGGTACGATGGCTCGGTTTCCATTATCTTAAAGATTTTCTTCAACTCTTACTTGTTAGCACAGGAGAGTGGTATGCTTTGTCTTCCTAGAAGTGAGGTTCGAGTGCCTGGTGAGTGTAAGTGTCACTTGTGTCAATGGTTTTTTCACCATAGAGGGAGAGTGTGGGAGTGAGTCCCATGTCAGTTGGGAGAAGTCCCATCTCTGTTAGGAACACACAAAACAAGAGGACATGCATAGCTTCTAGAGGAGCAGTCCACACGGATGCGGCAGTCACAACACACAAGGTAAGATAACACGTACAACACTCAACGAATGAGTCCAAATGAGTGCAATAACCGTTAGAGAAAGTTTTATGTGAAAGGTCTGTTTGGTGTCCGGGAGAGTAGTCTACATGGGAGAGACAGTGTTAACAACATATACAACACATTTCCATTAATAGATTATGTATTACAACCAGTGAAATAGTTCAGATGTAGAACATGGGTTAAAGAAACATGCATCACAACTGTTAAAGATTAGTATTACAACAATTACAATACATTTGTGAAAATGTGTTGGCCTGTTAGCAGGATTCTGAATTAAGCAAAAGTTCCAAGACACATCGTTACAACATACATCAATAACCACGAGTGCAGGGCATTGGAGCCACTACTTACTCCTCAAAGAAAAGATTACAGACTCTCTTGGCTATGTGGGAGGAGATGACGTGAAAAGTCCCTTGCATGTACAAATGAGGGGGTATTTATAGCCAAGGGTGAAAACTAACCCTTGTGGTTGTTTGACTACCCTCATGACTGTTTGACTTCCATGAATTTTCAACTTTACATGACTCTTTGTACAACAATTGGGTCTCTTGGACTTCCACATTATATTACATTGATTGGAAACATAGTCCATAGTGGAGATGTGGGCGACATGACTCGACATGACAATGATGGTACATTTGTGCTACTGCTAGAGTGCATGTTGAGCTATAATGCTGTTGGGTGATGGATGTCTTCATGGTGTGTCATAGCTTCACCTTCGCATGGAAAAGTGTACAGAGTCTTCGATGGTCTTTGGTTCTCTTGATGATGCTTAGGCATGTTGCTCATTGCTTGCATGTTGGAAGGCTTGACAGGCTCATCTGTTTACGAAAGGTGCATGTTCATCCATTCATCCATTCATGAGCACATATTTCATGTTTTCTCATCCATCCATTCGCGAACATATCTTTTCATGATCATCCTTTCGTGAGCACATCTCTTCGCATGCGTCATTCATTCGTATGTTGGTGAACCTGTCCTTCTGCATGTGCTCCCTTTGTTCATCCCATTCATTGTCTTGCCATGTTTGTTGGTGTACCTATACCTGTAGTCACTCATGACGAGAACACATCAAATCCAAAACCTCCTAGCCTACCATGACACATGATCATTTCAGATGCACATGACTGGGAGAGGCAGCAAGGTTGTGAAGCGAGATGATGGCTCTGGGCATTGCTGATGAAAATTGTGCAAGACTAAGTGATGAAGATGGTAAATCCAATTTGACTGTGATTGTTTACAAGGCTTGGCTTGGATGGAAGGAAAAATTGTGCAAATTTTGGGAGGGACAGTTTGGGTTGCAGGAAGGCAAGGTTGGCAGGATCTGTGCAGTTTCCAAAATGAGCAGGAAGTATGGGCTGGAAGGCCAAACTTGCACAATTTTATGGAGGAATGAGTCTGGCTACAAGGAGGTCCAGCAGGTAGAGATTGCACAGTTTTTGGGAGGAACTTCCTGGGAGCTTTGTAGCCAAAAATGTGCAATTCCCAGAGGGAAATGGCAGTTGGCTGATGGGGTCAATAGTAGCCAAAACTGAGAAATTCCCAGAGGGAACTGGTAGTTCGTTGCTAGGGTCACTGAGAGCCAAAACTACACAATTCCCGGAGGGAACTGGCAGTTTGTTGTTAGGAGCTCCTGGTAAAGGAATCTGCATAGAGGCTGGGAGGCTGGCCTGCTGATCATCTCTACACAATTTTTGAGCTGAGTGGACTACTGGGCAGTAGAAGGCCTGTTCATGAAAACTGCACAATTTCTTGGATGAGTAGTCAGTCAACTGCTGGGATGATTGACTAGGAAAACTACGTAATTTTCTGGGGGAGATAGGGACGGGAACTTGGTGTCTGTCTGGTTTGTCTCTAAAATTTCCTCAGTCAACTCAGTAAGTAAGGTGAGTGGTCTCTGCACAATTTTTGAGGGTAGTCAGTCCCGGGGTGACTGTCGGGTTCAACTATCCGGGTGGTTAGTATGAAAGTGGATTGAATTGCTTGTAGGCAACACAACTTGAAAAGACTTGCTTGATGCTTCTGCACTATTGTGGTTGACTGTTGATTGATTCGATGACGGGGTGATGGTCTGATTGTCACAGGGGAGTCTAGTCGTCAAAACTTCAGAAAAAATGACTAAGTGTGTGAATGATCAAAAGATGCATATGTGATCATGCAAACACACACTCACATGACTCGATAGCGAAATGACTCAAACCATCAAGACACACATGTTCAACATGACTGACTAATGGTGCAAGTGACAAGCGTGACACACACGATTGACCTTCATTGGTCAAGACAACGCGTGCACAACAATGAATGTGACTCCAGGTGTGAGTGTGATATATGCTTTCATAGCGAACACAACAAGCACATACGAAGCGAAGACTTTGAGCATAACTAGAACATGGTCGCAAGCATCACTTAGACACCAAAATGCAGAAACTTGAATGAAATGAACAAACAAGGTGGATGCAAGGACTCACACAAGCTCACAGAGAGAACCCGAGTGTGTGCATTCATCAAGTGAAACTCTCAAGGGAGGCTTCGAAATTGGGTGCAAATTTTGGAGGGTGGTTGTAGTCGCTACAACACAAACATTTCCTCCTCAAAGGGGCATAGATCTTATCAGAGCCTAATAATACTTACCAAAAAAATCCCATCAATGGTCTATACCTCAAAACATTTCACCCATAAAAATGCTCGAGTAGCCCTAGAATGTACATGTATGCACCATGAATTTTTTTTTTTTTATGATGATCAACTCATCATGTACCCACTCTAAAATTAATCTCTCACCATGAGTCATAGATGGATCATTTGCCATCCTATCATCACAAATTTGCTGATGGTACTTCTTGGTGGTCGTAAAACCTAGTTGTCGCAACCTGGGCCATATACTCTCCTGACCAGACACCCTGTCTCTTTAATGGACCTTATATCAGGTCAGCCACGAAAAATCAAGCTGAATATGATGTCATCATAGGTCTCTTGGCCGATGCCTCCCACTTAGGTATCCATCACTCGATGTAGTCCTTCATTCCTAGCTGGTTGTATCATAGTTGAACAAGATCTTTCAAGTTCGCGATTCATTGTTTTTTTGGAAATATCTGCATGCACAAAGGTTAGCTTAAAATTTTGGTCATATCACATTTACACATATACAAAGGGATCAAAATCATACAGTTGATCGCATAGTTAATCAAGTCCTAGACTGGCATTCATCACACACACACACACACACACACACACACACACACACACACACACACACACACACACACACACATATATAACCATTAAGATACATAAACCATAAAAATAATATCCATCTCAAGAAAATGTAGAAATACATCAAATGTATAGATGCACAAAGACACATCATGAGAGCCCAAAAAACCTCATCTCATATATACATATAAAAAAATATATGAGTACAAAAAATAATTATACCTCTACTGGCTCATGTCCAGGAAAAATAAGTCTCAAAAATATGGGAGTGTCCTCATAATGGGTGCTTTCCTTGGTACATAAATCCAATCATATACATCTAGGGTCGGGGCCCTCCCCCCCCTCCTAAGGACCAATCTCCACATTGGGTGCCAAAATCGAACCGGTGGTGGCCACCTGCATCGCGATGCACCAAAGAAATGGTCATTGTACCTGATAATGTGCCATCAATGTCTCCACCACCACCTCCCCAAATCCTTCCCAACCATCCTTGGGCATCCCTGCGTCAAGTCCTCAGCTTCACCTCAGGCATCCTCATAGTCTCAGAGCCGCGTGGCCAAAAATGTTGATCGAGCCTCCGCTGCCTTAGCACGCTCTCATAGTCTCTTTGTATCCCTAGCAACATATGAGTTGGTCCCCTCACCATAGAGACCAACAAGCTTGAGTCATCAACGCTGCACCAACCTCTCAAGACCCTCCTCCACTTGGACATCAAGTCGTCATTGCGGCACAACAAGATCACCAAACACCCTCATAAGCCATGGATCGTTGCCTACCAAGTAGGAAAGTGGTCATCCTCGTGGCCCCTCATCTGCAAGAACAAAGACATGATATCAGCATCATACAAAAAAAGCATCATAAATCATACATGTCAAAAAATAGAAAATCAGAAATAAAACAAGTCACATACCTATTGACCCCTAGGCATCACTAGGGGAGCCCCATATCTATATTACTCGTAAATCCCACTCCATGATACAGGAACTCCATAATCATATAAGGGTTGGAAATAAACCAACCCTCCACCTTGGCATTCCAATAAATCCCCACTACATCTCCACCAACCCATGGTATCACATGCACCCACTACCTCATCCTAGGATCTCTAGTAGGAACTCAGAGCATTATGATAAAATGTCGTAGCATCATGACACTCTCATACAAGATGCTACACAGGATGATAACACAAAAAAAATCTTTGAGCTGATCCCTACAACACCTTTTTCAACTAGGAGAGCATCCCCCTATAAACAAAGTTGGCCCCGTCGAAAAAATGCCCTACCTGCAACCTTTGTAGCACTACAACCGTGGGCCCTGATACCTGATGTGGGGCCACAAAAGCTGCCAGGCGCACGATCATAAAAAGAGCTGCTCATTTGGTGAGGTCCAAGATAGATGGTACCATAGTACACCATCCCTAATAGGGTTGAGGCCATAAAACACCTCCTCTCACCTCCAAATTTTCACCTGCCTAGCTGGCAGGGGATGCAGAAAAACCTCTCCTTGAGGTACCAAACCTGTGATGAAGTAGACATTCACTGTTGCACTGATTGACAGATCGAACCCTCAAATGACGAAGATATGGTGATCTACATCCCATAGTTGAAACAGAAATCACAAGAACTCATAATGCGATATCAAGGGTGTTGAAGAATCTAGGGAAATTAGGTGTAGTGTGATTCTCCTTGACCTGATAAGAATTTGTGGAGTCTTTTTATTTTTTCTTGTTACTTTAAGCTTCTTCTTCTTATTATTAATGAATGTGTGTGTACTTCATCAAATTGCTACCAAAAACATAAGAATAAGAAAACAAGATGTTGGCTCTCTGCCAAGACCAAAACCTCTCTTCTCTTGAGAGGAAAACCCTTCAGTAAGTTTTCTCTTATTGATCAATGCCAAATCTTAGACCCTTGACTAGAATTTCCTCCAATCGTAAGTCAAGTCCTTCATCCTTTCTACACTTTGTTCCCCGACACTTAATATTTCTTCTTCCAACACTTCATTCCCTGGCACTTCGTCCTCCTTCCATTCGTACATAGACCTTGTGTATGTGAGCTTTAGATGACATGCATGTCTTCTATACTCAATGATATCCTTTAATTATGTAGACACTTTCCTTATTTCAACCAAACGAGCTCATTCTTGAGATTTAGATGTAGACTTGGTATTACTGTATAACAACCCTAGACCTTAGCACGTGTGGAAAGTATGATTCCGAATTAGGGCCTTTTCACCTTCACTTGAGAGAGAGTTTTCTTCGCTTGAGTAAGAGGCCTTGTAGACCTTACTTTATAGCCCAAACAAAGATAGATTTTAGGAATGTTGTATTGTTGCAATTATGACTCCAAGGTTGCTTCTGCTTCTCACACATGTGACTGTTTTCTACCCAGTAAAACAATCCTCTTGACTTTGGTTGTGTACCCTTCTTCTTCGCTGCTCCTGAAGACCCTTTCTTCGTCCCTTGGTTTATGCTTTTCTTGGCTTCCTACATTCAATGATTTCAGAGAGGAATGTGTTGTCTTTTGAGGGAGTGGAAAACCTCTATATATAGAGGTATGTCCCTCCTTTAGGCTGACTTGAAGATTGTAGGCTGGCTTGACTTATTTAATTCAAATTTCTTCTTTGTAGGTGTCATTGCATGGAGGAGACTTGTTGACTTTTCCTGGAGACATTCTCTTGATTCTAATACATAAAAATACATGGTGTAACATGCCCTTAAGTTCTTGAACATTTTATTTTGACTATTTGACTCACCTACAACACTTTAACATGTGATAGACATATTTCAATGAGAAAGAAACTCATTGACATATATTATAAAAATAATATTTATTTTCTTGAATAAAGACAAATATCAAAAGTGCATTTATGAAGACTGAACCTAGTTACATTTCTTTCAACGAGGGAGTTTTGAAGAAACTTTAGTAATCCTTAATGAGCCAATATCCTATTAACTACAGGATCCTCTGCAACTGCCAACCAAGGTGGCTAGACATATCGCTCCCTCCAGAGCATGCCCATCTTGACATCAAGGATATGAAAGAAAAAATAATATTCCTAGGCTACAACACATTTTTTTTTCGATCACCGCCCAGTTATGGACATCACAGGTGCACTGTACGTGTGTCCGTTTTCAAAAAGACACATGGTGTGCATGTCTGCCATGGAATAACCCGCAAAGATGCCATTCCTAGGCTTGTGTGTCTCATCACTAAGTAGACACATCATCCGTGAATATCTTAATGAATCAGACACAGGGAATTTGAGGCTTGGGGCGACTGAGCTGTAGTGTCACCAAAGCAAAAACGCTGTGCCTTCAGGCTAATTAGCTGCACCAATGGTGTAGCTATGTTATGAAACCAGCTCACAAAGAGATAAAAAAAGATAGATGAGCACCTTAGAAATAAGCCTCTTCGAGGGGGCAACCTCCTTTACATTACACAAATGAAGATGATACAAATGACAAGACCTCCTTTCTATATATAGGAGTCTAAGGGGTCATAATATAATCAGAGCCAGAATAACAATAATAATGTAAGGGCACAATAATAACAATAGTTGGATTCTATGGGGCACAATAATAACAATATGGGGACTACATGGACAAAACAATATAATAAGGGGGTTGTACTAATAACAATAAGGGGTTAAACTAGTAGTATAGGGGCCTAACATGCCCCTCTCCTTCAAAAAGTGTTGTCCTCAACGCTTGAGCAGTTCTTGATGCTTATGTATAAGATTCTTGTCCTCCCATGTGGAATCTTTAGCACGTAAGTTCTTCCACTTGATGAGATACTTTGAAATTGATCGATTTTGTAGCTGTCAGGTTCTTGTTTCTATGACTGCTCAAGGTTCCAATATGATTTTTCCTTCCTCTTCAAGTTCTAGCAATATTGTTTGAATTGGGATATTCTGCAACTTTTGAATGAGTGGCCACACTTCTTTGTCCTTCTTCCATTCATCCCTTGCTTCGTTTATCCAATTTGGTTGGATAATAGAAATAGCACAAAACAATGCTTCCACATCCTCATCCTTTCTTGAGAGTGCATCTGCAACAATTTTTTTTTTCCTTTTATGTAGATGATGTCAAAGTCATAACCCAACATATTTGTGACCCATTTTTTCTGTTCTTATAAAGATAATATTTGTTCTAAAAAGTATTTAAGACTATCATGATCCATTTTTACCTTAAAGTGTCTTCCCATTGGATAAAGTTGCCATTTCTTAAGTGCATGTAGTATTGCCAACATTTTCGTCTCATAAATAGCTTGCTTGATATGTAGGCGTAAAAATACCCAATCACCTACATCAATTTTTTTTTTCATTTTGATTTTGATCTACCTGTTGTTTCATTCGATTCTACACCAAAGTGGCGTTATCCTTTAAAATTTGGAGAACTTGTTGTTGATGCTTGATGCGATATTTCACTTGTTGAACTTTTTTCTTCTTGATATGTCCTTCTATCTTGAGAGTTTGAGGAGTGGTAATTTCTTCCAATGCTTTACAAGATATGGTCAGATTCATTTCTTGATGCTCGATGTTATCTTTCACTTATTGAACATTTTTCTTCTTGATATTTCCTTTTATCTTGATAGTTTGAGGAGTGGTAATTCTGGCTGATGCATTAGATGATATGGTTGGATTCATTTATTCTTTCTCGATGTGATCTTTCACTTCTTGAACCTTTTTCTTCTTGATATGTCCTTTTATATTGAGAGTTTGAGGAGTGGTAATTCTTGCCAATTCTTTACAAGATATGGTCGGATTCATTTCTTCTTTCTTTGGGGTTGGGTCCTGGCGTATATCCTCTTCTTTTGATGTTTCTTGGTCATTTTATTCCTCCTCTTCATACTTTATGTAAAATAATTTCTTCTCAGCACACTTATGACCTTTAGTGCATTTGCTATCACAATTGTAACAAAGCTCATTTTCTCTTTTTTCTTCCAATTATTGTGGTGTAACCCTTGTAGGTTTTGGAAGGCTAAGAGAAACAACACTTCCATCTTTATAGTTGTGAGGGGTAGACTTCCTTGTTGCCATAATTTTGCTTTCCACTTTGTAGCAAAGCCCTTTTTCTCTTTTTTCTTCCAATTTTTGTGGTGTTGCTCTAAAGAAGGTGTTGCTCTTTGTATCCTTATAATGTGCTATAATTTCCTCCGTGAAAATTGACCACGTAACAAGTAGTTTACGAGAACAAAGCCCTTTATACCATAAAAATTGATCTTGTTATAAATATGAAGATGCAATACATACCTTTTGTAACAGTGGTATGCCATGTAGATCAAAATATTTCTCCATCTGTAGTATCCAATTTACCAGATCCTTGCCATCAAACTTCCTCATTTTGATTTTTATTGATTTTAGGAGCTCCATCTTGAAATGACTGTAGCTCTCTAATTTCAGATCTCCAAGTTTTGAAATTTCTTCCTGCGGTAGCTCTCTGAGTTCTCTTTCTAACCCCGCAAGTCTGATCAGAATTTGATTATCCAAGAAAGACTCATGCCAAATCTCCCACAGTGACCTGATTATATACCTTTTCAGAATAGCAAACTTGTGTGACGCGCCACGTGTCACTGTTTTGACCTTTGGATATGAAAAATACACACAAAAAACTACAATCCATCCTCTTTTTGTAACTTCTTACGAAATTTCAATCTGATGCTCACCGAGAAAGTTATGATGAGTTTCCCAAGGTCATCTATTTAAGATGTAATTCGGGAGTCTGCAAAAACCATAACTTCCTTAGATCATTTCTCCGCAAATATAGCATGACAAGCTTTTAAATTTGGACCCGAAGTTTAGAATGATTTCAGCTCAAATGGGTTTGTTTTGTAGCTTCTGAAACATCACAGGAAAAAAGTTATAGTCAAAATGCCACGATGACCTATTTGGAGCAGCGAAACCTTAGAATCCAATGCTCTGATACCAAATGTTATGAAACCAGCTCACAAAAAGATAGAAAAGATAAATGAATGCCTTATAAATAAGCCTCTTCGAGGGGGAAACCTCCTTTACATTACACAAATGAACAATTCTTAGATGATACAAATGACAAGACCTCCTTTCTCTATATATGAGTCTAAGGGGTTATAATATAATCACAGTCGACATAAGAATAATAATGTAAGGGCACAATAATAACAATAGTGGGCTTCTATGGGGCACAATAACAACAATATGGGGACTACATGGGTAGAAAAATATAATAAGGGGGTTGTACTAATAACAATAAGGGTTTACACTAGTAGTATAGGGGCCTAACAAGCTATCAACCCCTTACCCACAGGGTATCCATGTGAGTACCTTGGAAACACATGGAGACTAAGCGATTGTCACTCAGAAACCCATGCACTATAATATCTTTTACCCTAAAAAATATTGTATAGGGCACCCCTATATGGCCTACTGTTGTAGCAGCTACAACCACCCTCCAAAATTTTGGCTTGCACCAATTTTGGAGCCTCCCTTGAAGACATTCAGATGATGACTGCACACACCCGGGTTCACTCTATGAGCTCGTGTGAGTCTTTGCATTCACCTTGCTTGTTTATTGCACTCAAGTCTCTGCATGTTGATGTGTAAGTCTTTCTTACGACTGTGTTCTCTCTATGCTCAAAGCCTTTGCTTCGTACGTCTTTGTTGTGTTCGCCATGAAGGCATCTGCCACACTCACACACGAAGTCACATTCATTGTCGTTCAAGCGTCGTCTCGATCATGAATGATCAATCATGAGTGTCGCACTTGTTGCTTGCACCATCGGTCAGTCATGTTGAGCATGTGTCTAGATGGTTTGGTCATTTCATCATCAAGTCATGTGAGTGTGTGTTCATATGATCACCTATGCACCTTTCCTGTTCACACACTTAGTCATTTTTGTTGAAGTTATGATGACTAGGCTCCTCATTGACAGCCATACCATCACCTTGCTTTCGACTTGATCGACTGTAAACCAGAATAGCGCAGAAGCACCAAGCTAGTTCTTCCAAGCTGTGTTGCCTGCAAGCAACTCAAACAACACTCATGTTGGCCACCTGAATAGTCGACTGACTGTTCATCTTAGAAATTGTGCAGTTCTCACCAGGCCTCCCACTGCCCATTAGTTAGCTAAGTTCAAAAATTGCGCAGAGATGATTAGAAGGCCGACCTCTCGGCTTTAATGTAGTTTTCCCTGCCAGCAGCTCCCAGTGGTAGACTACCTGTTCTCTCCAGGAATTGCGCAGTTTCTAATGCCAGTGTGTTAGGCCCCTATACTACTAGTGTAACCCCTTATTGTTATTAGAATAACCCACTTAGTATATTGATTACCCCATTACTATTGTAGTTATACCCCTTATTTATATTGTTGTGCCCCTATTACCCCCATATGGTTATTTATGTGCCCCATAGAATCCTTCTATTGTTATTTTTCTGGCTTTATATTATTATTGTTAGGTCGGCTGGATTATATTGTGACTCCTTAGACTCCTATATATAGAAAGGAGGTTTTGTCATTTGTATCATCGAAGAATTGTTCATTTATGTAATGTAAAGGAGGTTGCCCCCTCGAAGAGGCTGAATTCTAAGGCGTTGATCTATCTTTTCTTGAGCTGGTTTCATAACATTTGGTATCAGAGCTTTGGATTCTAGGGTTTCGCTGCTCCAAACAGGTCATCGTGGTATTTTTGCTATAACTTTTTTCTGTGACGTTTCAGAAGTCGCAAAAAAAACCCATTTGAGAAGAAATCACGCTAAACCTTGGGTCCGAATTTCAGAGATTTTCGCACGATATTGGCGGAGATATGATCTGAGGAAATTTGTCTTTTTGCAGACTCCTGAATTACATTCAAAACAGGTGACCTGGGGAAAATCGTCATAACTTTCTCTCTGGGGATGGGATTGAAATTTCGTAAGAAGGTACAGAAAGAGGACAGACTGCAGTTTCTTTTTTATCGTTTTCAGAACCAAAGATCAAAAATTGTACAGGTGGCACTTCATACAAGTTCGCTCTTCTGGAAAGGTCTATAATCAGGTCATCTTGGGAGATTGTGCATAACTGTTTCTTGAAGAATCCAATTTGGATCAGACTGGTGGCATTGGAAAGAGGACATAGAGGGCTACTACAGGTAGCAATTTCAGAACTTAAAGATCCGAAAGTACAGAGTTACAGTCATTTCAAGATTGAGCTCCTAAAATCAAGAAAAAGCAAGATGAGGAAGTTTGATGGCAAGGATCCAGTAAATTGGATACTTCAAATGGAGCAATATTTTGATCTACATGGTGTACCACTATTACAAAAGGTATGTATTGCATCTCAATATTTAGAACCGGATCAATTCTTATGGTATAAAGGGCTTTGTTCTCGTAAACAACTTGTTACGTGGTCAATTCTCACGGAGGAAATGATAGCACATTATGAGGATACAAAGAGCAACACCTTTTTTGGAGAAACACCACAACAATTGGAAAGAGTAAAAGAGCTTTGTGACATATTGGAAAGTAAAATTATGGCAACAAGGAAGTCTACCCCTCATAACTATAAAGATGGAAGTGTTGTTTCTCCTGGCGTTCCACAACCTACAAGGGTTACACCACAACAATTGGAAGAAAAAAGAGAAAAAGGGCTTTGTTACAATTGTGATAGCAAATGCACTAAAGGTCATAAGTGTGCTGAGAAGAAATTATTTTACATAGAATATTAAGAGGAGGAAGAAAAGGATCAAGAAACATCAAAAGTAGAAGATATACGCCAGGACCCCACCCTAGAGAAAGAAGAAATGAATCAGACCATATCTTGTAAACTATTGGCAAGAATGACCACTCCCCAAACTCTCAAGATAGAAGGACATATCAAGAAGAAAAAGGTGCAAGAAGTGAAAGATCACATCAAGAAAGAAGAAATGAATCCAACCATATCTTGTAATTCATTGGTCAGAATTGCCACTCCTCAAACTATCAAGATAGAAGGACATATCAAGAAGAAAAATGTTCAAGAAGTGAAAGATCACATCGAGCGTCAAGAAATGAATCTGACCATATCTTGTAAAGGATTGGAAGAAATTACCACTCCTCAAACTCTAAATATAGAAGGACATATCAAGAAGAAAAGGGTTCAAGCAGTGAAAGATCACATCGAGCATCAACAACAAGTTCTCCAACTTTTAAAGGATAACGCCACTTCGGTGCAAAATCAAACGAAACAACAAGATGAGGATGTGGAAGCATTGTTTTGTGCAATTTCTATTATCCAACCAGATTGGATAAATGAAGCAAGGGATGAATGGAAGAAGGACAAAGAAGTATGGCCACTTATTCAAAAGTTACAAAAGATCCCAATTCAAACAATATCGCCAGCAATTGAAGAGGAAGGAAAAGTCATATGGGAACTTGGAGCAGTCACAGAAACAAGAACCCAACAGCTACGAAATCGATCAATTTCAGAGTATCTCATCAAGTGGAAGAACTTACCTACTGAAGATTCCACATTGGAGGACAAGAATTTTATACAGAAGCATCAAGAACTACTCAAGCATTGAGGACAACGCATTTTGAAGGAGAGGGGCATGTTAGGCCCCTATACTACTAGTGTAACCCCTTATTGTTATTAGAATAACCCACTTAGTATATTTATTACCCCATTACTATTGTAGTTATACCCCTTATTTATATTGTTGTGCCCCTATTACCCCCATATTTGTTGGCATTATGTTTCTGGTATGGCTATATGTTACAGATGTTGTACTTGATGGCAACTCCCGTGGCAAGGCTCTCAATATGATGAAAATTAAGAAGTACGCAGGAAATTAGTTCAGAAGGTGCGTACCCGCAGGTACACCATGCAGGGACCGCGTCTCGATACGCAGGCCAGCCGTTCAGGAGGTGCGTACCCCCAGTGCACTCATTTCAAGGCAGAGAAAAGCACACGTGGGGTTTCTTATGTTTAATCCTTGGTATTTAGCTGACGATATTTGTGTTATTACGGTTTTGGCTCGTGGTATTGTTCCATGATTTTAGGAGGAGCTTGCCTATATAAAGCAAAGGAGATCACTTGGCTAAGCATCTTTTGCAATTGAATATCTTTAGATCTGAAATATTGGGTTATGGTCTTAAAAGCTTGATCTATATGAAAGGGAAGTTGAAGGCGAATCTGTGAAGGGTGATCTCTCGAGCGCATGAACCGATCTGAGCAACTGTGCCACTTTGGTGGACTGCCTATTCGGCCCTAATCAGAAGTACGCAGGTGTTTAACAGAAGAGCTGCGTGGGTACGCAGAGCAGAAACAGGAGATCTGCGTGGGTACGCAGAGCAGAAACAGGAGACCTGCGTGGGTACGCAGAGTAGAAGAAGGAGAGCTGCGTGGGTACGCAGAGCGACTAAGGTTCAGGTGCGTACGCATAGTAAAAGTACGCGGCGCGATAGTATTTCTGGGTGCGTACCTGCAGTAACAGTACGCGGCGCGATAATGTCTCTGGGTGCGTACTTGCATAATAGTACGTAGTGCAGTTGAAGGAACAGTGCGTGGGCATGCAGTGCGGCAGAAGGATCTCTGCGGGTATACGTAGGAAAGCAGAAGGTGAACTGCGTAGCAACGCAGGCCACAGAAGGGAAAACTGCGTATCTGTCTTAAGATGTTCTGTTGATTGAATTTTTCTGTTGATAAGGTGTTCTGGGTTAGTTCTGTTATTGCTGATCTGATAACTGTAGTAACTTTTATGTACTTGATGATCATTTGATGCTTTATGAAAAGAAGTAGGGGGTTGTAGCTCCCTTCCAGGAGAGACTGGAAAACGAGAGAGAGAGAGTTGTAGCTCTCTGCAGGTTGCAGCCTGCGTACTGGTAAAGGACTGCACCAGTACAAAACCATTGTAAAAGAAGTTTCTAATTTGAAAGAAGATAGAGACATATTGCAGCAGGTGGTTTTCACCCACATTGGGTTTCCACCTTACATCTTGTGTTCTTTGGTGTGACTATCTGTTTTTCTATGGTACTGACATGCAAAAATAATTCAAAGAACAAATAAGGAAGATTTATTAAAAGAATTAGATAATACTGATTCACCCCCCCTCTCAGTATTATTTTCAACAATTGGTATCAGAGCAGGTCCTTCAGAGAAGCTTGATCGCTTGAAGGTAGATCTTTCATCATGAGCAACTACGAGAGAGAAGCATCAATCAGGCCACCGGTTTTTGATGGGACAAACTTCAATTATTGGAAGGTAAGAGTTACTGCCTATCTTCAATCTCTTGGTACAGAAGTTTGGGACATTGTAGAGACATGCTACACTTTTCCTTCAGCTACTCCTACAGATGCAGCCGAGAAAAAGAAGTATGAAACAAATGCGAAAGTAGTCAGTACTCTATTAGGATGTATATCTCAATCAGAATTCATGAAGGTAATGCACTATAAATCCGCAAAAGAGATATGGGACAAAATTGTCACGAGCTATGAAGGAGATGAATAGGTAAAGCGTACTAAACTTCAAACTCTCAGAATTCAGTATGAGACTCTCAAAATGTATAATGATGAAAGTGTGGCTAACTATTTTCTTCGGGTAGATGAGGTTGTTAACTGTATGAAAAATTTGGGTGAAGAAATAAAAGAGGCTATTGTGGTTGAAAAAGTTCTAAGATCATTGTCCCCCAAGTTTGAATCTAAAGTATCTGCAATAGAAGAAAAGGAAAATCTACGAATTCTTACTATGTCTCAGCTACATGGAATTCTAACTGCTTATGAAATGAGAAAGGGAGGTCCATCAGACAAAAGAGAAACTGCTTTCAAGGCATCAGGCAAAGGAGATTATTATGAAGCGAGCCACGTCCCAGAAGAAGAGGAAGAAGAATCAAATTTTGTCAGAAATCTTCAAAGGGGTTCTGGAAGGTTCAGAGGTAAGTTACCTTTTAAATGCTTTGCTTGTGGAAGAGTAGGTCATTATGCTGCAAAATGTCCTTATAAGGATAAAGGAAAGGAACCTGCTAGATGGAACAAGAAACAGAATGCAAATAAGAAAAGCTACTACACTTATGAAGATAGTGATGGTCTATCAAACAGTGATGAAGATGAACAAGGTAATGAATATAAGTTGTTAATGGCATTTGAAGATGATGATTATATGGATGCTATAGATGTGGATAACCTTTATGATGAAATTACTAGACTCAAGAGATGTATAGAAGAAAAGAACATGATCATTGATACTCTACAATTTCAAATTGATGAAAAGGAAAAACATCTTGAAAAATTAAAAGGTGAAATTGTTGGTCTTAGAAAAGAGATTGAGAAAACAAAAGCTATTAATCTCAAGTTTGTCAAAGGATCTGAAACTTTGGATGAGATTATCAATGTGCAGCGGTCTCCACTAAACAAGACAGGTCTTGGCTATAATGGAGAAACTTCTCAAGCATCCACCTCAAAAAGTTATCTTGATGCAGCAAGAAGAAATGAGCAAAAGTACAATGAAGATCATCAGGTAAAGCAGGGACGAATTACAAACAAAAACTATCAGGGGCAATCCATCTTAAGGGTGAATAAAAGCTACAACCAGCCACAGGTAAAATCTTCTCAGTTTGGTTCAAGAATAGATGACAATAGAAATTACAATCAATTGGCTGGTAGATTCGATAACCGCAGAAGTTTCTTCAATGGACAATGCTTTTCTTGCCATAACTTTGGTCACAAAGCAGCTCAATGTGTTGCATATAAAACGATCATGACTAGGGAAGCTCAAAAACAAAGAAGTATGATGGGGATTTCAAAAAGGACTTATAACAACTTTTCGGTTCTTGAAAATGAAGTTGAATGTTCTATTTGCAATAACTTTGGTCATGAAGACTCTGAATGCAGGAGCAGGTTTCAGCAGAAAAAGGAACAAGCCTCAAGCACCAAAACATGGAGAATAAAGGAACCTCAAACAGAAAGATGTGGGATAGCATTTTATGCAGAGGGACAGGAAAATCTATGGTACATTGACAGTGGATGTTCGAAGCATATGACAGGTGATAAAGAAAAACTTGAGTCTTATTCTACTCTAGAAAAGGGAAAGAAAGTCTCTTTTGGAAATGATACTCCTGCAACTATAAAAAGGAAAAGGCATTGCTCAGTTAAAAGAAAAGGTCAAGGCTGGAAATGTTTTGTATGTTGATGGATTAAAGCATAATCTTCTAAGTGTCAGCCAGATGTGTGATCAAAGAACCGAGGTTATATTCAGATCAAATGGATGTCTTGTTTGTGATCTTGATACAGGTAAAACAGTGATCAAAGGCAAAAGAACTCCATATAATCTGTACATATTTGAAGAAGGACAACAACAATGCTATCTGAGCAAGGATGATGAGCACTGGTTATGGCATCGGAGGTTGGGACATCTAAGCTTTTCACAAATAAGGAAAGCATGAAAATATCAGGCAGTTTGCGATCTTCCAGATATCAAAATTCCTGACAACACCATATGCAAATCATGTCAGTTTGGAAAACAAACCAGAACTAACTTTCCAGAGAAAGAAGGATCAGCTAGCATGCCTCTTGAGCTAGTACATACAGATACATGCGGTCCTTTCAGGAAAAGAACACCTCGAGGAGAAGAATACTTGATATTATTCATTGATGATTTCTCCAGGTTTGTCTGGTTAGGACTTATGAAGCACAAAGATGAAGCATTCAAAAATTCAAATCCTTCAAAGTCTTGGTTGAAAATGAATCAGGTCACAAAATTAAGTGCCTCAGATCCGACAGAGGTGGGGAATTTACTTCAAATGAATTTTTCGATTTCTGTGAAGAACATGGGATAAGAAGAGAATTCTCTACAGCAAGAACTCCTCAGCAAAATGGAGTTGTGGAAAGAATGAACAGAACAGTCCAACAAATGGCTCGTGCTATGCTTGATGAGTCAGGAACTCCCGCAACTTTTTGGGGTGAAGCTGCACATGCTGCAGTTGTTATTCTCAACAAAACAAATGTCGGGGTGAACAGCACTCAAACTCCTCATGAGCTCTGGAGTGGTAGGACTCCTTCAGTAAAGCACTTCAAAATCTTTGGGAGCAAATGCTATATCAAGAATACTGATGAGCAGCTTGGAAAACTTGAACCTAGAGCAGATGAAGGTATTCTTCTTGGTTACTCTCCACATAGCAAAGCATACAAATGCTACAATAAAAGACTTGGCAGAATTGTTGACAACATTGATGTAGTGGTTGATGAGAAGGGATACATTCCTAGGCAAGTACATCATGAAGACATCGAAGAAGATGAAGGCTACCCCCAACGACAGAATGATGAAGAAGAAGAACCTCAAGAAGAACCTCAAGAAGAACTAGAGGAGCAAACACGAATAGAAGAAAAGACTCCATCCAGATATGTTCAGAAGAACCATCCAGAATCTCAGATTATGGGGCAGAAAGAAGCAGGTGTACAAACAAGAAGAACAGTTGCAGAAGCTTCAAGCTATTTGGCATTACTCTCCTCTACTGAACCACAAAATGTGAAAGAGGCATGCAAAGATGAATGTTGGGTGAAAGCAATGGATGAAGAACTTGAGCAGATCGAAAAGAACAACACTTGGGAGCTGGTTCCTAGACCAAAAGATAAGAATGTTATCGGGACAAAATGGGTCTTCAAAAACAAATTGAATGAAAATGGAGAAGTAATTAGAAACAAAGCCAGACTTGTTTGTAAAGGGTATGCGCAGCAAGAAGGAATAGACTTTGAAGAAACCTTTGCTCCTGTTGCAAGACTTGAGGCCATCCGAATGTTCCTTGCTCTCTCAAGTTTTCAAAACTTCAAAGTATTTCAAATGGACGTGAAATCAGCCTTTCTGAATGGAGACTTGGAAGAAGAAGTGTACATTGAACAACCAGATGGGTTCATTCTTGGAAATGATCCAAATCTTGTATGCAGATTGAAAAAGGCTCTCTATGGTCTCAAACAAGCTCCAAGGGCTTGGTACTACCGTTTGGACAAATATCTTCATCAACAAGGCTTTTCAAAAGGATCGGCAGATAGCAATCTTTATATAAAAGTTGAAAATGACAAATTGCTAATACTTGTTGTGTATGTAGATGACATTATTTTTGGGAGCAATGAAGAAGCTATGAGTCAAAAATTTGCCTTGGTCATGCAGAAAGAATTTGAAATGTCCTTGCTAGGAGAACTGACATATTTCCTTGGTTTGCAAATCCAACAAAAAGAAGGAGGAATCTTTTTATCTCAAACCAAGTATCTCAAATAGATTTTGAAGAAATATGGTATGGAAGATGCAAAACCAGTATGTACACCCATGGTCACAGGATGTAGCCTCAGTGCAAATGATGAATCTGCAGCAGTACATCAACCAACCTACAGATCTATGATTGGAAGTTTACTTTATTTGACAGGTACCCGCCCAGACATCATGCATGCAGTTGGAATAGTTGGAAGATTTCAGGCAAATCCGAAGGAGACTCATCTTCAGGCAGTGAAGAGAATTTTCAAATATCTTCAAGGGAATCAAAATTATGGCTTATGGTATCCTAGAGATACAGATCTTACACTTCATGCTTATACAGATGCAGATTGGGCCGGAAGCGTGGATGACAGGAAAAGCACAAGTGGTGGTGCGTTCTTTATGGGTTCCAGACTGGTATCTTGGTTCAGCAAGAAACAGAGTTCGATTGCCTTGTCTACAGTTGAAGCGAAATATGTTGCTGCTGCATCTTGTTGCACCCAACTCCTTTGGATGATGCAGACTTTGTAGGATTTTCAAATCACTTGTACACCACCAATCCCCATCTTATGTGATAACACAAGTGCAATCAGCATCTCAAAGAATCCTGTTATGCATTCAAAAACCAAGCACATACCAATCAAGTACCATTTTCTCCGGGAACAAGTACTTGAACAGAAGGTCAAGTTGGAGTATGTTCCTTCTAAGGAACAAGTTGCTGATATTCTCACCAAACCATTGCCCAGGGACACTTTTGAATACCTCAGGCAAAAGCTGGGGGTTGTTGATGCATCATCTTATTGTTGAATCTTTTCTGATTGATGGTACAGGTTCAGGGGGAGCATATAATGCATTGTTGGCATTATGGAGGATGTTCAGAAGGAGATCTTGGAAATAGCTGCAATATGTCTCTATCTCTTTCATGGTGGATTATGGTTCTTTGTTGCAGATCTGGTTCATATTCAGGGGGAGCATGTTCTTAGGGGGAGCATACCCCTTTGCCCTTGATGTCAAAGGGGGAGAATGAAGCTGAAGATTGTGAGGTTGCCATCAAGTCCAAAGGGGGAGATTGTTGGCATTATGTTTCTGGTATGGCTATATGTTACAAATGTTGTACTTGATGGCAACTCCCGTGGCAAGGCTCTCAATATGATGAAAATTAAGAAGTACGCAGGAAATCAGTTCAGAAGGTGCGTACCCGCAGGTACACCATGCAGGGACCGCGTCCCGATACGCAGGCCAGCCGTTCAGGAGGTGTGTACCCCCAGTGCACTCATTTCAAGGCAGAGAAAAGCACACGTGGGGTTTCTTATGTTTAATCCTTGGTATTTAGCCGACGGTATTTGTGTTATTACGGTTTTGGCTCGTGGTATTGTTCCATGATTTTAGGAGGAGCTTGCCTATATAAAGCAAAGGAGATCACTTGGATAAGCATCTTTTGCAATTGAATATCTTTAGATCTGAAATATTGGGTTATGGTCTTAAAAGCTTGATCTATATGAAAGGGAAGTTGAAGGCGAATCTGTGAAGGGTGATCTCTCGAGCGCATGAACAGATCTGAGCAACTGTGCCACTCTGGTGGACTGCCTATTCGGCCCTAATCAGAAGTACGCAGGTGTTTAACAGAAGAGCTGCGTGGGTACGCAGAGCAGAAACAGGAGATCTGCGTGGGTAGCAGAGTAGAAACAGGAGACCTGCGTGGGTACGCAGAGCAGAAGAAGGAGAGCTGCATGGGTACGCAGAGCGACTAAGGTTCAGGTGCGTACGCATAGTAAAAGTACACGACGCGATAGTATTTCTGGGTGCGTACCTGCAGTAACAGTATGCGGCGCGATAATGTCTCTGGGTGCGTACCTGCATAATAGTACGCAGTGCAGTTGAAGGAACAGTGTGTGGGCACGCAGTGCGGCAGAAGGATCTCTGCGGGTATACGCAGGAAAGCAGAAGGTGAACTGCGTAGCAACACAGGCCACAGAAGGGAAAACTGCGTATCTGTCTTAAGATGTTCTGTTGATTGAATTTTTCTGTTGATAAGGTGTTCTGGGTTAGTTCTGTTATTGCTGATCTGATAACTGTAGTAACTTTTATGTACTTGATGATCATTTGATGCTTTATGAAAAGAAGTAGGGGGTTGTAGCTCCCTTCCAGGAGAGACTGGAAAACGAGAGAGAGAGAGTTGTAGCTCTCTGCAGGTTGCAGCCTGTGTACTGGTAAAGGACTGCACCAGTACAAAACCATTGTAAAAGAAGTTTCTAATTTGAAAGAAGATAGAGACATATTGCAGCAGGTGGTTTTCACCCACATTGGGTTTCCACCTTACATCTTGTGTTCTTTGGTGTGACTATCTGTTTTTCTATGGTACTGACATGCAAAAATAATTCAAAGAACAAATAAGGAAGATTTATTAAAAGAATTAGATAATACTGATTCACCCCCCCTCTCAGTATTATTTTCAACAATATTGTTATTTATGTGCCCCATAGAATCCTTCTATTGTTATTTTTCTGGCTTTATATTATTATTGTTAGGTCGGCTGGATTATATTGTGACTCCTTAGACTCCTATATATAGAAAGGAGGTTTTGTCATTTGTATCATCGAAGAATTTTTCATTTATGTAATGTAAAGGAGGTTGCCCCCTCGAAGAGGTTGAATTCTAAGGCGTTGATCTATCTTTTCTATCTTTTCTTGAGCTGGTTTCATAACACAGTGACTAAGCATCCAACTGGGAGTTCCCTATGGGAATTGCGCAGTTCTAGCTACTAGTGACCCCAGTAGCCAACTGGCACTTCCCTCTAGGAATTGCACAGTTCTGGCTACCAATGACCCCAACAACCAACTGGAAGTTCCCTCTGGGAATTGCGGAGTTCTGGCTGCTAGTGACCCTAACAACTAACTTCCAGTTCCTTCAAGGATTTGCACAATTTTGGCTTCCAGTGACCCCAACAACCAACTGGAAGTTCCCTATAGGAATTACACAGTAATGACTGCCAGTCTCCCAGGTAGTTCCCCACAAAAATTGCACAATCCCTGCTTGCTGACCCGTCATGCAGCCCGACCCATTCCTCTGGAAATTTACGCAAATTTGGTTGTCTAGTCCTTGCTGACTATTCATTCTGGAAAATGCATAGAGCATGCTTGCCATTCCCTCCTATAACTCAGACTGTTCCTCCAAAAATTTGAGCAATTTTTGCTCTCAGCCGATGCTAGACGTTGCAGATAGTCATTGTCGACTCAGATTGTCTATCTCCATCCCTCAGTGACTCTTGCACAATTTTCATTAGCAGTTACCTAGAGCCTATTGGGTGTGGAGCCTGATTATCTTCCTTATTCAGAGGTATCATCGCATTGGACCCTAGTTCATAATGTGGCGGTAACACCGCGCGTAATATGTACACTGCAAGGGAGGTCCAGGGGGGTGGCAAAAATATTTAGGAGATCGAGGGCAGTGGCCCTGAAGCTAAAAATAGATGTAAAATTCCCTTATAAAATGTTGTAATTTCATAGTCAATATGGGCCATTCATTAGGCATAGATCTGACAGTAGAAGTTATGTTTAATTTAGCATTTTTTGCCCGAGAAGGCAACCCATCGCTATATATGACGAAATTGTATTGCGTTTATGTAGATATGTATTCTGAGCGAGAAAGAGAGAGGAGATTGTGTGAGAGAGAAGAGGGAATTATAACATATCTGTTGTAGGTTGTATCTCTTCATTTTTCTACATAATATAAAAGGAAGGACTGGCTATTTCTCCGTGGACGTAGCCCAAATTAGGTGAAACATGTATATCTGTGTCTCTCATGTTTTATGTGTTTTCTGTGTTTATATTTATGCAATATATTTTATGTGTTCCATTTCTATGTAATATATAATTTTCTAACAATCAATATCAGAGCTGAAGGTATATTTGGCTGATAAACTCATAGGAAAGAAGGGTTCCGGGTTTGAGTGGGAGCAATGGCAGAAGATGGTAGGTTTAGGGTCAAAAAATTTAATGGAAAAAACTACCAGCTATGGAAGATGCAGATGGAAGATTATTTGTATCAGAGAGATCTGTATCTACCATTGAGCGGAAAGACAAAGAAGCCGACGAGTATGACCGAAACATAATGGGATATTCTCGACCGAAAGGCACTTGGAACAATATAGCTATGCCTAGCAACGTCGGTAGTGTTTAATATTTCAAAGGAAATGACAACAGAGGGTTTAATGTTGGCATTGACCAAACTATATGAAAAACACTTGGCCCCAAATAAGGTATTTGTTATGAAGCGTTTATTTAATATGAAGATGTCAGAAGGTGGATCTGTTGCTGATCATTTAAATGAATTTAATATAGTTACCAGTTAATTAAGTTATGTAGGAGTTACTTTTGATGATGAAGTTAGGGCTCTGTTATTTCTGTGCTCATTGCTAGAAATTTGGAATGGTTTAGTTATGGCCATTAGTAACTCTGTCTTTGGATCTAGTACTTTAAAGTTTGATAATGTTGTCGATGCAATCCTTAGTGAGGAAATGCGATGGAAAATCCTTGGTGAGACATCAGGTAATGCTTTGACTGCAGAGACTAGGGGAAGAAAAATGGAAAGAGAAAAGAGCCTAGTATATCACAGCAAGTCAAGGAAAAGAAGATCCAAGTCCAGATCGGGGATAGTGTGCTGGAAATGCGGGAAAAAAGGGCACCTGATGAAAGACTGCAAGTCTTGGAAGGGAAAATAAGGAGATGCACAAAAAGAAAACAATCATGAAGTGAATGTGATAGGTGATGTGTTTCAATATGCTTTGATTCTTTCATTAGAAAATATTATTGATGCTTGGGTGGTAGATTTAGGGGCCTCATTCCATGCCACACCTGATAGGAAACATTTTCATGATTATGTTCAAGGAGATTTTCGACAAGTTTGATTGGGTGATGATAAACCCTATAATATCATTGGAATGGGTACAATTTTCATAAAAAATAAAGATGGAAATAAATGGCTATTGAAGGAGGTAAGGCATGTTCCAAATCTAAAGAAAAATCTAATTTCAACTGGGCAGTTGGGAGGTGAAGGCCATGTAACTACTTTTACAAATAAAACCTGGAAGGTCACTAAAGGAGCTCTGGTAATAGCAAAAGGAGAAAAGGTTGGTACATTGTATTTATGCAATGGTATTTCTAATTTTGTTAATGCTTTAACCTTTACAGGAGAAGATAGGATAGTGTGACATCATAAGCTTGGGCACATGAGTGAGAAGGGGATGCAGATTCTTCACTCCAAAAACTTATTCCCAGGTTTGAAGCATGTTGACTTAAAATTTTGTGAGAATTGTGTTTATGAAAAACATAAGAGAGTCAGATTCCTCAGAGTTGGGAAAGAAAAGAAGAGCGAAAAATTAAAGCTCGTGCATACAAATGTATGGGGACCTTCTTAGGTATCATCTCTCAGTGGATCTCATTATTATGTTACTTTTATTGATGATGCAACTAGAAAAACTTGGATTTATTGTATTTGAAATAAATCTGATGTATTTGATACATTCAAGAAATGGAAAGATTTGGTTGAAAATGAGACAGGAAAAAGGTTGAAGTGTCTCAGATCAGACAACGAAGGTGAATATTGCAGCAAAGATTTTGATAGGTACTGTTCGGAGAATGGAATTCATAGAGAGAAGACAGTTCCAGGAACACCATAAGAAAATGGTGTGTCAGAAAGGATGAACAGGACAATAATGGGGCATGCAAGGTGCATGAGATTTCATCTAGGATTGCCTTTACAATTTTGGGCAGAGGTTGTAGATACTACTTTTTATCTAATAAACAGATAGCCTTCAACTTCCTTGGATGGAGGTATTCCAGAGGAGTCATGGATAGGTAAAAAGGTAAACTACTCATTTTTAAAGACTTTTGGTTGTGAAGCCTTTGTCCACATTAATAAAGAAAATATAACAAAGCTTGAGGCAAAATCAAAGAAATGTACCTTTTTTGGATATGGTGTGAATGATTTTGGTTATCGCTTTTATGATTATGAAAAACACAAAATCATTAGGAGCAGAGATGTCATATTCAATGAAAAGGTTTTGTATAAGGATTAGATGCAGGAAAAGAAACAAGAAAAAGGAAACAGAGAATACACAATGCTTCATGAGATCAAAGAAAAAGTGAAGGTGCTTGAAAATCATAATGATCAATAGCCAGAACAACAACAGCAACCACAACATCAACAAGCACCTCAAATGCCTGAAAGTGGTGTTAGAAGATCTACCAGGATAATTAGACCCCTGAACGATACTCTCCTTCATTATATTATGTATTGTTCACTCATTCTGGTGAACCAGAATGTTATGACGAAGTAGTGAAGGTAGAAACCAGGAAGAAGTGGGAGCAAGCCATGAAAGAAGAGATGGACTCCTTAGCACATAACTAGACTTGGGACTTAATCAGGTTGCCTATAGGTAAAATATCACTACAAAATAAATGGGTTTACAGGTTAAAAGAAGAAGATGGAGGTATAAAAAGGTATAAAGCTAGACTTGTAGTGAAGGGGTTTGCACAAAAAAAGGGTATAGATTTTGATGAGATATTTTCTCCTGTTGTTAAAATGACTTCATAAAAACTATTTTAAGTCTAGTAGCAGCTGAAGATTTGCATCTTGAGAAATTAGATGTAAAGACACCCTTTCTCCTTGGGGATTTGGAGGAAGGGATATATATGCAGTAGCCACAAGGATATGAGGTAAAAGGGAAGGAGAAACTAGTGTGCAGGTTGAAGAAGAGCTTGTATGGCTTAAAACAGGCTCCAAGGTAGTGGTATCTAAAATTTGATAGGTTTATGTCTGAACAAGGTTATATTAGATGTCACTCTGATAATTTTGTTTATCTCAAAAGGAAAAATGATGGTAGTTATATTATATTGTTATTGTATGTAGATGACATGCTTGTTGCAGGTTCTAACATGTAGGATATAAATGTGCTAAAAAGAAAATTGGCAAATTCATTTGCAATGAAGGATTTGGGTGCTGCAAAACAAATCCTTGGCATGAGAATAAGTAGAGATAATAAGAAATGAAAACTAACATTGTCTCGGAGTGAGTACTTAGAAAAGGTATTGAAAAGATTTAACAGGCATAATTCAAAACCAGTTAGTATACCTTTGGCTAGCCATTTCAAACTAAGTAAGGAGGTGTGTCCCAAGACTCAGAAAGAAATGGCTTATATGTCTAAAGTTCCATATGCATCAGCAGTTGGAAGCTTAAGGTATGCAATGCTCTACACAAGGCATGATATTGCACATGCAGTGGGAGTTGTAAGCAGGTACATGAAAAATCCAGGAAAAGAACATTGCATGGCAGTGAAGTGGATTCTTAAGTATTTGAGAGATATCACAAAGCAAGCATTATGCTTTGGTGGTTCAAAAATTTCTCTACAGGGATATGTTGATGCAGATATGGTGAATGATAGAGATAATATGAGGAGCACCACAGGGTATGTGTTTACTGTAGGTGGAACAACTGTCAGTTGGGTCTCAAAACTGCAAAGTGTTGTTGCACTCTCAATGACAGAAATAAAGTATGTTGCTGCTATAGAGGCTAGTAAAGAAATGATTTGGTTACAAAGGTTTTTGGAATTGGGTAAGAAGCAAGAGTTGGGTAGGTTATACAATGACAACAAGAGTTCCATACATCTTGCAAAGAACTTTTCATTTCATCCCAAGACTAAATATATACTGCTCAAGTACCATTTCATATGGTCAGCATTGGAAGATGGAAAGTTGAAGTTGGAAAAGATACACACTAGCCAGAATCTTGCAGATTTATTAGCAAAAGTTGTAACCAGGGAAAAACTGAGATTCTGCTAAGTTTCAATTGGTCTTCAAGTATGATGAAGAAGATGAGAAATAACCAGGTCCAAAGTGGAGTCATTTTCCATCAAATGAAGCAGCGGTGGAGTTCTTATAATCAGTCTCCAAGTGGGAGATTGTTGGGTGTGGAGCCTGATTATATTCCTTATTAAGAGGTATCACCTCATTGGACCCCAGTTCGTAATGTGGCGGCAACACCGCCTGTAATATCTGCACTGCAAAGGGGGTCCATGGGGGGGACAGCGATCTTTAGGAGTCCCCTCAGCGAGGGATTGGCGGTAGTGCCCCCGAAGCTAAAAATAGATGTAAAATTGCCTTGTAAAATGTTGTAATTTCGTAGTCAATCTGGGATGTTCATTAGGAAGAGATCTAATGGTAGAAGTCATGTTTAATTTAGGGTTTTTTCCCTAGAAGACAACCCCTCTCTATATATGAGGGAATTGTATTACATCTATGTAGATCTATATTCTGAGTGAGAAAGAGAGAGGAGATTGTGTGAGAGAAAATAGGGAATTATAACGGGTCTATTGTAGGTTGTATCTCTTCATTTTGCTAGATAATATAAAAGGAAGGACTAGATGTTTCTCCATGGACATAGCCCAAATTGGGTAAACCACGTATATCCGTGTCTCTCTTGTTTTGCGTGTTTTCCATGTTTATATTTCTGCAATATATTTTATGTGTTCCATTTCTCTGTAATATATAATTTTCTAATAGATCCATCATCCCACATCACAACCCTGCTACCTCTCCTGGTCACCCACATCCAAATGATCAAGTGTCATGGTAAACTAGGAGGTTTTGGATTTCATGCCATCTCGTCATGGGTGAGTGCAAGTACAAGTACACTTGCAAACATGTCAAGACGATGAATGTGATGAACAAAGGGAGCACATGCAGACAGACAGGTCCACCAATGGACGAATGACGAAGCATGCGAAGTGGAAGAATGCGATGAATGTGCACCTTTGCGAACAAGTGAGCATGTTAAGCCTTCCAACATGAAAGGAAGGAACAACATGCTAAAGCTTCATCATGTGAACCAAGGACCATCGAAGACTCTGTGCACTTCGTCACGTAGAGGTGAAGCTATGGTACACCACGAAGGCATCCATCACTCAACAACACTAGCTCGACATGCACTCAAGCACCAGCACGAATGTACCAGCATTGTCGTGTCAAGTCATGTTGAGTCATGTTGCCCACATCTCCACTATGGGCTTGATGTCAAACAATGTGATGTAACGTGGAAGTCCAAGAGACCCACTTGTTGAACATAGAGTCATGTAAGTTGGAAAGTCATGGAAGTCGAATGGTCATGATGGTAGTCAAACAACCACAAGGGTCAGTTTAACTCTTGACTATAAATACTCCCCTCATTTGTACATCAAAGGAATTTTCAACTCAGCTCCTCCTAGATAGACAAGAGAGTCTGTAATCTTTTCATTGAGGAGTAATTAGTGGCTCCAACACCCCGTTGACGGGGTTAGTGATGTATGGAGTAATGATGTGTCTTGGAACTTTCACTTAATTCAGAAGCTTGTCAACATGCCAACATGATTTCACACATGTATTGTATTTGTTGTAAGACTGATCTTTAACACTTGTAATGCATGTTTCTTTAACCATGTGTTCTACATTTGAATTGATTCATTTGTTGTAATGCATAATCTGTTAATGGAAATGTGTTGTATATGATGTTAATGCTGTCATATCCATGTCGACTGTGCTATCGAACATCAAACAAACATTTCACATGAACCTTGCTGTAACAACCATTGCACTCGTCTCAGACTGATCCGTGAGTGTTGTATGTGTTATCTTACCCTGTATGTTGTAACTGCCACATCTGAGTGGACTGCTTTGCTGGAAGCTATGTTTGTCCTTTGTGTTGTGTGTTCCTAGCCGAGTTGGGATTGATCCCTTTCAACCTGGAACTCACCTTCACCTTTTTCCTTACACAGTGAAAGAACCATTGCCACAAGTACACTTACACTCACTAGGCAAGTGAACCTCACTTCTCAAAGACAAAGCGAACCAATCTCCTATGTTGACAAGCAAGAGGTGAGGCAAATCCTTAAGACAATGGCAACCTGACCATCATACCGAATGGGACTCCCACACCAAACGGTGTGAGCTCTAGTTGGGACTTCATACGGGGTGATCCCTTGAATGTTGGTGGGTCTAGCACCGTCAACATTTATGGCGCTAGAAGGAGGACCGCCAGTTTTACATGGTTGAAACTCCCCTCACACTCACTCATCATCCATCTCGTCAAGGAAATAACTCACACTACCTCTCTCACGACTCAGTAGTTGGTTACTCCTCACTCCCAAAATTGAACATGAGATTTCATATCTGTTGGCATTATGATACATATGTTGTACTTGATGGCAACCCACTCATCTCAGATAATAAATTATAGTGTAAAGAAAAGTTCACGCACTTTTATGCAGAGAAAAGTTTATTTCATGTAGAGAAAAAGTTCACGCACTTTCATGCAAGGAAAAGCACGTATATGTTGGAGAACTTACCTTTGGTCCATGGTAGTTAGTCCTTGGTATTTGAACCTATGAGGAAAAGCGCTTATATGTTGGAGAACTTACCTTTGGTCCATGGTAGTTAGTCCTTGGTATTTGAACCTATGAGGAAAAGCGCGTATATGTTGGAGAACTTACCTTTGGTCCATGGTAGTTAGTCCTTGGTATTTGAACCTATGAGGAAAAGCACGTATATGTTGGAGAACTTACCTTTGGTCCATGGTAGTTAGTCCTTGGTATTTGAACCTATGGTTTTGGACCATGGTACTTCGTCAAAAGTGTTGATCTCACGTACTTTCATGGTTGGTTCATGGTATTAGTCCAACAGTTTTTGATCCTATGGTTTTGGCCCGTGGTATTGTGAAAGGCCTAAGCCTATATAAAGCAAAGGAGATCACTTGGCTAATTCATTCTTGCAAATCGAATATCTTAAGATCTGAAATATTGGGTTATTGTTTTAAAAGTTTGATCTATGAAAGGGAAGTTGAAAGCGAATCTGTGAAGGGTGATCTCTCGAGCGCTGCAGCTGCGGAAGTGCGGAGGCACCACAGAAGGGGCAGTGTGGAGGCGCCATAGAAGGCGCAGTGCGGAGACACCACAGAGGTGCCACAGAAGGCATAGTGCGGAAACGCCACAGAAGGCGCAGTGCGGAGGCGCCACAGAAGGCGCAGTGCGGAGGCGCCACAGAAGGCGCAGTGCAGAAGCACCACAGAAGGCGAGTGCGGAGACGCCACAGAGGCGCCACAGAAGGTGCAGTGCGGAGGTGCCATAGAAGGCGCAGTGCGGAGACGCCACAGAAGGCGCAGTGCGGAGGCGCCACAGAAGGCGCAGTGCAGAGGCGCCACAGAAGGCGCAGTGCGGAGATGCCACAGAAGGCGCAGTGCGGAGGCGCCACAGAAGGCGCAGTGTGGAGGCGCCATAGAAGGCGCAGTGCGGAGACGCCACAGAAGGCGCAGTGCGGAGGCGCCACAGAAGGCGCAGGTGTGGTGGTCACGGTGCCACAGAAGGCGCAGGGTTTTGGGTGCATAACTGATGTTTGGTTACTGGTATTGAGTTCAGATAACAGCATGATTAGTGACTTATCTTTATGTACTAGATCTGGTTGATAACTCTCATAATATCATTGTATATGTATGGATCTGGTGATTGGGTGATTCAGAAGGTTGTTTGATTATGGGCTTCAATGTTGTTATTGGGTCCAGTATGAAAATTGGATGAAAAGTGGCCTTTCAGATTATGTGTTGTGGTTCAGTGTATCCAGTCTGAAAATTGATGAAACGTGGTACCTGGAGGAGAGACGATTGTAGGCCAGCGCCTATGTACTAGTATCTAAGCTAGTACAAAAGCTAAGGGAGATCTTTGGAGCATTGTAGCAGGTAGCAGCCTACGTACTAGTAAATGGATCGGCTAGTACAAGAGCAAAAGGGGTTGTAGCTCCCGTACTGGTATAAGACTGCACCAGTACAAATATTGTAAAAGGATTTTCTTATTAAGAAGAAGATTGAGATGACTTGCAGCAGGTGGTTTTTCTCCCGCATTGGGTTTCCACCTTATATCATGGTGTTCATGTGTGTGCCTTATGTGTGATGATCTATTCTCTATTACTGCATCTGTTATCTGATAATATGGTTGATAATGTTCTAATGCACTCATTGAAGATCAATTAACTTAATCATAAGAAGTTGTGGAAGTAGCATATATGAATCTGATTATGGAAATGAAAAAGTTTTATTAATGTGATAATACTGATTCACCCCCCCTCTCAGTATTATTTCCAACAATTGGTATCAGAGCAGGTCCTTTGGTAGAAGCTTGATCGCTTGAAGGAGATCTGTGGAACAATGGGAAAGAAGCTTAAGAAGAAAGCACCTAAGAAAAAGAAGTCATCTCAGAAGAACTATGACAGTGGGAGAATCGATTGGGGATTAGGTATAAGAAGCTCTTCAGATTCAGAATCATTATCAGGTATGAATATATTATCCTCTGATGTTCCAGCTATCTTTCCTTTTGGAAGAGATGAAAGTGATAGTGAAACTACTGAATTTGCTCTTATGGGTGAACAAGAAAGATATCAAATAGAGGCAGAATTTAAAAGGCTGACAGACAAAATTAGAGATCAACAAGATCTATTGAACAAAAGGGAATGTGATTTCAAAGAAGAAGCTACCAAACTAAAGGCCCAACTAGAAGAAGGAAACAAGGTAAGAAATCTACTCAAGGACAAGGAAGACCAATGTCAAAAATTGCAGCATGAAGTGACATCATTAAGAAAAGAAGTCAACGAAAGAAGCACAACCATCAAGAAACTCAAAGATAGATCTAGATACTATGAAAATCTTGAAGCTACAATCCTCTCACTAAAAGGAGATCTTGAAGAATCAAAGAAGCAGAATACAGATCTACTCCAAGCTATTGCAAAACAAGAAAACGAAGTCACCAGCTTAAAATCTCAACTAGAATGTGCCTTCCGAGTTCGTCAAATGCAGCAGGATTTGAATGAAGAACAAGAAAAGGAGATTCTCAAACTAAGGGAACAAATGGAAGAAGGAAGGAAAGCTGAAGAAGATTTGAAAAAGCAATCTCTTGAAAAGGAAGAACAACTTCAGGTTGAGGTAAATATCTTGAAAGGTAAACTAGAAGAAAAGGATAAGCTTTTACGATTTCAAGATAGTTCTAAAGTCTTGGATGATATTCTTAGTAGTCAAAGGTCTCCTGCTATAAAGACTGGTCTTGGTTTCCATGAATCTGTTGAAGGTGAATCTACTTCACAAGGTGAGGCAAGGAACTCTAAAGAGAAATCTAAAGTGATCAACGAAGAAATGAAAGATCAATCTCATCATCAACCAAGAAAAGAGATTCCTCAAAGAAAATCCTTTACTCCCCCTATGAATAATGTTGAATGTTATGTATGTCATAATCTTGGACATGTTGCAGCTAGATGTAGAAGAAGAAGGGTTCAAGACCATTATGCAGAAAGATCATCACATTCAAGGTACTTTTATGGATATTGCTTTGCTTGCAATATGTTTGGTCACAAAGCTGCTGATTGTTACAGGAGGAATATGAAACATGTAAGATGTTATGCATGTAACAAGCTTGGACATATAGTTAAGGAATGCAGGAACAAAGTGTGGGCACCATATCAAAAGGAGAAAATGTCATCATCACGCTTGAAGATATGGAGGAAAAAGGAAGTACAGTCAGAAAAAGGCGGCACTGCACAACGTACAGACATACCAGAATCAGAGGGAGCTGAAAGTACAAAACTTCAGTGTCCTGAATCTCATATGCAAACTCCATAAAGGAAAGTTGCATATATACGCGAGTTAGTTACTGCACAGTCGCGTATATGATTGTTTGAAGAAAGGCAGTAGGGACAGATTCAAGAGAAGGATCAGTTTTGCTCTAGTTAATAATAATGATGTGTGGATATGATGGTTAGAAGTGCTTTGGTTCTAACTTGATATTGATGATGTCTTGATACTTCTTATTGATATGCATGATCAGATAGATGGCACAGGTTTAGAGGGAGCATATGGACTTAATGCATTATTGGCATTATGGTTAATAATCCTTGGTGATGATACTTATATGGATAAATGATTCATCTTGCTATGGTTTATGGTTGATTCTCTAATGATGCTTGCATGGGAAGCACTTAACTTGAATTCACATCTTCTTGATGTTGAGTCACTCATATGCTGCTGTCGTCATATGCATAAAGATCATATATTACAGTTATGATTCCTTTCATTCTTGGCACAAATGGATGAGGATTGTTGGCTGGATACATGGATGATTATTCAAAGTTGCATTGTTGGAGACATGATGATAATGAGCTCTTATCTATATGATGATAGGATTGTTTCATACATATGTTGATTAATGCAGATATTCCCAATTGATGATACTTGATTCATGTAGATCTGGATGGCTATGATGTTTCTCACATAGAATGTGAAATTCTGTTGATGCGGACATACCTTGATGATTCATGCACTAATACAAGTTGCTGGTCTAGTTGCTGTTGACAGATACTATGGAGCAGATCATAAAGTGTTGTTGCTGATGTTCATCTTATTTAGGTGATGTCATATCAAGACTCATGATGTAATAGTGTCATCTCTTCAGGTCATGTAACGACCTATGTTGGTTTCCCCACTATGCCTGGGATGAAGATGTAATGTATTTGGTTTTCATTTTTCTGATATATCCCCACTTGGTTGGGTGATGGATGTATGTATTGAATCTTTTAGGAAGGTCATTTGTGATGTAGAACATCCTTTTGCAGACCTTGCTTACAGTCAGGGGGAGCCTGAGCATGAACAACACTATATAGCAGAGCAGACATTTCAGCTTGTTCTCAGAAAGAGCATGATCAGATTGGTGCACCATGACATATACAAAGGGGGAGCTCATTCAAAGATTTCAACAGGTACTCAGGGGGAGCTTATCATGCATTGTTGGCATTATGGAGGAAGTACAGAAGGAGATCATGGATGTTGGTCTGAATATTGCTGCAATACGTCTCTATCTCTTTCATGGTCATGGATTATGGTTCTTCTTTGCAGATCTGGTTTATAGTCAGGGGGAGCATGTTCTTAGGGGGAGCATAACCCTTTGCCCTTGATGTCAAAGGGGGAGAGTGATTGGTTGTTGTTGCCATCAAGTCCAAAGGGGGAGATTGTTGGCATTATGATACATATGTTGTACTTGATGGCAACCCACTCATCTCAGATAATAAATTATAGTGTAAAGAAAAGTTCACGCACTTTTATGCAGAGAAAAGTTTATTTCATGTAGAGAAAAAGTTCACGCACTTTCATGCAAGGAAAAGCGCGTATATGTTGGAGAACTTACCTTTGGTCCATGGTAGTTAGTCCTTGGTATTTGAACCTATGAGGAAAAGCGCGTATATGTTGGAGAACTTACCTTTGGTCCATGGTAGTTAGTCCTTGGTATTTGAACCTATGAGGAAAAGCGCGTATATGTTGGAGAACTTACCTTTGGTCCATGGTAGTTAGTCCTTGGTATTTGAACCTATGGTTTTGGACCATGGTACTTTGTCAAAAGTGTTGATCTCACGTACTTTCATGGTTGGTTCATGGTATTAGTCCAACAGTTTTTAATCCTATGGTTTTGGCCCGTGGTATTGTGAAAGGCCTAAGCCTATATAAAGCAAAGGAGATCACTTAGCTAATTCATTCTTGCAAATCGAATATCTTAAGATCTGAAATATTGGGTTATTGTTTTAAAAGTTTGATCTATGAAAGGGAAGTTGAAAGCGAATCTGTGAAGGGTGATCTCTCGAGCGCTACAGCTGCGGAAGTGCGGAGGTGCCACAGAAGGCGCAGTGTGGAGGCGCCACAGAAGGCGCAGTGCGGAGACATCACAGAGGCGCCACAGAAGGCGCAGTGCGGAGACGCCACAGAAGGCGTAGTGCGGAGGCAGCACAGAAGGCGCAGTGCGGAGACGCCACAGAGGCGCCACAGAAGGCGCAGTGTGGAGGCGCCATAGAAGGCGCAGTGCGGAGGCGCCACAGAAGGCGCAGTGCAGAGGCGCCACAGAAGGCGAGTGCGGAGACGCCACAGAAGGCACAGTGCGGAGGCGCCACAGAAGGCGCAGTGTGGAGACGCCACAGAAGGTGCAGTGCGGAGGCGCCACAGAAGGCGCAGTGCAGAGGCGCCACAGAAGGTGCAGTGCGGAGATGCCACAGAAGGCGCAGTGCGGAGGCGCCACAGAAGGCGCAGTGCGGAGACGCCACAGAGGTGCCATAGAAGGTGCAGTGCGGAGGCGCCACAGAAGGCGCAGGTGCGGTGGTCGCAGCGCCATAGAAGGCGCAGGGTTTTGGGTGCATAACTGATGTTTGGTTACTGGTATTGAGTTCAGATAACATCATGATTAATGACTTATCTTTATGTACTAGATCTGGTTGATAACTCTCATAATATCATTGTATATGTATGGATCTGGTGATTGGGTGATTCAGAAGGTTGTTTGATTATGAGCTTCAATGTTGTTATTGGGTCCAGTATGAAAATTGGATGAAAAGCAGCCTTTCAGATTATGTGTTGTGGTTCAGTGTATCCAGTCTGAAAATTGATGAAACGTGGTACCTAGAGGAGAGAGGATTGTAGGCCAGCGCCTATGTACTAGTATCTAAGCTAGTACAAAAGCTAAGGGAGATCTTTGGAGCATTGTAGCAGGTAGCAGCCTGCGTACTAGTAAATGGATCGGCTAGTACAAGAGCAAAGGGGGTTGTAGCTCTCGTACTGGTATAAGACTGCACCAGTACAAATATTGTAAAAGGATTTTCTTATTAAGAAGAAGATTGAGATGACTTGCAGCAGGTGGTTTTTCTCCCGCATTGGGTTTCCACCTTATATCATGGTGTTCATGTGTGTGCCTTATGTGTGATGATCTATTCTCTATTACTGCATCTGTTATCTGATAATATGGTTGATAATGTTCTAATGCACTCATTGAAGATCAATTAACTTAATCATAAGAAGTTGTGGAAGTAGCATATATGAATCTGATTATGGAAATGAAAAAGTTTTATTAATGTGATAATACTGATTCACCCCCCCCTCTCAGTATTATTTCCAACAATATCAACACCTTCGCTTCGTCTATCCCATTGCTTGCCTATTTGCGAAAGCTGTCAGACTGATCCCAGGCATACAATATCTTCCACACACATCAAAGAAGCCAAAAGTCACTCCATAGGGGTTGTTGGTGTTGGGCCACTGATTTGTTATTATTATTATCACTTTTTAACATCTATTTAATCTATTTCTACCATTCTTTATCATGTCATTTATCATAATTTATCATATAATTCCATTTTATAATTATTTATGCTCTTATGGATAAATATTATTTCTTCTCCTTTATTTTTAATAAATTGATGATTATTATGGATGATTTTGCCAATAATGGTTTATTGAAGAATTTGTTGTAACATCACTCATGATTTTAGCCTCCAAGATCTTTTCCAAATTGCAAATTTGATCTCCAGCTCATAATTAAATATTCCCACTCAGAAATTCGATGGAATAAAAAGTGACAATTTTTCATTGGACGTTTCAGACAAATGAAGGAGAATCTAGAAAATCTGAAACATGGGTTTTGTCCAGAATGGAACGAATTAGTTTTGTATTAAGTAGTTTTTCCAAAATTCAGTATGTATTAAGAGAAACAAAAGTTTCTTCAAAGATGATTTTATTATATTTGCTATTGCGATCGTTTTCCAAATTCTTCCAATTGCAATATCAAATTCGACTTGTTCCTGCTGAATGTTGATGGAAAGATCTTTCAGATATCATCTTGCTGATCAATTTGTTTTGTACAATCCAAATTTGTAATTGAAATCAATTTGTAATCAACTTTGTTGTAAGCTCCCTTTGCTCTCTATGTATTTAAATGAAAATAGAGATCAAAGAGGAGGAGGATAATGGGGAAATAATGGATGGATAAATAGGAGATAGGAGATGGAAAATTATTAGATAGGATGTAGAAAAAGAGATAAGAGATGAGATATGATTTTTGAATTTGAGGAAAGCTAATAACTTCATTATGCTGTAATTATTTCTCTCATATCTTTTAATCAAGGAAGCTGCCCATGAGTTCTACGTCTGTTATATATAATCTGGTCTGAGTTATTTATCAAGGCGGAACTGAGTCTTTGGCAGTTAGGCCCACTACCTTGGAAAAGGTGTTGTCTTGAACATGTAAATTAGTCCAGTTATGTATTTGTTTATTTGAATTTCAATTGTTATTCCTTAAAGTAGATTTCATTTCTTTTAACTAATTTGTTGTTCGCTGCATTTTCCAGATTTTTCATTTCATCCAGTTTATAGATTTCATTTAATTTACTGTTGTAGATTAACATTTGAATTATGTTCGGTGCAATAGATTAAACTTCCAATTCAATAATGTGTGGTTTAATTTAGCAATGATTCAATTTGTGTGATTAGAATAATTGTTTTTCCTGTCATTTACTTTCTTCTTTTTCATTTTAGTTTTGTTATTCAAGTCTTGCATTTTATTTCTTGTTGAATGATCTTGATAGTATAGAACACAATCATATAGAACCAGTGTTAGTTGTTGGTATTGTTATGCATATATTTTTCCGATTGCCTTGAAATAAAAAGACGCTCCTCGAGTTGATAATTAATGTCTAGGTGATTAGTTGTTTTATTTATTTATTAAGGAATTAATTTTCCCCAACATTTTGGCGTTGTTGTCGGGGAGACAGTCAAGTTTCACTACCACACTAATATCTGGTTGTAGATGCATACCTAACTTCATGAGAGCTGGATATTGAAGATGGAAGGTAAGAACCTACGTGTGCATCCTGGGGAACCAGTGATGGGTCTACCCTCAGTAGTCAGGCTTAGGTCATATAGCATGCACTAATAGAAGTAGGAATTTTAGAGGTAGAATTTTTAAAAGAAAAAAAATCCCATGATTCCACTTAAGTGGTGATGTAAGCACCACCCATCCCACTAACTAATTGATAGGAACATTTGAAGGAGGACCCCAAAGTAGCACATGAAGAACATCTTCTATTTCGGTAAGAAATGACTCTTTCTACTTTTGAATTCCCTATCAGAGATCTAGGAGTGACACAAATGCACATCATTCCCCCATCTACTCTACCAAATTTTCATGGTTTGGCAAATGAAGATCTAGATACATTCTTATTTGAGTTTGAAGTACTTTGTAGAGGATATTATTATTGTACTAACGATCAACGGTTGAAAGTGTTTCGTCGTACTCTAAAAGGAGCAGCTATATGATGGTTCATGAGCCTTGATGGGAACTGCATTCAAACATGGGAAGACATGAAGAATGTATTCTTGAAGAAGTACCAAGACTATTGCAAGGTCAGTGAAGATATTTTCAATATGATACAAGGGAAAGATGAAATCTTGGAGGACTATGTAGAGCGATTCAAATACAACTTTCAAAAATCAAAGCACAAGCATTTGAAAAAAGAGATCTTAAAAACACTCCTTCTTAACGGAATCAAAGATGAATTTTTAGAGCTCTTAAATATGATAGGAAAAGGTGATGTTTTTAAGCTATCATATGATGATGTTTGTGATTTAAGCATAAGGTATTGAAGAGGAATCTCCAAGGATGGTAATAATTCTAGAGAATTTCCTTCTTTCTTTCCCAAATCTACTACAATAACACGAGACATAAGAGCTGAAATCAATGTTTTATTCGAAAATTTTAAATATGATTTTATTAGCTCTCTAAATTCACAATTACATGTTTTGTAGGTTGAGAAAAATCAGGCAGAATTTGATGAAGTGTTTTTCCCTCATTACTGAAAGGAGCATCCCATAGATAGTCACTCTTTCTTATCTAGGATGGAAGCATCATATCAAATAGATGGAGAAGCTGCTACAATTTCACAACCATGGAAATCACGGCTTACACGTATGGTTCAAAACACTTCCTCTCCATTTTCTTACTTGCATAATCCATTATGGAATACTCCTGTGTCAGCACAGCCATGTCAATCTCAATATAACCCCCACCAATCTTGTCTACCAGTTTGGCATGGTTCATATTATGATTACATGGATACTATCCCACATCTTGTAGCACAAACACATCATCCATATTCTTTTCCATCTTTTCAACAACATCTTGCTTGTCTATCAAAACCATCCACACAACCCAATCAACTACATCATCAAAATGCTCCATGCCCTACGCAATTTTTTGCTCAAATCATTCCACACCCTCACCGTAAGAAACCAGTACAACATGCTTACAATGTTGAACTAAAAAATTTACCCACCTTTCCTACCCATTCTATCTCACATACACCATTGCAAAAAACTTATATTGAGATTGGGAATGTTTCAAATCCAAAAATTGTAGAAGTTATGGAAGACAATGAGGTTTCTTCTAGTCTACATCAACAAGCCATTTTAAAAACTCAAGAGCTTCATGATATGATGGCTATGGGAATCAAGAAATTAAAGGATATATTGAAGATTGGTTTCACTCCATCATTTATTTGCAGCATCACTCCATTCTTCAACAATTTTTGACACCATATTTTCAAGGGAAGTTGGCTTCTAATACCCTACTATTTATTAGCATGCATTTTTCAAATTTTTGTATGTACATACTTGAGGTGTTATTTCGAAAATCAATCCACTAGAATTACTCTTATACGTAAGCATATTCATTCTTCAAAGTAGAGTACGTTAGTGTAGAAAATAAAATAAATAAGGACATAAATAAATACATTTTTTTTTAATGTAAAAATAGTTGTTTTTGTTGCAACATGCTGTGGAAATCAACATCAGTGATAAATATTTTAATTTATTTGTGTATGTAGATGTATTATATTAACAGTAACATTTCTAAAAACACTCATATTCATTTTTATCACCAATTTGGAAAACTTTCTTGAATATCATATTTTTTGGCTTGAGGGCTTGATGAAAGTTCTGAAAACACAGTCAGGACAGCCATGTTTTGAGGGACCAAAAGGGAATATTTTTAAAACTTGTTTCTATCATAAGCATTCCTTTATATATAATTTCCAAACCAATTTGTATCACTCCATTTGGATTTAAAACGAAAACATTATAACCAAAACATTGACATGGTGTCTAGTAGGCAACTCAGGAACGGAATTGGGACAGTCAATTTTTTGAGGCCTAAATAACTAGATTTTTAAATTTTTTTTTTATGGTATATTACCCTATTAATATATTTTACAAGGGAATTTGAATCACTCAATTTTGATATCGAATGATAAATATATGACCAAAATACTGATTGTCTATCATAAATATGCACTTTTAAAACTTTTCTTTTCCAGTTGTTCACTTGCGTATTTGACCCATTAATTATTCTTGTCTTCAAAACATATTTCAATTGGAGATAAATAAATTAATCTAATTTCATTTCCAATTTGAATCAGCTCAATCTGTCATCAAACGAAAAAGGTATGATTAAAATATCCACTGTTGGTCTAAGCTAGGAAATCGAAAGTGACTTTGTTATGAAGGCCGTTCTAAGTAAAATTGACATATCATATCATAAAAATTTTAAAAATTGTTTCTATTGGTCATATTCATTTGAAGTAGCTCTCATTTGGCTTTGGAATCACTCAAATAGGACAACAAACAAAGAAGTTATGATTAAAACACTGCTGGTTAGTATGGTCGACCACTGCTCTTCCGCAGGTGACAAATAAATTTTTCTTTGTTTATCTTTATGTGGATTTGTTTTACAGAGTAACTACTTGTTATTTTTTTCATATCTCTTGGATTATGAGAGCCTGATCACCTCTCTTATTCCACTATTTCATGTTTTATTGCAAGTAGACACTCGTTTTTTGTAGGTTCTAAGAGAATAAAATAAGTAAATTTATGAACGAGTGATTCTTGAAAGAAATGTTAATGAAACAAAGGCATTTCATCCAATTCATTACTTAACGGATTCATAACTGAAGAATGGAAAATTGATTTTCAATTGAAGATTCATGTCACTGTTGCCAGAACATTTTTCCAAGAGATCATTTTTTTCCATTAACAGATTGATATTACCTTAGGAAATAACATCATAGCTGTTGTAACTTAATTTATTTATTGTTTTAAAATAAAGTGTTGTTTCTTTTCTGATTTCTCTTATGTTTCTGTGTTTCAGGTGTTGCTTTCTTCAAAGTTGTAGTTTCTATTCTGTTGTTGAATGAACAACTGTTGTTCAGTTAATTGAACATTTGTTGTTTGGTAGAACAAACAACTCTGATTTGTTTTTGTGTTTGTTTAATAATTGTTGTTCAATAAATTGAACAACTCCAATTTCTTTTTTTCATCTTTTGTTATTCAATCGATTTAACGATTGTTGTTCAATCCACTGAACAACACTAATTTTTATTTTTATTTTTGTTTTTTTATATTTTGTTGTTCAATCGATTGAACAATTGCTATTTACAACACTGATTACTTTTTTTTTCTTCATATTTTGTTGTTCAATTGATTGAACGATTGATGTTCAATCCATTGAACATCAATGATTCCTTTTTCATATTTTGCTATTCAATCGATTGAACGATTGTTGTCCAATCAATTGAACAACATCAATTTCTTTTTGCGTGTTTTCTTGTTCAATCAATTGAACGACTGCTATTCAATCAATTGAATGGCACCAAATTATTTTTGTGTCCATGTTGAGGTTAAATTGATTGAATGATTGTTGTTCAATCAATTGAACAACACTTATTTTTTTGTGCGTATTGTTGTTCAATCAATTGAACAACACTTATTTTTTGTGTGCGTGTTGTTGTTTAATCGATTGAATGATTGTTGTTTAATCAATTGAACAACACTTTGTGTGTTCTTTTGTTCAATCGATTGAACGATTGTTGTTCAATAAATTGAACAACACTTATTTGTTTCCATGGTTTTTTTGTTGTTCAATCGTTTGAACGATTGCTATTCAAATAATTGAACAATACTCTTTGTGTGTTTGATGTTCAATCGATTGAACGATTGCTATTCAATCAAATGAACAACACTATTGTTTTTTTCTTGTTCAATGGTTTGAATAATTGTTGTTCAATCAATTGAACAACAACTTTTGCGTGTTTGTTGTTCAATCGTTTGAAAAATTGCTGTTCAATCAATTGAACAACACTTTTGGTGTTTTGCTGTTCAAATCGATTAAATGATTACTATTTAATCAATTCAACAACACTTTTGTGTTTTTTTTTTTTCGATTTTGATGTTCAATCGATTGAACGATTATTGTTCAATAAATTGAACAACACTTTTGCTTTTTTTTTTTGATTTTGATGTTCAATCGATTGAACGATTGTTGTTCAATCAATTGAACAACACTTTTTGCATTTTTTATTTTATTTTGCAGGTCAATCGATTGAACGATTGTTGTTCAATCGATTGAACAACACTTTTGCATTTTTTTCGATTTTGTTGTTCAATCAATTGAAAAACACTTTTGCGTTTGTAAGATTTTTCTATTCAATCGATTGAATGATTGTTGTTCAATCAATTAAACAACACTTTTGCATTTTTTCTATTTTTCTATTTAATCAATTAAACGATTGTTGTTCAATCAATTGAACAATACTTTTTGCATTTTTTTTTCCCAATTTTGCTGTTCAATCGATTGAACAATTGCTATTTAATCAATTGAACAAAAATTTTGTGTTTTTATTTTATTTTATTTTATTTTGATGTTCAATTAATTGAATGATTGCTGTTCAATCAATTGAACAACACTTTTGTGTTTTTTTTTTCGATTTTGTTATTCAATCAATTGAATGATTCTTGTTCAATCAATTGAACAACACTTTTGTGTTTGTACGATTTTGATGTTTAATCGATTGGACTATTGTTGTTTAATCAATTGAACAACACTTTTGCGTTTTTTCGATTTTGTTGTTTTATCGATTGAAAGATTGTTGTTCAATCAATTGAACAACACTCTTGCGTTTCTTTTAGATTTTGCAATTCAATCAACTAAATGATTGCTATTCAATCAATTGAACAACACTTTGGCAGTTTTTTTCGATTTTGTTGTTCAATCAATTGAATGAATGTTGTTCAATCAATTGAACAACACTTTTTGCGTTTTTTCAATTTTTCTGTTCAATTGATGGAACGATTGCTGTTCAATCAATTGAACAACAGTTTTGTGTTTTTTCGATTATTGTTCAATCGATTGAACGATTGCTGTTCAATCAATTAAACAACACTTTTGCGTTTTTTTTTCGATTTTGCTGTTTAATCGATTCAACGATTATTGTTTAATCGATTAAACGATTGTTGTTCAATCAATTGAACAACACTTTTGTGTTTCTACAATTTTGCTGTTCAATCGATTGAACGATTGTTGTTCAATCAATTGAACAACACTTTTTGAGTGTATGCTGTTCAATCGATTGAATGATTGTTGTTCAATCAATTAAACAACCCCGATTTTTCTTTTTGTGTGTTTGTTCACTAGTACAAAATGGATAATTAATTACTAAAAAACGACTAAAATTTGCATATAAACAACTATTTTTTAGTCGGTGACCAATAGTAGCTAATTTATAGTATCTTATAGCGTGACCAACTTTTAGTCGTTTTTAGCTTAGTCATTAATTGGTTGTCTCAATTTTATCGTCTAGTAATATATTTAGTCATAAATTTGGTCATTGATTTAGTCATTAATTGCCAAATTAATGACCAATTATACAGCAAAATATATTACTATATGGTCACCCAAGAAAACCAATTAATGACCAAAGAAATATGACCAAAATGTTGGTCGTGTTATAAGATACTGTAAATTAGCTACTAATAGTCATATATATGCAAATTTTAGTCATCGTTTGAAATCAATTAATGGCTAGAGAAATATGACTAAATTTTGGTCGTGTTATAAGATACTGCAAATTAGCTACTAAGAGTAATATATATGCAAATTTTAGTCATCCTTTGGAATCACAAGTTTACCATTTGCAGTAGTCATTTTTTGTAGTTTCATATTTATTATATAAATGACTAATTTAGTAGTTTATATTCATTTCATTTACTTTCATTAATAATCATTATAAATGACTAATTTAGTCGTATATTCATTTTATTTGTGTTCATCATTAATCAATATAAACTACTAATTTAGTAGTTTTAGATTGATTTTATGTGTTCATTATTAATCAACATAAATTAATTAGTATGATTTTGCAACTAAATTTAAAAAATGTCATACAATGTGCATGTTCATCTAATATGAAAACACAGAGTTTCATATGTTAATTACAATACTAAACAATATCAATTGCATCTATAAATAATTTCAACCGCATAAATTATATTAATATGAAATGTTAAAGTATTACAATATGAGTTTCTAATTTAGTATTTTTTGAACTATAATTTACACATGAAATGATGTTCCATCACTTCAAAACATTATCAATGTGTCGCCAAGACATTACAGGTGAATTCACCAACTCTGAAGACTTGACTATCAGTCTTTATGTGTGTGTCTTATGTGGGATATTGAATCTAAGAATATCGCTAGATCAGTTCTCTTCTCTCTCTTTTTACATTTGTCGCTCTAGTGTTAATGCTCTCAGCCTCTTTCTTCAAATCCTACTTCTTAGCATCAATACTGAGTTCATTTTCTAAAAACAAAAGAAGATACAATACAGAGTGTAAGACATGAAATACAATGAACAGTAAAATATAAACTAAAGTAGACTATAAAGAGTTTATATGACATATACCTCAACATCAGTAATGTCAAATCTATTTTACCCATACAAGAAAGAAACTCGAACAAGTTTTCTTTAGTTTGGCGATAGTGGCCACTATAATGTGGCCAGATGACCTATATAAACAAAGAAAATAAAATGTCACCATATAAAATAACACCTTAGTAACTTAGTATTCAGCATTTAGGGAAAGCTTAGGCACAAACATGCCATCTAAGTTACATGCTAAAAAGTTCAAGCTATAGGTAACTTGTGAAAACAAATAATCTAAGATGTCATGTTTAATCCTTGTCATTATATTAGCAACAAAATTTCACTTTCTAATGTATGAACTTGGTCAAGTATATAGACAACATGTGCTCAAATAACAACATGAAAGTAAACTTTTCTGATAGTCATGAAAATCTTTTAACACAAAATAGTTATAAGGATTCCAATCAATATTGTGTAATACTAATTTCATCTTCAAGCTTTGGCTGTTGTTTAAATTGACACGATACCAAGTATTTTCAATTTCATAGTTAAAAAACAAAACAAAATCATAAGAATGTTCAAAATACAATCAAGTAATAAAGAGAGGATATCATGGAATGGACATTTCAATTATAAAAAAATTGTTTACCAGTCCACCGATGTCTTGTCTAGAATTCTTAAAACATTTTCTTTCCTAAAATAACCATGAGGTGAAAGAATCACAAGATTAAAAACCATAGGAATCCCTACTAGAAACATTTCCAAAGTCGATGGCTTAAGTGCCTGGAGGACATCTAACAACAAATGAATCATATCCAATACATGCTCTGCATTGTCTCCCCATCCTTTTCCTAATCAAATTTCTTGTAACATGCCCACAACAGAGTCAAGTAACAATCAAACAAAGACATTTACATTTGTTTTTATCTTTTCTATCTATAAATTTGAATATGATTTGCTTCGAGAACATATTAATTCATATTTAAAGTCTTCCTGACATATGAGAAGGTACCAATCAAGCATGACATCAGAAAAATTGACCTCAATGAGGTCCTCAAATAATTTCTACAATATATTTTTCATGCTATGATATCTTGGGTATAAAAAAGAACATATCTGCAAAAGAAAAATCCATATATTACTTATGTTCAAACTCTGTATATGGTGTATTCTTAGGAAACTTTTTAAGATGTTCCTCCACCTTTACTAAAGCGAACTATAGCTTGGTTAAACTTGGTATCCTTTCATTCAACATCAATTTCTACAAGATAAATGTCACACATTATTCTTTCCCATTTCTCAACATGCTACATATGATAAATTAAAAGTCACATAAAACCAAGAGAAAACCCTTTTCTAACCAAAACAAACAAACAAACAAACAATGCCTCTAATAAAACTTCATTATAATATCAACAGATGAAAAGAGAGTGGACCATTTTTTCCGCTTGAATTTTCCTGTTTTTTTTATGAAAGTTCTTGATCTTTAGGAACCAACAAATATGAGGGAAGTTGTCAATGTGAAAAAAATTATGTTGACCTTTGTAGACTTCTTCAAAATGATGTGAATGATGCCATTTTCGAATGTGGTAAATCTCATAATAAGAAATGGCCACATTGGATGTAGAGATTAAATATAAAAACTTATGGACATGGCATGTATTCTAATAAATTTCATTGCAATGACTACCATGGGCCTCCACGGGTTACAGCTCCTCAGTATGTTAGTCTTGATGATGAAAGAGAGATGGCAACGATAAATATGGGTGGTCCTAGTTTGTATGGTGGATATCTTCAAACCAAGGTCATCATCTTAATGAACCTAGGTTCTGACATGGTAAACCTAGATCTGGTCATCACCTGGGATTTGTCAAGGCTATTTTCACAAGAGTCTCATAATTTATCCAGTAAATAAACAGTTAAATTGTATATTACAAAAAATTGAAGAGAAATGCTCAAAATCCTCTTAAGTGGGTTGTGGACAAGTGGTTAAACCAAAGCACTTTCAGTGCACAAAACTGGGTTCAAAGCCACCTGAAGACATGTTACTAAATTAATATGGCCAACGAAGTTATCTACCTCATCCAAAAGTGGGTAGAAGTCTTAACAACCTTGATGGCCCATGGTTGTGGTATGTGTCAATAAGCGAGGAAAGATGTAAGTATTGGATGAATTTAATGTGGCCAATGGAGTTATCTACCCCATCCAAAAGTGGGTGAAAGTCTTAGCAACCTTGATGGCCCATGGTTATGGCATATCTCAATAGACGAGGAAAGATGCAATCTTGGATGAATTAATGGAAGATATACCCTTGGCCATGGCCTATAAGAAAAGGTAGAGCCCAATTCATTAACAAATTTCCATTTTCCAACTGCAAAAAAGAATACCACAAGATCCTGAACTAGATTGAAAAATACCTTTGCTATTGTAGTCATCAAGCCGTGCATGGAATGTGCGGCCTCGTATGATTCAAAGAAAGATGATTCTTCAGACTTTTCTATGGCACTTGAATACACCTATGCAAAATTACATTAAATAAACTTTAAATATCAGATGGAAATAAAGCAAAAATATCAATTATGGTGTTAATATTAGTCCCAACAAAAAAATATTATTGGCTAAAAATGAATATGTTACACACACAATAGTGCCAGCTCCTTTTCTTGCAGAAAAAAGACAACCAATTGGATCAGTTGAAGGTCGAGCACTGATGTCCACGGAAAATTTGGGCAAGCCAACACACCCTCAAATTATTAATTCAATCAAAATGGGAAGGTCTAAGCCCTCATCCAAATGTTGAAACAATATGAAATGAAGGGCCTGAACAAAACCCCACCCATATCAAATACTGAAGAGCTCAGTTAATAATCTTACCATTACCTAAAACCAAAAATGTTTCACAACTTTTCAACCAGATTGAAGCTCCAGCCAACCATGTTTGGCAACACCCATTTTCAAGAGCATATGCCTTATAAAATTTACAACATCTAACTTCACAAAACTACATTGCTAATTAAGTCAAGGTGTTGATCTGCTTTCTTCCTAAAAAGAAAACACATGAACCAAAATAATTATTTTGAAAGGAAAAACTCAAAAATTCCAATCAACATTTGGCACAGACCTTTGCTTAAATTTGTACCAAATAGTGGATATCCATGACATATCCTTCTAGTCTACAAAACTAGAGATAACACCACCTTCACATGGTTGTGAAATGCTTTGGTGTCCACCTCACCAGAAAGAGTAACAAAACTTGTAGTCCTCTACTCATGCTAAAGTAGTGCAATTGTCATTCTATAATTATTGAGGCACCCCTTAATTTTTGTTCATGGGTCCAAAGCATGTTGAGTGCCTATGGTGAACATTTTCTTGTTCCTTGAAAAGCTATGTGATATCTTTGCTCCAACAATAGTCTTTTTTAGAGGACTAACAATGTGCAAGTAAGATGCCTTCAAGGTATCACCCTTACCAGTTTTGCAAAGCATGAGTCACTTTTAGTATGACACCAAAAAATTCTATGCAATGCTTCATAAAAAAGTTTTCAATTGCCCCTAAATTTTACCAAAAAACCCACTAAAATTCACTATTTTAGTTTACAAGAATGGCAAGGACCAAGTCTTACAAGGTCAAAGAAGAAACAAAATCAAGCTTTGAAATACCCAAGCCTTCATCATATTTCAAGAAGTTTCCTGATGCAATGTAGAAAGCAACTTCACCCCCTACAGAAAGATTCTCGTTTCCAATTACTCCTGAGAAATGTGTTATTGGAGATGGTGTCAATACAATGCTTGTACTGACCCCTGCATAATCATGCATATATTGAAGCTCAACCTGTCAAATTTACAATATATAATGTAAGAAAAGTTAAAGTGTAATCCGTTTCACAAAAAAAATTACAAAAGTATTTTTATCACTATAAAACATGAAGAATGTTGTTAAGCATTGTGTTTATCACAACATACCAGCATGAAATTTTACCATGTAGATAACCTTGTGACTATTGATGATCAAAATTAGGGGGCATGTTGAAGCCTAACTAATACGGATGTGTGAGTGAATTTCTACAATATTACAGAGAAAAGGCTCTAGTTAGAAACAAGAACAAGATGTTTCATTGCAATGGTTCTCACATATAAAACCAGTTATTATTTTTCATATCCTTCCAAATGGCTTATTTCAAACTGCAGAACTGGAAATTTAATCCCTTCTTAGGTGAGACTAAGTGGAAGAGCACACTATAGATGAAAACTACAACATATTGCAAATATATGCATTCAAGAAAATGGCACAATTGACACAAATGTCTAATCACATTAATTGTCATGTCTTTCTAAATGGTAAAAATGAATGGCACAATAATTGAAAGAATGTTTTAACTTATAGAATATAGCAATGTCCCAGTTAATACAAAGTACTGCAGGTTGTTACTTTACAAAAAAACACCTACACTAAGCATGCAAATTGTTCAAAGCTAAATATGATGTCAAAGATAGATTTGATTGTTCAAATCCAACAATTAATAGAGACGACATCTTTCACAATTAGGTTTTCACTCTCAAGTTCTCTATTCTTAGAGGTAGCCATGACTTCCCTAAGGAGGGGTGGCTTCCTTTCCTCCTTTGATCCAACCTTTGAGGAAATCACAAAAGCTTTCAAATATATTGTAGAAGCTTCTTTCTCAAAAGACAAAGAACCATAACATCAACCAAATGATGGTTTGTTAAGAAATGGAACAAGTGCTTAAACTCATTCCATCAATCCAAGGAGAAAAGCACTTCATTGCCACCTCTAAAATCTGTGCTTAAAAATATAGATTCAATTATCAACTATAAACCCCAAAGTTACTTGACAACATCACCCATTGTCACCTTGGTGATCATCCTTCTCACATAAGGCTAGCTCTCCTAAGGGAGGAATCCATGATAAGCCTACAAACTTGTCCTTCAAACGCTAAAAAACATATTTGCAAAATGATATTGTTTTTGTCTTTTAAGATTTGAAATGTAAAGCTAGGCAAGACATAGTGCCTGATCCCTCAGCTATATACTCTAAGAAACAAAAAAATAATTAAAATTGATGAATAAGATGTGAGTCATGACAAAAAAACCAAACAACAAGTGTTATCAGTCAAGAATAAATCCAATAAATATGTAACAATGCTATCTCCTACTAGATGGAACATTTGAAGACAATGTGCTCCCCCAACTTGATCTCTTGTAAGTCACATAGCTGAAAATTCCCTTTGAGGTGTGTGATGCCGTGAGCTATCTCAAACCAAAGCTAGTGGGATCCCACTCTGAATGAACCAAGGGGAATCCTAAGGTTGTGCATCCAATCTCTATTAGTATAGATAGGCCTAACAATAAGAGTCACTTAGCTACATAAAGCACTCAAAATAATAAAATGACATATTCAAGCTAATGCCCTCACACCTGGACAAGTTTCCTATCACTTTTTGGTTGGATACCAAAATGGAAACGTTGTACCTACATATGAGTTAGGTCCAGTGTCTCTTGGTCCTATCATATTTACCAAGAGCTTTCCTCCTAGTTAACAAAAAATAATTTTCTTTCTTTCTCACCAATGTCAATGTCAAGTAGAAGTATCTATCAACTAAGGAGATCTTGAAATTGGTGGAAGCAACTCTTTCAGAGAAATTTCCATCAAGTAAAGGGAAAAATCCATCAAAAACTGCAATAGATGATTTGAAGTCCAAGTACACAAATTTCATGTCAGGAAGGTTTCCTGATCTGCGAGAGGAAATTTCATTTTAATAATGTGATGGAATATTGATCTATGACCTCTGCAAGGCTAGTGAAATTCAGGATGAAAACAACCAATTTAATTAAATTTTGAATAGGGGTTTGTTTTTGAGTTGTACTACTTATGGGGCATTCACAAGAAAGATGGAGCAATGTGAAAGATTGGTTGTTAAGGGAAAATAGTTAGAAATTATTGTCAAAAATGATTTCTGCTATGTATCATACACCATCAAAACTATGAGTAATACTTACTTGATGCTTGATTTAGTGCCAAGTACAAATGATGGAAAATACTTGCCTCTAGACCTATCGCAATTAGTTTGGTGTTCTACGGATCATACAAAAAATTGTTGCAAAGTTTCAAGTTTTTAATAATGTTACAAAAATAGAGGGTATGAAAAATGATCACAAAATATGATTGCATATAAGTTTTGTAGCTGCTTATGTTACAGAGCCTACCATCTTATGCTCTTATTGTGAATTACATATTGCCACTGACATTGCTTACTGCAAAAATTCAATGAAAACTACGCTACTGCTACCATTAAAAAATGGTTGTTGAGAAAATTCATCTTGGAATCAATCCATTCACTAAGAGACAACAATAGAGTTTTTTGATAAAGTTTTTGGCATAAAGAAATAGAAGCACAAACCGTATTATGATTATTTCGGCACATTTCTTGCCCAATAGAGATAAAAACAAATAAAAATAAAAGTACAATTGTGCTTAGGATCACACACACAATCATTTACAAAAAAATTATATCTCTAGGTTAAAAAGAAATTTGGCACTCATCGTTACAAATGAATAAAATAGAGTAACAATGAAAGAATAAAGGTTTTATTTGGATGCATTCATAGAATATCCAGTTCTTGAATATGAAGTAATATTATGAAAACATTTTGACTTGATTGGAATCCTTTTTGCAATTGTTTCTAGGTAGTAAGTATAGCAATTGATACATTCCATTACTTCTGGATTCCTTTGAAGTATATATTGACCTTTACTTGAAGTTGTCATTGTTGGAAACTCATGGTTAACCAAGCAAGCTTGTAGTCCATATAATGGGTTGGGTGTAGTTTGTATTAGTTAAGGGAACTGTTCAAAACCTTAAACCTAAACCCTACTCCCCAAACAGAAACAAAAGACACTATCCCTATTCATTGTTAAGGGATATCGTAAATTTCAAGTTTTGTTAGGTTAGTTATTTTTTTTATCTTTTTTTTCAAGGTGAGGGGGGTTGGGGTTAGTAGAGCTTATATTAAAAAAGTTGTGGCCATACAATACAACTTAAGTTTACTAAAAATATATAGTCTTGGGCAAGCATAACCTAGAATCCCTAGTTAAGGATGAACCAGTCAAAATACTATGGAGGCCTACCTATATCTGCTTCTTAGAATTCCATAGGTATATTTCTTAACATACTAGCATAATAAAAATAGAACTCAACAAAACATACTAGGTTACTAAAAAAAGGTAAAAATATAATGCCCATTTTGGGCTTTAGTTACTTGTCCACATGACATGCTAGGGCTTCATATTTCACAATTGTGGAGCCAGTATCAATGTAGATAGCCACATGATTGTCTTCAGTGGGGCTTTCCAGTAGCTTCGAGATATGACCACTTAGGGTGTATCCATAGAATGAGGTGGGCCAGAGGAGGTAGAGTCTACAAAGGTGTTGCTTAAGTTGAGAGTGGGAGATCGCTTAACCTCTAGGTGGAGGTTGAAGTGAACCAATGTGCACCCAACCATCATTTATAGAGACTCCATAATTGAAGCCATTTTCAACTGGTTCCCTCTAAAATGGTCATGGGGGCCCAAGGTTCAACCTCCCATTTCCTTAGATTAAAAATATGATTTGATGTTTTTGGCATGCATTATATAACTGGTCTTGGTGTATATGGATGTGGATGGCAATTTGGGGCAAGCATTATTGCTGAAATAGGTCTTATAAGTCAAATTTTTTATGCCACCATTGTCAATAATGCACCAGCCCAAGAGAATTTTAATTTGATGGTTGTCACTAAATAATGCCTCATTATTTATGCACGAGTAATCATTGATCAAGTTTAGAATGACAATTATTAACCAATTTTTTGGTCTTGATTCATCTCTTCCTTCATTGTCATAGTGAGTTAAACCTTTTACACCTTTCTAGATTTAGACGTTCTCCACTTGAATGCAGAATTAAGAAAATGTTACATTTCAACAAAAAGTAGAGGCGGGCACCAATTTTTTTTTTCCTAGCATGTTATTAGTATAGGTGTTGAGTCTCATTTTCTAATATATTACCAACATTAAGTGAATTCTTTACTGCGTGGAGAAATAACCAGCACAGAGAACAAGTAAAAGAATTCCTTTTTATCCAAATAAAAGATGCAAAGAGGATGCACAAGGAAGCATTGTATGCAACTACAAGACACCATACAACCATCTCTAAGGCATTGGAAATACTGATATATCTGCATTACTTTGGATAATTTAATGTGTGAATCTTAAGGGTTTTGAGGTCTTTACATAAGTTATTTTTCCATCCTTGCAAGGGATGTCCCATTTGTTGGGCTTTAGGGTCTAAGAAGCACCAGAATACAAAAGTCAGTGCACCAGTGCAATTGTCTGTACATAATTACATCACTTATACCATCCTCTTCTCAGGATTCCATCCAAAACATTCCATAGTTGATTTTAGGCCCGACTATTCTATGATTGGGTGTGAAAGTGGCCATGACTACCACTTAAGGAAGTTTTGTTTTACCTTACTCCAGAAAGCTTGACCAAGGAACATCACTAGCTAAGGGGGGGGATCATTTGTAGAATGATTGTTGAACTAAAATAATGTCAAAGATTTGTTTCTGAGTTGACCTTATTGTTGTAGCTTTTATAATGGTGTGCAATCCGTCCACATGGATACACTTTGCTAGAAATTGTTCACTTTGTACCTTCTTCTGGCATCTCTTTCACATCAGCAAGAGTAGATATAAAAGTGGATCTTGTGGACTTTTACACATGGTAAAAATTTCTAGTTTATGCTAGTACTCCTATTTTTTAATATTGCATATCACAAATGAATTCTATGAGATATTAACCAAGCCAGCGTATAGTAATAGGGAAAAACCCTTCTTTAGAAGGGTTATAACTTGTGACCCGTGTCAGGTCTATAATCCTAATTTAGGGGTGCTTACAGCCTACAATAATGACTTACAAAGTTAAAGAAGTTACCTTCTTTGGATATTGGTGATAATATGCAGAGGTGTTAAGAAAACCTTATCATTGCCTCGATATGATGATATTGTAGAGATTTGTTTTCAGCCAACAGTTATATCAGAACACTGTTTCAGGTTTGATTTCTATACCTATTTTTGAAAAGAACATTTTCATCAGGTTGCAAAGGCATAACTCATTTTTGAAAGTTTCTTATTTTTGAAGGTTGGTTGGTTAAAATGATCGAAGGACCAAATTAGAGGAGCACTCCATCTCGTGCACATGGATCACTACTTTAATGCACCTCTTTTGGAGCCTGGAGGTGGCCACATTTTGAGGAACTTGTAGCTTGCACTTGAGATCCTTTTTATGAGGAGTTGGTTAACATGAAGAAGAATACCCAAGCTTTAAGGGATATAAGACAACTGTCATATTCTCCAAGGTCAAAGAGTCAATAAGAAGTAAAGTGCTTCATGCCCGAGGGATATAAGGGTAATTTAATATTAATACATGATTGGAGTTTTTTAAGGAATTCCCTAGATATAAGGATGACTGTAACCATTTTTAGTTGTTAGTAGAAATCTCAAGAAGTTATGCCTTTGAAATGCCATAAAACATTTCAAATAATGTTTCACAATTCTGAAATGCCATCTAAAATGGAAAATGGCATTTCAAGGCAAAATGGGCACATCTTAATCTGGTTTAATTGTGTTTTGACAGGGAAATTGACCATAAGAATCTGTCCAAGTGCTTTAAATTAGCATTGACATAAATTTTGACACTAATGTCACATAGAATAAGCTTCTAGAAAACCCTTACATCGTGTCTTTATTCTAAATACAATTTACCACTTATTATTTCCTCACACTTTCTTCCAGACTGTTTGAGAAAAAGGTATCTCCTACACAAACAAGAAGCACTTCTGTTGTTTGGGGAGCATTGTGATATGGTTTTGTAGTCACAACCAGAAGACGATTGTGAGCAACAATGTTCCACACTTCATTTCTTCACATTTTCTTCAACAACTTTTAGGCAAAAGTGTTTTCTATAGCTACAACAAGCATGTTATGTGCATTTTGGATAGCATGGATATTATTGGAGGCTACATTTAAATTTTCTTACTCAATTATCCTTTCTTCTTGTGTTATTTTATATTTATAGATAGAAAAATATTGTTTCCCTATTTCAATTTTTCTTTGTCTTTTTACTTTTATGATGGGGGATGAGGCAGGGACCATGTTTCCAGCATGTACCCCTCTCCCAATACCATGCAAATTTGCTTCCAAGGATTTTTGAGATGGAAACTCAAAGGCTTTCTAAGAGGTCCATCAATCAATATCCAAGGCATTTGTCACACTTCAAAAAATAATTCCAACTCAGAGCGACTTTTTAAGTTAAAATTGAGGCCCTTTAGGGTTGATTAGAAATGGGCTTCTAAGAGGTTAATTTAAGGATTTCACAACTAGGGATGTTTATTCTAAAATATTAATATAACATTAATTCTAAAATGTTGATGCATCACTAGGATAGCAAGACTAACACGTCCAAAGTGTTTCCACAATTTACATTGAACTGAAACTCAATCAAGAAAGTATCCAACAAAATCAAGAAATAAAAAGGAAACATATAATAAATAATGTAAACAACTCACTGGAAAATTACTAATAATACCTGTGACCTGATTCCCAAGTCTTCTTAATGCTACTTACAAAGGTCTATTCTAAGAGAACTAAATTTGTCACCACTACAACTCGTACCACCAGGTAACCACTATATTCTCTCTACCAGATATATGTAAAACAATATAAGATTACCTGCAATGCCCTTCCATAAATTTTTCCATGTTGTCATCATATGTAGGAATAAACACATCGCTAGCCAAAGACACCATGTAATCCAATGCAACCATTTTAGATGAGTGATTTTAGAATGGCTTTAAATCCATAGGACTGTTTTGGGAATTTTAGTGTCTATGGACAAACGCTTAAACCCCTAGACTAGTAACTAAGTCTAGAGCAACAATGCAAAGAATTCTCTAGATTTTTTATGATCATCAGATTAAATAAGAGGTAAAGAAGCCTACCTGTAGCTTTTGCTTACTCCTTATCTCCCTTGATCAATTATGTTGCTCCTCTTCGTACTTAATCCACTTGAAGAGTACCTGCACATAGACAGAAGACAACAACTGATCAAAGCATATGATAATGATCTATTGATTAAACATAGCATGGAATCAAGTACATGATACACATATGAAAGCATAAATGAATAACACAAGCATATGGAAAAAGCTTTGAACACTTTATTAGTAAAAGGAAGAGTTACAACCCAATTTGCTCGATTCAGCATCACTCCTCCAGTTCAATCCCATCCTCTCCTCATAACAAGCAAGACATTTTGACATCATTACAATACTTGAAATCAACTCAAGTCTCATACTAACAACATCTCCCTATAATTCAATAATTTCCAGCCCCTGATCACTTAGATGAGTGGTCTTTTTATAGGTGAATGAAGGAAGTTATGCCATAAATAATGATAATGAATGCCCTCCCAAACTTAGGATTTAGTTCCATGGAGGAAGGTATAAAGGGATTGATGTTCCTTAACTCCATTCCTCATCCAAATACGAGCTCAAAGGAGTAGATAGCCTTAAGAAACTTCTAGAGGCATCCAATGGATAAGGAATGTTATAGACATTTTTGTGCCTTACAGCATAGAGCATGAAATGTCAATAATCTAAGGGATCCAAAGTCCCTAAACATGTTGTTCTTACCCTTAGAGGAACAAGGTCAGCAAACCACAGCACTGCAAATCAGTTCTCCACTGAAAAACACTCAAAAACAGGTCAGTTTTGGATCAAAGCAGCTGCTCCACTAAGCATCTGCACTGAATGTCAAGAGCTCTATGGTGTACCTGCACTGCATAGCAAGTGCAACAAAGGCTACCTGCGCTGGGCGTACTTTGACATGTGGAGGAATCTTTTTCTCAATGTGCCAGTGCCCAGGAAGCTTCCAAAAAGACACTTGATCATAAGATTCGCCTAATGATGAGTTAAGAGCTTCTAAAACTCCAAGTAGAAGGTAGAAACTCCGAGTGAAGAACTGAAGAACAACTGGAGTTGAAGAGGACAACGAGTCACACATCAAGCTGACTTATCTTCACTCCAAAACTCTATATAAGGATCTCATCCCATGGGATCTGGAGGGCGGAATTTAGTGCGAAGAATTGCTGTTGGTTTACAGTTGTGAGCATTGGGTGATTGCTTGAGGGAGGTGAAGAAGAGATTTCTCTTCGTCGGGAAGGTGATGCTGGATTGGACCTCTCATGGTTGTATCACCGCCTGAACCTTACTTCCATATATTAATAAAGCATTTGAGGTTCTTCTATTCGCATGTGTTTCAATGATGTATTGTCTTACTTGCGTATTTGATTTATGCTAATCCTTGAATCAGTTATGAATGCATGCTTCTTGTAGTTTCCTTTCTTTGTCTTGTTTGTAGGATCTCGTGTAGCTGGGCCCGTGAAAAGACTTGGAGCTGGGAGCAAGCGGCGAATAGAGGAGATTGGATCGACCATTTGCGCAAGACATCGGTAAGTGGATCTCTTCCTTCTATCTCTTGCATGTCATAAAGAAGTAACTTTAGATAGCTTTGCTTTCAGCTGTTGCTAAGAAACTGTCACCCTTAGAGTGGGTTAGGGTCATTCCGAGTTGGATACTTTCCCCCACAACAAGGAATATTTCAAACCCTCATGGAAATTCGCTCAAATTCATCCAGCGCAGGCCAAAGAGGGCTCAAGTGCACTGCATAGCATCCTATCAGTGTATGGTCTACATTGCAGTGCACCCTAATGAAGGCCTACCTGCGCTGATCTTCTTAGAGGTAGTTTTTGGATGATTTTAGTCATGAAAATTGTTGGGAAGCTAGGCATTCTGATGGTTGACTTCTTTAGGACATGTAACAACTGAATTAGGGTTTGATGGACCCTAATAGTACTGATCTGTAGGTTGGGCTTGATGTGCCCAAATGGATCTATAACAATTGCCCCCTAAATCATGAAGTTGTAAATATGTATGTCGAGTGAAATGCTTTATCATGTAGAGAGGAGGGTTCAAAGCGGAAGGTGACCTGCATCACTTACAATACATATATCATGATAATTTGACTTTTTCTCATGAACTTGCTGAGGGAAGGCATACCCATGCTCAACTTATAAACTTTTATTACATGTACAAAGATAGTCGTCTACAGATATAGACCCATGAATGGATGACCATGAATGTAAGGCCATTGTACATTTGATTTAGTACTCCTGAAAACATCGCAACTTGGATGGATGAAACTAGATCCGGGGTATTCAATCTCGTTCAATATTTCGCTCAAGTACAAGTCTAACCATGTGAATAGATGTTCTAAAGTTGAACATGAGAAGAAATCATCTGATTACCAGCCAATAATGTAAGCCATTAACAGATGTGAGAGGAATCACCGATAATGATAATGACCCTTAAGGTACTACAATACATTTCACATGGTGTGAATAAATGATTTGATGTCGAACACCATACAAAGTCTTTTGGTCGAAGGCCAATGATGTCAACCTATCTCTAGAAGGTAGAAACTTGCCATTGATGTATGCAAGCCTCAAGGTACTGAAGGGGTATTTCTAAGTCAACTTCTTGGATGATGTGCTGATGTCGAGAAAAAGTGACTCATAGCAAGAGGGCCTTGATGTATCCCTCATCAACGACACGAAACAAGATAAATGATTTTGGAGATGAAAAATCGACTGACGATAGAAGATTCAGGAATGACGGTCATGAAAATGAAGGTTTACAGTGTTGCAAAGGATGAAGTTTGAACTGAATGACTTCTCTTGAACATGTCGGTGACACTAAGATGAATTGGTAGCATTGACCCACAACAAAGTAATGGATGGTATGATAGACCAACGGTGTGATAACCATCAAGCTGGATGACCCAACCCACATAGTCACAGTGACGAGGTGAAAGTGTCATGTTCAAGACCAATTTGCTACCATAAATTGTTTTCCCCTTTTTCCAAATTTCCCCAGTCATTATTGACTAGTACTTCTTTATTTTTTATCAAGCTTGAGGAGGATAACATATACTTGTTGTATAATTTCACCCTTCAGGTGAATGTATCGCCATTTGATGCTTTAAAGAGTCTAGCAAAGGTGAAACTTGACCTTGTCTAGATGGACAAGTTTGTCGCTATTTGATGTTTTTAACGAGTTTAACGACAAAGATAACTTGGTCCTTTTCATGTTTAGGGAGTTTGAAAAGAGAAAAATAGGAAACTCCACAAGTTATTTTTCGTAAAATAATCTCTCAAGTCCAAAAAAAGTGTAAAATAATACAAGAGAGATATTGTTTCCTATTCTTTAACGAGCTAGAAAAGACAAGTGCTTGACAATATTTTCATGTTTAGAGAGTTTGAAAAGAGCTTAAAGAGGACTCCAAGGGGGTTCCTTTTTTGTTTTTAACAAAGCTCAAAAAAGAGATAAAAAGTTTGCTTTGTGGTCAAAGATGTTCAATTTACATTTGAGCATGTGAAATTCTACATTTCAGTTGTTAAACCTGCTCAAAACACCATCAAAATAGATTAAAAATACCTGTTTCATGGATAAAATGAATAAAAACTAATGTTTACTTGATTAATGTGTAAGAAATAAACATAAAAACAAGTTTTACCATTCATTTTTACCATTCCACATTTACCCTTTGATATTGGTGTTCTGGAGTAGTTTTTACCTCGGAGTTCACTAGTTGATTGTGAAGAATTCAGTGGACCGTTCCTCATTGTTACAGGGAAAAGTGTCTACTTAGAACTGCTTATCCCACTAAGGTGTGATAGCTACCTTAGAAACAAACAAAGTAAAGCTACTTTCATTTTCCTTTATAAAGTATAGATAGAGAGGAACGAAGAAGACGAACCTCTGTCTTGCGCTAATCTCCTGGTTTGATTCCTCTCTTCCTTGATAGTCTTTCGCTACTTGTTCCCTTGCACGCCCAGCTTCACAGAGTACCTGTAAGATCACAATAGCATAGCACTATACAAAGACATGGATCTATAATCATAAACAATCTAGGATTAAAATTTACCATACAAATGCAGCAAACATAAATGACACAAGAGTATGGAGGAAAACTTGAATAGCTTTTATTGATAAATAAGAAAAAAACCGAGAGGAGTTACAACCAGTTGTTTTGACCCAGCATCAACCTATCAGCAAGTAAGCCCCTCTTCACCTCATACAAAGCTTAGATCACCCAACAATCTGATGTTTGTCTCAAGAAACCAACAACAATTCCTTACAATATGCAAAATTCCAGCCTCTGGATCTCTGGGATGAGGGATCCATATATAGATATCTGTAAGGGAGATGAGTCAGCTTATGATTTGATAAGTGTCTTCCCTCTGATAGTTCTTGCTTCCACTTGGAGATTGATGATCTCTTACTCATCCTTGGTTGAATTAAGAGAGGCAAGTGTCACAGGAGAAGTTTCTGGAAGCTTCCATTGCTTCTCCACCTCGCGGAATGATACTGCCATTTGTCATTTCTCACCCATCGCACCCCATAGAAGGGATTTTTGAAATGCAACACACCCACACAGTGTACATAGGTGAGATGCAACGCACTTGGCCTATGGAGCAGCTGAAATGATCCTGTTTTGACCAATTCTGAGAAGTTTTTCATGGAGAACTTCTGGGAGAAGCTGTAATCAGTTGACCTTGTTCCTTTAGGGGTTAGAACAACACTTTTAGGGACTTAGGAGCCCTTGGTTTATGGAAATTTCATGCTTGGGGTTGCAGTGCCAAAAAATGTTTATAACAGTTGCCCCCTAAAGCATGCGGTCGTTAATCTTTTTATGTTGGGTGAAATGCTTTATTATGAGGATCCGAAGTTATTTCAAGCTGGGAGGAGACCTGTAATAAGATACAATACAATGCATTATCTTCATAATATTTCATGATCTAGCTGAGGTGGGCATTCCCATGCTCAGCTTTATAAATTCATTTTCATGTACATAAGACAGACAATCGTCTGAGTGTAGACTGATGATTCTGATAGAGCCATCATCCCTTTGATCGGATGATTATCTGTGCAACAATGATGTACATTTGATGTCTTTATTTCCCTGAATATATATCACAGCCCGGATGGATGAAACTAGATCCGGGGTCTTCAATCTCGTTCGATCTTCACTCGAAGTACAAGTCTATCCATGTGAGATATGTTCTGGAGTCGAACATGGAAAGACATCGCTTGATTACCAGCCAATGATATAAGCTGTTAACAAGCGTGAGAGGAATCACCGATAGTGATAATGACCCTCAAGGTATTGCAGTACAATTCACGTGGTGTGAATAAAGGACTTGGCATCAAACACCACGCAAAATCTTTCGGTCGAAGGTCATTGATGTAAACCTATCGCCGGAAGTGAGAAACTTGCCATTGAGGCATGCAAGCTTCAAAGTACTGAATGGGGTGTTCCTAGATTAACTTCTTGGATAATGAGCTGATGTCGACAAGAAGTGATCCGTCACAGGAGGGCCTTAATGAATCCCACATCAATGACACAGAACGGAGCAAATGATTTGAATGGAGGTGAAAACGATCTGGTGATATAAGGTTCAGGGTGGCGGTCATGAAAGAATGGAGTATAAATGTATTGTAGTGGGTGAGACACAGGTGAATTCTCTGAATGACTTCTCTTGAACATATCGGCGACACTGACGTGATGGATTGGTAGCATTAACCCCGAATGTGGATGGTATGATGGGACCATGGTAATGTGACCGGTGAATGAAACAACCCAACCCGACTTGGATGCAGAGTGAAAGTGTCATGTTCAAGAGCGACTTGCTACCAACAAAGTTTCTTAAAGTTTTCTTCCCAATTTTTCCCCAGTCATTGCTGACCAGTACCTCTTTATTTTTATCAAGCTTGAGGAGGATAACATATGCTTGTTCTATAATTTGCCCTTCGGGCAAACCCATCGCTATGTTTTAACGAGCCTAGCGATAGTGAAACTCGTTCTCGTCTATAGACAAGTTTGTCACTATTAAAATTTTAACGAGTTTAACGACAAAGATAACTCGGTCCTTTTCAATTTTAGAGAGTCTGAAAAGGAACGTAAAGGAAACTCCAAAATTCCTTTTTCGTCATCTAATGCCTTAAGTCCGAAAAAGTATAAAACAATACAAAAGGGATGAATTTTTGATCCTTTTAACGAGCTGAACAAAACAAGTGCTCGATCTTTTTGTGTAATAATCCCTCAGGTCCAAAAAGATTAAAATCTAAAGGAGGGAAAGCACTTCCGGTCCCTTTAACGAGCTATAGAGGCCAATGGCTCAGTAATCTTTTCATGTTTTACGAGTCAGTTGAAAAGAGCTTAAAGGAGACTCGTCTTTTGAGGAACGAGTGATGAAATTGGGTAGCAGCTGATTCCAGGTAAGGTTTGGAATGTTCCAATCACGGCAGTGTTACAAGGATGGCTAGTGAGATCACTCTTCGCAGCTGTTCCTCAAAAAAGGGGTAAACAATCAAATGGAGGTGAATGATCGGCCAATACGGAGTGGAGGTGATGGTGAGAACATGACCAAGGATTTTAAAGGCTGAAGTACTACATTCACGATGATGATTTACCGGGAAATAGTTCATTTTTTAATGAGCTTAAACGCGGGGGGAAACATTTGCTCATGGCTTATGTTTATTTTTTAACGAGCTTGAACTATGTGCTAAAACTGCTCAATGCGGGTTTATTTTTAACGAGCTTGAACCCTGCAGTAACACTGCTCGTGGCGGGTTTATTTTTTAACAAGCTTGAACCCTACAGTAACACTGCTCATGATAAGTTGTCATGCCCCCAGCATAATAACGCAAATCGAGGTGCATGCCCCCCAAGCTTCATTGCATTCAACTTGGTGGTTAGAATGAAGGTTTACCTTTGATATTTGGAAAGGGGATTTGTTTAATTTTTTAATGAGGTTGACACAATAAAAGAACTATCCTCATGACTCCTTGTTTCATTTTTTAACGAGGTTGACACAAGATAAGAACTGTCCTCGAAATCCACTGTATTTACAATATTTGATAGAAAATCAAAAACTGATGGATGATTAAGGTTGCTGGAATAATCTTCATGGTAATCCGGAAGACGGGAACGATGGTGGTGATTTTCCCATGATGCCTCTCCTATCATCATTGCCTGAATGATTCCTTTGTCTGTAGAATGTACATGCGACCAAGGATCTGAAGAGGTGCCATATTCCTTAGACCTATTTATCCAAACACTCGATGAGCGTTGATTTGGGGTTGCCCCCCATGCCAAGAAAATTGATTGCTACAATATTTATAAAATGGCGATGATCCATGCTGACAAAATGTTTAGGAATCTTCTGAATCCATTAGATATAGAAGATTTCATATTGCATGTTTCCACTGTGGCCACTTCCGCCAGATTACTTAGATGCGGTAGGGCAAAAGTACCCATTAAGGCAGGGTCTTTTAGGAGACCTACTCCGATATTTTGAAGCGAATGATCGCTTCCATGGATCATTGGAATGCTTCTCGTAACTTGCAAACTATTGGGGAGAAATGTTTGTTGGTCGACGATTGTAATTCCTCCTTGAAAGGGAAATGCAATCATTCTGAAGTATGTTGACACAACTGCAGCCATAACATAAATCCAGGGCCTTCCCAGTAGGATGTTGTAATCGAGGTTTTCGTCGATTACTTCAACATCAATTTCTACTGTTTTTGCCCCCCAGTTCAACTTGCAAGTTACTTAAAATCCTGTATGGAGTGTATGATCGTCCATCAAATTCTTTTAATGTCATTGACGATCTCGACAAGGGTGGTGAGCCTAAATTTTTCCAGCAACTCATCGACATAATACATGTAGATGCCCCCTCATCAATAATTGTTCAATGAACAGGTTTGTTGAGGGTTTTCACTTGAATAAGGAAAGCTAGTTGAGCTGGTAATTGAGGGTCATATCCTTTGTGATTAAAGGATACAAGATTGGAATCTGTTGGGTCAATCCCAGCTATTACTGATAATAGATCCTGCTTTTGGGAGAGGCAATTTTGTGGTACATCAAGTGTCGACATAGCGGACAGCGGTTGGGCCAGGTCCTCTACTATATTATAATTCTGTGCTACTTTGGCACGAGGATTAAATGTCAATTTGTGTACTACTCCCTTTGGCGGCTTTATCATTGGTTTAGGAATGATGGGTGGCACAATTTCAGTCAAAGTTGTTGTCGAACTACTAGGTTGTTCATTAGCCTTGTTATTCGACAGCTGTGGATTCCCACAATCTTTATTCCTTGTCAAAGAATCATTTTGCTACTCTGAGATAGAAAACATAAGCACTTGGGATCGGGAAGCATTTTGATTACTAACCAGTTTGGTCTCCGGGTTTGGAAACGGATCAGTCAATACTGCTGAGGTTTTTGAACTCTTAAAGAGTTTCTTAACTTCAGCTTTATGTGGACAATCTCTCATCCGATGATCCTCATCGCATATATGACACTCCGCAGGTGGTTTCATTTGCCCAAAAGGGTTTGCAGAAGGTTTTCCAGGAGATGACTCATCCTGCTTCCTTTTTCTCCCTTTTTTTTTTTTTTTGCCCCCTGGTTGCTTCAGTTGCTTGCCCTTGTCGGTCAACATGGAATTTACCTCCGAGGTGAGAAGTTCATCTTTTGCATTTTGACTTGAAATCTTACGGGCCTTTTTGGATGTAGCCTTTGTCGATTTCGTGTTTGTTGCACCAATCACGCCATCACCGGCATGAGAGTCATTGTTTGATTTAGGAGGAGGAGGAACTGAGAATTCCGGTCTAGGGGCGTTAGGTATTTTATCGTAGAGGGTGTCGGATTGAGTGTAAATCAAGTCCAAATATTGCACATGAGCGATAAATTGCTCTTCTGTGACGACTCCCCCTTTTGCCACATCTTCTGTGATGGAAGGTAGTAATGACTTGATAAACCATTCAGCTAGGAGTTGATCGGGAACATACGTTTTTACCATTCTACGACGACGTCGCCACTCATGTATATGATCAGATATGTGAGTGGCCGTCATTTGTTTGAAGTTGGTAAGGAGTTCCGTTCCCATTTCGTACCTTATCGATAATTGAAAATGGGTTAAAAAGGTTGTGGCTAGGGTACTGAAGTTGTCGAATGAAGCTCTAGGCAATTCGATATACCATTTTACTGCCGGACCAGTTAACGTCCTCTGAAAAAGGCGAAGTCTAATCGAATCATCGTTTAGGGTGTTTGATGAACACCACAGATGAAAGGTCATCACATGATTCGACGAATCTTCACCCAGATTTCCATTAAATTTAGGAATATCTGATGGAAGTTTATGCGGAATCGCTGGCCACCAAGGGGCGTAAGCGATTGGATCGTTTGTTAACCGATTTAGATAAGGTAACTCTAAAGTTGCCACGAAGGGTAACTGTTGATTCAGGTTAGGTGAAGCATACCCAGGATAAGATGGGATTGCCTGAGCAGTTGGTCTTTGCATACCGGCATAATGCATTTGATGCTGGTAACTTTGGTAAGGTTGGTGGGCATGACCATTGTAAAATGGTTGATTTTGACTGTTTTGAATATACCGCTGCCCACTATTTGCAAAGATTTGTTGCTCAGAACCTTGGTATACTTGTTGGAATTGCGGTTGTTGGTATTGTACTAGCCATGGTTGTGAAGCCATGTGTTGTTGCCTGATACTAACTGTTTGACCAAGATGAGGGGTAATTGTACCCGTCTGAACCTATGTCATTCCATCAGTCGGCGATTGTGGTTGAGTCGCAGGGTCAAGGGGCTGTTGCATTACAACCTGAGAAACCTGAGGTTGGCATACAACAGGCAGCGCTTGAACTTGCGACACCGTCACAATAGCTGGCGTAGTTGGTATACTTGACATAGGTAAGCATTGTTGCATCGAATATACAACTCTTGGTTGTTGAGGTAGTATCGGTACCCAACCGCTTGAAGTAATTCCAACATAACCCGAATTTTGTTGTGAACTCCCGTATGGTTGTCCTCCCGGAGGGGATAATGAAAGGGCATACTGCCCCCCATACGGTGGTAATCCAGAACTCAAGGGAATGGTTTGCCCTTGAGGGCCGAACTGCCCAAATTGACCTCCAACTGGATCAATTTGTTGAGACTCAACATAAGAGTTTCCGGATATTAATCCAGATGAACAAACAGGAACAGACCATACTGTCGAAATGGCCCCTGAGTGGGCTCCTTCTAGCGATTGAGAGCTAGTTGGGACAGATGGTATACCGACGAACATTGTTGGAGTGATAGCAGGGAGTTCTGCCATCGCTGTGTCAGACGACACAGTCCTAGATGTTGACGGTTGTTCAGACATTTCTAGTCTATCCAAAAGATTACCTAGCGATTCTACAGGAGCTTTCGCTGGTGGTAGACTAACTTCTGATGAAGAAGGATACAGAGTGATCCCGACTCCAAATTGCGATGGAGTACTAGATGGAGGATATTCCACAATCTCTTCTATGGCAATTAGACCAGGTGGAAGGGGTAGACCGTTAGGTCCGTAGAATATTTATGGTGTCGAAGAAGGTATGGAATCGGTAGCGACAGATGTTTGAGGAGCAAGACTCTCCGAACCGGTTGTAAATGGAACTGGTTCGGTAACACAAGTGTTTACCCTCAGACTAGGATCAGTACTACTGTCCTTCTGTGGCTGCTGAACTTCTTCTGTAGAGGCAGGGATACCAGAAATGTTTGGAGTAACCGGAGTCTCTGATGTTGTTGGAACACTTGTTCTAACTTTAACAGAAGATTTGGAACCAGTTAAACGAGTTCGCTTTGTCCGTACTAGCTTCGATTCCAGAGACAAAGATGGTTGACTCGTAAGCCTCCGCGAACGATGGGGTTTCAATTGACTTTCTTCCACGATTGCGGATTAGTCGATCAACTAAAAATAAAGGGGAAGTATGTTTCCGAATTAAATGAATTTTAGATGCTTTGACACAACTTGTTTTTTCAATTTTTAAGAGTCGATAAAAAACAAAAGATGACTCTAGTCACCTTCGATTTTTAATGAGCCTAAAGTGACAAGTGCTCAGATGGACCTTTTCCATTAAAGAGTCTGAAAAGGAACGAAAGGGACTACTCTGGAAATCTAGGTAGAGGGATTACCAAACCAATCGCAAAACTGCAGAATACTTTTTACGGTACGACAGTCAATCTTCCCGAATGCTGTGTTTAGTGCATTGCGATCGATAAGGCGGTAGACATAGCTTCCTATGGATAAAGGATTAAGCCTATTGTGGTCTCCCAAAATATACTCAACGGTACGTGGGAGCACAAGTCCGTACTGGCACTTATCGTCTCAAAGTGGAGGAATCACCCAACCATCAGTGAGAACAACAGTTACCAGGCTTTACGATGCCGGAATACGTCTCTTGCCTAGACTTCTAAATGTTGTGCATTAGGTTCCAAAGCGTTGTTAGTTTCATTGAATTTATTTTATAGTTGATCTTGTTTATGAAGTTTGCCGTTCAGGTTCACCGCGAGATGTAGATGTAATTCCTCAAATGCAATCTAAGATGATAAACAATCTTTTTATCTTCTTTGTGTAATGAAAATCCTAGCTACTAAGGAAAGAAAGACAAAATTCTTTCACAAAGAGCAAAGAGCACACTCTAAATGCACTTTCCTAAATCAAACCAATCAGACTGTCTAAATGCAAATGTACATGCATGTATTTGTTTTCGACTTTCTTAGTATATGAATGATAAGAAGAAATTTGATGCACAAATCTGAATTTCTTTTCAAGCGACAAATATCAACAAGTTTCTTTTCAAAATAAAAAATGGAGACGATCACAACACCTTACGATTTTGAAATGAATACTTGTTTTTGAAACTAGAAAAATTACAAATTCAGACCAAAAACAATAGTAACAGGATAATCGACTATCAACAACAATCAAACTCTTTCCTATGATTGAAATTGACACTTGCGACACTTTCAAATCAAAGGACGACAGTACGATTACGCTACTTTTGCAAAGGAGAACTGAAAATGATTCAACAAACACACAAAAACATTTATAGTTCTTTTGTACAAAGGAGGTGGAATAACAACAAGGAAAAGGGGTTTCAAACAGAGATATACGGATCACAGGCAGCAAAATTCATGAATAGAACTGGAGAGAATGAATCACAGAAACCAAAACTGCACAAAACCTAGCCTGATCAGTGCACCTGTAACACAGGGAATTTGAAATGCAGCGCACCTTCTACACTCGGGAAGTGCGTTGAATTTCAGATTCTCAGAACAGTACCTGCGCTGGGCCAGAAACGAGACTTTGCTTGGGTTCTGGGTCACAATTTGCAGTTCAGTTCATGGGTTTTGGCCGAGCAAAAGGTAATCAGTAATTCAACAATCAGGGGTAGATCTAAGGAGGATCTAAGAGCTATCACAAGCGCAACTAGAGAGAATCAGTTGTTTAAAATCATAAACAGATCTCGGAGATGGACTGAAGTGGCATTTATCTACTTTGCATTTGCTATGGAAAATGCAGTTCGAATGCTACTTGGCACGACTTCAGACTCCGTCTGTAAGTTTATGAAATAGACAACAAGAAAGATAAACAAACAAACTAATTCGTCTCCAGTGGAGTCGCCATTTTGTTACAGGGAAAAGTGTCTACTCAGAACTGCTTATCCCACTAAGGTGTGATAGCTACCTTAGAAACAAACAAAGTAAAGCTACTTTCGTTTTCCTTTATAAAGTATAGATAGAGAGGAATGAAGAAGACGAACCTCTGTCTTGCGCTAATCTCTTGGTTTGATTCCTCTCTTCCTTGATAGTCTTTCGCTACTTGTTCCCTTGCACGCCCAGCTTCACAGAGTACCTGTAAGATCACAGTAGCATAGCACTATACAAAGACATGGATCTATAATCATAAACAATCTAGGATCAGATGTAAATTGACCATACAAATGCAGCAAACATAAATGACACAAGAGTATGGAGGAAAACTTGAATATCTTTTATTGATAAACAAGAAAAAAGTCGAGAGGAGTTACAACCAGTTGTTCTGACCCAGCATCAACCTCTCAGCAAGGAAGCCCCTCTTCACCTCATACAAAGCTTAGATCACCCAACAATCTGATGTTTGTCTCAAGAAACCAATAACAATTCCTTACAATATGCAAAATTCCAGCCTCTGGATCTCTGGGATGAGGGATCCATATATAAATATCTGTAAGGGAGATGAGTCAGCTTATGATTTGATAAGTGTCTTCCCTCTGATAGTTCTTGCTTCCACTTGGAGATTGATGATCTCTTACTCATCCTTGGTCGAATTCAGAGAGGCAAGTGTCACAGGAGAAATTTCTGGAAGCTTCCATTGCCTCTCCACCTTGCGGAATGATACTGCCATTTGTCATTTCTCGCCCATCGCACCCCATAGAAGGGATTTTTGAAATGCAACACACTTGGCCTGTGGAGCAGCTGAAATGATCCCGTTTTGACAAATTCTGAGCAGTTTTTCATGGAGAACTTCTGGGAGAAGCTGTAATCAGTTGACCTTGTTCCTTTAGGGGTTAGAACAACACTTTTAGGGACTTAGGAGCCCTTGGTTTATGGACATTTCATGCTTGGGGTTGTAGTGCCCAAAAATGTCTATAACACTCATGCCATCTGGACTAGGTAGGAGCTATCTCTGTTCTCTTTGATTTCATTCCATTTATTTTCAGTTTTAAGCAAAACATTTGAGTTTTTGAGGCCCCTAGGGTTTCAATTTTGAACTCTGGAATCGGTGCACCCTTTCAATATTGAAAGGTGCGCTTCATTGCACACCTAGAAGGCTGCATGCATTGTCTCTAAGGCAGGGGTGCACTGGGTGCAAAACCCAACTTTACATAACTATTTTCTCCCAAATTTTCCACCGTTGTTTGCAAAAAATGGATCCTAATTTGTCTAATGGTTGCATTGCAAACATTCATTAGATCAAAATGGTGATTATATGGAGAGAATGAGAGCATAAAGAATAAGATATGATTTCCCTAAATAATCAAGGTACAGTTGAGGCCCTAAGGAATTGCGGGTTACTCAAGTATTTTCGATTATCTAGCATGCAACAACAGATTGAGCTTTTACAATTCCTTGTTCGTTCATGGGATCCTACTAATCAGGCCTTTCACATTAGGGACAAAGTGATCCCATTTACCATCGATGACATCTATTTTTTGACTGGATTGTCGAGGCAGGGTGCCTCCATCTCATTATCAGGATTTGCCAGAGGAGGTGAATCAGTGAGAGACTATATACAAAAATTATGACAGGAAGGTGCTCAACCTAGTAGAGATGGAAAGATTAACATCAAGAATGTTAGTGATTTACCATTGAGGACGATCCTCTTCACCCTCACAAAACTGGCTGGCAGTGCAACACTACACTTGGAAAATAGATCATACATGCAGTATGCTTTAGAGTGTTTAGAGCCAAAAGTGTCCAACTGGTGTGAGGCAGTTCTTTCATCCACGAAAGAAAAACCGAACAAGGTGAAAAGTGGAAAGACAAATAACTTTGGCTATGGGTTGATCCTGATTTCTTTCACCTTAGAGAGAATTCTACTTATGAAACCACAACTTGGTTCACTGGGTGTATCTTGACCTAGAGATCTACGGATACAGAGCTGGGTAGATCTTATGGCTAGACATGCTGGTTAGTGATTGATATCATTTACCCCTACATTCTTTGAGTCGTTTGATCAACATGATATGGTCATCGTAGAATATCCATATTTAGGAATGGATTTCTGTGGAGATCCAGACTTGATGTTACCAGTTGGAGCACGGTGGAGTGCTATAGGTAAATTGTTTGACCAAAGTGTTTTTTGATTTTAAAGTTTCTATGTTTTTTTTTATGTTTTTTGATTATTTCCAAGACTAAACAAAACATTTTTTTATGTATGCATATGTTGGACCTGTTCGATCTGTGGGGCATCAACGAGAGGCAGGTGGGCCAAAACAGAGACTCGTTAGGAGAGAAGTTCTCCGAGACTTAGATTTAGTCGAGACATTGGCTGAGCTACGTGACCAAATAGAGGGTTTGACCCTAGGCATTATGATGTCCAGATCGAGCAGTTGCCAATGTGACTGCAGTGCCACACCATTAGTGTGCCGAGTCATTGGATGAGATTTTTACGCATGATAGCATAGGCTGTGACCTGTTATCATGAGCAACACTAGTCTACTTAGATGTTTTTGACATACATTTTGAGTTTTTGGGTCAGATGACCAATTTTTGTTTTGGACACAAACTATTTGTAAAAAATTTTGAAACAAATATCTATTTTACTTTCAGAGTTTTATTATGGTTAAGTGACACAATCCTATTCAACTGATGATGTGAATTGAAAATATTTTCTTTACATATGTCTCAAATGTCTATTTAACACATAATTCGCTATAGAATCAGTTAATGTGTTTAGATTTTTGGAAATATGCTGATATTTAATAAACTCAAAATACCTTTCCAAAATACGAACTTTAAGGAACATGCGATGAATTCTTGGGTTTCAGACGGTATAAACGCCAGTAAGTTGTAGTACAGCGAGTTGTGAATCTAGCCTAATGATGATTCGGTGTATGCCAAGTGAAATGGAATCAGAGAGAAGTTTAATCAACGCGCTATACTCAACGATGTTGTTTGTTGATTGACCAATACAAATCCCTCTAAAACTCACTAACTTGCCACTTGGAGTGAAAATGGCCCACGTTGCAGAGGATAGATTCTGCGTACTATGACTAGCCCCATCGGTGTAACCAACAAATGGTTCCGAAAAGTTCAACATATGCAACAAATGCAAAGTGGATTACTTAGCCAAATAAGAACTCTAAAAGAAACACACACACATGCAATCAAAGCATATATATAGTGAGTTTTACTTACACTTAACTAAGCATAGTACCATTTAAGGTACAACCCATTTCGACGCTGCGACAATGGAATCCCATTATAGTCCACTAACTCGTAGGCACCTTTCGTCACAACACGCTTAACAATATAAGGGCCCACCCAAGCGGTTCAAAATTTTCCTGCGCTAAGTTTATCAGACTCCTAATCGTAAAGCAAGACCAGGTCACCTTTTGAGAAGACATGAGGCTTGGAATTTTTATCATATTGTGCCTTAATACGTTTCTTGTGCGCTTCGTTAGCCAATGCGGCATCATGACAGGTTTCATCCAGATGGATTAACTCTAATAAATGTGCTTCTTCTTCAGAAGTGTCCGGTAGTAGGTCAATCACGAGTTTGAGAGACGAGATTTCACATCGGATTGGTAAGATTTCTTCCAAACCATACACCAATTGAAAGGGTGTAAATCCAGTTGCATTTCTCACTGAGGTTTAATATTCCCACACAGCCAAGTACAATATTAAATGCTAATTTCATTTAGGAACTCCAATCATTCTTTCCAACATGCACTTAAGGACTTTGTTGACAGCTTCAACTTGTCCATTAGCTTGCGGGTAGTATGGAGTAGAACTATCATGTGACAGTCCTAACTTGTCAGTCAGCTCAACCATCATGTGATTGAGAAAATGTGATTCATTATTTGTAACTATGGCTTGTGGTACACCAAACCTGGCAACCACATGGTTGAAGAAAAATAAAGTAGCCATTTTGCCACTCTTGTTCAATGTTGGCATCGCCTCGGCCCATTTAGTAAAATAGTAAAAAACGACTATAATATACCCATGCCCCCTGGCCCAGTTGGGGTTACATGTCATAAAGTCAATGCCCCATTTGGTGAATGGGCCAATAACAATGACTGGATGTAGTGGTGTAGGTGGTAATCTAATTTTTCGATCAAATATCTGGTAAGCATGGAAACTTCTGATAGTAGTAATGAAATCTTTGAATATGGTTGGCTAGAAGTAACAAACACAGAGAATTCTCTGCATGGCAGTGTAACCAGATAAATGTCCACTACAAGCACCTGAATGACATTCATTCAAATCTTTTTCGGCTTCCTCATGAGTGAGGCACCTACGTAAAATTTTATCGACACCACGATGATAAATTGTATCACCAATTATCAGATAATCTTTAGCTTGGTATTGAGCACATTGCTGTTCATAGCGAGAGGTATTGGGCTGAAAAGCTTGGGTCTGGAGATAGACCAGTATATCTCCATACCATGGATCACTTGACGAGATAAGAAATAGAGACTCATCCAAGATTGATGCTTCTGATGTTAAATCATTGGAGGATGAGGGAAGATCACAAAGTAACTCGGTGAAGACAAGAGATTTCTTTGATTTAGATTTGATGAATTCCAAATCAAACTCCTGTAAAATAACTATCCATTTTGAATATTCCCCCCAGCAATTCACGTGACAAAATGTATGTCATAGGGTTGCAATCTGATATAATGGTAGTTTTACGGGGGAGGATGTAATGACGAAATCTCTGTACAGCTTGAATGACTGCCAAAGCTAACTTTTCGACATAGGAATACTTACTTTCTGTATCGTTGATATTACGACTCAATTAGTAAATAGGATGTTCAATTTCACTTTCTTCTTGGACTAAAACCATACCAATGGTTGTATCTGCAGTGGCGAGATACAGGTAATAGTCTTTTCAATAGTTTGGGGCATACATTAATGATGCTCTAATCAGAGAATATTTAAGAGCATTAAAGGAAGCTTGCGCAACCTAATCCCAATGGAAAGGTACCTCTTTCTTCATTAGATGCATAAAACCTTTAGCCAACTCAGCATAGTTTGGAATGAACCTCCTCAGAAAGTTTGCCTTCCCTTGAAGTCTCTATAACTGTAACAAGTTTGAAGGTGGAGGCAAGTCAAGGATTGCCTGAAAATTAATTGGATCGAGTTGAATTCCATCTTTTGAGACTACGAATCCAAGAAATCGACCAGAGCCAACACAAAACACACACTTGTGTGGATTGAGTCTTATCTTGTAATGTCGTCATCGTAAAAATATTGCTCTCAAATGTTGCGGGTGATCAGACTGCTTTCGTGAATGAGTAGGTAAATCATCAAGATAAGGTTGAACAATGTGCTTGATGTCATAGAAGGCATAATTCATTTCCCTCTGAAATGTAGCACCTCCATTCTTCAAACCAAAAGGTAACTTTCGATAGGCGAATTTACCCCAAGGACAAATAAAAGCTATTTTAGATTGGTCCTGTGGGTGGATATTGATTTGATTATAGCCACAAAATCCATCCATGAATGAAAAGGTTTCACATCCAGCACACTTGTCAATAATTTGGTCGATAAAGGGTGTAGGATAATTGTCTTTTGGACATGCTTGAATTACATCCATATAATCGATGCACACTCAAATTTTCCCTTGTTTTTTCATAACTGGAACAATGTTAGATACCTAGTCGGTAAGAGGTACAAGGAAAATGAAGCCAACATGCAAAAGTTTTTCAACCTCTGCTGTAATGGCAACGACTTTCTTAGGATGAACAGGTCAAAGCCGATGTCGTACTAGTTTGACATCAAGGTACATTTTAATCTCATGTTCAGTAATGCTTGAGTCAATTCCTGGCATCTCCTTGTAAGACCATGCAAAAATATCTCTAAATTCATGAAACGGAGCACAATAATTATCAAGTTCCGATGGAGAACAAGATTTGCCAACATGAATGTTCTCTACAATGTTAGGTTTGGTCAAAATGTTTATAGAAATTGTTTCTTCTATGTTTGACAAATTACGCTCAGAATCTAGAGTATCTACTCTAACAGAATTCGATAAGAAATCAACGATTGATGGGTGGTTTAGTTCATTTGAATAATCTTCATTGTCATCTGAAAGGTGGGAACAATGATGATAATCTCCCCATGGTTCCTCTCCTATCATCACTGATTGGATGATTCCTTCGTCCGTAGAATGTATACGTGAAAAAGGATATGAAGAGGTACCATATTCTAACGATCTATCTACCCATAAAAATGTTGAGTGCGGATTTGGGTTTGCCGCACAAGCCCGAAAGATTGATTGCTAATGATAATTTAATGGGGCTTGATGACAACATCTCAAAAATACTATCAACTTCAATTTGGTTGGAAATCCTCCTTAAATTAGATGAGGTGGAGGAAATCATGTTGCAAGTCTCTACTCTTGCCACCTCCACCAAATTAGATGGTGACGGGAGGGTAAAAGTACCATTAGGAAAGGATATTTAAAGAGACCTACTTCAACACTTTGAAGTGACAACGGGGATCCGTGTACCAACAGAATGCTTCCCATAGCCTGTGAACTATTAGCAAAGAAGGCTAGCTAATCAATGATTGTGATTCCACCCTTAAAAGGGAATGCAATAGTACGAAAGTAAATGGAAACTGTTAGAAAATTACATATTACAGAGCAATGGAACACATAAAATATTGCAGAAATATAAACACAGAAAATGCATAAAACAAGAGAGACACAGATATACGTAGTTTTCCCAGCTTGGGCTATGTCCACGGATGTTATAGACATTTTTGTGCCTTACAGCTATAAGCATGAAATGTCCATAATCCAAGGGATCCAAAGTCCCTAAACATGTTGTTCCTACCCCTAGAGGAACAAGGCTAACAAACCACAGCAATTCACAGAAGTTCTCCACCAGAAACTGCTCAAAAACAAGTCAATTTAGGATCAATTCAGAAGCTCCACTAGCTGCCTGCGTTGAAATGCAGAGGCTACACTGGCTAGTTGCATTGCAACGCAGGTGGAAGCACTACCAGGGTGCGCTGAGCGGGAAATGAAAAATGTCAGGGTCTCTTGTGAGAGGTGTCAAGACTGTGGAAGCTTCCAGAATCTTCCTCCATGACACTTGCCTTGCTGAGTTCGACTAAGTGATGAGTAAGGGACTCTTAGTCTCCAAGTGGAAGTAAGAACTGACAGAGAGAGAGGACACTAGTCAGATCACAAGCTGACTCATCCTCACTCCAAACATCTATATATGGATCTCTTCTCCATGAGATCTAGAGGCTGGAATTTTGTTATTGCAAAGAATTGTTGTTGGTTTGAGATTGGAATCATTGGGTGCTTAATGCTTTGAAGGGAGGTGAAGATAGGAATTTCATTCGCTGGGAGGTAGATGCTGGATTGGAACTCTCTTGGTTGTATCTCCTCCTGAACCTTGTTATTTCATCAATAAAGCTATCTTGGTTTCTCCTATATACTGATGTGTCTTTGATGTATGATTGCATTAGTATGTTTAGTTTATTTCTAATCCTGAACTAGTTATGAATATGAATCTATGTCTTTGTGTAGTGTTCCCTTCTTGTGATCTTGCAGGAACCTGTTGAAGCTGGGCGAGCGAGAAGGCAAGTAGCTGGGAACTCTCAAAGAGAAGAGAAACCGGATCAAGGGACAAACGGAAGACACCGGTTAGTCCATCCATCTCTCTTCATTCTTAATTCATAAAGGAAGAATACTAGAATAGCTGTTTCTGTTTGTTGCTAAGGCACTGTCACACCTTAGGTGGATAGGATCGTCCTGCATAGGCATTTTTCCCCACAACAAATTGGCGACTCCGCTGGGGAGATCTGTTTAGTCATTTTATTTGTGTTTCTATCATTGTTTGTTTCATAGACTCAACAGCAGCAATCGAACTGCATCTGCTATTCTCAGATGCAAAGTAGACAGCTGCTACTTTGATCCAATCACTGGATTTGTCTATAATATGAACAATGGACTCACAAATGATTTGATGATCCTTTGTGATAGATCTTAGCCCTCCTTCAAAGCATCCCTTTGATTGTACCTTGCTTGTTGCTTTGATTTGGCCTGAAACTGTAGATTAAATAGCAAACCGTGACCCAGAACGTAGTGAAGAACTCTCGTTTCTCCTTCAGCGCAGGCTCTGTGAAGAGACTCTGCATTTCAACGCAGTTCTCGTGAAGGCTACCTGCGTTGAAATTCAGTTTCCCTGTTATACAGGTGCGCTGATCCAGTTAGGCCTTGTGCAGCTGGGGTTCTCTGCTATGTTTTTCCTTGTTTTGATCTCTGATTTTTGCAGCCTGTAACTAGCATAGGTACCTGTCTAATAGCCCCTTTTATCTGCTTAAATTCTGCCTCCTTTTGTACAAAAGACTGTGAGTGTTTTTATGTGTTTGTGGCATCATTTACAGTTTCCCTTTGCAAGAGTGAAATAGTCATCCTGTAGCCCTTGATTCAGATCTGTTGATTGTGATCTTAGGAGAGAGTTCATTGGCTGTTTACAGTTGGTTATACATTCATTTTTGCTTTTGGTTTGAGTTTGTCTCTTTTAAGTGTCTAAACAAGTATTCATTTCGAAAATCGTTAAGTGTTGTAATCTCTTCTACCCTTTCTGATTTCGAAAAAGTAAACTTGTTTGTATTTGTCATTTAAAAGCAAATTCAAAGTTATGCAAAAAGATTTCTTTTTAGGCATCAATATTAAGAAAGCGGAAAACAAACACTTGCATTGTGCATTTGCATCTTGATAGTTTGCATGATTGATTTAGGGAAAGTGCATTTAGAGTGTGCTGATTGCTCTCTGAGAAAAGATGGTGTCTTTCTTTTCCCTTTGTAGCTAGGATTTTCATTGTTGAAAAAGAGATAAAATTTGCTTATCATCTTTTAGATTGCATTTAGGAAGTTGTCTATACATCTCGTGGTGAACCTCAAAAGGAAAACTTCTAAGAAAGATCAACATAAAATAAACTAAATGAACTTAATAACACTTTGTAACATAACGCACAACATAGAGGTCTAGGCTAGAGACGTGTTCCGGTGTCGTAAAACCTGGTATCTGTTGGCCTCGCTGATGGTTGGGTGATTCCTCCTGAGGGACCAAAAGTGCCAGTACGGATTGTGCTCCCACGTATCGTCGCGTATATATTTTAGACCCCTATAGGCTTAAAACCTTTATCCTTAGGAAGCCGTGTCGACCGCCCTACTGATCGCAATGCACCGAACACAACATTCGGGAAGATTGACTGTCGTACCATAAAACGTATTCTGCAGTTTTGTGATTGGTTTGGCACACCCTCTACCTAGATCTCCAGAGCAGTTCCTTTTGGCCTTTTTCAGACTCTATAACGGAAAAAGTCCATCCGAGCATTTGTCACTTCGGGCTCGTTAAAACATCGAAGGGGACTAGAGTCATCTTTTGTTTTTTCTCGACTCTTTAAAACTGAAAAAACAAGTTGTGTCTAAAGCGTCATTAAAACTTATTTTAACGGAATAACAAATCACCCTTCTTCCAGCGTTGATCTTTCAGTTGAGAAAATGGAGCCCTCCAACCAAGGAATTCCCCTTGGTGGAAATCCTAGTCCCTTCTCCTCTTGGGGAGATGTTGGAGCACCCCATATGGCCACATTGTCGCTTCCAGGACTGACAATCGGCTTGCCTGTCTGGCTTTTCTCAACTAATGTTGTTCAAAACACCACTACTCCTGAACAATCGAATCAGCAGTTAGACCAGCCTAAAGCTGCCCACCAGCCTTCCACTTCCTCTAATTCTTCCTCTCCTCCTTCCTCTTCGCTTGATGGAGCTGGCAAAGCCAAAAGCCCAGCTCCTAAGGAGAAGAAGGAAAAGAAGAAGAAAGAGAAGAAGAAGAAGGAGCCAAAAGTGACTGGGGGCAAACGAATGGCGTCTAATGAAAATCCACACACTGCACTGACCAGGCCTAAATCGCCATGTGTCATATGCAAGGGAGACCACTTTCACAGAGATTGTCCTTGCATCCCTTGGATACTAAGGGACTGGCCTCCCCGCTTGCACAATTCGGTGGCGTCAACATCTGATAGCCATGTTGACAGCACACCGTCAACCAGTGAAAGTGAAGCCACAAGACAGAGAGGGAAAGTTAGATTTCCCTGCAAACTGTGTGAAGGCGACCATGCCATCCACCGTTGTCCGTTCTTAGACGAGGCTAAAAGAGTTTTGGAAGATCGCCCGGTTTTACGAGTGCGACTTCCTCCTGGATATGAAAAACTCCTGCCAAGTCCTTCACCAGTTGAGAACCCGGCTGGCTCGCTCAGGTGGTCAGCCGAAGCACCTATCATTGAGGATGAACCGTCTAAATCCATACCTGACGAAAGTCAAAAGGTTGAGGCGGCAGTTGACCCGGTTTGGCCTTCAGAGGCTCTATCTTCGAATGATACCATCACAGAGGAGAATAAAGACGACACCGTCCAAATTCTCTTCATCAACACAGACTCTGACGAACAAGGGGACAATTTGCCCATTCCTTTATCGCAGGAAGGAACTTCGTCAGAGTCATACCCGGCCGTCTATTCGGTCCCACCACCAAGCAACCTAGTTGTATCCTTCGACTGGAACCAACTAGGCAGACCCCGGTTGCCAGCAAGCATACCATTCAGAATTATCGTTCAAATATACAGAATGGTAATGGCTGGCACCATCATTGATGAGGGGGCATATGTGAGTATCCTTTCCTCTATTGCTTGGAAAGCGCTTGGTTTGCCAGCCTTTTGCCTGAAATGAGAAATCTGACAGGCTTTGATAAAGGAACCAGTCGACCCTTAGGGATTCTTCCCAATGTGCCAATAGCATTGAAAGGGAAGACCGTTCAAATGAACGTGATGGTCGTTCAAGGACCCTTGGATTATAACCTACTCCTTGGACGAGACTATATTTATTGCATGGGAGCCATCATCTCCTCACTCTTTAGAGTAATGTGTTTTCCGCATGAAGGAAGAGTGGTCAAGCTCGTGGACCAACTTTCATTTCCCGGATCACGCATCGCAAATAGTCATATACCATCCCTAAATGGTCTCTTCACGCAAGAAATGTCTCAACCCACGGTCCGTCCTCCCGATGAGCGTGAGTGATTCGGAAGGATATGACTGGAACCCAGGGGGCATGCGTCCTGGTCTGCTTCGGCAGGAAAACTTTGGGTATAGGGTAGGTTTCCGCGGGAGAATATGACTAGTCTGTACCCCGTCCGTGGTTGGAAGAGGGGTTATTCTAGAATATGATTCTCTTGTCAAAGCTACGTGTTTGGCGCCTCACCTTTGTCTATCTCGGTAGACACCGCCGAAGAAATGTTTTGTTGAAAGAATAACAGAACAATCTTTGGGTAGCCTGAAAGAGGTAGGCCTCTCCCGATAGAACAAATGTTTTGTCTGCAAATTGAGGGGTAACCTTGAAATCATATTTTATACCTGGGGGCATGCAAACCTTTTGGAGTGCAAGCAAGGGGCAGCTATTTATTTTTTAAATTTTTAGGTCCTCCCTTTAAACCCGTAGGTCTAACCCTTTAAACTCGTAGGATTAGTCGTTTCCGAACTTGCATAACGAAAGGATCCGGAGCAAAGCTTTATAAGATCTAAGCTCCATAAAAAATAGTATCTTCAATGAGACATTCTTATCATATGACTGGATTAATCGAGCAGTTTTAGCACACAGTTCATGCTCGTTAAAAAATAAACGCAAGATCCGAGCAGTTTTAGCGCATAGTTCATGCTCGTTAAAAAATAAACATAAGATCGAGCAAATGTTTCCACCCGCGTTTAAGCTCATTAAAAAATGAATGATTCCGGTAAATAACCACCGTGAATGTAATATCATCAGCAATTAAATCCTTGGTCGTGTTTGCCCACCACCTCCACTTTTCCATTGGCCGATCATTCACCTCCATATGATTGTTTACCCATTTTGAGGAACAGCTGCGAAGAGTGATTTCACTAGCCATCCTTGTGACACTGCCGTGATTTGGAAATTCCAATCCTTCCCTGGAATCAGCTGCTACCCTTTTTATCACTCGTTCCTCAAAAGACGAGTCTTCTTTAAGCTCTTTTCATCTGACTCGTGAAATATGAAAATATTGCCGAGTTTTGGCCTTCCAGCTCGATAAAGTGACCGGAAGAGCTATCCCTCCTCTAGATTTTAATCTTTTTGGACCTGAGGGATTATTGCACAAAAATATCGAGCGCTTGTTTTATTCGGCTCGTTAAAGATATCGAAAATCCATCCCTTCTGTATTGTTTTATACTTTTTCGGACTTAAGGTATTAGATGACGAAAAAGGACTTTTGGAGTTAACTTTATGTACCTTTTTAGACTCTCTAAAAATGAAAAGGACCGAGTTATCCTTGTCATTAGACTCGTTAAATGCATTAAATAGCGACAAACTTGTCTTTAGATGAGAACGAGTTTCCCTATCGCTAGGCTCGTTAAAACATAGCGATGGGCTTGCCCGAAGGGCAAGTTATAGAACAAGCATATGTTATCCTCCTCAAGCTTGACAAAAATAAAGAGGTATTGGTCAGCAATGACTGGGGAAAAATTGGGAGAAACTCAAGAAAAATTTGATGGTAGCAAGTCGCTCTTGAACATGACACTTTTCCTCCGTACCACAATCGGGTTGGGTTGTTTCATTCACCGGTCACATCACCATGGTCTCGCCATACCATCCATACTTGAGGTAATGCTACCAATCCATCGCATCAGTGTCGCCATATGTTCAAGAGAAGTCGTTCAGAGAAGTCACCTGTGTCCCATCCACTACCATACATTATACTCTTTCATGACCGCCACCCTGAATCATATGTCATCAGATCGTTTTCACCTCCATCAAAATCATTAGCTCCGTTCCGTGTCATTGATGTGGGATTCATTAAGGCCCTCCTTTGACAGATCGCTTCTTGTCGACATCAGCTCATTATCCAAGAAGTTGATCTAGGAACACCCCCTTCAGTACTTTGAAGCTTGCATGCCTCAATGGCAAGTTTCTCACTTCCGGCGACAGGTATACATCAATGACCTTCGACCGAAAGATTTTGCGTGGTGTTCGACGCCAAGTCCTCTATTCACACCACGTGAATTGTACTGCAGTACCTTGAGGGTCATCTTCATTATCGGTGATTCCTCTCGCGCTTGTTAACAGTTTACATCATTGACTGGTAATCAAGCGATGTCTTTCCATGTTCGACTTCAGAGCAATTATCACATGGATCGACTTGTACTTAGAGTGAAGATCGGATGAGATTAAAGACCCCAGATCTAGTTTCATCCATCCAGGCTGCGATATATATTCAGAAAATAAAGACATGGAAATGTACAACTTTGCAGCACAGATAATCATCCTACCAAAAGGATGATGGCTCTATCAGAGTCATCAGTCTATCATCAGACGATTGTCTGTTATATGTACATGAAAATGAATTTATAAAGCTGAGCATGGGAATGCCCGCCTCAGCTAGATCATGAAAAAAGTATGAAAATAATGTATTGTATTGTATTGTATTTCAGGTCTCCTCCCAGCAGTGAAAGAACTTCGGATCCTCCTAATAAAGCATTTCACTCGATAAACGACCTCATACTTTAGGGGGCAACTGTTATAGAAATTTTTGTGCCTTACAGCTATAAGCATGAAATGTCCATAATCCAAGGGATCCAAAGTCCCTAAACATGTTGTTCCTACCCCTAGAGTAACAAGGCTAACAAACCACAGCAATTCACAGAAGTTCTCCACCAGAAACTGCTCAAAAACAAGTCAATTCAGGATCAATTCAGAAGCTCCACTAGTTGCCTGCGTTGAAATGCAGAGGCTACACTGGCTAGTTTCATTGCAATGCAGGTGGAAGCACTACCAGGGTGCACTGAGTGGGAAATGACAAATGTCAGGGTCTCTTGTGAGAGGTGTCAAGACTGTGGAAGCTTCCAGAATCTTCCTCCATGACACTTGCCTTGCTGAGTTCGACTAAGTGATGAGTAAGAGACTCTTAGTCTCCAAGTGGAAGTAAGAACTGACAGAGAGAGAGGACACTAGTCAGATCACAAGCTGACTCATCCTCACTCCAAACATCTATATATGGATCTCTTCTCCATGAGATCTAGAGGCTGGAATTTTGTTATTGCAAAGATTTGCTGTTGGTTTGAGATTGGAATCATTGGGTGCTTAATGCTTTGAAGGGAGGTGAAGATAGGAATTTCATTCGCTGGGAGGTAGATGCTGGATTGGAACTCTCTTGGTTGTATCTCCTCCTGAACCTTGTTATTTCATCAATAAAGCTATCTTGGTTTCTCCCATATACTGATGTGTCTTTGATGTATGATTGCATTAGTATGCTTAGTTTATTTCTAATCCTGAACTAGTTATGAATATGAATCTATGTCTTTGTGTAGTGTTCCCTTCTTGTGATCTTGCAGGAACCTGTTGAAGCTGGGCGAGCGAGAAGGCAAGTAGCTGGGAACTCTCAAAGAGAAGAGAAACCGGATCGAGGGACAAACCGAAGACACCGGTTAGTCCATCCATCTCTCTTCATTCTTAATTCATAAAGGAAGAATACTAGAATAGATGTTTCTGTTTGTTGCTAAGGCACTGTCACACCTTAGGTGGATAGGATCGTCCTGCATAGGCATTTTTCCCCACAACAACGGAGAAACAGCCGATCCTTATTTTATTATATTATCCAGCAAACTAAAGAGATACAACCTACAGTAGATTCGCTGTAACACCCTCTCCACTCTTAATCTCCTCTCTCTTCCTCACTCAGAATATAGATATACATAGACACAATACAATTCCCTCATATATAGTGAGGGGTTGCCTTCTAGGGCAAAAAACCCTAAGCTAAACATAACTTCCACCGTCAGATCATTCACTTAATGAACGGCCCAGATTGACTAGAAATTAGTAGACTTTTACAAGGAAATTTTACATCTATTTTTAGCTTCGGGGGCGCTGCCCCTGAACCCCCGCCAAGGGACCGTTAGCCCCAGGACCCCCTAGCCTGGGGGGATTAGCCCCCCCGGACCCCCACGGGGGGGAAAAATCCCCCCCCGCACCCCCCCAGGTGGAGGGGTGTACAATCTTCCTGGGGTATACATCTGGCTGAAAACCTTTGAATACAGAAGATAATCAGGCTCCACACCCAATAATCTCCCACTTGGAGACTGATTATAGCAACTCCACCACAACTTCATTTGCTAGACAATAACTCCACTTTGGATCTGGCTGTTCTCATCTTCTTCATCATACTTGAAGACCAATTGAAACTGAGCAGATTCTTAGTTTCTCCCTGGTTACAACTTTTGTTAACATATCTGCAGGATTCTGGCTAGTGTGTATCTTTTCCAGCTTCAACTGTCCATCTTCCAATGCTGACCGTACGAAATGGTACTTGAGCTGTATATGTTTAGTCTTGGAATGAAATGCAGATTTCTTTGCAAGATGTATGGCACCCTGGCTGTCATTGTATAACCTGCCCAACTCTTGCTTCTTGCCCAATTCATCCAAAAACCTTTGTAACCAAATCATTTCTTTACTAGCCTTTGTAGCAGCAACATACTCTGCTTTTGTTGTTGAAAGTGCAACAACACTTTGGATTTTTGAAACCCAACTGACAGTTGTTCCACCTATAGTAAATACATATCTTGTAGTGCTCCTCCTGTTATCTCTGTCACCTGCCATATCTGCATCAACATATCCCTGTAGAGCAATGTTTGAACCACCAAAGCATAATTCTTGATTTGTGGTACCTCTAAAATACCTAAGAATCCACTTCACTGCCATCCAATGTTCTTTTCCTGGATTATTCATGTACCTACTTACAACTCCCACTGCATGTGCAATATCAGGCCTTGTGCAGACCATTGCATACATTAAGCTTCCAACTGCTAATGCATATGGAACTTTAGACATATGAGCCATTTCTTCCTGAGTCTTGGGACACGCCTCCTTACTTAATTTGAAATGGCTAGCCAAAGGTATACTAACTGGTTTTGCATTCTGCATATTAAACCTTTTCAACACCTTTTCTATGTACTCACTTTGAGACAATGTTAATTTGCAATTCTTCCTGTCTCTAGTTATTCTCATACCAAGGATTTGTTTTGCAGCACCCAAATCCTTCATTGCAAATGAGTTTTCTAATTTCCTTTTGAGCACATTTATTTCCTGCATGTTAGAACCTGCAACAAGCATGTCATCTACATAAAATAACAATATAATATAGCTGCCATCATTTTGCTTTTGAGATAAACACAATGATCAGAGTGACACTAGTATAACCTTGTTCATACATAAACCTGTCAAATTTTAGATACCACTACCTTGGAGCTTGTTTTAAGCCATACAAGCTCTTCTTCAACCTGCACACCAGTTTCTCCTTCCCTTTTACCTCATATCCTTGTGGTTGCTTCATATATATCTCTTCCTCCAAATCCCCATGGAGAAAGGCTGTCTTTACATCCAACTGCTCAAGATGTAAATCTTCAGCAACTACTAGACTTAGAATAGTTCTGATTGAAGTCATTTTCACAACAGGAGAAAATATCTCATCAAAGTCTATACCCTTTTTCTATGCAAACCCTTTCACCACAAGTCTAGCTTTATACCTTTTTCTACCTCCATCTTCTTCCTTCAACTTGTAAACCCATTTATTCTGCAATGCTGTTTTACTTGCAGGCAACCTAACTAAGTCCCAAGTTTGGTTATGTGCTAAGTAGTCCATCTCTTCTTTCATGGCTTGCTCCCACTTCTTCCTAGTTTCTACCTGCACTGCTTCTTCATAACATTCTAGTTCACCAGAATCAGTCAACAATACATAATATAATCAAGGAGAGTATCGTTCAGGGGGTCTACTTATCCTGGTAGATCTTCTAACACCACTTTCAGGTGTTTGAAGTGCTTGTTGCTGTTGTGGTTGTTGTTCTGGCTACTGATCATTATGATTTTTAGGCACCATCACTTTTCCTATGATATCATCAAGCACTGTGTATTCTTTGTTTTCTTTTTCTTGTTTCTTTTCCTGTAGCTGATCCTTATACAAGACCTTTTCATTTAATATTACATCTCTGCTCCTAATGATTTTGTGATTTTCATAATCATATAAGCGATAACCAAAATCATGAACACCATATCCAATAAAGGTACATTTCTTTGATTTTTCCTCAAGCTTTGTCTATTTTCCTTGTTAATGTGGACAAAAGCTTCACAACCAAAAGTCTTTAAAAATGAGTAGTTTACCTTTTTACCTGTCCATGCCTCCTCTGGAATACCACCATCCAAGGAACTTGAAGGCCCTCTATTTATTAGATAAACAACAGTATCTACAACATCTGCCCAAAATTGTAAAGGCAATCTTGCATGTAATCTCCTGCACCTTGCACACTCCATGATTGTCTTGTTCATCCTTTTTGACACACCATTTTATTGTGGTGTTCCTGGAACTATCTTCTCTCTGCAAATTCCATTCTATGAATAGTACCTATCAAACTCTTTGCTGCAATATTCACCTCCATTATCTGATTTGAGACACTTCAACCTTTTTCCTGTCTCATTTTCAACCAAAGCTTTCATTGTCTTGAAAGTATTAAATACATCAGATTTATTTCGAATACAATAAATCCAGGTTTTTCTAGTTGCATCATCAATAAAAGTAACATAATAACAAGAGCCACCATGAAATGATACCTAATCAGGGCCCCATACATCTGTATGCACAAGCTCTAATTTTTCGTTCTTCTTTTCTTTCCCAACTCTAAGGAATCCGGCTCTTCTGTTTTCCATAAACACAATTCTCACAGAATTTGAAATCGACATGCTTCAAACCTGGCAACAAATTTCTTGAGTGAAGAATTTGCATCCCCTTCTCACTCATGTGCCTGAGCCTATGATGCCACAATGTCGTATCTTCTCCTGTAGAGGTTAAAGCATTAACAGAATTAGAAATACCATTGCATAAATACAATGTACCAACCTTTTCTCCTTTCGCTATTACCAGGGATCCTTTAGTGACCTTCTAGGTTTTATCTGTGAAAGTACTTACGCAACCTTCACCTCCCAACTGCCCTGTTGAAATCAGATTTTTCTTCAGATCTGGAACATGCCTTACCTCCTTCAATAGCCACTGATTTCCATTTTGTTGTTTTATGAAAACTGTACCCATTCCAACGATTTTACAAGGTTTATCATCACCCAATCGAACCTGTCCAAAATCTCCTTGAACATAATCATGAAAATGTTTCCTATCAGGTGTGGCATGGAATGAGGCCCCTGAATCTACCACCCAAGCATCAATAATATTTTCTAATGAAAGAATCAAAGCATCTTGCAACACATCATCTATTACATTCACTTTATGATTGTTTTCTTGCTGCACGTCTCCTACTTTTCCCTTCTGAGACTTGCAGTCTTTCTTCAGGTGTCCTTTCTTCCCGCATTTCCAGCACACTATCCCCGATCTGGACTTGGATCTTCCTTTTCTTGACTTACTGCGATATCCTGAGCTCTTTCCTCTTTCCATTTTTCTTCCCCTAGTCTCTGCAGTCAATCCATTACCTGATGTCTCACCGGAGCTTTTCCATCGCATTTCCTCGCTAAGGATTTCCCCGACAACATCATCAAACTTTAAAGTACTAGATCCAGAGACAGAGTTACTAACAGCCATAACTAAGCCATTCCAACTTTCTGGCAATGAGCATAGAAATAACAAAACCCTAACTTCATCATCAAAATTTACACCTACAAAACTTAACTGACTTGTAACTATAATAAAATCATTTAAATGGTTTGCAACAGATCCACCTTCTGACATCTTCATATTAAATAAACATTTCATAAGAAATACCTTGTTTAAGGCCGAGGGTTTTTCATATAGTTTCTCAAATGCCTTAATCAAACCCTTTGTCATTGTTTACTTTGAAATGTTGAAGGCGACCGATGCTGTGAGGCACAACCATACTATTCCAAGTGCCTTTCTATCGAGAAGGTTCCATTCTTCATCTGTCATACCCATCGACATCTTTGTTTTTCCGCTCAATGGTAGGTACAGATCTCTCTAATATAGATAATATTCCATCTGCATCTTCCACAACTGGTAGTTTTGGCCGTTGAATTTTTTGACCCTAAATCTACCATCTTCTACCATTTCTCCCACTCGAACCAGGAACCCTTCTCTCTTGCGAGTTTATTAGCCAAATAGACCTTCGGCTTTGATACCAGTTGTTAGAAAATTATATATTACAGAGCGGTTGGAAGAAGCGGGAGGCTGGAATGCCGGGCCTTTCTCTTCATCTTTAGTGGTAGACCGGGCGCCACCTACCTCCTCTCTATGGAGAATCATTTTTAAGCCCTCGTCGGCATTATCAGATATATAACGTAACAAAAGAGATAGGCGGTTTTGCATGAAATAGTTACTTATGCACCGCGAGGCGAGCTAGTAGGTTAGGTTGTCTGCTACCACCTCTTATCGGGCGGGGTCGGGCATTTCATGCCCCCCACCAGGGATCGACCCTAATAAACTATTTCGTTCGTCGACCATTGCTTTCGCGCTGGCTCCGATTCCACTCCATTTCCACTGCGCGCCTTCCGCCTCCCGTTCCAAGCAGTATTTACTAACAGTGTTCGTACAATTCTACATAACACCGTTATCCCGGTTCTTCCATAATTGGTGTAGGTGGGAATTTGTGTAGGCTTGAGCGAGCATAGCGAAGGGAAGGATCTCCCTTGAGCATAGCGAAGGGTTATCCCTTTCCCGTAGCGAAAGGTTCTCCTTATCTTTCGTAAGGCCGGCGACAAAATAAGGCCGGCGCAGGACCGGCGCAGGACCAAACCAACCAAATAAGGCCGGCGCAGGCCATTTCTTCCCCTAAAATACGCGCAGGACCTTACCTTACTTAGAAGGGGTTGACCGGCGCAGGAAGGACCAACTCTTCGAGCTCTTTGAGGGGAAGAAATCAAGGGCCCAGTAAGGACCGGCAGGGGCTCGACTGATAAGGAGAGGATGCGGAGCACGCTCGACCAACGGGAGAGGATGCCCCCGGCAGGGTGAGGGATTTATCGCTCATCCATCATATGGATGAGGGTGACCTGTCTAACTCTCGATCTATGGGAGAGGTACGAACACTCGACTGTTAAGGAGAGGGCTCGACAAACGGCCCCCCACGCAATAAGTCAAATAATTTTATTGCTTGCTTGACGTTAGGAAAGCAAGGACCAGGTGAAAAAAATGAGAGGGTTGATTAGGACCTTACTGGCTAGGTTGACCCAGGACTTGATAAGACCTTTCAGGCCCAGAATCAGGGGGGCCTTACTCTTCAAGTAGGTTCGCCTATAACATGACAGGGCCTTGCCATGACTTATGTAACAAAATAAACACCAGGGTGCGTTAGCACACTCGACTGTCAAGGAGAGGAACGAAGTGCTCGACCAAAGGGAGAGGAACGGAGTACTCACCCGTCGTGGGTGAGGTACGGTTAGTGACTCGCCCCTATGATCAATCGAGTCACGGAGTTGCGAAGAAACCAAAATAGTGACCCATAACCTGATACCCCAAAAGACATAACTCCATAACACTACTGCTATTTTTAGCCCCTCAATCAAAGTTTCCATGGTGCTGTGTAACTTACTATTTTCCTTGCCCCCCGGAGGGACAAGCGGCTTCGCACCTTGGCTTTATTCTATCTATAGTTACCAAAATGATATGAGTAAATACGTTATAAAAGAAGTAATACTTCGTCAAGGAAGAGCCATGAAAAGCCGGGGAGAGAAGTACCCGGCGAGGGAGCGTGTGAAGGTGAGGCGTAGCATATTTCAAGTTAGGCGTAACGTATTTCAAGCTAGGCTACACATAGGTATATTGAAAGCTAGGCATAACTATTTGACTTATCTCCTTGGCTTAGCTTTTAGGGGAATAAATATGAAGCGTAACGTATTGAAAGCCAGGGCCATCGCTTTACTTATTTCATAGGGGGGGGGAGGGCCTGGTCGACAATGGGGTGCGGCGAATAACGGGATTCGAACCCGTGTTTTCGAATTCACAATCTGACACTCTGACCTATTGGGTTATACTCGCCCTTAGACACGTCTATACTCGCTATCGGATCCGGACCGATACCCCATATTTTGTCATCGCTCTATTGCGGTGCGTTCGGAGAATGCTGAATGGATAGGAAATGCGACCACATGATGGAGAATGTGGATGCATCTATTTCTCCCAGATGGATTGAGATTTGTCCGTGGATGCCTTATATATGTTGCATTAGAGATGGCAAAACGATGCATGATGAAGCAAACATGCATGATGGAGATGCATGCATTATCTACCAAACATCATGATGCGCATTATACTATGACTTATGTTTAGAAGTGTACACCAGGGTGCGTTAGCACACTCGACTGTCAAGGCCGCCATCGACAGAGTCACTCACTATTCATATGGTGAGGGTCTTTAGACACTCTTTATTATATCTCTAGTTACCACCGATCTATCTATTTTCCTTGCCCCCCGGAGGGACAAGCGGCTTCGCACCTTGAATGAATTACCAGCTGGGACGGAGTCACTCACTATTCATATGGTGAGGGATTGTCATTCTCATTCTTGATTCTATCTATCTCTAGTTACCGAAAAGAAAGAAATAGAGATTACTTCATAAGGTAAGGCCGGCGAAAGGCGAGACCACCTTGGTAAAATGGGTCACCTGGCTTTTTCAGGACTTTCCTGGCTGGATCTATCCACCTGTCCAAGTTAGTGCCGTAACAAGCTAACTCACCCACCCATTGTAGAATAAAGGCTACCGGCATTAGTTCGCGCAAGCAAGCCATAAGGCAGGCCGGATGGTAGGGCGTACCACTTCATCCACCAGCATGACTCCGCAGGCCACGGAGATATCCGCCTTCGTAATACCCTATGAACCGTAATGGATGGGAAGGTTCTGAAACGGGAGGGGAAAGGCTTGAAGTGACTTATCGGGAGGGGGGCTGGGTTGACCCCAAAAGACTTTCCAGTTGAACACTCCGTAATAGGGAGGGTTGGTTATCCCTCTCCCCCTGGTCGAGAGTTCGCTTACTCACCCTCATATTTCTTCCCCTCAAAGAGAATAGCAGAGCGTAAGTTTCTATTTCTTCCCCTCAAATTCATTTATTCCAGTCATGAATGAGATATATTATATATGTCATTATGCTTTTCTTTCTTTTTGGGGGTTTATATATTGCTCAAGGCTGCCTCTAGTTACCGAAATCAAGATCATTATATATGTCATTACGTTATCGGTTTCTGAATGAGGGATATTCCGAGCATATATTATATATGTCATTATGCACAAAGAAATTGGGAATATTCGATCACTGAGCATATATGGGCATATGTCATTATGGTTTCTCATTTCTTTCTTCCAGTCATGAATATCTCTCCTTATCTCAGGAGCATCTCTCTGGTCTGGTCCTTATATAAGGAGCATCGAATCTGGTATGACTGGATTCCAATGACATGGAAATAGATCGACCATAATGACATATATAATGAATGTCACTCTCTATCGACCATAATGACATATATAATGAATGTCACTCTCTCTGGTCTCGAAGTCACCAATGAATGACGTAATTACGTATATCAAGAATGACTGGAATCACTGGTCGAAATGACATATATAAGAGTAGGCATCTCCCTCCTTGCACTAGGAAGCGCAAGCCCCTTCAGGACCTTTCGTCCCTTTTCCCACTCATTGAAGTGAGATATGATGGTGGGCTGATCGACTAGGTAGGGTTTGGTACCCACCAAGCCAAGTGATTCATCTGGAAAACCGTGTTTCATATATAATATAGTGAGTGAATTCTGCTAATGGAAGAAGGCATTTCCCTATTGGAATGTGAGCCATTTCTTCATGCATAATGACATATGCCCATAGCAGCATTTTCTGGTGTCATTTCGGCTATAGAGTCATGCCATAATGACATATATAATACACTACGATCTGACAAAGAGAGGATGCGTAAGCAGGCTCGACCAACGGGAGAGGACATCATGACTAATCGAATCATGCCCATAGTAGTATGGGGCCTTTGCTGCCCTCCCGGGCCCTTTTCCCACTCCTGGAAATGGCCTCCCTACTCCCTGAGCCCAGTGGAACCAGCCAGCTCTTGGACTGATCTAACCTGGGGAGGATGCGTAAGTAGGCTTGACTGGCCGCCATCACTGAAACTTGTCCGTGATTCCAGTCATTATATACGTCATTACGCAATCTAATTTGAGGAACTTTAGTTGCTCGACCCCCGGGAGAGGACTGGAGGGGCTCGACCATAAGCCCCCCCACCCAATAAGTAAATTGAAAGTTTAGTTGCTCGACCATAAGGGAGAGGACTGGAGGGACGAAGTCACTCACTATTCCGATGGTGAGGGTGCGTAAGCACACTCGACTGTCAAGGAGAGGGATTTATCGCTCATCCATCTGATGGGTGAGGGACGGAGTCACTCACTCATTCCGATAGGTGAGGGGCTCGACCATAAGGATGCCCTCGGCAGGGTGAGGTACGAACGCTCGACTGTTAAGGCCACCATCACTCGACTGTTAAGGCCGCCATCGAGAGGATGCGGAGGCAGGCTCGACTGTTAAGGACCGGCAACGAGGCTTGAATGATAAGGAGAGGAACTTTAGTTGCTCGACCATAAGGATGCACAAGAAGGCTCAACCATAAGGGAGAGGTGCCATTAGGCCGCTCAACCATAAGGATTCTACAGCAGGCTCGAATGTTAAGGAGAGGACCGGCAGGGGCTCGACTGTTAAGGCCGCCATCGATTTATCGCTCGACCATAAGGTCTAGCAAGGGCTCGACTGTTAAGGAGAGGATGTGTAAGTAGGCTTGACTGATAAGGCCACCATCACTGGCAGGGTGCGTAAGCACACTCGACTATCAAGGCCACCATCAGCTCGACTGATAAGGCTGCCATCGATTTATCGCTCGACCATAAGGTCTGGCAGGGGGTCGAATGTTAAGGAGAGGATGCGTAAGCAGGCTCGATTGATAAGGCCGCCATCGATAGAGTCACTCACTATTCCGATGGTGAGGGATTTATCGCTCGACCATAAGGTCCGACAGGGGCTCGACTGTTAAGGAGAGGATGCGTAAGCAGGCTTGACTGGTAAGGCCGCCATCACCGGTAGGGGCTCGACTGATAAGGCCGCCATCGATGGAGTCACCCACTATTCCGATGGTGAGGGATTTATCGCTCGACCATAAGGGATTTATCGCTCGACCATAAGGGAGAGGGCCGCCATCGCCGCCATCGAGAGGAGAGGACCAGAGGGACGGAGTCACTCACTATTCCGATGGTGAGGGTGTGTAAGCACACTCAACTGTCAAGGAGAGGGATTTATCGCTCATCCATCCGATGGGTGAGGGACGGAGTCACTCACTCATTCCGATGGGTGAGGGGCTTGACCATAAGGATGCCCCCGGCAGGGTGAGGGATTTATCGCTCATCCATCATACGGATGAGGGTGAGCCTGTCGAACTCTCGACCTATGGGAGAGGTAACGAACGCTCGACTGTTACAGCCGCCATCGCTCGACTGTTAAGGCCGCCATCGAGAGGAACTTTGAGAGAAGCGCTCCCTCGGTGAGGCAAGACTCCATTAGAGCTAATTCCCTTTGAGCTTGAGAGCTAGGGTGTCGGCCCTATCTCAAACAGATATAGAGACAGACATGTGCTTCGGCTACGCTACAAAGCTTTCTCTTTCCTTTCATTGTCTGAAATGACGTAGATAATTTAGAAATGACTTATATAATTTAGAAATGATGTATACAATGATGCTTGGAATCTCATTCATTAGAGTGGGCAAGTAGTTCCTTCCTTCCCTCCTATATTTCTTTTAATCTTATATATGTGAACAGATTGGCGACCATTGTCAATTCATTACATTTTTCCAAGTACACTAAGTCCCGCAAATGCCAACCTTGAACCCATTGAAAGAAGCCTTCACCATTTCTTTTGATATTTCTTTCTTTCTTGATTGAGGAGAGAGAAATCTCACTGTCATCTCCCTTACATTCAAGCGGCACCTTGTGGGTCGAGATTTCATCCTTTGCCAGCGGGTAGAAAGTGAGAAATCTCCCTCATTCATCTGGCGATGGCATAATGACATATATAATATCTGGAATTATGACATAACTCAATACCACCCGAAAACTACTATATGCATTCATTCATTATATATGTAAGAAAACATCCATCTAGTCAGCAAGCGATAAAAAGCAAGCCCCGGTACCAGCCAGCAAGCAAGAAAGAAAGCCATAGTTTCAAGATGAGCAATCCATTCCGTTCTTTCTGGATGTCTTGAGGTAATAAAACCCCTCTAGGAACGATGGAGAAGCTGAGGCGGTATGGAGAAGCTGAGGCGTGTGAGGTGGCTCCTGGGTAGTGTGGCTTCGGGCACTGCTGTTTGGGTTTCAGCGGGTAGTTTCAGCGGGTAAGGGTCAATTCATAGGTGATAAAGTAAAGTAAATAAAGCTCATAGTGTTCGGTCAATCTCTAGGTTCCTAGCATCTGGAGGGGTATATCTTCTAAGTGTTCCGTGTGCTCAGAGGGTGGTACGATGGCCAATTACAAGCTCCAGGTAGGTGTGACCCAGGTAGTGCGGTAAGTGTTTGAAAAGCTAAGTGTCCAAAATCACTAAGCTAGGTAAGATTTCGTGACTAAGGCGGTAAGTAGTAAGGTTAAGGCGTGAAGGAGTTATTAACACGTTCCATCTGTCAGTGCGCTTCCCATTTCCGGTTCGATGGGCAATTCGGTTTAAGCGGGGTGTGGTTCTCTCTCAGTGTGAGAATATCGTAAGTAAAGCTGCTAGTGTTCGGTCAATGCTATGCTCTAGGTGATTCGATCTCCAGGGTGTGTATTGCCTAGGGGTTTCGGGTAGAACCCCGACCAAGTGCTTAGTGATATCGGGGGTTCGGGGAGCTCCCCGAGAAAACGCTTCCGTTCGTTCTCAAGTGTCAATCAAGCCAATCAAGCAAGCTCGCAAGCCCAGCCAACTAGCCAGCAAGAGCCATTTCGCAAGTCAGCGGGAAAGCCGTAAAGCCATCAAAGCAATCCATGTCCTGCCCCACCCGGCGAGTAGTCAATAGCAAGCCAAGCCATCCAGCCAATAAAGCAAGCCAATAAAGCAATCCATCCAGCCAGCCATTCAGCCAGCCATCCTCTACAGCCATCCCAGCCAGACCAGCCGTACCATCCCCCATCCACCCCAGCTAGTCCATCCATCCCATCCAGCCCGTACAGCCACTCCTTACAGCAAGTAAGCGATCCCATCTGACCAAGCAAGTAGTTACGGGATTATCACTGGGACACGTCACTCGTGCTGCTATTGCGCTGGTTACCTCGTGAAACACCAGCGCGTGGAACCTTTAGCCAACCAAATAGACCAAAGCATACTCATATGGACTGTACAGTTGGTCAAGTCAAGCTAGTAATGACCTAACCCAAGCCACCTTACCTCCCTACCTGAACTGATTTCAACGAACCATACAAGCCATACATCCAAGCTAGTTAACCCCATACCCCCCTATCCATCTCACTAGACCTACTACCAATAGATATTATCCCTACCTACCTCACCCAATCAACCAAACATACACTTAGTTACTGGTACAAGGAGAGCTATAGGTACTAGTACTGGTACAGCTATAGGTGTTACAGCCATACTCCAGCTAACTAATATACAATTTTTTTTATCCGGTCACTTCTTGTTTAGAGGCTCGTTCCCCCCCTATAAAGTAGTTGCCATGAACTAAAAAGTGTATATCAGGACGAGGTCGCAGAAGGGAGAGACGGATGAACGTACCAGCTAGAGGATGTGATAGGCACATACTCAAGGCACCTCCTATAGGCATCTCCTATAGGCATCTCCTATAGGCACTATCCATTAAGGCCCCTAAAGTGTATCAACTCATAGAATGGAGGTGCGGCTGCGCCTTCCTGCCATTTGATATAGCAAGTCATAAGGCAAGTCATATTTCCTGGTACAACAGCTTTCCTGGTACAACCCTTCCTTCGGTAACTATCCTTCCTTAGAGTATCCTCCTTATTTCACTAGATATGATCCTCCTTCCTTAGTCCGTGTTCATTTATTTACCTCTTCTATCTGAAAAGAATTGACTCTTTTATGCTCAGGAATAGGTTTTAGATGTGACCAATCATGCCTCACGTTAATATGCCGTGATGCGCAAGATGACGTGAACGGTGAAGCAGTTCATGAGCTGGACCAACACCCTTTCAAAGAATTGACTTAAAGGTAGCTGGGCCCCTAACCTAGTCTGTAGCACACATTTCCCGTCAATTCCCTCTATTCTGCAGCACACATGCCATTCTCATTCCATTCTGTAGCACACATTCTATTCCCGTTCATTCATTGTGATAGTTCCCAAACGAAGTGAGAGAATACATGAGATAGATTGGTTGCCGGCTCAGAATCAAGAGCGTACATTCTTGGTTGCCGCTACAAAGATACCCGTACTACAAGAATTCACTAAGTATACAAACCTTTCTGATAGATACTACCATTTTTGTGGCTGCTTCCAGAGTAACACGTACAACATTTATTAGCTATACTTAGACCTGGTTCAACCTACGAGATGAGGTCTTCAATGAACCGGAGAAGTGGCCGAACCATAGTGAGGGAGCCCTTCAGTACCGCACGGAGAAAGGCATAAACGGTGCCGCCCCGAACGAAGAAGTAAAACGCAGTGAGAAGTAGTACCCTTAACAAGTGAGAAGTATTACCCTTCAACAAACGATAGTGAGTGAGGTATCTTACTAGTTTGAATCCGACTCTATAAAGGCAAGTCTCAATAGTAGTTCTTGGAAAAGGATATAGCCCTCGTACCTAGTGTCATGCGGAATCAGAACATTGTCCCGGGGAGAAGCGGTCTAAACCGAACCAAGCAAGCTTACCTACCTCTACTTACTGATTTACTGAACCATACATCCAAGCTCAAAAAGAAATAGAAATAGATCTTACATCGATCAAGTAGCCCTCGCTCAAGCTCTCTCTCCGTACACTCATACTTCCTTCGATCGATATCCCCGTCTACTGCTTCTCTCGCTAGCTATCCCCGTAAAGCTTTCCCCGCCATCGCTCCAGCTATAGATCTATCTATCCCTCGATAAAGATCAAGCTGTGTGAACCACTACCTCGTCTCCCCGACCCCCATCATGCTGTGTGCAAGATCAATCGGTATAACCGCACTGTCCATTGAACTTTGAAACGATCTATCTTACCTACACCAATCAACACCATCACTAGCTCTCCGTTATACTGCTACTCACACTGACTGTGTTACCGTCTAACACTCTACCCGTCCACTTTCACACTCTACCCGTCCACTATCGCTAGCACCGTCCACTAATGCTTCTATCGCATCTACCTAAAAGCAATCGAAAGTATCCCGCCAAGCTATGCTTCCATCGATAGCTATCCCCGTCAAACATCAATGCTATCCCGCCATCGCTCAAGCAATAGACCTTCCATCACTCACACTCGCTAGCTGACCTACCGCAATGCTACTAATGCTAAGAGCTAATGCAATACCTATTGCTAAAGCACTACCTGTTGGATAAGGCTTGGATGACAGAGATAGAATGAAACTGAACCCTTGGCTTTGGATAAGTTTACTTCCACTGGTACTCCTTCGACTGGTAGTACTTTCTTCCCTACTAATGGAAAGATTATGATTCGATATTACATATGTAATATCAATAGGTCGAGTGAATAGGTTGAGTGAATAGGTCGAGTGCAGCTATCTCTATCTCCCAATGCTATCTCTATCTCTATCTCGCTCTCCTAATGATCCGGTCTCACCTATAAGAAAAACGAATTGGCACACCATGTCTCCCAAACTCCATGTTTCCCGAACTAACTCCGACCTGACGGAAAAGGATTGATGGGAGGCTCAACTTAGTTACTTGAGAAAGGGGCGGGTCGACGGGTGGAGGTCGAGGTCATTCATGTACTCGGCCAATCGAGGTAGGGTAGAGAGGGAATTGGTTGAATTGAAGGAGCAAGAGTTAGTGGCGGAGGAAGGCGATATATGTCCAAAATCGTGGACTCAAGGAAGATAGGTCCACTCCGAATCAATGTGATAGTGCCCACTCTAGTTGAAGTAGTGGTTGGCATTACCTCCCACCTATATAAAGTCATGTTGTTGGGCCTATCTATGAAATAGAAATGGATCTGAAGGTTCTGTAATGGTATTGAACTTGTGCACTGTATAACGATCGGAACCATTGATAGATATGTCAACAGGTGGAGTTAACATATATACCCCATACCGAGAGGAGGGCAACATAGCCCCTATTGGAAAAACCTGTTTCTTAAACGTGAAACCCCATTCAAAATAGCTATGTCTGTCTGCTCCTCCTGGTTGAGGACCTTTTGAACCACCTGCTATTGCTCATTCAGCAAAGTCTTGAAAGCCCACTCGATCAGCCTCATGTTTGGTTGTGTCCAACCGCAGGTCAGACACTTAGGCCTGAACTGCTCTGTAAGACTTCCTTCATTAAGGCAGTTAGGTCCTCTGCCTCTCGCCCTCAGCATGTCCATTTTAGCATTTGCTCTCAAGACTCAAGCTATTTGTGACTCATCCTCGGGCCTCCCCTTCGATCTAGGTGCACAGGAGGAACCCTTTGGAACTGAGGATCGTAGCGGGGGGCATGAAATAGGGCATTTGTTGGGCCTCATAGGTTTGAATCATTCCCTGCTACTGGGGAGCACTCGTACCCACTTTATGGCTTCATAGGTCCGGCGCCGCCTATATAGAGAGGAAAGGGGAAAAGGTAAACTTCAAGTCATGTTCTATATAAATAAGGGCTCGCCAAGGCCCTTGATGCCGCTGAGTGGCGGCTACCCCTGGAGAAGCACTAGCTGCAACTGAAGAATCAGATGTTACCAATATTCATGTTGCAGCTGCTCCTATCTATATAGTAGAGGACAGGTCCTGAAAGGTCTGCCTACCCAGTCTTGACGAAGGCAGCGAGGCCTAGCAAACCAAATCAGGCCTTGAAAGGCGGCGGTATAGGGAAATACCGGCTAGCATTGGATATGGTTATGCAGGTAGGGATATTCGTTTTTCCTGCCATCAAGGTCCTGGTCTGCTTTCCCAGCTTTCCAGTAAGTTATAAACCCTTGGCCTTAGGTAAGTAGTTGTAAGAAAAAGGATATAACACCTCTCCTTAGATTGAGAGCCCCTCTCCTTAACAGTCGAGCGTTCGTACCTCACCCTGCCGGTTCAATTTACTTATTGGGTGGCCCCTCTCAAATAAGTAACTAAAGAGCAACTAAAGTTTCAATTTGCTTATTGGGTGGGGGGGCTTATGGTCGAGCCCCTCTCCTTAACAGTCAAGCGTGCTTACGCACCCTGCCGGTTCAATTTACTTATTGGGTGGCCCCTCTCAAATAAGTAACTAAAGAGCAACTAAAGTTTCAACTTACTTATTTGGTGGGGGGACGGTGGTCGAGCCCCTCCGGTCCTCTCCCGGTGGTCGAGCAACTAAAGTTTCAATTTACTTATTGGGTGGGGGGGCGATGGTCGAGCCCCTCCGGTCCTCTCCCGGTGGTCGAGCAACTAAAGTTTCAATTTACTTATTGGGTGGGGGGGCGATGGTCGAGCCCCTCCGGTCCTCTCCCGGTGGTCGAGCAACTAAAGTTCCTTGCTTTCCTAACGTCAAGCAAGCAATAAATTCATTTGACTTATTGGGTGGGGGGCATTGGTCGAGCCCCTACCGGTCCTCTCCTTATCAGTCGAGCCCCTGCCGGTCCTCACTTTGGGAGCGATCTTTGAGGGGAAGAAAGGTGTGGGCTTCACATCCCGAATTACTGCTATTAGACTGGGCCAGTTCTGGAGCAACTATCTAGAGAGAATAGGTTGGGGAATAACCCTAATTCCTGTTCATTTACTAATGAACTGAGCCACCGGCGAATCGACCCTTTCTACCGCTTCAGCAGTAAGCAACTAAAACACCATTATTCATAGGCTCCTTTCAGCTATAGCGGATGAGTGAATCGTTTCACCAGTGCATGGCAAGAGCCGGGAGGTTACAACGCCTATTTCATTAGATTAGCTAAGGCAGGGGAGGACCCGCCCCCTCCCAGTCAATAATTAGGTAGGCCAGGCAACCAGTGAGCTAGCAACATGTATAAACCAACGAATACGTATGAAAAGAGAACACCAATACCTTCTATCTATGACCAAACAAATAGGCCAGTGTGGGCAGTGCCACCTCGAAAAGGAAGGCACCTAGCATATGGCCGATCCCTTCATTCTAGGACAGAAAGAAGAAGGCAGCAGATGGGACCGATTCGTTCTCACATTTGCAGACACTAATGAGCGAGGGGCGCAACCAACAACCGATCCGAGCAAGTACGTCAAGAACAAAAAGCATCAGGAGGATCTTCTCGTATTGGCCCGAGCATGGGGAGGGAATAAGGATAGGTTATATACACCATCTGAACCATGATAGGGGATTCAAAAGGAGGATGGTTTTATATCTTCTTCCGAACTTCGAGTAGATCGAGGTTTCATATCTTCCTAACTTTAGGTTGAGTACCTATGCATTCATCCCAGATGACGGCACGGGAGTGCCTACTTCAGATCGATTTAGGTACGTACTTGACCTTGGCCTCGAAACAGCAGGGTTGACTCGGAGCTACGTTGGAGTTACTCACTATTAGTTCTGATTCGACAGACAAGGACTAGCAATCTCGAGAATGAAAGGGCACAACACTAAATAGATTAGGAGCCGGGCGTCTATGAAAAAGAATTCGTTTTGTGCCTGCCTGGAGTCAATAGGTGCCTGGTTGGTGTCTTCACTCTAGCAATACAATAAAGGTATCTCTCTTCGCTTCGTTCAATCAAGGCATTCATTGGATTCGTCGCGGAATGGGCTTAGTAGGGCGTCGTTCAGGGCTTTAGTTTCTTCAGTCAGAGGTGAATCCTTTTCTTCCCGCCACATCCTCGGTGGTTCTATAGTCACAGGGTTTCGTCGCCCCAACTCCTCTGCCCAATTCGGGAATGTCTCTGACAACAGAAAGATTGTGTCTTCGCTATCGCTTCCTATCGGAAAAAGAGAGTGGGGCAGTTGGGGCTTCGGTTTGATACATCCACTCCTAGCCATAGCGAAACGAGAACCCTATGCAGGCAGGTTAATATTAATGCATGCGGGGCAGGGATCTATGCCTTGATTGAGTTTCCGCCTTGCCTTAGTGTTTCCATTTGAGCAGAATAAGTGATGGAATTATAGTCAGTTCATAGCTGGCTGTCAATGGCAAGGCAACTGGTTTGCGCGGGTAGTTCTTCTTGTTTGACTAATTGGAGATAGCTAGTAGCAAGGTCTTTGGGGAAGTTTACATAGTGAGTTGACGTAAGAAGGCATGTTGTTAATGTTGGCAAGGAAGAATCCCACCAATCCACTAAAAGGAAAGAGGAAATCCCAATATCACCAAGCAAAGAAGATTCGCTTCTTCATCACACCTTCAAACCAAGTTGAAACCAAGCAAGTAAACCCAACCACTCGACCCTCTAACAGTCGAGGCCTATCCCTAGTTAGAGCAAGCCAAGCCGTAAGATCATATATGGAATGACCGATTCCAAGTGAGCCACTGAGCCGCCTGCTGAATGAAGGAGATCTATTCTAGTTAGGGCTTCCCGAAGTTCAAGCCCTCTAGATAGTAGGGGGCCCGCCCGCCACACACAAAAATAGTACAATTGGGGATGGGGAAGTTAGATCCTACCTACGATTTCAAGTTGTTGAATCGAATAACCAGCATAATTGGGAATCACTGACCGGTGGGGATTAACACCACTCACTGGGTTGAAGGTGAGGGAAAGATATTGAAGGTTTATTGGCGCTATGAGAAACAGGTGCGTCGATAGCTACTTACTTTTTGAGAATGAGCCAATTAGTCAAACCAAGGGTAAGACGCTTTCCTTCCTAGCTACCGAAAGTCGCGGGCATACATAGCCATTCAGTCGCCAAAGGGATAAGCAGACAGGCCATGCCATTCAGTCAGTAGCGGGATATTATTTGCTTATCAATCATAATAATGATCCCATGCTAAGGTCACTCGATGATTGGTTTTTCGTCTCGTGTGATCATGCAACCAACTGGTATCTAACATTCTTTGCCCGTGCAACCAATCAACCAACTGTATCATTCGAGTCTCCTTCCTATCCCGCCGCTCAATAGAGCCATTCCAGGAGGTAGGGCACTCACTTTCATTCTATGTTTGCTTCCATCCCATGCTTTCGCACTTCAGCGCCGATCAAAATCTCCAGGAACTATAGTTACGCGGGCGGGTACCCCTATCCTTTCGGTCGAGTAGTGAAAACCGCATGACCTCCCGCTGGTCGGTCCCAGGCCCCTACTTATATAGCTGGCCGCATTACATTTTCCACCTTGAGACTGAAATTCCGGGTTCTTTACTCGACTGAAATGGGACCGGGGGAGCGCAGAGAGAAGCAACCACTTTACGGTGAGGCAAGACATCGAAGCGCAACTCTCTAAACCCTTCCAACCTTAGTTTATGTATGACCGGGCCTCTACCTCTATAGCGGCCCTTCCTCGCTTGACTTCTGATGAGTGTGTATTTTGCCAGGCAAATCAAATCAGTTGCTCGACCATAAGGTCCATCAGGGGCTCGACTGATAAGGAGAGGACCGGAGGGATGGAGTCATTCACTATTCCGATGGTGACGGTGCGTAAGCACACTCGACTGTCAAGGAGAGGGATTTATCGCTCATCCATCTGATGGGTGAGGGGCTCGACTGTTAAAGCCACCATCGAGAGGATGCAGAGGTAGGCTCGACTCGTAAGGAGAGGACCGACAGGGGCTCGACTGATAATGAGAGGAATTGATTGCTCGACCATAAGGGAAAGGCTGGATGACAGTGAGGATGCCCCCGGTAGGGCTCGACTGTTAAGGAGAGGGGAAATGCTCTTTCTTTATATACGTTACACCAGAAATGCCAGTGAGGTTGCGGGCCGGGCATTGAATTGCCTCCACCTACCGGCTCCTTTCGCTGGTGGATCAACAGGCTAGAAAACCTCGCTTGGGTTGTGACCGGCCTCCGGAGGATACCTCATGGTTACCCTTGCTTACTTCCAGTTTTCTGAGACCTGACAAAAGGTAGTTAGAACACATAAAATATTGCAGAAATATAAAAACATAAAATGCATAAAATAACAGAGACACAGATATACGTCGTTCGCCCAGTTTGGGCTATGTCCATGGAGAAACAACCAATCCTTCTTTTATTATATTATCCATCAAACTAAAGAGATACAACCTACAGTAGATCTGCTGTAACACCCTCTTCGCTCTCAATCTCCTCTCTCTTCCTCACTTAGAATATAGATATACATAGATGCAATACAATTCCCACATATATAGTGAGGGATTGCCTTCTAGGGCAAAAAACCTTAAGCTAAACATAACTTCCACCGTCAGATCATCTGCCTAATGAACGACCCAGATTGACTAGAAATTAGTATAATTTTACAAGGAAATTTTACATCTATTTTTAGCTTTGGCGGCACTGCCCTCGAACCTTCGCTAGGGAACCCTGGCCCCTAGACCCTCGCTGGGGGGACAAGTCGCCCCCGCAACCCCCCCATGTGGAGGGGCGTACAGTCTTCCTGGGGTATACATCTGGTTGAAAACATTTGAATACAGAAGATAACCAGGCTCCACACCCAACAGAAACCACAGCAACCATAACATATACCCAAGGCCTTCCTAGTAAACTGTTGCAATTGAGGGGTCCGTCAACTACCTCAAATTCAATAGTAACCGTTTTTCCCCCTAGTTCGATTTGCAAGTTACTCAAAATCCCACATGGAGTATATGTTCTTCCATCAAAAGCTTTCAACTTGGTTGGTGATCATGACAATGGTGGTGAACTAAGTGTTTTCCAACAGCTCATGGACATAATGCAAGTAGATGCCCCCTCATCAATAATAGTTTGGTGAACATTCTTATTGAGAGCTTTTACTTGGATTAGGAAAGCTAATTGCGCCGGTAACTGTGGTGAATATCCCGCATGGTTAAAACCTCAAGATTTGAATCCATAGGATCTATTCCGCCTATTGCTGACAGTAAATCCTGTTTCTGGGATGGATAGTTTTGCAACACTTCGAGTGTCGACATAGTTGAAGGTGATTGAGCAAGATCTTCTACTATGTTATAATTTTGAGCTGCTTGAGCCCGAGGGTTGAATGTTGATTTGTGCACAACTCCCTTTGGTGGTTTTATTGTCAATTCAGGTACAATAGGTGGAATAACTTCAGATGAAGTCGAGGTCGAAGGATTAGGTTGATCAGTGGCCTGATTATTCGATGACGATGGATTTCCATAATCTTTGTTTCTTGTTGACACCAAAACATCATTTTGTGGCTTTGTGATGGATAACATGAGTACTTGGGATGTGGAAGCATGGTCTGTTGCAACCAAATGTGTTTCTGGGGTTGGAAATGGATCTGTCAACACTGCCGATGTGTTTGAAGTCTTTAAAAGTTTAGAGACCTCAGAGCAATGTGGACAATCTCTTGTATAGTGCTCGTCATTACATATCAGACATGGATAACGAGGTTTCCTTGCCGCGGTAGAGGAATCATATGATTTCTCTGGAGGATAATTTTCTTGCTTCTTTTTTTTTCTTTCCATTTTTCTTGCATGCTGGTTGCTTTGGATTTTTTCCTTTGTTAGATGACACAACATTAATCTTGGAGGCAAGAGTATTTTTGATGCATTGGTAGTTTGATTAGAAACAACAAGAGTTTGACCAGATGGTCTTCCTGCTGATTGTGTGTTTGAAGAACCGATCACACCGTCGCCGGCATGAGAGTCCTTACTCAATTGTGGAGGAGGTGGAACAGTGAAAGCTGGTCGAGGTGCATTGGGAATTTTATCATAAAGCGTGCCGGATTATGTGTAAATCAAATCCAAGTATTGGGCACGAGCAATGACTTTCTCTTATGTGACAACTCCACCTTTTGCCACATCCTAGGTGATTGAAGGCAACAAGGATTTTATGAACCACTCAGCTAAAAGCTGATCGGGAACATATTTCTTAACCATTCGATGATGATGCTGCCACTCATGAATATGATTTGATATATGGGTAGCAGTAGTTTGTTTAAAGTTGGTTAGGAGTTCCGTTCCAGTCTTGTATTTGATAGGTAACTGGAAGTGGGTCAAAAAAGTAGTGGCTAAAGTGGTGAAGTTATCGAAAGAAGCTCTTGGTAATTCAATGTACCATTTAGAAGCTGGACCAGTAAGTGTTCTTTGGAAAATATGAAATCTGATTGAATCGTCATTTAAGGAGTTAGATGAACACCACAAATGAAAGGTCATAACATGATTTGATGGGTCTTCTCTAGGATTTCCGTTAAACTTTAGAATTTTAGATGGTAACTTATGTGGAACTATCAGCCACCAAGGTGCATATAAGATTGGATCATTAATGAGCCGATTTAAATCTGGTAATTCTAAAGTTGATACAAAGGGAAACTTTTGATTCAAGTCAGGTGGAGAATACCCAGGATATGATGGAATTTCCTGAGCAATAGGTCTTTGCATACCAACAAAGGGCATCTACATTTGGTAATCTTGGTATGGTTGTTGAACAAAACCAGTATCAGGTGGTTGTTGATAACCAGGTCGAATGTGTGGTTGTCCATAACCTGCAAAGCCTTGTTGACCTTGACCTTGGTAAGTTTGTGATTGACCAAAACCATGTTGATCCTATGAAGCAAGTCCAAACTGGGTTTGGAATTGCTGGAATTGGGGTTGTTGAAATTGAGGCTGCCACGGTTGTTGGATCAACTGTTGTTGGTACAATGTTGTGTATTCAATGGTTGTTGCTGTCCAACAATGAAAGGTTAGCCAAGTTGTGAATAAACTATGCCAGTGTAAGCCCAAGTCAGTTCAAATAAGGTATACTAACCTGAAGTTGTTGCTAAACTTCAAAAACAAGTGGCTGTTGTACAAAAACTTGAGGAATTTGAACTTCTTGACTTGAAACTTGTGATTGCAAGGTAGAAGGATCAGTTTGAATAGGTTGAGATATAACAATTTGAACTTGTGACTGTGGTATGGTAGTAACAATAGGTGTAGTAGGAATAATTGACACAGTTTGCATTGGTTGTGTTGGATACAAAAGGTTTGGTTGAATTGGCATTGTTGGTTGCCATTGACAAACTCTAATTCCAGGTTGACCTAAATACTATGGGATATTACCATGTGGTAGTCCCCCGGAATAAGGAGGATATGGTGAATAAGCATATTGCTCTCCATATGGTGGCAATCTAGTATTTAATGGATACATAGGTCTTTGTTGACCAGATTTCCCAGCTTGATACTGATATGCAGGATCAAACTGTTGAGTTCCCATTAGAGAAGAACCAGGTAAAATTCCAGTTTAGAACATGGGTGATGACAATGGTGTAGAAGAAACCCATGAGTGGGTTCCAGATAATGATTTGTAACCAACCGGGACGGACGATTCACCATATGGGTGCAACTCTCGTGTGGTAGAAAACATCGAAGAAGTTACAACAGAAGAATCTACTGTAGCTACATCAGATGATACAGTCTGGGATGTTGACGATTGTTCAACCATAGTTAACTGACCAAAAATCCGTCTTAAATATTTGATGAGTACTTGAAAAGAAGTAGGATCAAATGAAGCAAAGAAATCAGGAGTATTAGGGTAAAGATATAACCTAGTTCCAAAGTGAAATGTGGTTCTAGGTGTGGAATCTTCTTCCAATTCCTCCTCTATGGCAATCAAACCTGGTGGAAGAACTTCACCATTAGGTCCGTAAAATATTTCTGGTGTTGGTGAAGTTGAAGTTTCAATAGTTACTGATGTCTGAGGGGTAATCGATTGATTTTATTCCAGTAAAGTAACAACTTTTGAATGTTCAAATTAGAAGTCCATATGTTCGGGTAAATGAACAACAGTTTTAGTAAGAGGTTCCTGAACAACTTCAGGTTCAGATGTAACTTCTATTTGAATTGGGATAGATTCTGGATTAACTTCTGGTTGAATTGATTCAAGTTCAGAAGTACTTTCTTGTTGAGAAATTTCAAGTTGAGGGTCAACTTGCGGTTGAAGAACAATAGTGCAAAGAAGCTAAAGAAGCTACCTGTAGCTTTTGCTTACTCCTTATATCCCTTGATCAATTCTGTCACTCCTCTCTGTACTTAATCTACTTGAAGAGTACTTGCACATAGACATAAGACAACAACCAATCAAAGCATATGATAATGATCTATTGATTAAACATAGCATGGAATCAAGTACATGATATGCATATGAAAGCATAAATGAATAACACAAGCACATGGAAAAAGTTTTGAACACTTTATTAGTAAAAGGAAGAGTTACAACCCAATTTGCTCAATTCAACATCACTCCTCCAGTTCAATCCCATCCTATCCTCATAACAAGAAATACATTTTGACATCATTACAATACTTGAAATCAACTCAAGTCTCATACTAACAGCATCTCCCTATAATTCAATAATTTCCAGCCCATGATCACTTAGATGAGTGGTCTTTTTATAGGTGAATGAAGGAAGTTATGCCATTAATGGTGATAATTAGTGCCCTCCCAAACTTAGGATTTAGTTCCATAGAGGAAGGGATAAAGGGATTGATGTTCCTTAACTCCCTTCCTCATTCAAATACGAGATCAAAGGAGTAGATAGCCTTGAGAAAATTATAGAGGCATCCAATGGATAAGGAATATTTCAAACCCTCATGGAAATTCGCTCAAATTCACCCATCGCAGGCCAAAGAGGGCTCAAGTGCGTTGCATAGCACCCTATCAATGTATGGTTTGCATTGCAGCGCACCCTAATGAAGGCCTACCTGCGCTGATCTTCTTAGAGGCATTTTTTGGATGATTGTAGTCATGAAACTTGTTGGGAATCTAGGTATTCTGATGGTTGACTTCTTTAGGGCATGTAACAACTGAATTAGGGTTTGATGGACCCTAATAGTACTAATCTGTAGGTTGGGGTTGATGTGCCTAAATGGATCTGTAACAAGGACTAAGAAGAGTCTCCTTCCTCACCTACATATTTTTTTTGATCAGCATGAGTGCATGACATATGAAAATCCAACTTCAAAGGAAATTGAGTTGAAGTGAGTGAATCAATCAACTTACAATATTTGGATAAGTTGAATAGAGGGCATGCATCCTTCTTTCTCCCCCATAGATTTCTTCAGCAGCAATATATATCTGAATATTTCTATCAAAATCAAAAGCTTTCAATACTAATGGAGTCTCCTCTGGTGTTACAGGACACATTCCGTCCTTCCTCTTCATTTAAGAAATTATGACCTCCTTCCACCAAGGTAGGCTTGCCGGTGAAATAAATACATCAAGATAATAGGATCAACATTGTTAACAATAAATATTTTGACTTGACCAAGAAAATATTATGATTTCCAAACATGTAATATACCTCAGTCTGGTGAGTTCCTCAACTTATTCATCGGTACAGTGAAGAGTACAACTAGAAAAAACCAATATATCCATTTCATAACAAAGATGAAGAGCCAAAAAAGGACCATGTTGTTGCAATATTTAAAAAAAAAAACCCAATTGATCAATTTTTGAAGTGAAAAGCAGAGTGTTGTAATTCACATGACAACATAGCTTTTAAACCTCAAGTGGTAGGCTATCATAGCTTTTAAACCTCAAGTGGCAGGCTATCATTTGCTAGATGTGCATATGCCTTATTCAAATGCAAAAAATTGTGCTTTCTTATAAGGGGAAGGATTTGTATCATGGTAGGAAACTTTGTTAGTATCCTTCTGTGCAAAGCCCAAAGTATTAAATGATAGTCTTTGATACTCAACCTGGTGCAGGTAATAGGACATGTTTGGCAAGCTCACAAGAGGCATGGTGAAGACTACCCCATCTTCTGCCTTTGCCTTTAACTTTGAAGGAAGCTTCTTTACTATCTGAAACTTGCCTCTGAGAGATGTGATAAACTGATCCACATCAAAAATGTCTTCAAATTCATTGTTCACATAGAATTAAAGATTAATTTTTGCAAAAGGAAACATTAAGGATCAACCACCCCCACAAGTAATTAATGCCATGCATATCCAATGTTGAAATGATTCAATAAAACATACTGAAAATCTATTAACAGATAGGAGGAATACTGAAGTCAAACACCTACGATTTTCCCAAAGTGAAGCCTTGTCTAGCTTTGGGACAACCACAGTCACATTGAGATAATTATAACCATGTCACATATCTAACATGAGCAAAATATTGACCAAAATGAAGCCTTGTCCAGCTTTGGGGCAACCACAATCACATTGAGATAATTGTAACCACGTAACATATCTAACATGAGAAAAAGATTGACCTTGATCAAACGATAATATATCACAAAACAATCATAAAATGAAATTCAGAAAACATAGTTTTAACATGAAGTAAATAATTACATAGTTTGGAGAACCATAATCAAGGCCCTAGCTAAAGGACAATCGTGCATAATTCTAAAAGGTGGAGATAAACTAGCTTGCATATTGCAGCTCACATCTTCCATTCTACGGTCTAAATTTCGAAAAAATCTGCTCCAAGAAGACATTGATAGCCCTTCTTCTGGGTTAGGTAGGTGGCTTCTCTGTTGATAACATCCACTGGATTCTCCTCAAATGAGCTTACCTGCAGAGGAATTGTTGTACCGAACTCACAGTCCTTGAATTATCTTCTTCTATCAATTGTGTTTGGAATTCAATTAATATATCGTAAGAGATGGCTTCGAGCTCGGTGGTACTACTATGTTTTGTTGGCTTTTGTGGATATTGAAGCTAACTATGTCGTGGTGAGGGAATATGACTATACATCAATAACAAGTGTCATGTTGCTGGATTGCTGGACAATTCCTTGTGTCTTGTTCCTTACATGGATATTCTTGAAGACAAGATACAAAATTGGACAGTTTATTGGTGTAGGAGTATGTGTTTCTGGGCTTGTTCTCGTTGTATTTTCATATGTGCATGCCTCTGATAGAAAAAATGGGAGAAAACCTATTCTGATCCAGGCCTCCATTGCAAGAGACCATTAGGTATCCATTGCTTTTATATAGTCCTGCCAAAAATTTACATACTCAATAATTTCAGTATAATATTCAAGATTTTCTCAAATAGATACCAAAAGGAGGGCTATGACGGTGCCAAGGCTAACATTTGGTCTTGCGAGGTCATACTTTTCGTTCTCCTGGTGGGTTTCTTGCCATTCCTAAGAACCTTGATGGCCTTGTATAAGAAGCTTCACCTGTCACACTCTACTCATGGTCTGCAATATGGAAAACACGTTGTCGTCATCGGCAATACAAAAGCGTGTTCGTTACCTCGATTAAAAGGGTGAAAATAACAGATTAGGGAAAAAGAGTCCCACTTGATGCAATTAAAGGTCAATAGCATCCACCCACATTTTAAATTTTCTGCCATTGACAACCCAACAACATTATGATCTTCTCATCGGAATCCTTTGCTACTTTGCAAGGAAATGTCACCATCTCCACCATGTTGTAAGGAGCCATGCTATTCAATCTGAGCTCCCAAAAAATAAAACCGTCGCTTCAATAAAAATTTGCGTATTCAATCATCTCAACTTAAATTAAAAATAATCGATAAATGATCTATTTGTTTCATTCCCTATTGAATCATCTAAATACATAGAGGGGAAATTGTAGATGAGTTTGATTACCTCTCCTTTTGCTTTTGGAGGAAGCATTACAGAGATAATTTCTTCATTATTTCCAAACCTATACACATAACGAAACCATGTTAAACAATTTTATACCTAAAAACATTCATTTACCCTTTCACATCCTATGTATCCAACCTCTATTCAAAAAACATATGTGCCATATGCGTCTTACCTGCTGCCACTTTTTGAGGTTGATTTTCATTCACAGTGTTCAACGCAGATTTGGAAGGTTGTTGTCCCAATATCTGTTCAATTTTTCCACTGGTAATCTTAGAGGTAATCTTAGATGTTCTTTTCTGTTCAATTTGATGGCCTTGTATAAGAAGATCCACAAGGGGGACTTCAAATTCCTGCCCTGGTTTTCCTCTGACGTCCAGCAACTCATTCTCCAGTTCCTAGATCCCAACCCTGAGATGAGGACAATCCTCACTAAGCTAATGGTGGTCCCCTAGTTTTGGCAGGGCTTTGAACCCTCGCAGCCTGACTACGATGTCGATGTCAGCCTCCTTAATGATGTCGATTCAGCGTTCTTTATTCTAAAGTTGACCCGCTTCAATGCATTCGAAATTAGCACTCTTTCCTCTGCATTTTACCTCTCAAGGTTATTCGAGGACAAAATCCTAAAGCAGGAATTGTGGCTCACATCAACTCAACCATCCTGGAGGATAATATTGAAGTTGTGAGGAGATTGCCAAAATATTGAGATTTAGAGTCAAGAAATCTCAGGATTGCAAGATGAAGTTACAGAGACTTGAGCAGGGGCTGAAGGGGAATTTGTCAATCAATGCCAAGATTTTCGATTAACACCCTCATTATTCATGGTGGAGCTTCGCAAGATCAAGATCAACAGAGATACGAAAATAGGCGCCGAACAAATAGATGTTTTGTGGGGTGAGCTATTGAAGAGATCCTCCTCCATCTGTCGTATCGAAATTCAACCCTAAAACCCTAGCTGTCCCTGAATAACTGTTGAATTTCCTATGAAAATGTAGAACAAATCTATGTGAAAATGAACAAATCTATAGCTAAGGCATCAGAGTTCAATTGATTTTAAGAACGGGAATCGATCTAGATATCCTAAAGATTGATCCAGTGTGACCTCTTATTTCCATATATTCCAGGGAAGATTGGAGATTGATATTGCTGTGCAAAACTATTGTTCTGGCCTTTGTATTTTTGGTGGGAATTAGGTCATGGTAAAATATGTTTAACAACATGCCCAATTTTGAGAAATATGTGTTAAATTATGGGATGGATAGATATATTTTTAGGCGCTCAATTTTGAGCAATTTGTTTTAAATTTATTTGAAGATTTTTGACATTTGTTTTATTTTAGACATTTGTTTTATTTTTTAAATGGTGTGTAAAATAATAACTTTTATTCATTGTGAAATGTCACAAAAGTATGCATGTTGATCATTTTGAAGGTCAAAATCTTCTTAGAGATTAAATACTTTGGGTGTATGAGTGAGATACTTACACAATGAGTTTTTACATCTTGGATAAGATCTTTGTTTGATTTTATGTATTAGAATTTTATGATGGGCACACTATGATGTTAGTAGTGTTTGGTAGCTTACAACAACAACATATTTTTCATTTTTTTTCATAGCATAGTTTTTTTCATCTACACATTGAGTAGGGTTTGATTCATATGCTTGTGCACATCATTGTAACCTTGCTTATCATATCATTTTTAGTAGTGCTCACAAGTTTAGTGATAACCTATCTAATACCAATTTTGCATACATAGCTCCATCACTAAATTGAGAAGAAAGTGGGGAAAATATCTAGGCCATGATCGCCAAGGAGCATCATGAAGGATCCCTTTCTAGATCTTAAATGCTAGTTTGTTAGTTAGTTTCATATTTTTTTTGTTTATTCCAGCCTTTAATTTGTATGCATGCCAAATTTAAGGATTGACTCTTCAATTGATGATCTCTTTGTAAAACTATAAAAAAATCCATTGTGAGATGAATAAGAACCAATACTTTTTCTTTGGATTCATTTATGATTTACTTTCTCTATTTTCTGGGTTTTTTTTTTCATTTCTTTGTGGATGTTTGAGATAAATATGATTAAACCTCATCACACTTATTATTCTACTTGAAAATTTACTAGGTTTTGACAACATACCAATAAGACGATGAGTGACATACCTAGACCCTTGGTCTAAGGCATGTTACTATAAATCCAACTCTAATACCATTTTGAAAGAAATGAATGTATGTTGTCTGACATATAGGCTCATGTGACTGTCCATGATGTTAAAATTAAACAATGTAGATGAATTAATCATGCACAACAACATTTAAACATACATAACATAAATTGAACATAACATTCAAGCATAACATTTACATATTAAATAATAGAGTGATTGGAATATTTATCCTTATAAATGTTTTACACAACTAGCTACAAATGTCAAATATTCCATCCAAACATAGTTATTTTTGGACTAATTATCTCTACAATAGGTCACCCCTAATCTAGGGATATGATTCCACAAAGGTGAGCATGCTCCTCTAGATGCCTATAGTCAACACTAAGATACCAATACCTAGTAAATTAAGAGTGATGCAACCCCTACAATAATTTCTACTAGCCAACTCTCTTTCCCATCATTTTTAACAATCTAAGGATGATATCTATTTCTATATATCATAGTCCCTTAGACGATCTCCATCCCCTCTAGGGCTCTAACATAGATTAGTAAGGAATCTCTTAGTTATGGGATTTAGGAAATCTAGCTACTAGTGGAGCACTTACAACGTCAACCTTTACACAAGAACTTGAGTGATTTCTAAATGAGAACCCCTCACAAACATTCAAATCTAGTTCTTATCATAAATATCAACACTAGAGATTGGTTTTCAACAAAAATTGTATTTCTCCTTTTGTAGCATCAAAACTCTAGTTTTTTTTGTCCTCTTGCTTTTTGAAAGTTAGCTATCTCCTCTACTGAAATTCCTTTTCTTATGCATGTTCTGACTTAGACGATTCAAAAGATAATTTTACTCATCACATGTTCTCACATCTAGGTGAGATGACTCTCTCACCCACCTCTTACATGCATTCAATAAAACCACTCCCCTCATGAGTGTACTTAGCCCATGCTTCAATAACTAATTGATATGACTCTTCTACCAACCTCAAAAATGCATTCAATAACTGGTTTTAATAAGTCAAATGGGGATTATATGGTAATGACATTTAATTTATGCTAATAACATGGGATTTTAGGCATGTGCGATTTACCCTTGGACCCATTTTTATCCCCCTCCTTTATGGAATGATAGGTCCTCCATGAATATGTTCTTGTCCATTTTATAACCAGTGATGTATTTTATATTATTATTTTCAATATAAAAGTTTACATATAATTTTTTGTTTGATATTGTGTCCATGACTTGTGGGACTAGCATGTGATATAAGAAACCATAACCTAGGGCATCTAAGCCATCAAAATCACTTGACGATCACACTAGGCCTAGACCACACCAACCCTTAACATGGATATTTTTTTTGATGTCTCCTCCCAACTATTGCGAGTTTCACACATTGGTCACCTTACATAATGAAACCATTGAAATCCAATAATGCTAGTGATATTTTGCTACATTTTTACATATTATATATCTTGGCATTTACACATTCATCATATTTAAAAATATACATTTCTAATCTAGTGATCAAAACCGTTGTGTTACATTTTCCTCCCCCTACACTTTTTCACTATATTTGATGCACATCACCATATAGGTTTACATGTATATACATAAAAAAATTACATATTAGCACTCTATAATTTTAAAATTTAGTAACTCCTATAGAAATTCCAAATGCCCAACTCTCACTCCCCTCAACCTACATAATCCAAGGAAGAGTACTCCCTTCTCTCCATCACAATCCTTTAGGTTGTCCCACTTACCTTTGAGGGCTCAACCACTAGTTGGACATTAAAATATCCAAGCTATGGAATTTAGTAATCCTAGCTATAAAAAATGGAGTCTTTAGTCATTTATGCACAAATGCACATTCATATTTCCTCAAAATATGCAAAATCTATGCATAGTCCTCCCACATAGCCTCTTCATGCTCCCATGTGGTATCTTCAAGACTGTAGTGGGTCCACTGGATTGTTACCAAGATAATGGCTTTGTATGGGAGAACTTCGAATTTTGAGTCAAAGATGCATATTGGCTCCACCCAAAAGTCTTGTTTGTGCTCCACCTAGACCATAGTCTAATCAATCACAAGGTTAGGATTAGGCACATACTTTTTCAATAAAGATACATGAAACACTTTTGTGAATATTCATGGATGAAAGTAATGCAAGAATGTATATAACCAACATTATCTTATCTAGGATTTCAAATCGACCACAATATTGTGCTACCGATTCTGGGTAGTTTCCCAATTTTAGTAAGCTCTTTTTAGCCTTCACTTTGAAAAACACATGCCCAACCAATCTAAATTATCTATGCAATTTTCCTTTGTTTGCGCAAATTTCTACCTATATTATATTGTATCCTTTATATTTTTACGTATCTTTAACATATGTTCTTACATATCTTTTGTAATATATACCCCAATAATCACTTTGTTTCTAGGTTATCCCAGCTCAAAATATAACTTCACAATTTCCTTTTTATATAAATTTCCACAATATTGGATTCTTTATCAGTCAACTTAATTGAAATAATATGTGTTCCTTTCGTAAGCTTGTCCATCAATACCATGATGGAATCATCTCACCTTGTTATCCTTGGTAGCTTGGCGATGAAATTTATGGTAATAATTTCTCATTTGCATTTAGGAATAGACAATGGATATAGAAATCATGTTGGATGTCTATGTTTAGCCTTTACCTTCTAACATTACATGCATTTGGCTATGTAATCAACCACATGTTTTTTCATATTAAGTCAAAAATATTGGATTCTTATAGCTACAATAGTTTTCTGGTACCCTAGTGTCCAACATATGGTGCATCACACAGTTCTCTTATCACTAAATTTCTCAATTATTGAGAATTAGGAACATAAACTTGTGTTATTTTGCAAGAGGTTTCCATCCTCTTCTAGCATGTAGTCTTTAAATTTTGGTGTGAATTACCTTGTTGTAAGCCTTCTTTAATTTGTAAATAGTGTTAGTTTGATCATAATATACCAAAATTATTCTTCTTAAGTCTATGTTGTATATGATAATAGCTATAGCATCATGCATTACATGAACCCTCTTAATGTTGAGTGTGTTAGCCTCTTTATTCTCGTTTCCCTTAATGTTGTTGATGTCAAAGTCCAATTCACTAGGTAATTCCAACCATCTAATTTGTCTATGTGAGTATTTCAAACTTTTGTGGTTTATTTTCAACTCAAAATTTCATCCCATAAGATAATGTCTTCACATTTTCAATGCATGGATAATAGTTGTAAGCTCCAAGTCATGGGTAGCATAATTTCCTTCATGTACTTTGATTTTATTCAATTCATATGACATGCCTATCTTGCATAAGGGGTCTGCCAATTCCTTCTTTACATGCATTTATGCACACTAAAAATATCTTCATTTGGATATGCATTCTTTAGAATAGGTGCATTGGTTAATAAATATTTCAGATATTGAAAATTATCTTCACAATTTGTAGTCCATTCAGTCTATACTCATTTATGTTGCAACAAAATAATTGAATGTACAATATTATAGAAACCTTGAATAAATATCATGTGGTAATTAGGTAAACCCATAAAGAGTCTCATCTTTGAAATATTCTTTGGTGATGGCCAACCTTTGATGGACTAATTCATATTCCTTAGGTCCAATGTTATGCCCTCCTCTATGACATTTTGAACTAAATCATGGATTTTCCTTTGATAGAAAGTGCAATTGCTCAACTTGGCATACAATTATTGCTCTTGCAACATGTATAGCACCATCCTCAAATGTCACTCATGCTCCTCTTTTGTCTTGGAGTGTATAAGAATATCACCTAAGAAGGAAATAACAAATTAGTCTATATAAACTCTAAACACTCTATTCATCAAACATATAAAACTAGAAACTGCACAACATGTTTCAAAGTAAACGTTGTAAGGTGGTAGCATAGGAAACAATAGAATAGAAGAAAGAAATTTTTTTATGCAATTTTGTTTCTTTACTAGCATTTCTTTTTTATCATATGTTATGTTTCAGGGAGATTTCAATCAGGCAATATTCTAGAATATGTTCAAAATGAAGGTAATGTGCAACGTCTTAACTCCAAAGGATTTACGAAAATGCTCTTCATTAAGATTCATGAACTATTACAAGTAAATGATTTAAATCAAACATTTCGTAGCAAAAGTAATCCCATATCACCTTTTATTCAAAATTCAATGGATAATAGCTTTTGCTAGAAGGGATTCAAGATAATGTATGTGAATTTTGAGTCATTTTTATATTAGATGTTATGACTAGAACATTTTAGTCATTTTGAAACATTTTTATGTACTTAACATTGCAAATGGATTTAGAGACCCTCTTAAATGGGTCTCTAAATTTTAACACTGCAGGTGGACTCAAAGATCACTGTCTCTAAATTTAACACTATAGATGGATTCAAATAAGGGGATCTCTAAATCCATTTGTAGTGCTAAAATTTAGAGACAAAAGGGTATTCATAATTTTAACACAATAGATGGATCTAGAGACCCCTTTGTCTCTAAATTTTAGTAATGTAGATGGATTCAGAGACCCATGTAGTGAAATGTAACAGTTTAATATCAAAATTGCAATTTTCCGTTTTCGAAGTGACATAATTAAAAATTACTAACATATATGAGTAATTCATATACTTGTTGTACTTGTTATTTGGTCATATTTTTATTCTTGGACTATAGTAATCATTTAAGCTAATCATTATTAGTTTTATCACTTATTATCTAGTCATATATTTTAGTCCTGGACTAAATTAGTCATTTAAGTTAGTCACTTTTAGTTTGGTCTCTTATTATTTAGTCGTATATTTTATCCCTAAACTAAATTAGTCGTTTAAGTTAGTCATTTTTAGTTTGGTCACTTAAAATTGCTCAAATTTAGTAGTAATTCACTTGAAATAATCGCAATGACTAACGCTTTTAGTCACCTAGTCACTAATTTCATCATTTTCTACTAGTGGTTGTTTAAATTGGTAGAATGAATAACTGTGACTTCTCTTTGCTGTTCCATCACTGGTCATTCTTTTTTCCATTTTTCTTTCTCTTTTATGTTTTCTTAAAAAACCATCTGTTTGGATTTGGAATTTGTACCAGAGATAAAAGAAAAACAATAATATTAATACCATTATGACTTGTAAAATCTTTGATGGTTATCTTTATTATAAAACTTACCTAGTTCATCTATATAATGACTCACTGAATATATTCTCTTTGGAAATATCATAAAATGATTTATTATCTTAATACCATGTTGGTTTATCTTTCACACTTTCAATTGATAAATTCCTTTGATATGATGATATGGGAGTAAAAGTATAACTTTCATTGGCATTTTTTTTACTTATTACACCATCTCTAACTCTTAAGGAGTAAATGAGGCTCCCTCTTTTTATAATAAAAGCATCAAACTATGAAAATATGAAAATATAGAAATATGAAAATGCAACAAACATTGTCTTAAAGAGGATATGGGTTCTTATTACGAGCCAACCTACCATGATCATAAGGATGTAACAAGTGAAATTCCATTATGGCCACCAAACCAAGGTAATGGCCTTTTAGATAGTCAAATCTGTGAGAAGGACAGGAGGTCTCATCACGAGTCGACCTGATCACTTTGTTATATCCTGGTGAATGGCACTATGATTATCTGGTTACCATGACAACATAGTGGTCTCTTTATAGCAATAAAAAAAGAAAACCATCTAAATACTAAATGGAGGACTCTGGCTCATTTTTGGGTTAAAAAGAAACCTTGTCAAGGCTATGAATGCCTACTAGCAGTAGTGGCTCTACTTGTGGTATTGAAGTATTATGTTACACTGCCAAATACTCTTTATCCTATTACCACCTATGGATTTGTTTCTAAAGGAAAATTTCTCATTTGAACAACATTTCTAATAGCCAACATGCATGGTAACCTATATCTTATATACATTATATCATTGTTGTCCAATCACTTTACCGACAGTCATTAATATTTATCGTTGGTCATGTGTTTGCCACTTTTCCACCTAAGGTAAATATCTATTTACATCATGGTATAAATCTTTGTTTTATTTTACGGGCATTTCAAATCTTTTGATGTGTAATTCTTTGATTTCCTTTGTCATATTTTACGTTGCTTTTATTTGATTGGTCGCCTACATTTATGAATCCTCAACGCCCTTTCCCTTTTTCCTATGCTTTATGGTCATGGATGCCCTTTTCTAATTGGAAGCGGGAAGGTATGCATTATGGGATAACATGCGCAATAATTATCAAACTCCACCATAACTTGCTGATTTGACAAAATATTATTATTGCATTTATACAAAAGTTTTTTCTGATTGAAATTTTTGCATATGACTTATCTGTTTCTGTTCAAAACTAACACTGTGGATTCAAGAAAATTGCATGCAGAATAGTGAATTGTTTACAGGAGAACAACAAGTATGGGGGCTAACTCTATTCGCAGCGAGCTCACACTATTGCAACTAACAGAAGAGGCTCGAGCAACTTGCGAACGTGAACAATTGTTTAGACAGGATGTGCTTGCATGGCTTCCACCTTTTGCATCACTTTCAACATCAGCTCAACCTACATCAACTTCAAAAAATGCCAGTCCATACATGCCATTCCACATTTTTTCGGAGGTAAAAATTGAGGTAAAATAGCATAAGTTTCTGATTTATTAAAAGTTTAGGAGAATTTCATGAAAATCCATTGAGCATTATTTATCATCATTCATTCCACATCTTTACCACTTCCCATTTTTCAGAGACATAGAAGCTTTCAGTTTGGGGGAGTGTTACTTTCATTCATTTATTTATTATGACCATGCCATCATCCACAGATCTCCTTATTCATTCTCAACACCTCCCTTATTCAATGTTGTTTTACACCAAGCATTGATTTCAACAATAATTGTAGGAACCACCTCAATCTGTTTTCTAGCATTGCATGAGGGCATGCTAATTCTCCAGTTTGGGGGAGGAATTGCTACACATGATGGATGTTTTCTAATTTCTTTCTCATTTAAGGCATACAATTTCATTTTTATACAGTGTAGAAATTGATTTGCGTATATCTTTAAAACTATGAACTGAATTATTGTGATTTTTGGACAGCAAAGAGGTATCATTAAAATACACAAACCCAAAAAATTTCAAGTTAAATTAGTTTGTAAAATTTCAGAGATCATGCACTGTCACCTATATCCATTTTGCTTATATCTCATGATCCGTGCATCAGAACGATCTGATTTTTGGATTATTGAAGCATTAATATAGTAGAAATCTTCTTACACAATTTCACCAAAATTTGGTTTGTAGTTTTTGAGAAAATGGTTAATGAAGTTTTCCATTACTTATATCATATTTTGCTGAAACTTCATACCCATATAGTTGAAAGTAAATGTGAAATTTGTTACGCCTTCATCAACATTGCTAAAATTGAATATTCATTACTTGAGGAAGAAGTCATTTATTCCATCAATTTCATGAGTTGGGATGAACATTTTTCTTACAACTTGGTTAATACAGAGGCTTTGGGTTGCATGAGGACATGCCACATATTCACTTTGGCGGTATGTTGGGCCACTGATTTGTCATTATTATTATTATTCTTATTATTTTTTATAGAAATGGTTATGGGATTTCATTAAAATTTTGGCAAAAACCCATAATTCCGGTTACAAATAATGAGGTTGGTTTCTAAGCATCTTTCCAACAAGAGATACATAGCACTTACACTTATGAATCGCCTCTTTTTACATTTTATAAAATGAACTTTTGCTGCTGATTTCCTGAGCTTATGAATGCATACAAACTGTTTCAATAAAATGCAGAAAAACATGGATATTTAGGGAATTGGGTCCCAAGAGGTTTCATTGTCTCTAAGAATAGTTTCGGCAGCTAGCTAGACTGCCTTATTTGCCTCTATGTCTGCTTCTTTGTTGTTGGCTCTCAGGACATGAAAAAATTTCAAATTCAAAAGCTTTATCATGCCTTTAATTCTTGTAATTGTCCTTGCAAGCCGTAGATCTGCTAGATTTGTGTTAGTCGCCACTGCTTTGATGATGACTTGGGAATCACCAAAAACATTTGCCTCCTTGTGTCCCAACTCTTTGAGAAGTTTGATCCCTTGAAAAAGGGCCATTTCTTCAGCTTGTATGCTTGAGGAGTGGCCCAATCCCCAAGCAAATCTGTGTATATACGTTTCTTCTGGGTTTATAATGAGCCCTCCTACGCCATAAATTCCTGGGTTTCCCTTGGCTACCTCGTCAAAGAAGAGAGAAGGAAGTGTTTGCTTGGACATCCAAGATTGAAATTCTTCTTCATTTTTCCTGATTTTCCAATCTTTGAGGGATGTAGGTGAGATTTTCGATTTTTGAAATTTGAGATTGAGAGCAGCTCCAAACTCAATATCCTACTGGCTTAGGTTTGTGTCATCACTTTTGTCTCTTAGCCACTCATTTAACTGACATTTCACTGTATTTGCAACTAGTCTGAAGTCCTGTTCCTTGTTTCTGAAAATCCTTCTATTCCTCTCCAACCAGATTTTCCAGCTGATGAGTTTAGGCAGAGCAGTCCATGCTGCCTTGACGATATTGTTTTTTGGATTTGGGCCTGGATATCTAGCCATCCATCTAGCAAACAGGTCTGGGACAGAGCGGGGGAAGTTGAACATAAAATTCCATGATCCAAGAAGCTCATGCCAGATTAAACTTGCGAATTTTCACTCTAGCGTGAGATGAAGGGCGGATTCCGAACTTTCCTTGCATAGTGTACATCTTGATGGCCTGAAAATGCCCCTTTTCTATAACCTGTCATCTGTTATAATTTTTAGATGGCAAAGCAACCAACAGAAGTGATCTATTTTTGGAATAGAAGGGAAATTCCAAATGCCAACCCAGGGGGTAGGATTGGGAGGCACGTGAGGCTACTCCATGCACTTGGTGTAGCCCTGAGCCACCATATAGCCAACCTGTTTCGGCCCCCAACCTCTCACATCTTTCTTTTGTGTGTGTGATGGAGCCAACCCATGCACCATCATTAACATCACAACAAATTCTGTTTTTAATGCGGGTGGAACTGTGAGCTGTTTCCAACCCATCCAATAATCGCCACTCTAGTTCAAAATGTCCCATAGCATTTTGATATTTGCTTCATCCATCCATCCCTTTAGCTCGGTCATGAAGCCCGAGTCTGCCAGCGGGGGCCTGTTCATTATACTATCATCCCACAAATTGATGGATTTTCCATTTCCCAGTATCCAATAGGTGTGGTTTCTTCGCTAATTTGTCATTATTATTATCAATTTTTATTATATATGTCATATATAATAAATTGATGATTATTATGGATGATTTTTCCAATTATGGTTTATTGATGAATTTTTTGTAACATCACTCACGATTTTAGCCTCCAAGATCTTTTCCAGATTGCAAATTTGGTCTCCAGCTCATAATTAAATATTCCAACTCAAAAATTCGGTGGAATAAGAAGTGACAATTTTGCATTGGACGTTTCATACAAATGAAGGACAATCTAGAAAATCTGAAACATGGGTTTTGTCCAGAATGGACCAAATTAGTTTTTTGGTAAGCAGTTTTCCAAAATCCAGTCTGTATTAAGAGAAACAGAAGGCTTTTCAAAGATGATTTTATTAGATTTGTTGTTGCAATCGTTTTCCAAATTCTTCCAATTGCAATACCAAATTCGACTTGTTCTTGCTAAATGTTGATGGAAAGATCATTCAGATATGATATTTCTGATTAATGTGTTTTGTACAATCCAAATTTGTAATGGAAATCAGTTTGTAATCAAGTTTGTTGTAACCTCCCTTTTCTCTCTATGCATTTAAATGAAAATAGAGATCAAAGAGGAGGAGGATAATGGAGAGGATAATGGAAGGATAATGGATGGATAATTAGGAGATAGGAGATGGACAATTATTAGATAAGATGTAGAAAAAGAGATAAGAGATGAGATATGCGAGATGAAAAATTGTTGAATTTGAGGAAAGCTAAGAACTTCATTATGTTGTAATTATTTCTCTCATTTCTTTTAATCAAGGAAGTTGTCCATTGAGCTCTAAGTCTATTATCTATAATCTGATCTGAGTTATTTCTCAAAGTGGAACTGAGCTTTTGGCAGTTGGGCCCACTACCTTGGACGACGTGTTGTCTTGAACATGTAAATTAGTGTAGTTATGTATTTGTTTATTTGAATTTCAATTGTCATTCCTTAAAGTAGATTTCATTTATTTTAACTAATTTGTTGTTTGTTGCATTTTCCAGGTTTGTCATTTCATCCAATTTCTAGATTTCATTTAATTGACTATTGTAGATTAGCATTTGAATTATGTTAAGTGCAATAGATTAAATTTCCAGTTCAGCAATGTGTGGCTTAATTTAGAAATGATTCAAGTTGTGTGATTAACATAATTTTTTTTCCTGTCATTTACATTCTTCTTTTTCATTTTAGTTTTGTTATTCAAGTCTTGCATTTTATTTCTTGTTGAATGAGCTTGATACTATAGAACACAATCATATAGAACCAATGTTAGCTGTTGGTATTTTTATGCATATATTTTTTCAATTTCCTTGAATTAAAAAGACACTCCTCAGGTTGATAATCAATGTCTAGGTGATTAGTTGTTTTATTTATTTATTAAGCAATTAATTTTCCCCAACATGTTGTACCATCGGTAGAAGAAACAATCCTTGCTACTCTTGAAGGTTTGGAAGAAGCTATTGAAGATGGAGAGGAACCTCCAATCTTCTTTGATTACGAACAAGGCAATCTTGTGGTCTTGGGATCAAACTCCGGTATAGGAGGTAGAGGGGAAGGTAGTGGAGGAGGTGGAGGGGTAGAGGAACTGACAGACTCAGATCCAGAACCATTAGATTTTTAAGGAGAGGAAGAAGACAAAGAGGATGAAGATGAAGAAGAGATGGCTGACCCAAATATTGAATGGATGACTTAGGGACCATTGACTCTCCTAGCTGTTCTGCACAAGATGCTGAAGTGAGTAGAGAGAATGAACACCAAGTTTAACCCTGACAATGTGGTGAAGGAAGAAAACCACTTAGACAACTTCTAACTACAGTTGCATACCCTTGAGGTACGTTATGATGATGTAGCATGTAGATCATTTCCATGTACCTTGGACAACTGAGTAACTACTTGGTATCACAACCTTCCACCCAACTCTATAAATAATTGGGGTTCTTTCAAACGTATGTTCCTTGAAAATTTTACTGATGACAAGACTCCAGCCATGCTACTCAAACAATTGGGAAGCCTTAAGATGTAGGAAAAAGAGAAAGTGAAAGATTTCAATCATAGGTTTATGCATGTCTTGAACAAGTTTGCAGTAGACACCAAACCTCATGACTCCATCACTGTCGACTATTACACATCTGCAGTGCCAATTACCATTGTGGAGTTAATCAAGCGAGTTGTGAAGCAAACACTATTAGAAAGCTGTGAAGAGGCTATTGTTGTTGAGAAAGACTTGCACACCATTGGAGTCATCAAGGATGACAAATCAACAAAAGACTCCAAGGATGCAAGCAGGAGGCCCCAAGTAACGACACGCAAAGGCAGAGACAAGGAAGCAACTGACATTGAGACCGTCACTTGCCTTGTCAAGAACTTGACCACCGAAATGTCTGAACTCAAGCAACAGAAGACGGACACATTCAAGAACAATCATCTACCCAGATAGAGATAGGAAAGTAGTCCATCAACTGAATCATGAAGCAATAGCCAGTTTGGTTCCAAATTTGCGCAGAAGCCTATGTTCCAACTTGATCAACGTGCTGATCCTAAGTATTATTCCTTCCATGAAGAATTTCACCCCAAGAAATCTTGTTCATATTGGAAGCGAGTTATTACCTTTGTCTGTACTCATACACTCGATGTGGATGGCAACATATAGGAGCAACTGGAAGACACTGATGATAATGAAGAGGTTTCACTTGATGAAGGACCAAGTTCTAGGCATATGGTGAATGCATCTTAGTGCTCGCAAGTAGTCTCGAAGATGAACACTGAGAAGCAGCCCCAAAAGAAAAATGATTGTTACAATATTAGGAGTAAAGGTGCTCCCCCGACACTTGAGGATATGCAAGAGAAAGTGAGACATCTGATAAAGAAGGCTGATCCACCAGCTGCCTCAAAGCAACAAACACAAATCAAGTCTAGGAATATAGCAGTGGATAAGAACACATCCGTGAGCAGCAAGTTTCACAACAATCCACCAGACATCATGAGCATCCGTTCCACCCTGGACACCTCGATGAGTCTACCACCTATAGATTAGAACATAGTCGATGACATAATAAAACTTGAATGAACATCTATCTTTTTGAGTTAGCAAAACTCCAGAGCCAATGAGATATCCTGCCGTGTGCATTGGGACAAACAAAAACAGACTACGTGGCCTCTACCAACAAGGGAGCATGCACACCTCCTGGATCACTATCCACTATGCTCAATACACTCCAGATGGAAGAAGTAAACTTAGGTTACCCCCCATTCCTACTTTCATTCGAATTTTTCAACTACAATGTTCACAACTATTTGTTGATTCTAGCACGATAGCCAATCTCATGTAGCTCTCCATTGCTAAGAAGATCAATGCACAATGGAGCGAAACATCCATGAGAATCATCCAACTTGATAGAACGTCACTACCAGCCATTGGTGAACTATGAGATGTGATCATTCAACTATCCCATGATAGTCGAGTCCACTAGTGCATCAACATAGTTGTTGTGGACATATCGGAAGCATATGGCCAGTTGCTCAGCAGAGAATAGTCCAACAAGCTATATGGACACTTTGCTACAGACTGGTCTCACCTATGGCTTCCATATAAGGGAGGATGCAACCAAATCTGGGTGTTATCTGAGAGGTATATGAAACACAATGTCACTCCCCTTGATGGCAAGAACAAACCATTGGCCTTCGCAAAACTCCTGTTTAACAACTGCCTCCTGGAAAAGGAATTGGAGTGTTATCCTACACGACCTACTTTAACATCATCAGACAAGTAGTTAGGACTCCTTCCTCACCCAAATGATGATATTGAAACTTTTACAACTTGTTTTTCTGTTAGTAGTAGTAGTAGCAACAACGGTAGTAGCAACGGTACCTGCACGCCAAACGGTCCATGTATAGACAAGTTGTGGACCATGAGTCTTGATAAATCTAGAACACATGATGACTCAAGGACCGAGTGCATCTCAGTCATACGAAACAATGAACAGTGGATGATTTCAAGTTGTTCGAAGTTCTGAGTCACAAATAATGATGCTGAAGAACTCATGTTGAACACACGAAGGACCAACACTATGAACGAACAAAGAACTTGGGAATCAACCATGATCTACAGATGGCTAATCTCGGTACAAGTTACACACTACAGAAGCGACCAATAATTGACTGCTTGATCGAACAGTACCAGGATGGGCCTGCACGAGTAGATGATGAGTTGAGTACCCACTACATGCGAAAAATCCAACATGAGATTCCAGGAAAAGGAGAAGAAAATCCATTACAAAAAAGAATAGGTAACACATACATGTTGTTTGTACTCCTTTCACAGAATAGATTAACTAACATTTTAAGTGTTTGAATTACTTGCAAAGTTTGTCATCATACTTGATTTTCTAATTTAAATCCTGTGCATAATAAATCAGGGAAGATCTGCTTACACATTGACTTCAGAAACTTGAACCCTTCTCGGAGTAAAAATAATTACCCTATGCCATCATTCGAGCCCATGTTGCACATAGTACCTGAAATAGTGGTGTTGTCTTCACTTGAAGGTTTCTGGAGTGCCACCAGGTTCCAATAGTGGAGCCTGGTATACCAGCACTGGTCCATAAGAAACTTGGCCCACACACTTATCATTTGCAATCACTTGATGGGAGGATTGACAATCTTCCTGTCAAACAGCCAAGTCCTGAAACATTAGTTCAGTAAGTTAGGCCGTGCCCATTCCTTGTACATAGTCTGCTTGCTACTTGTTGTTTCATTTGGTTTGATTTTCTTATTACATTTGCTTTCACTTTGTTTGATTATACTTGCTATTGTTCACGTTCATTTTGTTTGTTTGATATATTACTATTTTTGTTTCCAGAAATAAGTGTTGCAAACCACTAGGTTATGGCTTTTGGATAGAGTATGTGGCCTAAATTTAAAGAGACTTGTGACACTCCAACACTTGGCTAGTCTTGTGTCCATTTTCTTTGTGCTTGGTTATAGCCTTTGGCTGATGAAGTCCTAACGGAAAATATGAACCGTCTATAAAGGAAGCTTTGGTCCAATCGTGAACCTATGTCCACACTAGGAAGCCCCATGCCTGTACTCAGTCTTCTGCTCTGTGTGTTGAAGCTAATCCAATTAGTAGAAACAGAGAAGGGGAAAAATCTAAATGAGCAAACCTATGTCAGAGGTCTTACATGCTTCTCTGAAGGAACAACATCTTCTACTCTCAATAAGTCGGGATCCCTCTTCCGCCCCAAAACTAGATAAGTTTCTATGCACAGTTCTCTTAAAAAATACAAAGGCGAAAGAAGAGAAAGGCTTCCTTCGTAGAGGGGTGAAGCATGCAACTCCACTTGGGTACTGACTAGGCTCACTGGTAGTGCAGCAATGTGTGTGTTCCTGTGTGACTCCAGCGAGGTACTGTCCATGTCTGCTAGTAGTAGAGCAACACTAGAGATGAAAACTTATACTATGAAAATCTTCAATTCGCGAGCTAAACTACCCTTCTTGGATTCAAAACATTGAGATCTAAGATGAACTTTTGATTGTGTTTGACTGAGCCAGTAAAGGGTGAACCATATATGTCCATGGGATAAGTGGGGAAACTGAAGTAACCTGCACAACGATTCAATACTCCTCGAGAGACCAAGGCCCTATGCTAGCAATGAATCGAAATAGAGAAGCTGGTGTTCTACCAGTGTGTCGCCAAGTGTGTAGTGGCTACAACCACCCTCCAAAATTTTGGCCTACACCAATTTCAAAGCCTCCCTTGAAGAATTTCACTTGATGACTACACACACCCCAGTTCACTTCGTGAGCTCGTGTGAGTCTTTACATTCACCTTGCTTGTTTATTGCACTCAAGTCTCTACATGTTGATGTTTAAGTCTTTCTTGCGGTCATGTTTTGGCTATGATCAAAGCCTTTGATTTGTATGCGTTTGTTGTGTTCGCTGTGAAGGCATCTGTCACACTCACACATAGAGTCACATTCACTGTCATGCAAGTGTTGTCTCAATCATCAACGATCAATCATGAGTGTCATGCTTTTCGCTTGCACTGTCAGTCAATCATGTTGAACATGTGGGTCTAGATGGTTTGGTCATTTTGTCGTCAAGTCATGCAAGTGTGTGTTTGTATGATCACCTACGCATCTTTTAACTGTTCACAAACTTAGTCATTTTTGTTGAAGTTCTAATGACTAGACTCCTCACTGACAGCTGGACCATCACCCTGTCTTTGACTTGATCAACTGTCAACTAGAACAATGCAGAAGAACCAAGCTAGTTCTTTCAAACTACACTACCCGCAAGAAACTCAAACAGCACTCATGCTGGCCACTTGGACAATCGACCGGCTATTCAACTTAGAAATTGTGTAGTGCTCATGAGCAGGCCTCCCACTACTCATTAGTCAACTCAAATCAGAAATTACGCAGTGCTCATGAGCAGGCGTCCCACTACACATCAGTTAGCTCAGATAAAAAATTGAGCAAAGATGATTAGTAGGCCGGCCTCCCAACCTTAATGTAGTTTTACGCCCCAGTAGTAGACTGCTTGTTCCCTCCAGGAATTAAGCAGTTTCTGCTACCAGTTACTAAGCAGCCAACTGGAAGTTCCCTTTGGGAATTGCATAGTTTTGGTTTCCAGTGACCCTAGCAGCCAACTGGTAGTTCCCTCTGGGAATTGCACAGTTCTGGCTGCTAGTGACCCCAGTAGCCAACTGGTAGTTCCCTCTGGGAATTGCGTAGTTCTGTCTGCTAGTTACCCCAGCAGCCAACTAGCAGTTCCCTCTGGGAATTGCACAGTTCTCGCTACCAGTGACCCCAAAAAACAACTGGAAGTTCCCTCTGGTAATTATGCAATTCTGGCTGCTAGTGACCCCAACAGCGAACTGGAAGTTCCCTTTGGGAATTATGCAATTCTAGCTGCTAGTCACCCTAGCAGCCAACTGGCAGTTCCCTCTAGGAATTGCGCAATTCTGGTTGCTAGTGACCCTAACAGCCAACTGGAAGTTCCCTTTGGGAATTGCGTAGTTTTGGCTACCAATCTCCCGGGATGTTCCCCAGAAAAATTGTGCAATCCCTGCCTACTGACCCTTCATGCAACCCAGCCCATTCATCTGGAAAATTGGGAAAATTTGGTTGTCTAGCCCCTTCTAACTATTCGTTTTAGAAAATTTGCAGAGCATGCCTTCCTTTCCCTCCCGCAGCCTAGATTGTCCCTCCGAAAATTTGCACAATGTTTCCTCCTAGCTGATGCTAGACCTTGTAGATAGTCATTGTCGACTTAGATTGTTTGTCTCCATCCCTCAATGACTCCTCCACAATTTTCATCAGTAGTTTCCCGGAGCCATCATCCTACATCACAACCCTACTACCTCTCCCGGTCATCTGCATCCGAAGGATCATGTGTCATGGTAGACTAGGAGGTTTTGGATTTGATGTCGTTTCGTCATAAGTGACTGCAGGTGCAGGTACACCAGTAAACATGTTAAGACGACGAATGGGACGAAAATAGGGAGCACATGCAGATGGACAGGTCCACCAAAGGACGCACAAGCAAAGCATGTGAAGCGAGAGAACATGACGAACATGCACCTTCGCGAACAATTGAGCCCGTCAAGCCTTCCAACATGAAAGCAATGAACAACATGCTAAAGCTTCATCAAGCGAACCAAGGACCATCAAAGACTCCATGCACTTCGCCACGCGGAGGTGAAGCTATGGTACACCATGAAGATATCCATCACTTAGCAACACTCTAGCTCGACATGCACTCCAGCAGCAAAACAAATGTACTAGCATTGTCATGTCAAGTCATGAGTCATGTTGCCCACATCTCTACTATGGGCTTGATGTCAAACAATGTTGAACATAGAGTCATGTAAGTTGAAAAGTCATGGAAGTCAAATGATCATGAGGGTAGTCGAATAGCCACAAGGGTCAGTTTCACCCTTGGCTATAAATACCCCCCTCATTTGTACATGAAAGGACTTTTCACCTCAGCTCCTCCCACATAGCCAAGAGAGTCTGTGATCTTTTCTTTGAGGAGTAAGTAGTGGCTCCAATGCCCGACTGACAGGGTTAGTGATGTGTGGTGTAATCATGTGTCTTGTAACTTTCGCTTAATTCAGAAGCTTGTCAACAGGCCAGAACATTTTCACACATGTATTGTATTTGTTGTAAGACTAATCTTTAACACTTGTAATGAATGTTTCTTTAACCATTTTTTCTACATCTAAACTAATTCATTTGTTGTAATGCATAATCTAGTAATGGAAATGTGTTTTATATGCTATTAATGTTGTCCCGTCTGTGTCGACTGCTCTGTTGGACATCAGATAAAACTTTCACATGAACCCTGTTGTAACAACTGTTGCACTCGTCTCGGACTGATCCATGAGTGTTGTACGTGTTATCTTACCTTGTATGTTGTGATTGCCGCATCCGTGTGGACTACTCTACCGGAAGCTGTGTATGTCCTTTGTGTTGTGTGTTTCTAGATGAGTTGGGACTGATCCCTTTCAACCTGGAGCTCACCTTCGCCTTTTTCCCCTCACAGTGAAAGAACCATTGAAACAAGTACACTTACACTCACTAGCCATGCAAACCTCACTTCTCGAAGACAAAGCGAACCACTCCCTTATGTTACAAGTAAGAGTTAAGGAAAATCCTTAAGACAATGGCAACTGGGCCATCACACTTGATGGGACTCCCACACCAAACAGTGTGAGTTCTAGTTGGGACTTCATACCTGGGTGATCCCCTGAATGTTGGCAGGTCTAGGACCATCAACACCTACCTAGCCTAGTATACAAAATTGACAAAGTTAAGGTTCAGTGTTCTAATTTGACTATCTTCGTGCACTACCCTGGTACACTGACTGACTGCAAGGGAAAGAAAAAACTCCTATATCAACTCTATACTCCCAAATAGAAAGTGAAAATGAGGTGGTATTGGGCCCACTTTTCCCTATATATCACCCTTTTCAACATCTTCTCAAGCTCAGAACAGGAGCTCATGCTCTCTGTTTTCAAAACCATGAGATACATAAGGATAAAAACCACATCATCTTCATCATGGTACCCTCAATTCCATTTCAACCTAAAACTCATTTTGTGACCCGCTACACGCACAGATGATACCACTTTACATTCGACTTCTCTTGTTTTCTATTTCATCTGGATCAGTCACTTTCAGATTATTCATATGATTAAAAAATATGATTTCACCTTTGGTCAGAGCTCGCACATTACCCACATTCATTTACCTCTTTTACGCTAATCAAAACATACTTACACCCACCCTAGAAATCCTCTCAACTCCAATACCATCCATATCAACAAATGTGTTTTGACTGCCACCATTTGCATAATAACTCTCAGTCTCAAGCCATTTCTCCATATCCATTCATATCATCACCTTTCATTATCATTTCTTATTTGAACCGCACTATTATAGTCTATTTTCACCTTATATTGATTCCCCAAATCAACATGTCAGGTGGCTCATGCTTCTTTCTTGTTGACTTCAACACTCATATTCCAGGATCGAGCAATTATCTTGGATACTCCCCCCTTGAAGGGATATCCTTGGGTGGCACAATGAGAATCACTATTTCCCACTAATGTCATTGGTCCCCATGACATTCTACACCAACAAAAGTTTTCATGTCAAGGTGGTATCATACTGAATGACCATTGAAGTTCTTTCATTTAGTTGAAGACCCCCACATCACTACGCACATCATTCAACAATTATTACATCATGATATTGGGAGGTACCCAAAGTCAAAGACCCATGCACACCTCAGCACCTCCTTAAACAATGATTCACCTTTCTAATGCATGGGGAACTAGATTTAGTCTATTTGTCAAAGAAAATCCCTTGAGGGCATCAACAGTTATCATCATCAGCCAACATCATGTCAACCATCACAATTTTGACTCGAAAAAACCATTTCCTTTCTAATTGTAATAATTTGTCACTAGTCATCATAACGAGAATGGGACATGGCCAACTCGTATAGACAATTTTTTGCTCTTTAGGTTTTATTCAGAGCATGTTTATCCTTTATATTCAGTGAAGGGGCTTCCCTACTCATCTCCGTAACAATTTATCCTCTCTCTCAAGAAGTTGATCAAATTATTTTTCAGAACAAAAAACATGATGTATTTAGGTTATACGTTTTCTCCTAAACTCATCCATCAGGGGGAACCTGTTAACAAAAAAAAATAATACACATGTTCGCACAATCTAGAAGATGCTAAAAGTAGTCCAACAGAATGAACAAGTGAAAATTTTCAAGCTGAAGACATTATGAAGTTCAAAAAATTTAATTTCTCACAAGATCCAAATTTTATGGAGTTTAAAAATTCAATACTTCGCAGTTGTTTCTTCGATAGCCATGCATCGCGTGATATTTCCTTCAAAATACATACAATTGAGAAAATGGCTGACTCAATGAATTTGGGACCACTTCATATACTTGGAGGTGATTCCCTTAGATGATATTAGTCTAAGAAAACTGAATTCGAGTCACCCTGAAGATATGTAGCCCTCAATGCAATCATCTTGTCCTACTCACTAGTCATTTTCATTCAGGAACCAAGAGATGGAAGATGGATTCCAAAATTCTATATAAAAAAGTCATGGGAGAATCAAAATATGGGAACATGTTATGCTGGAAAAATTTCTATCAAAGCAACCTAACATTTCATTGTTGAAGCAAATAATGTAAGAGGATTAGCATGTTGGACATATTGCTTCTAAGAAATCCATCATCCCAGTGAGAGGAGAAGAGTCCACCATTGGGAGAGTCTTCATACTTCTTTGAGAGAGAGGAAACACTTGCAAAGGTATTGAGGAAAGGAACCTACTTTATGAGGATTTTCAAGCACCATAGCTCAAAGAATTCTCTTCAAGCATTTAGTATTCATATAGTTTATTTAACTTATACTACCAACAATCAATAAAGGGAGATTTTTCCATGTTTTTGTTGACTGGTTTGCTCAATTGAACATTGTTTTTATATTTATCACTTTGGTTTAGTTCATTTTTGTATATGCATTATTTTCACTATTTGAAATTCTTTGTTTATCTAAGTCTGTTCACTAACAACACCAAATTTTTTTGTGTTCCTTTGTAGGGAATAACCATCTCCTAAGGAGGTGTCTTTTGGTACACCATTGCCACAAAAACACTACCACAATGTTTTTAGTATTATTTGAGGGGGTCAAATAATTGTTGTCTCTCATTACTATGGGTCAATACCATGGTAAAGTCCCATGGTATCTAGATTACCATGGTGCAGATTTTGTATGTGAGTTTTCTTCATAATAACTGCATATGTATGTGACCCTTTTGAATAGGATCCATGTGTACTTTCCCAAACATCACCTTTATTATTCATCTATCTCTAAACTGATATTCCTTATCCCATATCACATGTCACATATGTACTATCCAACACAATCATCCTATTTCTATAATGTTTGTTAAAGGCCATTTTGTCACATTTGGTTAATGCACTTGTTAACTAGATCAATCAACATCCTTTTACCCCTTATCATCATCATTGGACAAAGCCCTAAGCGTGCATCTCCTTAATCCTCGAGTTTATTCCTTTAAATTCTTCATAAATGTTATTTTAAGGCCCAATTCACCCTGTTTCATTGAGACACTGTGTTCACTAGTAGGTTGACTCTCTCTGGACCTACATTGATCACCAACAGGTTTCCCCTTGGTGGGGTGTTCTGATTCTAGAAATTCAAGAAAATAAAAAGAATCCTGAACCTTCCTCTTCCACAAGCTTCCAAGAGTTTTTATAACTATTTACCTTGGATGAAAGTCTCAAATCTCATCCTATCCTACCTTGGAGATTTCACCCCTTATCCCTTGAGCTCATCCTCCCACCAAGATTGGATCTCAAGCCTAGATTGGTAAATTGATAAGAATTCCTAACCTACCATCCTCTTCTATATATTTACTGCCATCCACAAGCTAGGGGTTATCTTTTGTAGTTCCCTCATGGTGCTACCATGAGAGTCATTATTCCATGCATCGGGGTGACATAGAGGCACACTTTGTGACAAGGAAGGACGAGTCAACTTGGAGGAGATCTTCTACAACATCAACTTTATATTTGGTTGTAACTCTCTCCATTTATGTTAATACAAGGAGACATTATTTTCCTATATGTGATGTTATGATTTCATATATTTCTATACCATGTTGATTTATTGAATGAAGTGATTGAATTAGGCTACATAGATGTCATAGATATTTGTCTTGTGTTTTTCGATTATGCAAGTTCTAATTAGAGTGATTGGAGTTTGGATTGGAGCGTACAAGCCAAGAAAGGAGCAAATCTTGTGACAAATTCTAGGTAGGATTCATCCCATTATCCATTTACTTTAATGAAGAAATTATAGTCATTTCTTTATGTTTTTCTAGGTCAATCCACCAGACCTAGGGAAGACAACTATGTCCACAGTCGTAGATTCTGTATTGCAAATTGGCGAACATATTGGGGAATGATGTATTCATTTGGTGGTTTCTTTGTTCTTAGTGCATTTTTTTATCCCTTCTTCATACCTTCACTGTCTTGATCAGTCAATAATAGACCTAGGAAGACCTTTCATTGAGTTTCAATTGCAATTTTTGTATTAGAATCTTGCATCCCCAGATAAATTCTCCCTATGGTCTAGTGATAGGGTGTTGAAATGTTCCTGAGCCTTCTTTATGCATGTGTTGTAGAGAAATGGTGCCCTTTCAACACCTACGTTGGTCCCTGCTCATGCAAAAATTTTCTCTTGTCTAATTTTCTCTTTATTCAAGATTTTTCCAATTACTCTTCCTTGAGTCCCTGAATGTCTTGTGGTCTCTCAAAAGCGTCCATTTTGTTTTCTTTTGGTTTTGAGTTCCTTTGATAAGGATTTTTTTAGATTTTTGTTTTTCTTACCATTATGTCATTAGTGAGCTGATTTGTTTGATCATTGAGTGCTTGAATGAATTGGTGTTCTAGTCATTGTTATGAAAAGTTTGTTTTCATTAGTGATTAGACATGCATCTTAGTTTTCATCATATTTGAAAATTAAGTGGAATTGAAAAGAAAAATCTCTTTGCATTGGCATATAGGGTTTTCTGTGTGTGCATTAGTATTGGAATAGCTACATTGAAAGGGAATTGCACTTTACATATTTTTTGCTACATTTTGTATGCTATAAACTCTTTGCTTTTTCCCTCCTTTAGATAGATTTTCATTGAAAGTGAAAGATTTCATTTCTTCATGCTAGCTTGAATTTTTGGGGATTTAGGTGATACTTGCTGTGAGCCCAAAAACTGAAACTTAATTGAAGATAAACACTAAAATTTACTGAATCAACCTAAGGAGCATTTGTAACAATAACGTAAACACTTAGAGGGCTAGGCTAGAGATGTGTTCTGGCATCATTAAACGTAGTAGTAGTTGTTGTTTTGCAATGTTGTATCCTAGGGGTGATATCCTGTTCCACATACGTAAGTGTATCAGATCATACTTAACATACCTTTGGGTATATTGGATCACGCTCCATGCATGATAAGTATATGGGAACACTCTCATCAAATAGTTACACATTAGAAAACACTACTATGGACTGCACTTCCGTGTATTGTCGAGTATATTTTGGAAGTCCACCATATGTTGCTATTCTCACCATAGGTAACCAATTTAGTTTCTTCGTATACTATGATACACCAAACATAGCATTCAGGGAGATTGTTTGCTCGTACAAAAATCCTTGATTCTCCAAGGTGGTATATTGTAGTTCATAGTTACCTGGTAATCCTTTTTTCCTAGTTACCCCTTTGTTTTATTTGTGCTGTTAATTTCTAAAATCAATTAATTGACAGCGGAACAACATCCTTCCTATGGAAAAAATCCTTGGTGGATCTTAGGTTAAGACTAATGGCAACAGTTCCCAAGTCTACCAATTAAGGAAACCCCTTTGATGGAATCATGGTCCTTTTCCTTCTTTTGTAAATATTGGTGCTCCTTATATGGAAATGTTGTCCCTTCCTAGATTTACCATTGGTTTTCCAGTTTGGTTGTTTTTGACCCCTATGGTTCTGAATGTCCAAGCTGCTTCTCAACCAAATAGTCCTCCACCTAAACAATATCAACCTCAAGTTGATCCTAAAATTGACCCTTTTCCTTCTTCACCTGTTGTTTCTTCATCACTTTCTTCCTCTTTTCTTGGTCAACGTCTTGATTCTAGTAATGACGAAACTAAGAAGAAAAAGAAAAGGATAAAGAAGAAGAAGCAAAATAAGCAGGGGGGAACCAAGAAACCATTTATACCTATGCAACTACTAGGGAGGAACCTTCCAGTCAACAACACAAAGTTAAATTCCCTTGCAAGTTATGTAAGGGTGATAACCTTCTTAGATATTGTCCTAATATTCCATAGGTATTAGAAGTGTGGTCCAAAGGCTCACATTAACCTATGTCATCAACCTCTGGAGATCATGCTGGTGATAAACCATCACCTAGTGACAGTAAGGTCCATGCAAAAAAGGGTAAAGTTAAGTTTCCCTGTAGGTTATATGAAGGTAATCATCCTATTCACCTTTGTCCTTATATGGATGAAACCTCAAAAGTGTTGGAAAGCCTTAAAAATTCTCAGCCTCATCTTCGGGCTGGTTATCAAAAGATTTCTCCCAATCCCCCACTAGTTGATGAAGTGAACGATCATAATCTATCTCCAGTCAATCCCACTCTCTATGAACATGAATCCCATGAGTCCATTCTTGAACAACCACCTGTTGAGAAAATGGTTGACTTGATTCTATCTTTAGTTGATCATACCCCTCCCATGGAGAGTGAACTTCATACTGCTCAACTTCTTTTTGTTTCTTTAGGTTCCATTTAACTGAGGGGCAATCCTCTAGTTCCAGCGACGTAGGGAGACATTTCTCCTGTTCCAAGAACACAGGGAGACAATCCTCCCATTCCCATGACACAGGGGGACAATCCTATCATTCCAATGGAATAGGGGGGAAATTCTCCCATTCCCACAATACAGGGGGACAATCCTATTGTTCCAGTGGCATAGGGGCGAAATTCTCCCATTCCCACATTACATGGGAGCAGTTTTCCCTCTTCCATATCATAAGGGGGCAGTTATACCATTCCCACGACACCCATTCCAAGTAGTATGGTCACTTCCTTTGATTGGAGTCGATTGGAAGGATGCCGTCTTCTTTCTTACATGCCCTTCCAGATCATAGTAAAAGCTTATAATATTCCCATACCTGACAAAGTCATAGAGGAAGGTGCATCTGTTAGTATTCTATCCTCAACTTCTTAGAAAGCTTTAGGTTCTTTGCAGCTTGAGCCTATTACCCAAAATCTATTGGATTTTAACATAGGAACCAATCAAACATTAGGGATCCTTCCTCAGTTTTCTATTAATTTGGGAGGAAATGCTATCTATAAATATGTGATGTTAGTCCAAGGCCATTTGGATTTTAATTTACTCCTTGGGTGTGACCATGTTTATGACATGGTAGCTCTTGTCTCATCACTCTTTCATGTGATGTGTTTCCTGCATGAATGAAGAATCATGCCCATTAACTAAATTCAATTTGTTAGTCCTCATTTGACTTCCAATCAACTAACTTCCCTAAATGGTCCTTATATGTGAGTGGTATCTCTCCTGCCATAGATTAATTATGTGGAAACCTATTCCATGCCCGCATCTACTGATGATCTAGTAGGTGATGTAGTGCATCATTTACTGGGAAAATTGAAGTATGTTATTTCCATTGGATCCTTTGATCCCTTCTAGAGTATTGTTCTCCCATATAATTAGAACCTCTTGGAAGATATGGCCTTCGAAAAATCATGATCAAGAGGCCAGAGCAGAGTTCCTTGTCTTGTGTCAAGCTCCTTAAAACATGAAACAAGGTAAATTAGCAGAGTTCCTTTTCTTGTGTCAAGCTCATTAAAAAATGAAACAAGGTCTTTGAGCATAGTTCTTTTATTGTTTCAAGCTTGTGAAAATGAAACCATCTTCAACCACTTTCAAGCATAGTTTTTCTCATGTTTCAAGCTTGTGAAAAATGAAACCATTTGCAACCAATCTCAAGCATAGTTTCCACATGTTTTAAGCTTGTGTAAAAAAGAAACCATTTTCATCCTACCTCTCATGATTTCCATTTTCATTAACCTATTTTTTCTGGATGAGCTTTGGTTTTCTCATTCCATCATCACCATTTTCTTGGCTGCTCATACTCTTTCACTTGGTTGTTTTTCCATTTCCTGAGGAATTGTTGTAATGAGTGGTCTTACTAGCCAACCTCTTGACCTTTGTGTGTTTTGAGCAGTTCCATTATGGTTAGAACCAGTTGCTACCTTTTATACCACTTGTTCCTCTAAGTGGAGTCCTGTTTCAACTCTTTTTGGACTCCCTAAACATGAAAAGGTTGTCGAGCACTTATATTTTGGAACTTGTTAAAGTAAATGAAAAGACATCTACTCAATATAAGTTTAACCCTTTTCTAGAAAGAGATAGAATAACTATGAAAAAGTAATACCTTAGTCAAACATGGCTAACAGGTTCTCTTAAGTATTATTTTCTACCTTTTCAGACTCAAGAGACTATTTACAAAAAGGAGCCTTCGGAGTTTCGTTTTTCACCTCTTTTTCAAACTCTCTAAAAATGAAAAAGATGTTGAGTTAGACCTTCATTGGACACATTTAAACATCAAACAACGATGGACTCATCAAACATGATGGGGCCAAACCACTCATTCTTAGGGTTCGTTAAATATACCCGGAGGGATTCATCCGAAGGATGAAATTAAAGATCAAGCATATGTTAGCCTCCTCAAGCTTGTTAAACAATACTAGAGGTACTGACTAGAAATGGTTAGGGAAATTAGGAAAAAAGCACACTCCACTTGCTAATGGTAGTGAGTCAGTCTTGAACATGACACTCTTCTACTTCATATTCATGGTTGTTGGGTTGGGAAATAGGATTGTCTTTCGGTTCATCATACCTTTTCAAAGCTTCCATTTTAAATTTTGTGTCAATGCTTCCAACTCTATTCAGTCTCGCCAGTGTGTTTAAGAGAAGTCATTCAGTTGATATCTGCTATGATACTCTTAAGCCTTCATTCCATGTTTTTCATTCGTGATACAGTTCCATATCATTATCATTCTATCTCAAGTCATGATACTTGTTTCATGTCATTCATGGGGGATACATCAAGGCCCTCGTGGGACGAGTCACTTCTTGTCGAAATCAACTCATTATCCAAGAAGTCGACTTAGAAACTCCCTTTAGTACCTTGGTGCTTTCATACATCAATGGAAAGTTTCCTTGCTCTCAGTGACAACTTTACATCATTGAACTTCGACTGAAAGATTCTATTTGGTGTTCGACTTCAACTCATTCATTCACACCATACGGATTGCACTCCAGTACCTTGAGAGCCATTAACATCATCGACGGTTTCTCTCACGTTTGTTAATGACTTACATCATTAGCTAGTAATCAGATGGTGTTTATTTTGTTTGACTGTAGATCATTGATTCACATGGTTAGACTTGTACATTGGACGATCATGTGAACGAGATAGAAGACCCTGGGTATCATTCCATCCATTCAGGTTGCAATTTCAGGATGAATACAAGATCACCATGTATGATGTCTATGATCATACAGACATTCATCCAGTCATTGGTCAACACTTTGTCATCAATTGATGTGTCTTTGATCATTATACATGTAATTCTAAGCTTATATGTTGAGTATGGGTATGCCTCCTTCACTGGAGATGTCATGATGTAAATGTATTGTAACAGATAATGATCTCGCTATTTGTTCTTGACTCTAACTTGTCACAAGGTCATGCACTTTAGTCATCAATTGTTATTCCTAACTTTGTGATTTAAAGGGGAGTATGTTATAGGCCATTTTGTCACATCTGGTCAATAGGCTTGTTAATTGGATCAATCAACATCTAGTTATCCCTTGTCATCATCATTTCACAAAACCTTAAGCATGACTCTCCCTAATCCCTGCATTTTTTCCTTTAACTGATTCATTTAAGTGATTTTAAGGCCCATCACACCTTGTTTCCTTGAGAGGCTGCGTTCACCAGCAAGTTGAACTTCTCTTTACTTGTACTAATCACCAGTGGGTTGCCCCTTTCTAGGGGTGTGCTGATTCTAGAAATAAATGGAAAATAAAAGGAATCTTGAAGCTTCCTCTTCCAGAAGCTTCCAAAAGTTGTTATAACTAATTACCTTGGATGAAAGTCTCAAATCCTATCCTATCATACCTTGGATATTCCACCCCTTATCCCTTGATCTCATACTCCCATCAAAAGTGGATCTCATGCCTAGATTGGTAAATGGATAAGAATGCTTAACCTACCATCCTCTTCTATATATTTACTACCATCCAGAGTCTAGAGGTTGGATTTTTGAGATAGAACCTATGCTCATGCTGTTGTTGTGAGAAGCCTTGTTCCATATATTAGGGTGACATAGAGGCACACTTTGTGACAAGGAAGGAAAAGTAAACTTGGAGGAGCTCTTATACAAGAACAATTATATATTTGGTTGTAACTCTCTCCATTTCTATTAATACAAGTATTACATTGTCTTACTATATGTGATGTTATGATTTCTATATTTCAATACCATGTTGATCTATTGAATGAAGTGATTGGATTATGATACATAGATGTCATAGATATTTGGCTTGTGTTTATGATTGTGCATGTTCTAGTTATAGCGATTGGAGCTAGGATTATAGCGTACAAGCCAATAAAGGAGTGAAGCTTGTCAAGATTACAGGTAGGCTTCATCCCATTGTCCATTTACTTTATGGAAGACATTATATTCCTTGCTTTCTATTGTCTTAGGTCAGTCCACCAGACCTAGGGAAGACACTTCTTTTTGTAGTTGTAGATTCTGTATAACAATGTTGACATCTTTATCAAGTAGGTTGACATCAAGGAAAACATATTAGCCATAATTCCAACAGGTGTAGGTCCAAAGGATGAAGGAAGAGCATCCATGCTTCCCAAGTGTAGTGTGTGCTTAAGAGAGACAGGAAGGGTGCAAGGTGCATTATCAAAGGCTGAAGGGATGAAGCTTCAGAGCTTCGGGGTGCGCTCATGTGCTTAAGAGAGGTAAGTAGGGAAAAAGGCACACTGCCAAATGATGAAGGGATGAATCTTTAGGGCTTTGGGGTATGCTCATGTGCTTGAGGAGGGTGTACTTCTTCGAGTCAAAGGAGGCGCTCAAAGGAAGAATTGATTTCTATGGGTGTAGTTCAGAACATGGAAGGGGAATGATGCTTGGCAGTGCTCTATGCACTCTTGCAAGGCACATGATGCACTCCAAAAAAATGGAGGATTCCTGATCAAGGCTTAAGAGTACATTTTTACCCTCCTATCCTTAGTAGGGTTAAATTGTGCAACCAAATTTCTCCAAGTCTGGAGGATATAACAAGGGGCAAACATAATGAGTTTAGATATAAAATAAAGAGTGAAAAATAAAAACTCATTAATAAAACTTATATAGGTTTAAAAATGATAAATATGCATAAAAAAATCAGTTTACAAACACTCCCCAAGTACAATGAACAAAGTTTGTGCAATTGCGACCAAAAGTGTCATTTTATGGCAAACAAAGGTGTTATGACCATTGAGTGCACTAGAGATGCTCTAAAAAACATGACACAACTTAGGAAAAATCAAGAACACTTGAAAAATGTATAAAAACTTGAAATGACACTTGACAACCAAAGCAACATTGTATGTGACAGTTGGGTAGGTTCCAAAATTTGAATGTAGTGAAATTTTGGAGGGTGTTATAACAATGACAACACTTGGTGACACATTGGAGAAACTTCAACTTCTCTACATAGGAATATATTTTTAGTTAAAGGGTTAGCCCTTTAGGTTATATTGATTTAACAATTATATTACCTTGACATCCCCTTTCGAACTGATTACATACACAACCCCTGGCATTCCTTTACTTGGTTCCAACACACAAAAGATATGCCATATTGCAATTATTTTAATCTAGGAAAGGGTAATATGTGTGACGAGTTTAAGATACTCAATGTATGTGTTTCATATATTTTTTTGCTCTATTTCCAACAAGTCTGGATAGCACCCTAATAGAGTCACTACAGGGGCTCAAGCATTACTTCATTGCCAATGACCCTAGAAAGTACCTTGACGAAGTCACTTGTTTCACCTACCTGTGTAGTAAGCCTTTCTCTTCTTTCACCCTTTATTTATTTATTTAATATAAGTATGCTTTGACACCTATTATTTTCAACGAGAAGAAGAAGGATCTTGAATTATTGATAGAAAAGGAGGTTTCCCCTTCAAAGAACTATTAATATAAACTCTAATATTGATTTTCTCACTTTAGATTTCCCCTTATCCTTTCCCTACAAGATTGGATAAGCATGTAACACACCAAGTAGATTTATCACCAATTTAAGGAGTTCAAAGACTAGAATAGATGCGAATCTAATAGGTTCCCTCAAGGTTTTTATTTTGGATGTATCATATTTTTTGTCCATGATTAGCTCAACCTATGGAATATTCCTAAACAAAGAAGAAGAACTAACAAATAATTAAGCGTTTTGGTTGCCACATTTCCTCTTTGTTACACCACAAAGCCTTTCTAAGCCATGCATTCTTTCCACACAAGGTCTTATATATGTACAATGATCAAGAAACAAAACAATATGGGACATGAATTGACACAAAAAACATAAGACTGCAAACAAATGATAAAGAAAAGAAAAAGATGGAAAACTTAGAGTTGCTATTGAAAATAAGGTTTCAAATCTTGACCATTAACAGGAAAGGTGTCAGTCCTCACATCTAATGATTTCAACTTGAAATCATTATGACTGAGTTTCTCTTTGATGGTATAAGGGTTTGTCCATAGAGATTGGAATTTTGTGTGTTTACTTGTCTCTTTGTGGGCTTTATCCCACTTCAATACTAAGTCACCCACATCGAAAGTCTTAGTTCATGTAGAATTTTTTTTGAACCAATGTTTAACATGAATTTGGTGTACAACAAACCTTTATTTAGCTTTGAGCATTTCTTACTCAAGTTTAAGCAAAGTATTTATCCTTCTTTGAAATAACAGGAATAGTCTACCCTAGGACTCTTGGGATAGTTGCAAGGATGGGAGATACAGGTTAGGAGGCAAGATAACTTCTTTACCATAAACCAAGAAGTACAATGAGGTTTTGAGGGAAGGTTTTAGAGTTACACGGTTAACCCATAATGCATTTATAAAATCATTGTTCCATTTCCTTTTCTTAGAGAAAATAATTTTCTTGATTATGCGAATGAGATTTTTATTTGTTTATTCTGCTAAACCATTTCCCTATGGATAATTCTTATATGCATGTTTTTGTTGGGCAGCGGATCCCCCCACAGCATGTTTTTGGGGCTTAAAGCTCGAGTTTGGTCAATGTAATGTAAAGACTCTGCAAAGTATGGACGCAGAGCGTGAAAGTCTAGGATGAGTAATAGGGTTGTCCGCCCTAAGAATTGTAAAACAATGTAAAGTTGTGTTGGCCTACCCGTGGTCTGCGGACCATGGGATTGTATAAATAGAGTAAGGCTCTATGTGTAAAGACAGTTTTTTGGAAGCAAGTAATAGATATATGCGAGGGCATGGTTAGAGCATAGAGTGAAAGTTGAAGTGTATTGGGTTGTAGTAGTAGTAATAGGCTCTGTAGCTGAGTGCACAGAGGCCTAGTAGAGTCCGCAGTTGACTGCGCAGACCCCTACAGCTGAGTGCGTAGGGTGGAGTCAGGTCTGTAAGTGGGATTGTACTTGAAAAAGAATACTAATAAAGATAAGTTTGATTCAGAATATTGTGCATCTATGTTTCTGTTTATCTTTATGCATTTATATTGTTTATGATTACGCGCACTTACCTGAATGTTGAATGAAGTAAGAAGAATATTGGGCCCTCACAAGTTAGGTTAATAACTAATATAATAGCGTAGTAAGAATAGATATTGGGGTAGTACTTTCTTCGTGCCCTTAAAGAGGTACGCAGAGGTAGTGGCATAGGCCGCGAAGGATAGATAGCCGCGCGGAGTAGCGCAAGCATGCAGGTTCAAACTGCGAACCTCCAGAAACTTCATCAAGACATCCTTAGGGTGCAGAAACTTGGTTCCAGCACCCTCCCATACTACTTCGCGTGAGACCTTAGTCTACGCTCCACGGACTGTCGTCGAAAGGGCCAGTAGTACCAAGATTTGCTTGGCTAAATCACTTCCAAACTTGGGTCAAGCCCCACTAAGCCAACAAATGGTTCCGTTGTCAGGACCGGGATCTGCATAAGGGATGTATAATGTCTTTCCATTGGAACCCAATAAAGAATGAAATTGAAGAGTTGTTGGAAAAGAAGATTCATGAGTTCGTGACACATGAAAACATAACTTGCAAGTATCTGAGAAAAGGTGGCTGGATTGCTACATGTATACATAAATTCATGAGATTTTCTTTGAATCCTTTCCGTTTGAGCTGTATGAGTGGATCGCGAGGTTAGTCAACAGTCAGGGAAGGTATAGGCTCGACCAGTCGATAGTGTGGACTCCAGAGCTAGTGCGTAGACTAGAAGCCTCAGAGGATAAGATAGCGTGAGTTGTTGATCATTGGCTCAACCAAATAATAGGAGGATTTATCACTCTGTTTGCAGTGGACATGACTGTCAGTTACAATGAGGCAGAACACCATTTTCTCAAGGGACCACAAGGTAAGTATATTAAATCTTTGAATACCTGGATTAAGATGCTCTTATGTGAAAAGTGGGTTATGCGAATAAATTAATGTTTGGGACTATGCAGAGCAAAAGAATCTATAGAAGAGGAAGTAGTGAAGAATTAGAAAACAATCCCTTAATTTCACCCTCACGGGAGAGCGAGGACGAGCTTGCGAAAGTTTCTCCGAGAAGCGCGGTCAATTTGATAAGGCAGTGGATTCCACAGTTACTTCCACCCACCCCGCCACTCACTTCACCTCCCTCACCTCTATCTCTTCCCACTCCAACTCCACCACCTCCAAAGTTCAGTATGGTGAGCGTGATCAAACTACTAGTATTCAAAGGAGTAGGGAATGAGGATCCAAACCAATTCTGGTTCGTGGTAAGAGCAGTATGGGAAGCACAAGGTGTCACGGATGACAATATTAAGAAGGCTACATTGGTGAGCACGCTGCAGGATCGTACATTAACGTGGTACATCAAGCACTCTAACGACCACCCAAACGCAAGGATAATAGAGATTCAAAATGCGTTGAATAGAGACTTTACTAGGCTTAAATTAGAGATGCAGTCAATCATCGGGTTTAAAGAGATCGAGATGCTTCTAGGTGAGACTCCCTAGGATCTGGACCAAAGGCTAAAGAGTATGATCCGCGAGGCCAATATGATGCTAACGAATGCACAACATCGTGCATTGTTTGTAGCATCTCTGACACCACACTTGAGGACAACGCTGTCATAGAAGAAACATTCTACCCAGGTAAAAGCATTGGAGATGGCAATGATATTACATGAGACCTCGATATAGGACCCTGGGTTGGGAGTTTAGCAAATCCACATGCAACTACAGAATCTATGCCTAGAAATGCAAATTTTGAAGTAGGATAGAGCACCGCGGCTAGAGGCGCGTGAGGAAGTATGGTGCATAAAATGCAAAGGCCAGGGCCATGACAAGGATCACTGCCCAGTGCTTACAAACTACTTGGCAAGAGGGGGCTAATGCCATTGAGACTAGAGTCATAGGCAGGGCCGAATGTGGCACCCGCATTATGGTGCATGATCTGTCAAATAGGGGGAAAACACACGACGGATAATTGTCATTTGTTGCAGAAGTATATACTGACTCCCCAACAGTTGTTTTGTAATTTCTGCAGGTCGGTAGGCCACGGTGAGCACACTTTTCGTAGCTATGAGTTAATGATGGATTAGACCCTAACCTATAGGATGCAGACAGAAACACGAGCCCTCGACCCAGCTGTGGGGATGGTGCGCGCTGGATTTCAGGGGTGAGGTCGAGGACGAGGAGGAATGGGACCAGTAAGGGGCTGCAGAGAATTAATTTGTTATAATTGCAGAGGACCATGGCACTGTGCTCATGATTGTACCAACCCGAAAAGGATATCCTATTCGTACTGTGCTCAGTTTGATCATGAAACAATAAATTTCCCTACATTGATCACACAGATGTGCGAACAAGGGGTATTCCAGCCTCCTCCGACTTAGAATATACAAATGATGAGGTATGAACTGCATGAAGAAGACCCGAATGTGAACATGGTGCTCAGAAGCAGTGCGACCATGTGGGAGAATAAGGGGAAGTAGCCTGAGGAAGATACATGGGTTTGCACGGCTCCTGAAAAGGAACCTGAGTTTGACTTAGAATGACATTCATGGAAGCTAAGAAGAGCTTCGCGGAAGCCTCCACTTTAGGTAGTAAGGATCAACCAGAGCCAGGAATGGATCCTTCAATGATTACTACCTTTTTAGAGACATGCATGAAACTGTTGCGCGACAACAAGGTGGTTAAAGGACTACAAGAGCTAATCACTAGGTGCACTGGGTCAGGAGAACTACGCGTAGTTCGGAAATTGGGAAAGCATGCATCACGTACTGGGAGGGAAATGAGATTGTCTGTGCAGATTGGTGTGTATGAAATGGATCAAGTAATCTTATATCTAGGTTCGGACGCGAATGTGTTACCAAATCAAACATTGGAACGCATGGGTAGGCTTGTGTTATAGTGGTTCCCTATTCAATTATGAATGACGAACCAACAAAATATTTTTCCCATGGGGAGGTTGCAAGGGGTAACAGTTGATATTGAAGATGTGAGCACACAGATGGATTTTGAAGTGATAGAGATTGTCGATGACAACAATCCCTATCTTGCATTGTTAGGAATAGATTGGGCCACCGATATGAACGGAGTTATCAACCTGAAGAAGCGGAAGATGATATTCGAGAAAAAGTCACTATGAGTAGTAGTCTCACTGGACCCAGCCAAAGGAGAGTGCTACATTGAACCAGTGCGTGACGATGAGATGGATTGTATTTACAAGATAACTGCACGAGACCAGGATTGGGTGAATCCGATTGTAGATGGGAGAATCTCGTGGGAGTGCGAAAGCTCTTGCACTTCAGATTTAGACGAAGAAGTAGAATAATGGCAAAATCGGTTGCACGAAGTGACAACGCTGAACAGGAACATGATGGTTAGATCACTGCGTTTCATGACAACAGAGGCAAGGGAACTGCCAACATATGATGGATTGACAGCGATGGATGAATTCTTGAGCAAATTTGAAAGTGTAGTATCGGAATAATAGCAGTTCAATGTGTTGAAATGGGCATTGTACGCAACACCCACATGATGGTGGGGCACACATCAAGGAAAATTTGAGGACTGGCGCGGATATAGAAGGATGATGCACCTGCAGTTTAGAAGCCCCTAGCTTCAAACGAGAGTCGGGCAGCCAGGACGAAGCAGCTTGTGCACCCACCTATGTCGATAGGTACAAACGTGTGCTGTGAAGTCCACACAAACACACCTGAAACTAAGGATCAAAAATTGGAACAGGATGCAGCAATAGGGAAAGCGACACGCACCACAAATGTTCCACGTAGAAGCATTCAAGAAGGTATGCGGAATCCTGAACAGGGTTCACTAGGTGAGACGAATTGATTGTGACCTGCATGTACTAGCAGTCCGATGGGCCTATAGGGCCATGTACAAAAACCTGAGCGCATAAATGATTTCGAAGCCAACAAGCAGAGTCGAGACCATAATGTTGGAGGAAAGGAATCCCTATGCAACAGCTCCCACAGTTGTGATAGTACCCGAGGAACCAGACGAAGGAATTATGCAGCTATGTGAAGGGGAAAATATGTGGCTTTAGGAAGCCATTCGGGAAGAGAACCGTAAGCTTCGCAAACTTGAAGAATATCTGGTACGACTAAGGAAGAAAAGCAGGTTACTGGATGCAAAAATCAACAAAATGGAAACTGAAATCATGCAAGCATGTTGCACTGAGGAACTAAGAATGACAAGACAAGATGCGGGTAGCCATACTACTACATTAGAAGATGGTTGTCAAGAACTTGTGGCTCTGCTACCATCGCTGCGACTGCACCTTTCCAGACAAAGTAACTAGGGGAGCGCACCACATAAGGAAGAACGCGAGGCGCTGACTATCGCGAGGGTAATTGAGGAGTGCCTGCGGACCGAGTTGGAAGGTGAATTAAAGCCTCGCATAGGTGGTGCGACCACCTGACTATCCGTAGGAAGCACAATCTCAGCACTCTAAGAAGTTAAAAGAGAGCGCGAGATTATAAAAGAGTCTATATGGGAGGTGCACAATAAGGAGGTTGCGCGCAAGATCAGTATGTCATAGTGTTCGTACCCACGCATAGGGGGTTACGCTGCCATGCGAGTAGGTTGGGAGGTGACCGCTGGTGTCACTGTTCATGACAAGAGGTCCAATTTAAGGCAAAAAGGAGTGGGTGGCAGGAAATTAAGACACAAATTAAGAGCTAGATTTAGGACGATTTGTTTCCAAGAAGGCATTAATGACTCAGAAGTAGGGGGAATTGTCGATTTCAAATTCAAAAGATGCTATAAAATCCCTAGGGCTAGCCTTGCGGCAACACTTGGTTGTGTGAGAATTGAGCAGTTTCAGAGTAGTGAGCGTCGTGTACTCTTACCACCTTTGACTATAAACATGATGATGACTGCTAAAACAAGAATGCGATTCACCAAAGTTACCGTGGAACCCCATATGGCCCATGAGGAGCCTGGAGAAGTGGCAACTATGCCAGAAGTTCCAAAATCACCATGAACGCCACGACCATAGAAAGATAAGCAGACTATGGGCCCATTTTTTGTATCCCCAAGAGACCCATGGTTTAGCAAACTGTCGATGGCAAAAAAAGGGAAAATCCATCACCATTGAATCAGACATGGAGGAGGAAGACTTGCAAGCTCAAATCACTCAAATTGAGGCACAAGATGATGAGGTGGAGGATGTCTTACCAATGCCTTCTGAAACAAGGTTTCCTACATATGTCCCCTTGTGGAAAGGGACAACCAAAATACTGAAAGACCTGGAGGCCACGAAGAGTGCACTCCAGACCGTGCTCCTCCCCGATGGTCTAATGTTTGAAGGTCCACCTTTGGGATGAATACCGATCATGAATTTCAAGGATTGGGACCTTGCGGCAACGAGAAGTTCCCTCACATGGCCATGAAAAGGTTAATGAAGTAGAAATGGTTGCACGGTGTGGAGAAGGTTGGGTTACTCCATCTGTGATGGATACCCCACTACCACCATGCGCCCATCACCATTTTCATCATTAGGTAGCTGCTGTGCCTGGTGCATGATGGGTATCTCTGGCTGGAGGAGCCTAATCCCATCACGACCAGCCTAATTCATAGAATTTCTCGACTGCACTTCAAAGGACATGACCCCACGGCCATAGCAGGAAAAAGTTAGCGATTTGGCCCTCACAGAAGCCATGAAGGCCAAGTATAAACTAGAGAAGAAAACGTGGGGGTACGTAATAGCAAGCATCAAGGACAAAGGGGTGCACATAGCCACCCAACTGCTGGCCGGGAAGCTAATGAGGAAATGTTGCGCCAATGAAGTACCAACATCTGTGATTGTGTTGGCAGAGCAGTGCGCAGAGGGGGTATAGTTCAACTGGGCGTAGTTCCTCTACAAAGAGTTTCTGATGAACTGCAAGGAGGCCTAGGAGCAGGGTAAGACCTTCCAATATGCGTGGTTTCTCTTATCCATCTTGTTGGTTGCAGGGGAACTGGTGGAGGACAACCAATTTCCCATTGTTGAGGGCGATCTTCCTGAAGTCGTGAGGTACACCTCGCTTTGGGCTACAAAAGATGCGAAGAGGATTTGTGAGACGAAGGTGTTCTGGGTGTTCATGGAGGTGAGCATCTAGATGTGCATCAATCGAAGGCCGCGCCTATCTCCTATGGTTCATAATATCTTGCAGAGCACGACAGAGTTCAAGGTAGAATATTCATAACCTGTATATCTGGGCGCGCAAGGATCCAACGCAAAAATTGGTGAAGCTTTCACTCATAGCAATGGATGATGTGATCTTTGTAGTAATGGAGTCATGGCCTCTTGAATGGCGCACCCCAGACTTGGCAAAAATGGATAAGGCTACAACCCAACAAAGAAAGAAGGACACTAAGCTGCGAATCGTGCAGCTAGCTGAAAAGAGGTGCCAAGAACAAGAAGCAGCCTTACAGAAAGACGACTGATGAAGCAGCAACGGAGCAGATGGAAAAAACCACCATAACACCAACAAGAGAGCCCGAGGAGGGTCAGGAGATGTCTACGGGTTAGCAGACTGGGGAAGTAGAAAGGACAGAAGAATGCATGGACCCCGGTTCAACATCGATCCAACTCAAGTGGCCACGCGGACCTGAGGAAACAACTCTCAAGAGGAAGGTAAAAGCGACAAAGACATCCTTTGACCTAATCACACTCATAGAAGGTGATTTGTTTGACATCGACGAAACAATTTGCGAGGTCACAAAGGACGCACTCCAGGAACTGAGGATGGAGTAGAACACTGTGTTGGGGGCACTCAGTGCGCAGATATAAGGGTTACAGGTATAGCTCCCCCAAAAAGGTACAATGGCTCAGTACGTCGCAACAGGAATTTCCGAGGCCGAACATATGCTACATGCCTGTACGGAAAACCATTTCATGTTGCCCGAAGGCATGCTAGCAGCAGCAAGCAAGGGTGACTGGGCTGCAATGAGTAGCATGAAAGGTGTTGGCCTAAACTTGGTAGCCTTGTCGCGTGAAATTATGTACCAGCTGCAGGATAGGTTCATCACAGAGCTCTGCACCCGAGAAGGCCACGTGATCCAGGTCCTAAATAAGCAGAAAATCAACATGAACCAGCTCAACCTCTAGCGTGATGAGTTGGTTGTGCAGGCTCACGAACTGGAGCAGGCAGTAGAGGATGCATGTAGGAGCATCCTAGAATTGACCGTGCTGGCAGAACTACTAGCAATAGAGCGGGTCCATAGATTGGCGGCAGGAGTCCATGAGGCCAGGGAGGAAACGATGAAGGTTTCGTTGGAGCTGAACCTACAGATCATCGAGCTATGAATGAAGGCACAACCCTCCATGCCCACAAAAGTAAGAAAGCAGTGTGCCCACGCTATCCAGATGGGATTGGATCAAATTGGCCAGGCGACATAGGATTTTACCAGGATGTTGGAGCAAGCACTAACCATGCTTACACACTTGCAGGAAGACCTGAACCTATAATGTCTAGAGACAAAGGCGTGTGAGTTGCAGCAGGAGTACAACAGTGTACGGGGCACTGTGCATATCATTTTCCTTACTCAACAACTTGTTAGACTATAGTAGGTAAGGGCACTGAAGGACCAATTAGATGTCGCACGCCAAAAAGAAAGCCTGCTTAAAGCATGCATCCAACCATGGATCGATGAAGCTTTCACAATTACCGCTACCATTGAAGGGAAGCTGGCATAAATGTAGGAACTTTATGCGGTTAGACAAGAATGTGACCTTGCTCACGAAAGTTCAGAGATACGTGTGCAACAAGTACAACGGATAGCGGAACAGTGTGTCGCAGACACCCAAGCTATGCGAGACCTGCTGGATGGACTTTGCACAAAGATCACCGCACCAGTAGAGTGACTCGGGACGAGTCACGATGATTGTGTTGGGGCCTGTTCGGCAATGGATCCCCCCACAAAATGTTTTTGGGGCTTAAAGCCCAAGTTTTGGTCAACGTAATGTAAAGACTTTGCAAAGTAAGGACGCGGAGTGCGAAAGTCTAGGATGAGTCATAGGGTTGTTCGCCCTAAGAATTGTAAAATAATGTAAAGTTGTGTCAGCCTACCCATGGTCTGCAGACCATGGGATTGTATAAATAGAGCGAGGCTCTAAGTGTAAAGATAGTATTTTGGAAGCAAGTAATAGATAGATTTGAAGGCATGGTTAGAGAATAGACTGAAAGTTGAAGTGTATTGGGTCACAGTAGTACGAAGAGGCTCTGCAGCTGAGTGCACAGAGGCCTAGTAGAGTCTGCAGTTGAGTGCGCGAACCCCTGTAGTTGAGTGTGTAGGGCGGAGTCAGGTATGTAAGTGGGATAGTACTTGAAAAGGAATACTAATAAAGATAAATTTGATTCGAAACATCATGCATCTATGTTTTTGTTTATCTTTATGCATTTATATTGTTTATGATTACGCACACTTACCTGAATGTTGAATGAAGTAAGAAGAATATTGGGCCCTCATAAGTTAGGTTAAGCACTAATATAATAGCGCAGTAAGAATAGAGATCAGGGTAGTACTTTCTTCGTGCCCTTACAAAGGTACATGGAGGTAGTAGCACAGGTCGCGAAGGATAGATAGCCGCGATGAGTAGTGCAAGCGCATAGGTTCAAATTGTGAACCTACAGAAACTTCATCAAGACATCCTTAGGGTGTGGAAACCTAGTTCCAACACCCTCCCATATTACTTTGGGTGAGACCTTAGTCCGCGCTCCACAGACTGTCGCCGAAAGGGCTAGTAGTAAAGGGATTTGCTTGGCTAAATCACTTCCAAACCTGGGTCAGGCCCCACTAAGCCAACAACTTTAATACAATACATTTTCTAATGCAAATTCATAAATCTTTAATGAAGAAAAATAAGTCGAATTATCAAAGACAAGAGATGTTGGAATGCCAAACCTAGTTATAATGTTCTAATTTAAGAATTGGATGACTTCCTAGTCATTAACTTGTCTTAAAGGAACTGTGGTTTTCCATCGAGTAAACTAATATGTCGTTGTTAAAATGTATTGATGCTGCTTTGATGATTTTGGGAGGATTTCTCCAATAACATCTAGTCCCCACTATTGGAAAGGTTCCTTTGACTTATGATCTCGATTGACACATCTCTAACAAGTTGGGAAATTTGAAGCATAAGCATGAGTGTCTTTGAATAATGTGGGCTAATAATAACCAACCCTCATTACTTTATATGTAGTTGTATCAAATGCATAGTGACCACTTACCTGTTCGTCATGCAGAACTCTTAGTACCTTCTCCATGTCTTGAGGTTCAAGGAATCTTAACAAGACACCATTGTGGTGCTTTCTAAAAAGAACTCCATGAAAGAGATGATAAGATAGACCTTTGAGGTAGATTTCCCTCTTTTGTTTTTTTGATAAATTCATGGGCAAGGTACCATGCTCCAATAATTCTGGTATATCCAAATACCATGGCACTATTGGGCTTGTCTGGGGAACTTGTTCAACATTATACATCTCTATTTCTTGCTCACATCCCGAAAGAGATTGATCTAGAGAATATATTTCTTCTAATTTTGATTAATAGAGGCCATCACCCTTAATAGTATGAACTGGCTTCAAATCCAGATAATATTCTTCTAAATAGGCCATCCAATTTTCCCTCTTCTCGCCCAACTCCTGTTTCACAAAAAGTGTTCTGATGGCTGGAAGAGGCACATATACAATCATGTGAGCCTTAAGGAGGTAGGGCCTGAGATGTTTGATTTCCTAATATACAATGTAAGATTTTTTATCGATTGTATGATGATTCAACTTTGACCCCTCTAACCTAGAACTCATGAAAGAAATAGGCCATTCATTTCCTTTAGTATCCTTTTGCGTTAGTACAACCACAATAGATGAATCCAAAGTGAAAGTATAAATTGGGAAATCCTTGCCATAATTAGAACTAAACAGTGCAGGCACATCAAAAATAGCTTGTTTAATATGACCAAAATAATCCTTTTCCCTTTTGTCCAATTTATAAGTTGCATTTTTCTTAATCATATCATGTAATGGTTTAACTATCTGAGCATAGTTAGAGATGAACTTGCGTAGGAAATTAATCTTCCCTAAGAAATATTGCATAGCTTTCTTATTTACTGGGAACGTGATTTGAGTTATATCTTTGACCTTTCCAGGATGAACTTTGTTTCCTCTCTTTGCAATGATGTGTCCTAAGAGAGTGCCTTTTGACACACAAAATATGTTTTTCTTAGGATTAAGGGAAATCCTGTATTTGTGACATCACTCAAATATTTTATTCAGATGATGCACATGGCCTGATCTTATTTTAAGAATATAACTAAATAATTCAGATAAATAACTACACTTTGGCCATTTAGGCCATGGAAATCAATGTCCATTTCTCTTTGAAATGTAGCACAAACATTGATAATCACAAATGGCATGTGCTTAAAGGTGAATGTTCCCCACTTGGTCCTGAAAGTGGTCTTAAGGTAGTCTATTTCTGCCACTGGCACTTGATTGAAGCCATAAAAACCATCTAATAGTGACAACATATCAGACTTAGATACTGCTTAGAGGATCTCTTCCATGGATGCCACCCATATTTTCCTTTATTTTATGCTTGATTGAGGTTGTGGAAGTTGAGACATAACCTTACCTTACCATACTTCTTCCTGACAGGGACCAAATTCAAAACACAAGTAGAATTTCTAACTTTAAAAATGATCCGAGAATCCAAAAACTTCCTCAATTCCTTTGGGATTAGGGGTTCCAACATTGGATGGAATTTCATTAGCTTTTGATAAAAAGGTTTGACCCATTCTTTAATTGAATTGAAATGCTAGATAATACGAGTGTCGTATGTCTTCAAATCATTTTAGTAAATGCAAAAACATCTAGGTATTGTCTGAACAAGAGGATGAATGCTTGTCATTCTTGTGGAGAACAACATGTAGCAAGGTTTACATATTTTGGATCATCTTGAGTTCCCAAGTTTACTTGTTTGAATGAAAACTTTTAGATTTAATTCTTGGTATTAATTGGTCCTCTAAACTAGTTTTGTAGGTCATATAATTTTTCTAGGGACACTACACTTTTAGGCATACTGTTGCCTTTCATTGCATCAAATGTTTCCTGCAAAACCTTGTCATGCTCATCCTCTTCAATGGTTGCATTCTTGAATATGTTTGCATTAAACATTACATGAAGTATCTATTAGTCATCATTGAAAACATGAAAATTAGTTATGTTATCTAGTATAAATGGTTTATATATAATCTATATTGAAAAACCATTTTTTAAAGGTGACATTCTAGCTGCTACATTTGATAATGTGTCTGTTGCGACAGTTCTAAGTCTAGGAACTGGAATAATATTAAAATCTATAAAATAAGTAATCAATTTCCATAACTCCTGTTGGTAATTTTTAAAACTTTGTGAGAGACAATGGATAGTGTTCCATACCCGTCGAGTAACTACTTATGAGTCACCAATTACCTTGAGAAACTCTACCTTTAGGTCAATGAATTCCTTTAACCCAAGAATAAGCGCTTCATATTTGACAGTATTATTTGTACACTCAAACTCCAAATGATGTGAAAGGATGTACAACTTATTGCCATCCTATGTTTTTGATCCATCAAAGTACAAAGTCCAAATACTATCAGCTACTAAGTTGGTTCCTATACTATTGTTACTATTACGTACATCTATGTTACAAGATTCATTAGCACCAGTTGGAGTACAAGGAAGGAGCTCCAATTGTGTATCTGGTGGGATGGTTGATGGTTGTGCTTGATAACACTTGTGATCAATTTCCAAGAAACATTTTCGGAAGATTAATTCTGCAAAGGAAATAAGCTCATTATGACCCTCAAGTGGTGTCATAGTATATTTCATGTATTTTTCACTCTCCACTTGAATCTAATTTTTTTTTCCCTTTTGTGGAAGCCATAAGTGTGACCAATCTATAACAACATACCCTTGTAATTTACTAGACCAATACTAATTCAAGAGTACATTGTGGGATTCAGTGGTGTCCACAATTACAATACTTACACATTAGTGTACCCGATGCTTAGATGACAAGTGGATAATAACATTCTTGAGTTTGACAATGGCTTGGACAAGGAATATGTCCAACTAAATGATTTGTGGATAAGTTTTATCCCATTTAAAATTAATTTTCATAGTAACAAATAATGCAATTACATTCACAGATGCACCTGAATGGACCAAAAAGTTATGGAAATTGTAATTAAACATTTCGAAAGTTAACAAAAATGGGGGGTAGAGAGTGTTAGCATATAAAGTCACAACATTAACCACAGATTTGAGAGTTCTAGAAGACTTCCTAGACACCTTTTGAGAAGTAGAATCTTTGTCGTGTGATGAAGGCTATGAGAAGGCTTGGACACACAATTATTGTTGGCATGTTATCTTTTCAAGATCAAAGGTAGAAATGTTTTCATGAGCTCTCTTCAAATCTTTGACTATATTATAATCGATAGTTTCACTTTTAGCAGACAGTGCTAAAGTTTCTAGAGATGTAGCTTTATTTGAAAATTATAGGGTGATATACTTGTTTTTATTGTTGGTGGAAGTGTTCTTAGAGGCAACAATATTTCTAGACTTCTTTTGTGTATTCCGAGCAAGATTAGTTGGTGGTGCAAGCCTTCTTAACGATTGCTTCTTTAACTCTTGCCTCCTCACTCCATGTTTAGAAATGGGCCCTTTTCTCCTGAAATTATAATGACCAGTTTGTTTTTGAGGAATGACTTCACTTTGAGGTGGTGCTTCAACTCTGTTCTTGTTAGTATTGATAATAAAATCAAAATTATTAACTGCATGTCCAATACCTTTGCTTTCCCTAGCCATTTCAGGTTCATTTGTTTTTTCTATTTGCATGGAAAACTCATCTTCTAGTAAAGTATCAATGATATGTGTTGTCAAAGAATTCATGTTGTGGTTCCACTGTGGGTAAGTTTTTTCTGAATGGCATTCCTTATGGAAGGAACAATAGCTACCCATGCCTATACTTTCAATATTCAACACAACATTTGAACTATGGGAATATTTAGATGGTTGGTTTTTTTTGTTATTATTCCTTCTGAATGGGAAAGTATTGGGGGGCTTGCTACTGGTAGACGCCTCACTTGAATTTCTCTTTTACTTCAAGAATTTTTTTGGTGAGTGCCTTTAAATATTTAGTCAAGCTTTCAATATCAATGAAATCCTTTTCTTTAGCCTTACTTGAATAAGGTTGAGGCTTCTTACTAGTCTGCTTGGAGTCCTTAGATTTATCATTATCAGTAATAGCTCAAATGACACACAAGTATTTCTCTATGACAATAGCTTCTGTAAAAATTAAAGCCAGTGTCTCCTTTGCAACTCTTTTAACAAAATCATAAATATTTGTTGGCAAGGAAGCTATATAATAATTTATAGTAATAAAATTGCGAGGTTGTGTGTCTGGGGGAACTTGTTCAGTATATGATTGAACTTTTGATTGAAATATTTGACTTTGTCCTTTCCCCCATGTTAATATTTCTGAGCTCTTTTAATAACATGGCAAGAGTCTTATCATTGACAAATTTCTCCAAAAGAATTTTCTTAAACTCCCTCCAAACATGGATTGAATTAACATGCAAACTATGGTACCATGTTGCTACTCTAGATTCTAATGTAAAAGGGAAAATCCTACAAGCAAAATCATCATATTGTACCTCTAACATTCATAGATGCATGTAGAAATCATCAATATGATCTTCTACCTTTGTTTTCTTGTCAGGATCAAACTTAGATAACAACTTCTCTAGATGTCTAGGCATTCTATGAAGGTTATCCAAAAGAGAAAGTGGCCCTTGGGCCATCCAATCCAAGTCTTGATCAACCATGTATTCATCTCCTTACTCCTCCTATTCTAAATCTAATAAGCCTTCTCCTTCACCATTTAAAATATTGTTAAACTCGAAATCGAATGTCAATTTTTCTCTATTAGAAAGAACAATATCTTCCTCATACTCTTCATGAATGGGTGGAAGTGACTCTTGCTGAACTATGTGTTTTGAAGACTCTACTAATTCCTCCTGATTAGCAAAGACCAGATCTTCCAATGATGCAACCAATACACTAGTATGAGTTTTTTCTTTATTCTTAGGATGATGAGGAAGATGATAAGAAATAGGGAGTAAACTAATAGCTTTCACAAATTGATAGGTAATAAGTCAATTCGCCAAGGGTTCTTTGTAGGTAACTTCATAGGCTAACTTCGGACTAGGCTGAGAAGACCCTCCTACCTCAAGAATAGGAGTAGTGATGTTACTCGAGATATTAATGCCTTGTCCAAAAGCTAAGTGATTTGGATGTGAAGAGCTATCAGCCATTAAAAACTAGTTGCCCTCCTTCTAGCACTAGAATGTTGACAGTGCTAGATACTGCCAACATACAGGGATCTCCCAATATGAGGTCCTAATTAGACCTCATACCATTTGGTGTAGGAGTCTCATCTGAAAATATGGCCCAACTATCATTAACTTAGATAATTTCCTTGTCTTAGGCTATTAGCATATGATAGTAGTGTGCATGTGCTTTTGAATGAGTAAGGGAGTGTGCCTTATAAAATGTTCAATTATAGATGTATCAAGGTTCTTTCACTACAAGGGAGAGAAAGTGAGCGTCTATGAGAAAAGTAATAGTACTAATCTATTGGAGATGCACACACATAGACGAGAAATAATTGTTAGACATGAAGAAAAATAGTTCACATAGATGCTATGATCATTAAAGTCATCACAACACATTTCCAACAAGTTCAACACCAAATTCATCTAAATAGTTTGATTAATTTAGTACATAAGGAAGCCAACATAAACCACAAACATTGAAAGAGTAGTCTCAAAACATCCATGATCTATACATGAAAAGTGTTGGCCAAATGGCTTGAGGTATTAAGCAAAATTTCCAAGATGCATGCGTACAATGAACATCACTAGCTCCAATAGCATAGTGTTAGAGCCACTAATTTCTCCCCAAAAACACTATCTCTATCTCTCTAATGCCAAGCTTAAAATTCCTTTTCTTAAGTAATGAGGATCCTTTTATAACTTGAGGCATGAATTTTCATATACTCATGACTCTTAACTTTCTAAGTTCTTAATGACATTTGGACTTCTATAACTCTTGACCTTCCAAATGAATTTTGGAATTACATATGACTCTTCGAATAACATGTATTTTGAACTTCTACACATGGCTCTTTTGTCCATACATGACTCTTGGAATTGTACTTCTTTGTCTTTACAATAATTACATCATTACATCATAATTTCCACATCATCATGTTGTGAGGACTCAACAAGTCACCATCATTGATGACTTGGACTCATGGTGCCTGATGACATGGAATTCCTTTTATAGGTGACAAGGCTGCCACTTATGTCTTCGATATTGTATGCAACTTCCATGTTGTTGATGTATTCACGCTCCAAAGGGTCTTTGATATCATGGAGTCTTTTGGACTGCTTCTATCATTAGGATTTCAATGTGTTCTTCGTTCCTAAATGCTTCCTTTGACTGCCCTCTTTACCTGATATCTTAATGAATCCTTTCCATGTTGTTCCTATAATATATGCAACTGCAATCACTCATGGAAATAAAACATCAACCTAAAAAATATCCTATCCTAACATGTTTCATGCAAATTTTATGTTCATGACTTATTAATGCACCTGGAAATGACAAGGAGACCTTTGGGTGCAAGGGTGCACTATGAAAGGCTGAAGGGATGAAGCTTCAAGGATTTAGTATGCACTCATGTGCTCAAAAAGAGAGAGAAAGCTCAAAGGAAGGCACAAGGTATAGGTCCAAAGGATGAAAGAAGAGTATTTGGCCTCCCAATTGCATTGTGCACTGAAGGAAGACATGAAGGGTGTAGGGTACATTGTCGAAGGATGAAGGGATGAAGCTTTGGATCTTTGAGGTGTGCTCATGTGCTCAAGGAAGCCAAGGAGGGAACATGGAACACTACTAGAGGATGAAGGGATGAAGCTTCAGTTCTTCGGGGTGTGCTCATGTGCTCAAGGAGGGTGAAATTCTTTAAGTCAAAGGAGTGTTCTCAAAGGAAGACTTGATTTTTTTGGGAACATTTTGGAATGGGGAAGGGGGATTATTCTTGGGAGTATGCTATATGCTTGTAGAGGGAACAAGGCACACTCTAGAGGAATGAAGGATTCCCAATCAAGGCTTAAGAGTGCGCTTTTGCACTCCTAGCCTTAATAGGGTTAACTTGAGCAACCAAATTTGTCTAAGTCTGGAAGATAGAACAAGGGGAAAACACAATGATTTTAGACATGAAATCAAATGTGACACATACCAACTGATCAATAAAGCTTAAACAGGTTTGAACAATGATAAATATGCATCAAAACGGAAGTTTACAAACACTCCCCAAGTACAATGGATAAAGTGTTTGTGACTATGACCAAAAGGTTTGTTTTACAACAAATAAAGATGTTATGACAATTGCATGCACTAGAGATGTTTTAAACAATGTGATGATACTTAGGGATTATTAATAACACTTGAAACATGTAGAATGACTTAAAATGAAACTTGACGACCAAAGTGACACTTGATGCGAGAATTGGATAGGCTCAAAAATTTAAATGCAGTGGAATTTTGGAGGGTGTTGTAGCAGCAACAACACATGTTAATATATGTTTTTAAACCTTTAATTCCTATATTAATGGTATAAATATGTATTCTGTATAATATATCTTCACTCTCATCCTCATATTTTCATATCGATATATATATATATATATATATATATATATATATCTATTCCCTCATCCTCATATTTTTATATTTTTAAAAATTATATATATTTTTATAAATACTTTTTTTTAATCTATACTAAAAATACTTTTATTGTTTTTATTCGAAAAAAAATCTATTGAACTGATAATATTAATGTGGGATAAACAGTAAATTTTTTTCCAAATATTTATAAATAAATGAATTATGTGAATAAAAATAGTAAGTTAAATTTGATTTTTTTATAACAATTTTTTAAAATTAATTAACTTTCTATAATATAGTATAAAAAATTTACAATGAATATAGATTGTGGCTAGAACCAAAATGATATCAGTAAATAATTATCATAGTTCTTTCTTCAAACCAAACAACACTATAATTAGAATAAACTAATTATTCTTAAAACCTTAAAAGGTAGCTATCTAATCATTGATGAGACAACATATGACATTAACTTAAATGGAGATTTTTTTTTATTTTAGATAAAAATACGAGATAAATAAATGATAACATATTTTACATAATAACAATATACATAAACCACGTACATCATGATTTACTTTGAAAAAACTCATTTGAGGAAATTCGAGGCCTACAATAGAATTGTTAATTTTCAACTTAATTATAGCTAACTCTTCCAACATCTTAGCCCCAACAAAGTGAGACTCCTATTTACTCGACTATGACACATTACAATGGATAATGCACATGCCTTTTAAAGCCTTTAACTACATATCATACCACAATCTTAATACTATATGCTAGGTACCTAAAACCGCCACTATTGATGTAACACGACATTTTTGCTAACAACTTTGGCTCTTTCACTAAATTAAGTTTACCTAACACTATTGGCAAAAATTCCTTGACTGATACTTCTCTTGATCTACACCCACACTAATAAAAGTAGTCTTAATGCCCTCATAAATATGGAAGTGGTCTTCTTCCCTCATATGACTTTTATAGTTTTGAAAAATGACTTCCAAATTGTCTAAGCAAGTCATAAACACCACAATACTCCAATTTCATAATAATCATAACTTTTCATGCCCTTTGATGATCATCTTGGATCACATGGGTGAAAAAATTATAGCCTATTATCACTTGTCTTAAAACATGTTGTCAATCTCATTGATTCTAAGTGAGTTAGCTCTAATGATAAGGATATGGTACTTATTAATTCTAGCTTATCGATTGTAAATTTTTCATTAGTTAATTGACCTGCTAAGCCATTAAACTTCCTAGGAATCTAATGTGACCCCTTCATTAGCTATCTAATATCCCTAGTCATTAACCTTCTGTGAACATATGAGTTATAGGTTGTTTGGAAAGGCCTATTACAAATTATTAAGAAGTGTCATGAAGGTCAATCAAGTACTCATTAGGGGAATTTTAAGGTCTAGAATGGGTCTCTTAAGGAAAATAATAAATAATATTTAAAATAATAAAATAAAATTTATGATTTTTTAAAGAAAACAAAGGAAACTACATTTTTTATTGTATTTTATACTATATCCTTATAAGCTTACTCAAAGGTTAGGTGTAGACACTTGTTGGATGCAGAATTCAATTCTACATCCATTTATTACCCACTCTACATACTTTTGTGTAGACCCACATTGAAGAAAAATAAATTTAATGTTTTTTCATGTTTTTGAATTATTTTGAATGTGGGTATACTCAGAAGTATGCAAAGTGGGTACTCGTTGGATGTGGAATTGAATTCGACATCCAATGGGTGTTTATACTTGACATTTGAGTAAACCTATAAGGAAATAAGTCAAAAGTACAATAAAAAAGTAGTTTTCCTCTTTACCCTCCAAGATATTGTCCCTTGGGGATGACATCATCATATTCAATCCTATAGGTTCTTTTAAATTTAATTTTTTTGATACATTTTTTGTTTTGAGGCCCATTTTTGACCTCAAAATTTCACTAATGCATCACTATATGAATTTTCCATGAGTATAAAGTACACCAAAATGATGATATAATATGTAATGTTAAATCTTTGTTAATAATGATAATATATATCCCTGTATGAGGTGCACATGAAGGAAAGGGGGAGGGAGGGTTGCATATCCATCGTCACTTTAATCAATAGCATTGAGGATGTGGCCACTACCCTCCATAATGAGTTATCAAGGTTGTGCTACATGATACATATCATTAAGTGTTGTAATGACTTGAAGCGTTGTTTGATCACCTCCAGTGTGAAAATGTAGAACTATGAGGATGGGGAGAGGGTTTTGAGAACCTTCTTGAGGATTCTTTATGTTTTTCCATGATTACTATGGAATTTGACAATAGAAAATTCCATGTGATTAAATGGAATACATGGAAATATTGATTTCTCCTTACTTATATTTTAGTTAGTTTCTACTTTTATGCATGGAGTTTTTGGAAGCATTGAGCTTAGTAACATAAACTAAGAGAAGGATTGACCCCCTTGATCACAATCCATTAACTTAGTGCTATTTTCGTTTCAACCCATGCTTGCTAAATAATCTTTTTGTGGTAATAACTCTGCCAGTTAGCTTTTCTTTAGCTACATGTATTTTTCTTGGTGTCTTAGGAAAATAGAGTCTATAAGGTGGCAGATCCCCATTTTGGATTTTATCGTTTCATTAGTATAATATCTAATGATTTTAGTGATCGACAATTTATCCTATCTATGTTGGGGGTAGTATTTTCCTTTGCTTCACTCAATTAACAATTGGTTTCTTAGGAAGAAGGTTTTATTTCTTTTTCTTAAATTTGGAAGGTGGCATGTTAATCTTCATAGGCTTCTCATCCCAAGGGTGAAGGGTCTCCTCTTCAAGGGAATTGACTATGAAAACTTCACCTACTCTTGAAGTCTTATGAAAGGACAATAAAGTGGTGTCTATAAAAGTGCTTAGTCTATTGGAGGTGGAGCTCGTTCTTGGTTCACAGGTTTTAGTTTGTGGTTTGGGTTTCTGCCTTCCTTCCTAGTCAGTGAGGTGTTTTTCCACCTTCTTTTGGTTTGTTGCTATGGTCATTCAACAAAGTCTCTCATGTGGAGGCTCTGCCAATTATGCCTCTTATGGGATCTCACGGGCCCAAGCCATGCCTAATCTTTAACTTGTCTTTTCCATTTTCAAGCCCTTCTAGATATTCAGCAGGAGCTTCAAGAGGTGAAGGAGGGTATAACCATTAATAGAGAATATCACTCAAATTCATAAGTGTTAACTAGAATTGCTAACTATGTTTTAGATATTGGCCATACCTGAGGGAGATAGAATCAATACATGTACATGATGGACCTATATTAAAATTTGAAACTTCTCATGGGAAAAACATTAATAGATAGAAATGATGCAAGACATTTAAGATCCCAATAATGATGGATGAGTCATAATTAAAATTTAAAACCATGGAAAAACATCTGAAAAATATAGAAATGGTCATCTTGCATGGTAAAGGTCTTGCTCCTCCAGATAGTCTAGGTTACTAGATGCCCATTTATGTGGATGTTTCCACCTCCTCATAGTGTTTATATGATAATTCATGTCTTTTATGTTCTTTTTCATGATCACTCTAAAAATCAATATGAGCTAGTTTTGATAGTTTACCATTGTCTAGCTATTATGATAGTATGTATAATTGATAAACCAAGATTTTGTAGTTTTTTTATGGTTGAAGATAGTCATGGAATTTTCATACATGTCTAGTCTAATCGAAATAAAACTTTTAATTAACAAAAATAAGAATGATAATATATGATTTGTTTTTTTGTCGTTCAATGGTTCATTTTATTTTATCATCATAGAAAACCAAAGTATAAATTTTTTCTTCATGGCTCTCCTACCTTCATTTAGACCATAACAGATAGAAAGGAGAGCCAGAGAATGCACGAGATGTAACCGTACAACCATTATTTTCAATAGGCTATACAGCCCTACAAAGCAAAAGAGCGACAAAACAAACAGAGAATCTGAAACCAACATGTCATAGGGCTAGCTTAGGAGGACAACCATGAGGTGATTCAAGGAGGCCATCTCTCTCATGCATGTGGAAGTCAATATTCTTCACTCAAGCCTCTAAGTTGCGTAGATGGTCGTTGATGCACTTTTGGTTCCGACGAAAGCCCTCCAGTTGTACCAAAGTTTCATTGAGGATGAATTGCATATCATTCATGTACGCCACCAATTCATTTCTATCTTCATAATGAAGCTCTCTAAGGATGTCTAGGTTGGCCTGAACTCCTCAGAGTTGTTCAAAATCGATTTCATCGTAGATGGTGCCTCGACTAAGCCTGGTGAGCAATCACGATCATGAGCTATCTCTCGTCACATTCCCCACTTTCTGAATCCTTCGAAGCTGAGCTCTAGTAGTTGGTTTGATTCTTGATAGGGCCATGCTTATCCCCTCCGTGGCAGGGACGACCTTGCTGATGGGGCATGAATGACAGCCCCCAAGAACCACTGAGCAGGAATATAGACGAGACCCCAACCACCCAAGAGGAATTACCCACCAAAACATGCCAAAACAAATTAGGATCTCGCCACAACCACAACATAATGCTCCCACAACCAATGTCACATTGGGGATCACACAAAGTCTTCCCTACCCACCCTCTCAAATCTCTAGGTTGACTCACTCCCACCAACAACCCACAACCATAATTGGAAAAGGTGGATGGTGACACTCATGACAAGACCATAAGGCAACAAACCCAACTCCACATTGAAAAGAAGTAGGTTAAAGTTAACAATAGTCACTATGGACAAACAATGACTAACTCTACTAAAAGCCTAGAATTTTCATTCTTTGGTTCTTGTCAGCAACCAAATCCACTACAAACTCTAACAGCCCCTAGTAAAATTCTTACTAGTAAAAACCCACACCCAAGAACTTAACCACGTCCCAGACCACTCACTCCACAGGAAAACTGAAAGTGACACTAAACCAACCACCCTTAGAAGAAAAATTTCATAAAAAGACCAGAGCAAAAGAACCCAAACTACTTAAAGAACACTGGGTTCCCAGCTTCCTGGAGCACCCCACCACCAATGACAATTGAGGTTCCCCCTCACAAGACCAGGCTTACAATGACGGATTGAAGTGTTGCATCCATTCATTCCAGGATCTCAAATGAAGGGGTAACAACCCTCCTTGAAAGCCCCAATGTAAATAATCGACCCTTGCACGTAACACCAATTATTCCATGGCCTTGGAAAACTCGCTTGGCCACCAGTGCTTAGACCGGCCACCCTGCAACCCAAATTCATTAGCCAAGAATCAACTTTCGTTCCATATAAGCTACTCCTCATTATATCAAACAAAAGCGGGTTTGGATTGTTCTAACCATCCCCATCCCATTGCATAACTCTGTACACCATAATCATAAATTTACTTGCCGCGTGCCTCATGGGGAAAACCTCGAGATATTATTGCCAAGTGTTTGTTCACCTCCATCGGGGGATAATATATGATTTTTAATATAATACAAATATTTATTTAATAATAATTTTTTTTTTTTTTTAATTTTATAATAAATTTCATTTTTATTTTTCAAAACATTTAAATTGTATTTAAAATTGAGTATTTTATTTATATAAATAAAAAATGTTTTAAATGTGTAATAATCCAAAGGTTATACTATGTGTCAATAATTCATATCTAGAGTTAATAACATTATACATATATGGAATTTTTGTGTATTTTTATGATTTAAAAAAAATTGTGTATTTTTTTTGTAAGCTTGGCACAAATCTATCTTCATCATGTCTAATATACACCCCAATCAGTGCACGGAACTATACAACAAGGATCACCATTTATCCAAGACCTCTATGGGCAAAAAAGTTATATAATTAGTTGAAAGAAAGGTTGTGATTAAATATAATATTTTTTTTATTACCAGCCTAGATATATCTTAACTCAAGATCTATCAAGCGCCGAGAGGGATCAAATCTCTCAAGGTGAAAATCTCTTTTTTGAGTGCAAAACTTGAGGAAAGGTTTGCACTTTGAGAGATTTGATCCCCCTCAGCGCTTGATAGATCTGGAGTTAAGATGGATCTAACTTGGTTTCAGTCGTGTGAGACCAAAGAAAATATGATTAATTTTATCAAAAATATGTAAAATCATCTGATATTAATATAATCATTTTAAAGATTCTAAATATGTCTCACATTAATATGGTCATTTTAATTTTAAATTTGCTTAGCTACCTCATTTTGTTAAGTGATAAATATTGTGAATAACTTTAATTATGAAAAATGATAAAATAAAAATTTTGAATGTAAAGTGACAATGATAGTGTTGAATGATAGAAAATGTGAATAATAAGAATATCGTAAATTACAAATAGTCTTCATTGTGATTAATCTCAAACTATTTTCTTCTACTATTCTTATTGTCACCCTTGTTACTTTTGTCATCTTTTCATATCGATTATATGAAAGGATAGGTTAAATTGTAAACCATTTAAATCTTTAGCTTGAAATATTGTAGTAAACATCATACCTTGTCTCTCTTTCTCTCCAATATTAATAGGTTGAATTACTATAACACAAAAATCAATGTACATTGTCAATAATTTTTTATGCTTACACTAAAATCAATGCACAATATTAATCCAATCACTTTAAAATTAATGCACCATCATATATCCAATTACATCAAATCAGAAATCAACATCTACACTGAAATCAATGCATCTAATGCAAGAAATCAAATAAGATTAGAAAACAACATTTACATTGAAATCAATGCATCTAATGCAAGCAATCAAATATGATTAGAAATCAACATTTACACTCAAATAAATGCATCTAGTGCAAGTAAGCAAATAGGTTTATAAACCAACATCTACACTAAAATTAATGCATCTAGTGCAAGTAAGAAAATAGGATTATAAACCAACATATACACTGAAATCAATGCATCTAGTGCAAGAAATCAAATAGGATTAGAAATCGCCATCTACACTGAAATCAATGCATTTAGTGCAAGCAATAAAATAGGATTAGAAATCATATATATTGAAATCAGTGCATCTAGTGCAAGCAATCGAATATTATTAGAAATTAACATCTACATTGAAATCAATGCATATAGTGCAAGCAATCAAATAGGATAAGAAACCACCATTTGCATTGAAATCAATACAGTTAGTGAAAGCAATCAAATAGGATTAGAAATCATCTACATTGAAATCAATGCATCTAGTGCAAGCAATCAAATATCATTAGAAATCAACATCTACACTAAAATCAATGCATCTAGTGCAAGCAATGAAATAGGATTATAAATCACCATTTAAACTAAAATCAATGCATCTAGTGCAATAAATATTATTCCCTCTCTCCCCTCTCCATCTATATCTATATCTCCCTCCACCTCTCCTTATTTGTCTCTCTATCTCAAACCCCCAAACACACCCGCTTTCTCACTCCATATTTATCAATCTCTCTATCCTTCCCCCCCTCTCTCTCTCCATCTCTCTCTTCTCCCCTCTCTTGACTTTCCATCTATATCTCTATCTCCCTTTGTCTCTCTATATCACCCCAAAAACATACACTCTCTTTCTCCAATATATCTATCTATCCCTCCCTCCTCCTATCCTTCTCCCTCTCTCTCTTCTCCTTCTCTCCCTCTCCCCTTCTTCTATCTCTCTTCCATCTTGTTGTCCTCCCTCCCTCTCTCTCCATCTTCCTTATCACTCCCTCTCTCTCTCTCTCCATATTTATCTCTCTAATTATTTCTTCTTACTTCCCTCTCTCCCCCTCCAACTCCATCTCTCTTCACCTCTCTCTCTCTCTCCAACTTTGTTACTATATCCTTACCTCTTTCCTCTCTCCTTCTCTCCCCCATTCTCTCCATTTCTCCTTCTTTGTCTCTTTATCTCATCCCCAACCATACACACTCTCTCTCCATATCACCCTCCTCACTCCCTCTCTCTCTCCACTTCTCATTCTCTATGATTTCTTCTTCCCTCCCTCTCTCCTCCTCTCTCTTGTAATTCCCCTGTCTCCCTTTCTCTCCTACCTCCCTCTCTCTTCCTCCACCTCTCTCTCTCTCTCTCTCTCTCTCTCTCTTTGCCCTCCAATCCTCTATCTTCCCCCATCATTCTCCTCCTCCCTCTCTCTCTCTCTCTCTCTCTCTCTTCCCTCCAATCCCATCTCTCTCTCCCTCTCTCTCTCTTTGCCTTCCAAGCCCCCCCCCCTCTCTCTCTATTTTCCCTCCAATCCTCTCTCTTCCCCCATCACTTTATCTCTCTCTCTCTTTCCCCCATTTCTCTCTATCTCTCTTTCTTTGTCTCTTTATCTCACCCCTAAACATACACACTCTCTCTCCATCTCTCCCTTGCAACTCCCTCTCTCTCCACTTCTCACTCTCTATGTCTTTCTTCTTCCTTCCCTCTCTCCTCCTCTCTTGCAAGTCCTCTCTCTCCCTTTCTCTCCTACCTTCCTCTCTCTTCCCCCATCTCTCTCTCTCTCTGCCCTCCAATCCTCTCACTATCTCCCTCCCTCTCTCTTTCTCTCTCTCCCCCCTCCATATTTGTGTCTCCCTCTCCCTCTCTTACCCTTCTCTACCTCTCACACTCATCTCCCTCTCTCTCTCTCTTCATTCCTCCTCTCCCCTAACCTTAAGTTTATCTCCATTTCTCCCTTGTGTATTAATCCAAAGTTAATAATAATAATAATAATAATAATAATAATATTGGGGTTAATAATGATTTTTTTTGTATGGCATTAATAATAATCTGGCCCATAGGCTTCACCTAAATAAAACCTTTTTTTGAGTGTTAGTAAGTATAAAGAGATTTATGGAGTAAATATAAAAAGAAGTTTTATTTATTTACCATACCTATAGTTTAGTTATATTTTTGTTTATTTATCATATCTCTTTTATTTACCATTGTATTTGATTCAATTACTATATTATAAATATTATTTGTATATTAAAAATTGAGAGATTACAATTAAAATTATTACATGAAAATAGTTGGTTCCAAATAAATCTGCCAAAAATTTGTGGAAAGACTTTGCTTAATATTTATATTTTCAAAAAATCGTTTTGTAGTCCTCAAGTTTTCTATAGGCCAGCTGGGTTGGTTATTATGAGTTCTCAGTCCTCACGCTTCAAAATGGCATTTTCAAACACACAATTATTTGAATCAACAATGCTTTCTCTCCTAACTGAAGCTTTAAGATATTGATGGCTGTAATTAGGTTTAGTTTGTGGGAGTTATAGACACATAATTATTTGAATCAACATTGCTTTCTATCAGGACTGAAGCTTTCAGATCTTGATGCTCGTAATTACGTTCAGTTTGTGGGACTTTTATAGTAACTCTGTGGATATGTTTAATGAACCGTTTCCAAAGATTAGAGCAAAGCTTAGTTTGTGGGGCTAATTACAAGCGCAACAATCAATCGTAACAGTATGACATGTTTAATGAACCGCTTGCAAAGCTTAGAACGAAGCTTCAAGCTTGATTAGAAGGATACCGTGAAAAGATGAAGGAGAAAGGCATTGAATTTTGAACATTTAATTTAAATTTGTAAGTGTAAAGTATACTAATTTCCGATTTGTTTAAGGCTTTCATCTATACTAATTGACCATTTGTATGATAAAATTCTACATATTCTATTTTTTCAGTGAATAGGAATTTCCTGAAGTAATTTTTCCTTTTTAATTAATCTAAGAGATTTGAATCGATACCCATTTAGCAAAGAATGCCTTCAGCAAAGAATGCCTTGACAGTACATTGATTCATCTTTAAACGAACTGCCTCCCATTTGACACGAGTACAAATTTGCAATTCCACAGGCAGACATAATCTTGAGTAGATCATATGCCATCTATCCTGAATTGAACTGAGCATGGCTGCTAGAAAATTGATTAATGCGGTGTGATCTGAACTGCAGATAATAAGCAGGAACCGAAGGAAAGAGCCACTGATCTCCATCTATATATGAAATATCAAGGAAGGGACATGCCTCGTACTGGGTAAGCTCACGAGCATACCACACTCTCATTGTTTGGTTGGCGCCAGGGCCCGTACATCGGTATTGAGCATAGAACACCGTCCTGAGACAACGAAAACAAAATTAAACAATTAGGTATTTCACTCTTCTGAATTCGTATGGTCAAAGAGGTCGATTGAGTTTATGTTGGGTGGTGGGCTGAACAGTTGTAATCTCATCGAAATTCAAATCTTGTAAGTTGATAGGTTCACGTTCCAGAATAGAGCTAGCTATGAAGACGGGCATCTGGCCTACCCAATGCTCATAATTTTTAGTCATGGGCTATTACCCTAAAAAGGTACTCAATGCCCAAAATTCTTCCAAGTAATAAATATCAACAAAGAGAAAAAAAATACAGAAAGCCATACCAATCTCTGTTGGGATCATTCCAGTCATTCCATCCGTCAGGAGAAATAATTGCAGGCATATAGGTATATGAGAATATGATTCGAGAATATGGACGCCATGCACGACCTAACCATAGGTTCCCGGTCCCTTGGATGAGGCACTTGACGAACGAAAATCCTGTGTTCTCTTGACTAGACCCCCGTGCCTGCGCAGCGATCGCTCCTGTGATCATGGTCGACCCGCTAGGCACTGGATTTGCAATTGAATTCAGAACGCATTCCTGCAGTTTTAAGCGTTTGCGGCAGAGATGTATTGAGAATGGAAAATTTATGTGAGGGAATGCATATCCTATTTTATGACGGCGAATAAGTTTATAGGTTAGATGGATAGAATAACATACTCAGATATGAATTGCTGCTGGCTAAATTGCATTTGATTCAATTACTGAATGTTAAAAACGTTGAGAGTAGATACGCTAATTTTAGCGCACATTTCCTAAATTAAAACTTTAACCTGACTCAAACATCCTAAGGAATGATTTAGACTATCTCTAAGCTGCCTGAAACTACATGCTAACTTGGAGTAATTATCTTCAAAAAGATGGTTACCTGGTAGAGAGATCTAGCGTTGCCGAATATGAAATCGATGGAGCCCTGAATGAAGCAGTCTTGAAAATAGTGACGCCCTCTGTCATCATGTAGGGTATCCTGCGCACCATAGAACCCACAGCTATAGAATGCTGCTTTATCACCTGATATCCTCAGAGCCACAGCTTGGCCGCCCATATCACCCGGGTTTGCAGCTGGAGCCGAGTTCTGCACCCATTAATGCCCATCTTTGAGAAACTGGCATAGATACATGTTAATGGGATCAAAATAAGATTCATTTATTCATTTTATTTTTTTATTTGGAATGAAAGAATTTATTAATTTTATTTTTTTATTTGGAATCAAAGCATTCGAAATTTCATGGTATTTTTTAGGTTATAATTAAAATTAGTGATTAGCAATGACTAGTAACAATATAAAAAAATCTCACGTTTAGTTTTAGATTAGTTGAGCTAACTTTTTAAAGTTAGCTAAAATAAAATTTATTTATTTTTTTATAAATATCTATTTTTATTATTTTAATTGTAGATTCATAAAATATTGTAAGATCCATTCATTTTTATTATCTCTGTTGCAGTTTCAGAAAATATTTTTAAAATCTGAAGATAAAAGTGAGTTGATTTTTTTTGTGGCCCAGAAGAACCTAGCAGCCACCTAGTAGCCATGAGGCTTAACTACCAGTAAACATCTGGGGTCTACAGCCTACCCTCAAGCCTCAAACAAGAGGATCTGAACCTGGGTCTAGGTAAAGTGGGTGGCAATCAAAAACCTATGTCTCTAGAGTTTCAAAGATTTAACCTATCTTAAATTATCGCAGGACAAAGTAAGCTGTTTTTTTAAGCTCTCTTCTATTTATCAAACTTTTTAAAATATTCTAATAATTTAGTATCAAATCAAAGCCGCTTGAAGGAATACTGAAAGCTCCTCCCATTCTTTTTAATCATAAAGCCTCTTATGAGTATTGATGTAGGAATGAAGTTCTCAAAATAGAGGAAGAGGGACCATTTATCAAAATAATGATTAATGGTTAAAAAGGGGTCTCTTATAATTGTGATGTCATAGGAGCTGTTAAAGTGAAAAGAAAACCAGGATCACCTTATCAGAACTTTAGAGTAAACGCATTTTATAACAACGCATACAGGTTGGTTGAGTGAAAAAGCTTTGAAAGTAAATGGATTTTACAGCACAGAATAGGGTACTTGGTTAGGTCCACAATTGCAATCTACATCTCGAAGTGGGGATCCAATCTGCATGCAATCCTTTGTGCGTAAAGCGATATATCCAGTTCAAACTTTGAAGTAAAGGCATTTTACAACCCAGTCGAGGGTGGTTGGGTCAAGAATTTCATTCCTCATCTCGAGAGAGGGGTCCTTGTGGGTCTCTCTAACGCTTTTTTTTGTAAGGCTAAATGTCGAGTTATACATAAAATGATCAAAATCTTGATTTTAATGGTTTTCAGAGATATGCATTTCAGGTTTGACATTCGAGATTCCAAATTGTTTTTTGGGGCTATGGTGGAACTATAAAGGAATCGTGATTTTAGTTGAACTGTGCCATGAAATTTTAGTTTTGGATAAATTTTATGCTTAGACTGCATAAATTTTCTGTCGCAGTGTAAAGGATATTGAAGTTTACACCTGAACAACCTATAAAGTTATACAACTGTGTGACATTTGATAAAATTGCCACACGTAGCATTTAGGGGTTGGAATTGAATAAAGGATTTAGAAATCAAAATGATTGAAATACTTCGACTGGAATAATAGAAAAAATGTTTTATTGACATTAGTCTAACTTTGATGTATATTAAGTTAAAATCAACTCACATCATCGAGGGATGAGAAGAGGCAAATTGAAGGAAATTGATTAGCCTAAATACTATGTTAGGATCACATAACATTCAGAGAAGAGGTAGAGTCTAAAGTTCATTTTAATTATTACATTAAAGATAAATATTATGGACAAAATTATGAGTTGTCATATATCTGACGCAGGAAAACCACCAGTAACTTGAGCTGAACCAAGTTTTCCAAAACCACACTAACACAGCATGATAAACCTTAAAGGTCTGATGTTTTTGGAAATCTGACTTCACAGTCAAGGCTGCATTGGATTATGAAACACCAGTGTTGAGTAACCATTAACAAAAAAAAAAAAGTGATTTTAAATTTGAGTGAATTTTCTTCTATTCTACATAGATCTGTTACTTCTAACTTTGAAAGTTGAGGCTACGTCCATTACAGTTACAAGTGGAATCAAGGTCTATTACAGGAACACCAGTGCTGAGTAACCATTAACATAAGAATGTGATTTAAATTTGAGCGAATTTTTCTTCCATTCTAAATTTGAGCTAATTCTCTTCTATTCTACATAGATCTGTTACTTCTAACTTTGAAAGTTGAAGCTACGCCCATTACAGTTAGAAGTGGAATCAAGGTCTATTACCAGGCCTGTAATAGAGAATAAAATATGCCCATTTTCCAGGCAAATTGTAAGCATGTATTTGACTTATTTTGTTGAAAGGGTATTTTACAATTTAAAATGGAGATTATACTGTTAGTTGGGAAGGTAGTGTTTTCTTAGTCAGTAAAATCAATTTATATAAATGTTTAGTTATATCTAGAAGTTTAATTGTGTTTTCTTATCACTAAAAATTTGAAGGGGTTATTTTTTTTATGACTAAAAGTTTAAAGGGGTTATTTTTTTATCACTAAAAGTTTAGAGGGGTTATTTTTTCCTGACTCAAAGTTTAAAGGGTTATTTTTTTATGACTAAAAGTTTAATTGGCTAATTAAAGTTTAATTGGGATTATTTCTGGTGGTGAGTAAAATGAAGATTGTCTCCTGGTTGTTGTCTTAACACTCAAATTCAATTCTTGCTAATAACACATTCCCAGAAAACCAGAAATATTGTAGTAATAACATGGTATTTATGAATATCATTGACACTCACTCTCCAGAAAATAATTTCCATGAATTTTTTTTGCCATATCTCAAGCAAATAATCAAAATTTTGATCAAAACTGGATAATTTAATAAATCCATATGGAAGTGGATATAGGGTCGACTCAACATACCACGAAATTTATATCCTTGGCAACAAAATTATCTGCAAAAATAGAGACGCTTGCGCTGTAGAAAGTGCCACCGGAGGAATTGGCTGTATCGTTCCAAACTATGAAGGTGGGAAGGAAGCCATGGCCTTGAAACGTGATATTGGGCTTTGTTCTTGGGACAGACACTTTCTCTCTGCATATTACAATTCCTGATCAAATTCACAATCATTAACCATATTTCCGAGTACACTAATTAGGGATTTTGATTAGGTTGCTAGGTATACAAAATACTTAAAATTAAAATAGCTTGACCTTACATATAAACACCAGGAGTCATGAATATAATAGTCCGGTTGGGAGTATTGTCTGGAACTGCATTAACAGCTGCCTGGACGGTTGTGTAATTTCCACAACCAATTTGATCGACAATCAAAACATTGGAGTTATTTCCTAATTTTTCCAATGGCAAAAAGGGGATTACCTCATCACAGTCGATCCCCTTTTCGAGATGGTGATGGTGGTGGTTTTGTTTCCTAGATAATATCTCTGGTTGCACCAAAGCATTCATAAATTCCACAACATTGTTCAGATAATTGCAAGGTTGGACCAGTTGGGTTTTCTCTGGCAGAAACCACAGAAAAACCATCTGAGTAGCCACAAAAGCTATGGCCATGGCAGACACCAAAGTGAACATGTACTTTGTTTTGAACTTCATTGTTCACCGTTGTGAGCAATTGATCTACACACCCAAGTTCTGTACACTGGTGTTGCATCCATAAAAAATTGAGTAACATATATGTGTATTCTTTTGAACGTGCAAGAAACATTTTAAGCTTATCTTTGACAGCACTCCAATGCAGGTTAAGATTTTAACAGAACTGCTCATAGAATTTTCTCTTAGCGCACACTGCACAGTAAACTGTGGCGTGCACATAAAGGCAGTTCTACTATTGGCTCCGAGGCAAGAAGGAAATGTAAATTCTTATACTGTGGCTGAATTTATGTCCTCTCACTTGCATATAATTAGCATAATGAATTTATGTCCTCTCACTTGTATATTATATAGTGAACTTTTCACAATCAGAGTGTCTAGGTTTTTCTGAAATATTTATATACACCATTAAAAAAAGAAATTTTAGATAACAAAAATGAAGATTTTGAAATTAAATGTTTATACTCTGACTTACCGAAATTATGTTTGGAAATTAAATATGACTTAGATAATGCTTTTTGCAGGAGCTGGGTCAATCTTTGTCGAGCTGAGATATCTTAAAACACTGGGAACCGAAGTATGGCCAATAAATCACAACCAACCCACCGTTTTCGTCTCGAAGTATTGCCACTAAATCACAACCAACCCACCGTTTTCGTTCAGTGTTTAAACACTTGTAGTGCAGTGCCAGTAAGATGAAAGTTTGATGAGAAAGTAACATTGAAATCCTTCTGATGAGTGGTCTTTACACTTCCATTTCTTTCCTTTCTTACCGGCCGGCAATTTGTTTCTTTTCGATTCACTAAGTACCGTCGTGACCAACCCCATTTTTCCAAAGTAACCAAATTTGGCCATTTTACCGCGATAACTTGGCATATTACATGGTTGTTGTTGGTTTTTTTTGACTTTTACGTGTTATATTAACAACCGACCATATTACAATAATTTAAGATATTCGTTATATATATATATATGACACTTTTTGTTTATATACAAACTCTTACCTTGGCAAGTGATATTTGCGATGTTCATACAACTAAATTTGAAATCATTTATCGTAATCAAGTTACTTACCATGTTTGAAATTGTAAGTGGGCAATGATATATTTACGTGGTAAGGCGTTCCTCTGAGAAAGACATCCCTAAAATGTGAGGTGTGCGATATTGAGCCATTGGTTATGTGTGTTAGATGATTGGAGTGTTTGAGCGATTGGTTATGTGTGTTAGATGATTGGAGTGTTTTCTGCCCTTCGTTTAATCTATTTTTCATAGAAAAATAGTTTTTTTCCCATGGTAATGGGCCATGAAAAGCCAGGACTGGCCTGGCGATGAGACTCTTCGCAGAGACTCTTCATGTCTTTCTTCCCTGCATGCGTAGCCTTGTGCGGTTATATCAATAGCAACCCTGTGCGCATGGAAAAAAAAATGACCTGTCTTGAGTTTGACAGAAACTTGGCCCTCCGTTTTCTAGGCTCGTCCATATCATTCAAATTATATAATTCAGACAATTACGTTGCAATTTCGGACAATTACGTTGCAAATCGTCTTTAAAAAGTTTTATATTCAAGCACTATTTGCTAAGCGAAACAATTTTGTTCTGTTTTCATACGATTTTAAGGCGATTTCAATTATTGTTCTTGGAAACTATTTCCATTCCTAGAGTTGGGCAGCCCGAGGGTATTACAGAGGTATTTATGGTCTAAACTTGTCAATTTACGAATCAGAATTTATTTGTCTTCTGTAAATGTAACTTGGTTAACTATACGCTGTCTCAATTAATCTGGGTTTCTTAAAACACTGGGTTAATCACCACTCTATTTTGTTAATCATCAACTAATATGCTCAAGATTCTTTAATGAAGAGATTCGTTTTGGTTTGTACTTTTATCTTGAAATTTAAATTCATTAACCTTTGACTCACAACGTGTCACCGTAGATTAGAATTGTAATCACAATGTATGCCGAATGTACATTAATATTTTAAATGGAGTTTCCTTGACAATATGAACATCTTGAGATTTTGCTTTTGTTTAGACATATTCTAGATTTTTTTTAATTACTGTAATTTGGGTATAATTTTTATGCTATTTATTTTATAGCTTCTTTAATTCCTATAATTTGGGTGTATTCTTCATTCTAGGTAATTAATTACTGTACTTTATATATTCTTTAATTACTGTAACTGGTTATAGTCTCTATCTTGTCCTTGTTCTGTTTTTTTTCTTTTATAATCTTGGATGTATAATCATTTCTTAATTTTCCTATGTATCAATTTTCTTTGATCTTGTATTTTATTTGGTTGATTTTCATTTTTCCTATGTTTTAATTTTCTTTGATTTTTTTAATTTTCGATGTTTCAATTTTCTGATCTTGTGTTTCATTTGGTTGATTTTCATTTTATCCTGTGTGTTTTCTATTTTTATATCATGCTGGTGAAGGTTTCTTTTGATCGTGCTTTTTCTTTCACATGAATGGATGAGAAGTAATTTTCACAATGTATGTACAAATTGTGCATTGCTGTGCTAGAATGCTATGTTATGGATATATTTAAAATCTACCGATCCGTACTCTTGGACCTTGGCTGTAGGGTGGAAAAATAATACTGAGAGGAGATATGTTGAAAAATGAAAGGCAATTTGGTAAAGCTTTTCATCCGGCAAGTTACTATGTTATGTTATTTTTGTTGTTGTTGTTAAATCTGATTTTTGTGTTATCTTTCAGATGGACAGAAGAGACTTAATTTTTGTTGTTGATATATAAATTGTTATTTTTGTTGTTGTTGTTAAATCTGATTTTTGTGTTATCTTTCAGATGGACAGAAGAGACTTAATTTTTGTTGTTGATATATAAATTATTGGTGGCTGCGTTTTCTGTTCAGGAGAATTGAGAGTGATATTGTTTCTGAGGAGGAGCATTGCATGTAACTGTGAGTGGTTTTTTGAATGTTACTTGTTTGATTGAACTATGTTTTATAGCCTGTGAAAATGAAAGCCTGTTTTAGATGGTGTTCTTTTTTCTTAAGTTCCGAAAAGTTAATTCAAGTGAAATTTGCCCAGAAGTGTTACTTCGAATGATTATTATTGAAATATAATTTATCACTTCTGATCTTTGGTGATCAATTCTGTTTTGTTTGAAGTACTTTTATGAATAAATAAATATTAATTCGATTAGAACAGTAAGGGCCAGGTGACTTCCACAAGAAAATGTTTGCATGGGTCATTGGGAGACTCTGCTGGTACGGACATCCGAAAAAGCGGGTCCCGGGTGTGCATTCAGCTAACAAGAGAGTCCTTCTTAGGATATGTTTGATAGCCACTCACAATGAGCGATGGCAACACCAAAATAGATAGATATGTTTTAGGATGAAATATGCAGCCCTTTTTACATGAGGATGCAATGTCCACCCCTTTTTACATGACTACAGTAACATGGGTAAATTTTTATTTTAAAAATTATCTAAAATTATTTTTACGCCGTAAGGCGTTCACATCCCTAAAACGTGATGTGTGTGATCTTGAGCCATTGATTATGTGTGTTAGATGATTGGAGTGTTTTCTGCCATTCGTTTAATTTGTTTTTTCATAGAAAAATGGTTTTTTTCCCATGGTAATGGGCCATGAAAGGCTAGGACTGGCCTGCTGGTGATGAGACTCTTCTGCTGGCGATGAGACTCTTCGCAGAGACTGCCTGCTCGTTACGCCGTAAGGCGTTCCCTCTGAGAAAGACATCCCTAAAATGTGACGTGTGCAATCATGAGCCATTGATTATGTGTGTTAGATGATTGGAGTGTTTTCTGTTGTTAGTTGCTATTCAACTTTCAGCGGTGAAGGACATTTCTGGACGTTCTCTGTATTGCTTCATCTCCGGTAACAACCTTAATCTCCTTTCCGAGTTTTTGCTTCATTTCTATTTCATCCATGGACCATGATAGAAAATCCTCTTCCATCAATTGTACATTAGCCACTAAGCAGCTACAGAGTCTTATAAATTTGATTCAAAATTATTTCCCGATTGAAATGATTCAATTATATATATGCTTTCTTGATAATTTAAATTTTATTCGTTTGTGTTAAACTAATGCAAAGTGGTGCCATCGTGACTATCTTGTTCTAGTGAACAGACTCTAGAAATGCCTTACCTTCCCTATCCATGAAATTCAATATGCGTTACAATCTAATATCTATTAGTAAGTGTTTGTTCATTACTCTTATTCTATGAAGAAATGATGTTGTGTTAAGCTGAGTAGAAATAGATGCTTTCAAGCCTGGCTGTAGCTAACCTTAGCATAGAAAAATTAATACAACTTGAGATAAATATAATGCCTCAAATAGACCTGTGTCATTCTAGTATCTGATGATTTGGTGTTTTTAACTTGGAAAGATACACCTTCAAAACAAATAGTTGCAAATGCCATCAAATGTATCTGTAACATTGCCTTCACGTGAGAACTTATTGATCTACACTGCCTGCACATGTTTCTAAATGTATTTTTTTCCATATCAATACCACATGAGACTATATGGACTACACCCTGGTTACTCATGGGTTCACCATTCTCTTGATATCGTTTTGCACACCTTTAGATTAGTCATCCATTGGTGTTTCACCAACATTCATTTTAACTAATTCCAGGAGCTTACTTCTCATTGAATCAAAATGTACAGTTTGGGCATAGTCTTGTGCTATAAGCCTTGATCATTGTAAAAGAGGCATCTCTGTTTAGCTGGGAATTTTTTTTATTTATTTAGTTGTCTACTACCAATGATTCTATTTGCAATTCTTAGATAATAGAGGAGAGTTATGTTCACCTTCCCATTCCAACCCGCTCAAAGTGCTTACTATCACTAAGTTAATTGTGTGCACACATCAAATACCAATGACTTATAATTCTTGCCACGACTGCAGTTAATAGAATATTGTTCTTCAACGTCACAAGCTGGTTGGGATTCACATCAAGTACAAGCTTTGAATTGGACATTTCAACATATTCTTGACAACTCTTTTTTACTTTGACTTCTAATTCTATTTCTCAATTGAATTTTTCAACTTTACTTACAAGTGTTAGAGATGAGCTTGGTTTGTGCTCCTACTCCAGTGTTAGAACAAAGCCTTTAACACCTCATGTACTTGGACAACAGATTTGTGTTACACATCTTTGATTTTTTCCTTAAAAATCAATTTCTGTATGAAATTATTTCTTATCAATTTGCATGCATATAAATTTGGTGCACCTCATATGGCTACATTGTCCCTTCCAGGGCTTGCAATTGGCCTGCCAGTATGCTTTTTCTTGACCTCTGCCATTCAAAACATGGTGATTCTTGAACAATCAACTCAGCAACCAGATGATACTAGAGTTACCCAAATCGAAGGCGGCTAGAATCATCTTTAGCTTTTTCTCGACTCTTAAAAATTGAAAAAGCAAGTTGTGTCAAAGTGTCATAAAATTTATTCAAATCGGAATAACATCACTGCTCCCTCATTGGTCTCAGTTTGACAAAATGGAGTCCACCAATCAAGGATTTCCCCTTGGGGGAATCCTACTCCCTTTTCCTCTAGGGGAGATGTTGGTGTACCTCATATGGCTACATTGTCCCTTCCAGGGCTTGCACTTCGCCTGTTGGTATGGCTTTTCTCGACCTCTGTCGTTTAAACACCATGATTCTTGGGCAATCAAATCAGCAACCAGATGATACTAGAGTTACCCCCAAACCTTCTATTTTGTTTGTTTCTCCCTCTCCTTCCTCTGCGCTTGGTGGAACTATGCTTAAAAAAAAATGATCGTATAAAAGTTGTTGTAATAAATATCTTTCTTCATTATGTTTACAAGCTTAGATGCCCACTCATTTAGAAAAAAACTGAACATGCTTCTTTCCCTTTGCCCTTTAATTCATATTTTTTCAAGTAATGCTGTAGGAATGTAATGAATTTTAAACATCTTACGCGAAGAAAACAACATTTTTGTGTTTTGTTTTGTACCAGAAAATGACAACAAACCTTACTGAAAATGCAATTTCCTCAATGTTATCTGGATCAACTCATATTCAACCATACCTACAAATTGTTGAACTTGAGCCAATACAATCAATGCAAAATTCAACTCCACGATATCGTACTGCAATTTCAGACGAAACACATAAGAAACACATCATGCTTCCAAAAGATTTCAATGATCTCGTAGCAACAGGCTTGCTACAAAAGGGTTCTATTATAAATGTTAAAAGTTGGACTACCTCAGCTATTGGTCCTTCAACGTAAGTTTGTTATAAATTTCTTATTTCAAATTTAACATTTTTTATTTATAACACAACCGCTTCTAACAGTTATTCCTTTGACTCTCATTTGTCGTGTAGGTCTATAAAGCTAATAGACTTTGAAATATCTACTTCATTTGCACCCTTAATTGGCAATCCAAAAACTATGAGTATCCCCATCACATCTGATGAAAACACTCCATCCTCATTGGATCCACATCCTTCATCAAAAAGACACTACCCTCTTCCAACTACTCCAACTCCGTCCGTTCTACCAGTTCAAATTCCCATCAAATCGTTAAACCCTTACCACTCAAACTGGTGCATAAAAGGATACGTCCAAAGAAAAACAGCTCTTCGACAGTTTCAGAATCAATACGGACCTGGTAAAGTGTTTTGTTTTGACCTGTTCGATACAGAGGGTGGAGAAATACATATTACATGTTTCAACAATGTCGCAGATTATTTTTTCGACAAAATCCAAAATGAAAATGTCTACATTGTCTCTAAAGGGAATGTAAAAATGGCTAATAAGCAATACAACCACTTGAACAATGACTGGGAAATTTTGTTGAATGCAACATCTACCATAGAACATGTTGCCAACGAAAAAAATATAAACCAACAGTGCGATTCAATATAAAATCAATTGATGATATCAGAACAACAAACGTCAACTCCATTGTTGATATTCTTGGTGTTGTCACAGACATTTCCAGTGTATGCACTATACGTAGAAAAGACGGCTCTGAAGTCAATAAACAAACAGTACAACTTCGAGACATGTCAGGGTATAGCATAGATGCAATCCTTTGGGGAGATAATTTTAATGTCGTGTCGCAGGAAATCTCGTCCCTATGTGCTACAGGAAATAACCCCATCATTGCAATCAAATATGCACGCGTTGGAGAATTTAATGGAAAAAATATCGGCACTACAACGAGATCCATTGTTCTTGTAGATCCTGACATTGAAACCTTAGAGAAACCAACATTTTTCCAATTAAAGGGCACAATAACAAAAATTGGGATGGATAGTTTTTACTACATTTCTTGCCCGTCGATTGTTGGTGGGAAAAAATGGATGAAAAAACTTATTCCACAAAATACAGGGAGGTGGTTCTGTCCAAAATGCAACGCTGAAGTAAGCGACTGTGATTACAGATACTTATTGAAAATTGACATACAAGATCACACTGGTGAATTGGCTTCAACTATTGCTTTCGAAGACACGGGCTCTACAATTCTTGGAAATAATGCCAAAGACTTCTATCTATTATCTTCAAATCCAGAACTGATCAAGGAAATTGTCTCTAGAGCTCTATGGATAGATCATATCTTCACACTATCGGTGAAGACAAAAACTTTTAAAGAAGTCCCACGATTGAAATGCGTTATCATAAAAGAAGAAAAACTGCATTTCACAATAGAATGCAACAACATCCTTCGAGAAATTCAGAACATCTCGACATTGTAGATAAATATTGCAAAATGTATTCCTTGCTTTTTGGCAATTCCTATTGTCCAATTTTATAAATACAACTTTACAAGATATATTGTTGCATGTCTTCTTATGAAATTTTCTTATATACCATTGAAATAAATATTTGTTCTCCATTGTATCTAGCATTATGTGAGTAGACAAAATCACATTTTTTTTTTCCTTTTATCAGCTTTACACATGAAACTACCTACATGTATGCAGAAAAAATACTAATACGTTCTTTCAAAAACATTTCTAAAATAAAAAAATTCACATAGCACTGTTCAAAACTTAGATTTTTTTCCCTTCTTTCGCTTTCGCTTGCATTTTTTACCCTTCTTTCACTTTCATACAATAACATGGTTGTTGTCTCCAAATAACATTCTTCTTTTCCCCTCTCTTGCTTATAGGTACCATAAATTTTGTGAATGGCTTCTTCTTCTAATAATGAACGTGCTCAAAGATACTATGCAACAAATAAAGAACGAATAAATGCACGGCGCCGTGAGCTTTACCAAGCAAAAAAAAACATCATAGAATGTCAAAAACACAAAAACCAAAAGGGTGACCAACCTTCCTCGTCTGAAATGGCCCACCCTGAAAACAATCCTCCCTTGCAATTATTAGACTCTTTATCTTCTCAGAAAACCTCTCAAACAAATACATCCATGCCTCATTGCCCTAACCCCTCCTTCGCACATGCTTTCAACAACGTTTATACTGATCAAGCACATCGAGATTTCCGTTCAAATATTGATAAACTTCGACCTAAATGCCCATGCTCCATTTGTCTTGAATCATATCCTGGAATACATATCCGCAATTCCAACCACATGTATTTCTGCTCCAGATGCGTCTTTGAAACAAAGGGTCATCGCTTCTCATTATCAAACAACATGGACCCTGGCCCTCAACCAGTGACCCTTACGTCTCTTTCACAAATAGAAGAAATGATCATTGCTAGGGTTAACCCTATACTGCAGGTAACACATGCACGTGGTGGCCAGTATAAATACAGCGGCCACACAATTTGATTCCAACGCACTGGCATCCTTACCAGCAATCCCCACCAATGTCTCCTCCTCCCTTCACCATTCCAATACTACAGAAACCACTGTTCGCCTTCCACTTGAACCACCCCATGAGCTCACTGAAGATTTCACAGACCCATCCGCTGACCAAACATCATCGTTCGTACCCATCATACCTAATACAAATACAGAAATCCAAGAAATCCGCCATTATTTGCATGCTTACAACCACCAATCTGATACTACAATTGAGTGGCCAACAATTGGCTTATCGCCAGTCAATGAATACAACACAGAAGGTCTACTCTCTATGGCTTTCCCCGCCCTTTTCCCGACAGGCGCTGCAATGCCAAATCAACCAAGAATGAAAGCAGTCCAGTTAGATGAATATGCACTTCATCTCATACGTTACTACGATAACAGATTTGGAAGCCACCCACGCTTTCGTTATTACATATATAATCTCATGATGTGGCATCGCAGTCAAGCAACAATGTCGATTTTTGTGAAAAAAAACATCACAAGTAACTTTCCAATATCTATTCAAGATCTGAACATTAGATTAGAACAATTTCCAGATGAGCAATTGGCAGAGCAAGTCATGCGATTCGGTAGCTCTTTACGTGGAACAAGGTCATTTTGGCACAAAGCTAAAAATGAACTAACAGACATGATATCTCAACTCGGTTGCCCGACGTTCTTCTTCACATTAAGTGCAGCTGATACAAAATGGCCTGATCTTCATGCAGTCATGCCTGGATGTCTTCCTTCTGATATTGCAAAACAACAAAAGTGGAGAAATGATAACATTATCTCTAACCCACATTTAACATCACTATATATGCACCATAGATTCACAGCATTTCGTGAGATTATCTTAGAGAAACACTTGAATACAAAAGATCACTGGTACAGGTACGCATTTTACCGCATTTTTTTTCCTCCAAGAACTCTAAACAACATTCCTCACCTATTGCAAAACTATCTTACAAAAACGCATACTTGATAGGTATGAATGGCAACATAGGGATCTGCACACATCCATGGTTTCCTTTGGATAGAAAATGCACCTGATATGGAGAATCTCAATTGGGAAGACACAGAAGTAGTCGATATTACAAGGCAGTTCTTCGACAAATATATTTCCGCTTGGAACCCTCGTGCTCCTTCGACTTCAAACCAACCAAATGCTTGGACAAATCTCGAAGACCCTTGCTTATTGTCCACACCACAAATCTTCAGAACCAAACCTTTCAGTGACTATGAACAGCTCGTCAATTGTGTTGAACGTCACACAAAATGCTCAGAAAGCACGTGCCTAAGAAAAAATGGATCCTCATTCCAATGTTGTTATAAAGCACCGTGGGAATTATATCCAAAATCGGCCTTATTCATTGATTCCAATGGCCAGAAAAGATACACCCCTGCTCGCAACGACGATCGACTCAATAGCCATAACCCTACCATCCTATCTATTTGGCGTGCAAATGTTGACTGCCAACCAGTACTCTCCATACACGTTGTACAAAAATATATCGCCAAATATGCATCCAAAGCAGAAAAAAAATCTGAAATCTTCCACCACATGCTACGTAGAATTGTCCTGGCTTCACCCATTGCTGACCCAACAACATCCGCATTTCGAAAATTTCTTGCAGAAACCCTTGTTGATCGTGACATTGGAGCACAAGAAACCTGCCATATGCTGCAAAAATTACCATTAACATTATGTAGTTGGCCATGTTATAGACATTTTTGTGCCTTACAGCTCTAAGCATGAAATGTCCATAAACCAAGGGATCCTCAGTCCCTAAAAGTGTTGTTCTAACTCCTAAAGGAACAAGGTCAACAAATTACAGCTTCTCCCAGAAGTTCTCCACTAGAAACTACTCAAAATTAATCAAAACTGGATTAGCGCACCTAAATGCATTACCAGGGTGCTATGCAGCGCACCATGTACACACGGGAAGTGCGTTTCAGTGAACCTAAATACACTGTGAGGGTGCGATGGACGGGAAAAGACAAGTGGCAGAGACAGTTTGCGAGGTGGATGATCATGGAATCTTCCAGAAACTTCTCATGGGACACTTGCCTCTCAAAATCGCCCAAGGATGAGTAAGAGATCAATGAGATCTCCAAGTGGCATCAAGAACTATCAGAGAGAAGACACTAATAAAAAACCCAGAGCCGACTCACACCTTTGCAAATATCTATATATAGATCTCTCATCCCAGAGATCCGGAGGTTGGAGGCTGGAATTTTGTACTTTGCAGAGAATTGCTGTTGGTTTTGAGATTGAGATTAGTATTGGGTGATTTATGCTTTGTTGGAGGTGAGGAATGGATTCCTTTGCTGGGAGGTAGATGCTGGATCAGGACTCACTTGGTTGTATCTCCTCCTGGATCTTCTTATTACATCAATAAAACTATTTGAGTTTCTCCTACATGCTTGTGTACCAATGATGTTTTGTTATATTTGCATGTTTAGCTTAATCTGATCCTAAGCTATTTATGAATGTAAATCTATATCTTTGTGTAGTTTTCCTCTTTTGTGATCTTGCAGGAACTTGGTGAAGCTAAGCAAGTAGGGGAGCAAGTAGCTGGAAGCTGCCAAAGAGGAGAGCGATCAGATCGACAAACTAGCGCAAGACACAGGTTAGTTTATCCTTCCTCTTCATTTACATTTCATAAAGAAGAATACGAAAGTAGTTTTCCTTGTTTGTTGCTAAGGCACTGTCACACCTTAGAGTGGGATAGGGGTGTTCTGAGTAGATACTTTTCCCAACAACAAAATGGTGACTCCACTGGGGACCGTGTCTAGTTAGTTTATTTGTGTTTCTATTGTTGTTCATCTCATAAACTCATGAGTGGCGAATCGAACTGCATTTTCCATTTACAAATGCAAAGTAGAGATCTGCTACTCTAGTCCATTCACTGGGCCTGTTTATGATCTGAACAATTGATCCACAAATGCTCTAATTACCCTTTGTGATAGCTCTTAGTCCTCCTTTAAATCATCCCTCTGATTGTACCTTACTGATAGCTTTTATCCGGCCAAAAACCATAGATTAAACTGCAAACCGTGACCTAGAACCTAGAGAAAATTCTCGTTTCTGCTTCAGCGCAGACTCTGTGAAGAGACTCTACATTTCAATGCAGGTCCCGAGAGGGCTACATGCGCTGCAATTCAGTTTCTCTATGTAGCAGGTGCGTTGATCAGCCTAGCCCTGCCTAGCTGAGGTTCTTTGCTCACATTTTCCAGTTTTGCCTCTGATTTTTGCAGCCTGTTATCAGTGTGTGTACCTATCTGAAAACCCCTTTTCTTTGCCTTAATTCCGCCTCAGTTGTATAAAAGAAACTGTATTTGTTTTTGTGTATTTTTTACATCATTTGCAGTTTCCCATTACAAAAGTAAACTAGTCATATTGTCGCCCTTAGATCTAGACCTGTCGTAAGTGTCGTTTTGATCTTAGGAGTAAATTTGTTTGTTATTGACAGTTGATTGCACTTTTATTTTTGTCTTTTGGTTTGAATTTGTGAATTTCTAGTGTCGAAACAAGTGTTTACTTCAAAATCATAAAGTGTTGTAATCATCTTTTTTATTTCAAAAAGAAGCTTGTTTGTGTTTTTCACTTGAAATCGAATTCAAATTTGTACAACAACTTTCTTTTTAGGCATCAATATTAGGAAAGTGAAAAACAAATACATGCACAAGTGCATTTGCATATTGACAGTTTGTATGGCTTGATTTAGGAAAAGTGCATTTATAGTGTGCTCTTTGCTCTTTGAGAAAAGATTGTGTCTTTCTTTTCCCCTTGTAGCTAGGATTTTCATTGTGAAAAGAGATAAAAGCTTGCTTATCATCTTTAGACTGCATTTAGGAATTACATCTACATCTCGTGGTGATTCAAAAAGGCAAACTTCTAAGAAAGATCAACCTAAAATAAATTGAATGAACTTAACAACGCTTTGTAACTTAACGCACAACATAGAGGTCTAGGCTAGAGACGTGTTCCGGCGTCGTAAATCCTGGTAACTGTTGTCCTCACTGATAGTTGGGTGATTCCTCCACTGTGAGATGATAAGTGCCAGTACGAATTGTGCTCCCATGTACCGTCGAGTATATATTGGGAGACCCCTATAGGCTTAAAACCTTTTATCCATAGGAAGCCGTGTTGGCCGCCCTACTGATCGCAATGCACCGAACACAGCATTCGGGAAGATTGACTGTCGTACCGTAAAACGTATTCTGCAGTTTTCTGATTGGTTTGGCACACCCTCTACCTAGATCTCCAGAGCAGTCCCTTTTGTTCCTTTTCAGACTCCTTAACGGAAAAGGTCCATTTGAGCACTTGTCACTTCGGGCTCATTAAAAATCGAAGGAGACTAGAGTCATCTTTTGTTTTTTCTCGACTCTTTAAAATTGGAAAAACAAGTTGTGTCCAAGCGTCTTAAAATTTATTTTAAACAGAATAATCATCACCTTTCCCTCGTTGATCTTCGAAGTTAGTCTCACTTCATCGCAAGTTCTTGTAGAACTGCTAGAAAATATTTTGGATAGACTAGATGTGTCTGAACAACCGTCGAAATCCAGGACTGTGTCGTCCGATACAGCAGTGGCATAGCCTCCTACTGCTACTCCAACGATGTTCAATGGTATACCATCTGTCCCGGCAAGTTATCAACAACAAGCCAGAGTCCAATCAGGGACTGCTTCGACGACATGGTTAGTTCCTATTTCTTCATCCGGATTATCATCTGGTATTTCTTATGTTGAAACTCAACAAATTGATCCAATGTGTCTTCAAAGGCCAATCTACCCTTTAAATACTGGATTTCCACCATATGGAGGGCAGTATGCTTTTTCATTGTTCCCTCCCAGAGAACAACCATATGGGAGTTTACAACAAAGTTCGGGTCAAACTGGAATTACATCTAGCGGTTGGGTACCAATACTGCCTCAACAACCAAGGGTTGTATATTCAATGCAACCAGTCCACCCTGTGTCGGATATTCCCACTATACCTGCTATGGTGACTGCGTCGCAAGTACAAGCTCTACCTGTTGTATGTCAACCCCAAGTTTCTCAGGTTGCAATACAACAGCCTCTTGTCTCAACGACTCAATCACAACCTCAGGTTAGTGCCTCCTTATCTGGAGCGACTCAGGCTCAAACAAGTACTGTGACTCCTCATCTTGGTCAATCATCCAGTATTGGTCAACAGCAAATGATCCAACAACCAGAGCTAGTTCAAACTCAACAACCCCCATTCTAGCAATCATATCAAGGACCTGAGCAACAAGTCTTTGTAAGTAATGGGCAATCGCATTTCCAAAGCGGTTATCAACAGCCATATTATAATGGTTATGCCCATCAACCTTGTCAAAGTTGCCAACATCAAATACATTATGCTGGTATGCAAAGACCCATTGCTCAGGCGATTCCATCTTATCCTGGGTATGCTTCGCCTAACCTGAATCAACAGTTGCCCTTTGTAGCAACTCTAGAATTACCAGATCTAAACCGGCTAACGAATGATCCAATTGCTTATGCCACTTGGTGGCTAGCGATTCCGCATAAACTTCCGTCAGATATTCCTAAATTTAATGGAAATCCGGGTGAAGATCCGTCGAATCATGTGATGACATTGCATCTGTGGTGTTCATCAAACACCCTAAACGATGATTCGATTAGGCTTCGCCTTTTTCAGAGGACGCTAACTGGTCCGGCAGAAAAATGGTATATCGAATTGCCTAGAGCTTCATTCGACAACTTTAGTACCCTAGCCACAACCTTTTTAACCCATTTTCAGTTACCGATAAGGTACGAAACGGGAACCGAACTTCTTACCAACTTCAAACAAACGACGACCACTCACATATCTGATCATATACATGAATGGCGACGTCGTCGTAGAATGGTGAAAACGTATGTTCCCGATCAGCTTTTAGCTGAATGGTTTATTAAGTCATTACTACCTTCCATCACGGAAGATGTAGCAAAAGGGGGAGTCGTCACAGAAGAGCAAGTTATCGCTCGTGCGCAATATTTGGACTTGATTTACACTCAGTCCAGCACGCTCTACGATAAAATACCTAACGCCCCTAGACCGGAATTCTCAGTTCCTCCTCCTCCTAAATCAAACAATGACTCTCATGCCATCGATGGCGTGATTGGCGCGACAGACACGAAATCGACAAAGGCTACATCTAAAAAGGCCTGTAAGATTTCTAGTCAAAATGCAAATGAGGAACTTCTTTCCTCGGAAGTAAATTCTATGTTGACTGACAAGGTCAAACAACTGAAGCAACCAGGGGGCAAGGAGAAAAAGAAAGGGAGAAAAAGGAAGCAGGATGAGTCATCTCCTAAAAAGCCTTCTACAAACCCTTCTGGGCAAAGGAAACCCCCTACGGGGTGTCATATATGCGACGAGGATCATCGGACGAGAGATTGTCCACATAAAGCTGAAGTTAAGAAACTCTTTAAGAGTTCAAAAACCTCAGCAATATTGACTGATCCATTTCCAAGCCCGGGAACCAAACTGGTTGCTAATCAAAATGCTTCCCGATCCCAAGTGCTTATGTTGTCTATCTCAAAGCAGCAAAATGATGCTTTGGCAAGGAATAAAGATTACGGGAATCCACAGGTGTCGAATAACAAGGCTAACGAACAACCTAGTAGTTCGACAACAACTTTGACCAAAGTTGTGCCACCCATCATTCCTCAAAAAATGATAAAGTCGCCAAAGGGAGTAGTGCACAAATCGACATTTAATCCTCGTGCAAAAATAGCACAGAATTATAATATAATAGAGGACCTGGCCCAATTGCCATCCGCTATGTCGACACTTGAGGTACCACAAAATTGCCTCTCCCAAGAGCAAGCTTTATTATCAGCAATAGGTGGGATTGACCCAATGGATTCCAATCTTGTGGCCTTTAATCATAAAGGATATAACCCTCAGTTACCAGCTCAACTAGCTTTCCTTATTCAAGTGAAAGCCCTCAACAAAACTGTTCATCGAACAATTATTGATGAGGGGGCATCTACATGTATTATGTTGATGAGTTGCTGGAAAACTTTAGGATCTCCAACCTTGTCGCGATTTGCGACGACATTAAAAGCATTCGACGAAAGGACATATACCCCATATGGTATCTTAAATAACTTGAAAGTTGAACTAGGAGGGAAAACAATAGAAATAGATGTTGAAGTCATAGATGGGAATCTTGATTACAACATCCTACTAGGAAGACCATGGATATATGCCATGGCAGCTGTTGTGTCGACCTATTTCAGAAAGATTGCATTTCCCTTTCAAGGAGGGATTACAATCGTTGATCAGCAAAACTTCCTCCCCAATGGTTCTCAAGTTACTGGAAGCATTCCAATGATCCATGGAAGCAATCATTCGCTCCAAAATATCAGAGTAGGTCTCCTAAAAGACCCTGCCTTAATGGGTACTTTTTCCCTACTGCCTCCGAGTAATCTGGCGGAAGTGGCCACAGTGGAATATGAAACCTTCTATATCTAATGGATTTGGACTTCGATGACGGTTCTTATCTCATGTCAACCTCGTTAAAAAATGAAACAAGGAGTCATGAGGATAGTTCTTTTACTGTGTCAACCTCATTAAAAAATGAAACAAATCCCCTTTTCAAATCTCAAAGGTAAACCTTCATTCCAACCACCGAGTTGAATGCAATGAAGCTTGGGGGGCATGCACCTCGTTTTGCGTTATTATGCTGGGGGCATACAAACTTATCATCGAGCAGTTTTAGCGCATAGTTCATGCTCGTTAAAAAATAAACATAAGACCGAGCAAGTGTTTCAATCCGCGTTTAAGCTCATTAAAAAATAAACTATCCTCCGGTAAATAACCACCGTGAATGTAACATTATCAGCAATTAAAGCCTTGGTCGTGTTTGCACCGTCACCTCCACTTTTCCATTGGCCGATCATTCACCTCCATTTGATTGTTTACCCATTTTGAGGAACAGCTGCGAAGAGTGATTTCACTAGCCATCCTTGTGACACTGCCGTGCTTGGAAAATTCCAACCCTTACCTGGAATCAGCTGCTACCCATTTTATCACTCGTTCCTCAAAAGACGAGTCTTCTTTAAGCTCTTTTCTTCTGACTCGTAAAATATGAAAAGATTGTCGAGTTTTGGCCTTCCAGCTCGTTAAAGTGACCGGAAGTGCTATCCTTCCTCTAGATTTTAATTTTTTTGGACCTGAGGGATTATTGCACAAAAAGATCGAGCGCTTGTTTTGTTCGGCTCGTTAAAACTATCGAAAATTCATCCCTTCTGTATTGTTTTATACTTTTTCGGACTTAAGGGATTAGATGACGAAAAAGGAATCCCGGAGTTAAATTTACGTACCTTTTCAGACTCCCTAAAAATGAAAAGGACCGAGTTATCTTTGTCGTTAAAAACATTAATAGCGACAAACTTGTCTTTAGACGAGAACGAGTTTCACTATCGCTAGGCTCGTTAAAACATAGTGATGGGTTTGCCCGAAGGGCAAATTATAGAACAAGCATATGTTATCCTCCTCAAGCTTGAAAAAAATAAATAGGTACTGGTCAGCAATGACTGGGGAAAAATTGGGAAGAAACTCAAAGAATCTTTATTGGTAGCAAGTTGCTCTTGAACATGACACTTCCACTCCGTGCCTGAGTCGGGTTGGGTTGTTTCATTCACCGGTCATATCACCATGGTCTCGCCATACCATCCACATTTGGGGTAAATGCTACCGATCCATCACATAAGTGTCGCTGACATGTTCAAGAGAAGTCATCTAGAGAAGTCACCAGTGTCCCATCCACTACCATACATTATACTTCATTCTTTCATGACCGCCACCCTGAACCATGTATCATCAGATCATTTTCACCTCCATCAAAATCATTTGCTCCGTTTCGTGTCATTGATGTGGGATTCATCAAGGCCCTCCTTTGACGGATCGCTTCTTGTCGACATCAGCTCATTATCCAAGAAGTTGATCTAGGAACACCCCATTCAGTACTTTGAAGCTTGCATGCCTCAATGGCAAGTTTCTCACTTCCGGCGACAGGTATACATCAATGACCTTCGACCGAAGGATTTTGCGTGGTATTCGACGCCAAGTCTTTTATTCACGCCACGTGAATTGTACTGCAGTACCTTGAGGGTCATCATCTTTATTGGTGATTCGTCTCGCGCTTGTTAACAGTTTACATCATTGACTGGTAATCAAGCGATGTCTTTCCAGGTTCGACTTCAAAACATTTTTCACATGGATCGACTTGTACTTCGAGTGAAGATCGGACGAGATTGAATACCCCGGATCTAGTTTCATCCATCCGGGCTGCGATATATATTAAGGAAAAATAAAGACATTGACATGTACAGCATTACAGAACAGATGATCATCCTACCAAAAGGATGATGACTTCATCAGAATCATCAGTCTACCATCAGACGATTGACTGTCCTATGTACATAAAAATGAATTTATAAAGCTGAGCATGGGAATGCCCGCCTCAGCTAGATCATGAAAACAGTATGAATATAATGTATTGTATTGTATCTTATTACAGGTCTCCTCCCAGCATTGAAAGAACTTCAGATCCTCCTAATAAAGCATTTCACCCGATAAACGGCCTCATACTTTAGGGGCAACTGTTATAGACATTTTTGTGCCTTACAGCTCTAAGCATGAAATGTCCATAAACCAAGGGCTCCTAAGTACCTAAAAGTGTTGTTCTAACTCCTAAAGGAACAAGGTCAACAAATTACAGCTTCTCCCAGAAGTTCTCAAAATTGGTCAAAACTGGATCAGCGCACCTAAATGCACTACCAGGGTGCATAGTAATTACAATTAAAATTATTACATGAAAATGGTTGGTTCCAAATACATCTGCTAAAAATTTGTGGAAAGACTTTGCTTAATATTTATATTTTCAAAAACTTTGCTTAATATTTATATTTTCAAAAAATTGTTTTGTAGTCCTCAAGTTTTCTATAGGCCACCTGGGTTGGTTATTATGAGTTCTCAGTCCTCACGCTTCAAAATGGCATTTTCAAACACACAATTATTTGAATCAACAATGCTTTCTCTCCTAACTGAAGCTTTAAGATATTGATGGCTGTAATTAGGTTTAGTGTGTGGGAGTTATAGACACATAATTATTTGAATCAACATTGCTTTCTATCAGGACTGAAGCTTTCAGATCTTGATGCTCGTAATTACGTTCAGTTTGTGGGACTTTTATAGTAACTCTGTGGATATGTTTAATGAACCGTTTCCAAAGATTAGAGCAAAGCTTAGTTTGTGGGGCTAATTACAAGCGCAACAATCAATCGTAACAGTATGACATGTTTAATGAACCGCTTGCAAAGCTTAGAACGAAGCTTCAAGCTTGATTAGAAGGATACCGTGAAAAGATGAAGGAGAAAGGCATTGAATTTTGAACATTTCATTTAAATTTGTAAGTGTAAAGTATACTAATTTCCGATTTGTTTAAGGCTTTCATCTATACTAATTGACCATTTGTATGATAAAATTCTACATATTCTATTTTTTCAGTGAATAGGAATTTCCTGAAGTAATTTTTCCTTTTTAATTAATCTAAGAGATTTGAATCGATACCCATTTAGCAAAGAATGCCTTCAGCAAAGAATGCCTTGACAGTACATTGATTCATCTTTAAACGAACTGCCTCCCATTTGACACGAGTACAAATTTGCAATTCCACAGGCAGACATAATCTTGAGTAGATCATATGCCATCTATCCTGAATTGAACTGAGCATGGCTGCTAGAAAATTGATTAATGCGGTGTGATCTGAACTGCAGATAATAAGCAGGAACCGAAGGAAAGAGCCACTGATCTCCATCTATATATGAAATATCAAGGAAGGGACATGCCTCGTACTGGGTAAGCTCACGAGCATACCACACTCTCATTGTTTGGTTGGCGCCAGGGCCCCTACATCGGTATTGAGCATAGAACACCGTCCTGAGACAACGAAAACATAATTAAACAATTAGGTATTTCACTCTTCTGAATTCGTATGGTCAAAGAGGTCGATTGAGTTTATGTTGGGTGGTGGGCTGAACAGTTGTAATCTCATCGAAATTCAAATCTTGTAAGTTGATAGGTTCACGTTCCAGAATAGAGCTAGCTATGAAGACGGGCATCTGGCCTACCCAATGCTCATAATTTTTAGTCATGGGCTATTACCCTAAAAAGGTACTCAATGCCCAAAATTCTTCCAAGTAATAAATATCAACAAAGAGAAAAAAAATACAGAAAGCCATACCAATCTCTGTTGGGATCATTCCAGTCATTCCATCCGTCAGGAGAAATAATTGCAGGCATATAGGTATATGAGAATATGATTCGAGAATATGGACGCCATGCACGACCTAACCATAGGTTCCCGGTCCCTTGGATGAGGCACTTGACGAACGAAAATCCTGTGTTCTCTTGACAAGACCCCCGTGCCTGCGCAGCGATCGCTCCTGTGATCATGGTCGACCCGCTAGGCACTGGATTTGCAATTGAATTCAGAACGCATTCCTGCAGTTTTAAGCGTTTGCGGCAGAGATGTATTGAGAATGGAAAATTTATGTGAGGGAATGCATATCCTATTTTATGACGGCGAATAAGTTTATAGGTTAGATGGATAGAATAACATACTCAGATATGAATTGCTGCTGGCTAAATTGCATTTGATTCAATTACTGAAAGTTAAAAACGTTGAGAGTAGATACGCTAATTTTAGCGCACATTTCCTAAATTAAAACTTTAACCTGACTCAAACATCCTAAGGAATGATTTAGACTATCTCTAAGCTGCCTGAAACTACATGCTAACTTGGAGTAATTATCTTCAAAAAGATGGTTACCTGGTAGAGAGATCTAGCGTTGCCGAATATGAAATCGATGGAGCCCTGAATGAAGCAGTCTTGAAAATAGTGACGCCCTCTGTCATCATGTAGGGTATCCTGGGCACCATAGAACCCACAGCTATAGAATGCTGCTTTATCACCTGATATCCTCAGAGCCACAGCTTGGCCGCCCATATCACCCGGGTTTGCAGCTGGAGCCGAGTTCTGCACCCATTAATGCCCATCTTTGAGAAACTGGCATAGATACATGTTAATGGGATCACAATAAGATTCATTTATTCATTTTATTTTTTTATTTGGAATGAAAGCATTTGAAATTTCATGGTATTTTTTTTAGGTTATAATTAAAATTAGTGATTACCAATGACTAGTAACAATATAAAAAATTCTCACGTTTAGTTTTAGATTAGTTAAGATTTATTTATTTTTCTATAAATATCTATTTTTATTATTTTAATTGTAGATTCATAAAATATTGTAAAATTAATTCATTTTTATTATCTCTATTGCAGTTTCAGAAAATATTTTTAAAATCTGAAGATAAAAGTGAGTTGGTTTTTTGTGGCCCAGAAGAACCTAGCAGCCAGCTAATAGCCAGCTTGAAGCTTAACTACCAGTAAACATCTGGGGTCTACAGCCTACCCTCAAGCCTCAAACAAGAGGATCTGAACCTGGGTCTAGGTAAAGTGGGTGGCAATCAAAAACCTATGTCTCTAGAGTTTCAAAGATTTAACATATCTTAAATTACCGCAGGACAAAGTAAGCTGTTTTTTTAACCTCTCTTGTATTTATAAAACTTTTTAAAATATTCTAATAATTTAGTATCAAATCAAAGCCGCTTGAAGGAATACTGAAAGCTCCTCCCATTCTTTTTAATCATAAAGCCTCTTATGAGTATTGATGTAGGAATGAAGTTCTCAAAATAGGGGAAGGGGACCATTTATCAAAATAATGATTAATGGGTAAAAAGGGGTCTGTTATAATTGTGATGTCATAGGAGCTGTTAAAGTGAAAAGAAAACCAGGATCACCTTATCAGAACTTTAGACTAAACGCATTTTATAACAACGCATACAGGTTGGTTGAGTGAAAAAACTTTGAAAGTAAATGGATTTTACAGCACAGAATAGGGTACTTGGTTAGGTCCACAATTGCAATCTACATCTCGAAGTGGGGATCCAATCTGCATGCAATCCTTTGTGCGTAAAGCGATATATCCAGTTCAAACTTTGAAGTAAAGGCATTTTACAACCCAGTCGAGGGTGGTTGGGTCAAGAATTTCATTCCTCATCTCGAGAGAGGGGTCCTTGTGGGTCTCTCTAACGCTTTTTTTTGTAAGGCTAAATGTCGAGTTATACATAAAATGATCAAAATCTTGATTTTAATGGTTTTCAGAGATATGCATTTCAGGTTTGACATTCGAGATTCCAAATTGTTTTTTGGGGCTATGGTGGAACTATAAAGGAATCGTGATTTTAGTTGAACTGTGCCATGAAATTTTAGTTTTGGATAAATTTTATGCTTAGACTGCATAAATTTTCTGTCGCAGTGTAAAGGATATTGAAGTTTACACCTGAACAACCTATAAAGTTATACAACTGTGTGACATTTGATAAAATTGCCACACGTAGCATTTAGGGTTTGGAATTGAATAAAGGATTTAGAAATCAAAATGATTGAAATACTTCGACTGGAATAATAGAAAAAATGTTTTATTGACATTAGTCTAACTTTAATGTATATTAAGTTAAAATCAACTCACATCATCGAGGGATGAGAAGAGGCAAATTGAAGGAAATTGATTAGCCTAAATACTATGTTAGGATCACATAACATTCAGAGAAGAGGTAGAGTCTAAAGTTCATTTTAATTATTACATTAAAGATAAATATTATGGACAAAATTATGAGTTGTCATATATCTGACGCAGGAAAACCACCAGTAACTTGAGCTGAACCAAATTTTCCAAAACCACACTAACACAGCATGATAAACCTTAAAGGTCTGATGTTTTTGGAAATCTGACTTCCCAGTCAAGGCTGCATTGGATTATGAAACACCAGTGTTGAGTAACCATTAACAAAAAAAAATGTGATCTTAAATTTGAGTGAATTTTCTTCTATTCTACATAGATCTGTTACTTCTAACTTTGAAAGTTGAGGCTACGTCCATTACAGTTACAAGTGGAATCAAGGTCTATTACAGGAACACCAGTGCTGAGTAACCATTAACATAAGAATGTGATTTAAATTTGAGCGAATTTTTCTTCCATTCTAAATTTTAGCTAATTCTCTTCTATTCTACATAGATCTGTTACTTCTAATTTTGAAAGTTGAAGCTACGTCCATTACAGTTAGAAGTGGAATCAAGGTCTATTACCAGGCCTGTAATAGAGAATAAAATATGCCCATTTTCCAGGCAAATTGTAAGCATGTATTTGACTTATTTTGTTGAAAGGGTATTTTACAATTTAAAATGGAGGAGATTATACTGTTAGTTGGGAAGGTAGTGTTTTCTTAGTCAGTAAAATCAATTTAGATAAATGTTTAGTTATATCTAGAAGTTTAATTGTCTTTTCTTATCACTAAAAATTTGAAGGGGTTATTTTTCTATGACTAAAAGTTTAAAGGGGTTATTTTTTTATCACTAAAAGTTTAGAGGGGTTATTTTTTCCTGACTCAAAGTTTAAAGGGTTATTTTTTTATGACTAAAAGTTTAATTGGGTAATAAAAGTTTAATTGGGATTATTTCTGGTGGTGAGTAAAATGAAGATTGTCTCCTGGTTGTTGTCTTAACACTCAAATTCAATTCTTGCTAATACCACATTCCCAGAAAACCAGAAATATTGTAGTAATAACATGGTATTTATGAATATCATTGACACTCACTCTCCAGAAAATAATTTCCATGAATTTTTTTTGCCATATCCCAAGCAAATAATCAAAATTTTGATCAAAACTGGATAATTTAATAAATCCATATGGAAGTGGATATAGGGTCGACTCAACATACCACGAAATTTATATCCTTGGCAACAAAATTATCTGCAAAAACAGAGACGCTTGCGCTGTAGAAAGTGCCACCGGAGGAATTGGCTGTATCGTTCCAAACTATGAAGGTGGGAAGGAAGCCATGGCCTTGAAACGTGATATTGGGCTTTGTTCTTGGGACAGACACTTTCTCTCTGCATATTACAATTCCTGATCAAATTCACAATCATTAACCATATTTCCGAGTACACTAATTAGGGATTTTGATTAGGTTGCTAGGTATACAAAATACTTAAAATTAAAATAGCTTGACCTTACATATAAACACCAGGAGTCATGAATATAATAGTCCGGTTGGGAGTATTGTCTGGAACTGCATTAACAGCTGCCTGGACGGTTGTGTAATTTCCACAACCAATTTGATCGACAATCAAAACATTGGAGTTATTTCCTAATTTTTCCAATGGCAAAAAGGGGATTACCTCATCACAGTCGATCCCCTTTTCGAGATGGTGATGGTGGTGGTTTTGTTTCCTAGATAATATCTCTGGTTGCACCAAAGCATTCATAAATTCCACAACAATGTTCAGATAATTGCAAGGTTGGACCAGTTGGGTTTTCTCTGGCAGAAACCACAGAAAAACCATCTGAGTAGCCACAAAAGCTATGGCCATGGCAGACACCAAAGTGAACATGTACTTTGTTTTGAACTTCATTGTTCACCGTTGTGAGCAATTGATCTACACACCCAAGTTCTGTACACTGGTGTTGCATCCATAAAAAATTGAGTAACATATATGTGTATTCTTTTGAACGTGCAAGAAACATTTTAAGCTTATCTTTGACAGCACTCCAATGCAGGTTAAGACTTTAACAGAACTGCTAATAGAATTTTCTCTTAGCGCACACTGCACAGTAAACCGTGGCGTGCACATAAAGGCAGATCTACTATTGGCTCCGAGGCAAGAAGGAAATGTACATTATTATACTGTGGCTGAATTTATGTCCTCGAGCTTGCATATAATTAGCATAATGAATTTATGTCCTCTCACTTGTATATTATATAGTGAACTTTTCACAATCAGAGTGTTTAGGTTTTTCTGAAATATTTATATACACCATTAAAAAAGAAATTTTAGATAACAAAAATGAAGATTTTGAAATGAAATGTTTATACTCTGACTTACCGAAATTATGTTTGGAAATTAAATATGACTTAGATAATGCTTTTAGCAGGAGCTGGGTCAATCTTTGTCGAGCTGAGATATCTTAAAACACTGGGAACCGAAGTATGGCCAATAAATCACAACCAACCCACCGTTTTCGTATCGAAGTATTGCCACTAAATCACAACCAACCCACCGTTTTCGTTCATTGTTTAAACACTTGTAGTGCAGTGCCAGTAAGATGAAAGTTTGATGAGAAAGTAACATTGAAATCCTTCTGATGAGTGGTCTTTACCCTTCCATTTCTTTTCTTTCTTACCGGCCGGCAATTTGTTTCTTTTCGATTCACTAAGTACCGTCGTGACCAACCCCATTTTTCCAAAGTAACCAAATTTGGCCATTTTACCGCGATAACTTGGCATATTACATGGTGGTTGTTGGTTTTTTTTTTTTGACTTTTACGTGTTATATTAACAACCGACCATATTACAATAATTTAAGATATTCGTTTTATATATATGACACTTTGTTTATATACAAACTCTTGGCAAGTGATATTTGCGATGTTCATACAACTAAATTTGAAATCATCTATCGTAATCAAGTTACTTACCATGTTAATGAAATTGTAAGTGGGCAATGATATATTTATAATTATTTTAGGTATGCTCAATCAAAAGTTCTTCTGGTTAGAAGTTTTGACTTATTAGAAAAAGCCATGTCATCCATATCCGCGTGACAGTCGCGTGGCCTTCATTAGGCTGACGTGGCCCTGTCATATCATCACAATGGGGTCCTCGCGCATGCACTTAAAGGACGTCCCGGTTCACATCACGTCAGAGCAGCCGGTACTTTGCATTCTCACATGCTGCAAAGTAACGTAGTGTGAAAACCTAGCAGTGGGCAGTCTCCCGGTGAGTAGGGTTCCAACATCGGAACCACAACCAGAACGACCAACATCCATCACCACTGCTCATCCTCCCAAGGGTTAAGGTACTCAAATTCATAACTATGGACGATCTCTTGGTGGGTGGGTTCCAAAACTGGAACCACGGCCAGATTGGCTAGTCTTTCATAAGCGTGCCCATTCACGAGGTTATGAAAGAAAAGAAAAATGGGTCTCGGTAGTATCTGTGGCTAGACAACAAGGTTCCACTGCTAGAACCATCAATCAACTCTTCATCAACTTCTCTCCGTTACATGGTTAAGTGCGAAGGGTCTTGGCAGTCTCCCGACATCAGGGTTCCAAGAATCGGAACCACAATTGAATCGACCCACTTCCCTTTGCGCCATGTATACAAGGAGTTACCAAATTGCAAAGGTCTAGTGAAGCATTCTCCGATGACGGACTTCCAGGGTTGGAACCATGGCCACATCGACCAGTTCTTGTTGGCATGTCGAGTCAAGTTAAACAAAGTTCAAGGGGGTTTTGTAAGATTTTTGAGATACACAGATCTAGATCTGCAAAACAATAAACAAGCTTGCAAGAGAAGGAAGGAAGCGAGCAAGAATTGAGAAAAGAATGAAAATTGATTCTACAATATTAGTTTTAGAATAAATACATAAAAGCAACTAAGTTAAGCTTAGTTGTACATGCAATAACTAAAGCTAACTAAAGCTAAGTGTGCTTTATCTTATGTTAATGTGTGCATGTGCCACATGCAAGCAATAAGTTAACTGGAGCTAATTTAGGTGCATGTACACCAACACAGCTAGTCTAAGTGCATGTACACCAACACCCCCCCTTAAGCATAACTTAGGTGAGTGTGATGCAAAATGAATGAGTCGCGGCAACACGGCTATTTTAGGTACCCATATACAATGCATAAAAAGGAGGAAAGAGGGAAAACCCAGTGGGAAGAAAACTCCCCCTCAAAATATAATGCAAAAGTAGAGAAAAGACAACTGCTAGGCAGTCGTGTCCTTCACCCCGAGACGATCTCGCAGGAATTGAAACTTCTGCTTAGTGAAAGTCTTGGTGAGGATGTCAGCAATCTGCTCGGAACTAGGACAGTGCTGAAGATCGATGATCCCATCATGAATGAGTTCTGTAATGAAGTGCATGTGGATCTCGATGTGTTTGGTACGCTGCCGCTGCACTGGATCTTTGCAAAACTCTAGCGTACTTTGATTATCGCACCAGATGACAGTTGGATGATGGACACTAATCCCAAGCTCAGATAGGAAATGTTGTAGCCAAATTGCCTGAATAGTGGCATTGACTGCTCCTCTATACTCGGCCTCTGCTGATGATAAAGCAATGGCAGCGTGCTTCTTACTTGACCAACAAATTGGGCCGGATCCCAAACTAAGTACATAACCGGAAGTAGACTTGCGATCAATGGTGTCGCTAGCCCAGTCTGAATCTGTGAACTCGATGAGATTCAAAGAACAATTGGCTGCATAATGAATCCCATAGGTGATTGTCCCTTGGACATATCAAAGGATGCGCTTTGCAGCATTCCAGTGTAACTCATGTGGCTCCTGCATGTATCTGGAAACTGCTCCGACAGCATAGGGGAGATTAGGACGGGAGTGAGTGAGATAAAGAAGACTTCCCACAAGCTCGCGATACAATGTGCAATCAACCAATGGTGTGTCTTTGCCATTCTCAAGCTTTATCCCTGATAAGAAAGGTGTGGCTGCTGGCTTGTAGTCACTCATGTGAAATCGTGCCAAAAGATCTCTAGCATATTTTGGTTGAGAAATGGTACTGCCAGAATTACGCTGATGGATCTCTAGTCCAAGGAAGAAATTTAGCAAGCCCATGTCTGTCATAGAAAACTGCTTATGCAATGCAATTTTGATGTTAGTAATGACAGAAGCTGAACTAGCCGTTATCAAAAGATCATCTACGTAGAGTACTATGATCAACAAGGAGTCAATTTTCTTTAGAAAATAAACATTGGAATCAGATTTGCAGCGTACAAAATTTTGAGATAACAAATAAGAATCCATCTTTGCATACCATGCTCTAGGTTCTTGCTTGAGGCCATAGAGAGACTTCTTTAGTTTGCATACCAGAGATGAATTCTGCATGTATCCCGGTGGCTGCTCCATGTAGATTTCCTCCTCGAGATCACCATGACGAAAGGCATTCTTCACATCCATATGATGCACCTCCCATCCTCTTGCTGCTGCAATGGAGAGAGCTAGCCGAATGGAACCCATTTTTGCCACTGGAGCAAAAGTCTCATCATAGTCAACACCATGTACTTGCTGAAAACCTTTTACTACCAATCGTGCCTTATATCGACTAACTTGGCCATTTGATGCTTTCTTGGTCCGGTAAACTCACTTGCATCTCACAAGTTTGCGATTTGAAGGTAGCGGAACCAAATCCCAAGTCTGGTTCTCAATGAGAGAGTTATATTCCTCATCCATGGCGGCTTCCCATTCAGGATGCCCATTTGCTTCTGCATAAGTTTGTGGATCAGATCCATGCATCATATAAGCATGCATGGGCATGGATGGCTCCATAGCTAAGAGTGCTTGCGGATCTTCCTCAAACAGAGGGATAGAGGCAGGATCATCAAGGATATCACTCATGCTGCGCCATTTTTGTGTTGAAGGTGGTCGAGAATCTTCCGAACTACATGCAGAAGTATGATCTTGATGTTCAACAACTGGTGGTCTAACAGGGGTCACAGGAAAAGACTCATCTTCATCAGAATGCTGGTCTGAAGTTTCATCTGCATACTCATCAATGAGTGGTGATGAAAATTTGGTAACAAGTTCATCTACTGGTGCATGCGAAATATCTTCGTCAAACTTTACACTCCTTTCAATAAAGAGCTCTTCAGTGTGGATATCAAGCAATCTGTACCCTTTGACTTCATCAGAATATCCAACAAACATGCATGCTTTGCTTTGAAGCTCCAAAGCTTTTCTCTTCTCTGGAGGAATGCGGGCCCATGCTCGAGATCCAAAAATGCGGAAATGACTAACTTCAGGTTGCCTGCCAGTCCAAGCCTCAAAAGGTGTTTTTCCAGTAACAAATTTATGAGGAGATCTATTCTGGATGTATGAGGCACAATTAATAGCTTCGGCCCATAATTTCGACGGAAGAGATCTTGCATGCAACATGCAATTAGCCATCTCTTTCAAAGATCAATTTTTCCTTTCAGCCACGCCATTTTGTTGTGGAGTGTAAGGAACTATATGCTGCAACTGTATGTCTGCTTCATCACAAAGATTCTCGATATCTTTGTTGACATATTCCGTCCCATTATCTGTGCGGAGTATTTTGATGCGTTTTCCAGACTGATTTTCCGCATGCGCTTTGAAAATCTTTAGATGTTGAAAAACTTCAGACTTGAGTTTCAAGAAGTAAACCCAAGTGAATCTCGTGTAATCATCTATAAATGACAACACATATCTTTCTTTGCTCATTGAAAGCACCGGAAATGGACCCATGAGATCACTGTGTACAAGTTCCAAAGGTGAAGAGGCTCTCCATGCATGCCCCTTCTCGAATTTTTCTTGTGGATGCTTTCCAAGAGCACATCCATCACAAACACCATCTGAAAATTCAATGGTTGGCAATCCTTTGACCATCCCTTGCTTACTAAGCTGTTGCATATATCTGAAATTCAAGTGCCCAAATCTCTCGTGCCAAATCCTACTTTCTTCATTTGCATGCGTAAGTAGCAAAATAGAATCTGATTGAGGAACAAAATCAGAAAATGTGTACAGACGAGATTGATCATTTACCTTGCCAGATGCAATCTTCAAATTGGTTTGCATGTCATAAATGCTCACGGAATCTGGGGTAAATTCCACTTTCCTTCCGCTGCCTGTGTGTGTCATCTGATACACTGAGAGAAGATTCACAGAAAGCCTTGGAATACGCAAGTCATTTTCAAAACTTCCATCTTCGAATTGCACTCTTCCTTGTCCAGTTGCTGCTACTGCAGAATTATCCCCCATGAGAATGGGAGGACCTGAGTATGCATGTAGAGAAGAAAAGGATTCCTTTGAAGAAGCCATATGATGTGAAGCTCCTCAATCGATGATCCATTCTTGTGGTGCAGAATGAAGAGCAATCAAAGCATGCCCGTTACCTCTTGGATCTGGTGCTTTTTCTCCAGACTTCTTCTTAGCATTCTCAGGAATGTGGTCTCCAAGATTGTGTTGCTGGAGTGTCTGCGCCATAAGATCTATAGTCTTCTTCATGCATGCAGATTCAGGATGAAAACCACGGTGGCAATAATTGCACATTGATTGCCCTTTCGTTCCTTTCCTTTCCTTTGAGCCAGATGATCCATCAGGGGGTTTGGGATGTCCTCCCTTTCTTGGATCAGGATCCTTCTTCCCTTTTCGTTTCTGATGGTCTTTAGAATTTGCCTTTCCTTTTGCATGCACCAGTTGCAGATCTAGTGAGGGCATCTTCCAATCTGCACCAGTTGCAGATCTGACTGTGTGGAATGTAGAGACGAATACTGCATACTTTGGACCAAGTTTTGATAAAATGGAAAGAATCAATTGCTTTTCTTGCTTGGATTTGTCGATCCCGCATCCTTTCAGCTGAACCAACAAGGCTTTATACCTTGTGAAAAAATCTTGAATGTTCTCAAAGTTTCTCGGATCTAATGAGTTTAACTTATTTTCGAGAATGTGACCTTGCATTTCATCCTGTTTTCCAAACAATTCTTCCAAAGTTTTCCATACTTCATTTGGAGTTGAACATGATTCAACATGAAATAGCAGTTCCGGAGAAATAGATAAACATAGGATGCCGAAGGCCTCGTCCATGCGATTGAAATATCTTGTTTTCTCCATTGCCGATGTTGGTTCAACTTCCGTTCCCATGGTTATTCGAAATAAGTTTCTTCTTCTGAGATGAAGTTGAATCTTTGGCTTCCATTCGAAATAATTATATGGAGTGAGAATTGCCGATTGTAGAAACTCCAATTTAGACTCCATTCTTTGTTGTTGCTTCAATCTTCTAAACCTGCAAATAAAATTGCTTGTGCACTGATTACAAATCCCTGTGCTCTGATACCATGTAAAATTTTTGAGATACACAGATCTAGATCTGCAAAACAATAAACAAGCTTGCAAGAGAAGGAAGGAAGCGAGCAAGAATTGAGAAATGAATGAAAATTGATTCTACAATATTAGTTTTAGAATAAATACATAAAAGCAACTAAGTTAAGCTTAGTTGTACATGCAATAACTAAAGCTAACTAAAGCTAAGTGTGCTTTATCTTATGTTAATGTGTACATGTGCCACATGCAAGCAATAAGTTAACTGGAGCTAATCTAGGTGCATCTACACCAACACAGCTAGTCTAAGTGCATGTACACCAACAGGTTCTCAGTGGCGAGTGACGACCCATCTCACTGTTCAACGAATCAAAACCTTGGATGGTTCAACCATCTCCTTACTACTGCTTGCTCGTTAAAATGTATTAAGGTGCAAAAAGGGGTCTCGGCAGCAAGCACTACCCTAATGATGGGTTTCAAGGCTGGATCCATGGCTGGATTGGCCAGATCTTCGATGGCTTTGCCTAGTACAAGGTGAACAAACTGCAAAGTGCCCGACATGACTCAACAAAAAGGTTCCAAGGACTAGAACCACAACTGGATTGGTCAATCGAACATCGATGTGCCCGTTAGTAAGTGGTAACAAACTTAAAAGGTTGCCGACGGGTGGTTTTCCGATGATAGGGTTCGAAAGGCCAAAACCACAGCTGGATCAATTGGTCCCTTTCCACTCACTCAATTAAAAAGGGTTAAGGCACAAGGCAGTAGTAGTTGGTGGTGATCGGTATCCCCGGCACAATGATTTGCAACCTATTAAGTCCTCGACCTAGCAACGAAGGATCATTGTAGTGATAGGAAAAGTAACTAGCATTTGTATTTGATGTTGTAAAGGAAAAGTTTTAAGCCATGAAGTGGGGAAGAAAATGGACATTGTTCAAAGCAAGGGTGGATGATCAGAAATCAAGTGACCAGTGCTTGTTTAATCAGAAGATTGGGCAAGAGGAAAATATATAGCGGTACAAGCTCACTGTTGGGAGAACAATGAGTGCACTTTAACTGTAATATCTTTTCCTTGTGGTAGCAATAATTTGCACTTTTTAAAAAAACTTAATAATTTTTTGTCATGTTATAATTGGTGTATTTTTTATTTAATATAATTATTTTATTATTATTATTATTATTCACTTTTTAGAAGTAAACACATACTTTTAACTATTAAGTTTTGTCAGGTTATAATTGGTGTATTTTTAATTTAATAATAATAATAATAATAATAATAATAATATTATTATTATTATTATTATTATTATTCACTTTTTAGAAGGAAACACATACTTTTAACCATTAAGTTTCATAAGTAAAATTGTAATCCCTGGTTTTGGGAATTTAAAAAGAATTATAAATATTTTATTTAATTAAAAAAATCTATAAACTTTTTAACTTTCAAACATTAAAATGATTTTTTTTAAGAATTGAAAAAGATGTATAAACATTTTAATTTTCAAAAATTAAAATAAATATTTTAATATTTAAGTACATTACATTTGTATCATTATTCTTAAAGAATATAAAGAGTGTGAGGTAAAACTTTTGAATATTTTAATTTAAAGAGATGTTGATTAAAGAAGTTGAGCTAGAACCTTTGAGTAATTCTAATTTAAAATGATGATGATTAGCATTATAATTTAATGACATATTTGTGAGAGTTTATAACCATTTTTATAAGATTCATGGTCAACCATGCCTATGACACATTTTCCATTATGTTCTTATCAAGAGGAAAGGGTTTTAAACCAAATAAAAGAAATGTGAAAGATATTTGGCCATATAACAAGTATTGGTACCGAATATAAATCAGTGTTTTTGTTCCTCTAAAAAAAGAAAAAGCTCAGAAGACATGACAATCCTTCAACTTACACATCTTCCATTCTCCTCTTACCAACAATAGAGGTTTTAAAACACTAAATAGTAATAATAATAATAATGTAAATCTGCTCTTACCAATAATAAAAGTTTTAAAACACCAAAAAAAAATGTAAAAAATATATGATCATATATCAAGTAAAGAAAGAACCCAAAAGACATGATAATCGTTCAACCCACACATCTTCCATTCTGCCTTTGCTAACAACAATAAATTTTGAAACAACAACAACAACAACAACAACAACAACAATAATAATAATAATAATATGTGGCAATATAACAAATAAGACATGACACAATACATTTTAAAACACAACTAATAATAATAATAATAATATAAAAAATATGTGGCAATTTAACAAAGAAGACATGACATAGTGAAGGTGCAGGAGAGTAAAATTCTTTATATCTCCTTCCAAAGAAATTATCTTAGAGACCTGATTGACAATTACGCTATCTGTTAAAAATCTGTTACATGTAAATTTATGGCACACAACAACTCCATTTCATCAGCTAGTTGATTATGTTCTTTGCCTATATGCTTAATTATAGAGTTGCTGAACTGATTCCAAAGATTATCAATTCTCCATAACCAGCCAAGGAGGGGTGGTTGATTGATATTTGCACTTGATTGATATTTGCACATCCATTTTACATGATCAATGATAATCTTGGAATCCGCAAAAATATGAATGTTAGGTATATTGAGGAAGTTTGTTAACCATAATAGACCTCATAAGGCCATTGCTTATGCCCTGGTATTTGTGCCTCTTCTAGCATTCTAGTGAATCCTGTATTCCAATTCTTTGGATATGGCTATCCAAAAGCCACATCCACAATTGTTCCTTTGCACCGCACCATCAAACAAACCAAATAGATATGGCTTCCTCTTATTTACCTTTAGAACCATTCAATTCAGTGACCTTCTGCCTAGAAGTGGTGAGTAGGGGGTGTATATTTTGCCAAAGTTGTGAAAACACAATTACAATCATAAGCATGTTGGTGATAGGTCTGAGTTGACCATTGATGACCAAGTTAATTTTAGGCAAAAGCTTTATTATGAATGTTTTTCCATTCAAAACAATCTAGAGGAAATTAAAAGTAAAATATTTCTGCGGAAATTACAGAAAAATATAACATGGTAAACACACTAATTATTATAGATCACTATTATCTAAACTTGATTTCCTTAACAGGAACCTGAATAAAGACATAAATCAGTTATATTTTTTTTTTAATTGACGGTGACACCTAATATGAACTTTTTCATCTAATTATAGGTTAAAAATATTGAGTTTTTAATGCTACCAAAACTTTTACTGGACATGAGAAATAAGCATTGCTATGCATAGAAGGAAAATAATTCGTTTTATATAGTGTAGAGAAAGCGCTTGGCTTAGTGCTTAAGAATGAGCACCAAAGGGGGTTTATCAAATATTTTGAGCTGAGGAATCATTCATTAACTCTCAAGGTAAAATAGGCAGTAGTATAAAGAGGTCATTTTTCCCCCTCTTGTTAGGCTGACTTCTCAGTTGATCTTATTTGAAATTTCATTAGAAATTAGGAAAATTATAGTTGCAAGTTGTTGAATCTATCAATTTCGACATTTGAAAACACAATTTAATTGACAATGTTACACGATTACTATTTCCCGATTTGATTAAAAAAAACCAAAAAAGTGACAACATTTGTCAGTTGAAGACATATATGTCTTCCAAATGATAGCCTTTTCATTTGAATACCTTGTTTGAATCTCTTTCTTTGGAAGAGGGAGTAGGTTAGCAAATAAATTTTGGTTTAAAAGAAAGGCAATTTCTTAGTGTTGATGGTATTCCTCCAAGGGTTTATTGAACTAATTTTGTTCTAATTATAAATGGTCTACTATAATTTTATGAAGAGGCTATATTTTTCGGTATAAATGTTATAAATTTGTTCTGAAGCTCGCCCATAAATTACTGTGAATTGCATAGGCATTACATTGCTTCATGTCATCAAGCAATCTTTCTATTTCCTGATAGTCACTTGAGAAACATTACAATATCGTACCATTTATGGTGACATAATTAACAGTTCATGGCTAAACACTCTCCCACAAGACACTTTTATGCATTGAAACAATCAGACAGGTTTAAAATGGCAAAGCCTTGTTTAAGTAGAAAAACGGTACCTAGTTTTAAGGAGATTTTGATTAATTTGTAAAAAACTACATGGATATCCCACCATCTCATGAAAATCCACTATTAATATATCAATTCTTTTATCTTTAGATTAGAATAGACAAATATTTGTTGAATATAGGTAGGAACCAGTGTTTTCTAGGCCTATTAATATTGTGAGGTATATACACCTTGATATATCAAAGGCTGATTCCTGGGTATCAATAAAAAGTGTCCTTTGGATGGAAGCCCTTCAAAGGAAATGTTGTAGGCTATCTCTTAGACTTTTTGCGGGGTTTTCTTGCACCTTTTCTAGCCAAAATTGACTAGAATCAGACTTATTGGAGAGCTTTCGTACACCTTTTCGGGTCAAAATTACCTAGAATCTGACAGACTACAAATGATAACTTACGTTGTAGATTTATTCGATTATGAACCAAGCAAAAACTAAAGGACGAAATTTAATAACTTATGGTTTATCTCAAAACCTTTGTAAGGTAACAAATAAGTGAAGTGTTCATAGCAAAACCCATAGAAAAGTTATTCTATTGTGTGGCACAGGTGAATTGGTTATCGAAGAAGATAAAAGATATGTTCTTTCTTGGTGAAAAGATCTAAGAATTTCTATGTCAAATTATCTGATGTTAGTAATCTTTTTTAGTGAAAGGAATTCATAAAGGATAATATTGGTTCTTCTAATTTTTCCTTTTTTGGATGCTTGTTCACAAGCACTTCTTGGTTGTTGTGATTGTAAAATACTCCAATTAAGTGCAAGGTATTGTTTATCAATGGGCCATTGTGATTCTTAATCATCTTCACTCAATATCACCGGTAGTCTCTACAAGAACACAATCCATCCTTGAAATGTTGGAAACAACTTATATCTCTAACAATGATTTCTCGCCCAACAATTTTAGAGATAAATTTGGTGGCATCATGGCAATCACCACATATGCAAAGATTCTTGATTAGCTAGATTGATGTACTAGGGGTTATATTGATGAGCCCATAAGCAATGGCCAAATTCTCCCTGTGTCCATAGAGAATGTATTCCTTCTCTTCCTCCTCAACATCTTGCAATACAAAGTTTGTCTTAGGCACATGTCCTGCCTCTTTCATCTGCCTAGCCAAGCCCTCCAATGTGGCGTGAATTTTCTCTGATTGAGGGTGTGCTCTATCCTCTACAAGGAATGAATGGACCTTGTTCTTGATCTGAATCCATGTATATATTGGAATCTTTGTAACTCCTTTTCCTTTCATTATCGCTCTGACTTTTGCCACACCATCCCACCTGCTAGCTACAGCATAGATGTTTGACATCAGAACATAATAACCAACCTTTTTAGGCTTCAAATCATAAAGATGTTCTGCTACAATCTCTCCTAGCTCTATATCTTAATGAATTCTGCAGGCACCGAGTAAGGCTCCCCACACATCATCATTGGGTTTTAGTGGGCATGTTTTTGATGAAATCATATGCTTTGTGCAAATATCCTGCACGACCAAGAAGATCAACCATGCATGCATATTGTTCTAATCTGGGTTCCATGCCATAATATTCACTCATGCGATTAAAGTAATTCCAACCTTTATCTACCATTCCTGAATGACTACATGCAGATAAGACAACAAAAAATGTAACATGATCTGGCTTGTAGCCTAACTGTTGCATTTTGTCAAAAAGCATGTCATGCCCCTGTGTTTTAATAGATTGATAGATTGATATGTTTCCTCCTGTACTTAGTTAACACAAGGCCTAACATTTGTTTTTCACTCAACACCTTCAGTACATGGTGCAACCTAGCAAGTTCATTGGGTTGCTGCAAAACACAAGCTCTAATACTTGGAAGAGGGTAGTGCATTTTGCATTGAGATATGTTATCGATTGAGAGGTGGTGTCGCAAGGTTTTCAAAATTCTGATTGGGCAGATAGTGCTAGTGACACAAATAGCACTTCAAGGTGCTCTTTCAGTTTAAGTTCAACTACGGTTTCCTGGTTCAGTAGTTAACAAAGTACAAACTTATGTAGCACTCAGTTCAACAGAAGCAAAATATATGGTTGCAAGTTCTTCTAGTTGTGAAACCAACCGATTTTGGAAAGTTACTAACATAGCTGAAAAATCAAACTTTGGATAGTTCTATAACAATCAAAATTGTATCAAACTCTCTAAATTTTATTAGAGAAAAGAGTTCATAAAGGAGTTGTGGTTTTACAGCACATTCCAACAGATCAACAGGTACCTGGTATTTTGACTAAACCTTTGGCCAAAGGGAAGTTAAAGATGACTTGGATTGGTGGAGAACACTTTTCTTGATAAGAGGGACTGTTAAATAGTCTTCCTCTGATCATCTTCTACTGGGTTGAAGCACAAATGGAAAATATGGGCACCTTCTGTTACAACAACATTACATAAATCCATACATAGGTAAATTTCATACAGAGTAATGATCAATATATGAGGATGCAACATAAAAAGGCATTGTGAGGATATTACTAATTTTAGTATTCCAACAGTGAGTGTGCATGCATGAATTAGCTATAGATAGAATAACATGAGCTTATCCTTACTCTTCATTTTAGAGATAAGGCACTAAATTTATATGAGGCAGTTCTGTTATATTTTTAACAGTCTTTGTAAATTCATTTTTGTATCCGGTAAATAGAGTGCAGATCCTGCTTGTAGCACAATTTATTGCATGGAGATCCCAATATCTAAGCGATAAATCTATTTTTTGTAAACCTAGACACCCATTGAGATCTATAGGAGAAAAGGTTAGGGTACAGATCTGTATCAATATTAGAGAGTTTTAGTTTTATTTATGCTACAAAAAAATTTGCATATCAAATTTTCTAGTAACTTTTTATTCATTGGTAATGGAATAGCATTAACAGAGGCTCTCAATAGTGATCTACATGTTTTGTGTTTGTTTTCTAACTGTGTTCATATATAGGCTCAAACGAGATTCAGATTACAGTTTCGATTAGCCTTTAAATTCAGACTCTGCTAGTTTCCTGTGGGAGAAGAATTTATTTACCGTCTTACTAATTTCATTAGTCAAGCCTACAACTTGCATGAAGGAGTACATGATTGTCTAGCTAATATAGAAGAAATTTCGCTTCACTAGATCCACACTAATAGTTTTTCTTTGGATGAATTCATAGGAATGGTCCTTGCATACTTGTGTTTGTTCACAGTGGGATTGAAATTCACGAAGCCACATGTGTTTCTATCAAATGATCTGAATTCTTATTCAATCTGAACAAAGCCAAAAGGAAACATGTCAAAATACAGACTTGAGATGAAGAAGAACAACATAAATAAGCTGAAATCAAGGTTTCAACCAATCATAATTATCATTGGAACCATTTGCATCTTGAAAACCTATTTTGTCTTCCAACCCTAGAGCACAACTTTTGTTGGCTGTCATATGTACAAAATGTGTCATTTCTTCTGACTGCAATACATTAACACTTGAAGGACCATCCTGCTTTGTCACATCTAAATTTATTTTGAGCCCCCCAACATTTGGAGCTTCTATTTTCTCCATAGCAGAAAGGAATAGCTCCTCAAGTGATGCAAATTCATTGTAAGAACCATTAATGATAGATTCTGTTATCACAAAACCATCACAGAGGGTTGCAACTAAGCATGATCTCATGTAACTATTTCAACCTATCTTTAGACCAAAGATCAGCCTCTTTGATCAGAGAGGGCTCTCTCAAAACTCTTAATGAAATTCTTCACACACTAGAGGGTTAACTCTTTGTCTTTTTATGAAAACATAAATGGTTGGAAACACACCAAAATGAATCCCATTGGGCTATGGAGTCTACAATATCCAGTGAACAAGAAAAAACATAGTGATCTCATAGAAATCAAGGCTCTAAACATCACAAGTCAAACAAATTCCACCACATATAGTCGGCTGTATACACAGGAAATCAGAGCATATAATCATGAGTTCTGAGTGATTGCATACAACAAAACCATAAAATAACATAAAACATAAACCATCATTACTTCATTTGACCATGATAACACTTCGAGAATCTTGAGAAGAGTATAACTCTGTTTTTACTATTACTGTCAAAAAAGGTCTTACAGTGGCCCAAAACAACACACTTTTTCTATTAAGTATCCAACCTTTTTTACATATCAATTCTTCCTATATATAGCCTATCAAAAACTACTGTACGAGGCTCCTCAACGAGCATGAAGGGAGCTCGTGTTTTTTACATAAATGACCTTAACTATGACATAAACCAACTGATTAATTACAAAAGTTATGATGGTACGAAAACAGGGGATTCCATCATACTGGCCCTTTAAGTCTCCTTCCTTGTATACCCTGCTATGTTCTTCAAAGCTCACCACCTGTATCATTGCCACAACAACCATATCCAAACTAGAAGCATGTTCAATGTATATACAGCTTCGGATTCTTGATGCAGAGATGATTCAAACAACCGAAAAGAAAATGAAGCCTATATTCTTGGTTGTTGCCCCCCTCGGTGTCCACATATTAATGATCCATATTTGAGCCTCTTACACCTTGGATAACCTCGTCTGATTGAAAAGAATTCATGAACCAGCCATCCCAGAGCTAGACAAGTGTATTATCTTACACCTCAGCAGCTCTATCCAAACCCTAAATTCTCGGAGATAAAGTGACTTTTTAGCAAAAAACAAAACTTCGCCCTTTTTTTTTTAATATTTACCCTTGGCCTCTTTAACAAAATATCTGACTGATCTTCTATACTCCCCAGGCTTAGTATTTGACCATTTGTTAAAATATATGCTGACCTCAACATTCCATTACAAGCTTTAATCATAACCAGTCATCTACAGCAGTTTCGTAGCGCGCTACGAAACTGCTGTAGGTCATTAAAATCAATTTTATGAACCTCAAAACAGTATCACTTCAAATTTATAATTCTTCAGTCATTCCATACAAGCAAAAAGACACAAAAAGTCTCAAAAACTTTTGACAAGATAATGACCCAAAATATATCAAAATTTGAGAATACACAATCCTTCTTGAATCATTTAGCTAGCCTGTCTAGCTTTTCTCTCAGACTGATGACCTCCTTCTTCAACTTCTTATTCTCTGCTTTCAGACTTATATTCACTTGTTTCATAGTTTTTGCTTGTTTTAAAGCTGGTACTGTCCATACATAGGCATCAGACACCGAACTAGCTTGACTGATCATTCTTGCTTTACCTTTCATCACAGCTTTCCTATAATTGGTATACCTTACTGCCTTCTCTTTAAAAACATTTGAGACCTGAGGTATCTCCTTACTTACTCCAGCTTGTTTTTTGATGGCAATCACATTGCCACTTTGACTTATAACCACCTTTTTGTCCTTACTCTTGTTTTTAGCTGCTTGGACCATTTCAGAGAAAATTTCAAGTGCCTCTGTCCTAGGCAAGTCTGAAGAGACTTTCTCTTTTTGAACCTTTTCTGCTTCCTTCATTTGCCTCCTAGTCATTGGTCTACGGGGTTTAAAAGCATACTCTACCCCTGATTCTTCAAACTTTAATTTTTTAGAAGCCTTTGACTTCTTTGAACTTTCAGGAGAAGACAGTGTTAAATCAATATGCATTGGCGATACCAATTGATCTTGTTCAATTTCAAGGGGTTCAACTTGAATTGGGTGCTCTTGTTCTAATTCAATAGCTTCCAACAAATCATTTAAACTACCCCTAGACACAGGACTTTCTTCCATAGGAGCTAACTTTCCCTTTTCTTTATTTAGCTGTCCTGTAGTTCTTACTCTTGAAACCCTTTCCACTTTACTAGACTCAAATTCATCTTTTCCTTTGTGAGTCTTCTGTTTAGATGATTCTGGTGTTTCTTTAAGAGATAACTTAGAAGCTTCCTTTTCAGATACTTTGGATGACTTTGAAGTTTTGATTATTGATGCTTCAGGAGCTTTTTCAACTGCTAACTTAGGAGTCTTCTTTGTTTTAGCTTCAGGTGTGTCTTTGACTGTTGCAGACCTCTCTGGCTTCTTTGTTTTAGCTTTGGACTTGCTATGGTCTGTTATTTCTTTTCTTAACTCAGCCAAAGTAGTACCCTCACTCCTATCTTCTTTTTCTCTTACAGGTAAAGGAGTTAGGCCCGTTTTACTAGGGAAACCGGCCATGAATACAAACGAGTCCCAGTCCTTACCAATTTTATGTAGGCTATCCAACACCAGTAATTTAACCAGACCATGATGGAAAAGAGAAGTTTCATAGGCTTCCTTCTTCAACTGAATTTTATCACACATCTTAGAAATACTCCTGAATAAGTAAAAGGGTATGTCTATGGAGCTCTTACCAGTAAAGTGTAGCAACAGCTTGAAATGATATGAGTAAACTTTGTTGTATCGGCCTTCACACGTCAAATACTTCTGAATGCATGACAATAATGTAGCATAATTCTCCTTAAGATAACTCCTTGGGACAGCTCTGGAGAGATCTTCATTCACATATGGTGCCTTTAAGAACTCCTTACACGGACCCATATCAAACTTGAAATTCTTGAACCACTCTTGACCACCTCTTGGGATTTCTGTGACTTTAGAAATAACTTCAGGTGAAACCGGGAACTCCAGCATGGCCACTTTTGAATTTAATCCCGTAAAATTCACTGCAAATGCCTTGGTAACTTCTGCATGTCCACCTTTGAGCTTTTCACAAAACCGCCAACAACCAGTAGCTCTGAATGCCTTTGCTATTTCCTCATCCCTGAGGGTTACATCTAATCCCTCCGGTTCTGTTCTCACACATCTCCCTGAACGATGCTCTTTTTTCTCCATATTTCTTAGCACAATTCTTCACGAGGAAATGACAATGGTTTGCAGCACAATAACAGATTTTACGCTGTAGAAATCAGGCTCGCTTGCAGAAGTCTATTTAGGATAAAGCTCAAGCTTTCATCAAGCAGAGGACATTCATTTGTTATGAAAAACATATTATGACACGACCACTTTCTATAACGTCCCCCAAACTGACACCTAACTCAATGAGATCAAACCTGATGGCAAAGTAATGGCTAATCATGACAGACAAATGGTGTGAGGAAACAATCATGACCGGACACGTGACTCATCACCTCTCGGATTAGACAGTTAAGGAAAAACGCTGCATAAAAACCCGAAACCCCGATTTCGTAGCGCGGGCAGTTCAAATTTAAGGGAATGCGCTACGAAATCGCTGACAACCAAGCCGCTACGAAAACGCGCAAACAGATTTGAGCAACAGACTTGACCAATCATACCCGCGCTGCGAAACTGCGCAAGTACCTAAGACATGACACCCGCGCTGCGAAACTGCGCAAGTACTTTTGACAAGACATGACATAACTAACTATGATGAAAGATGACCAATGCCCTTGCCTTTACACGAATTTCATTCATAACTCTTGCATTTTCAAAATTTGAAATTGACACAAGTTAACAAAGCTATTTACAAGACCACAAGACTCTTCAAAATTTATGGACAATTATCATATACATGGACTATAGTTTCTGGTGATAACAGATTCCTTGAGTTTCTGCATCCCAAATGTCACATGTTTTGTTCCTTCATAAATAATCATCCTTTTACCAATAGGTAGTTGTTCAGAACTACAATTTGATCTCCTGAATCGACCTATTAAATTGCTACATGTTGAAAAAAGAAACATAAGTGATAGTCACGACCAAAAAGAGCTTCTCTGAATGCACATAAATTTTTCCACACAAAAATTAAAAAACGAAGATAATATTTGTCTCACCTGCTTTTGGATATGTCAAGGCTAGACCCTACTTCTAATGCTACTTGCTGAAGAGCTTTCCCAGTAATGTCTTCAAGTGGCATCATTGCTTCAACTTGCATGGTAATCTTTTCAGCTCTAAGAGAAGCCAAACTGTGCAAGATATCAACAACACTCAAATCTCTTTGGACTAGCATTACTAGAGGCTTTGATAACTACATGATTAATCTCCCATTGCTTTTATTAGTATTAGATAACATGGGATTCATTTTCATTAGTAAACCTCCCACCTTCATTGAGACAACTGAACCAAGACCATTTGCAAGAGCTAGTAGGTGAATAGACCCTAGTATGGAGGAATTTATGGGACTGCCAAATCCACCTGAGGCATCTGGAGGAGAATTTTGAAAATTATTTTCTTTCAGACCCCACTTTTGCATCAGTGCTTCTTCCTCTGCGTCGTCTAGAATCCTAGATCATATTTTATTGTGTGTTGTCTGCATCGCTTTAAGATATTCATCTGAGCCACGATTATTTCTAGAAGTTTGTGTGGAACTTGAGAGAGAATGGACATAAAGTTCATTCCCATGGCTGCTTACTTTCGAGAAAGACCCTTCTTGAAACTGGTGGCAAAGGTGTGCCCTGGAAGAGCCTGTTTCACTTACAGAGCCTAAACAAAAAAAACTATGGTCTTTCTAAATCATATTGAGGAATTCACTCTCAACCAAATTATCATCATCTCTATTAGAAGCCTTTCCCAAATTGTTGTGTCTCTCTTGTTTATGCTCATGAGACATTTGAGTGTCACCATTGTGCTCCAAACAGGAATCAAGGGAAACTGATTGTTGAAGCTATGAAATGCTTGTGCCATTATCGATCCTAATGTACTCTTGTCTAGATGTCAAGCTATTCACTTCACAACTCTTATTTCCATCCAGTAATTCTGACAGATTTCCATCGCTGATATCCACCCCATTCTCAACAACTGTGAACTCAATATAATCCTCTAAACTAACAACTTTATTATCATTCTTCGAAGTAGCCTCTCTAAAAATAGACTTGGATCGAGCCTAATGATTGACTGGAGGGAATAAGCTACTTTTCACTTCAATAGAAAACAAGGATACCAAACTAGATCCCTTCACATCTTCTAACAGTTGAACTTGCACACTAGTTTTAGAATGGCTCTCATTAACATGGTCTTCTAGGCTCAAATTAGTCATATCTTCATGATTTGGCATGGGTGCAGATATTGAGGCAGATATATGACCTCCTAATGCACATATTGATGGACTTATAGATTGCTTTGATAATTCTTGATTATCTGGATTGATATACCAGGAATTGTATTGATAAGCCCAAATGAAATGGCCAACTTCTCATTGTGTCCACAGAGAATGTATTCTTTCTCTTCCTCCTCAACATCTTGTAACACAAAGTTTGTCTTAGGCACATATCCTGCCTCTTTCATCTACCTAGCCAAGCCCTCCAATGTGGCATGAATTTTCTCTGATTGAGGGTGTGCTCTGTCCTCCATAAGGAATGAATGGACCTTGTTCTTGATATGAATCCATGTATATCCTGACATATTTGTAACTCCTTTTCCTTTTATTATTGCTCTGACCTTTTCCACACCATCCCACCTGCTAGCTGCAGCATAGATGTTTGGCATCAGAACATAATAACCAACCTTTTTATGCTTCAAATCATAAATATGTTCCAAAACAAGCTCTCCTAGCTTTATATCTTGATGAATTATGCAGACAAGGCTCCCCACACATCATCATTGGGTTTTAGTGGCATGTTGTTGATGAAATCATATGCTTTGTGCAAATATCCTGCACAACCAAGAAGATCAGCCATGCATGCATAATGTTCCAATTTGGGTTCCACACCATAATCTTTACTCATGCGATTAAAGTAATGCCAACCTTTATCTACCATTCCTAAACGACTACATGCAGATAGGACAACAACAAATGTGACATGATCTGGCTTATAGCCTAACTGTTGCATTTTGTCAAAAAGCATGAGGAACTTATCACTCTGTCCATGCATACTATACCCTACAATCATTGAAGTCCATAAGGCCGAATATTTATAGGACATTTTATCAAACAACTAATATGCATCCTTTATACTCCCACATTTCGCATACATATCTATGAGACCACTAACTAGGAAAGCATTTGAATCAAACAAATTTCTTATAGCGAAAGCATGAACCTCCTTTCCTTGTTAGATATCTACTAAGTGGGCACATGCTGGAAGAACACTTATGACAATGATTGCATTCGGCCTCACACTGGCCAGTTGCATTTCGTAAAGCACTTTGGATGCCTCCCTTGCAAACCAATTCTGGGCATATGAAGGTCAAGCATCATGAACCTGCCCTCTATATTATTGTACCTTGGTTGATACTATACCCTGACCACTACCAACAGTGAATTAAAAAAACATGTAAGAATATATTATTTAGGGTTGCAGGGCTGTTATTCATTGCAGGTAAAGCAAGCTAATTACTGGGTATAGTTATTGGGTATAGTTGGCTAAGCAGGCATGAACTTCTACATTCTTTGCTAAGGGAGATGGCTCCACATATAGTGTTGGAGATACAAGCTCACCCAGTACAATTTTGGGCAAGCTTGGAATGCCCTCCAAGTAAAAAGTGTAGAATAACTTGAAAGGAAAGACAATCTACTTTGAATTTACTTGCCGACGAACTCCATTGAATATGCCAGAGCCCCCAGTAATTGCTAGGTATGATTCCTCATATGTAAGGTAAGGCCCTTGTAATGTAATGGATAAAACCACGTATTGTTGATTACATTAGGCCTTTAGGAAGAAACTAAGTCGATTAATTCCTTTAAACCCAGATAACAGTTTCAGCCCATACAATTAGAAATATAAACTTTGAATGGAACTAGCAAATCAAAACAGAGTGATCTACCTGCACAGAAATGTGGCCATAATCTACGAAGTAAAAGTTGTAGATTGCTTCATAACGATCTCTGTTCTTCTAAGGAAAATGCTGGATAAGAATACAGAGCCCAACCATTATACCTATACATTTCTGCATATTGCCATTGTACAACAACCTCCTCATAGAAAATCCCAACCTGCAGGATCTAACTGCTTATACTAGGGTTTATAGAAAGTCTGGGAAAAACTCAGTTTTCAATTGAAAATTAACAAGTAGTCTATTACATATTTGGTTGTGAAAACCAAACTCAAACAGAACCCCTACAAGAGTTTCACAATAATACACAACATTGTAAATTTTTCCTAACCAACAGACATAGGTATTTGTTCCCTGCACTCTAAAGCCCTCCTCATCCTCCATCCTCATGCAGCAATAACAACAGTAACAAAGAAGAAGGTATTCCCTCCCTTCCCTCCGTGTCCCTCCTCATCCTCCTGAAGTAAAGAAGAAGGTATTTGCCCCTGCCCGTAATGAAAATTAATTAAATTTTATCTAATTTTCTTTTAAAAGTTTTTTAATGTTTTTTAATTAAATTGAATGGCAGAATGCTGTTAAATCGTCTAACAATAGATCTAACAATTAGAATTAGGATATGAAGGCAGTTCGGGGAGTTTATTTCAGAGGGGAACACCTTACGACGTAAATACATAAATATAAACAACTATTCCTGATCTAATACTACTCTATTAGACTGGTCCAAGAATCCATGTCTAACTCTATAGCTTTGTAATCCAAATCTATAGCCATACTACCAACTAGTTAAACATAATTAGGGTATTTAACCAACCCATTAACTAATGGGAGACACACCATGTCACCTAACTACTCAATAAGAGTTGCAATTACATACCCACTTTCCATAACCATTATTATTAGATAAGATGGAAGAAACATTGCACACAATTTAACATATTTATCATAATCATAATTTGAATCAGAACTATCCATTCATATATCAATTTAATGACATATAAATGTCATAATGAACATGACCATAATAATTCTAGTTAATAAAATTTATAAATATTCATGAGCCCATACCAAACATGTGCATTCATAAACCATTACAATTCTTAACTCGTTGACACAAAGATGTGTTAAACTTATATGAGTATGTTAAGATGGCTAGCAGCTGAATGAGGGACTTCCACTCTCCACTCAACCATAGACCATCTACACTACAACTTTATGGTAGCTATCCATTCTTGAGCTAGATCTAAATTCCGAGGGGATGCTCACTTACGGAAAATTTTCACAAAGGTTTGGTAGATACTCAAGATATGAAGTCCATTATCTAAGTGGTTTCTCAACTTCCCTATGGAATTAAGCACCATACTGACTTACTTATTCCTCTCAATTCAATCACAAGGATTCACATAAGGTCTAGAGGGGATATTGCTCAGTCCGAGAGGTTGAATCCATTTTCCATATGGTCTCTCAATTGTCTTTTCATAGCAAGCACCTCAAGGGTTTGTGATCCATTGTCTAAGCGGTTAACAACTCTTCAGAAAGCAACATAATCAGATAGATTTTCCTATCTAAGTGGTTAACAACTATAAAACAATCAGCACAATGATTTTTTCATCCACAGAGCCTCACACTAACCGATTGGGCTTAGGCACATATTCTAGTAGCCTCTACAAAACAATATAGGGAATGCCAACCTAATTCTTTGAGCACAGGCTTAGTCATTAATCAAAACTTATGTAGAAATGCAACAAAACATAGATATAAACCTGAACACAAAGATGCAACAGAAACAAAACTTTATTTCATTAATATCAAAGAATTGAAATATTCTTACATACAAAATGAAAATAAACTAGCTCGAGCGATGATAGATTATCTCTGAGAAGAGATGTGGTGGCTACATGCCTCTAAAATATGTTACAATGAGGCTCAAGGGCCTTCTTATTATTGAAAAACAAAGGAAAACCCTAAACAACCAAAACTCTAACCCTAGGAGATGACACACCAAGAGTTTGTGGGATCTATTGGGGTTAGTTAGGTAGCCAACTTCCCAGGGTCATAACTTGGTCATATGATTTTCATTTGGCACTACTAACGGTGTTGGGCCTTCCAAATGTAAGGGGATCTCCCCAGTAAGAAGTCCCAATTAGACCTCAGACCGTTTGGTATAGGAGTCCTAACAATGGGTCGTACGATAATGCCTTGACCGCAACTTCGCACAGAGGCAAGTAAGATAACTCTGTTGGTAGCAAGGGTGTGACAGTTGCAGTGAGCTAAGGGAAGTGCATGAGAGGTTCTAACACGTGGGGGTTGAGATGAGTGTGCCCTTGGAAACCTGTGATAGCACACAGTTAAGAAGGGAGCACACAAGTGAAGATGCATCACAACATGGAAGGTAAGTTAGAAAGCAATCCAAAGTGATGGTTAAACCAACAACACATTTCAAAAATATTCATACATACATACATAGATAGCTATACATGCATGTTTAAGCAAACCAATACATATATCATTTAGAGTAAACTAGATAGCACAGAATACAATATAACATATGCATGGAACGTGTTGGCTCTTGTTATATTAAGAGGTGTAAGTTCCAGTCATACAATACATCCATGTCCAACCACTAGTTCCGATAGTGAAACGTTACAACCACAACTGCCTGCTCCTTCAAAGAGATGTACTAGCTCTACACAATGGCGAAGCCAAGGCTCATTACAATACTCTCCAATCTCTCTCTAAGATAGTAATATCGGAAGCTTGGCTGAACAAAATCATTTACAATGAGTTATGATGTTCTATTTATAGAAAAGGGTGGGGTGACCCTTGAAATTCCCCTTTGTGACAGTTCATATACCCTCATGACTCTTCATCTACTCTATGACTATTACATCCAACTATTGACACTTGAACTTCAACTTGACAAGAAGTTACATTACAATGCACATGTGCTCCTATTAGACAAAATGGCTTGAGAAAGTCATGCAAGACATCACTAACACTCATTCTTATTGTGGTGAGACCAACTCTTTGACATGCTTGTGATGGTGAAGGTGGTGAGCTGATGCCAAGCTTGGTCATCCATGATGGTGTGCATGCCCTCAACAATGACATCTTGCTAAAGTGAAATCTTGCCTCCGTTGCATCTGGGTGCATTGGTATGGATCCTCCGTCCAAATCATCTGCTAGCATGCACATGGTCTTCTTGGGTGTAGTCAAACCAGGAATACACTGATGCATAGTGTCTGTGCTGATTGTCTAGTGTGTGTTGGTGGTCATATGCATCAATTGTCAACTACATGTTCAGCTCCAGTTGGACTTGCTTCTTGTACTCACCTTGGTGAGTGTGCTGAATGGGTGGGATTGCATGCGTGCACACAAAAACATGCATGATGCTACATTCCCTTGAATGTGATCAACAAAACTACTCACCTTGTCTGCTCTGTGCCAACTACTAGGATGGATCTATAACTTGTACAGGTGCAGTTTCATCCATGAGTGCATGTCATGCCCCCTATTCGTGTTCCTACTGTTTGGTCAATTTAGTGATGTCTAAATTGCAACTTTTAAATGTCAACCCGGGGCTCGTAAGTTGATGAAGTGATGTGTACTATATGTACTTAGATAACCTTTTCTAGATCTTTTGTCGTTTTTATCTTTTTAGTTTGTTTTTGATTGTATTTTCCTAATGAAATGTGATGGAGATGTAATGAAGTGAGTGAATGTGTGTGTGTGTGTGGCGACTTCTAAATGATTTCTTGAAACTTAAAGAGTATTCTAAAGAAAGCTTTGTACAACAACTGAAATGAAATCAACTTTTAAAGGAAAATGAAGGCATCAAATAAAAGACTAATGACCTTGGTCCAGTATCTATGCTGCTGCAAGAAAATGAAGATGGAATCTATGTCAAGTCTAGCTAAAACTAAGCAATATGAAACTGAAGTAAATCTATATCAAAGAAAGACTAATCACAAATACTTTAACTTCTTCTTAACTTCTTGTCCTTTAACTGAATATATCATGTGAGAAACAGTCAAAAATAAGCCAAGCAATTGTGAGTTCTTGAGTAACTAAACCAAGCTGTGTTAGTGATATTTTGGTCCTTAATAAAGATATTGAATTATAGAGAAGAAACCATCAATAAGTAAACAACTTGATGCCTAAAAATAGTAAGCAACTATGCAACTTAAACAAATGATAACAAAGAAATAAAGGCTGCAAAACAAAGAAGGTTAGCACCATAGACAAGATGATCACAAGTGTCACTAGCTATGAAAAATAAATAAAAGAAACTGTCCCGGGCACACCTAAGCAATCTGCAAAACACACTGATCAGTCATGGAAAAGTGCAGAAATATAAATGAGCAGAATTCAACATTTATATACAGCTATTGTACATGATCGAAACACAGCAATCAAAAGCATTCTATACAACTATTATACATGAAATGATAAAAAGAATGCAGGAAACTAAAAGCACTGTACAGGCCTTAAGTAAACAGGGGCCCTCTGCCTACTCCAGCCAGCTTAAAGATCAATTACACGCTCAAATGGAGAACAGTCTTCTCATATATTACGTAGCAAAAATAGAAAGTACAGTGGGGTTCAAAATTACATATCAGCAGCTAACTAATCAGCATTCAGATACGCTTTATTTATAGCAGAAAAACAAAACTAACTTAATCACAAACTACGCTATTCTAACAGCTGTGTGAAAAACACGTAATCTAGCACAGTCCACGGATTTAGGCAACGGTCGAGGTGGGCATTGAATCTTCTGTTGGATTCGTGTTCCCCATCATCTGCGTGGCTGAGGAAGAGGCCAGCTGTGCTTCACGTGCTCTAAAACCAAACACGCAGAGCCGTGCCACCGCCAATGACCTTTGTTGACCGTAGTTTCCCCCTCGTTGACCATGGGTGTTTATAACTGATTTGGCTGAGCTGGAAGGACACACACCATGTCCTTGGTTCCACGCACTTGCCCATGTGGCTCTTCTGACCGGAGGACACCTGGATCATGCCGTTTAAGAAAACAACTGCGGAAACTGGGATCAGCTGCGGAAACCCTGTGTGAGCTGCGGAAAGTGCAGGTCTTGAACCAAAATTCTAATCCAACAACACAGTCATTAGCATAATTAATAAATCATGTAAAAGTCCTAAAATACAATGATTTAAGCAATTTGATGGAGGAAATGAGTGACAAATGAGGGAAATGAATGAAAAAGGAGGCTGAGAGGATGTGAAAAGAAGTGCAGGTCTGAGGCTCAACATACCCCCACTATGAGGATGTTGCATGTCCTCATGCAACCAAAACTTTGTCAGTGTTTTTCAGTCCATGTGCTCAGATGCTTCTGCCAAAACATCCAGCCTTCTTCTCTTTCTCCTTGTTGCCAAAATTGTTCTTGGTTTCTTCACTAAACACTTGAATTTCAAATTGATCAAGGCCCTGCTCAGTTTCTTGCATTTTCTCTTCAATTTTCTATTCTTCTTCTGCCAAAGTCCTAGGTGAAGCATGGTGTTGTCATGGACAATCTTGTCCACCTTGCCTTGTTCTTTCAATGCTTCGTTTTCCTGTGTAATATGCCGGTTCAGGACTTCTAGCTCAAACACCTCTTGTTTTAGAGATTGGACTTGTTCCTCAAGATGCAATATAGTGCTTGGACTTGCAACTGATTGCTCCAAGGTCTCCAAATAATTGTATGCCTCCTGCTGGTCAGGGTCAATGTCAGGTGTTTGTCTCGGCCTAAACTCGAATTCTTGAGGACTGTTTTCTCTTTCTTGGAAGGGACTTTCCTCTCATGGAGGACTTGGCTCAATATCTAGCTGGATTGGAGTCTTTTCAGGTGTGCCCAAATCAATGAAATGTGACTGTTTTTCTTTAGTCACACTCTTCTTTTCTATAAGTCTACTGCTTCTTCTCACTTGTACACTAGTACTCTTTTGCTGACTGCTTTGTTTTTCTTTTTGTTTCTTCTTTGAGAGGGCAGTAGCTTGGAGTTGTACTAGTCTATCAGCCAAGGTTTGATAGTCCTCTTCTATTGAAGGTTCAGGGGATGAATATGATTCTTGGACAACTGTTTTCCCTTTATCCTTTTTCTGTTTCTTGGTTTTATCTCTCTCCACTTCTTCTTCTTGAGTAGTCTCCTGAGTTTCTAAAATGGGAGGATCTTGGGCTGCAATATCCTTTTTCATTCTCCTACTTCTTTTTGGGACTCTAGGAGAGTTGCTAGCGGAAGCTTCAGTTACCTCTTGAAAATGATTCCTGACTAAAAACTTTTCCCATGTATCATTGTTGTTTTTCAATTGGTCCTCTATAAGAATTTTAATGAACCCATGATGATACAAGTGAGGTTCAATATTGCCTATATTCTTTTGGACAACAGAACTCATTTTTGTTAGGCTTCTTAATAGAAAATAGGGTAAATTGATGGCATGGCCCTCCATGAAGTTCATCATAATTCTAGCATGGTACATATACATAGTGCCAAAGCGGCCCTCACATGTGATAAACTTTTGAACTAATAACAACAATGCAGTCCATTCTTCTTTAATAACATGTACAGGAATCCCTTTGGTGAATATTGAAGTGTCCATACCTGGATTCTTAAGCATATTTTTCCATTCCTGATCTTCCACCCCTCTGTTCTTGAACCATCGGTCTCCCACCATAGGTAGATTAGTTGTTGTTGCTATGGAGTTCTCTGTGACTGTGAATTTCAGATCTCCTACTTCCACAGTATGTCCATTGAATGAACGAGCAAACGTTTTTGTTACCTCCTTATCATATCCTTTGAATTTTTGAATGAACTTCAACCATTTTTCCTTCTTTAACACTTCCTTTGTCTGTGGGTATCCTTCTAGATACTTTGAGCCTTCAGGTTCAGCTCTAAGCAGTTTCCCCATCTCAACTTCGGCTGAAGCTTTGACTGTGTATGGATACTCAAGGAGGATGCTCACGGAAAAGATGGATGGACTACGGCTGTAAATGGAATAGCCGAGGTGTTATGCAAGGTAATACGGGTTTGAAACAGAACTGTGGAGCTTGAAACAGAGCTGCGGGGTTTGAAACGAAGCCGTGGAGTTTAAAACAGAACCGAGGAGTTTACAACAAAAACGAGAGTGGAAATGGTGTAAGTGTGAAGGAGTGGAGGACAAGCACGAGAATGAGTTCAAATGCGTGCAGAAATGGAGTAATAAGGGACTGAAATAACGACCAAATCCCTTGGATTCGGACGGCTTACATACACGTTTCGGTTTTGGCTGCGGAGATCGTGGTGGAGAAGAGACGTAGTACGATAGGTCTCTTCTTCCTCGTACGGCTAATTAATGGAAGCGCAGTCTCGATTTGAGTTTAAACTAAGAGTGATTATGAGACTGTTATGTGGGTATGAGGTGGATGAAGGATTATCATGGCGGAGAAATGGGATGATCTTTGCCTAATCATTGCATTTAGTGGCTCTGTCCACGATTAATAATTATGCACAAAATGACGTTTAAATGGTTGTTTGGAAAAAAATTTTGATCATACCTTTATGGGTTTACCATTAAAGTTGTTGATCCATGCTTGCCTTTTGATCCTGCAGGTGCCTCCCATCCTTGTTGCCCTCTAACTGTGATTTTTGAAAACAGAGTACTGCTGATGTAGAGACAGAGTGTGCTGGCTGCGGAATCTGGTGCGAGCTGCAGAAACAATTCTCAGCTGTAGAAACTGAAACAACACCCTTCTATCTATACAAAAAGTAGTTAGAGAAGACTTAACTAAATGAAATAGTCCTGAGAGGGACTTTTATTGATGAAATGGAGTGAGATGAATGAAATGAAATGAAAATGAAGTGGAATGAAAATGAAATGAAATGGAGATGAAGTGGGATGAAATGGCGAATGAGATGGAAAGAGAGAGTGATTTTTTTAATTTGGAAAATATAAAGTGTCAGGTGCCCCTGATTTTCACCTTATATTTTCTGCATAAGACCGCCAATCCAAGATTGGTTTTCAGGCTTAGACAAGAGACCTTTTTTTTCTTTTTCTTTTTTTCTTTTTTTTTTTTCTCTTTTTTTTTTTTTTTTTTTTTTTTTTCTTTTTTTTTTCTTTTTTTTTTTTAACTGAAAGAAACAAAGACTAGGCTGGTGGAGGAGAAGAATTCTTCTCCACCAGCCTCATTGCAGAATCTTCTTGGAACATTTTAACAAATTCCTCCTTTGAGAGTGGCTTGTGGTAGACTTTCAATCGGTGGCCATTCACAATGAGAGGAGTCTGAAGCTCATCAATGGTCTTTACTCGAACTGCTCCATTGTTAAAGACTTCATCAATCTCATATGGTCCAAGCCAATGAGTTTGAAATTTTCCTTTGAAGTCCTTAAACTTGGAATCAAACAGTAGCGTCCAATCTCCTTTTTGGAACTTCTTCTCTTTGATATATCGGTCATGCCACTTAGTTCTTTGGTGCTGAACTAGATCGGTCCTTAGAATTGCATCTTGTCTTATTTCATCTAGCTCATTTAGCTGGTCCATTCTGTGCTTTTGGGCTTCTGATAGATTCATCCCCAATTGAATTGCCATCTTGAAGGTCTTGATTTGAAACTCAATGGGGAGCAAGACTTCTTTCCCATAAACAAGTTCATAGGGAGAATGTCCTGTTGTGTTCCTCCATGTAGTTCTATAGGCCCATAAGGCTTCAGGAAGCCTTTCTGCCCAATCTCTTCTGTGGAGATGAACAGTCTTGGTGATGATGCTTTCAAGAACTTTATTTGTAGATTCCACTTGACCATTTGCTTGTGGATGGTATGGAGTAGATTTTCTATGCTTGATTTTGTATTCCTCCATCAGCTTCTCCATCAATTTAGATGTAAATTGACTTCCTTGATCTGTCACAAATTCTCTTGGGACACCAAAACGAGTAAAAATATCCTCAAAAATAATTTGAACAACTGAATTTTCAGTGGCAGAAGGCAATGCCTTGGCTTCTACCCACTTAGTAACATAATCAGTGCAAACCAATATATACTTCTTTTGTTTAGATGATGGATTAATAGGTCCAACGAAATCTAGAGCCCATTTCTCAAAGGGTTCGATGAGTACCTGTGGCTGTAGTGGCATTTCATTTGAAGGAGTTGGTCTCCCAACTCTTTGGCAGCTGTCACACCTTCTAACATATTGCTTTGCATCTTTGAAGAGAGAAGGCCAATAATATCCTAAAGAAAGGATTTTATAGACCGTCCTCTTGTCAGCAAAGTGTCCGCAGCACGGTTCATCATGACATGCCTTAAGGATGTCAGGCATTTCATCTTCCTGAACACATCTTCTGATCACACAATCTAAACCTGTTTTGAACAATTCATTAGAAATCCAAGAATACTTTGAGCTCTCCTGAATGATTTTCCTTTTCTCATTAGGAAATAAGTGTGGAGGTAGCTTCCCTGTAACCAAATAGTTAGCAATATCTGCATACCAAGGAGTTTTAGTAGTTACTACAAACAGATATTCATCTGGAAACTTATCCTCTACGGGAGAATCTTCGTTAGTATTTTGAATTCTAGACAAGAAATCAGCTACTTAATTTTGTTTTCCTGGTCTATCTAACACAGTAATGTTGAATTCTTGTAGAAGTAGAAGCCATCTTGTAACTCTGCCATTAGTAACAGGTTTATTCATGAGATATCTAATTGCAGAATGATCAGTATGGACAAAAGTTTCATAGCCTGTTTATAGTGTCTAAACTTGTTGATTGCATGAACAACAGCTAAGAACTCTTTTTCAGTCACAGTATAATTTAACTCAGTGGGAGTCAAATTTTCACTGGTGTAATAAATGGCATAAGGAACTAAATCCTTTTGACCCAACACAGCTCCTAGAGCTGTATCTGAAGCATCTATAGAAATGTGGAAAGGGAGTTTCCAATTTGGCCCTCTCAAAATGGGTGCTTCAGATATTCTAGTTTTTAAAGTTTCAAATGCAGATTGATAGTCAGGATCCCACTTGAATTCACAATCTTTGGTAAGTAATTTGAAGAGTGGAGATGCTATCTTGGTGAAGTTTTCAATAAATCTTCTATAATACCCAGTAAACCGAAGAAAACTTCTAACATCCCTTTGACAATTTGGAATAGGTAACTTGGAGATGACTTCGAATTTTGATCTATCAACTTTGATTCCATCTCCTGAAATATGATGTCCTAAAACAATCCCTTCAGTAAACATCATAAAACATTTTTCATGACTTAATGAAAGATTTGTTTCTTTACATCTTACAAGGACTTTTTCCAAATTTTCTAGTGCCTCTTCAAATGAATTACCATAAACTGTAAAGTCATCCATATAGACCTCTACACAATCATGAATTAGATCGGAAAAGATTCCTAATACTGCCCTTTGAAATGTTGCGGGTGCATTACATAATCCAAAAGGAAGTACTCGGTAAGCAAAAGTTCCCCATGGACAGGTAAATGTGGTCTTGTCCTGGTCTTCAGGTGCTACCTGAATTTGATTGTAACCACTAAAACCATCCAAGAATGAGAAATACTTTTTGCCTGCTAGAGTATCTAATACTTGATCAATAAAGGGTAAAGGAAAGTGGTCCTTCAAGGTTGCTTTGTTCAATTCTCTGTAATCAATGCAAACCCTCCATTTACCATTCTTTTTAGGTACTATAACCAAAGGGGAAACCCGCCGGCTATCTGAAATAGGGTAAATGAAGTTTACATTAATTAACTTTTGGAGCTCTTCTTTCACTATCTCCCTAAGATTTGGATTCATCCTTCTTTGAGGTTGTCTGATTGGTCTACTGTTTTCCTCAATGTAGATGTGATGAATGCAAGTCTTAGGATCAATACCTTTCATATCGGTATACTCCCATGCAAATGCAGTAGAATGTCTATGCAAGATTTTGGTTAACTCTTCCTGTTGTGATTTTTCCAAGTTTCTATTGATGTTTAGTGTTTTTCCTGGAAAGATCTCAATGGCAGAACTACCAAACTCTTCCATAGAGAAAAGACATTTGTCTAGATGATAGACACTCTATGTCAGAATCCAACTGAAATTGTGTGGAGTCATATTCTGAAGATGGTTCAAAATTTTCTAATGTGTTCAGAATTTGACTATCTTCACTAATCTCAGAAATGTTAAAGACAGATTGTATAGTATTTTCATCATCAACCCACTCATTATCTCCTATTTCTATGATTGCTTTTGCTGGAGGATACAGATTGAACTTCTTTGTCGAATTACCATTAGAAATGTACATATCCCCAGAGCTACAACTTATGAAAGCATCAGCTGTGGCTAGCCAAGGTCTTCCTAAAATAAGAGGATGTCCTCCTAGATTACTCTTGGGAGTTAAAATCATGAAATCCACTGGATATTCCCAAGAATCTAAGGAGACAGGAATGTCTTCTAATACACCATCTGGTTTAATAATGGATCGATCTGCAAGTTGCAACAAGGTGGGTGTAAAAAGAAGATTAGGAAGTTTTAGCTGTTCCATAGTCTGTCTACTCATAATGTTAATAGCAGCCCCTAAATCAATCAAAGTATTTGGTATTTCTAGCCCATTGATATGTGTTTTGACAATTGGACTACCGGGGTCTACATATTTCTGCATAGTAATCTTTCCCATCATGATGTCTGCAATTTTTCCTACCAGGTGGATCCTTCCGGTATCTCTTGGTTTCCTTCCTGGTCTTTTAAGGCTCAACTCCTTTATTGTTTTTGCTAGAATAGGAATTTCCTTAATGGCTTGTAACAAGGGAATCTTGATACAGACATTTTTCAATTCATCTAGGAAATTATAGTTAGGCAACCAAATTTGTTTTTCCACTCCTTTATCAATTTGTAATCTTTCAGGAAAAGGAGGTGTGGATAGAGATGTAGGTTGCTCAACTATGGGAGTTGTGGGGGTTGATTCTTTTTCTTTTTCTTTTTGAGTGTTTGGGTTTTGAAGAGATGCTTCAGAACCCTTATTGGCATCAAGAGATTCTTTCTCAGAAATGCTTTGCTGTTGATCATTTATAGAAGGTTTATCTAGAACTCTACCTGATCTGAGTTGTACTTCATTGAGAGGAACAATAATATAGGTAGGAAATGGTTGTCCTTCCATCATGTAAGCATTTTGAGGATTCTTATTGTTGGGGTTTGGCAATGGCTGAGAAGGAAGTTGATTTGACTTCTGTTGGAATGGAAGCAAGAGTTGAGAATTGGGATTCTGTTGAGAAGGTTGTTGTTGTTGTGGAAATGGTAATGATAGTTGTGGATTTTGATTTGGAAGTTGTGGAGCTTGTTGGTTTTGGAAAGATGGAGGATATTGGTAGAATTGAGAAAATCTACCATAAGGATTCTGCATACCTTGTAGCCATGCTTGAAAATGATTTTGAGCTTGGGGCCAAGGTTGTTTCTAAGGATTCCAATTTGGTGGAGGTTGAAAATTCATAGAGTTGTTAAACCCCTGATTTTGTTGCCCCTGCCAAGGTCTCCTTGCAACAAAACAGAGAGATTCAAGTGTACTTGTATCTTCTTGAAAGACATCCTTGAGCCCAGGGATTGAAGGACAATCCTTGGTCTCATGATTCTCGGAGCAAATTACACATGTCTCTACAACTTTTGCTTCCAAGGGACATTCCCTTAGAGCATGTTTCTTTCTACACTTTGGGCAAAAGATGGTCAAAGCCTCAGCTTCTGCTTTCTGCTTATTGTGAATCTTAAGAGTGTCTAGTTGTTCACTAAGACTCCCTAAGATGTCAGTTTTAAATTCATCAAGAATACTGCCAATCTCAGCCCTACTTACCGATCCAGTTGCAGATTTGTTTGCTCTGAGGAGAGAAGGATCTCTAGGCCCTTTTTGAGTTTTAGATTTCCCCCTTGAGAGATGGACACATAGTTCCGCTATATCATTGAGTGAAAGTTGAGATATATCTCCCTTTCCCATCATGTTCAAAATGTCTATCCATTCATCTCTAATGGCTTTTAACAAAAGGGCTTTCAAGGTCTCCTCATCTAAGTTGTTCATTTTTGCTCTTTTCAAATTGTATTGAAATCTTTCAAGCAAATCCTCCAAATTTTCATCTTCTTTTTGTACCATTTTGAATACCTCATCCTTGTGATTGGTGGGCATACAATAGTCCAGGTACCTATCCAAAAATGTTTGTTTCATATAATTCCAAGACCTAATGGATTGAGTGAGTAATCCCATGAACCATTTCAAAGCTTGTCCTTTCAATGTTGAAGGAAACAATTTGAGTTTTTGAGAGTCATCCAGATAATCATAAGTTCGACATACGACTTCAAACTCAAATAGAAATGTTTCAGGGTCCTCATTCCTTAACCCATGGAAGTTTGGGAGGACAGATGGTGAGATGTTTTTCATGGTGGCTCGGGAGTCCTCATCGACTATAGGAAACCCGAATGAGTTATCTCCATCCCTATTTCCTCCAATGTTACCTCTACCTCCTCCATTGTTTCCTCCTCCTCCTCCTCTACCTCTACCTCTACCACCTCCTTCCTCTGTCATAGTAGTTTCCCTAGAGACTTCAGAGTCTTCTGGTTCTTCTACAAAGGGTGAATGAGAAGGAATTTCTCCCTCTTCTTCAGATGATTCTACTTCTTCAATTACAATTGGTCTTTCTGTAGAAGGAAGGAAAGGATCTCTTTCTGATTCAAATTCAATAGAAGGTGTGGGAGAGTCAATTCTTGCCTCTTGAATTCCAGGAATCCTAGGGCTAGGAGTGTTAGTTGGAGATGAGGGAGGTGTCTCTTGTCTATTCCTTGAAGTAGATGGACTTGTAAAAATCGAACTCTTGGCTCTAGCTAAAAACCTTCCCCTAGAATCTCTAGCTCTATGCATGTCATTTTTTTTTTATCTTTTTTTCAAGTCAGGCTAATAATTGTCTTTCTGATCTTCCAGGTCACTGTAGGTGCAAGAAGAGAGCATACTCAAGAAACTATTAAACCAATAACTTTCTCTTTTCTGATCCTCCAGATCACTCTAGGTGCAAGAGGAGAGCATACTTTGAGAGGTTATTAATTTTCCTTCCTTGAAATTTTCTTGTTTTTTTCTTTAAAATTGGCTACCTAATTTTCACTTCCCCGACAACGGCGCCAAAATGTTTGGTCAATTTAGTGATGTCTAAATTGCAACTTTTAAATGTCAACCCGAGGCTCGTAAGCTGATGAAGTGATGTGTACTATATGTACTTAGATAACCTTTTCTAGATATTTTGTCGTTTTTATCTTTTTAGTTTTTTTTTTATTGTATTTTCCTAATGAAATGTGATGGAGATGTAATGAAGTGAGTGAATGTGTGTGTGTGTGTGTGGCGACTTCTAAATTATTTCTTAAAACTTAAAGAGTATTCTAAAGAAAGCTTTGTACAACAACTGAAATGAAATCAACTTTTAAAGGAAAATGAAGGCATCAAATAAAAGACTAATGACCTTGGTCCAATATCTATGCTGCTGCAAGAAAATGAAGATGGAATCTATGTCAAGTCTAGCTAAAACTAAGCAATATGAAACTGAAGTAAATCTATATCAAAGAAAAACTAATCACAAATACTTTAACTTCTTCTTAACTTCTTGTCCTTTAACTGAATATATCATGTGAGAAACAATAAAAAATAAGCCAAGCAATTGTGAGTTCTTGAGTAACTAAACCAAGCTGTGTTAGTGATATTTTGGTCCTTAATAAAGATATTGAATTATAGAGAAGAAACCATCAATAAGTAAACAACTTGATGCCTAAAAGTAGTAAGCAACTATGCAACTTAAAGAAATGATAACAAAGAAATAAAGGCTGCAAAACAAAGAAGGTCAGCACCATAGACAAGATGATCACAAGTGTCACTAGCTATGAAAAAGAAAGAAAAGAAACTGTCCCGGGCACACCTAAGCAATCTGCAAAACACACTGATCAGTCATGGAAAAGTGCAGAAATATAAATGAGCAGAATTCAACGTTTATATACAGCTATTGTACATGATCGAAACACAGCAATCAAAAGCATTCTATACAACTATTATACATGAAATGATAAAAAGAATGCAGGAAACTAAAAGCACTGTACAGGCCTTAAGTAAACAGGGGCCCTCTGCCTACTCCAGCCAGCTTAAAGATCAATTACACGCTCAAATGGAGAACAGTCTTCTCATATATTACGTAGCAAAAATAGAAATTACAGTGGGGTTCAAAATTACATATCGGCAGCTAACTAATCAGCGTTCAGATACGCTTTATTTATAGCAGAAAAATAAAACTAACTTAATCACAAACTACGCTATTCTAACAGCTGTGTGAAAAACACGTAATCTAGCACAGTCCACGGATTTAGGCAACGGTTGAGGTGGGCATTGAATCTTCTGTTGGATTCGTGTTCCCCATCATCTGCATGGCTAAGGAAGAGGCCAGCTGTGCTTCACGTGCTCTAAAACCAAACACACAGAGTCGTGCCACCGCCAAAGACCTTTGTTGACCGTAGTTTCCCCCTCGTTGACCATGGGTGTTTATAACTGATTTGGCTGAGCTGGAAGGACACACACCATGTCCTTGGTTCCACGCACTTGCCCATGTGGCTCTTCTGACCGGAGGACACCTGGATCATGCCGTTTAAGAAAACAGCTGCGGAAACTGGGATCAGCTGCGGAAAATGGGATCAGTTGCGGAAACCCTGTGTGAGCTGCGGAAAGTGCAAGTCTTGAACCAAAATTCTAATCCAACAACACAGTCATTAGCATAATTAATAAACCATGTAAAAGTCCTAAAATACAATGATTTAAGAAATTTGATGGAGGAAATGAGTGACAAATGAGGGAAATGAATGAAAAAGGAGGCTGAGAGGATGTGAAAAGAAGTGCAGGTCTGAGGCTCAACACCTACTGTAACTCAATCACTTGGCTATGTAGCTCATGTTCTTCCTTGAGTTGTTGCTTCAGCACATGCAACTCCTTTGTTCTATTCTTTGTCTTCGTGTGATCTTCATGTCACTCTGTCACCTCATAGCTTGAGTCTCCAAAGTTGCTTTCATCACTAGTGGATCTGATTGATATTGCAAATTTGTTCCCCCTCTGTGTTGTCAACAACCTTCCTCTTGCATTCGTTGCATTTGGTATGCTTCCTTCAGCTACTGTTCATTATTCTGCTCGTTGTGATGCTGCTACCATCATATTTTGATGTCCTTGTCTACGAACAACTTGATGTCTTCATGGGTAGGCAAGTCCATAGACACTTGATCAACTGCATCTCCAAGTGTGCTCTGAATGGTGTCTTCATCTCTTCTCTCTTGGAAACCATTGTACCTATACTACTGAGAGGCAGATGAACACCTGCGATACCTAGAGACATGGAAACACTCATGGAAATAAATCTATCAGTCAAAAACCAAAATGAACTTGAGAACTAACTTGCAACATACCTGTGTGACTGATCATGAAGGTTGCGCAATTTCCACCAGGAGGTTGGGAGACTGACTGCTGAGACTGCGCAAGGCATATTCTGGGCTGCTAGGAGATTGACTATTGGAACTGCACAATGCATAGTCCAGTCTAGCTTTTGATTGTTGGAATTGCGTAATGGAAATCTCATCTGGAAATGGTTGTAGGCTCAATGACTACATTGCACAATTTTTTGGGCCAGCAGTCACTATCCCTCAAAATTATGCAATGCAAGACTAGAGGATAGTCACATGGAAGAAATGTACATTTCCTGAGAGGAAGACAGAGCCTTCCCTCTCATGATTGCGCAATGTTGTCTTGGTGAGGAAGATTCTGGGCCAAGTCTGCCTAGACTTACCGATGGGCCACTGAAAGTAAATGTGAATGTGAATGCATGGCGATACTGAGTGTAAGCATAAGTGAATGATCGTGCATGCAATCAGTGAATGAAAGATTGAGAAAATAGAACAACATGCATGTGGGAGAGGCGAATCGCCGAATCAATGACCATTTTTGAAAAATAGTTTCATGCATGTGACAACAATGAGATGTTAATGAAAACTGAAACAATGCTAGAATAAGCTAGTACGTATCAAAATGATAGTAAGCACTCACTGAAATAAAGCAGAAAATATCCATACGAAGCGAAACACAAAAATTTCCAGAAATGAAACACAAGACATGGAAAACAGGCTTACCCAAAAATAGTTGAGTTGAATGTGCCAACGGCTCCTAGATGCGATGTTGATGTCAGTGTTGCAAGTTTAATGTTAGGAATGAGCTTTGTAGCATCCGGTTCATGAGTTTTGATAAAATCAAGGATGTGATGTGCATGCCACAAATCTAGGAAAAACGACACTTGGTCGGAGGTTTCCAAGATGATCCTTGCATGCAATCTCCAGTTGCTAAAAGTAGATCCCTGAATCAATGGATGCCTTTACATGCTGGCTTTGGAGAAACATCCCATGCATGGAAATCAATTTTGCTCAGTCTAGGAGAGAACCGGTCAACTCAACTGCACATGCAAGAGGCTGCTCAATTGATGGGAGAAAATGCACATTTCTGAAAGGGAGCTGAGCTGGCTGCCCAGGAGATTTGCGCAATTTCTGAGTAGAGCAACTGATTGCTACCTAGGATTGCATAATTCAAGGGCTGAGCAGCCCTACTGGGAGGAATTGCACAATTTTTTGGATGAAGCCTTACTGGCAGAATTGCGCTATTATGGAGCCCAGCAGGTTGCCAGACTGAATTGCGCAATTTTTGGAGGGAAGGATGGTTGCCCTCCAAAATTGCACAATTTCTTGAGGGATCTTTTCAACCTGTAGCTGGACCAAGTTTAAACAAACAAATTGTGAGGGTGATACATCAATCTCTGATAGACAACTACCTTTCTGCAAGAAAAAAAAAATGAAGCTTGTTTACTTGACGAAGCAAGACATGTTGTCGTGAAACATTGGTAGGGAGGCTCCAAAACGAAGCTAAGGAAAAATTTTGGAGGGTCGTTGTAGCTGCTACAACACTTGGTGCACGGGTAGAACTCCAACTCTCTGAATGGACCTTGTTCATGAAAATCAAGTCTAAAATCTCTGAAGGTATTGTTTAGTTCTCAGTTCATCTTGATTTCCGCACTTGCTTGATTGTAAGATGTAGCATCTGCTATACTCTTGGTTGATTGACACACATTCCAAGCCAAGTCAACATGATTGTTTGAATTGGGGTTGAGGGGTATATTGGTGCACAAGTAGTATAGTCGTGAGATTCTTAGTTTCATCTCTGGTGTTGCTCTGCTGCAAGTAGACTTGGACGGTACCCTAGCGTAGTCACATAGGAACACAAGCATGGCTCCGCTACCAGCGAATTTGGTCAATATACCAGTGGAGTTACTTGGATCACCTCTCTATGCAGGAAGCCTTTCTCTTCTTTTGCCTTATTCATTTTCATTTTTTTAAAACTTTTTTAACTTCGTAACTATGCATAGCACTTATTAATTTCAGAGGCGGAAGAAGGATCCCAACTTATTGAGATAACAAGAGGTTGTTCCTATAGAGAAGTAGTTTATTATACCTCGGACGTGCCTATTAAGGTTTTCCCATCACCTTACTCTACTTGACTTGGTTGACAAGGGTTAACCCAAAAGCAACCAATTAGAGTAGGTGATACTAGTTAGCGTGTAAGCGTTGTGCTTTCACCAAGGTTTACTTTGAACAATATGTATTTTCCATTGATCTATCATGGACTAAAGACAATGAGTTCTTACATAAGAGAGCGGACAACAAATAATCAAATGTTGATAATTATACAAGTCCCCTTATACTTTACACAGCTTGTTTCAAGAATCATACATGGTTTCATGTGAAACTAACCTATGAAAAAAACAAGCAAACAAACCACAAAACAAAGCAGAAGCAAAAGCAAAAGTGAAAGCAAAGCAAGTAAGAAAACAAACAAACATACAAACAAACCAAAAAAGCAAGTAAGAAAACAAGCATGCAAGCAAACATACTAAAATTAAACACTACTCCTACTCCTAAGCTAACAGTGCATGGGCCATCTCACTTGAAGTGATACTTCCAATGCAGCCACTGGTGCATTGCTTGACCCATGTTGGTGAAGGCATGGTTTGCAAAGAAGACATCTGTGTGAACTAGCAATCAAGAAAGATGTAACAATGAAGACAAACACACTCCAAGTTTAAAATTATCCACAAAACAAAAATGAGTGAAAGCACACAACATGCACTCTGTGGACTTTCCATGGCGTTGTGCTACATTGCATGCAAATGTTGAGTGTATGCATTCTCTTGGCTGTGACAAGCAAGAAAAAGTGAGAAAGGTAGACCACTTACATTGTTCATGTGTGCAAGAAACATTTTTCCATTATCTTTGTCATCACTCCAATGCATGTTAAGATTCTAACATAATTGTTCATAGAATTTTCTCTTAGCGCACACTGCACAGTAAACTGTGGAGTTCACATAAAGTTAGTTCTACTATTGGCTCCAAGGCAAGAAAGAAATGTGAATTCTTATCATGTGGCTGAATTTATGTCCTCGAGCTTGCATATAATTAGCATAATAAATTTATGTCCTCTCACTTGTATATTATATAGTGAAATTTTCACAATTAGAGTGTTTAGTTTTTTCTCAAATATTTATATATACCATTAAAAAAACAATTTTTAAATTACAAAATGAAGATTTTGAAATGAAATGTTTATCCTTTGACTTACTGAATTTATGTTTGGAAATTAGATATAACTTAGATAATGCTTTTTGTAGGATCTGGATCAATATTTGTCGATCTAAGATATCTTAAAACACTAGGAACCAATGTATTACCAACAAATCACAACCTACCCACTGTTTTCGTACCAAAGTATTGCCAATAAATCACAACCAACCCACTTGTTTCATTCAGTATTTAAACACTTGTAGTGCAGTGCTAGTAAGATGAAAGTTTGATGAGAAAGTAACATTGAAATCCTTCTGTTTAGATGAGTGGTCTTTAAACTTCCATCCCTTTCTTTCTTCCCAACCGGCAATTTGTTTATTTTCGATTTACTAAGTACCGTCGTGCCCAACCCCATTTTCCAAAGTAACAAAATTTGGCCATTTTATTGCGATAACTTGGCATATTACATGTTTGTTGTTGTTTTCTTTTAATTTTATTTTTTAAGTGGTATATTAACAACCTACCAAATTACAATAATTTAAGATATTCCTTTTATATATATGACACTTTTTTTTTACATACAAACTCTTACCTTAGTAAGTGATATTTGCGATGTTGATACAACTAAGTTTGAAATTATTTTCCTATGTTATTTATTTGCTAAATTTGAAATCATTTATCATAATCAAGTTATTTACCATGTTAATGAAATTGTAAGTGAGTAATGATATATTTATAATTATTTTAGGTATGTATATTTTGGAAGTGGAAGGAAGTTTTGAGATCGAAATCGAATGATATTGATGGTTTAATGGATTTAATTCTTTTCAATTTTGAATGTCCAATGTTACAATTAGCCAGTCACATTTTTTTAGCAACCCCTTCCACTTTTTTAACAAACTTTTTTGGTAAAGGAAGGTGTTATCTATTTGACTTCATATTAAAAGTTTGTTATGAAGGGGGAGTTACTAAAAACTCAATTTCTAAAAACCCCTTTCCACTTCTTTAAGGGATTTTTTAGCCTAGAAAGGTGTTGTTTATTTGACTTGATCTTAAAAGTTTGTTATGAAGGCGAAGTTACTAAAAACCTCAATTTTGGAAGTCCCTAGAATTTAATTCTAACACCACCAATGTGACAAGCTCCTCCTGATTTTTTTAACAGTATAAAATTTATAATCATTTGAGGCTCAAATCAAAAGTTATTCTTGTTAGGATTTTTTCCCTATTAAGAAAAGCCATGTCATCCATATTCGCGTGATAATCACGTGGCCTTCAATAGGCTCACGTGGCCCTGTCATATCATCATAGTGGGGTCCCCGAGCACACACTTAGTTAATTATATATAAATTTTATGATGACTCCTCCTTATCTTAACTAATATCCTTCTTTCACCTTTCCCATTGGTTCCTCGTCTTAATTCCCGAGGCCTCAATTTGTCAGCCTTGATCCACAAGACTGGATGAGGATGCGTACAATGATTTTCCCATACAAGAAATCCCATGTCTTCATTTTTTTTCAATGTTGATGGTTGAGTGGTTAGGTAGGGTGTTGGGAATTTAGTGTGGTTGGGTATGGGCTATAGAAAATCAAGGCGGCTGGCTATGGGCTTGCTCACACCACGAAACAAGAACTCCCCATTAGATATTTGGATCAATAATGACCTCTCCTTGAGTCATCCACCAATTATAGTTTCACATTTAATTTTTAAGAATTCTCACGTTCTATTCCATCCACTTGTAATTCTCATGCTAGTGACACAAAATTATGTCTACAAATGTGGTGGTGAAGGAAAAAATTTGGTTTTTATAGATCCTAATCTCTTAAGGGAACACAATCCTCAGTGTCATGTAACTAAAAATAAAAAATAAAAAACAAAATAAAATACTGTGATTTATATTTACATATCTTACATCCATTTATACATTGAAAAAAAGATGGGTAGAACACCTTCATTTAATCTGCCATCTCCTAGTGTGCTTCATCTAGTCCAAAGAGTTTCTATTACAATTTAATCTTCTCTACTCCTCAATTTTGGAGCCCAATCAGCCTTCGGTCTAGGATAATCAATGTTTATAGCTAAAATTATTTGTCAGATTCCACGTGTATCAAAAACCAATCAACCACATGATTAGTGTCATATACATACATTTTAAGGAGAGAAATGTGTAATACATCATGTGCCTTCATAATTAATGGCAAGGTTAGTCATTAAGCCACTAGCCCCACTCTTTACAAAATCTAAAAGGGTCCACAAAACCTAGGCACTAACTTAGCACAAGACCCTACTTTCAGTGAGCTCTTCCTTGGTATGGTGTGGAGATACACATTCTCTCCCACATGGAACTTTTTATGCATTCTCTACTACTATGCATAACTCTTTTGCCTATCACAGACAACCTTCAATTTATACTTGATATTGAGCATTTCTTACTTCATTTCCTTCAACATGTCAGGAGCAAGAACCACTCTACTCATTGGGTCATCCCAGCTATTGGGAGTGTCACATTTTTTACCATACAATCCTTTAAAAGGACTCATCTTCATTGATTCTTGATACCCATTATTGTATGAAAACTTCATTAATGGTAGGAATTCTTCTCATGTCTTTGGCTGATGCATGACATACATCCTCAACATCTCCTCGGAAACTCGATTCACTACCATATATCCAAGGGTGGTATGTTGTATTAAATGCTAGTTGAGTCCTAAGTCCATCAAATCTTTCCTTCCAAAACTTTGATGTCAATTTGAAATCTCAATTTGCAATGATCTTCTTAGCTATGCCATGTAATTTGAATATTTATTTTGTGAAAATCTAAGCTACCTTAATGGCTTTGTGGGTGGACTTGATAGCTAAAAAGTGGGCTACTTTGCTTCACTTTTCCATTAGCACCATAATGGAAACATGCTATTTGGACGTCATCGAAAATCCTATAATGAAATACATAGATATGACTTCCCATTTCCCCTTAGGGATTGGGATTGGTTGCAACATTTCCATCGATTGTTTGCATTCTACTTTGACTTGTTGGCCTTCCAGGCACCTCCCAATGTGCTCAATGACTTCCTTCTTCATCCTTGTCCAATAATATGATTTCTTTATAGTTGTTATCAAATTATAATTGTTGAAAAATGGAAACAAGAAAATCTTGATTTAATTTCATTTGAATGAAATTAGGATAAAATTATAATTCCACATCACAAGACAACAAGAACGAACGAGTTAACTAAGTTAGTTTCACTTAGTTGTCTCAATTAATTCCAGTTGACAGCCTAACTTGAGTCATGTAGAGTGGTTCCTACATTTTAGGAGCCTAGGTTGAGTTTAATTTGAGTTGTAATTATTTAATTCACCTAAACAAAGTTAAAGCCAGTTAAACTAGTTCCAATTGTTGGATGAACTAGTAGGAGGTCTAGCCGTGGGGTGCATATTCATTGTTAAACCAATTAACTGATAAATCAACCAGAATTAACTCATTCATGCATGAAATACGAGTTACCAAATTGATATTGGAGTTCAAAGGAAATGTACTATCAGTTGTAGATAATTCCAAATTGTACAAGTGGTGCATGCAGTCAGAGAAGGGCCTATAGGGATTGCACAATTCTAATTGGGAATTTCCCTAATTAACGGGGGTCTAATTAATTAAGGAACAATGCAAGGAAATAGGGACGTGGGTAGGCTTGGATTTGGTTAAGTATTGAATAGAGCCTTCTAGGAAGTAATGAGATAGATTATAGTAGTGCAGAGGTTGCTTGGGCTTGAAAAAGCACTGTATTTCTTCTCTATTTTCTAACTAATGCAATTCATATAGGAAGGGGTTTTGAATACTTTCTTTCCCCTTAAATAAATATCTGAACATATGTGATTGAATCTAGTCTAATGTTTTATGTTGTGATTTCTCGATCATTTAATTCTTTCTGCTAATGAATAGATTAGATTCGAGTTTTTTGTTTTAGCAAATTACATAAGTAATTTGAATCTACAAGGAATTTCTAGATGGTATCAGAGATAGAATCACAATAGAGAAGAGAATTCGATGTTTTTGTAGAAGGTTCGAATTACAATATCAGTGTTGCAGGTTTTCTTCAGGATTGAGAATATGACTTCCACCAGATTTAGGCTTGAGTATGCTTTGGAAGGAACCAAAAATTTTATGGCAAGGAAAGATTTGTATGGAGGCATTATTAGATGATAATAAGCTACTATATTACATCAAGACATATATAGTTAACCCCCAACAGCTGATGCCCAGAATCTCACTTAGTGGAAGAAGGATGTGGCTAAAGCAACGAGGAGCATATTCGAGGGAGTTCGTGATCATGTTGTCTCAAATATCCATGGAAAATAAAATCCATTCGTGATGTGGAAAACACTAACTGACTTGTTTGAGAACAACAGTGACCACAGGAAGTTTGCATTAAAGGAAAATATTTGTAGCATCAAAATTCAAAAGGCTGAATCAATTCTATAGTACCTAAGCAAGTTCACCCAGTGTTGTGATGAGCTTGGTGGGGTCAGTGATATTATTCCAAAAGAATATTTGATAGCACTATCTCTATTGGGTCTTCCCAAGAGCTAGCATAGTTATTAGGATTTTATGAGTGATAGAGACAAACTACCAAGCTAGGAGAGGTTATCGTCCGATCTCCTGTAGGAAGAGATTAGGCAAAGCAACAAAGATGGAACTTCATCTAAGGTTGAGGATGAGGAGAGCTGTGCCCTGGATGGAAAGGCAAAGAAAGGGAAAGTGAAGAAATCCCAATCCAAATGAGATTCTGTTTAGGCGAGACGAAGATTAAATGCTTTCACTGTCATCAGTTGGGACATTGTGCCACGAAGTGTCCGCACAATAAGGTTGACAAGAATCCCTCAGGAGGAGCGGCACGTGAAGCTCTATATTCACAATTCGAGTTGGATTTCACACTCATTGCATGCACTCTGACATCAGTGAGGGGTAGTGTGTGGTATCTGGATAGTGGAACCTCTTTCCATATGGTGGGAAACAAATAATTTTTTAGTGACTTGGAGGAGAAGGACCTTGTTGTAGCAGCTACAACCACCCTCAAAAATTTTGGCTCACATGCAAATTTCAGAGCCTGCCTTGGATCCTCTGATCAATCGCCCTCGGCCACTTGTTGGTAAGATGATGATCTCAAGCTTCCCCTCCTTGATCTTAAGAGATTTTCATGTTCTCACCTTTATATAGCATGTGCCACCTTTGGGCATAGGGGTTGTTGTTTGGCATACAAAGGAAATGTTTTCTTGTTTCAAGGGAATTGTGTGTGTATGAGTTGTTTTCATCACATAGAAACGTTTCACACTCACTTCATGCACTCCTGACATGAAGGTTGTTGCATCAAGCAAAGTATGTTTATATATTCTGGATGGTCTATGTTGTATCACTAAGTGTTGGTGTGCAATCACAGTCGAGTCCTATCAATGTTTCCATCTGTGTCAGTGATATCACACTTGGCTATTTCTCAAGAAATCTAGCCTCATCCATCTTCCTAAAACTTTTCACTTTTCTTCTAAAACCATCAAGCTTCCTCCCTTGCTTACTAAAACCCCATAGTGCAGAGAGACCCCAGCTAGCACTACTCTCCAGAAATGCGCAGAGTAGTTAGGAAACCAACACTTCTCTCCAAAAATACATAGAGTAGTCCGCTTCCCTGCATTTAGAAACTTCACAGAGGTGTCCTCCCAGAACCCCATCCCATAGCAGTGTTATGTGCCTAAAAAATGTGCAATATTGTCCAAGCTTCCTTATTTTTCTTGCATCCAGATACTACACAAATGGGCATCCCGTGAACTCATTTTGGTAGAAATCACTTCCCACTAAAAAAAGATTGATCCATCGCTCAGTGACTACAGAAAACTGTAACATGTTGAGATCACTCCTAAGGAGTTGAGGAGAAGGAACAAGAGACCAAGTAATGGAAAAATATCAGGACCGCATGCAAACTCTGTTAGATGGATGATCATCTCAAGGGTAAGTATGGTAAGTAAAGAGCACCTTTCGAAGTACACCTCTTAGTTGAGTTTGAAACACTGCTTGCATTGTCATATTATCTTGTCTTTAGTAACATGCATGTGTGCAAATACAAAAAGTCATTTCATGTGTTTCCTCTACATGTCTTTCTTCCTTTCTGCTTGCTTGACTAACTTTCATCTTCATCATGTTGATTGGTATGTCATGCTTGTGACCTTGTTCTGGTAATGTTGAAGGTTTGTGTGTGAGTTGTGTTTGCTATTTAAACATATATCGCACTCACACACAATGTTGTAAGCACTATCGTGCATGTATCGACACGATCGTCTGAAGGTCTATATGAAGTGTCACACTTGTCACTTTCACCATTAGATAGTCCCGTAGTCAGTGACATTGAGCATATGTTGTATTATTGGTTTGAGATGTCTTATCGTCAAGTCATGTTGAGTGTGTGTGCGTAAGGTCATGTATAAAAGAGTTCACTTGCTCACACACTTAAACATTTTTCCAAATATTTGTCGCTTGGGACACCCTCCATCAATCGAACCTCCGCCAAGTTGCACTGTGCAGTCTTAGCCCTTAGTGACCAAGTACTACTACCTAGAATGGTGCAGAGCTTGATGCTGCCTCCCAGGTACTTTGCACTGCACAATCCTAGAATTGACCTAGCAAACTGTCACCAAAACATTGAAAAAGTTTCCCAGGAAGCCATATCAATTTGCGCTGCCCGTAAGCCAATCCATCAAGCCTCCAATTGGTCATCTGGAGAGGTTGACTGGGTAGTGACCCCGGGCTTCACTCCTCCCATAAATTGCACAGAAGTTTTCTGCATGCCTGCCTCCATTGACTGAAGAAATTGGACAAACAAGAGGGACATGTACCCACTGCCTGTCACTATATTGTCTTTGAAAATTATGCAGTCCTGTCAGTCAGTCCCCTTGCTAGTCAACTTGATGCTCCTTGTGAAAATTATGTAGTTTTCCTGGATTTTGCATGAGCTACCCAATACCTTGTTGGCCCCAAAAAATACGCAGACATGTTCAAAATGACTTCCTCCTAGTTCTGCACAGTTTTTCCTAGCAATCTCCCACAGCCCGCTCCTAGACTTCCCTAAAAATATGTGTAGTTTTCATTGCGAGTGTCCTATGCTATCTGCACTACCTTCTCGGGAAAAATTGTGCAGTTCATCCTCCTACCTGAGCTAGATCCTGCATACTCTCACTATTTTTCTAGAATGCTCATCCCAGACTCCCATTGACCCCTGCACAATTTTTTTGGATAGTACCCTAGAGCCCTGCATCCCGAGCTAACATATGATATACACTGTTTCAGAGCCTTGTCCTCTCTCCTAGTCACCTCCACCCGAAAATGAAAGGAAATGCATCATGGTAGACTAGGGGATTTTCGGATTTGATGTCATCTCATCATGAGTGACTACAAAAAAAGGTACATGGATGAGACATGGCATGACGAAAAACGAGATAAACAAGGAGCACATGCTAGAAGTAGAATATTTTCTTGCGATTGGGTGAACACACGAAGAGTACCAAGTAGCAAGTGAAGGAGACACCTGCACATGCATGAACCACCAAGTGAACACCAAGACCATTGAAAACTCCACACACTTTTCCATGTGGAAGTGAAGCTATGGTACGCCACTGGCATACTCATCACTCAGTAGCACAAGAGCTCGACATGAAGGATATAGACAACATGTGCATACCAGCATTGTCATGTCGAGTTGTCTCATGAGTCGCCTCGGCCACTTTGGGTCATAAGTGTGTAATCAATGTGATGTAACATGGATGTCCAAGAGATCCATGGATGAAGTCAATGAGTCATGTAAGTCAAAGAGTCATGTAAGTCAAATAGTCATGAGGGAATTCAAACAGTCATAAGGGTTAGTTTCACCCTTGGCTATATATACCCCTCATTTGTACATGCAAAGGAATTTTCACCTTGGCTCCTCCCACATATCCTTGAGAGTTTGCAGTATTTTCTTTGAGGAGCGAGTAGTGGATCCAATGCCCCGCTATCAGGGTTAATGATATAATGGTGTACGAGTGTGTCTTGGAACTTTTTCTTAATTGTGAATCTTGTTAACAAGCCAACACGTTTTTACACATGTATTGTATTTGTTTTTATGACTATTCTTTGGATGCTTGTAATGCATGTTTCTTTAACCTATATTAAGACAGTCGAACTGTTTTCATTATTTTAGTACATAAGCTATTGGAAATGTGTTGTATCAGTTGTTACACTATCTCAACCATTTGGACTATTCCGCTAGACATTTTACAAATTCATTCTCGTAAACTTGTTATAAAGATTGTCACACTTGTGTTGTTTATTGCGCTAGGTGTTGTACATGTTATCTGTTCACTTTGTGTTTGTGACTACCGCATCTGTGTGGACTACTCTGATGGAAGATGCACATGTCCTGTTGTGTTATGTGTCTCTAACAGAGTTGGGAATATTCCCTTTTGACTTGAGACTTACTCTCACTCTCTCCCTCTACAGTGAAAGAACTTAGACAAAAGTTACACTAAGAACTCACCAGGCACATGGACCTCCTTGTTTGAAGACTAAGTAAACCACTATCATGTGCTGACAAGCAAGAGCTAAGGCATATCTTTAAGATAATGGAAACTAGACCATTGTACCAAATGGGAATCCTACACCAAACAATGTGAGGTTTAGTTGGGACTTCATATAGGGGAGATCCCTTGAATGTTGGTGGGTCCAACACTGTCAACATTTTCGGTGCTAGAAGGAGGGCCATATGACAAACCAGGTCCTCACAATCTGTTTTGAATATTTGCACATCTATCATGGAGTTTGTTATAGTTAACCCTCTGAAATGTATGTCTTATGGAAACAACTTTGAAATCTCAGAGGAACTCTCGAATTTCTTGTCATAATACACATATGAAGGTGAGGAAGAAAGGACTAGCTTGAAAATAGAATGACCTTAACAGTTTTATGTCACAAGTATAAAATCCATGAAGATTACATGAGGTGTGCATTGTTCACACACACACTTTGAGGGCACCCACTGCTATGGTGTGCCATGCTTCCTGAGAATTCTATTCACTCTCTCACTGAGTTGATCAAAGAGATAGATGATGTCTTCCATAATTTTGACCATCAAGCACTCACTAGAGAAATCATGGAATTACGGAAAGCACCTGATGAATCCGTTGAGCAATTTCACACACGCTTTTGTAATCTTGCATACCAATTTCTTGAAGATGAAATTAATTGGGAATTTTTCGATGGAATATTTAAGTATCTTTTTTACATATCCAAAAAACCACATTTCTTAGAATCATTCGAATGCATCCCAACATACCAGTGTTAGAGCCACCAAATCTAAGATGAATAAGGTTGTTGTCACAAGTGATTTTTTGTCCTCTTCCCATCAAACATCTCTAGCTCCACATTGCATGGTGGGAGATGGTGAACACCATATGTTCAACTATCACATCCTCCCACCCCACCTGCTCTCAATGTCTACGCAGATTTGGCTTGCAAGCCTATTGGTTGTTATGTGGATTCACTCCCTCAATCTCCATCCCTGCTTTCCATTGATCCTCTGGATTGTGCTATCATGTGTTCTTCCATTCCAGAATCCACACTTGTTGTGAACAAGGATCAAGTTGTCGATGGAGTTGGTGTTGTGCTTCCAACCTACACTATCATTCATGATGAGTGTGTGGAAATTTGAAGAAGAACCTGCGCTGAAGGATGATTCCCTTCCATCCTTGTCTCATTCGCTCTATCCTGACATCCCTTCTGAAAATTCATCTCCTAATGTTTCTACTTCTGATCATTCACAAGGAAAACCAGATGTTAGTCTATCATTACACTGCTGAGAGGACACATCTTCCTCTGAAAATCCATCCCATCTATCATCTATCATTTCTGAAAACAAATAAGGTGAACATCCTTATTTCTCATTTACCCATCTGCATGATTCATCAAATCATGAGGATGTCGACGAACATTGCAAATTTTATGATCATGGTTGTCATGATCTTTGTACTTCTTCATTTGATCATGATGTTGATTCACTCATTGTTAATATTCCTAAGCCACTGGTCTCTGACAATCTATCTATTGAAAAAGTGGAAACACTGCAGGTTGTCGAGGCACTTCAGCCTGAGATGATGGTTATGTCAGGCCCTCACTGTCCCGAGGTTAGTTCCACTTCTGATTAGAAAATTTTCAAAACATCCAAGGCTCCTCATCACTCATCTGTATGCATTGAAGGTCAATCTAATACACATTTCACTTCCTCCATATGAATCACATGATCCCATCGCTCATGCATTGGAGGAATCATACATGGAAATAAATCTTTCAAGGCACAAGTTATCTCTTTTTCTCATGTTTTCTTATCCATCACAGTCAAGAGAGTGTGCATGTTTATCATCTGCATGCAGTGTGTGACAACACCATGTTAATTTAGCAGAAAGTATGTCTTATGCATTCACTCTTTTCTTTTCTATGGATGTTCTAGTACTTAGAGCATGTTGATTTTCATTGTTAAATCTTCCCTGTTCACTTCATGCATATTCTTCATGTCTTTTCCAGCATGGGCCAACCAATGCATCGGTGGCTAGATTGGAAATATCACTTCACGTGAGTAGGTCCATGCATTGTTTAGTGTAGGAGTAGGAGTAGTGTTTGATTTCTTGCTTTTCTTTTCTTCCTAGCTTGCATGTTTGCTTTGTGTGCTTACTTGGTTTGATTTGCCTACTTGCTTTATTTTCTTACTTATTTTCTCTTTCACTTTACTTTTGGTCTTAACTTTTTTCTTTCTTTTCTTGATCATGTCCGTAGGTTAGCCTTACATGAAACCTTATTTTGCTCTCAAAACAAGGCAGGAATATATTAGAGGAGTTGTATAGCTATCAACATCTAGTTATCTATTTTTCCCTCTCTTTATGAAGAGCTTGTTGTCTTAAGTCAATATTCCCTAATGGAAAATACATTCTGTTTAGAGTGAGTCTTGGTGAAAACACAATGCTTGCATTGTTAACTAGTACCGCCAACTCTAATTGGTTGTTTTGGGTTAACCCTTGTCATCTCAGTCAAATAGAGTAAGGTGAGGAGGAAAACTTAACAAGTATGTTAGATGTATACATAGCATATTTCTCTGAAGGAACAACCTCTTCTTCGCTTAGTAAGTCGGTATCCCTCTTCCACCTCTAAAATAAATAAGTGTTAATGAAAAATTCTTTGAAAAAATGAAAAAAATGGGAAATGAATAAGGAAAAAGAGGAGAGGCTTTGTTGGCTTGATGGGCCTTAACCTAGGTTCAACATTAAGTATCCAAGAAAATCCCTACACTATTGGCCCTTTCGGCATCAATCCGCGGAGCACAGACTGAAGTCTCACTCGAAGCAGTATGGGGGGATGTAGGAACCAAGTTTCTGCACCTTGAGATGGTTGTGATGTCGTTTTTATACCCTAACCCTTATTTTGCGTAGATCAATAAGCCCTTTAGGGATTATCAATGTACTTCTCTTACTCACCCTAGAAGCTTCCGCGAAAGTCCCCAATCATGCTTCATGAACCCTAAATATAGAATTCAGACACTTAATTACGTCTATAGTTATCCTTACTTCTGTGCTTACCCCGATTAGCTTAAGTATTGGTTAAATTCAACATGCATTATGATTATCATGCGTAAACAAATATTATTACTTGCATTCATATGACAAAATAAAATACATAGATTCGTGCATCAGTATAGCATTATTTCATAAACCCAATATTCAACATAACATAATTGCAACATTCATAATAGAAGTAAAATAACTCATACACAAATATCTGCAGAATAATTCTATTTATTGATAGTTCAGATCTTCAGTATAGACTCTAGCTTCCCTTTGCACACAACTGTAGGGGTCTCCATACTTAGCTGCGGACTTCTACCCTAGGCCTCTATGCACTCAGCTATAGAGCCTCTTCCTATGCTAAGACTCTTTTCTCTTAGCTCTCATAGACCCAAAAAATTACTCGCAAATCTCAAAAAACTTGATTTAGACTTTTCTAAGACTCTCTTTCATACATTCCCATGGCCCGCGGACTAAGGGCGGATCTCATCAAGTTGACACAAACTATATAAACTAAGGGTGGAAACCCTTTTTTATTATTTACATCTTTGCACTCCACAACCACATAATGCAGAGACTTTATATTCTTTACACAAAAGTTGGGCCTTTAGCCCCAAAACATGGGCTTTTGACCCCAAAATTGACCCTAGGGGACCTGTTCCCAATGCGCCCCCAACAAAAATCTGGTGACTCTCCCTCAAGTCACTCTACTGGTGTGGAGATCTTGTCGTGAAGACCTCCCAACTCCACCTATACCACTGTGACTTAGGCAGTGCACTATGTTAGTACCTGCTTTACTTGCTTGACCAGCTGCTTCGTCGCTAGCCCTGCGATGTCTGCCTATATATTTTGTTGTGTCACTTGTAGACTAGCCAATTTCCCTTCAATGGAGGCAATGAGTACATAGGCATTCTCTAACCAAGGCCCTAATTTCTCCTTCAATACTCCCTCCTTGTGTTGAGCTGCATCCACTTATTCTTTAAGTGCCTTTGCTTCCTACAACTTCACTAACCTTTGTGTAATGGCATCGGTGCATGCCATCGCTTTAACCTCATCATATCTCTACTTCAGCTCCCATGCCTCTGTTTCCAGCCTCTGCACATTAGGATCCTCCTATAGGCTAGTGACTACTTAGTGACTGGTCGAAGAGCACAGTTCACTCCTTCATGATGACATCTACAGCTGCTACTGCATCTTTGACAGTGGTCACACACTTCTCTTTAACCTCTTGTGGAGTCGAAGGTTGGGCCCTCAACTCGAATATGTAATTTTAAGGTTCAATTCAAACTAAACCTTAGCCAGTGCTGTTCTCGCTTCGCACACTCCGATAGTGAGCTTCTGAATTCTCACATCCATTGGCATATCTTTAGGAATATCCAGCTCTGGAACAGTCCTACATGCTTCAGCCATGACCTTGGTCATGTTCTCATTCTTTTCTGTGGTGGCCTTAAGAAGATCAATGGAAGAATTCTTCTATACAACCAACTGAGCTTTGTTCAACTTTTGCTCATTGATAACATTCAGGACGCGTTGTTCCTAAGCCTGAAGTTCCATAATCACACCATCTTTTAAGGTGTGAAGTGATTCACTTGGAAGCGTGGCCAAATTTAGCCTAACCCTCTTAAGGGTGCTGACAGTGGCCCTGTCAACTTCTACTTTTGTAGTCAACACTCCATTTGATAGTACTATGGCCTAGGGATCCAGCATGCACACCATTTCTGCTGCCTCTAAAGTTCTAGGCACCAAACTAGTTGACGATGCGTTGGTTCACCCCACAAGGGTCTATACCTATGATTCCTGGATCTACAGATTGCATAGACCCATTTGAATGGCACTTAAGGCTTGTTGTTGTTGCTGCTCGAATTGTTGCAACAATTCTGTGGTCGCATTCCTCACAACATTACCAATGTCGTTCAAATCATCTTCGATCAAGGTGATTGGGTTGAGGGACATTTTTTTGGCCTTGGAATTCTTTCGTGGCCCTACTTTCTCCTGCTCCATGTTGCGCTTAACCTAGAATGGAGTAGTCTCCAGGTCTTCTCCTCCCTATTCAGATCGTTGCTCTTCCTCTTTTGTTTATGAGTAAGGAGATTTCTGACTCCTGTCAAAGTTGTGATCCTCCTCTTCTTTCTTCCCTTCTGTCTGCTTTTTGGTAGCGCACTTTGATTTGGATTTTTCCCCAACCTCTTTCTTCCTCTTTTCAACAACTGTTCCATATTTAGTTTGGTCCCTTCCTTCTTACGCTTCGTTACAGACTTGTTAGACCCCTTTGTCAAGTCTAAGGCTGTGCGCCACTCTGCTAGTCAGTGGTCAAGGACCGTCACAATTGCATCGTCTATGGCTAGGTATGGAAGGTCATACCACTTTTAATTAGGGTCCTTCCGCACTCGCATGGAGACATAGTAGAAATCTGCCTTGAATTCCACATACTCTGCCAACTGTTCGAAGATAGTCGGTGATAACTGTAGTTTGTGATTGATGGCCATGTTGATACTCATCTTCATCAAGATCCAAAATGTTTTGTTATCCTTGATCCTTTTGGGGTCCTTGTTGGCCAAGAGTGAAGAAAACTTCACTACTTCTTGTAAATCCTGTGCGACCGGAGGAAACTAACTATCCTCCGGTAACTCGCATGCGACTAGTACTATGGATAGCAATATCCATGCATAGTGAAAAGTTTTTCTTTGATCCTACGCCTCTCTGCAGTTTGTGAGGAACTCACTGCAGAGGTAGCATGCCTAGTTGAATTGTACACCCTCTACACACTGGGCCACTAATGATACGACTAGTGCCGACACTTCATCTGCGCGACACTTCCTGATAATTTTCCCTAACAAGATCTAGGTGGTTACTTTGACCGCAGAGTTAGTTATACTAGAAATGGAGTAGCCACATGGCTTCTTGACGAGCTTAAATTTGTCTTTCATTTTCTTTGCAAGGTTGAGCTCACATGTCTTTCTGCCAAATACCATGGCTGGATTTAGTCCTGAATGTGGCAGCTGAGTGATCCTATGGATCAACATGTCAGTGAGCGGTATTGGTTCTTCCAACCATAGGCACCCATCGTGCACCAAGCATAGTAGTTGTTTGATCACTATCATGGTTATGGGTGTGTGGTTGTAATGTGACACCCATAGCATGTTTAGTAGTGCTTCCATGTCCACCCCTTTTATCCACTTCCTTAGCTCCAACGCAGTCATACCAGTGTCCTTATAGAAGACACAACGCATGAACTGATAAGTTGCTAAGTGGGGAAAGCACTCTGTATCAGCGAAATCCAAATCCTCTAGCTTTAAATGGTGGATGCGTGCCAGGTGCAACCCTTCAAATGCGGTCTTGTCTAGTAGCAATGAAGTATGCAGTGTGACTTTTCTCTCATCAATGTCCTTTGGGACCTTTGTCTTGCCTCAGCGTAGAGGAATGTATTCAAGCAGTTTAGAGATAGGGCCGGACCCTTCAACATCAACATCCTCTTCCCCCATGTCAATGTCTTCCCCACCCATATTGATATCTTCAATGTCTTCTTTAGGTTCTAGGTCAACTACCTCGCCCTTCTCCTGTGCGGTGGACTTTTCCTTCTGCGGGTGTTTTCTAGGTGATGAGCACACAAGTGGTGTCGCTTTCTACTTATCTTTCTTCATTTTTAGACCCTCTTTGGTTGATGTAGGCCTCGACCTGGGTGACCTTCGTGATTTGTGTACCTCTGCAGGTATCTCAACACTTTCTATCTCTAGGGCAGCTTCCTCAGCTGCCATTGCCACCTGCGGGGTAGCTCCCTCAGATGCCATTGCTTCTCTAGCACTCATGGTTTTTATGGGCACCGACATGATGTTAGACAAAAAATCCTGCATTTTCTTCGGCAACCTCTCAAACACTGAACTCGCTATCAAAGCTTCAAAGTTCTCACGGTTCATACACACCTAAGAGCTCAACACCTCAATTCTCAAAATGCCAAGTGTTTTTCACTGCACAACCACTTGTATTTTATAGGTATTTTCGAATTCAAATACGATCATTCCCCCCAAAATTGATTCATAAATGCTATATTGGTGGCATATTTTCAAATATCTTGCCCTTAAATTTCGACTTAAATGTCGTCTCCCGTCCTCGCTCCATTTAGCCATTTTTTCATTGTCAAATCATGAACAGTGACAATAACGGTCACTTTCCAACTACCCTGCATGGTCCCTTTTTCAATAGCGCAGTTCCCCACGTGTTTCTGTTGACAATATGACATCCCTTTATTCCATGCAGATGCCCATTCATGCAGCTCCACAACCCAGGCACTGTAGTTTATAGTCTCGCGCCTCCTTTCAGCTGCCTAAAGCACTAAGACTATGATTTGATCATGTAGCCATCTAGTCAAATCACCGATGTATGGATTCAATTGGCTACCATTCACCTTCCTTCTAAATAACTCCCCATTCAACTTTACCAACTAAACTTCTCCACCATCGGTAATCTCCTTGATGACATATGGGCCCAGCCAATGCATCTTAAATTTTCCTGGATATTTATCAAACTTGCTATCATATCATAAAACTAAATCATTTACCTTGAAGGTGTGAAGTTTGATGTTCCAATCATTCCATGCCTTTTCGCACTCGTTTTGAACTTTTTGATGAAATCCAGTTAGAAATCTATCCTCTTCAAAAAATTTTAGCTGTGTGAGCCTCTCCTCCAATGCTCCATGATCTACCATTCCTGTGAATGCTACTATGCTCAAACTAGGTACAATGTACTCCATCGGTATCACAACTTTTATGCCATAAACCAACTTGAACGACGTTTGTCCAGTTGGCTTCTTGCAAGTCATTCTATAAGCCCATAACACTATCAGTACGTGCGCATCCTAGTCATTTATTTTAGAATTGCAAACCTTGGCTAGTGTGCTCTACAATAGTTTATTAAATTCTTCCACCATCCCATTAGCTTATGGGTGATATGGTGTGCTTTCTGATGGTAAACCTGAAATTCTTACGTCAGTGCGCTGATCGTTTCATTAAGAAAATTCATACTGCAATCGCTCATCAAAATATTTGGACACCCAAATCTTGTCAGTACATACTCAAAAATGAATTTTGCTATTGTAACACTTGTATAGTCCTTCATATGTTGTGCCTCCACCCATTTGGTTAAGTACTCAGTCACGGTGATGATGTACCACACACCCATCTTCTTCCCTAGAGGTTGCATTTGTCCCACAAAGTCAATCACCCACTTCTCGAAGTGCTGCAACGATATCTATAGATTCAGCAGCAGCTCATCCCTCTGCGAGGGTCTGCTAGTCCTTTGGCATGCATTGCATGCCCTATAATATGCTTTTGAATCCTTATGTAAGGTCGGTCACCACAAATAAGAGCATAGAATCTTTTGCACTGTTTATTTTCCTGCATAATGACCTCTCGCGGCTCCACCACGAGCCTAAAAAAGGATGCTATTTGGTTCAAACTTTGGCACATAACGTCAAAAAATTTCATCTAATTGCATTTTGTATAGGTGCCCTGCTGTAACAGAAAAGTCTAATGCGCGCACCATTAGTTCCTTCTTCTGTTGACTTATATATCCTTCTGGAGCCATTCCTGTCATCAAGAAGTGTATAATATCTTCAAAGTGACTGTCCATGAAGTGTATTGCAAAGAGCTACGTGTCAGGAAGTCCTTCCTCCAAATTAATAGGCTCTTTTCTAGTTTCAATGCATGACAGATGATCCGATCATGTATTCAATTGTCCTAGTTTCACAATGACTTCAAAATCATATTCTTGGAACAACAAAAACCACCTGGATATCTCCCTCCTCCCCCAGTATAGTCTTATTGACCAGGTATTTCAATGCAGAATGGTCTATATACATCTTAAAATTTCTGCCCAACAGATAATGCCTAAACTTTTGGAGCACGTACACCATAGCTAATCCTTCGTGCTCTGTAGTGGAATAATTTTTCTCAACTTTGGACAGCTTCTTCCTTATGAACACTATAGGATTATCCAAGTCTCCTTCATTGGCCTGTGTTAGTACTTCTCCCATCACAATACATGACGCACCCACATGCGCATGAAATTCCTTCTAATACGAGAAGACTAGGATTGACGCGATGATAGTTTTCTCCTTTAACACATCCAAGCTCTTCTAACATTCTTCATTCCAACATAACATAACATCCTTCTTTAATAGTTTTTCCATTGGTGTGGTGATCTGGGCATATCTCTTGATGAATTTCCTATAGTATCCCATATGCCCCAATGTTGCGCATAGCCGTTTCACACTCCTTGGTGCCTCCAAATTGATTATGACCGTGATCATTACAGGGTCTACCATCAAGCCTTGTCGACATACCACATGACCTAGCAAGATCCCAAAAGGGACAAAAAATAAGCATTTCTTCATATTGAGTGTGATTTGGTACCTTCGGCATGTATCTAGCATCAAGCGTGGACTTCCCACATGGCCCTTTACCAATCCAAACACTATCCAATCATCAAAGTAAACTTCCATAAATTTATGAATGAAGTCCTTGAATGTTGCGATGACTACGCATGAAAATATTGTTAGCACATTCTTTAGCCCAAAAGGCATTATAGTGTGCTTAAAGCATACCAACTCAGTTGCAAAGGTCATCTTACTTCTATCCTTGGGCATGATTTTGATCTGATGGTACCTAGAGAACCCATCAGTGAACGAATATGCTTCTTGGCCACCATCATTATCCAACACCTCATTGGTGGATGAAGTTGGGAAGGGATCATGCACATAGGTGTCATTCAACTTCCTGAGATCTACACATATCCTTATTTCATCCTTCTGCTTCTTTTCCTGAACTACTATTAGGCTCCCCCAATCAGATTCTTCCACTAGTTCAATAATACCTATTGCAAGCATTTTATCCAACTCCAAATAAACCATTTTTTTATACTTAGGATTGAAGCGGTAAGGTATTTGATTCACAGGTTTTGCATTCGGTTTTAGGGTGATCTTCATGACACCGAAGTCCCATATTATCCCTTTCAGATCTGAAAACTTTGTGGGGAACAGATCCTGATATTCGCAGAGTACTTCGGCAACTTTATCTACTGTCACATCATCCTAGTATTCCCCAATCTTTGCAAACTTCGGCTCTGCCTCCGTGCCAATGTTCACCTATATAGTTTTGAGCAGATCAGTTATGTCTGGTTTCTTTAATTGCAGTCCCTCAACTTTGCAGTGACCTTCAGTCTTTTGGATATTAATCTTCCTCGGGTCTTCCTCTTCTTCTTCTGCTGTTACATTGTAGCATTCCAATGCGTGGCTCAGTTGGGTAGTCCAATTAGGTTGAACCAAATCTAGAGAATCCCGCGGTATCCTAAAGATTGCCACCTTAACTTCCTACAATTCTATGCCGATACATTCAAAGCCATCCTCAAAGTTGAACGTCATAAAAAATTCTTGGCGCAAAACATCCCACTCTTCAGTGCCATGGTGGAGTTCCATCTCCAAGTACTAATTCATCAGTGTAACATCCAAAGTATGAAAAAACAGATGTACCCACTTTGGCTGAGGCTTTGCTTCATACGCTTTAGTCCATTTGGCCAAATGGTCATCTGGATCATTTCTTCCACCATATTTTTCTGTTAGCCACACTTGTGGGTGGCCAAACCACACTCTCATTATTTTTTTGTATACGTGCCAGTCATCAAAATTGTCCTTGTGTGTGCCCCACCATCTTGTACGCATAGCGTGTAGTGCCCAGTCCAAGGCTTGAAAGCAATGCTTCTCTGGGATTTCTATCTCAAATGCATCCAAAAATTGATCAACATTAGTTAAACCATCATAGAAAGGTAGATTTCTTACCTTTGACGACACACAATGCAATGACCTGGTCATTGTTATAGACATTTTTGTGCCTTACAGCATGGAGCATGAAATGTCAATAATCTGAGGGATCCAAAGTCCCTAAACATGTTGTTCTTACCCTTAGAGGAACAAGGTCAGCAAACCACAGCACTGCAAATCAGTTCTCCACTGAAAAACACTCAAAAACAGGTCAATTTTGGATCAAAGCAGCTGCTCCACTAAGCATCTGCGCTGAATGTCAAAAGCTCTATGGTGTACCTGCGCTGCATAGCAAGTGCAACAAAGGCTACCTGTGCTGGGCGTACTTTGACATGTGGAGGAATCTTTTCTCAATGTGCCAGTGCCCAGGAAGCTTCCAAAATGACACTTGGATCAGAAGATTCGCCTAATGATGAGTTAAGAGGTTCTAAAACTCCAAGTGGAAGGTAGAAACTCCGAGTGAAGGACTGAAGAACAACTGGAGTTGAAGAGGACAACAAGTCACACATCAAGCTGACTTATCTTCACTCCAAAGCTCTATATAAGGATCTCATCCCATGGGATCCGGAGGCCGGAATTTAGTGCAAAGAATTGCTGTTGGTTTACAGTTGAGAGTATTGGATGATTGTTTGAGGGACGTGAAGAGGAGATTTCTTTCCGTCGGGAAGGTGATGCTGGATTGGACCTCTTACGGTTGTATCACCGCCTGAACCTTACTTCCTTATATTAATAAAGCATTTGAGGTTCTTCTATTCACATGTGTTTCAATGGTGTATTGTCTTACTTGCGTATTTGATTTATGCTAATCCTTGAATCAATTATGAATGCATGCTTCTTGTAGTTTCCTTTTCTTGTCTTGTTTGCAGGATCTCGTGTAGCTAGGCCCGTGAGAAGACTTGGAGCTGGGAGCAAGTGGCAAATAGAGGAGATTGGATCGACCATTTGCGCAAGACATCGGTAAGTGGATCTCTTCCTTTCATCTCTTGCATGTCATAAAGAAGTAACTTTAGATAGCTTTGCTTCAGCTGTTGCTAAGGAACTATCACCCTTAGAGTGGGATAGGGTCATTCCGTGTTGGATAATTTTCCCCACAACAGACTGGCGACTCCGTTGGGGATCGTGTCTTGTTGGTAGCTTGTGTTTCTTGCTATTCATTTCTTAAACAAAGGTAGTACCGAATCGAACTGCATTCGAATCCTTCGAACGCAAAGTAGAGGGCAACTACTCTAGCCCAGTGCTGGGCATGTTTATGATTTGAAGAGCTGATCCACAAGGACTCTTTTTAGCTCTTTTTGATAGTGTTCATCTTCCTTTAATCATCCTCTAGTGTATACTTGACTGATAGCTTCTGATTTGGCCAAAAACCATTGATTTTTGAGCAAACTGTGACCCGGAATCTGAGAGAGACGAGAGTTGTCTCTTCAGTGCAGCTGCAGCAAAGGCTACCTGCGCTGCAACGCAGGTCCCGAAGGGGCTACCTGCGCTGCATGTCAGATTGACAGTGCAGCACCTGCGCTGATCCAGTTTTGCCTTGTGCAACTGGGGTTCCCCACTATCTGTTGCCCAGTTTTCAATATTGTTTTTGCAGCCTGTTGTCAACCTGTATACCCAGCTGAAACTACCTTTCTTTGCCTTCATTCCGCCTCAGTTGTATGAAGAAACCGTGATTGTTCTTATTGTATTTCTTGCTTTCATTCACAGTTTCCCGTAGCGAAAGTGAACTAGTCTTGCTATGACCTCTTGGATCTAGACCTGTGATAAAGTGTCGTTGTGATTCTAAGAGCTAGTGTATTGTTGTTCATAGCTGCTTGAGCATTTGCTTTCGTTATATGGTTCGAATTACAGTATTTCTTGTGTTGAAATGGGTGAATCTTAAGGTGTTCTTTTGATTATTGGACGAATACTCGTTTGCTTTCGCTTGAAATAGAATTCGAAATCGTACAACAGCTTTCTTTTTGTAATACATCAACATTAAGGAAGAAGAAAAGAAATACTTGCATTGTGCATGTGCATTTTGACAGTTTGCATGTCGATTTAGGAAAGTGCATCAGTGTGTGCTCTATGATCTGTTTGAAAAGATGATGTCTTTCTTTTCCCTCAGTAGTTAAGATTTTCATAAGTTGAAAGAATTAAAAAAGCTTGCTTATCATTCTTAGACTATATTTAGGAGTTGTATCATACATCACGTGGTGATCCATAAAGGCAAACTGCTAAGCAAGATCAACCTAAAACGAACTGAATTTATCTAACAACGCTTTGAAACATAACAAAACACAGTAGAGGTCTAGGTAGAGACGTGAACCGGCGTCGTTAAACATAGTGACTGTCGATCTCTACGAAGGTGGGTGATTCCTCCTGAGGGACGATAGCACTAATACGGACTTGTGCCCCCGCGTACCGTCGGGTATACTAGGGGACCCCTATAGGAACAAATCCTTTATCCATAGGAAGCCGTGTCGGCCGCCCTACTAATCGCGATGCAGTGAACACAACATTCACGAAGATCGACCACTCGTACCGTAAAACGTATTCTGTGGTTTCGCGAAAGGTTTGGCACACCCTCTGCCTAGAACTCCAGAGTAGTTTCTTTTGGCCTTTTTCAAACTCTATAACTAAAAAAGTCCATCCGAGCATTTGTCACTTCGGGCTCATTAATACATCGAAGGAGACTAGAGTCATCTTTAGCTTTTTCTCGACTCTTAAAAATTGAAAAAGCAAGTTGTTTCTAAAGCGTCGTCATATAAAATTCATTCTAAACGGAACATAATTACCCCTGATTCCTACGTTGATCTTAAGGTTGAGAACATGGAACACACCAACCAATGGATTCCACATGATGGGACCCCTAGCCCTTTCTCCTCTTGGGGAGAAGTTGGTGCGCCCCACATGGCCACATTGTCGCTTCCAGGACTGACAATTGGCCTACCAGTTTGGCTATTCTCAACCACTGTAGTTCAGAACACCACGGTTCCTGAACAGTCGAGTCAACAGTTAGACCAGTCTAGAGCTACCCTCCAGCCTTCCACTTCTTATAAGCCTTCCTCTGATCCTTCTTCTTCGAAAGGTCAAGCCGCCGAAAGCGGAGCTCCCATAGAAAAGAAGAAGGAAAAGAAGAAGAAAGAAAAGAAGCAGAAGGAGCCAAAGGCGCCTGGGGGCAAGCAAAAGGCATCTAACAAAAATCCACACACAGCACGGACCGGGCCCAAATCGCCATGTGTCATATGTAGAGGGGACCACCTCCACCGTGATTGTCCCAGTATTCCCCGGATACTAAGGGACTGGTCCCCTCGTTTGCACAGTTTGGAAGCGTCAACCTCTGACAACCAAGTTGAAGGCTTACCGTCCACCAACGAAAGTGAAGGTCCTAGACGACGAAGGGGAATGAGATTCCCCTGCGAACTGTGTGAAGGCAATCACACCCTCCGCCGTTGTCCCTTTTTAGACGAAGCAAAGAGAGTTTTGGAAGATCAATCGGTTGCACCGTTGCTACTTCCTCCTGGATACCAAAAACTCGCGCCAAGTTCTTCGTTGGTCGAAAATACAGCTGCCCCGCTCATAGAGCCAGCTGAAGTGTCAGTCACTGAAAGTGAACCTACTGAATCCGGACCGGACGAAAGTCCAAAGGTCGAAACGGCAGTTGACCCGGTTCTCCCTTCAGAAGTTTCATCTTCAAATACCACAGTCACTGAGGATTCATCTTCAACTGACACCCCTACCGAAGAGAGTAAGGATGACACCGTCCAGATTCTTTTCATCAACACCGATTCTGATGAAAATCAGGGCAATGTGCCCGCTCCTTTATCGCAGGAAGGAGCATCTTCAGGATCATACCCAGCCATATATTCGGTCCCCCCACCAAGCAACCTGGTTGTGTCTTTTGATTGGAACCAACTAGGCAGACCCCAGTTACCAGCCAGTATACCATTTAGAATTATAGCCCAAATATACAAAATGGTGATGGCTGGAACTATCATTGATGAAGGGGTGTCTGTGAGTATCCTGTCCTCTATTGCTTGGAAAGCACTGGGTTTCCCAGCGCTTTTGCCTGAGATAAGAAATCTCTCGGGTTTTGACAAAGGAACCAGTCGACCATTAGGGATTCTACCTAATGTGCCTATTACCTTGAAAGGGAAGGCTGTCAAGATGAACTTGATGGTCGTCCAAGGACCCTTGGATTATAACCTACTCCTTGGACGAGACTACATATATTGCATGAAAGCAATAGTCTCCTCACTCTTTCGAATAATGTGTTTTCCATACGAAGGAAGAATGGTCAAGCTCGTAGACCAACTTTCATTTCCGGGATCACGCATCGCAAATAGTCACATACCTATCCTGAATGGTCTATTTGATCAAGAAAGGTCTCTACCTCCGGTTCTTCTTCCTGATGAGTGCGAGTGATTCGGGAAAGTAGGGCCGGAACCCAGGGGGCATGCATCCTGGTCTGCTGGGGTCAGAAAAAACCTTGGGTGTAAAGTAGAATTTCCGCGGGAGAATATGACTAGTCCGTACCCCGTCCCCTCCTTCATCTTTGAGAATCTTCCTCTGAGCCATCTTCGTGGAGAAGAAGGACAAGAAGACAAAGAGAGAGTTGGACTCTCAGAAGGGGCAGTTAGGAAGTGGGGTTGTTCTGGAAAAAGATTCTTTTGTTAAAGTTAAGTGTGTGGCGGAGCATCGTCATTCACCTTTGTCTAAATAAGTAGGCTCTGCCAAAGAAGGGGATCCGTTTGCGGCAGCAAGTAGTAACCATCTTTGGGTAAAAGGCAAGCCTCACCCATTAAAACAAATGTTTTAAAGGATAAGTAGGGGTAGCCTCCAAAGAAAGAGATTCTATTGCTGCAACAAATTGTAACCATCTTTGTGTAACCTAATGATAGACATCGCCGAAGAAAGAGTTTCATTTGCAGCAGCAAATAAAACCAATCTTTGCGTAACCTGAAAGAGGTAGGCCTCACCCGTTAAAAACAAAGGTTTTGACGGATACGTAGGGGCGACCTTGAAATTAGACTTACACCTGGGGGCATGCAAACCTCTTGGAATGCAAGCACGGGCGGCTATTTTTGTTTTTTAATTTTTTAGGTCCTCCCTTTAAACCTGTAGGTCTAACCCGTTAAACTCGTAGGATTAGCCGATACCCAGCTTGCATAAAGAGAGGATATGGAGCAAAGCATAGCGAGATGAAGCTCCTTAAAAAATAGCGAGCAACCTACCAGGAGACCTTCCTACTTTATGACTGGTAAAAACGAGCAGTTTTGGCAAAGTTCATGCTCGTTAAAAAATAAACGCAAACATGAGCAGTTTTGGCATAGTTCATGCTCGTTAAAAAATAAACGCAAGATCCGAGCAGTTTTAATGCTGAATTCATGCTCGTTAAAAAATAAACATAAGAAAGTGAGCAGGCTTCCTCCAGAGTTCAAGCTCATCCAGAAAAAATGAACCGGTAAATAACCATTTGAGACCGTAAATTCATCAGCCATAAAAGCCTTGGTCGTGTTTGTGTACCGTCACCTCCACTTTTCATTTGGCCGATCATTCACATCCACTTGATTGTTTACCTATTTTGAGGAACAGCTGCGAAGAGTGATTTCACTTAGCCATCCTTGTAATACTGCCGTGATTGGAAAATTCCAACCTGTACCTGGAATCTACTGCTATCCCTGTTTATCACTCGTTCCTCGAAAGACGAGTCTTCTTTGAGCTCTTTTCACTGACTCGTAAAATATGAAAAGTTTGCCGAGTTTTGGCCTTCCAGCTCGTTAAAAGGACCGGAAGAGCTATCCCTCCTCTAGATTTTAATCTTTTTGGACCTGAGGGATTATTACACAAAAAGATCGAGTGCTTGTCTAGTTCGGCTCGATAAAGATATCAAACATTCATCCCTTCTGTATTGTTTTATACTTTTTCGGACTTAAGGGATTAGATGACGAAAAAGGACCCCTGGAGTCCACTTTATGTACCCTTTTCAGACTCTCTAAAAATGAAAAGGACCGAGTTGTCTTTGTCGCTGGGCTCGTTAAAAATATTATATAGCGACAAACTTGTCTTTAGACGAGAACGAGTTTCCCTATCGTTAGGCTCATTAAAGCATAGCGATGGGCTTGCCCGAAGGGCAGGTTATAGAACAAGCATATGTTATCCTCCTCAAGCTTGATAAAAATAAAGAGGTACTGGTCAGAAATGACTGGGGAAAAATTGGGAGAACCTCAAAGCTTAATGGTAGCAAGTCGCTCTTGAACATGACACTTTTGCCTCCGTAAATATCGGGTTGGGTTATTATCATTCACCGGTCCCTTCACCATGGTCTCGCCATACCATCCATATATGGGGTAATGCTACCGATCCATCACATCAGTGTCGTTATATGTTCAAGAGATGTCATTCAGAAAGTGTCAACCGGGTCCCATCCACTACCATACATCATCTTTCATCCTTCCATGACCGCCACCCTGAATCATATTTCACAGATCATTTTCACCATCATCACTAGCTCCGTTCCGTGTCACTGATGTGGGATTCATTAAGGCCCTCCTTTGACGGATCACTTCTTGTCGACATCAGCTCATTATCCAAGAAGTTGATCTAGGAACACCCCCTCAGTACTTTGAAGCTTGCATGCCTCAATGGCAAGTTTCTCACTCCCGGCGATAGGAATACATTAATGACCTTCGACCAGGAGACTTTGCGTGGTGTTCGACGTCAGATCCTATATTCACGCCACGTGAATTGTGCTGCAGTACCTTGAGGGTCATCATCATTATCAATGATTCCTCTCGCGCTTGTTAACAGTTTACATTATTGACTGGTAATCAAGCGATGTCTTTCCATGTTCGACTTCAAGAAATTCTCACATGGATCGACTTGTACTAAGAGTGAAGAGCGGACAAGTTTGAAGACCCCGGATCTAGTTTCATCCATCCGGGCTGCGGTATATATTCAGGAGATAAAAACATAGACATGTGCAACAGATGATCATCCTACTAAAAGGATGATAATTAAAAGCAGAGAATTATCAGTCTATTATCAGACGATCGTCTGTTTATGTACAGCAAATGTATTTATAAAGCTGAGCATGGGAAATGCCCGCGTCAGCTAGATCATGAAAAGAAAGTATGAAAAGATAATGTATTGTATTGTATTTTGTTACAGGTCACCTCCCGACGATTGAATGAACTTCGGATCCTCCTAATAAAGCATTTCACCCGATAAACGACCTCATACTTTAGGGGGCAACTGTTATAGACATTTTTGTGCCTTACAGCATGGAGCATGAAATGTCAATAATCTGAGGGATCCAAAGTCCCTAAACATGTTGTTCTTACCCTTAGAGGAACAAGGTCAGCAAACCACAGCACTGCAAATCAGTTCTCCACTGAAAAACACTCAAAAACAGGTCAATTTTGGATCAAAGCAGCTGCTCCACTAAGCATCTGCGCTGAATGTCAAAAGCTCTATGGTGTACCTGCGCTGCATAGCAAGTGCAACAAAGGCTACCTGCACTGGGAGTACTTTGACATGTGGAGGAATCTTTTCTCAATGTGCCAGTGCCCAGGAAGCTTCCAAAATTACACTTGGATCAGAAGATTCACCTAATGATGAGTAAAGAGGTTCTAAAACTCCAAGTGGAAGGTAGAAACTCCGAGTGAAGGACTGAAGAACAACTGGAGTTGAAGAGGACAACAAGTCACACATCAAGCTGACTTATCTTCACTCCAAAACTCTATATAAGGATCTCATCCCATGGGATCTGGAGGCCGGAATTTAGTGCAAAGAATTGCTGTTGGTTTACAGTTGAGAGTATTGGGTGATTGTTTGAGGGAGGTGAAGAGGAGATTTCTTTCCGTCGGGAAGGTGATGCTGGATTGGACCTCTTACGGTTGTATCACAGCCTGAACCTTACTTCCTTATATTAATAAAGCATTTGAGGTTCTTCTATTCGCATGTGTTTCAATGGTGTATTGTCTTACTTGCGTATTTGATTTATGCTAATCCTTGAATCAATTATGAATGCATGCTTCTTGTAGTTTCCTTTTCTTGTCTTTTTTGCAGGATCTCGTGTAGCTGGGCCCGTGAGAAGACTTGGAGCTGGGAGCAAGCGACAAATAGAGGAGATTGGATCGACCATTTGCGCAAGACATTAGTAAGTGGATCTCTTCCTTTCATCTCTTGCATGTCATAAAGAAGTAACTTTAGATAGCTTTGCTTTAGCTGTTGCTGAGGAACTATCACCCTTAGAGTGGGATAGGGTCATTCCGTGTTGGATACTTTTCCCCACAACAATCATCATATTACAACAGATTGTAGATGCTTATTCTCCGAGTGCTCCAGTTCTTCATCTGAATTTGATGTGCAGGAAGTCTCATAGCCCCATGGAATACATCCATCTATTTTCAGATTCATCCAATCTTGATCTCACCTAGTTGTCTTGTAAATATGGTCCAAATCGTCATCACTTTCATAATCGTGGACCAATTCAGTACAGGGCAGTCCTTCTGCAGGGTCCAGGGGTACCACTATGTAGAGAGATTTCTTCTCAAATATCATCTTCCACTTCTTCAGATTGATTACCCCATTCATGATAGTGGCCCAATCGATCCCAAGGAGTGCGTGGTAGGGATTGTTGTCACCCATAATTTCTATCACTTCAAAATCAGCTAGTGCACTTGCACCTTCAATATTAGCCATTACACCATGAAACCTCCTCATTGGGATGATTTTCTTTTGATTCTCCATCCTTAATAGAATTGGAGACCATTTTCAGGTCTCGTCATTCTCTCCCATGTTTGTTTTGGAAAAACGTTCATGTCTGACCCCAAATCTAAAATAACCTTATCCATCTCATATTCTCCTCTCTGTACAGTGAGTCTCATCTCACATCTAGTTCTTGCCTTATGCTTACCAATATTTCTAACTACGCGTAGTCTGTCAATAGTGTTTTCCTTCCCTGCGCACCTATTGATAATCTCTTGCAGTCCCTTCATAGCCTTGCTATCATGTAGCAGTTTCATGTAGGTCTCCAAGAATGTGGTAATCGTGGATGGGTCAATTTCTTTAGCTGACTTCTCCTGACTCCCTGAGGTAGAGGCCTCAACAAAACTTTTCTTTGCTTCCATTAATGTTTCTTTTGTGCATTTTAGATCAAACCCGATCTCCTTTTCTAGCGCTTTTTTGACCAACTCACCTTCTTTAGGTTGCTTCCCCTTATCTTCAACAGTCATCGGTCCACTCTGCAGCTACTGAGGCTACGCCCCATTCTTGCGTATTTTAGCTAACAATATAGGGCAATCCTCCATCATGTTATAGACATTTTTGTGCCTTACAGCATGGAACATGAAATGTCAATAATCTGAGGGATCCAAAGTCCCTAAACATGTTGTTCTTACCCTTAGAGGAACAAGGTTAGCAAACCACAGCACTGCAAATCAGTTCTCCACTGAAAAACACTCAAAAACAGGTCAATTTTGGATCAAAGCAGCTGCTCCACTAAGCATCTGCGCTGAATGTCAAAAGCTCTATGGTGTACCTGCGTTGCATAGTAAGTGGAACAAAGGCAACCTGCGCTGGGCGTACTTTGACATGTGGAGGAATCTTTTCTCAATGTGCCAGTGCCCAGGAAGCTTCCAAAATGACACTTGGATCAGAAGATTCGCCTAATGATGAGTTAAGAGGTTCTAAAACTCCAAGTGGAAGGTAGAAACTCCGAGTGAAGGACTGAAGAACAACTGGAGTTGAAGAGGACAACAAGTCACACATCAAGCTGACTTATCTTCACTCCAAAACTCTATATAAGGATCTCATCCCATGGGCTCTGGAGGCCGAAATTTAGTGCAAAGAATTGCTGTTGGTTTACAGTTGTGAGTATTGGGTGATTGCTTGAGGGAGGTGAAGAGGAGATTTCTTTCCATCGGGAAGGTGATGCTGGATTGGACCTCTTACGGTTGTATCACCGCCTGAACCTTACTTCCTTATATTAATAAAGCATTTGAGGTTCTTCTATTCGCATGTGTTTCAATGGTGTATTGTCTTACTTGCGTATTTGATTTATGCTAATCCTTGAATCAATTATGAATGCATGCTTCTTGTAGTTTCCTTTTCTTGTCTTGTTTGCAGGATCTCGTGTAGCTGGGCCCGTGAGAAGACTTGGAGCTGGGAGCAAGCGAAAAATAGAGGAGATTGGATCGACCATTTGCGCAGGACATCGGTAAGTGGATCTCTTCCTTTCATCTCTTTCATGTCATAAAGAAGTAACTTTAGATAGCTTTGCTTCAGCTGTTGCTAAGGAACTATCACCCTTAGAGTGGGATAGGGTCATTTCGTGTTGGATACTTTTCCCCACAACAGACTGGCGACTCCACTGGGGACCGTGTCTTGTTGGTAGCTTGTGTTTCTTGCTATTCATTTCCTAAACGAAGGGAGTACTGAATCGAACTGCATTCGAATCCTTCGAATGCAAGGTAGAGGGCAGCTACTCTAGCTCAGTGCTGGGCATGTTTATGATTTGAAGAGCTGATCCACAAGGACTCTTTTTAGCTCTTTGTGATAGTGTTCATCTTCCTCAATCATCCTCTAGTGTATACTTGTCTGATAGCCTCTGATTTGGCCAAAAACCATTGATTTTTGAGCAAACTGTGACCCGGAATCTGAGAGAGACGAGAGTTGTCTCTTCAGTGCAGCTACCACAAAGGCTACCTGCGCTGCAACGCAGGTCCCGAAGGGGCTACCTGCGCTGCATGTCAGATTGACAGTGCAACACCTGCGTTGATCCAGTTTTGCCTTATGCAACTGGGATTCCCTACTGTCTGTTGCCCAATTTTCAATATTGTTTTTGCAGCCTGTTGTCAACCTGTATACCCAACTGAAACTACTTTTCTTTGCCTTCATTCCGCCTCAGTTGTATGAAGAAACTGTGACTGTTCTTATTGTATTTCTTGCTTTCATTCACAGTTTCCCATAGCGAAAGTGAACTAGTCTTGCCGTGACCTCTTGGATCCAGACCTGTGAGAAAGTGTCGTTGTGATTCCAAGAGCTAGTTTATTGCTGTTCATAGCTGCTTGAGCATTTGCTTTCGTTATATGGTTCGAATTTCAGTATTTCTTGTGTTGAAACGAGTGAATATTAAGGTGTTCTTTTGATTATTGGACAAATACTTGTTTGCTTTCGCTTGAAATAGAATTCGAAATCGTACAACAGCTTTCTTTTTGTAATACATCAACATTAAGGAAGAAGAAAAGAAATACTTGCATTGTGCATGTGCATTTTGACAGTTTGCATGTCGATTTAGGAAAGTGCATCAGTGTGTGCTCTATGATCTGTTTGAAAAGATGATGTCTTTCTTTTCCCTCAGTAGTTAAGATTTTCATAAAGTTGAAAGAACTGAAAAAGCTTGCTTATCATTCTTAGACTGCATTTAGGAGTTGTATCATACATCACGTGGTGATCCATAAAGGCAAACTACTAAGCAAGACCAACCTAAAAAGAACTGAATTTATCTAATAACGCTTTGAAACATAACGAAACAAAGTAGAGGTCTAGGTAGAGACGTGAACCGGCGTTGTTAAACATAGTGACTGTCGATCTCTACGAAGGTGGGTGATTCCTCCTAAGGGACGATAGCACTAATACGGACTTGTGCCCCCGCGTACCGTCGCGTATATTGGGGGAACCCTATAGGAACAAAGCCTTTATCCATAGGAAGCCGTGTCGGCCGCCCTACTGATCGTGATGCAGTGAACACAGCATTCACGAAGATCGACCACTCGTACCGTAAAACGTATTCTGTGGTTTCGCGAAAGGTTTGGAACACCCTCTACCTAGAACTCCAGAGTAGTTTCTTTTGGCCTTTTTCAAACTCTATAACTGAAAAAGTCCATCCGAGCATTTGTCACTTCGGGCTCGTTAATACATCGAAGGAGACTAGAGTCATCTTTAGCTTTTTCTCGACTCTTAAAACATGAAAAAGCAAGTTGTGTCTTAAAAAGCGTCTAAAATTAATTCAATTCGAAAACACATTTACCCTGTGCATTGTTGGTTGATCAAGTAATCCGCAACCGTGGAAGAAAGTCAATCGATGAACCGTCGTTCGCGGAGGCGTACGAGTCAACCGTCTTTGTTCCCGGAATCGAAAACAACCCGGGCAAAGCGATCTCGTTCAACTGGTTCCAAATCTCCTGTCAAAGTTAGAACAAGTGTTCTGACGACATCTGAGGTTCCGGTTACTCCAAACATTTCTGGAAACCTTGCCCCTATTGAAGAAGTTCAACAGCCCCAGAAGGACAGTAACACTGATCCTATTATGAGAGCAAATACTTGTGTTACTGAATCAATTCCATCAGTGATCGGTTCAGAGAGTCTTGCTCCTCAAACAACTGTCGCTGTCGAAATAACCCCTTCTTCGGCACCAGAAATATTCTACGGACTTGACGGTCTTCCTCTTCCACCCGGTCTGATCGCAATAGAAGAACTTGTAGAAGATCCGCAAGCAACTACTCCAACACATTTTGGAGCAGGGATCACTCTACTTCTTACTGCATCAAAAGCTAGCCTATCACCCAGAGAAGTTCCTGAAGAATCACTAGGCAATCTACTGGATAGACTCAAAATGTCGGAACAGCCGTCAACATCTAGGACTGTGCCAAATGACACAGCGACAACAGAACTCCCTACAGTCACTCCGACAATGTTCGCCGGCATACCATCTGTCCCTAACTCTCAACAGCTAGAGGGGGTCCCTTCGGGGGCCATGACGACAGTATGGTCTGTTCCTGTTTGTTCTCCCGGGATAATACCCGGTAACTCCTATGTTCGAACTCAACAAATTGATCCTTTCGGAAATCAGTTTGGGCAATCCGGTCCTCGAGGTGTAATAAATCCTCTCGGTTCCGGACCACCACCGTATGGGGGGCAATATGCTTTTTCATTACCCCCTCCGGGAGGTTACCCATACGGGAGCTCACAACCATACTCGGGTTATACTGGAATAACTACAAGTGGTTGGATGCCTATGCTACCCCAGCAACCAAGAGTTGTGTATTCTATGCAGCAACAGATGCTTGTGACGAACATCCCGACGACACTAGCAATTGTGACTGTGTCGCAAGTTCAAACAATACCTGTTGCATGTTAACCTCAGTTTTCTCAGGTTGTAATGCAACAACCCTTTGACCCTGCAACCCAACCACAATCGCCGACTAGCGGGGCGACACAAGCACAAACGGGTATCCTTACCCCTCATCTTGGTCCAGTGGTAAGCATCGCACAACAACCAATGGTATCACAACCATGGTTGGTGCAGTATCAAGAACCGCAGTTCCAGCAAGTGTACCAAGGTACCGAGCAGCAGATTTTTGCAAACAACGGACAACCGTACCTACAATACGGTCAAAACCAACCACTTTACAGTGGGGTGGTCCACCAACCGTATCAATCATACCAGCATCAAATACATTATGCCGGTATGCAAAGACCAACTGCTCAGGCGATCCCGTCGTATCCTGGGTACGCTTCGCCTAATCTGAGTCAACAGCTGCCATTCGTGGCAACTTTGGAGTTACCCGATTTACATCGGTTGACAAACGATCCGATTGCCTACACCCCTTGGTGGCCATCAATTCCTCACAAACTTCCCTCGGACATTCCTAAATTCAATGGAAATCCAGGTGAAGACCCGGCGAATCACGTCATGACCTTTCATCTATGGTGTTCATCGAACACTCTGAACGATGATTCGATAAGACTTCACCTCTTCCAGAGGACATTGACAGGTCCGGCGGCTAAATGGTATATAGAATTGCCAAGAGCCTCTTTCGACAATTTCAGCTCCTTAGCCACGACTTGCTTAACCCATTTCAATTACCTATCAGGTATGAAACAGGAACCGAAATACTGACCAAATTCAAACAAACGACAGCTACTCACATATCTGATCATATACATGAGTGGCGTCGCCGTCGTAGGATGGTGAAAACATACGTTCCTGATCAGCTATTAGCTGAATGGTTTATAAAGTCATTACTTCCGGCTATAACGGAAGATGTGGCCAAGGGGGGAGTCGTAACAGAGGAGCAAGTCATCGCTCGTGCTCAATATTTAGACTTGGTATATACTCAGTCTGGCACGCTCTACGACAAAATACCTGATGCCCCCAGACCTGAATTTTCAATTCCTCCCCCTCCTAAATCGAATATTGACTCTCATGCCGGAGATGGCATGATTGGCACTGCAAGCGCGAAGTCGAAAAAGGCTTCACCTCAGAAAGCCCGTAAGACTTCAGATCGAAATGACCATGAAGAGATTCTTGCTTCGGAAGTAAATGCCATATCAGCAGATAAAGGCAAAGAAACCAATCAACCAGGAAGCAAGAAGAAGCAAAACAAGGGGAAGAAGAAGCAACAGGATGATCCGTCACCTGAAAAAACTTCTTCGAACTCTCCTGAGAAAGGGAAAAAGAAATGACCCTGTATGATATGTGACGAAGATCACAAGACAACAGATTGTCCATACAAAGCTGAGCTCAAGAGATTCTTTAAAAGTCCAAAGAACCCAGCTGTGTTGACAGATCCATTTCCCAGTCCAGGTCAAAATATGGTTGATAGTGGAAATGCTTCCCCGTCGCAAGTACTGATGTTATCGATCTCTAAGCAACAAAATGATGCTTTGATTTCGACAAGGAACAAAGATTATGGGAATCCGCAACTATCAAACGAAAAAGGTAAAGATCAACCTAGTAGTTCGACAACGACTTCGACAGAAGTTGTCCCACCCATAATGCCAGAATTAACGATAAAACCACCTAAGGGTGTAGTACACAAGTCGACTTTTAATCCTCGTGCCAAAGCGGCGCAACATTATAACATAGTAGAAGATTTGGCTCAATCACCATCCGCTATGTCGACTCTAGAAGTACTACAAAGTTGTCCATCCCAAAGGCAGGCATTGTTATCAGCAATAGGGGGGGTTGATCCTAAGGATTCCAATCTTGTGTCCTTTGATCACAAAGGGTATGACCCTCAGTTACCAGCTCAACTAGCTTTCCTTATTCAAGTGAAGGCCCTCAACAAAACTGTTCACAGAACAATTATTGACGAGGGGGCATCGACATGTATTATGTCGATAAGCTACTGGAAAACGCTAGGGTCACCAACCTTGTCGAGATCTTCGACAACACTAAAGGCTTTCGACGGTAGGACATATACCCCTTACAGTATCCTAAGTAACTTGAAAGTTGAACTAGGTGGAAAAACAGTAGAGATTGATGTTGAAGTCATAGATGGAAATCTGGATTACAACATCCTACTGGGAAGACCATGGATTTATGCCATGGCAGCTGTCGTGTCGACTTATTTTAGGAAGATCGCATTCCCGTTTGAAGGAGGGATTACGGTCGTCGACCAACAGAACTTCCTCCTTAATGGTTCACAAGTTACAGGAAGCATTCCCATGATCCATGAAAGCGACCGTTCAATTCAAGATATAGGAGTAGGCCTGTTGAAAGACCCCACGATGATGGGGACTTTCTCGCTACCAAATCATATGTACATAGGAAATGTACCATTGGTGGCTACCTGCAACATGATATCTTCCATGAAGGTCGCAAAAGACAAAGTCGTCATGGATCGGGCAATGGTCTTGCACCCGAGCCCAATTGAAATATTGTAGCAATCAATGTTTCAGGCATGGGAGGCGAGCCCAAATCAATGCTCGTCAAGCGTTTGGGTAGATAGGTCAGGAGAATGTGGTACCCCTTTGGATCCTTGGTCACGAGTGCATGCAAGTGACGAAGGAATCCTGCAATCAATGTGGATTGAGGGGGCACCATGGGATGATAACCACCATCGTTCCCTTCCTAAGGAAGATACTCAAGGCAACCTGTATCACCCTTCAGTATTTGAGTTCCTAACGAATACTGTAAATACGGTGGATTCCGAGAGAAACCTATCCAATATAGAAGAGACTATAGCCATAAATATCTCGACCAAAACAGATATTGTAGAGAATATTTATGTCGGCAAAGGTTGTTCCCCTTTAGAACAAGAAATATATAAAGCTCTTTTCTGCGAATTTAGAGATGTCTTTGCTTGGTCATATGATGAAATGCCAGGAATTGACTCGAGTATCGTTGAACATGAAATTAATATGTATCCTGATGTCAAACCAGTAAGACAACGGCTTCGACAGGTGCACCACAAGAAGGCTGCTGCCATTAAAGCAGAAGTTGAGAAGCTTCTCCATGCTGGTTTCATCTACCCGGTTCCTCTAACCGATTGGGTATCGAATATTGTCCCTGTTATGAAAAAACAAGGAACAATACGAGTGTGTGTCGATTATAGGGATGTAAATCAAGCCTGTCCAAAGGACAACTACCCTACACGCTTCATCGACCAGATAATTGATGAATGCGCCGGATGTGAAATCTTTTCGTTTATGGACGGATTTTCCGGGTATAATCAAATTAATATCCGCCCACAGGACCAGTCAAAGACTGCATTTATTTGTCCGTGGGGCACATTCGCTTATCGAAAATTACCCTTTGGTTTAAAGAACGCAGGGGCGACGTTTCAGAGAGCAATGAATTATGCTTTCCATGACATCAAGAACATCGTTCAACCTTATCTCGACGATCTTCCAGCTCATTCGCAGAAGCGGACTGATCATCCGCAGCATTTAAGAGTGATATTTCTACGTTGCCGACACTACAAGATAAGACTCAATCCACACAAATGTGTGTTTTGCGTCGGTTCTGGTCGTTTACTTGGCTTTATAGTCTCCAAGGATGGGATTCGTCTCGACCCTTGCAAGGTGCAGGCAATCATTAATTTGCCTCCACCTTTGAACTTGCTTCAGATTCAGAAACTCCAAGGGAAAGCAAACTTTCTGAGGAGGTTCATTCCAAATTACGCAGAACTTGCTAAAGGTTACACCCGTCTCCTGAAAAAGGATGTACCTTTCGTCTGGGACCAGGTTGCACAAGCTTCCTTTGATGCTTTGAAAGAAGCGCTAGTCAAAGCATCATTAATGTACGCCCCAGACTATCTAAGGGACTTTAACCTGTATCTGGCTGCAGCAGATATGACCATAGCAATGGTTTTAGTTCAAGAAGTCGATGGAATTGAACACCCTATATATTATTTAAGTAAAAACTTAAATGATACAGAAAGTAGATATTCTCATGTTGAAAAGCTAGCATTGGCGGCTGTTCAAGCGATACAAAGATTTCGGCACTATGTCCTCTTTAGGAAGACCACCGTATTGTCAGATTGCAACCCCATGACTTATATACTGTCGCGACAGTTGCTTGGGGGCAAATATTCAAAGTGGATAGCTATCCTTCAAGAGTTTGATCTGGAATTTGTAAAATCCAAATCAAAGAAAGCTTTAGTCTTCGCAGAATTATTATGCGATCTCCCATCACCGTCCAACGATGAAACGTCCAAAGAATCAATCGTGGACGAAAGTTTGTTTCTGATATCAGCAAGTGACGAGCGGTATGGAGATATAATAGTTTATCTCCAAACCCAAAAATTTCGACCAGACACCTCTCACTCAGAACAAAAACACATTCGATACCAAGCAAAATACTACATGATCATCGGTGATACGCTTTACCGTCGTGGTGTCGATACGGTCCTGAGAAGATGTCTAACCCATGAGGAGGCCGAAAAAGCCCTGAATGAATGTCATTCAGGCACCTGTGGGGGGCATCAATCTGGATATGCTACAGCACAAAGAATCTTACGAGCAGGATACTTCTGGCCAACCATGTTCAAAGATTGCATAACCGCAGTTAGAAGTTGCCATGCATGTCAGATTTTTGATAGCAAAACCAGAAGACCCCCCGCTCCTTTACAGCCAATAATAGATGTGGGGCCTTCCGCCAAGTGGGGCATCGATTTCATGCAATGTAACCCCACCTCGACCGGGGGGCATGGGTATATTATAGTCGCAGTTGAATATTTTACCAAATGGGCCGAGGCGATGCCTACATTGGATAACACTGGTGAAACAGCAGCCCTATTCTTTTTTAATCATGTGGTCACTAGATTCGGCGTACCACAGGCCATAGTAACAGATCATGGGTCGCATTTTCGCAATCACATGATGGTTGAATTAACTGCCAAACTAGGATTGTCTCACGACAGCTCTACTCCGTACTATCCGCAAGCTAACGGACAAGTTGAAGCGATCAACAAGGTCCTGAAGCGCATGCTGCAAAGGATGGTTGGAGTTCACAAAAGAAGATGGCATTTGATCCTGTACTCGGCTTTGTGGGCTTACCGAACATCGGTAAGGAATGCCACTGGGTTCACACCGTTTCAACTGGTGTACGGCCGGGAGGCGATCCTACCAATCTAGTGTGAAATTTCGTCCCTTAAACTCACAATTGATCTCCTCCCGGAACCTCGGAAGAAGAAGCTCGTTTCTTGGAATTAATCTAGTTGGATGAAACCCGTCGTGATGTCGCCTTGGCCAATGAAGCCCACAAGAAACGAGTCAAAGCGCAGTTCGACAAAAATGTCAAACCTCGTGTCTTCTCAGAAGGTGATTTGGTCTTGCTTTATGACCAAGAATCCGATAAATTGGGAGCCGGGAAATTTAAGTCCTTATGGATGGGCCCTTATATTGTTAAGAGTGTATTAGCAAAAGGAGCCTACGAGTTGGTAGATTATGACGGAGTTCCACTGGCGCAACCCCGTAACAGGTTGTACCTTAAGCGTTACTATGCCTAATAGTAACCTGTATGCTTTTGTTACATTTTTGTTTTCGCTAAAGCGTTTGTTCCGGTTTAAGTAATCCGCTTTTTACGCTTATTGCAGATGTCAAATCCATTAGAACCGTGGGTTGGATATGCTGACGGAGTGAGTCGTAGTTTGAGGAACCTATCCTCTGCAGCATGGGCCATTCTTGACCCAAGCGGCGAGTTAGTGAGTTTCAGGGGGGTATGTATTGGTCAATCAACAAATAATATCGCTGAGTATAGCGCGTTGATAGAGCTCCTCTCTGATGCCATCACCCATGGCATACGCCGGCTAGTCGTCAGGCTAGACTCACAACTCGTGGTACTACAGCTCAATGGTACCTACTCTGTCCGAAATCCAGCTATTTATCGCAAGTTCCTAAGAGTTAAAATCTTGGAAAGACAGTTTGATTTTATCCAATATCAACACATTTCCAGAAACTTAAACACATTAACTGACTCATTAGCAAACTATGTGTTAGATAGACATTTGCAAAATTGATAAAAAGAGAAGCATCATCGATGTTTCATACATGGATCACATAAAAACTGGAATAAACCCCGAAAATCAAAAATATATATAACTGTTTACGGTTTACATATAATGTTCTGTAACCAAGACAAAATCGGTCATATGACCCCAAAACTCAAAATGGCTGGGGGGCACCCTAGCCTAGTGATGCTCATGATAACATGCCACGGCCTGTGCAATCATGCGCAGAAGACGAGACCATCGTCTAGGAACACCAGCAGTATGTCGCTGCAATCGTAGAGGTAACTCGTCGATCCGTACATCCGGAATCCCAAGGGTAAGACCCTCGACCTGTTCCTGCACAGCTGTAAGAGTCTTGGCCAAGTCAAGGTCATGGAGAATAGCTCTCCCAGGGGCCTCCCCTGCTGGGGCAGCGGCCGGAACTCTCGGACGAATTGCTGGACGGACGGGGCCCACATCTGCATGCACACATGAGTTTGATTAGAGTCTTGATAGAGTAAAGCACAAGGACATTATAAACAAAAGACAGTAAACAATGATAAGGTCAAAATATTTACCAAGATCACCCCACTGCTCGCCATCCGGAAGTACCAAATCTGGATCACCTCGGAAATCCATGCCAATATATGGATACTCGGAAGAAGCCATATCCTGCCGCTCGAACCACCTAAAGAAGGCATCAGTAAAAGTAATCTGAGATTGACTTGCATGTCTGGACATGTGGTCAACCCACCTCTGCATGCGTGGCTCAGTAGGAGATGGCAAGTCGAGAATAATATACTGAGGTTGCATCAAGGGTATCTTCTCCAAAGCGAAGGCAGTCAAAACTGAACCGAAGCCAAAATTCTTCAGTTTCCCGTCCTTTACTTTGGTCAACTGGCTTTTCATCTGAACTAGTACTGCATCACTCCAGTTAAAAACTTTCGGCTGAAGACACTCCAGGGCGTGCTGCACATAAGACCTGTTGGCAACATGAGGAGATGCGCTGCCGGCCATCCTACAAATCGTGTACAGAATAGACCTGAGAGACCTGTCAGTGATATCACGGATAGAAATCTTGCCGTCTCTGCTCGGCTGGGATCCCTCCCTACAATACTGACGGATATAATCTTTCACGGAATCGCTCCCTCGGGCCGAACCAGACAAGGAAATGGGGGCACCCCGCCTTGACAACCCAGTCAAGAAGTAAATGTCCACTATGGTCAAAGGGATGGATTTGCCCCTAATCTGGAACACTTGGTTAACAGGATCCCAAGCACCAAGTAGGTACTGCAGTAAACGTATCTGTGCCCTCATGCTAGATATGCGGAAGAATTTTAGTAAGCCACAGTTCCGCAACGCGCTCACAGTAACAGGATCATGGAGGGCAATCATGTCCTCCTCTTCGTGATCTCGTTCTCGCCACGTAAGAGTCATTCTGCTCCAATAAACTCTGCAAAACAAACAAGAGGAGGAGTAAGATCCCTGACTCGGTAAAGAAAATGGCAAAAATCTCATGAAAAAGTATGCAACCAAAGAGTTTTCTGCGCCCAACGCAGGTGGGGAAGGGTCTCACCTGCGTTGGGATGCAAACTACCTTTGAAATGAAAACCCCCAATGCAGGTTTCGATATGGGGCACCTGCGATGATGGCAGAGCGCCCTAGAGAAACCCCAGGGGCTCATGGGGGCAGGAAAACAAGCATAAAACTGAGAAATAAGACCATGAAAAGATAGAGCTAGGGTTTAGCTCCTACCTGGTGGAAACGGCGCTGAAAATCATCCACAGGATCTCCCGAAATCAGCTGGTGAAAAATCAAGAGGAAGAGGCACCTCCAAAGCTCCAACAAACCAAATGCACATGAAATGGTAAAATGAGAGGTAAAAACATCTTTTAATTGCTTTTTACGTAGTTCAAAGTGAAATATTAGTATTTTTACTTCATGTTATCCGTTTCTAACAAAGTTTGTTGCAGCAATTGATGATACAGTACTATCTCTGAAAAAGAAAAAGCTAGTCATGGTAAAATATGAATTTGATCTTATCACATGAGCAGTTTTGGCAAAGTTCATGCTCGTTAAAAAATAAACGCAAAACCGAGCAGTTTTAATGCGGAAATTCATGCTCGTTAAAAAATAAATGCACATATGAGCAAGCTTCCCCCAGAGTTCAAGCTCATTAAGAAAAATGAACCGGTAAATAACCATTTGAGACCGTAAATTCATTAGCCATAAAAGCCTTGGTCGTGTTTGTGTACCGTCACCTCCACTTTTCATTTGGCCGATCATTCACATCCACTTGATTGTTTACCTATTTTGAGGAACAGCTGCGAAGAGTGATTTCACTTAGCCATCCTTGTAATACTGCCGTGATTGGAAAATTCCAACCTGTACCTGGAATTTGCTGCTATCCCTGTTTATCACTCGTTCCTCAAAAGACGAGTCTTCTTTCAGCTCTTTTCACTGTGTTATGAAACCAGCTCAAGAAAAGATAGAAAATATAGATCAACGCCTTAGAATTCAGCCTCTTCGAGGGGGCAACCTCCTTTACATTACATGAAATAACAATTCTTGGATGATACAAATGAAAATACCTCCTTTCTATATATAGGAGTCTAAGTGGTCCCAATACAATCAAAGCCTACATAACAATAATATTGTAGGGCACAACAGTAACGATGGTGGGCTTCTATGTGGCATAATAGTAACAATATGGGCACTACATGGGTACATCAATATAATAAGTGGGTTATACTAATAACAATAAGGGGTTACACTAGTAGTATAGGGGCCTAACATGCCCCTCTCCTTCAAAAAGCGTTGTCCTCAACGCTTGAGTAGTTCTTGATGCTTCTATATAAAATTCTTGTCCTCCCATGTGGAATATTCAGCGGGTAAGTTCTTCCACTTGATGAGATACTCTGAAATTGATCGATTTCGTAGCTGTCGGGTTCTTGTTTCTATGACTGCTCCAGGTTCCAATATGATTTTTCCTTCCTCTTCAATTTCTGGCAATATTGCTTGAATTGGGATCTTTTGCAACTTTTGAATAAGTCGCCATACTTCTTCGTTCTTCTTCCATTCATCCGTTGCTTCGTTAATCCAATTTGGTTGGATAATATAAATAGCACAAAACAATGCTTCCACATCCTCATCCTTGAAGCGTCTTCCCATTCGGTAAGGTCGCCATTTTTTAAGTGCATGTAGTATTGCCAACATTTCCTTCTCATAAATAGCTTGCTTGAGATGTAGCAGTAAAAATACCCAATCACTCACATCAAAACATTTTTCACTACGATGTTGATCTACCTGTTGTTTCATTTGATTTTGCACCGAAGTGGCGTTATCCTTTAAAAGTTGGAGAACTTGTTGTTGATGCTCGATATGATCTTTCTCTACTTGAACCTTTTTCTTCTTGATATGTCCTTCTATCTTTTGAGGAGTGGTAATTTCTTCCAGTCCTTTACAAGATATGGTCGGATTCATTTCTTGATGCTCGATGTGATCTTTCACTTCTTGAACATTTTTCTTCTTGATGTGTCCTTCTATCTTGATAGTTTGAGGAGTGGTAATTTCATCCATTGAATTACAAGTTATGGTTGGATTCATTTCTTCTTTCTCGATGTGATCTTTCACTTCTTGCACCTTTTTCTTCTTGATATGTCCTTCTATCTTGAGAGTTTGAGGAGTGGTAATTCTTGCCAAGGCTTTACAAGATATGGTCTGATTCATTTCTTCTTTCTCTGGGGTGGTGTCCTGACGTATATCCTCTTCTTTTGATGTTTCTTGATCCTTTTCTTCCTCCTCTTCATATTCTATGTAAAATAATTTGTTCTCAGCACACCTATGACCTTTAGTGCATTTGCTATCACAATTGTAACAAAGCCCTTTTTCTCTTTTTTCTTCCAATTGTTGTGGTGTAACCCTTGTAGGTTGTGGAAGGCTGGGAGAAACAACACTTCCATCTTTATAGTTGTGAGGGGTATGCTTCCTGGTTTCCATAATTTTTCTTTCCATTATGTCACAAAGCCCTTTTACTCTTTCCAATTGTTGTGTTGTTGCTCTAAAGAAGGTGTTGCTCTTTATATCCTCATAATGTGCTATCATTTCCTCCGTGAAAATTGACCACGTAACAAGTTTTTTACGAGAACAAAGCCCTTTGTACCATAAAAATTGATCTGGTTCTAAATATGAAGATGCAATACATACCTTTTGTAACAGTTGTACACCATGTATATCAAAATATTGCTCCATCTGAAGTATCCAATTTACCGGATCCTTGCCATCAAACTTCCTCATCTTGCTTTTTCTTGATTTTAGGAGCTCTACCTTGAAACGACTGTAACTCTGTACTTTCAGATATTTAAGTTCTGAACTTGTGACCTATAGTAGCCCTCTGTGTCCTCTTTCCAATGCCACAAGTCTGATCCAAATTGGATTCTCCAAGAAAAAGTTATGCACAATCTCCCGCAGTGACCTGATTATAGACTGGTTCAGTAGAGCGAACTTGTATGACGTGCCACGTGTCACTGTTTCAACCTTTGACTCTGAAAAATATATAAACAGAAACTATAGTCCGTTCTCTTTCTGTACCTTCTTACGAAATTTCAATCCGATGCTCAGAAAGAAAGTTTTGACGATTTTCCCCAGGTCACCTGTTTTGAGTGTAATTCAGAAGTCTGCAAAAAGACCAACTTCCGCAGATCATATCTCCGAAAATATCGCGCGAAAAGATCTGAAATGTTGACCCAAGGTTCAGCGCCTATTATTCTCAAATGGGTTTTTTTTTTGACTTCTGAAACGTCACAGAAAAAAAGTTATAGCGAAAATTCCACGATGACCTGTTTGGAGCAGCGAAACCCTAGAATCCAAAGCTCTGATACCAAATGTTATGAAACCAGCTCAAGAAAAGATAGAAAATATAGATCAACGCCTTAGAATTCAGCCTCTTCGAGGGGGCAACCTCCTTTACATTACATGAAATAACAATTCTTGGATGATACAAATGAAAATACCTCCTTTCTATATATAGGAGTCTAAGTGGTCCCAATACAATCAAAGCCTACATAACAATAATATTGTAGGGCACAACAGTAACAATGGTGGGCTTCTATGTGGCATAATAGTAACAATATGGGCACTACATGGGTACATCAATATAATAAGTGGGTTATACTAATAACAATAAGGGGTTACACTAGTAGTATAGGGGCCTAACATGCCTAACACACTGACTCGTAAAATATGAAAAGTTTGCCGAGTTTTGGCCTTCCGGCTCATTAAAAGGACAGGAAGAGCTATCCCTCCTCTAGATTTTAATCTTTTTGGACCTGAGGGATTATTTCACAAAAAGATCGAGCACTTGTCTAGTTCCGCTCGATAAAGATATCGAACTTTCATCCCTTCTGTATTGTTTTATAGTTTTTCGGACTTAAGGGATTAGATGACGAAAAAGGACCCCTGGAGTCCACTTTATGTACCCTTTTTAGACTCTCTAAAAATGAAAAGAACTGAGTTGTCTTTGTCGCTGGGCTCGTTAAAAATATTAGATAGCGACAAACTTGTCTTTAGACGAGAACGAGTTTCCCTATCGCTAGGCTCGTTAAAACATAGCGATGGGCTTGCCCGAAGGGCAGGTTATAGAACAAGCATATGTTATCCTCCTCAAGCTTGACAAAAATAAAGAGGTACTGGTCAGAAATGACTGGGAAAAATTGGGAAGAACCTCAAAGCTTAACGGTAGCAAGTCGCTCTTGAACATGACACTTTTGCCTCCGTAAATATCGGGTTGGGTTATTATCATTCACCGGTCCCTTCGCCATGGTCTCGCCATACCATCCATACATGGGGTAATGCTACCGATCCATCACATCAGTGTCGTTATATGTTCAAGAGATGTCATTCAGAAAGTGTCAACCGGGTCCCATCCACTACCATACATCATCTTTCATCCTTCCATGACCGCCACCCTGAATCATATTTCACAGATCGTTTTCACCATCATCACTAGCTCCATTCCGTGTCACTGATGTGGGATTCATTAAGGCCCTCCTTTGACGGATCACTTCTTGTCGACATCAGCTCATTATCCAAGATGTTGATCTAGGAACACCCCCTCAGTACTTTGAAGCTTGCATGCCTCAATGGCAAGTTTCTCACTCCCGGCGATAGGTATACATTAATGACCTTTGACCAGGAGACTTTGCGTGGTGTTCGACGACAGATCCTATATTCACGCCACGTGAATTGTGCTACAGTACCTTAAGGGTCATCATCATTATCGGTGATTCCTCTCGTGCTTGTTAACAGTTTACGTTATTGACTGGTAATCAAGCAATGTCTTTCCATGTTCGACTTCAAGAAATTCTCACATGGATCGACTTGTACTAGAGTGAAGATCGGACAAGTTTGAAGACCCCAGATCTAGTTTCATCCATCCGGGCTGCGATATATATTCAGGAGATAAAAACATAGACATGTGCAGCAGATGATCATCCTACTAAAAGGATGATAATTAAAAGCAGAGAATTATCAGTCTATTATCAGACGATCATCTGTTTATGTACAGCAAATGTATTTATAAAGTTGAGCATGGGAAATGCCCGCATCAGCTAGATCATGAAAAGAAAGTATGAAAGGATAATGTATTGTATTGTATTTTGTTACAGGTCACCTCCCGACGATTGAATGAACTTCGGATCCTCCTAATAAAGCATTTCACCCGATAAACGACCTCATACTTTAGGGGGCAACTGTTATAGACATTTTTGTGCCTTACAGCATGGAACATGAAATGTCAATAATCTGAGGGATCCAAAGTCCCTAAACATGTTGTTCTTACCCTTAGAGGAACAAGGTCAGCAAACCACAGCACTGCAAATCAGTTCTCCACTGAAAAACACTCAAAAACAGGTCAATTTTGGATCAAAGCAGCTGCTCCACTAAGCATCTGCGCTGAATGTCAAAAGCTTTATGGTGTACCTGCGTTGCATAGCAAGTGGAACAAAGGCTACCTGCACTGGGCGTACTTTGACATGTGGAGGAATATTTTCTCAATGTGCCAGTGCCCAGGAAGCTTCCAAAATGACACTTGGATCAGAAGATTCGCCTAATGATGAGTTAAGAGGTTCTAAAACTCCAAGTGGAAGGTAGAAACTTCGAGTGAAGGACTGAAGAACAACTGGAGTTGAAGAGGACAACAAGTCACACATCAAGCTGACTTATCTTCACTCCAAAACTCTATATAAGGATCTCATCCCATGGGATCTGGAGGCCGGAATTTAGTGCAAAGAATTGCTGTTGGTTTACAATTGTGAGTATTGGGTGATTGCTTGAGGGAGGTGAAGAGGAGATTTCTTTCCATCGGGAAGGTGATGCTGGATTGGACCTCTTACGATTGTATCACCGCCTGAACCTTACTTCCTTATATTAATAAAGCATTTGAGGTTCTTCTATTCGCATGTGTTTCAATGGTGTATTGTCTTACTTGCGTATTTGATTTATGCTAATCCTTGAATCAATTATGAATGCATGCTTCTTGTAGTTTCCTTTTCTTGTCTTGTTTGCAGGATCTCGTGTAGCTGGGCCCGTGAGAAGACTTGGAGCTAGGAGCAAGCGGCAAATAGAGGAGATTGGATCGACCATTTGCGCAAGACATCGGTAAGTGGATCTCTTCCTTTCATCTCTTGCATGTCATAAAGAAGTAACTTTAGATAGCTTTGCTTCAGCTGTTGCTAAGGAACTATCACCCTTAGAGTGGGATAGGGTCATTCTGTGTTGGATACTTTTCCCCACAACACATCACATGGTAAAACTGGGTACAATAGTGGCATGACAGTAACGTCAGATTCGGGCAATCTTGTGTGTAGTGTTCTGCCCCCCCATAGTTGTAACAAATGACCTACCCTTGACCTCTACTATGTCTTGCTCCACCTTGGCCTCGCTCGTGCCCATGATAATCACCTCATGCTCCTCCAATGCCTTGGTCCAGAGGCCGCGTTTCTGCCTGCGTCCAATATACATGTGTTCTCTCAATCATTAATTCATAACTTTGACAATTGCACTCATCATGGCCCATTGATTAATAGAAGTTATAGAATAGTTGTTGTGGTGTCTATACGAATTTCTACAACATATGGCAATTGTCTGTTGCATATTTCCTAGGTACCTAAAAAATAGAACACCATAATGCGGGCCCTTTACTTGGCCATGCTGCAACTTCTAGCCTAAGAGGTATTGGTCCCCCTTCTGCAACATAATTTGCAAAAACTGGAGAGTGATCTTTGTCATGCCCCTGGCTTTTTCACTTTAGGCACCAAACTTCTTTGTGCACCTTGGGCCAAGATGTTCTATCTTTATTTAGACTCTGCATTTTGAGGCAAAGGTTCTACAACTGCACATTAATTTTCTGAACCCACAGATTAGCATCTTGCATTGGGGTTTTGTGTAATCTCATCGTGATTTCCAGAGCTTTTGCCTGGGTCCCAATCTTCTATTGTGATAATGAAACCCTTAGATGAGGCAGGAGTGAGGCCACAAACCATTCGTGTTGCTACCCATTAGTCTGATTCATGTTAGCCTCATGGATCGTACACTTCAATCTTTGATCGAAATCCCATGGTGTCTCACCAGGCTTCATCATGATCTCTTTGAATCCCACAGTTGATTATGCTTCAAACATAGGTCTATTGAATTCCTTTTCAGCGTAGTTTGGATATCCGCCAACAAGGACATTGGGTTGTCAGTGTAGTACTTAATGTACCACATTAGTGCATGGTCCTACAAAGCACTAACTAATATTTCTTTCTTCATTTGATCATTCGTGATACCCTGAGCTTCCCCTATAGCCTTCACTATGAACCAAAACTGGTCTGGATCTTCATTTCCCATGCCCTTGAACATAGGTAGCTTTATGGAGTTCGCCATATTGAATGGTGGTGGAGGTGGCGACGGTGTGGGCGTGGGTGTAAGCAGTAGAAGTGAAGATTGAGGTGGTGTGGGTGGATGAGGTATCTGCGGGAACCCATGTCTTATTAACTAAACAATGCTCCATGGGGAAGCCTGTGCTGCTCCCTCATTGTCACTTGGAGGAGGTTCAATCAACAGCCTATATTCAGGGCTTTTATTTCCTCTGAAAGTCCTTCCACTTCATGTAGCCCCAAACATCATGGTAACTACATAACCCTCTTTTCACACAATAACATCTTAATTCAATTATTTAACGATTTTAAGTACTTACCTCATGGCCCTTTGAAGAAGAGGCACTCTACTTTGTTGTAACTGACCAAGGTATCAACCACGAACTTTGTCACGAACCCTTTTATGATACGATTGAGCCAATGATCGACAACACGTGCGATCTTATCTTTAGAGGATTCTAATCTCTGCACTAACTCCAGGGTCTAGACTATTGGACCCTCAAGCCTCCACCTCCCTTGGCCATCTTCCAACTTCACGATCCAATTGTATAATTCAACCGAGAAGGAACAAAGGCAGACTTCGTGTATCTCTATGTACAGATATCTGTCCAACCACTGTTCTTTTGTCAATCGCAAATTCCTGTTTTCTTGCACTGCGAATTCATGGATCTTTCTATCCAACCAGTCTTCGATCTCTTTCTTAGTTGGATTCCATTGATGCGACATCACACATCCCTCATGTTGATCCCAGTCTCGACAACGGAACCATTTGTTGGCTTGATTGGCCCTGACCCAAGTTCGATATTAAGTAGCCAAGCAAATCATTACACTACTAGCCCTTTCAACATCAATCTGGGGAGCGTGTACTGAAGTATCACCCGAAGCAGTATTGGGGGATGTAGGAACCAAGATTCTGCACCCTTAGATGATTGTGATGTCATTTTTATATCCTAAACATTCCTTCACGTAGATTGATAAGCCCTTTAGGGCTTATCAATGTAATTCTCTTACTCGTCCTTAAAGCCTCCATGAAAGTCTCTAATCGTCCTTCGTGGACCCTAAATAGCCAATTCAGATGCTTATGCGCCTTTGTAATTATCCTTACTTCTGTGTCTATCTGATTAGCTTAAGTAGTGGTTAACTTCAACATGCATTATGATTATCGTGCATAAATAGATATTCTTACTTGCATTCATATGACAAAGTAAAATACATAGATTTTCACATCAATATAGCATTAATTCATAAACTGAGTATTCAACATAACATAATTGCAACATTCATAATAGAAGTAAAATAACTCATACACAAATATCTCTAGAATAATTATCTTTATTGATGGTTCAGATCTTCTAAACAGATTCTAACTTCCCTATGCACATAGCTGCAGGGGTCCACACACTTAGCTGCGGACTTCTACCCTAGGCCTCTGTGCACTTAGTTGCAGAGGATCTTCCTACGTTAAGAATCTTCACTCTTAGCTCTCACAAACCCAAAAAATTACTTATAACTCTAAAAAAAAATGACTTAGACTCTTTTAAGACTCTCTTTCAATACACTCCCATGGCCCGTGAACCAAGGGCGGATGTCATCAAGCTAACACAAACTATCTAAAATAAGGGCGAAAACCCTTTTTGACTATTTACATCTTCGCACTTCGCGACCACATAATGTGGAGAATTTACGTTATTTACACAAAACTTGGGCCTTTAACCCCAAAATTGACCCCAGGGGACCCATTCCCAACAAGCTTCATGTGTGGAGACATGATAGAAGTAACTCCACTAGGGTACTGACTAAGCTCATTGTTACACTAAAAAATGTCACCTTGACTACTTACAGTTAGTATGGCTCAAATCAATAGTCATGCTACCCTCTTAGGCAAGTCTTTATGCCTCTGTTATCCATCTCAAACTCAAAGAAGAGAGAAAGTCTTGTAAAAACTATGTTTATCTCTGGGGTCACAGGTTCTCTCTAGCCTTACCTGCGGGGACGCAGGTCATGTTCATAAAAACTGCGTCCATGGACGCTCTGTATGTTAAAGGATAGGTGCGTCCTTCTGTAAAAGGAAAAATGCGCAAGTTTTTATCTTGAAAAAGTTACTTGTGGTTACTTCTAGAACATTCTAGAGGTCGGTTTGATGAAATGGATGCGCCTCCAGTTGGTTCATGTATCTCTATTAAGAGGGGACTTATCCCATCAATAAGGGAGCTATCCCACCCATAGAGGGGGATGATCCCATTGATAGTGGACCTGAATAACCTCTTTACAGCACTATAAATAAAGGCATTGAGCCAGAAGGAGGGGAGGTTGGAGCTATACATTTTCTTTGGGTAAATGCTGCAGGATTTAGGTCTTCCATTAGAACCTTTGTGAGGAGCGATTGTCTTTACATGATTCTACTTGGAAGTGGGTGAGCTTTGTCAAAGTAGAGGAAGACACTTGATCGACCCTGGGAGGAACTTGCACAACACCAAGGCCAGGTTGTAAGAGTTTCTTTGTTTCGTTACTAATACAAACTGGTTTATTTTTCTCAATAGCTTGTGTTAATGAGTTATTTCATGTGTTCCTTGGTCTGCATGTTGAATGTATGTTTTATTATATGAAATACAAGTGCTCGGTAATTGTTTGATTGTTTGTGGTTGCAGGAATTGACTTGAAGGAAGAGCTCATCCGGATTGGCAAGGACGAACTACAACAATAGCGTTTTGGAATAAGGTAAGCCTAAACACTTGTACTTTTCATGTTGTAAAAGGTATATTTAGAGAAAGATCACTCCATTTTGTCTTGTTTGTCATTAGAATGTCTTAGACTTCTAGGAAGGTCAGTCGTGTCCGCACCCTTGACCAATTCCGTGTTTAGGCTTACCTTATTCCAAAACGCTATTGTTGTAGTTCGTCCTTGCCAATCCGGATGAGCTCTTCCTTCAAGTCAATTCCTGCAACCACAAACAATCAAACAATTACCGAGCACTTGTATTTCATATAATAAAACATACATTCAACATGCAGACCAAGGAACACATGAAATAACTCATTAACACAAGCTATTGAGAAAAATAAACCAGTTTGTATTAATAACGAAACAAAGAAACTCTTACAACCTGGCCTTGGTGTTGTGCAAGTTCCTCCCAGGGTCCATCAAGTGTTTTCCCCTACTTTGACAAAGCTCACCCACTTCCAAGTAGAATCATGTAAAGACAACCTCCCCTCCTTCTGGCTCAATGCCTTTATTTATAGTGCTGTAAAGAGGTTATTCAGGTCCACTATCAATGGGATCATCCCCCTCTATGGGTGGGATAGCTCCCTTATTGATGGGATAAGTCCCCTCTTAATAGAGATACATGAACCAACTGGAGGCGCATCCATTTCATCAAACCGACCTCTAGAATGTTCTAGAAGTAACCACAAGTAACTTTTTCAAGATAAAAACTTGCGCATTATGTTGGGGGCATGTGAACTTATAACAAGCATAGTTTTTCGTTTCAAGCTTGCGTAAACATGAAACCGAATCCGAGCATAGTTCTTTTCCTGTGTCAAGCTCGCTAAAAAATGAAACAACTCCCACAAGTCTTTCTAAGATCTTGAAAGTAAAGCTTCATTCCATCCACCTCATTGAATGCAATGAAGCTTGGGGGGCATGTACCTCATTTTGCGTCATTATGTTGGGGGCATGTGAACTTATAACAAGCATAGTTTTTCGTTTCAAGCTTGCGTAAACATGAAACCGAATCCGAGCATAGTTCTTTTCCTGTGTCAAGCTCGTTAAAAAATGAAACAAATCCTCCTCTACCTGAGTCGAGAGTTTGACTCGATCTCGTAAATGTTAAGTTGTATATTTAGGTTAGTTATTTCAGTGTTTTGTATAATTTTCTTACAGTTTTAGGTCGAGTCTTTCAAATGATCTCGTAACTCAACCTTCATTTCATCTAAATGAAGCTGGGGGGGCATGCGCTCTAGCAATTACGCTTAGGGGGCATCAAGCACAATTTTCTCTCTGTTTCAAGCTTGTGAAAAAATGAAACTACTTTGAAGCATAGTTTTTATCTGTTTCAAGCTTTTGTAAAAATGAAACCTATTTCGAGTCAATTTCAGTTATTTTCAAGACTCGTTAAACTCATGAAAATACCGAGATTATTTTGCTATCTTTCATTCTCGTAAAACAAATGAAAATGCCGAGATCTTTCCGTCTTTTCCTACTCGTAAATTAAATTGAAAGTCGGCCATATGAGTACATTTTTATCCCTTTTTCCAACTCGTTAAAACTTACGAAAAAGTGAAACCTCAGAGTCATCTTTTAAGCCCTTTTCTGACTCCTAAAACATGAAAAGATCGCCGAGTGTTTCTTTTTCACTCGTTAAAACGGAATTAAAAGACGGTCCCCTTTTAGCTCTTTTCTGACCGTAAAATCAGGAAAAGATTGCCGGGTTTTTGTCGTTTCAAACTCGATAAGGAACTAAAACGACGTGTCTTTGATCGCCTTTTACTTTTCAGGTCAACGACACTATTATGAAAGTACTCCTTGGTCGCAAGATCAAGCGGTTCCCCCAGGTATTATTTTATACTTTTTCGGGCTTGAGGGACACAAATTTACGAAAAAGTTCAACTTGGAGTTTCCTTAAGTTTTTCAGACTCTCTAAAAATGAAAAACGCCGAGTTTCTCCTATACTGGGCTCGTTAAACTTTTACAGTAAAGGACCTGTTCAATTACAAACAGGAACGAACCACTCCTTCCTAGGGTTCGAATTTAAACTAGGTTGGACTCGTCCGAAGGATGAGCTTATAACCAAGCATATGTTATCCTCCTCAAGCTTGTTAAAAATAAAGAGGTACTTTCCAGAAATGGTGGGGGAAAAGAGAGAAGAATGAACCTATTTGTCACCTTTTGTCTCAAACGAAACTTTATTACCGCTCTTGAACACGACACTTTTTATTCACCTGGGTTGGGAAATCTTTTACCTCACAGTTGAACAAACCACTTTGAAAGTCTTTAACCGGGTTCCGGGGATTAACTTTGAGTTATTCGTCACCAAGCCATCTGTTGTGTCGTTATGTGTTCAAGAGGTCTGCAAGCAAAACTTTCATCTGCAAAATACTTGTCATCCATTTGACCATCCCTGAGTCAGTCCTTACAGCAACATTTCTTCAACTTGAACAATGATTTCGTGTTGTGGGCTTGCCTACAACGGGTCGCTTTCTATCGACATCGACACATTATCTAGAAAGATGACTTAGGAATCGACAGTACCTTGAAGTCTGCATGCATCAATGGCAGGTTTCTCGCCTTTGACGTCAGTTTACATCATTGACTTTCGATCAAAGGATTCCGTGAAGTGTTCGACATCAAAACATCCATTCACATTTCACGGGTTGTGCTTGGTACTTTGAGAACCATTGACATTACTGGTGGTCTCTCTCACGCTTGTTAACAGTTCACATCATCGACTGGTAATCAAGTGGTTTCTAACATGTTCGACATCAAATCATTTAATCACATGGTTAGAATCGTACCAATTCGGGAAGTAGAAGTGAAGACCCTGGATCTAGTTTCTACCATCCAGGCTGCGAGGAGTTTTGTATTCATTATCTATGTAGACTAATCATAAACAGATGGCTGCGTCCATACTGTGTCTACAAAAGTCTATAAAAATGATGTACTGCAAGATCATTCCTGTATCAGAATAGTTAGTCCATTAGTTAAAGATTTTGAATCTGAGTATGGGAATGCCTACCTCAGTGATGATATAATCTTATACATGTATTTTGTGTTGAAAATTGCAGGTTCCAACTAGGTCATCCACAAGTCGATCCTTGAAATGATAAAGCGCTTCACCCTTCCTAGAATTACAAAACACCAATCTATTCCAGGCTTCGCACTTTAGGGGGCAATCTGTTACACTAAAAAATGTCACCTTGACTACTTACAGTTAGTATGGCTCAAATCAATAGTCATGCTACCCTCTTAGGCAAGTCTTTATGCCTCTGTTATCCATCTCAAACTCAAAGAAGAGAGAAAGGTTTGTAAAAACTATGTTTATCTCTGGGGTCACAGGTTCTCTCTAGCCTTACCTGCGGGGACGCAGGTCATGTTCATAAAAACTGCGTCCATGGACGCTCTGTATGTTAAAGGACAGGTGCGTCCTTCTGTAAAAGGAAAAATGCGCAAGTTTTTATCTTGAAAAAGTTACTTGTGGTTACTTCTAGAACATTCTAGAGGTCGGTTTGATGAAATGGATGCGCCTCCAGTTGGTTCATGTATCTCTATTAAGAGGGGACTTATCCCATCAATAAGGGAGCTATCCCACCCATAGAGGGGGATGATCCCATTGATAGTGGACCTGAATAACCTCTTTACAGCACTATAAATAAAGGCATTGAGCCAGAAGGAGGGGAGGTTGGAGCTATACATTTTCTTTGGGTAAATGCTGCAGGATTTAGGTCTTCCATTAGAACCTTTGTGAGGAGAGATTGTCTTTACATGATTCTACTTGGAAGTGGGTGAGCTTTGTCAAAGTAGGGGAAAACACTTGATGGACCCTGGGAGGAACTTGCACAACACCAAGGCCAGGTTGTAAGAGTTTCTTTGTTTCGTTATTAATACAAACTGGTTTATTTTTCTCAATAGCTTGTGTTAATGAGTTATTTCATGTGTTCCTTGGTCTGCATGTTGAATGTATGTTTTATTATATGAAATACAAGTGCTCGGTAATTGTTTGATTGTTTGTGGTTGCAGGAATTGACTTGAAGGAAGAGCTCATCCGGATTGGCAAGGACGAACTACAACAATAGCGTTTTGGAATAAGGTAAGCCTAAACACTTGTACTTTTCATGTTGTAAAAGGTATATTTAGAGAAAGATCACTCCATTTTGTCTTGTTTGTCATTAGAATGTCTTAGACTTCTAGGAAGGTCAGTCGTGTCCGCACCCTTGACCAATTCCGTGTGACACTCATTGGTAGCAGAGCGATGCTTATGTTCCTGTGTGACTCTACCAAGGTACTGTCTAGGCCTATTGGCAGTGAAGCAACACTAGAGATGAAACTTAAACTCTGATAGTTATATTACCTATGCGTTAATATACCCTTCATCCCTAGTTGAAACAACTAAGTTGACTTGGATTGGAATGTGAGTTGAATGATCAAGAGAATGGTAGGGACTACATCTTTCAGACAAGCTAGTGTGGAAGCCCTCACAATCAAAGAATCGAACAATACTTCTGTAAAGGTTAGACTCGCTTTTCACAAAACAAGGTCCATGCAAAGAGTTGGAGTTCTACATGCGTATCATCAATGTTGTAGTGGCTACAACCACCATCCAAATTTTGTCTTGCATGAAAATTTCAGAGACTACCTTGGATCTTGTGATCAATCGTCCTTGGTCACTTGTTGGTAAGCTGATGATCTCAAGATTCCCCTCCTTGATCTTAAGAGTTGTTCATGTTCTCACCTTTATGCATCATGTGTCACCTTTGGGCATAGGGGTTTTTGTTTGGCATACAAAGGGAATGTTGTTCTGATTCAATGGAATTTGTGCGTATGAGTTTTTTTCATCACATAAACATTTTTCACACTCACTTCACGCACTCTTGTCACAATGGTTGTTGCATCAAGTAGAGTATGTTTATATATTCTATATGGTCTATGTTGTATCACTAAGTGTTGGTGTGTGATCGCAGTCGAGTCTTATCACCGTTTATATATGTGTCACTAATCTCACACTTAGCCATTTCCCAAGCAACCTAGCCTCATATAGCTTCTTCAAACTTTTCACTTTTCTCCCACAACCATTAAGCTTCTTCCCTTGCATGTTGAAACCCCACAGTGCGTAGACACCCCAACCCTGCTCTCCAGAAATGCGCAGAGCAGTTAGGCAACCAACACTTATCTCTAGAAATGTGTAGAGGTGTCCTCCGAGGACCCCATCCTACAATAGTCTCTTGTGCCTAAAAAATGTGCAGTATTTCCAAGCTGCCTTGTTTGTCTTGCATCCAGTAACTATGGAAATGGGCATCCCATGACCTCATCCCAACAACAGTCACTTCCCACTGAAGCCGTGTTGATCCATCACTGAGTGACTACATGAAACTGTGACACGCTAAGATCAAACCACGGAATTGGGGAGAAGGACCAAGAGACCAAGTAATAGAAAAATATCAGGACTACATACAAACTCCATCGGATTCATGATCATCTCGAGGGTAAGTATGGTAAGTAAAGAACACCTTTTGAAGTACACCTCTTAGTTGAGTTTGGAAGACTGCTTGTCATTGTCATATCATCCTGTCTTCAATAATATGTGTGTGTTCAAATACAAAAATTCATTTCATGTGTTTCCTTTACATGTCTTGCTTCCTTTTTGCTTGCTTGATGAACTTTCGTCTTGGGCATGTTGATTTCTATGTCATGCTTGCGACCTTGTTATGGTGATGTTGAAGGTTTGTGTATGAGTTGTGTTCATTAAGTAAACATCTATCGCACTCACACATGATGTTGTAAGCACTGTAACGGAAGTGTCGACATGGTCCTATGAATGTCTATCCAAAGTGTCGCACTTGTTTCTTTCACCATTAGGTAGTACCACAGTTAGTCACACTGAGCATATTTTGTCTTGTTGGTTCAAGATGTCTTGTCATCAAGTCATGTTGAGTGTGCATTCACAACATCATGTATACATGAGTTCACTCACTCACACACTTAACCATTTTTCTGAAGATCTATTGATCGGACCACCCTCCATCAGCCAAAGCTCCGTTGAGCTTTACTGTGCAGTCTCAACCCTCAGTGACAAAATATTGTTGCCCAAAATTGTGCAGAGCTTGAGATTGCCTCCCAGGTGGTATGTACTGTGCAATACTGGAATCGACATGGTTGACTGTCACCGAGAACAACACATAAGTTTCCTAAGAAGCTATCTCAATTTGTGTTTCTCGCAAGCCAATCCATTAAGCCTCCCGCTGGTCAACCAGAGAGGTTGACTAGGCGGTGACCTGAGCTTCACTCCTCACAAAAATTGCACAAAAGATATTAGCATGGTTACCTTCACTACTAAAGAAACTGTGTAGACAAGAGGGAGAGGCACCCACTTCCTATCACTACACTATGTTTGAAAATTATGTAGTTCTTTCATTCAATCCCCTTGCGAGTCAGCCTACTACTCCTCCTAAGAATTACGTAGTTTTCCTAGAATATCCACTAGCTTCTTTACACCTCACTTAGCCCAGAAACTACGCAGACATGTTCAGCATGAATACCTCCTGGTTCTATGTAGTTTTGGTGATCAAGCTCTCATAGCATGCTCCTAGCCTCCCCTGAAAATATGCTCAGTTTTCACTGCGAGTTTCCTCTGCTTCCAACACTACCTTCTCAGGAAAAATTGCACAATTCTGCCTCCCAGTTGAGCCAGATCCCGTAGAATGTCATTATTGTTCCGAACTGCTCATCCCAGCCTCCTAGTGAGCCTTGTGCAATTTTTCTGGACAGTGTCCTGGAGCGCCGCATCCCAGCCTGACATGTGCTTTGTGTTGTTTTAGAGCCTTTTCCTCTCACTTGGTCCTCTGTACCCCGAAATAAAAGATAATACATCATGGTAGACTAGGGGCTTTCTGCATTTGATGTCATCTCATCATGAGTGATTGTAGAAATAGGTACATGGATGAGACACTATGCAATGACAAACATGATGAATAAGGAGTGCATGCTAGTATACTTTCTCACAGTTGGGCGAACACATGAAGCATACCAAGTAGCAAGTGAAGGAGACATGTGCACATGCATGAACCATCAAGCGGACACCAAAACCATTGAAGACTCCGTGCACTTTTCCATGCGGAGGTGAAGCTATGGTACACCATAGGCACACTTATCACTTAGCAGCACAACAACTTGACACGAACAACATAACCAACATGTGCATACCAGTAGTTTCATGTCAAGTTTTGTCGTGAGTCACCTCGGCCACTTTGGGTCATAACCATGTAATCAATGTAATGTAATGTGGAAGCCCAAGAGATCCATAGATGAAGTCAAAGAGTCATGTAATTCAAATAGTCATGAGAGAATTCGAACAATCACAAATGTCAGTTTCACCCTTGGCTATATAGACCCCTCATTTTTACATGGAAAGGACTCATCACCTTAGCTCTTCCCACATAGCCTTGAGAGTTTGTAGTATTTTCTTTGAGGAGCAAGAAATGGCTCCAATACCCTGCTATCGAGGTTAGGGATGCAATGGTGTATGAATGTGTATTAGAAATTTCACTTAATTCAGAAGCCTATTAACAGGCCAACACATTTTTACACGTATATTGTATTTTTTTGTAACACTATTCTTTGGACACTTGTAATGCATGTCACTTTAAATTGTATTAAGAATGTTGAACTATTTCAATTGTTTTAGTATATATGATATTGGAAATTTTTTGTATCAGTTGTTAATGTTGTCTCACCCATGTGGACTATTCTTCCAGACACTCACCAGATTCATTTTCGTAAACTTGTTATAACGACCATTGCACTCATGTGGAATATTCCGTTGGGTGTTGTACATGCTATCTGTTCATTTTGTGTTTGTGATTTCCGCATCCATGTGGACTACTCTGCCGAAAGTTGTGCATGTTATTCTTTGTTGTTTGTCTCTAACATAGTTGGGACTATTCTCTTTCGACCTGAGACTCACTCTCACCCTCTGCCTCTGCAGTGAAAGAACGTAGGCACAAGTTATATTAAGCAGTCACCAAGCACATGAATTCTGCTTTTTGAAGACTAAGTAAACCACTCTCATGTGTTGACAAGCAAGAGCTAAGGAATATCTTTAAGATAATGGAAACCAGACCATCATACCAGATGGGAATCCTACACCAAGCGGTGTGAGGTCTAGTTGGGACCTCATATCAGGGATATCCCCTAAATGTTGGCAGTTCCAACACCATCAACAAACCTCTAGATGCACATCTAGATGGTAGATGATGGAAGGTATGGTGCGACCTATATCGGTATAGTTACTTTTCATAGGGATTCTGGTTGTCCTCTCACACTAAAATATGTCATGTATGTTTCGGGTCTGAAGAAGACTTTAGTTTGAGTTGCTATGTTGGAAGGTCATGGATACAATGTGATATTTATCAAAGGAAATGCTTTCCTTAGACACAAATCCATGGGACAAGTGAAGCGGATTGAGGCTTAGGTGAATAATCTCTACAAATTGGATGAATAACCTCTACAAAATTGGTGTAGAAGACTATGCTACCTTGAGCATGAAATCATAGAAGGTTTAGAGCCAAGACATCGATGAATTATGGCATAGGAGACTTGGCCATTTTCACAATGGAGTTTTGAAGATCATGCAACAAATTTCTACAAGACTTCCCAAGGGCTCATTATAGCAACATGATACATGCAAAGGGTGTACACTGGAGAAGTACACCAAATCCAGATTTCATGATAAGGGAAGTAGAGTGCAAGCAATCCTTGAAAGCTTTCACTCATATGTGTATGGACCTTTCACGAAAGCCTAGGTGGCCAAGCATAGGTATTATTGTATATTTGTATATTATTTCTCATGTAAGTGTTGGACTTTCTTCATGTAGAAGAAAGATGAGACACTCTCCAAATTTTGTGAATTTAAAGAACTTGTTGAGAAAGACATTGGAAAGAAGGTGAAGGCTCTTAGGAGTGATAACAGTGGTGAACATATGTCGAATGAGTTCAATAAATTTTGTGCAAAAGAAGGCATTCAATGGGAGTTAAAAGCACCCATAAACCACAAAAAAATGGGGTGGATGAGATGAAGAACATAAGTATTGTGGGAGCTACATGGCCGGCGTTGCATGATCAGGGCCTACTGTTTCACTTGTGGGTTGAAGCATGCAACACAACAATATATTTTTAGAACAAGAGTCATTGGATTCTCAGGATGTGTACACCATAAGAATATTTTACAGGGAATAAACCAGATGTGTCACACTTTAGGATATTTGGTTCATCAGTTTATTTTCATGTTTCCAAGTATGCAAGGAAAAATCTAGAGCAGACAGCTGAGTTGGGCATATTTGTGGTGTACATTGATACACCTCACAACTATCGAGTATACCTACCATCTCATAGGATCAAATTTATTCCTAGATATGTGAAGTAAGATGAAGAGAAGGCCATGAGATTTTCCCTTGAGAGGGAGCTTAAGTTGCATACGAATGAGGAGCTTTTAGATCCAAAGGAAGAACCTCAGGATGTTGTGGAGCATCCTCAAGAAGAGGAGAATGGAGTGGAAGCACTAAATCATGTAGAGACATAAAAATATGGAAGGAAGCACATCAGGGAAGCTCACAGATTATTGCATGATGCTAGAGAGAATGTGGGAGCACCCACATCATAACGCGGGAATAGGAGGTCAACAGATTGGTACACTGGGTACATGGATCTAACGAGTGAGATAGTTGAGACAAAACCATCCTCATTCAAAGAAGTAAAAAACTGAGTATGGGTTGATGCCATGGTAGAGGAATGTAATTCCATAATCATAAACAATATTTGGAAAGTCATCCCAAGGCTAGAGAATAAGTCAGTGGTAGGTTCGAGGTGGATCTACAAGGTGAAGCAAGCATCAGATAGAAGTATCGAAAAATACAAGGAAAAATTTGTGGCCAAGGGGTTTTCACAGGTAGAGGGAATTGATTACGTGGAGACCTTTGCTCCAGTAGCATGGTACTCTTCTATTATATCAATTCTAGCACTTGCAACACAGATGGGATGGAATATCCATCAAATAGATGTGATGAAAAAATTCCTCAGTGGAGTGACTGAGGAGGAGGTGTTCATTGAATAACAAGAAGGATTTGAGACCTTCAACAAATATTTTCATGTGTGAAGACTAAAGTGAGCATTATATGGATTGAAACAAGTGCCCCATGCTTGGTACACAAGGATTGACAATGATTTCACCAGGTTGGGCTTCACCAAAAGTGAAATAGATGCAAACCTTTACCATATTCTTGTTGCAGGTAAATTTTTTGTTATAATATTATATGGTGATGGTTTGATTTTAACTGGTGATGAGAATTTGATCAAATCTTGCAAGGGAATTTAGGATGAAGGACATGGGACTCATGCATTATTTCCTTGATTTTGGAAGTATGACAAGGAGATGGGGAGATGTTTGTCTCTTAGGGAAAGTATGACAAGGAGATACTGAAGAAGTTCCACATGGAGAGTAGAAAACCCATGGATACTATTCTAGTAGGTAGTTGGAGGAAATAGGATGCCACCTTAGGTGAGGAGGTGGAGGCCACTATTTATAGGTAGCTTGTGGGTTCACTCATGTACTTGGTGAACACACGAACAAGCATGTGTTATGAAGTTAACCATCTTAGTCAAGCAATGGTTAAGCCAACCAAACTGTATTGGAATGTGGACAAACATGCATTGAGATACATCATAGGCACTACTTAGTATGGTCTTTGGTATTAATAGATAGAGAGAGTGAAGCTTCAAGGCTTCACATATGCAGATTGGGCGGGTAGTCCATCATATTGGAAGAGAACTCCAGGAGGAGTCTTAAGTATTGGGTCAATAAAAACTTCTTGGTACAACATGAAGCAAAGATTAGTTACACTCATTTCAAAAGAAGCAGAGTACATGGATGCTAGTCAAGAAACTTGTGAAGCTCTCTAGATGAGGAAGATTCTTGTTAGATTATTTGGTTAGATGATGGATCCGACTATGATTTACTGTGACCATTAGAGTTGTATCAAACTCTATGAAAATCCATTTTTTCATGATCGATTGTAGCACATGAACATCTGGTATCATCATCTATGTGATTGTGTGCAAAGGAGGATCATGTTGTTGGAATACATTCCTACAAAGGAATAAGATGAAAATATTTTGACAAAGGCATTTTCAAGAGGAAATTTGATTTCCTTAGATATAGGATTGGGGTATCTAATAATCTATTTCTTGTTGAGAGGGAGTGTTGAAAAATGACGACAAGAAAATCCTAATTTAATTTTCCATTGAAATAAATTAGGATAAAATTGTTATTCCACATCACAAGACAACAAAAATGAGTTAACTAAGTTAGTTTCACTTAGTTCACTCATTTAATTTGAGTCATGGGCCTAACTTGAGTCATGTAGAGTGGTTCCTAAATTTTAGGAGCCTAGGCCGAGTTTAATTTGAGTTGTAATAATTTAATTCACTTAAATTGAGTTAAAGTTAGTTAAACTAGTTCCAATTGTTGGAGGAACTGGTAGGAGGTCTAGTAGTGGGGTGCAACTTCAGTGTTCAACCAGTTAACTGATCAATTAGCTATAATTAACTCATGCATGCATGAAATATGAGTTACCCAATTGATATTGGAGTTCAAGGAAAGTGTATTATCAATTGTAGACAATTCCAAATTGTACAGGTGGTGCATGCAGTCAGAGAAGGGCCTACAGGGATTGTGCAATTCTAATTGGGAATTTCCCTAGTTAATATGGGGCTAATTCCTTGAGGAACTGTGCAAGGAAATAGGGAATTGGGAAGGCTTGGATTTGGTTAAGTATTGAACAAATCTTGTTTAGGAAGCAGTGAGATAGATTATACTAGTGCACAGGTTGCTTGGGCTTGAGCATGAATTGCATTTCTTTTGTATTTTCTGACTAATGCAATATAGATAGGAAGGTGTTTTGAGAATTTTCTTTGCCCATAGATAAATCTACGAGCATATGTGATTGAATAAAGTCTAATTTTTTATGTTGTGATTTCTCGATCATATTATTATTTCCACTGATGAGTAGAGTAGATTCAAGTATTTTGTTTTAGCAAATTACATAAGTAGTTTGAATCTATAAGAAATTTCTACAATAATAACCGATATGACTTGAGTAAGGTATTTTATGCAACTCATCCATTATGATATTCTTAAATTCATCCACGCTAGGATCATCCCACCTGTCTTTGAACAACAACATATCATCTTTAGTGAGCTTGTAGCTCTTTATAATTATTTTTGATGGTTCTTGTTGTTATAATTTCTTCATATGTTGTAAATTCTTGTCATGCATTAATGCCTCTCTCGCCCTTTCCTTGGTGTTAAAATCACAAGTTCTTATAGCTGCCAAGTGAGACACTTTTAGACTTCTACTAAGTGCATCTGTCACTCTGTTCTCCTTACCCTTAATATGTTTGATGTCAAAATAAAATTCACTAATTAGGGCTACCTATCTAGCTTGGCTTGCACTTAATTTGAGCTTATCAAAAAAGTGTCTTGGCTATCCATGATATTCCATCAACATAAACTTCCTCCATAGCAAGTAGTGCCTCCACACCTTTAGTTCACACATTATTGTTGTTAGCTCCAATTTATGACTGAAATAGTTCTTCTCATGCTCATGTAGTTTCTTTTATTCATAACAAATTACATTTCCTTCTTACATTAAGACTCCACCTTCTCCTTCGTTATAGCCATTTGTGTAGACTAGGGAGTCCTTCTCTAGGCCTACTATCCTCAAAATAGGTGCACATGTGAGCATTTTATTAAGTTATTCAAAACTAGTTGCATACTCTAATGTCCATTAAAATTTAACTAATTTCCTTTGTAAGGCTATGATTGGATGTCCATTGTTTGAAAAATACCAAATGAAATGATGGTAATGTCTAGCCAATCCAATAAAGGACCTAGCCTCTATGACATTATGGCCTAAATGGGCCAAACCATTATGGAATTAATATTTTTAGGATCTAGAGCCACTACTGCCCTTGAAATGAAATTTCCTAAATATTGAACTTGTTATTGGAAGAAATCACATTTGGTGAGTCTGGCATACAACTTCTGTTCCCTTAGAAATTGTAATACTAGCCTTCAAAGACCTTTGTGTTCTTCCCCTTTTTTTGAGTAAACCAAGATGTCATCCACAAAAACCAATACAAATCTATCCAAATATGGGTTGAGGATGTTGTTCATTAGGCACATAAATGTGGTTGGTGCATTTGTGAGCTCGAATGACAACACCACAAACTCATAGTGTCCATATATTGTTATAAACATATCTTATAGATACCTTCTTATTTAATTTGGACTTGACAATAACTAGATCTCAAACCTATTTTATAGAATATTATATCTCCTCTCAGTTGATTGAATATATCATCAATTTTGGGTAGAGATTACTTGTTTTTCACTGTATCTTCATCCAAGTATCGATAATCAATGCATAACCATAGAATTCCATCATTCTTCTTTATGAAAAATTCTAGGGATCCCAAAAGTGACACATTGGGTCTGATATAATCCTTATCCAACATCTATTTTAGCTATAATTATAGTTTTACCAATTATCACGTGCTCATACGATACAAAGCTTTTGAATCTAGCACAAAACTAGGAATCAACTCGATGGATAAGTCAATTTTCCTCCTGGGTGGAAATCCTTGTATTTCTTCTGAAAGCATGCCATTGAATTAATTTAAAATGGGGGATATTCCATTATGGCCTCATTTCACTCTACCACGCAGATCAATTGGACCACATACATGACACATCCCTTGCGACTACACTTCTTTACTTGCAACATTGAGATGTAATTGACAAAGACATGCTTTTGCACTCCTTGAAGTATTATTTCTTTGCCTTCATTGCAGAGGAATTCCAACAACTTGTTGTAGCAATCAACCCTAGTTCAGTGGGCTGCAAGATAATCCATTCCTATTATGACATCATACAAACATATCGGTAATAACTTTAAGGTCATTATTGTGGTCATGTCGCCTAGTTATAGGTGGCAATATTCAACCCAATGTGCCACTTGATTCTTCATCCTCATGGCTAGTTAGACGAGCCACAACTTTGCTTAGGGATTGATTTGCAAGTTGCATGTATTTGCAACTTTTGGATTGAAATAAATAGAATTAGAACCTAGATCAATTAAAATTCAAATAATCTAGTTGGTGAACATACCTTCTATTTTGATCACCAATGCTTGATTATCTAATTGCATGTTTTCCAATGCCACATAAATATGAGGTACATTCTGCACCACAAAATTCATTCTTGTTGCTTCTTGGAAAATATACATTTTTTTTTATTGGAGAGAATAGTCCCTCTGCTTATTGTTCTCTCCACATACCAAACACTTTAATTTCCTTCTCTTGGGCTCTTCTACCATTTCTCTCATTGATTTAACAGGTGCGTCTCTATTAGTAGTAGTTAAATTATGATGAAATTCACCCTGGTAGGAATGGAAAATTGAAAAATTTTCCCTCCTTACTAGTGTCTTGATGGTTTTGGTTCTTTTCCTTTAAAATTGGTTCCATCGTTCTTCCTCCAGTCTATTTGAAATTTAGCCCTATGCTTGGAATGATGATAACAATACTTAGACTTTCAAATGTTGTCCTCCAATGTACTTGGCTTGTAAAAATCAATCCTACCTTGGTAAGATTGTGGTAACCCCGTAAGCTATCTCTGGATATTCACCTTCTCATCTCTAATATATGACACATACCTCAACAAGTCGAAAAATATGTTAGTGTAAGCATCTAAGTTAAGATTCCCTAGCTCATGTTTGTGGAACTCTTTAATTTTGTTGTCATAGTACCTCTTAGACATGTACTTCTCATCAAAATATTGTTCAAAATTTCTCCATGATAGTTCATTTTTCCTAATTCCCTTGAAAGTTCTCAAATATTCCCACCATTTATTAGCTTTTCCACTCAAGATGAAAATGGTTACCCTCACCTTCAAGTTTTTATAATAGTCATGGAATTTGAAGTATTTATTTAGTCCCAACAACTAGGATTATGTATTCTTAATTTCTCCATCAAAGATAGGGGGACTTTCTTTCTTTAACTCTTCTAAGATTAAGCTCTTCTCACTTCTCCTTTGTTGGTGTTGTCTTTTGGTTTTAGCACTAAATTATTGGTCATGGTTTCTTAACTATTTTTATGGAGTGTTGAGTGGGGTTTCTCCCCTCACTATGTCTTCACTTACTTTCCTATACCATTTCCTTGACTTGTTGCCTTATGCCCTATTGGTTTCCGATCCTTTCTTCTAGATCTCTAATATGTTTTTCTTATAATTTGTGCCTGCCTAGATAGCTAGCACCAATCTCATGTTACTTTTTCCTTCAACAATATGATAAGCTCTACAAAATTACCACATTCACCTCTTCTTACCTTTATTGTGCTCTAACAATATTTTAATTATCTGCCTTGTAACTTCTCAATTCAGATTTCAATTTCTTTGGGGTATCCATCTATTCCCAACTAAGCCCTCTTCCTAATTATGATAGGATGTGGGCATGTTGCACTCTACCTTTACGCTACTCATTCCTTTATTTATTGTTGGAACATGTGTCTTACTATGTGCCATCACATATGCATAGTTGTTAGTTAGATATGGCATAAACATGTTACTTTATCACCTTGGCATATCAACACTAAGCATGTTTCTCTGAAGTTATTCACAAGGTAAAAACCTAGGTCAACTATACATACTAAAGAAAAACAGGACATATGAACATTCTATCAAGGTTAGCAATCACATAAAATATAAATAAAAATTCAACATATACAATAGTTAAAATATCATATTATATTTTGTGCATTTGTGTGTGAGCCTTTTTAGGTCTAATGTTGAACCTAGGCTCTAATACCATTCTATAACAAACCCCTCCCATGCCCATAAGGGATTCTTGGATTGAGGAAGGTGTTACGTGTTTGATTTGATCTCCAAGGTATGTTATGAAGATGGGTTACCAAAATCCTTATTTTTGAAAGTCTCCAAAATTTGATTCTGATACCACCATTCTAATAAACTCTTCAAGATATTTCTAATGATATACAATTTCTATCCATTAGATTTTGAAATGAAAAGTTATTCTTGTTAAAGTTTTTAGCCTATTAGAAGAGGCCATGTCACTCTAATACCCACGTGGCACCCACATGGCCTCGACCAAGCTAATGTGGCCTTATCATGTCATCACAGTGGGGTTCCTAGGTAATGACGCAATGAATATCTATGCCCATGTCAAACTAAAGCAACTGCTCCTTTATGTTCTCACTCTTGCAAAGTAACGAAGTGTTGGAAACCATGATAATACTAAGAGGGGGGGATGAATAAGTATTATATAAAATTTAAAAACTATTTATCCAATCAAACACATTCAATCACATAACATTGCACCAATCACATAAGGAATTGACCATAAGATATTAACGTGGAAACCCATGGGGGAGAAAACCACAAATATTATTTTAAATTTAATGTAAATGCAAGAAAAAACTTTAGTTTACATTATATTTTTTAAGAACCAACCTACAAGAGGCATCGACCCGATTTTATTTGCAAGAACCCATGTTTTGGAAGCACCAATTCCTAGTGTTTGCAAGCACCAACTTACCAGAGGCACTAATCCCTTGATATTTACAGGCACCAATTTGAAGGAAACTCCAACCCAGTGATATGAAATCACTTACTTGCCCACTTATCAAATCCATCTTTCATTCATTTTCAAACTCATATCAAATGCACCTTTAACATAAAATCATATTAACAGCAAAACTAAATTCTCAAATCTTCTCTAGAATTCAAACCTTTTCTTGATTCATTTCACAACAATTCAGAGCTACCATATTTTTTCATATAGTAGCTTCAAATTTATACAAGACTTCCATCTTAGTGTTTGGTTTTCATTCCTCTACGTACATGCTATTTGATCTCTGCACTTCTCAACCTTATGAACATTCTCTTGTTTTCTTAGGTTATCTAGATGTTTATCTACATCTCAAATTGATATTCAAATATGTTCTATGATCTCTTTACTAACCTAGATTAGACATGATTGTCTTCTCCTTACACTCTTTTGTGCTCTCAACTTTGCTTGATGCTCCCTTGCATCATATTCAAAACCCACTCATATATTCTCTTTCCAATCACTATCCTTGAGATATTTTGCATCTACAAAAACCCATTCAATAAAGAATTTTTCATGGCTTTTATATTTTTGGTCCTCCTTGTGCCATGGTGTTGATTCATGTGTTGTAGCCACTAAAATAGCACCCAAAATTTTAGGCTAACACCAAGATTTGGGCCCCCATTCTACTTAGCAAGACGTTAATAGCCAAGTTTGTGTTTCAAATTGGTTAGATCTTTCAGTGTCTTAAATGCCATCAAACCTTATGCTTGCTCTCGCTTCTAGGATGCATGTTGCTCATACTCACCTTTCTTTGTCTTAATTATTATTCATTTAGATGCATCATGGTTTTAATAGTGGTTTATTTATTCATGCATATTGAAACCCTATGTCTCCATGGCATACATTGAAAATGATAGGAAGATAGGTTATGTTTTGATTTTTCTCTCCCTTGGCCTTCGACCTCTAATTTGCTTAAGTTTTATGAACATTCCATGGCATTCTAGTCACATTGTTTTATCATCATAATGATACAAACTAAATTTGATTTTAGGAAGCCCATTTGAAACATACCTACCATATGTTGTAGTTTTGCAACGTATATTTTGGTGAAATTAGTGTGACTTATCTCTTGTGCTTGCAATGTTAATAATCCAAATTCTTAGCACTCGAAATTATGAAACTTTACCATGTGTCACATATGTTCCTAATTATTATTACATTTTGGGCATGGAGGGTAATCTTTCAAAAAAATGATATTATAGTGGATTTTTCACTTGTCTTTTGGATTCTAGTGGAATTTAAATAACCCTAGTACTACTCGAACTTAATTTTTCTTTCAATACAAAGGAACATTGAGGGATTTTTAAAGGCAAATACATTGAAAATGACAACATCATTGATGCCTTTACAAAGGATGTGTTCAGAAGCATTGGAAACATGTGTTCAGAACAAAAAACAATCTTAACATAAAGAAAAAAATTGTGTAACTATATATCCAAGTGAACCCTAAAGAAGCGGAAGTTGTTATCTTTTGAAGAATGTGTGAGTATATTAAAACTACAAGTTAACTGTAAAAGAGAGACATATTTTTTTTGAAAATACATTCAAATATGGTAAAAATTACACAAGCCTTTCCTATGGGATGAAGAAAAAAATCAATGGTTTTAATACAGCTAAATCATGTAACCTCATGAACTAATCAAATGGAATTTGCGTGCTTGAAACAATTTACGGACTTAATGTCAAGTGTTGCAATCATAAGATTAGACTATGTGGTTCCTACAAGCATAAAAGAACCATCACCTAATGACATAGTTGACATTTTTGTGTTAAACATAGTTATTTAGGCGAAGCATGAAGCTTATGATTATTATTGATCCACCTGAGGTTCATGACACTTTGGTTGGTAGATATACACCAAGGGGATATATGCGCATGGAATTCTTATCTATTGAAGGAAGTGGTAGAGTGAAGAGAACAACGTTCAAGAAATAAAACAAAGTCAATATAAAATGTGCCACATACCATGGTGACTAATGAGACATGCCCATTCCATGAGCTACCATGTATTATTATTGCATTAAATTTTTGTATATTAAGTGCATACAAAGGTGAAACATCAACATACTAAATGTATCAAAGGAGACAACATAGTGAGATGATATCAAAGCTTGTAAAGGGTTGTGGCGATGCTATTGATGGAGGATAGATCAAAGGAAGAACAAGAACATATTACAAATAATAATAAACATTACCACATATATAATGCATTGTTGGAAGGAATAAGATATTCCACAAAGAAGAATATAGTAGGGTGTGTTGTAAAGAGTGGCGTTGTGGGTGTGTTACACATGATAAAATATATAAAAGGGATTGCAAAGGAGAATAAATGCAATGGGTGTTACAAATGTTGTTAAATTAATATTGCTTTGAATATGGTGATAAGGATACACTTAAGACAATATAGAGGAGATACACAAAATGCAATGAAGGCTAGGGCATATAATACTTTGAGAATGCGATAGAAATCGAAACAATATTATAATAATCCCATGTAGTGGAAAATTTTCCATGGTAATGCATTGCAAAGGCCTGCAGCGACATTATCCAAAAGCTATGATATTGAATTGTTAAACCACCCATGCATAGGCCTGTAGGGTGTGGTAATGTGCCATAGAAAGAGATATAGTGCAACATGATGGTTTAAATGATATTTTAGAGTCAACATTGAATTGTAATGGATATGTAAGGTTGGAAACCTGTGAGTGAGAGTTTCCCATGAAGAAGTGCACATGAATACATGGCACATTTCAGGCACATGCACATGCGATGGGAAGACAAAAATGTTATGATGTACAAATCCAGTGCACAGGTAATAAAAGCTAAAACTGAGTAAACAAACCTATAATGAACCTGCTCGATAGTGTAGTCGAGACCATCTCAAATAATTACGTGTGCCATGGAAGGATGGGCACACGATCACACAAGGGAAATATTTTAGTTTGCATGCAATCACCAATGAAGATTGAGGGTTAAAATTCATATCATTAGAATGCAATAGTGCGATGAAGAGAATTGGTGCACTAGTGCAATCACACTAACGCGATATAGAGCAAAAATGTGACCCATATATAGCTAAAATGTCAGCCCTGTGAGAGCACTATCATAGAATATAATATTGCATTCTCGCACCACTAAGTTGCGACCAATGTAGTGTCGATTCATATTCCACCAAAATAGCAAAGGAAGAAGCTATGGAAGGAAAGTTCTGATTGATACATGCCACACATTATTCTGAAAAGGTTATGGTTCTGCATTGGAGATTACCTACAAAGGGGTACAAAACAACATACTTATAATTGTATGTGGTTTGGTGAGATTATACCAATACACACACTCCTATAAAATGGTAAGTACTAGGTGGATTATATTAAAACTATGCCATATGTAATATCACAATTCATGGATGGCATATTCAATATGTAGGAAATTCATACATGCAATGTACTAAATGAAGGAAGCATTTCATGCACAAGCAATGAAAGGATATAATATAGCACATTTTGAGGAGACTATAATGCACTACAAAACATTGCAATGCGTGCATCTTACAAGAAATGTGTTGAGACCATGATAAAGTTGCAAAGAATAGCATACTCAATGTGTTGCAAGGTGATAACAATGCATGCCAATGGACTACATTCCTAAAACATATATTAAAATTGCAAGGCCATTTCCAAGGGACTGCATTCCTAAACATATATTAAAATTTCAAGGCCATTTCCAACACTACGACGATACAAACTAAGGCGGGAGATCACATGTGGATATACATGAAAATATATTTTACCATATGAAACATATTGAACAGGTTAGAAAGATGGAATATTTATGGAAATAATATTATAGGTTTTAACCATTTGAGATACCACCTACAACATGATGGATGCATCCGCTGTAAAAGTGAGAAATGTAAGAAAATTAGTTAAACCCTAGTAAATTATTTCACTAGTGGTATGAAATGCATATGAAAGGTTTGTTATGATTTGGATCTATTTCTAGAAGGCCGATCACAACCCATTAATATAAGCCAAGGCTTCTTACACAAAAATAAAGGTTGATAAAAGACAAATGGGCATTTATTTTGAATGGTAAGCTAAATTAATCTTGAAGAGAAATGAAAATTCTTACAATATGATCAGCTATAGATTGGCCCAAGGCTGCTTACACAAAAATAAAGGTTGATCAAAGACTAATGGGCATTGATTTTGAATGGTAAGCTAAATTAACCTCAGAGAGAAATGAAAATTCTTACAATATGATCAGGTATAGTCATTGCCAATCACTTATCTAAAAACTTGAGAGAAAATAAAACTTGCAATAGTATACTTTCACTTGACTATTAGGGCTTATCAGTTTAAGCTATAAGTTTATCCATAAACATGCAAATTTCATCCTAATCTTGTAACTTGTCACCCCATATAAAATAACATAGTCAAGCATTAAAAAAGAGCATCATTAAAACCAAAATGACAATGTTGTTCACCCCTCCACTGGGATACATCTCCAAGCCTCCAAAGGTCAAACTACTTTTATTGTCTTTCTTCAAAGAGGAATTTGTACAATGCTATATCAAAAAGGGTGGCCAACCTAGAGCTATATTCTACTATAAAAAACTTCAAGATTTGTAGATACAAATAAATCTTCCAAGATATTTCTTGAGCTCTACAAGCTCGCAAAAGATTTCTCAACATGAATTTCTCAAAACTTCTCCAAAAACTCTCTCAATCTCTCTCTAGCCAAACTCTCTCCACTCTCAAACAAAGAGTACAAAAGAAAATTTACAACTTTTTGAGATCCAAAAACAAAGGAAAGAATATATCCTTAGATCCACATTCCAAGGAGAAAATAACTCTCTTGTTCCATAAACAAAGAAACTTATGGGACTATTGAGAAGAAAATATCGGAACTCCAACAAACTTGAACCTTATCCACATTTTTAAGGAAAACAATCCCATGAAAATCTCAACTCCCCTTTGAAATTTGAAATTAGGAAAATGGTGTGTGAAGTGGATTCTCACATTTAATCAATTTCTTTTTTACAATTTAAATAAAAAATACATGAGCACTTTTAACATTTTATGCTCATAAATTCTTAAATAATTCCACTCTTACCAATTTCCCCTTAAAATTTTCTTTGACTTGGTACTCTGTGAAAACTAGTGTCAAGATCCTCTTGGATCATACTTCCCCACAGAGGAAGGCTTTTGGTCCACAAAAAGCTCAAGAAGTTGAAAATAATTTTGATATCATGAAATTTATTTTCGAAGAATATGCTTTTCTTGCTTACTAGCTGATCGAAAAATGGTAAGTCACCTGCAAACTCCTTCATCTACTTGCAAAGAATTATGTGTCATTTTCTCTGCTCAAAGGATATTCTGTAACTCTGTCCTTCTTTTGTAACATCCTGCCATAAACTTGTCATTATCTGTAATTGAATTGAATTCAACACTATCTCATAACTGCCGGGATAAGTTGGTGCATGCATCATATACAATTGACAATAATTTTCTTGATACCTACTTTGCACGTACCCACTGCAATCAAACCTCAAACCAAAGTTGGAATCAAAACAAACTAATTTAAGAACTTCTCCTTCCTTCGCTGCTGCATGCAATGTCAACTTAGATATCGGGGTGCCTGAGATTTAAATAAAACCAATTGGTGGAAACAACATGTCCATGGATGGCGCCAATGACCCTGAAGATCTGCAACCGTGGGACCAAACTGGTAAAGATTTTCCATGAGTCATATACTGTATGCAAAATTAAAAAATGGTGTACTAATATTCTACAAAAGTTGCTATGGTAAGAAGCACAAGTAGTGATCTCTAGATACATCCATCGCGTCGAGAAAAAATCCAGCAACACACTCAACGCTTTAGAATTCTGCTAGGACTTACTGTGATGCCTCTCTTGTGTACGCACACTGTGCCTCGGCTTAGTTTTCTGACCGACTGTGGCCCATTCACCATCTATATTTTTTGTGCATGTCTACTCGAATTTTTCCACCTTTGCTTAGCTTCATCAACGGAATAAGGCTTTTAAAATTTATCCGAGACTAAAACCGAGACCATGCCAATTCAACTGGTGCCTTCAACTTCGCCTTCAAAGATTTAGTTTCAAATATTGACATCCTATTGTGAACTTCTGTGAGTGTCCAAAAATGAAATGAGTGGAGATTTTGAGGGCTTCTCTATCCACAAACCATAAACCTCAGAAATCCAAACAATGTATTCATAAAAAAATATATTCTATGAATAGTGTTGGATCTACGAATCATGTAAAGGGAACAACATAGAATGCAACAACACTATCAACTTGTGGAGCCAACACATCCCTTTCATGTGAATTTCTCTGCTCCATCGAAGGGCAAATAAATGTGAGGAGTCTTCTGCATAACAAGTTGAGCTAGAGAAGTATATTTCACGACTAACGTTTTGTAGAACCCTCAATCGTGCATTCCTCCAAATCTTCTATTAACATTGAAAAATGAATTGTTGCACCAAATTTTCACAGAAATTTGTTGTTTTCAACAAATATTGCATCTCTGCAGCCAGTTTGTTTTGTTACTGGTACACAATATCTCCTTTCACAATGCCAGACTTTTCGGATGAGCATTCCAGCACATACACTAATAAGGGCATCTTTATCTAGATTGTTGATTAGTGGAATATTCGAAAATCAAACAAACATAGGCGTAATCAATTAAGTGGAAATCAGACAATCATGGGCATTTTACCGCGTCCATGCCCCTCCAACACAGAGGTAGTTACGTTGCACATCCCACACATAAACCATTCAACAGAATTCTATGGAGGAGATTACGATAGCCACTCATAGAGTACAACGGAAATTACATTGAATGTATTTTTTTTCGCAGCAAAGTCATGGAACTATCTATAAGCTATAAGTGTATAAACCACAGTGGCAGATGAGGAGACATTAATTTTGGATTCATGAGAGTCAGTCTCTTAATTAGTGCCAGCAATTCAGGTATAGCAAAAACGTTCCTACATCTTGAACCCTTGGTCAAATATTAAAGAAAATCGATCATGGAGATCTACGTTGAAGTTTTGGGAATATTTACATGGAACCACTTATATGAAGTCAATGCAATTCAAGGTGGAATGGTAATTACTTACTGAAGTATAGCGTGGATCACCAGCTGAGCACAATGCTAAATTGTTAACGTTATTCCTGGCTTGGGTAGTTTAAGTTTGTCGAGAATGCATACAGTGCAACCAGTGAGATAGTGGTGCACCATTACGTGACTCCAATCAGCGTTGTCCAGTATTCAGAGGAACTTCCTGTATTATATGCAGAAGCACATTATATGGAGGAATGGATGTCGTTTAGCTATGTAGACAGGCCCCTAAAAGAGATGGGAATTTGCAGCGAAGGCTCTACGTTGTGTAGTCTCCAAGAAATCACATTTTCAAGGATTTTACTACATTGGGCCCTGGGGAAGTGTACACTATTAGAGCCCTGAGCTTATCTCGATTACTGATTATGTTCGGCGATCAGAAGGACATAGGCATCTGATTGCCTAATAGTCTGCGAAACAATCCAGATAAGCTAACCTCATGGGTGTTTGGGAGTAATAATATTGCCTATGGCAAGGGCCGTGTAATAACGTGGCCATATGCCACCTATTATACGCAGGCATCCCACTGTATGCGCATTAAATACCTTGAATGTTCTGAATTCTCTGCAAAAATGAATTAATTCATGCAACCCCATGCAGCTCTAGTGCCATATTCCAGGCAAGTAACTCGACCATATTTGGGGTCGTTGCTGGAATCTCCCAATGTATCTGGATACTTTGGCATCTTTGAAATTCGCGCCTGACGTCTACAAGTTCCACGTTAAAACTATATGCCAACGCTGATTAAGGAACCATCATCTGTCACTGAAATTATCGTTATTGAATGGAACGTCTGACTATTGTGGAACCACTTTATCGCCTCATTCCTTGATTGTGGTAATCACACCAACGATATGACGTATAACATGTGGCATGACAACTTAACACTCCTTTGCATGAGACGGGTTCCCCCATAATCCGATATTAAACCAATGAATCCGGTGTTGAATGGTATCAGACATATCCATGAGGATAACATGGCCCGCCATTGTGCATTCTCAACGGTCTCCACCAACCATTAAACATGGCTTGTTAATATGGATCCCCACATTAATTTTGACCTTTCGAGCGTGCTCTTCTTTAAGGATTCCGTTCACACTAACAATAGTGAATTGGTCATCACAATATTCATAAAAGAAAAGCTCTGCGTTCAAAAACCAGCTATTATCATAATCGTCGGCTCTTACACTATTTTTCCCATTCTTTCAGCGACACCAACAAATTTTTATGATAAAAATTCACTTCAATGAATTTCACAACATGCACATACATTTGCATTTTCGGACGCTATAATTTTTTTTAGTTGTGAGAAATTCTACCCATTTTTTACCAATCTAGTTAAAAGTATTTTCTTTTTATTTGATTTCATCTTGGTTTGTTTCGACCACTTGTTCAACTTTTGCAGATTCCTTTTTCTTTTGATGGATTACACACAACTTTTCTCCAAATTTGAGCACGATGATGTAGTTGAATCCTTTCGCATTTATCAACCATGTATTTACTTTTCTTCGAGGGAAGAGAAAAATATTTTCGTGGTGGTTTACTTTTGTTTGCCCCATTTTTTTTATCATAAGATTTATATTTTCAACATTCTGCAAAACAATCACTATTCTTTCCACATAAAGTAGATATTGTTACACATTTAGAAGAACCATCGAAATTATACTTGGGAGACTTCTTAGCTGAACTGCTATTTTCTGATTTTGAATTACTTCTCCCATTCACCCTCTTGTTACCTTTTCGTACTTAAGGCCAGTTTGGTTTCAATTCTGGATACAAATCCCAACAACATGATTTATTATGCCTTAGCTTGTGGAAAAAAGAAAACATGATACCCAAGCGCTGCTACTGCTATGTTTTGATGTATCTTTACAGGAAGAATACTCCACTTTCGAGTTTTTTTAACATTCACCTATTTCACCATAGCCTAGACATTTGAAGCCAATCCCTCCTTTACTTCGACCAAAATGAATAATTCCTTGGCCATTTACTCAAAAGCCTCCTCCCTTGTACCCCATCTTGGTCAAGAGCTTCATACCTACACCATTGGTATGTTTCTTGAAGGTTGCAAAAGAACGAAAACCATTCTTTTCAGTGAATGTAAATGATTATCACATACATCATTTTTTGACCGAGGAATAAATATGCTCAAATAATCTCCTTTTATTCTTGTCGTATCCTCCCTAGCTTCTGATAGTTCTTGTTTTAGCTCATATGAATTGGTTGCTTATGAAATATTAAAAACATCACCCTCATCGTGTGGGAAAAATCTACAAATTTTTCCACCTTCCATCCCGGAGGGACTTCCTTTACTTGACTCCTATGGATGCTTAGCCAACAACTCCTCCTTAGCTTGTAGCTCAAGTTGTAATTCTTGTATAATTCCTACGAGGAATTCCCCATGATTCTTCTATTCTTGTTTCTCCTCTTCTAAGATTTGTAGAAATCTTCTTAGTTCCTTATTCTCAAATTGCATAGTCTTATTGACCTCTTCAAGATCGTGAATCCATTCGTATTTCGAATATTTCCCTATAGCTCACCACAATCCCTACAAAACTGTGAACCAAACTTTGGTACCATGTGATTCGAAAACTTGAGAGCACATAAAAAAATGCAATAATATATTTTCACTTGAACGTAAGGGATTATCAATTTAAGCTACAAATTTATCCATAAGTATGGTAATTTCATCATAATCTTATAACTTAACACCACATATAAAACAACATAGTCAAGCATGAACAAAGAGGATCATCAAAACCAAAATGATAACAGAGTTCACCCCCTCCAATGGGATACATCTTTAGATTCACCTCCAAAGGTTGAATTACTTTTATTGTCTTTCTTCAAAGAGGAATTTGTACAATGCTCTATCAAAAAGGTTGGCCAGCCTAGAGTTGTCTTCTACTATAAAAAAGACTTCAAGTCGTGTAGATAAAAATAATTCCTTCCAAAGACCTCTTGAGCTCTACAAGCTCACAAAATATTTCTCAACAAGAAGCTCTCAAAAATTCTCCAAAAACTCTCTCATGCTCTCTCTAGCCAAACTCTCTCCGCCCACAAACAAAGAGTACAAAAGAGAATTTACAACTTTTTGAGATCCAAAAGCAATGGAGAGAATATCTCCTTAGATCCACATTCCAAGGAGAGAATAACTCTCTTGTTCCATAAACAAAGGAACTTATGAGACTCTTAACTCTCTTGTTCCATAAACAAAGGAACTTATGAAACTCTTAAGGAGAAAATATTTCGAATCCAACAAACTTGAACCTTATCCACATTTTTAAGGGAAACAATCCCATGAAAATCTCAATTTCGTTTTGAAATTAGGAAAATGATGTGTGAGGTGGACTCTCATAGTTAATCAATTTCATTTTCACAATTTAAATGAAAAATACATGAGCACATTGAACATTTTATGCTCATGAAATTTTAAATAATTTCAAATTTACCAATCTTCCCTCGAACTTTTCTTTGAATTGGTATTCTTTGGAAACTGGTATCAAGATCCTCTTGGATAAATCACATAATTATGGAATTGATTAGGCATAACACACCTTTCTTAATCCCTTTAAATCTCTTAATACTTATCATATGCATAGAAGCAATATTATCTATATTGAATGAAGGAAGAAATATTACAAATTTTGTTAGCTTGTTGTCTTGAAGCATTTCAACCTTGTGTTCTAAGTTGTATGTTTGTAGGATAGAGGTTGTGTGCTAGCTCTTGGTCATATACACCTAAACACTTCATGGATGTGCGATCCAAAGCAATGGAAATTGTCAGACCAGGAGGTAACTCCTCAAAACAATTCATGATATTCATTCAGGTTGGTCTTTATTATATACATGAGGGATAGACTGTTCATTTCATTTCCCGGCGACTCTTCATATTTTCTATTATTTATTTTCATCAAATATAGTTATTCACCCAATCCTGATGATTAGGTGTCAACATTCCCCAGCTTAATTTGAAGGGATGTTGGTGAGTCCAAGCATTGTTCTGAATCATTCAAGCTTTTCTCTTCTAATCACTTTGGTGAAGATGTCTGCAATTTTCTCATTAGTGGAACAATGGGGGAGATGGATTGTTTTGGCCTCAACATGATGTCAAATTAGATGATATTTAGTATTGATGTGCTTCGTTCGATCATGGAACTTTGGGTTCTTGGCCAACTTTATTGCTGAGGTATTGTCAATCATGAGTGGAGTAGATTGCACTTGTTTTACCTGCAAATCTTCAAGAATTTTCCTGAGCCACACAATTTCTTTTGTTGCCTCAGTTGCTGCCACATATTCTGCCTCCGTTGTGGAATTTGCTGGAACTGATTATTTGCATGATCTCTGGGAGACAGCTCCTGATCCAAGACTCATAGCATAACCTGAAGTAGATACCCCAATTTCTTTGTCTCCATCGAAATCTGAATCAGAGTATCCAATCAAGCTGAAGTTGTACACCTGTGTATGCTTGATTCCAAAGTCTTGAGTGCCCTTCAAGTACCTTAGAACTCTTTTTGCAGCAGACCAATGTCCCTCACAAGGCTTTTGCATCAACCTGGAGAGGATTCCAACAGCAAATGAAATGTCTGGTCTGGTAGTAGTTAGGTAGTTGAGACTTCCTACAAGCTGTCTATACTTTGTTGCATTCTTAAATTCTTTTCCTTCAATGAATGTAAGATTTAAGTTTTATTACATTGGAGTAGTAAGAGGATTGCATTCTGTCATGCCAAACCTATTCAACAGATCTCCAATGTACTTCTTTTGAGAAATGAATATGGACTTCGGATTTTGAGTTACTTCAATATCAAGATAGTAATGAACATAGCCCAAACCAGTCATTTCAAAACCTTTCCTCAATTTCTTCTTTATGGATGCAATGTAGCTTTCATTGTTCCCCATCATCAAAAGATCCTCTACATATACCACAAGATATACAACTATTTTGCCAACCTTCTTGACAAATAGACTTGCATCATCAAGATCATAATGTTTGAAATTGAGTTTTAGAAGACGCTTAGTTAGTTTTTCATACTAGGCTTGTGTTGCTTGTTTGAGGCCATACAAGGATTTCAAAAGTTTGCGTACTTTATATTCATGTCCTTTCACAACAAATCCTTCAAGCTGGGACATAAAAACATTCTCTTTTAGATCTCCATTCAAGAAAGTAGTTTTTACATCTATTTGATGGACTTTCCAATCGTTCTAAGTTGCTAGGGAAAAGAGTGTTCAGATGGTATCCCATTTTGCTGTGGGGGAAAAGGTCTCCTCATAATTGACCCCTTCCTTCTATGCAAAACCTTTTGCCACAAGCCTGGCTTTATGCTTGTCAAGTGAGCCATCAACTTTATACTTGTTATTGTAGACCCACTTGCAGCCAATTGGTTTGGTTCCTAATGGAGGATCAACCTGCTTCCAAGTGCCATTCTTTATCAGGGCATCATACTCCTTTTGCATCGCTTCTTTCCATTCATCATGAGAAGCAGCTTCTTTGAAGGAAGTTGGTTTGAAATCTGTAGAGAAATTCAATTCACAATCATAAGAAACATGCATATCAATAGGTTAATCAGAGTCATCTACATCACCTCCATTTTTCCAGTTTGAATTTCTAGCTCCTGTCTTTCCAACCTCATCAGGATGAACACTTTCAAGTGTCTTTGTCAGCCACTTTAGGGGACCTTTCTCGGATGGTCCGGGTTGCTCCGTTGATTGAGTTGGGACTGAATCAAGATTGAGTCTCCTAATTCTATCAATCACATCACTTAAAGTATCATCCGTTGTTGGAGTTTCATGCAGGGGAGAGAGTGCTTTAGAAGAAGATTCCACAGTGTTATAGACATTTTTGTGCCTTACAACTATAAGCATGAAATGTCCATAATATAAGGGATCCAAAGTCCCTAAACATGTTGTTCCTACCCCTAGAGGAACAAGGCTAACAAACCACAACAATTCACAGAAGTTCTCCACCAGAAACTGCTCAAAAACAAGTCAATTCAGGATCAATTCAGTGGCTCCACTAGCTGTCTGCGCTGAAATGCAAAGTCAACACTGGCTACCTGCACTGCAACGCAGGTAGAAGCACTACCAGGGTGCGCTGAGCGAGAGTTGACAAATGGCAAGTTCATTCAGCAAGGTGTCAAGACCCAGGAAGCTTCCAGAATCTTCCTCAATGACACTTGCCTCAGTGAATTCGACTAGTGATGAGTAAGAGGTTCCCAATCTCCAAGTGGAAGCAAGAACCTCCAAGTGGAATCAAGAACTGACAGAGGGAGAGGACACTAGTCAGATCTCAAGCTGACTCATCCTCTCTCCAAACATCTATATATGGATCTCTCCTCCATGAGATTTGGAGGCTGGAATTTTGTAATTGCAAAGAATTGTTGTTGGTTTGAGATTGGAATCATTGGGTGCTTAATGCTTTGAAGGGGGTGAAGATAGGAATTCCATTTTCTGGGAAGGAGATGCTGGATTGGAGCCCTCTGGGTTGTATCTCTTCCTGAACCTTGTTATTCATCAATAAAGCTATCTTGGTTTCTCCTATATACTGATGTATCTTTGATGTATGATTGCATTAGTATGTTTAGTTTATTTCTAATCCTGAACTAGTTATGAATATGAATCTATGTCTTTGTGTAGTGTTCTCTTCTTGTGATCTTGCAGAAACCTCTTGAAGCTGGGCGAGCGAGAAGGCAAGTAGCTGGGAACTCTCAAAGAGAAGGGAAACTGGATCGAGGGACAAAAGGAAGACACCGGTTAGTCCATCCATCTCTCTTCATTCTTAATTCATAAAGGAAGAATACTAGAATAGCTGTCTCTGTTTGTTGCTAAGGCACTGTCACACCTTAGGTGGATAGGATCGTCCTGCATAGGCATTTTTCCCCACAACAAATTGGTGACTCCACTGGGGAGATCTGTTTAGTCATTTTATTTGTGTTTCCATCATTGTTTGTTTCATAGACTCAACAACAACAATCGAACTGCATCTGCTATTCTCAGACGCAAAGTAGACAGCTGCTGCTTTGATCCAATCACTGGATTTGTCTATGATCTGAACAATGGACTCACAAATGATTTGATGATCCTTTGTGATAGATCTTAGTACTCCCTCAAAGCATCCCTTTGATTATACCTTGCTTGTTGCTTTTATTTGGCCTGAAACCGTAGGTTAATCAGCAAACTGTGACCCAGAACCCAGTGAGAAACTCTCGTTTCTCCTTCAGCGCAGACCCTGTGAAGAGGTTCTGCATTTCAACGCAGGTCCCGTGAAGGCTACTTGCACTGAATGTCAAAACCCCTGTGTTGAGGGTGCGCTGATCTAGTTAGCCTTGTGCAACTGGGGTTCTCTGCTCTGTTTTGCCTTGTTTTGATCTCTGTTTTTGCAGCCTGTAACCAGCATAGGTACCAGTCTGATAACTCCTTTTCTCTGCTTAAATTCCGCCTCCTTTTGTACAAAAAGACTGTGAGTGTTTTTATGTGTTTGTGGCGTCATTTGCAGTTTTCCTTTGCAAGAGTGAAATAATCGTCCTGTAGCCCTTGATTCAGATCTGTTGATTGTGATCTTAGGAGAGAGTTCATTGGTTGTTTACAGTTGATTATACATTTATTTTTGCTTTTGGTTTGAATTTGTCTCTTTTAAGTGTCGAAACAAGTATTCATTTCGGAAATCGTTAAGTGTTGTAATCTCTTCTACCCTCTCTGATTTCGAAGAAGTAAACTTGTTTGTATTGGTCATTTAAAAGCAAATTCAAAGTTGTACAAAAAGCTTTCTTTGTAGGCATCAATACTAAGAAAGTGGAAAACAAACACCTGCATTGTGCATTTGCATCTTGATAGTTTGCATGTTTGATTTAGGAAAAGTGCATTAGAGTGTGCTGATCGCTCTTTGAGAAAAGATGGTGTCTTTCTTTTCCCTTTGTAGCTAGGATTTTCATAAGTTTAAAAGATATAAAGCTTGCTTATCATCTTTAGACTGCATTTAGGAATTGTATTATACATCTCATGGTGAACCTCAAAAGGAAAACTTCTAAAAAGATCAACCTAAAATAAATTGAATGAACTTAACAACGCTTTGCAACATAACGCACAACATAGAGGTCTAGGCTAGAGACGTGTTCCGGCGTCGTAAAGCCTGGTGACTGTCGATCTCGTTGATGGTGGGTGATTCCTCCTGAGGGACGATAGCGCCAGTATGGATTGTGCTCCCAGGTACCGTCGCGTATATATTGGGAGACCCCTATAGGCATAAAACCTTTATCCTTAGGAAGCCGTGTCGGCCGCCCTACTGATCGCAATGCACTGAACACAGCATTCAGGAAGATCGACCACCCGTACCCTAAAAAGTATTCTGCGATTTTGCGAAAAGTTTGGCACACCCTCTGCCTAGAACTCCAGAGCAGTTTCTTTTGGCCTTTTTTAGACTCTATAACAGAAAAAGTCCATCCGAGCATTTGTCACTTCGGGCTCGTTAAAACATCGAAGGAGACAAGAGTCATCTTTAGCTTTTTCTCGACTCTTTAAAATTGAAAAAGCAAGTTGTGTCTAAAGCGTCGTTAAAATTTATTTTAAACAGAACAATCACCCCTATTCCTGCGTTGATCTTTAGTTTGAGAAAATGGAGCACACCAACCAAGGAATTCCCCTTGGTGGAAATCCTAGTCCCTTCTCCTCTTGGGGAGATGTTGGTGCGCCTCATATGGCCACATTGTCGCTTCCAGGACTGACAATTGGCTTGCCGGTCTGGCTCTTCTCAACCAATGTTGTTCAGAACACCACTACTCCTGAACAGTCGAATCAACAGTTAGACCAGACCAGAGTTACCCACCAGCCTTCTACTTCATCTAATTCTCCCTCTCCTCCTTCCTCTTTGCTTGATGGAACTGGTAAAAAAAAAACCAAGTTCCTAAGGAGAAGAAGGAAAAGAAGAAGAAAGAGAAGAAGAAGAAGGAGCCAAAAGCGACTGGGGGCAAACAAGTGGCGTTTGACAAAAATCCATACACAGCACTGACTAGGCCTAAATCGCCATGTGTCATATGCAAGGGAGACCACTTCCACAGAGATTGTCCCTGCATCCCTCGGATACTAAGGGACTGGTCTCCCCGTTTGCACAATTCGGTGGCGTCAACCTCTGATAGCCATGTTGATAGCTCACCGTCAACTAGTGAAAGTGAAGTCACAGGACAGAGAGGGAAAGTTAGATTTCCCTGCAAACTGTGTGAAGGCGACCATGCCATCCACTGTTGTCCCTTCTTAGACGAGGCTAAAAGAGTTTTGGAAGATCGTCCGATTTTACGAGCGCAACTTCCTCCTGGATATCAAAAACTCCTGCCAAGTCCTTCACCAGTTGAGAACCCGGTTGGCCCGCTCAGGTGGTCACCCGAAGCACCTATCATTGAGGATGAACCGTCTGAATCCATACTTGACAAAAGTCAAAAGGTTGAGGCGGCAGTTGACCCGGTTTTGCCTTCAGAGGCTCTATCCTCGAATGATACCATCACAGAGGAGAATAAAGACGACACCGTCCAAATTCTCTTCATCAACATAGACTCCGACGAACAAGGGGGCAATATTCCCATTCCTTTTTCGCAGGAAGGAAATTCGTCAGAGTCATACCCGGCCGTCTATTCGGTCCCACCACCAAGAAACCTAGTTGTGTCCTTCGACTGGAACCAACTAGGCAGACCCCGGTTGCCAGCAAGCATACCATTCAGAATTATCGTTCAAATATACAGAATGGTAATGGCTGGAACTATCATTGATGAGGGGGCATCTGTGAGTATCCTTTCCTCTATTGCTTGGAAAGCGCTTGGTTCGCCAGCGCTTTTGCCTGAAATGAGAAATCTGACAGGATTTGATAAAGGAACCAGTCGACCTTTAGGGATCCTCCCCAATGTGCCCATAACATTGAAAGGGAAGACCGTTCAAATGAACGTGATGGTCGTTCAAGGACCCTTGGATTATAACCTACTCCTTGGACGAGACTATATATATTGCATGGGAGCCATCGTCTCCTCACTCTTTAGAGTAATTTGTTTTCCGCATGAAGGAAGAGTGGTCAAGCTCGTGGACCAACTTTCATTTCCCGGATCACGCATCGCAAATAGTCATGTACCATCCCTAAATGGTCTCTTCACGCAAGAAGTGTCTCAACCCATGGTCCGTCCTCCTGATGAGCGCGAGTAATCGAGGAGGATATGATTGGAACCCAGGGGGCATGCGTCCTGGTCTGCTTCGGTAGGAAAACTTTGGGTATAGGGTAGGTTTCCGCGGGAGAATATGACTAGTCCGTACCCCGTCCGTGATTGGAAGAGGGGTTGTTCTAGAATAATATTCTTTTGTCAAAGTTATGTGAGTTGGCGGGCATCGTCGCTCACCTTTGTTTATCTCGGTAGACATCGCCGAAGAAGTGTTTTATTCGTGGCCGCGAATGGAGCAATCTTTGGTAACCTGAAAGAGGTAGGCCTCTCTCGGTAAAACAATTGTTTTGCCGGACTAAAGTAGGGGTAACCTTGAAACTCTGTTTTATACCTGGGGGCATGCAAACCTTTCGGAGTGCAAGCAAGGGGCGGCTATTTATTTTTTAAATTTTTAGGTCCTCCCTTTAAACCTATAGGTCTAACCCTTTAAACTCGTAGGATTAGTCGTTTCCGAACTTGCATAACGAAAGGATGTGGGGCATAGCTTTGGTAAGGCGCAAGCTCCATAAAAAATGGAATCTTACATGAGACATTCTTATCATATGACTGGATTGTTCGAGCAGTTTTAGCACACAGTTCATGTTTGTTAAAAAATAAACACAAGATCCGAGCAGTTTTATTGTATAGTTCATGCTCGTTAAAAAATAAACATAAGATCGAGCAAATGTTTCCACCCGCGTTTAAGCTCGTTAAAAAATGAACTATTCCGGTAAATAACCACTGTGAATGTAACATTATCAGCCATTAAAGCCTTGGTCGTGTTTTCACCGTCACCTCCACTTTTCCATTGGCCGATCGTTCACCTCCATATGTTTGTTTACCCATTTTGAGGAACAGCTGCGAAGAGTGATTTCACTAGCCATCCTTGTGACACTGCAATGATTGGAAAATTCCAACCTGTACCTGGAATCAGCTGCTAACCTGTTTCATCACTCGTTCCTCAAAAGACGAGTCTTCTTTAAGCTCTTTTCATCTGACTCGTAAAATATGAAAAGATTGTCGAGTCCTTGGCCTTCCAGCTCGTTAAAGGGATAGGAAGTGCTATCCCTCCTCTAGATTTTAATCTTTTTGGACCTGAGGGATTATTGCACAAAAAGATCGAGCGCTTGTTTTATTCGGCTCGTTAAAACTATTGAAAACTCATCCCTTTTGTATTGTTTTATACTTTTTCGGACCTAAGGGATTAGATGACGAAAAAGGACTTTTGGAGTTAACTTTATGTACCTTTTCAGACTCTCTAAAAATGAAAAGGACCGAGTTATCTTTGTCTTTAGACTCGTTAAAATCATTAAATAGCGACAAACTTGTCTTTAGACGAGAACGAGTTTCACTATCGCTAGGCTCGTTAAAACATAGCGATGGGCTTGCCCGAAGGGCAGGTTATAGAACAAGCATATGTTATCCTCCTCAAGCTTGAAAAAAATAAAGAGGTACTGGTCAGCAATGACTGGGGAAAATTGGGAGAAACTCAAGAAAACTTTGATGGTAGCAAGTCGCTCTTGAACATGACACTTTTCCTCCGTACCACAATCGGGTTGGGTTGTTTCATTCACCGGTCACATCACCATGGTCTCGCCATACCATCCATATTTGGGGTAATGCTACCAATCCATCACATCAATGTCACCATATGTTCAAGAGAAGTCGTTCAGAAAAGTCAACCGTGTCCCATCCACTGCCGTACATTATCCTTCATCCTTTCATGACCGCCACCCTGAATCATATGTCACAGATCGTTTTCAGCTCCATCAAAATCATTAGCTCCATTCCGTGTCATTGATGTGGGATTCATTAAGGCCCTCCTTTGACGGATCGCTTCTTGTCGACATCAGCTCATTATCCAAGAAGTTGATCTAGGAACAACCCCTTCAGTACTTTGAAGCTTGCATGCCTCAATGGCAAGTTTCTCACTTCCGGCGACAGGTATACATCAATGACCTTCGACTGAAAGATTTTGCGTGGTGTTCGACGCCAAGTCCTTTATTCACACCACGTGAATTGTACTGCAGTACCTTGAGGGTCATTATCATTATCGGTGATTCCTCTCGCGCTTGTTAACGGTTTACCTCGTTGACCGGTAATCAAGCGATGTCTTTCCATGTTCGACTTCAGAACATTTCTCACATGGATCGACTTGTACTTAAAGTGAAGATCGAACGAGTTTGAAGACCCCGGATCTAGTTTCATCCATCCGGGCTGCGATATATATTCAGGAAAAAATAAAGACATTGACATGTACATCATTGCAGCAGATAATCATCCTACCCAAAGGATGATAATTTCATCAAAATTATCAGTCTACCATCAGACGATTGTCTATTCTATGTACAAAAAAATGAATTTATAAAGCTGAGCATGGGAATGCCCGCCTCAGCCAGATCATGAAAGCAGTATGAAAAAATGATGTATTGTATTGTATCTTATTACAGGTCTCCTCCCAGCATTGGATGAACTTCGGATCCTCCTGATAAAGCATTTCACCCGATAAACGGCCTCATACTTTAGGGGGCAACTGTTATAGACATTTTTGTGCCTTACAGCTATAAGCATGAAATGTCCATAATATAAGGGATCCAAAGTCCCTAAACATGTTGTTCCTACCCCTAGAGGAACAAGGCTAACAAACCACAACAATTCACAGAAGTTCTCCACCAGAAACTGCTCAAAAACAAGTCAATTCAGGATCAATTCAGTGGCTCCACTAGCTGTCTGCGCTGAAATGCAAAGTCAACATTGGCTACCTGCACTGCAACGCAGGTAGAAGCACTACCAGGGTGCGCTGAGCGAGAGTTGACAAATGGCAAGTTCATTCAGCAAGGTGTCAAGACCCAGGAAGCTTCCAGAATCTTCCTCAATGACACTTGCCTCAGTGAATTCGACTAGTGATGAGTAAGAGGTTCCCAATCTCCAAGTGGAAGCAAGAACCTCCAAGTGGAATCAAGAACTGACAGAGGGAGAGGACACTAGTCAGATCTCAAGCTGACTCATCCTAACTCCAAACATCTATATATGGATCTCTCCTCCATGAGATCTGGAGGCTGGAATTTTGTAATTGCAAAGAATTGATGTTGGTTTGAGATTGGAATCATTGGGTGCTTAATGCTTTGAAGGGGGTGAAGATAGGAATTCCATTTGCTGGGAAGGAGATGCTGGATTGGAGCCCTCTGGGTTGTATCTCTTCCTGAACCTTGTTATTCTTCAATAAAGCTATCTTGGTTTCTCCTATATACTGATGTATCTTTGATGTATGATTGCATTAGTATGTTTAGTTTATTTCTAATCCTGAACTAGTTATGAATATGAATCTATGTCTTTGTGTAGTGTTCTCTTCTTGTGATCTTGCAGAAACCTCTTGAAGCTGGGCGAGCGAGAAGGAAAGTAGCTGGGAACTCTCAAAGAGAAGCGAAACTGGATCGAGGGACAAACGGAAGACACCGGTTAGTCCATCCATCTCTCTTCATTCTTAATTCATAAAGGAAGAATACTAGAATAGCTGTCTCTGTTTGTTGCTAAGGCACTGTCACACCTTAGGTGGATAGGATCGTCCTGCATAGGAATTTTTCCCCACAACACACAGGTTGATCTAGTGTAGGAATCCCCCCTTCAAGATGTGGAATCTGATTATCAAATTCTTGAGATGATTTTGCATTTGGGAATCTATCCAAGCGATCAAGTTCCCGCACAACAACATTGTCAGTTTTGGATGTTTCAAGAAAGATTACATCTCTAGATACAACAAAATTTTTATTGACTTCATCATAGAGACAGTATGTTTTGGAGGTGTTTGAATACCCCAGGAAGATACACTGACGACTTCTTGCACCAAGTTTGTTTCTATGTACCTTTGGTATCAAGGCATAACAGGTGGAACCAAAGACCCTGAGATGCTTTACCGAAGGAATGTGCCCATACCACATTTCATAGGGAGTCTTGTTTCTGATAGCATTAGATGGACATCTATTCTTTGTATATACAACACATAGAACTGCATCAGCCCAAAAAATCAATTTTACATTTTTGAAAAACATCATGGAGAGCACTATATTTAAGATTGTCCTATTCATTCGTTCAACTACATAATTTTGTTGGGGATTATAAGGCATAGTTATTTGATGTTTGATCCCATGTTAGTGAAGATAGTTTTCAAATTCATTTGAGGTATATTATTTTCCATTATCAGTGTGAATAGAGCCAATATGAGATTGTGCATCATTTTCAATCCATGTATGAAAGTTCTTGAATGTTTGAAAAGCATCAGATTTGTTCTTCAATAAATAAATCCAACACATTCTGGTGTAGTCATCAATAAATTTCATAATATATTTATTTCCATTTGCAGAAGGAATAGGCATTGGACCACATAAATTTGAATGAATGAGTTCAAGTTTTCTATGTGCTCTTGAATGTGAATCATGAAAAAACTGTTTGCTATGCTTTCCTAGAATACAAGCATCACATTGCTTATGTTTCCTAGGAATTGTAGGCAAACCAGTAACACCATTTTTCTTCAACAAGCGGAGGTTGTCATAGTTCAAATGTCCAAATCTATCATGCCATAATAAACTTTATGGAAGTGTACCTTCTTCATAATGAGAATTGTATGAGAAATGTTGTGCATGAGTAGAGGTACCCTGCAACTTGAGAAGCCTTTCTTCTTCTACCCTCCTCATGACAAGTGAGTGGTCAGATGCTTTTCTCACCTCAAGCTTGCCATCAAACATATGAATGGAGTGACCTTGTTGGCATATGTGGACTAAGGATAGCAAGTTTCTCGTCAGTTGTGGGAGATATAGAACATGATGCAGAAGGAAGTTTGGAATACCAGGCGATTTAAGCCTGATTGTACCAAGCCCTGATGGCTTGAGTTTTGATTGGTCTGCAAAGAACACTGCTCCATCAACATTGTCAGTAAATTCTTCAAAAAATTCTTTTCTATAAGTCATGTGGCAGGTTTCTCCAGAACAGGGAAAATTTTAAGAACCCCCCCAAATTTACATGTATAATAAATGGGTGAATCTCCATGGTATATAGGAAAATTGGAAGGCGATTTTATCAATAATATGATATGTATATATAATTTTTTGGCGAATCTCTCACCAGGCATGGCGAATATTTTACTCAATTATAAAATCTTGTGTTTATTGAATACACAAATGAAATCATTGCATTTCTTTAAAATATCTTTTGAAATCAAAATTACCGAAATTACATATCGATAACCTGGTGGGTGTAGGATAAAATTCACCTGTGCCATTCACAGAAAGCATGAGAAAAAACCTAATACTCTATATAAAACCAAGAAAAATTCAAGTTCATCACTTCTAGGGACCTCGTAACCACCCTGCCAATACACAAGTATGTTCCTGTTGGCAATTAGAGAAATTACCCAAATTACAATCTGTTTACTCCACTTCTAGGTACCTCGTAACCACCCTGCCAATACACAAGTATGTTCCCGTTTGCAATTAGAAAAATTACCCAAATTACAATCTGTTTACTCCAGCATATGTTGGAAATTTATAGAAGGATGACTAGTGCAATCAATCCATTCCTTTTAGCCTTACTCCAGCATATGTTGGAAAGTTATAGAAGGATGACTAGTGCAATCAATCCATTCCTTTTAGCCCTGGATTTGTTTCAGTTTAAAACAGAAGTATACAAATATACTTGTCTAATGTCTATGCTTTAACCATCCACCTTAAGATGTTTTTACAATATAATTTCCTAAGTCTATTTAATATCTTCATTATCATAAAAACCAACCTATATCCATCTTAACTCCACATCTACCACTCTTAGGGGGATGAAATCTATTTATCCCTCTGAGAACTTGGTAGACCCAGCATTAAGATGGATCTAAGATAGAATTTCCCCTTTAAATAGTCTATGCTCACATGAATACCATGGGTCAATACCATGGGTTATCATAAACCTGGAGCTTAAAAATTACTATTAGTAATTTATAAAAATTAATAAAATTAATAGTTGATTTTTATTTTATTTTTATTTTAACCAAGCTAAAATGTTTAACATACATTAAATTACAACGTCCATTTTTACTCTTGATCGGATCAAATATTTTTTCACTCTATGCTAGTTTGCATATCACGATATTTGATACCTCTCGGGGTTAGTAGATCCAGAGTAAAGATGGATCTATGCTGGTTTAATTCCCCCATTTAAATAGGCTACATTCCAAGTGAATACTATGGGTCCATACCATGTGCCATTTTGGTGAATACCATGGGTCAATACCATGTGCCATTTTTATTTTTATTAATATTAATATTAGGGTTAATAATGTTTTTTTGCATGGTATTAATAACAATCTAGTCCATGGTATTTGTCCCATAGTATAAATATAAGGTGACTTATGGAGTAAATATAAAAAAATGTGTTATTTGTTTACCATACCTCTCGTTTATTTATATTTTTATTAATTTAACATACCATTCATAAATACAAGGTGACTTATGGAGTAAATATAAAAAAATGTTTTATTTGTTTACCATACCTCTCACTTATTTATATTTTTATTAATTTACCATACCTCTTTTACAAATATGGTATTTGGCCCATAGGATTCACTTAAATAAAACCTCTTTCTTGAGCCTTCATAAATAGAACGAGGGTTATGGACTAAATATAAAAAGAGGTTTTATTTATTTACCATGCGTCTAGTTTATTTATATTTTTATTTATTTACCATACCTTTTGAGTAAGTATAAAAAAACGTTTTATTTATTTACCATACCTCCACTTTACTTATATTTTTATTTGTTTACTCCCTTGCATGTATATAAGCTGACTTATGGAGTAAATATAAAAAATGCTTTATTTATTTACCATACCTCTCATTTATTTATATTTTTATTAATTTACCATACCACTTTTATAAATATGGTATTTGGGCCTTTGGCCCATAGGATTCACTTAAATAAAACCTATTCTTGAAAATGGGCGAATGGATTCACTTAAATAAAACCTATTCTTCAAAATGGGCTAATGGAAGGTTGTAACTCCTAATTTCAAGGGCTAAATTTACCTTTTTTACCCTCTCCCTTAAAACAAAGTGGGCTATTTGAGGTGATTTGTAAAAATGTACTACGATACAAAATATTCGCCCACTAAAAATTTAAAACCCCTTAATTTCACCAAAGGGCGAACATTCGCCCCTAAAATCACCCCTACTCCTGAATCAAGCAACCAATCATTTTTCCAAGAAGCAAGTGAAGCATTAAATAAGTCTTCATTTATTCCAATATTATATTGTGCCACAACATAATGAGTAGATTCAGACACTTTACCTTTGTCTGTGTCATTAGTTTTACCTTTTGGTTGGTTTCTTTGTTGCTCAATTTTGTCCCAAGGTAACTTGCATGTGGAGGCATCATGTGATCCATTTCTTTTGCGGGGTATGCAGTGAAAATCTGATTTTTCTCCTTGAGAGTGTCTGCCCCCCCGCCTCTGAAATATATTCCTCTTCCTCTTCGACCACCTCTTCCTCTGGAAGAATATTGGGCAAGATTCTTTTCTTTATGAACAAGGCACACAACTTCTTCAGAAGATTCAGGGGTTGTCTTCTTTCCAAAATCTTTCTCTCTTTTAGCAAATTTTTTCACAAGAGAGTCAAAGGTAATATCTTTGAGATTTCCATTTGCTTGCAATGACTCAAGATAATTGGAGTAAGTACAATAAAGTTCCTTGAGAAAAGCGATAAGAGGAATATCCAATTCAACCTTAGTGTCTTTGATATCATGCATTATAGATTTCATTTCAGATGTAAGAGCAAGAGGAGAATTATTTTGTAATTCAAGAGTGAAGAGTTTAATCATGAGTTGAACAACTTCAAGTGTAGAGTGTGAGTCATAAAGTTCTTTCAGCTTTTGTAAGGCTTCGAAAGAATTTAAAAATGGAAAAATATGGTGACTCACCTCTTCACTTACAGATGTTGCAATTAATGCATAGTCTTTGCTATTCTTATTTTCCCAAATGGAAAACTCCTTGCCTGAGGTAGGTTGTTCTGGCTCTTTGTCTCCATCTCCAAGACACACTCATTGAAAATGAGGGTGTGTTTTATCTTCCGGGTCCACTCAGGATAGTTCTCCTTGCCAGTGATAACTACTCCCATAATAGATATGATTGAATGCATTGTAAAATTTGAATGTTGTAAAAATACTTCTGCTGGCAAGAAATGCACTTCTGGTGGTAATTTTGTAAAAAAATTACAATTCTGATATATATAGAGCATAGGTATTATATGAGGGAGGGAGTATATGATGGAGGTTTATATGGGGGAGGGCTTATATGAGGGAGGCGGGTTCATGCCCCATGGTTATGACTGACGAGACATGTTAGATATTTTTACATTAATATATGGTATGCAAAGGGTGGAATATTGAAATAACATAGTATTAAAACACATATGACAGTGTAATACCAATGTAATACAATGTAATACTTTCAAGGAGCCTGCAAGGGGTGGTTTCAAAGGGGCATTAGCATGAGAGTACTATATTGAAACATAGTATTATAATTAAACAGAATGGGTATTCAAAAGCATTGCAGAGGATTGGCGGTATGTGTAATATTACACCACAGTTATATTAAAAAAACACCCATAGCATGGTAATATTCTGGACCAACATTCAATATATGAAACAAATATGGAGTTCATTCAACGTATGCAACGGATTGGGAGAGCATTAACTACAACATTAAGGCATTAACCAAGAGAAACATTTATATGGAATTAACCACATCGTTCATATCACTATCGAGCGGTAATAAGGGTTATTAAATAGCCAACATTATATGTAATACCACAACATTTAATGCAATTAGTTACCATTCCTCCACCCGTGGCAAGAGCCACACCAAGGTCGCCCGAGTCTCGACCTTCCTTCCTCCTATGCACTGTGGTAGTGATCAGACACAGGCCTCAACATGTCTTCGATTGTGTCGTTCAACCTCGGTAGCAAAATGAGTAAGGAAAACCAGCGTATGCCTATGGGAGCATTACAAAACATTTGGACATAGACTAGAATTTGGAGTCTATGAATCTACACCAAATTATCATGCATAGGACAGAAATTAGACAATGATAATAGGAAGAGAAATGATAGAGTCTGGAGCTGTTAGAAAAATGTGTAAAGGAGTTACAGGAGGAGAAAACTAAAAATACAGGTTGGCTTTGATACCATGTCAGACTAGGAGGTAACTCCTCAAAAAAATTCATGATACTCATTCAGGTTGGTCTTTATTATATACGTTAGGGAGAGACTTTTCATTTCATCACCCAGTAACTCTTCATATTTTCTATTATTTATTTACATAAATTATAGTTATTCACCCAATATTGATGATTAGGTGTCAATAGAAATCGTGGAATATTCAACTAAGCATTAAGAATACCTTAGGGGGTAATGAAGACATTAACAAAGTTTGTGGACTCCAATGTCTTCCTACAAGGAGCTATGCCAGAGCTCATTGAATTTCCAATAGCGATATTGTAAATATATTATTTTGTCATTAATGACAATTAATAAATCATGGAAAATGAAAAACCTGAAGCTCAAAGGTTATAAAGAAGTCTAAAGTTCCTAAGGGATATAAAGAGTCAATTGGAAGTCAAAAGGTCATAAGGAAGTCCAGTAGTCATAGGAGAAGGTGAAAGGTCTGCCTCCTAAATTCTAAAAATGTAACCTCATGCCTAATTCAAGGGAAATTTTATCACTTAATATAGGCTAGTAATTAGATTGCCACTTTGTGCTTAAGGAGCTGAAATCATTCACTCTTGATAGCCTATAGGCGGAGGGGTTGTTAGGCTAGTGATATGTTATGAATATGATATGTACTACTCTTATCCCACTATTGCGACTTAACGAGAATGGTATACATGTATTTGAATGGGAAACAATATTAGTGAGAAGTTTTCAATTTATGCATTAATTCTTGTGCATTCCTCTATTGTTATATTAGCTATTTGGTATTCCAATTATGTATGCATGTGGTGTACACAATGATTACATGTTTATGAACTAATTCGTTTCAAGAAACTTGTGTGTTGGCTTTCAATCTTTGATCTTCATTCAATGTTAATATCAATGATTGATTGTGAATTGATTATGATTGATTCTAACACTTTCCCATTGTGAATGTCTTAGTTAGTCTCAAATATCTTATTCTTCCTCAATGCATGCTCTTTCTCATGATGTTGTTGTGGTATTCTTATATCATGTTTGGAAAGCTATCAATGAAGAGTTGATCTCATCCTCATTCTTTTAACATATTACAGTTAGTCTCACATTTTTCTCTACATTCAGTATACAAGACCAAAACACATGCCAAATGATAGCTAGGTCAGTATCTTGGTTGGGAATCCTACCCCCAAAAATGTAAGGTTTAATTGGGACTTCATACTATAGGGACCCCCTACTGTTGGTGGGTTACCAAACAATGTCAACACATTTTGACGCTAGGAGGGCCAAATGACAAGCTAAGCCTATGGAGTCTATATCAAATATTTATATCTTGAAATGGCTCTTCCCCAAATCCTAATTATGGGTTTTTTTTGAATAACTAAACCCTACGGAAATAGTTCATCACTTGTCACAAAATAAGTTTGATGCTGAGGATAAAGAATCTATAGTAGAGCATACACTTCAATTTCTTAAGATTTTTCATTCTAATGAAGTGTATTTTGATTATGTTGGTTGCAAACTGTTCACCCTCACACTTGAAGGTCACGCTAAGGAATGATTTAATACCTTATTTATCACTTCGATCCATTCATTCGAGAAACTTATCAAGGAGCTTCATGAAGCTTTTGACATGTATGATTCTCAAGATGTGCATAAAAGGATTAGTAAGCTTAGGATGAAACCATATGACTCATTAAAAGACTTTGTTGACATATTTCTTCATCTTTGTTATGAATTTCCTAAAGGAGATGTGAATTGGGATATCTTGAATGAAAAGTTAAGGCATTTGGTTCAAATATCTCTTAAACAGTTTGAATCAAAATTTAGAGTTGATAGTGAGCCTTCCAATGATTCTGGTAATCTTCAAAACACAAATCAAATAGCTCTTCCCCCCAATTTTGTTTTTCCAACCTTTCTTAGCCACAAGGTACCTCAACTATTGAGGAATAATCTACTACCTCTAATATCCTTCATCCTCCTCATATTCCATTACCAAATGAAGTGGTATCTCGTGCTTATATTGAAATTCCTATTATTAATAATTTACAAAATGGGGAGAGCTTAGATCAAATGTAACAAAGTCACCATGTGATACAATTTGTTACAGTTCTCTCTACTGTTGATGTTGAAATTGGGAAATTTGAAAGTCAAATTGGTAACCTTATTTTACCTATTTATGAGACTAAGAATCATTCGATTCAACATATTTCCAAATATGTTCATGAGCCTAATTTCAATTCCCAAGGTTTTACCCAAAATTATTTTGAATGTTTGCATTATTTCATGGGGAATAATGTTAAGGTTGATCCATTCATCCCTCAAGATAACATCAATGAGCATAATCTACATCTCAAATCAGATTTGATTTATAATAGTTTATTGATTACTTTCATCCTCTTTCTCTCACACCTCATGACTCATTGTGCCACTTTCCACTCAATAAATAAAATGTTCCAACAATTACCTCAAATTCTCTTGATTCTCAATCTACTAGGTCAAGCAATGATGAAGTAAAAGGTAGTAATGTTGTGCATGTAGAGGAAATAAACGATGAAGACACATCTCATCTCTCTCCCATCTTGCAAATCCCACTATGTCAATATAATGTCTCTAAGTTAATGTCAATGGAGAGTCTAGTGTTGTTGATGATCAGTCAAATGAAATCTTAATTCCTAATGAAAATGAAGGCTTAGGAAATCATCGTCGTGATGACAATGAATTTGTTGTTATATATGGTGATGAATGTAGCCATGTATATTTGTTGATCTCTTGACTTATTAAGAGGATTTTTATTTTCAAGGCCTACATATAGAATCTAATATTATCTTATAAAATTTTCTTATGGAAATTTCTTCCTCAGCTCACTACCCCTTGTGTCATGACATATGTAATGAATCAATTGATGTTGAAAATATGCCACACCTTTTAAATTCACAATCTTATGCACTAGATTTTAAGTGGATACAAGGTGGTAAGTTCACACATAATGAAGAGGAAAATAATGCAATGAGCATCCTTCGTATAGTTTGCAAACATCGACATTGAAGGGAGATAACTCATTTGTTTAGGTTGTTCACGAAACCTCTCTAATCCATAGATCTTTGGTTATAAATTTTGAAGAGTCTTACGACTAGAATAATATATTTGGTCATGTTGAAACATATGATGAAACCATTTGTTCCAACAACTTCTGTCAAATTAATGGTGATGTTGTTGAAATAAATGATGATGACTGTCTTCATGTAGTTTTGGATTTGACAAATTTTTGAAAATTTGATCATCCAACATTTGAAGGTTTTGGGACCTGTAAAGAAGTTGATGCACTTCAACCCTCATTGATGATTATGTCAGATTCTCATGATATCTATGAGATCCCCAAACTAGTTTAGATTAGGATTTCCTCGGAAGATTATTTTCTTAGTATCATTTCAATGGATGAAAACTCATTCTTAAAATACTTTCAACGTTTTCAAGTTAATTTTCTTAATTATCAAGATAGAGATTCTAATTAGATAGATGAATATTTTTTGGTTAATTCTTCTTTATGCAAAAAACATTTCATCCCTCTTGTATTTAATCTAAGTTTTGAATGCATATCTTCGAGGGATGTACAAGGTTTCAAAGCCTATCATTCTAACTATGAAGATAAAGATCCTCATCACCTAGAAAATTTTGTTACATTAAAATATTATGTGAATAATCAACTCCTCATCTCTCATGTGCATGTTATGAAGATACTTGTTTTGGTATTGGCACAAGGCATTCTATTGAGCATTAATTGATGTTCTGATCATTTTGTGGAACAAAATATTCATGCTAATAGATTGATCCCCAAAGCTGATATGAATATTGAATTTGATGTGATATATGTTTCTCCTAGAAAATATTCTATTCTTTCATCAACCTATATTATATCTCATGATAGTTGTTTTCTTACATCTATTGATTTCCCCAAGCTAATAAATTTTCACAATTCACCATCTAAATGCTTAGATACTTGTTGAGAAGTTGAGGCACTTCAACTTTTGCTAATGGTTATGTTAGGGTTTCATGACCTTTAGAAGGTTTCTGAACAAGATTATGTTATGTTTTTCTCACAAGATTCTCTCCATAACTCAACAATGTTGATTGAAAGCTTATATTTCCAAGAATTTCAAAGTTTTCAAGATGGCTATTTTGAATATCATGATCAAATCACTAATTGGCTAGAGGAGTCTTATCTGCAGAGCTCCATTGTTAATAATAAGTTTCAATCTTATCTTGTTCTTGCTATGAATGAAAACATGAAAGAATTTACAATTGTAAGACACCTTCAAGGTATTCATATCCACCATTATTTCCATCGAGGTAGGATTGTAGCTTGGATAAAGAAATATTTTATGGCACACTTTTCCACCACTAGGCAAGATCTTCAATTTCTTATGGAAGTTATTCAAACAAACATTTTTATTTCTGCACATTGTTTCATCGCGATACTAATTGATTGTATCATTGTGTTTATAGGTTGGGAAAAAATCAATTGGATTAACTAGAAATTAGATTTCACATTAGCTCAATCTCTTTTCTCCAATTATATTAGGGTTTATATGTAGTTCATTTTCTTATTAGAGTAGTTGTACTTTTCCTCATTGTATGTATAATCCATTGTACATTTCCTAGTTCCATTTGGCTTTTTTCTTTCATTACATTGCATTGTTTTCTTAGTGCATTTGGCATCATGTCCCCTGAATTTTTCTTTCATTTGATTGCATCATTGTAGTGCATAACATATTTGATCTTCATCTAACATTCATTTCCTTTCATTATGCATTTTCTTCTCATTTGAGTCTTGTCCTCTACATGCACTTTAAAATTTTTTACATAATGATTCTTAAAGAGATTCCTTTATATTCATGACTTGGATTAGCATCAATGTTGAGATCCCATCCAATGGTTGTGTCATTTTGTTGGTCACTACTAGAGGCATACTCTTATCAACCTAGTATCAAAACCTTGTTTCTCTTATCTATACATGAGTATGCTTTATTAACAAGGAAAATATGATTGGATACTGATGGGGAATTCTAATGACCTCATAAGACCTATATCTCTAACTAGAATTTTGTTTTCAGTCTGGTCTTGATATTTCACATTTTTTTTCATTGTCCACTTATCGGTTGGAGATGTGATGTGGAAGCATGGCATGAGGACACACCTAACTCAAAAAATATTTTAGTTTCCTTTAGGAAAGGAACAACCTCTCTTACCTATAAAATATGTTGGGATCCCTATTCTACCTTAGCACAATAAATGCCTACAAAATTCAAATGAACATAAGTGAAAATAAAATAAATGGTGAAAGAAGAGAAAGGGTTCCCGCATAGAGAGGCGATGCAAACAAATTCACAAGGTACTAAACAATCCTATTGATAGCGAAGCAATGCTTATGATTTCAGAAGTGACTCCACCAGGGTATTGAGTAGGCTCACTCGCAGTGTAGAAACACCATAAAATCAATTTAAAATTATAAATGTAATAAAACCTTTGTGATGTTATTTATATCATTGTTGAATAATAACATGTGTGATCCCTTGATGCAATTTTTAAAGAATAATAGGACCGAGCTATGGAGACAAATGGATGGCATATGTATAAATGGTCAAGTAGCTCAAGTGGTACCCATAGTATCTAGTTTGATACTTCCTTGCATTTACTTTAAGAAACAATTTATTGAAGGTACTAAGGTAGAGATGCTAGACTCTCGTAGTGGTTCACCATTTGCTATAACCACTACAACAACACCCAAAATTTTAACCTAACACCAAATGTTGGCCCCCCTTCTACTTAGCAAGGTGTTAATGGCTAGATATATGTGTTGAATTTGTCATATCTTTCAATATCCTAAATTCCATAAAACCTTACAATTTCTCTCACTTTCATGATGCATGTCACTCATGCTCACCTTTCTTTGTCTTAATTCTTATTCCTTTGAATGTATCGTGGTTTGTTTAGCGTTTTCTTTGTTCATGCATTTATCAACCCTATGTCTCCATGGCATGCATTGCAAATGATAGGCATACAGGTTATGTTTTTGATTGTTCTCTACCTTGGCTTTCAACCTCCGATTTGCCTAACTTTTCATGAGAATTTCATGACATTCTAGTCACATTTTACTATCATCATGATAGTACTTTCATTTCATGTTAAGAAACCCATTTGAAACATCCCTATTATATGTTGGAGTTATGCAAATTATGTTTTGGTGAAATTAGCATGACTTATCTCTTGTGCTCGCAATATTAATCATCCAAATCTTAGTACTCGAGATTATGAAAGTTTACCATGTGTTGCATATGTTCCTAATGTTTATTAAGATTTGGGCATGTAGGGTAATATTTCAAAAAAGTGATACCACAATGGATTTTTCACTTGTATTTTCAATTGCAGTGGCATTTAAAGAACCCTAGTACTATGCGAAGTGAAATTTTCTTTCAATACAAAGGAGGATTAAGAGATATTCAAAGGGAAACACATTTAAAAGCATAAAAATGTTGATGAACTTGTAAAGGATGTTTTGAGAATCATTGGAAAGATATGTTTAGAACCACAAACATAATTAATAGAAATAAAAGCTTTATATAAGGATATATCCAATAAAACCTTAAAGAAGTAGAAGTGTAACCTCTTGAAGGAATCTTGAGAATATTGTGACTACAAGTTAATCCTAAAAGGGAGACATATGGCTTGTGAAAAGAAATTCAAATATGGCTCAAATTATGCAAGCCTATCCTATGGGATGAAGGAAAAATAAATGGTTCTCATACAACAAAATCATGGAACCTCATGACGTAATCAAGTAGAATTCATGCGCTTGAAACAAAATTGTGGATTTAATGTTAGGTGTTGCAATCATAAGATCATACTATGTTGTTCCTGTTAGCCTTGGAGGCGTTTGGCCCAGAAATGTGCCCAGAACACTCCAATCTCGAAAGTTTTCTTAAAATCATGCCAAAGGATCCAAGTATGCCCCAAAAGTCTTCAAAATCCTCTTAAGCATCATTCAAAGTCAAAACCATCACAAGAGGAGAGCCCTTGGAAGGGCAGAAATACACTATTGGGAGGCAAAAACACTCCAAAACCATGAAAAAACCCAAATTGTAGGCTTAACGGTGCAAATGCATGACAGCCATTCGATTTGGCCGATCAATGGTCCAGATCTAATCAGCAGATCACAATCGGCATAGGTAGGTAGTGGCAATTAGTGCGGAGGGATCGACACAGGACATTGTCGATCAGTGATTAAACGAGGACCTTCGATCACACATGTGCAAATCAATGGCCCAGATCGCATCGCAGTATCACTATCAGGAAAACCAAGGGGCACGACCTGTACATGTATGTGCGCGATGCGATAAGACTCGGACCCGATGGGTTTCAGAAGAAAAATGTATAATCTTTCACATCCGCCAAAGCCCATTTTTAATGTATTTTGTGTGTTAATTGGCAGAGGTCCAATGTGATATGCTTCGATCTCACATCTCCCGATACCTCTTGCCATCAGATCTCCATTGTCCATCCATTTGATCAACGGCATTCACTCCTCCCGCTCTCGTAAGTTGCCCGCGTATTAACTCGTGAGCACGACAGTTTTCCTCTCGTCACATCCACCACGCATCACCCAGTGACTCATATCACGAGCCTGCGTACAATTACCACCTAAGCTCCAAAAGCGGTGCGATGATGCAAACCCCACAGTATTCTAAAATATTATTTGATAATATTTGAAGTCTGGAGGGAGGCATTTTTATGTATTTCCCGTGCTGTTTCAAGTATTTCAAGGAATAAAGGGAACAAAGGGAACAGGCCAAGTGCGAGATGCGACAGTGACCCAAGGGCGGACCCGATAGAAAATTAAACCATACTTGAGGACTTTTGAAGTGCGAAAGAGGCATAAAAGGGCAGGATTTATAGTATTACAGTGTTTTCTGTGTAAAACATAAAACAATCATCATTAACCATTTTCAAGAGATCAAGAAGGCTCGAATAGCCATTCCATCACCTAAAGAGGTCGAGAGACAGAGACAGAAGGTGGGAAGTGGAAAGGCGACAACACAACACAATGCAGCCCGCAACAGAAGTGATCAAGGAACATAGACAACACAGCACATCCAAACTAATAGAATGGTCATGGAGTAGACAACGCAGCTTGCCCAAAACAAACATAATCGATTATGGGGCATCTCTGGCACGAGAGAGCTCCCAGATAGTGCAACAACTACCAAAAATATCTGAATATGGTTATTCCTTTGTCAGAGGAGGAAAACCATTGAGCCATACTTTCCGATTGAGGAATCAAATAGTTGACGAGACAGGGGGACAGATCAAAACCTCTGAAGCCTCAAAAGGCTCAGGACCATTGTAAATAAGCTATAAATAGCTGAAAGCAAGATGTAATAAGGGTTCAACTTCTGGAGACTATTGAGACTTTGCTACTCAAGCTTCTCATCTTCATTTTTAGCTAATACAAGCTTCTTTTGCTATTAATTGCTCACTTTCCATTTATTCTCTGTTCTAGGCTGTTTGTTATGCATTTTTTATGTGGTCTTGATATTTAGCATTTGAGGGTGTTAGCTACCTATACCAATAGGTTTCATATTTCATGATTGGCAATTAAAATTTCCAAATATGCTCTGCTTTGATGATGCAAAGATCACATATTTCCAAGAGAAAACAATCTGTGCATATAGCTTGATGTGGACTCAATTTTGATGGATGATCCAACAGCCTAATCTGGATCATGCCATGTTTTAAATTTTCAGTTGTAGAATAGAGAAAGAAGTCTGTCCAAAATGTTTAATCTTGGCAGACAAGTAGCTCAGGTAGAGAATTAAGGTTCCCAACTGCTTAATCTGGGACCTTGGAAGCAATAAGGGTAGCATTAGATAGAAAATCAAAAGGAAAAAGCCAAAGAAAAGAAAAGGCAAACAAGGGTCTGCAAGCCTAAGTGCACCCTCCAAGAAGAAACAAAAAATGCTAGGCAGGTAGATGGGCAGGCAGATGGGGTTGCAGAAATATCATTCCTTGCAAATAAATGTGTGCTGAAATGTCCACAAAGGAAAATCAATGGATTGAGAAGCTTCTCTTCTCCATCAGGTTGCAGCAAAGCAAAGAAGCATGTCTAACTTCCCAGTTTCCCCTTTCACTCTCATTACTAACATCCCTTCATCTATTGAGATTCATAGAAGAATTTGAGGTTTCATGGTGGTTCTTATCCCTTTAAAAGCCACATTTCTTGTCTAAAATTCTTTTCATTTTGATCTACTCCCTAAACTAAGTGACTTTCAAATGCACTTAATGACATCACTCCTCATTCACTTTCCTCACTCACATTAACCCCTAACTTCTATTATCTAAATCCCCTAAACTGCCCTTTCCCTACTATTATAGCACCATGGTGTATAAACCCCAAACATGGTATAAATATCCCTCCCCTTGGCACTATAGCTAAATAAGTTGTTTAGGGAGACTTTGGTCCAACTGGGACTATGGTCAACCCTGTAATGGGATTGCTTCAACCTTTGGTTGGAGTGATAACCTTTCCCCTAAGCCCTCACCTTCCCTCTGCTCAAAAAATGCCACAGAAAACCCCTTTCCCCCTGCTAAACCCACTCTTAAACCTCTTTTTCCTTATAAAACCCTGGAAAAACCCAAAAATCCCGAAAATACATACAAAACCCTTAACCCTAAGGTTCTCCGCCCAAAAGTATTTAATTGAATATTTTAATAGGCCAGCGGGACCCCCCCAACCTGCACGATCCGTCGGAGGACCCGCCAGTCGTCCGATCTCTGCCGCCCAGATCTAACGGTGGGCGGTCATTTTCGCTCCCCGACCTACCGACCTTTAGCGTCCGGGGAAAGTGGTTTTCCGCCCCGTACAAGGGACGCGTGGCAGGCGGTGGGGTTGTTCGGAGTCCCCCTCCCCGATACCGCCTTTGCCCAAAGGTGGTGCGGGGAACCCGCTTACCACCATCCCGTTACGGCCTCCCCCTTGCGTCATCAATAAGTCAGCATGACGTAGCGCCCTTCCCCGCCCCCGCGCCGTGTGGCCCTCCACGTAACCCTGCCACCTTATCCACCCGCCACCGTGTCCTGCCACCCTGGCCTACACCTCAGCAGCCACGTCATCCTCCGTACCCGGGCCCGCCATGACGTCATGCTGACGTCATCGGCGGAAAGGCGCCAATTACCTATTTTTTCCGAATTTTGTCGTTAAAGTCACGTTTTGGATAGTTTTTGTGTCATTTTCGCGTAAAGGAAGAGATAGCCGTTGCAGCTGCCAAAGCGCCTTCAGGCCTCCAAATTCAAATTGCAACCGTTCCAATTCATCAAGTCAACCTTCAGAGTTCGGCCCGCAGGCTATTTAAGCGTTCTATCCAGGTATTCACTATAATTCCCCATTTTCGTCCATGCATACCATTTCTCTGTAAATTTCCATTAAAATACCTGTTGAGTTCCATATAAACTCTGCACCTACTATCTAAAGTGAGCCAAGCTAACCTGCTTACCCCCAGAACCATAAATTCAGCATTGAAACAGTCAATTCGCGGGCCAAAACTGTGAAATTATCTTTGAGGTGCCCGGCATTGTTCCCTTTTGCCGGGTGCAGACCAACAGCATTTTTTCACCAAAGTAAATCTCACTTACCCTCTGCAATTCACCCCTAGCAATTCACAACCTCTGTGAACCTACCAAGACTGCAGAAGCAAGCCTCCCTTTTCAACTGTAAAAAACATTTCAGACATTGTCTACAGTTGGCTTATCATTTCAACTCTTAAGAGGTTTGCAAACCATTTCACTCATCTTACTCAAAATCAAATCATACAATGGTTGCCCCTGCACCCACAGCTCTCAGTGTTGCTCCATTAAATCCACCCAATAAAGACCTGCAGTCTTTATCTCTTGCTGACCAGGACTACCTTATTGAAGACTATGTGGGAAACAGAGACTTTCTGCAGACCTTCAGACAGTTGAGAGAGGACTACCTGATTGGTCATGATACATATGGCATCTGGGAGTCAAACCTGCCATACTATTGTCTCCCCTCTGTGAATGTGTTTCCTGAAATCATTCGCCTATGTGCTGAAAACTATGATGTGCAGCACAAAGCCATCAGCACCCCATCTAGGAGGGTCCTTCTCTACATTAATCCTGAAACCATCAACAAAATGCTACATTTTGATCAGACAGAGCTGCTGTTCCCATTCTCTATGAATTATCTGCTGGACACTGGTGCCAAGATGACCAGTGAGGAGATTCAAAAGGTCACCAGGACATTCATGAGACCTGAGTGCCAGCCTGCAGGGCCACCTCCTTATTTAGATGTCCACTTCACTGAAGTAGGCAGATTACTCCTGGACATGATTGCTTATGTGCTGGGATACAACACCAGTGAGCATGTGGATCAAACCATGCTAGTATTGCTGGCTGTTTACAGCCCAGGCCAACCCCCTGCCCGCAAATACAACTTTGCCAAATTCATTGCTAATAAGATTCATGATCAGCTGAGCAAAGTGGACAGGCAGGGTGTCTTCAAGTACTCGGCCTATATTTATCATCTCTTTATGTATTATCAGTCTGAGGCCTTTCCATGCTATATCAAAAAGCTGGATTATAGAGGGGAAAGAAGATCTGTCATCTTCTGGACCTCTGTCTATCACAAAGTCACAAACTCGCCCTATTCCTATTGTGAGTTTGTTGACCAATTTGTGTATCCAGTCTCTTGCCTATTAATGAGGTCCCCTCCTCCCAGAATGTCAACAGAGATACAGAAGGCTCTGCAGCTTTCCAAAAAATGTAAAATAGGTGATTGGTACCTATATGAGGAACACACAGTCATCAGGGTCCATGGCTGTGAGCTCTGTCCTTTCAGACTCCCAAAGTATGTGCCCAATTGGATATTTGCCTTGGAATATTATAGGCAATTGATTCAGTCTGACCTCACCCATTTCCACAGCTCCAGGAAGAAGGCCCACCTCAAGTTCAAACACCAGTTGGGCCCATTCATCATCAATAAAAAAGAAGGATGGAAAGATGCTGACCTCATCCTCAAGGACAAATATAAACTAACATATAGTTTTCGGTGGGTCCCTTATGACCCTGAGGGTTTCATCACTGCCAGAAGAAACAAATACAGGCTTCTAGGTTATAGGCATTGTCAATACCCACACATTGAAAAATATGCCAACCAACAAGAATGGTAGCAGGGTACTCTAGTTGAAAAGCTAACTGAAGAAGAGATAATGCTAAAGAATATGAAGGAGCTTGAAAAGACCATTGACCTAGACTCTGTGCAGCAGGTACCCTTCAAACGGCCTCACTCAGCAGGAGAAGGGACCTCGGCCACAAGGACTGCACCAGTCATACAGGCACCTTCCACATCAGCACCGGCTACAAACAAAGGCAAAGGGATAATGGGTGCAAAGGAGGAAGCAGTGAAAGAAAAGCCTGCCCCTGTAAATGAGCAGCAAACTGAGCAGCCAGAACAGCAACAAGGGCAGACTGTCCTGCCACAAACTGAGCTGCCAGCAGCTCCAATAATGCAAACACCACCACCTCAAACTGAGCCATTGACTGCCCCAATTTTGTAGACCCCGGCACATGAGGAAAGGGGTACAAAAAGAGATAGAGAAGAGTCCACTCCTCTTAGTGGATCCTCCCAGCAACCAGAAGCCAAAAGGCAAAGACTAGACTCCCCAGAGGTAGAAGACATCACTGAAGAATTCCTTGACAGCTCAAGGAAAAACAGGGAGGGCAGCCAACACACAGGAACAAGCTCCTTTCAGCAGGAGCAAGGATTGCAACTTGGTTTGGAGGTGTCTTCCTCCTCCCAGCAGAGCAAGAAGCCCAAGAGCACTAAGGCTTCTTTCAAACAAATAAAAGCTCAGAATGATCTGCTAAGGGCTGAGGTTTACAAGCAATTTATAGATGCAACACCAGCCCAGCAAGAAAGGCTAATGTCTGTGTATGACATTAAAGAGGAAAAAATAATGCTCAGTCACTTTAAGCCTACAATACCGCAGCCTAAGTCAGCTGCAGATTTTGTAAAGACAAGGGTGGAGGTCTTGGCCAAAGACATCCATCCCATGGACCAAATAGAGCTCCACAAGCAAGCTGGAGAAATGGTTTATGCAACCTTGGTGGAGAAGGCAACCATGGCCCATGAGCTAAAAGAATCCCTGAAAAACACCAATACACAGTTGGATTTTGAAAGAATGTCCTCCTTGGCCAAAGACAATAGAATAAAGTCTCTTGAGGACATCATCATTGATCTAGGACATGATCCTAGTGATCCAAAGGGTGTGAAGGCCCTTATGAAGAAGAAAGATGATGACCTGAATGCATTAAAGAAGAGGTTGAAGCTGCAGCCCACAGAGCACCCTCAAACCGCAGAACTTCAAAAGCAAAAATAGGTTGATGACCAATTAGACCTCATAATGCAGCAAGACCAGAGGATCAGGGATTTGGAGAAAGAGCTGGAAGGAGCATTACAAGATAAACAGGGAGAATCCACTTCCCAAGCTCCTCCAACTACTTCAGCAACAACTACAGAGGCAGCAGTGGCCCCTACAACAGATGCAGCAGGAACAACAACAGCACCAGAAGCCAGCAAAAGTGTAGAGGAATTGACCAAGGCCATCAAAGAAATGGAGCTCCAGGCCAATGAAATAAAGAAGGCTAAGGAAAAATTGGCAGAACTGGATGCCAAATATGACAAGTCGAAGGTAACTGTGGCTGAACAGGGCAGAGAGATAAAGGCCCTCAAGGACAAGATAAAGGCCTTAGAAAAAGAGCTGAATCTAGAAACAGCCATGGCCGACATAAAAAGGATTCTATGGGCCAAAATAGGCCAATCCATCACTCAACAATGGAGATCAATAAAAACAATGCATGAACAGATAGACTTGTTGGGCCAAGCACAAACATAAATCAATAAGGCCAAAACACTGCTGCAAAACAGACCAGAGCAGGCCAACAGAATGATAGACTTCCTGAACAGGCAAGAAAAGGAGGAACTAGCAGCCATAGGCATTCCCAACAGAACAGAGGCTGTTCTCACTGCCAAGAAGGTGCTAACTCTCAGGAACTATGTACAAACTGTGGAGAGGAAGTGCTATGAGATCACAGCAGATGTGGAGGAATTTAAAATCAAGTTGGCAGTGCTGCAAGAAAAAGGCCTGCCCAGCCTCCTAACTGGTGCAGGAAAACTAGTCTCCCAGGATCAGTTTTCCAACAGAATGGCAACATACATTGAGAATCAGATTACTGCATCTGGCAGTACATCTGAACAAACAGGGCCTCCCTCAGGACAAAGCTTGTATGACAAACTGGAAAGCCTGTTCTTTATTGAGAATGAAGTGAATCATCTGTTTGAAACTCCTCCTAACTTCTACAGATATACAGAGGCCGATGAGACCTTGATAAAGATTAGGAGGCATCAAATTCCAAAAGAGGATTGGTGGCAAGCAATGCTTCAAATTCTGCCACGGTAGCTTCAGCTGTTCGGTCACTGCCAGCTCCAGGTCACTACAAGACAAACAACATGATAAAGTCAGCATTAAAAGCAGCTGAAATGTGACTCAGCACATAGACAATGACGGCTAGCCCAAGAGATAAAGAAATGCACAAATTTTGACAGCGTCTCCTCAGCCGACTCCAACTGCCACCAAGTCAACAGGCTCTGACCATTTTTGACAGCTAAGGGAACAAAAGTTATTATAGCAGTAACTTTCTCAGCTGCTACACTCCAGCGGTTGGCATGCTATTAATGAAGCATTTACTCTCCATTCAGATATTTTCTTATGTAAACTTTGTATATATACTCCCCTTAGTAACGCATAAGGGGTTGGTAATTTTCACTCTGAGAAAATGTATTGTACACTTTCAGAATTGTTTAATACAAAGAGCTAGATCAGCTCAGTGATTTCCTGGAACTATGGTGTCTTGCTGATGATTCATGTGTTGATGCAGAATTCCTGTGCTGTCTGATGAAATAACAAGTTTTTCCTCAATCTCTGTTCTTGTCTTTCTTATGTTTATCAAATCATATTCATGTTACACTAAACTAGCAGTAAAGAAAAAGAATAGTGCAGGATTTGTTTTACTACACCTTGTACTCAATTTTTACTGCTGTAAATGTTTATCTTCAGAATTAACCATGGACATGAATTCTTAATTGCTCATGTAGCTGTTAATTCTATATATATGAATGTTACCTAGAAATTCTTCATTGCTTCTAGGTCAATATTCTCACTCTCTTTCTCTAGCAGTTTACTGTAAGATTCTTGATTGCCTTGCATAAACTGGATACAACCCACCCAATCACTTTATGAACGTTTGTTCCTCAGACACTAACCTTGCTCTGCAGCATCACTACAGCATCACACAGCACCTCAAAACAGCTAAAGGACCATTGAATCCATTGCCCAATGACATATAACATTCTAGTGAGAGCATACATATCTTGACTGAAACATTCTCCAACCAAACACAAAAACAAAATTTTGAACAACATAGCTAGCCTAAAATACTATCAGAACAGAGACAAATTATAAAGAGAGAGCCCTCTCTGATTACAGTTTGGCTAGAAGCTGTAATCCAAAGATTGGTTAGTGGTTACCCCGGCCGTATTCCCTTGGGAGTCATAGGGAACAACCTGGGTGTTAACAGAGGGGCTGTCATCCCACATCTATGTTAGAATCTAGTATGTATCATTGAATGTGTTATGCAGGTTTCTATTATCTTAGTGCTAGAGAGCTATCATCCTGTCTGTGTATTAGGAAATAGATTTTCAGAACTTTTTACTTGTTGCAGCTGGCCATCACATGGTCTTGTGCATCTGCTGATGTGGTCAGTATTCTCCATATTCACCTATTCCTTAAACTGTGAGTGATTGGTGGTCTAAAGCCTTGTAGTCTAGGGGTGTTCATGCATGTCTTGAGTAAAAATAGAGTTGAAATGGTTATCTGGCTTGATCCAAACCATCTTTATTTCTAATAGTTCAGAGAACAATATTGAAGATTAAATGTTCCCGAGCATCTCTGAGACACAACCTAGGAGAGTTTCTTGGGGTGATAATAGTTCCTACAAACATAAAAGAATCATGATAGAATGTCGCAGTGGATATTTTTGAGGCAAACATAGTGTTCTAGCAGCTACCAACACCCTCCAAAATTTTACCTTTGCTTCGCTTTGGAGCCTCCATACCAACCATCCTCAGCAGCATGTCTTGCATCGTCAAGCATATAGGTTTCAGTTGTTTCTCAGTGCCTTGTCAACCTGTGCATGTTAGTTTGCTTCACTCCCCTCACAGGTTGCATTTTTGGACTTAGACCATGTGTTGGCAAGCAGCTCCCCCAGAAAATTGTGCAATTATAAAGGGGAACCAACCTTCTATCAAGAAATTGCACAAATTAACTAGCCAGCTTGTTGAGCTCAAGAATTGTACAAACCAGTCTATCAAGCTTCCCTCAGAAAATTGCACAATTTTGGAGGGGAACCAGCCTTCCCTCTAGAAATTTCACAAATCATCCTGGCAGTCTGCTGGGCTCCAGAATTGTGTAGAGCAGTGAGGCAGTCTTCCTCCAGAAAATTGCGCAATATGACCCAGCACTGCTGCGCATCCCAAAAATTGCACAATTTTCGGAGGTAGTCACCTTCTGAGCCCAGAAATTGCACAATCCCTCTGGGATAGCTAGGCTACCTCAATCAAGGAATTGTGTAAATTTTCATCCCAATCTCGTAGACCAATACATGTGCCTTCAGGCTAACTGATGACTAGCGAGTCTGAGCAAAACTAATTTTCATGCATGGAATGCTTTTCCCAAGACATCATGCAAAGGCATCCCTAGGTTTAAGAATCTATTTTTAGTAGCTAGAGGTTAAATACAATGCTCATTTTAGCAACCTCCTGCCAAGTGTCACTTTTCCTAGATTTGTGGCATGTGCGTCATAACCTTGATTTTATAAAAAATTATGAACCAGACTCTACAGGGCTTATTCATCACATCAACCTTGCATCTCTAACATCCCACATCAAATCTAGGAGTCATTGGCACATTCAACTCAGCTATTTCGGGGTAAGCCCTCTTTGCATGTCTTGCACTATGTTTCTATCGCTTTTTGTGTTTAGGCTTGTGTGAGTGTTATATGATTGATTTTAGTGAGCTCTTGTTGTCATTTTGATGTATGTTATCTTGTAGAAGCACTGTTTCAGTTTCGTTCGCATCTCACTGTTGTCGCATGTATGACACTCATTTTGCACTGACAGTCGTCGTTGTGGTGACTCGATTCAAACACATGCACGTTTTCCCGTTATATGAATCCTATACTTGTTGTTTTCATGCATGATATTTCATTCTTCTTTACAATTAGTATCACCATGCATTTAGAATTCTCATGTTTTTGGTCACCTGTCGGCGGGTCTAGGCTACCTTAGCCCAAACCTTGCCTTGCCCAGCTAGCATTGCCCATTTGTAGAAGTGAAGTGCCTTCCCTCTAGAAATTGCACAAGTCTGGCCCAACACTAACCTCTAGGCTTGCATTGTGCAATTCTGCGAGGCAGTTCCTTGCTGTCTTTAGAAATTGTGCAATGCAGTTTACTGGTTTGCATGTCACTACTCACTGAAATTGCGCATTACGTCGTTTCAGTCGTCAGCAACCAGGATGCACTGCGCATTGCACAATTTTAGTCCTCAGCAGGCCAAGATGGACTATGCATTATGCAGTTCCAATAGCCAGTTAGCGTCCTGACTGCCAAGACTATGCCTTGCATAGTTTTGGCAATTGGTCTCCCAACCTCCCAGTGAAAATTGCGCAATCTTCACAAATAGTCACAAACGTATGTTGCATGTCCATCCTCTAGTTTGTTTTGGTTTTTGACTAAAATATTGCTTGTGATGAGTGTTTCTATGTCTCCAAACATCAAAAGTGTTAATCTACCTCTCAGTAGCATAGGTACAATGGATTCTAGGAGAGTAGAGTCGATGATGCTGTTTAGAACACAATTGGGGATGCAGTCGATCAAGTGTCTATGAACTTGCCTATCTATGAAGACATAAAGTTGTTCATGGACAAGGATGTCAAGATGAAATGGAGGTGACATCACAACGAGTAGCACCATTAGTCGCAGAAGAATTTATCACACCTACATGTGAAAAATGTAAGAAGAAGGTTGTTGATAACGCAAAGGCGGAGAAAAGTTACAAGTTCAAGCAGATCCACTTGTGATGAAAGTAGCTTTTGAGATTGAGGCTATGAGGAGATGGTAGGACAAGAGGATTGCGTGAAGGTAGAGAGAGAAATAGAGGAGTTAAATGTGTTGAAGCAACAACTCAAGGAAGAACATGAGCTACACATACGAGAGAAGGAGTTGCAGTAGAGACAGGCACAACACGAGGGGCAACATGCATAGACTGATGAAACTAAGCCCATACAAGTTATGGACCCATCCAGCAGCTGGCATGGAGTAGATAGGGTGAGCAGTGTTGTCAATCGCATGCAAGGGTATTCAGGAACATGGATGTCATTGTGCACACACATGTGATCCCACCCATTTGGCACACTCACCGAGGAGAAGACAAGAAGCAAGTCTGACTGGATCTGAACATGTATTTTGACAAGTTGATGTGCATGGTCACCAACACACACTCGGAGATCAGCATAGACACTATGCATCAGTAAGTTGTTGGTCTAGCTGCACTCAAGATGATGATGTGCATTTTATCAGATGAGTTGGACAAAGGAGCCATATCAGTGTACCCAGATGAAATGGAGGCAAGAGTTCGCTTTCAGCCGGATGTCACCATTGAGCACATGGACACCATCACAGATGGCCAAGCTTGGCATTAGTTTTCCATCATCGATCATCGCAAGGATGTTGAAGAGTTAGTCTTCCCACAACTGTCCAAGTCTTATTGATGTCTTGCATGGCTTGCTCAAGCCTATTTTGTCTCACATGGGTACATGTGCAGATTAGATGTAATATCTTGTAAAGTGGAAGTCCAAGTGTGGATAGTTGAATGTAACATTCATAGAGTAGGTTAAGAGTCATGAGGGTAGGTGAAGAGTCACAAAGGGGAATGCCAAGGGTCACCCCACCCTTTGTTTTTTATAGAACCTCATAACTCGTTGTAGAGGCTTTTGGTCAACCAAGCTTCCGATAGGAGTATCTTAGAGAAACCTTGGAAAGTATTGTAACAAGCCCTAGCTTCTCCACTGTGTAAAGCTAGTATATCTCTTCGGAGGACCATGCGACAGTAATGTTCCGCTGTCAGAACTAGTGGTTTGTCGAACACGTTTCATGCGTATGTCATATTGTATTTCAACTATCTTGTTTACTCTAAATGATATATATATTTGTTTGCTTACGCATGCACGTATGGTTTTCTTGTATATGTATGTATGAATCTTATTGAAATGTGTTGTTAGTTTAACCATCACTTTGGATTTCTAGCTTACTTTCCTTCTAGTTTGTGATGCATCTTTGTTCGTGTGTTACCTTCTTAACTTTGTGCTTTCACAGGTTTCCAAGGGGTGCACTCACCTCACCCTCCATGTGTTAGAATGATTCATGCACCTTCCTTGACTTGCTACATATGTCACATAGTTGTTACAAACAGGGACATCTTACGTGTCTCTGCATGCACTCCTGGTCAAGGTGATACCATATGACCCATTGCTAGGACTCCTACACCAAATGGTCTAAGGTCTAGTTGCAACTTCTTACTAAGGAGATCCACTGACATGTTGGTGGGTCTAACACCATCAACATTTCTGGTGCTAGAAGGAGGGTTAGATGACAAGCTATGTCCTCTCATCTTGTTTTTAACATTTTCACATCTGCCATGGTTTCTATTTCACTCACCCCTCCACGATGTATTTTGCATGTCGATCCTCTCAACATCACGAGGGAGTTTTTTAATCACTTGTCCAAATTCACGTATGACAGTGAAGGCGAAGTAGCCTAGCTTGAACACTTTGAAGACTTCTATGCATTCCTTGATAATGTAGATGAGTTCTATGTAGAAGAGGTAAGTATGTTGCTTTCATACACACTTCTTGAATCCCCACAACGATGGTGTTACAGTCTGCCTCCCAGCATTGTGCACTCACTTTAGTAGTTATGTGATCTCATAGCATCTACCTTCCATCATTTTGATCTAGAACCTCTTGAATTTTGTTTTTTTACAACAATGGAAGGCCTACATGAATCGCCTATGGAATTTTGGGAATGCTTCTATGTGTTGTAGTTTCAATCTCTGAAAATCCAAATGAAATTTCCATATCTTTGGGATTGATTCGAATGTTGTCTTAACAAATCAATTAATCCCAAGAGGAAGTTCAATCCCAAGCCCCAATCAGAATACTTCAGTGATGGAGTTGCATAATCACAAATGGACACAGTCCCTATCACAAGTGACTTTCTATCATCCCCTCATCAAACATCTCTAGCACTGCATAGTGATGTGGGAGAATAGGCTCACACATCTATTCAACCATCACATCGTCCCAACATCGCTCCTTCTGATTTTCGCATAAGATTGGTTGTGAATCCATTGGTTTATCACATGCATTTTGTACCTCAACCTCCATCTTCGTACTTAGATGATCCTCTGGATGACATTGTTTTGTGTTCTTCCATTCCAGACCCTACACTTGTTGTGAACGAGGAGCAAGTCATCGACGGAGTTAGTGTTGCAAAACAACCATGCACTGTCATTCATGAAGAGTATGAATGGGAGCTTGAATATCCACCGATAGCAAAGGGCCATCCCTGTCTATCCCCTCCTCCATTTTTTCCTGACATCCTTAATGATCCTGTCATCCCTAATTTTTCATGTGTATCTTCGTCCACGGATTCACCCATCGTTGATCATTTGCAGGACACACTGTATGTCAGCACATCATCCGGAAATAGACAGGACCAATCATTCATTGAAAATCCACTTGATTTTCATCTAATTTTTCTGGAAATGTAGAGTGTAAACATTCTTTCTTCTCATCTACCCCTCTGTTTGATTCATCAAACCATGACGATGCTGAAAAACATCCTGAATTTTCAAATCTTCATTGTTGTGATCTTTCTATTTATTCATCCAGTCATGATATTGATTCAGTTGTTGTTAATATGTCTAAGAAATTGGTCTACAGTGATATATCTATCAACGAAGTAGAAACCCCATAGATTGTCGAGGCACTTCAACCCGAGCTGATGGTTATGCCAGGTCCTTGTTGTCCTAAGGTTGGTTGCCCTTCTGATCATGAAGATGTTCAAACACCTGAGGCTCCTCATCAGTCATCTGTATTCATTGAAGAACAATATAACACTCTGATTTCACTTCCTCCACTCGAACTACATGGTCCCATCGATCATGCATAGGAGGAATCTTACATAGCAAGCACGCGTGTACGACACAAGTTGTCTTTGTTTCTTTTGTTTTCTTGCATGTCACAGTCAAGAGTGTGTGTATGCTTAACATCTGCACACAGTGTCACACCACACCATGGTAAGTCCACAGACTGCATGTCATGCACTAGCACTTACTTATGTTTTGTGGATGCATTGAAACCTGAAGTGTGTTTGGATTCACTGTTATATCTTTCATTTTCGTTGGTTCATGCAACTGCGTTGTTCACGAACCATGCCTTCACCAACATGGGTCGACCAATGCGTTGATGGCTGCATTGGAAGTATCACTTCAAATAAGTATACCCATGCATTGTTAGCTTAGGAGTAGGAGTAGTGTTTTCTTTTGGTTGGTATGATTTCATGGGTGTTTGCTTCTTACTTTGCATGTTTGTTTGTTTTCCTACTTGTTTTCTTACTCACTTTTCTTACGCATTTACTTCTACTTTTTCATTTCTTTTTTTGTTTTTTTGCTTGTTTACATCCTTAGGTTAGTTTCGCATGAGACCATTTACGACTATTGGAACAAGCTGGGAAAAGTATAAGAGGACTTGTGTAGTTATCAATACTTGGTTTTCTGTCATCCTCCCTCTGTATGAAGAACTTGTTGTCTTCAGTCCATGATACATCAATGGGAAATACAGATTGTTTGAAGTGAACCTTGGTGAAAACATAATGCTTGCATGCTAACTAGTGTCACCTACGCTACTCAGTTGTTTTTGGGTTAATCCTTATCAAATCATTCAAGTAGGCTAAGGTGAGGGGGAAAAACTTAACAAGCACGTCAGAGCTATATATAAACTACTTATCTGAAGGAACAACATCTTCTTCTCTCAATTAGTTAGGATCCCTTTTCCACCTTTGAAATGAATAGGTGCTATGCACAGTTATGGAAATGAAAATGAAAAAATGAAAATGTGAAAAAATTTCGAAAAAATGAAAAATGAATAAGGCGAAAGAAGAGAAAGGCTTCCTATGTAGAGAGGTGACGCAACTAACTTTGCTATGGTATTGAGTAGGCTCACTGGTAGTAGAGCAATGTTTATGTTCATGCGTGACTCTGCCATGGTACTGTCTAGGCTTGCTGGTAGTGGAGCAACACTAGAGATGAAACTAAAACTCAAACGGCCATACATCTTGTGCGCCAATATACCCCTCATCCCTAATAAAAAAAACTATGTTAGCTTGGCTTGGAATGTGTGTTAATTGACCAAGAGCTTGGTAGATGCTACATCTTACAATCAAGCAAGTGTGGAAACTAAGACAAATAGAGAACTGAACAATACTTCCAGATGTGTTAGACTTTCTTTTCATGAACAAGATCCATTTAGAGAGCTGGAGCTCTACCATTGTGTCACTGAGTGTTGTAGCAACTAAAAACACCCTCCAAAATTTTTCCTTAGCTTCATTTTGGAGCCTCCCTACTAACCATCCTTAGTAGCATGTATTGCACCATCACACATATAGGCTTCGGTTGTTTCTCAATGTCTTGTCAGCCTATGCATGTCAATTTTCTTGACTCCCCTCACAGGCTGCCTTTCCGAACTAACACCATGTACTGGCCAAGCAACTCCCCTAGAAAATTGTGCAATTCTGGAGGGGAACCAACTTGTCCTCCAGAAATTGCACAAATAATATGGCTAGCCTGCTGAGCTCAAGAATTGTGTAAACTAGTCTGCTATGCTTCCCTCAGAAAATTGTACAATTCTAGAGGGGAACCAGCCTTCCCTTTAGAAATTTTGCAAATCATCATGGTAGCCTACTGGGCTTCAAAATTGCATGGAGTAGTCAGGCAGTCTTCCTCTAGAAAACTACGTAATCTGACCTAGAACTGTTTCTCAAACCATCAATTGCGCAATTCTAGAAGGTAGTCACCTACTAAGGCTAGAGTTTGTGCAATCCCTTTGGGACAGCTAACCTAGCTCAGCCTAGGAATAGTGCAAATTTTCATCCCAAGCTCGCAGACCAATGCATGTGCCTTCAGGTTGATCGATTCCCTTTGGGACCGAGATAAACTGATTTGAATTCATGGAATGATTTTCCCAAGGAATCATGCAAAGGCATCCCTAGGTTTAGGGATCTATTTTTAGCAATTATAGGTTACATGCAATGCTCATTTTAGAAACCTCCCACTAAGTGTCGCTTTTCCTAGATTTGTGTCATGCATGTCGTAACCTCGATTTTATCAAAACTTATGAACACAATGCTTCAGAGCTCATTCCTCACATCAATCTTACAGCTCTGACATCCCACATTACATATAGGAGTCATCGGCACATTTAGCTCAGCTGTTTCAGGGTAAGCCCACTTTGCATGTCTTGTGTTGTATTTCTATCGTGTTTTGTGCTTTGGCTTGTGTGAGTGTTTTATACTTGATTTCAGTGAGCACTTGATGTCGTTTTGATGTATGTTAGCTTGTAGAAGCACCATTTTAGTTTTTTTTCATCGCACTATTGTCACATGCATGACACTACTTTTGCATCAACGCTCATCGTTCCAGTGAATCGCTTCAAATGCATGCATTTTTTCCTGTTGTATGAATCCTACACTTTCTATTTGCATGCATGATCATTCACTCTTCTTACAATCAGTATCACCATGCATTCATGCTTCTCATGTTTTCAGTCTCTCGTCGGTGGGTCTAGGTTGTGTTAGCCTGAACCTTGCCTTTGCCCAGTTAGAATTGTGAATTTCTAGAAGTGAAGGCTTTGCATTTCCTCCAAAAATTCCACAAGTCTGGAGCAACGCTGACCTCCACACTTGCATTATGCAATTCTAAGAGGCAATGCATTGCTGGCCCCATAAACTGCGTAATGTAGTTTGTTGGTTTACATGTCACTACTGAGTGAAATTGTGCATTGCACAGTTTCAGTCCTCAGCAGGCTAGGCTGCACTATGCATTTCGCAATTCCAACAATCAGACAACCTTGTTATACAACAAAATGACCCCGTCATCGGCTTAGAGGGAAAAGACATGATATCTAAAGCAAAGACCAAGATCGCATGCCTTGTTTCCAAGCTAATGCTGGCTATACATTGACAACTTTCTTTATAAAGCTTCTCTATAAGCCTAAGGGAGCATTAGTGACCCTACTAACTCTAGTTGTTAGTTGAAGACCTATTTTTGGGATTGCTAATCATAATGAAGGAGGAAAATGGGAAAGAGCTCAAAAGCATGTCAACATCATTGCTTTTACCTTAAGGAAATCATGGAGGAACTTGGAAACCCTAACTCAAATTCTACATAAGCAAAGCTAGGGCTATTGTGAAAGAGGTCAGATCATTTGGAAGGATAGCTTACTTGAACGTTGAGCGTAGTCTCAAATCTAAGCCTAAGAAGTTGGTAAGAAGGGGGAGAGAGAAGCTGGAGGGGTAAGGGAAGGCTGATGCAATAGATGGTTGTAATCACTCTTTCGACATTAATATATAATTGTAGTTGTAATATCTACTCCATGGCGTTGGTACTATTTCTCATTTACCTGTTTGTTCAATATCTTTTAGCATGAGTAGCCTAGTTATCTGTAACTAGATGTCTTTTATGTATTCATGTATTAATTATCAAGGTTGTATGCTGTGATTATGCTGGTCTCTTCTATGTGCAGGACTTGATCTGGAGCTGGCTTAGGGGACTTCCACCTAGCTGCATTGTGCTCTCCAGCAAATCTACACGAAGGCTTGAGGTAATCAATCTGTCTTGCTTTGATAGTTAGTTATTGTTTATGGACATGCATGTAATTTTCTGACAACTACAAATAATCTTACATTCTTCCAAGGATTCCAAGAAGACCTTTGAGGGTATCTCCATTCTCCATACACCATGCATTTTATCCTATAGCAGAATTGGTAACTCCACTGGGGACTTTACATCTAGTTCCTGGTTCACCCTGAAAATTCTCTGTTTCCCTTTCTGACCCATGAAAACCTTGTTGCATTCTTCCTTCATATATTCAGCCTTGAATATAATCCTAAAAACCTTGTTTTGAGCTCTTTTCCCACACTAACGTAGGTTAGCGGACTAAACAATGCTTTATAAAGCTTTGTGTCTGCACAAACAGAGCGTTAGTGGACCCAGTAACTCTATGTGGCCACTGCTACAGAGCATTAGTCCCCCAAATCTTGACATACAACTGTGTCTGTAAATTCAAAGAGATGGGAAGTGTTGGCCGGATAAATTGTTCTTACAGACAAGGCCGATCTCCCTAGTATCAAAATATATCTAGCAACAAACAGGACAAGCAAATCTACCTTTCTCTAAACATATTGCGATTCATTAATAAAAGTTATAGAGGTGTTTTAGACCCTACCTTAAGTTCAATGTTAGTTTGTGGTAGCCATGCTTCAACCGTCCGAAAGAGTTTCCTTTTGAGAACCTGCAATCACAAACAAGCACACATCAAATAACACCTGCATAGCTAATATAATAAATCATATTCATCATGGTGATCAAGGAATCCATGAAATAAACCATAAAACATAGCTTATTGAGAAAAATAAACTTGATTGTATTAACTTTGAAAATAGAATAACTTTACAACCTTTGGTGACTTGATGTTGTACAAACTCTTCTCAGGGTCCGAAACAGGAATCTCCTCTACTTTGAAAAGCCTCACACTCTTCCAAATGAGATCAAAGAGGTATGTAATCTTTCCTCACAGAAGCTCAATTAGGATGACTAAGTTCCAACAACATTTCACCTCAAAAATATTCAGCTTTCAACCTCCCCAGTAACCAGCCGAATGCTTCATTTTATAGTGCAAAGGAAGGAGGTTATGGGTCCACCTATGAAGGGATAGAGTCCTCCTCCAAAGGGATAATCTCCTCACATTAAGGGGTTAGCTCCTTAAGGTATGGGATGCATGAACCTTAAAGGAGCGAACTTGCCACCTCAAGATTCCTTCTACAAGCTTCCAGAAATGACTCAAAGTGAGTTTTTAAGAATGTACTTGCACTTTTTTGACTTTTACAGGGGTCCACACCCATTACAAAGAGACAGAGCGGTCAGGTGCGTAGGGAACATGACCATTAGGTGCGAAACCATAGGTAATGCTAAGAGAAAGTGTGGAACCAGAGTTTTATAGACTTTTAAGGGCTTTCTCTTATTTTCAAGGCTTGACATGAAGAACTGAGATTTAAGACTTGCAAAGGGGGAAAGTATGAGTGGTGATAGACTCATACAGATTGTAGAACGTCACGGTGACAATTTTTGTGCAATAGATTGCCCCCTAAAGTGAGAAGTCTGCAATAGATGACGATGGAGTCTTTCATGTATGAAGAGTGAAGTATTTTATCATTTCATGGATCATCCTATGGACACCCCAGTTGGAACCTGTAAAAACATTTAATGCAAAATATATGTATGTGAACATATCATCGCTGAGGTAGGCATTCCCATGCTTAGATCTAAACTGACTATAAAACTAAGTAATATGTTCTGATATAGGAATGATTTTGCAATACATCACAAGTATAGACATATGTAGACACAGTATGGGCGCAACCATCTGTTTATGAATATTCCACTGTATAATGAATAACAAAATTCCTTGCAGCCTGGATGGTGGAAACTAGATCCAGGGTCTTGATTTCTGCTTCTCGAACTAGTACGATTCTATCCATGTTAATAAATGTGTCAAAGTCGAACATGGTAGAAACCACTTGATTACCAGTCAATGATGTGAACTATTAACAAGTATGAGAGAAACCACCAGTAATGTCAATGGATCTCAAAGTACTCAGTACAATCCATGAAATGTGAATAGATGAGCTGATGTCAAACATGTCATAGAATCCTTTGATCGAAGGTCAATGATGCAACCTATCGTTGAAGGTGAGAAACCTGCCATTAGGGCATGCAGATTCCAAGGTACTGACGAATTCTAGATCATCTTTCTCGATAATGAGCTAAAGTTGATAGAAAGTGATCTGTCATAGGCAGGCCCACAACACAAAATCATAGATCAAGTTTGAAGAAATATATTTGGTAAGGACTAACTCAGGGATGGTCAAAATGGATGACAGATATTTTGCAGATGAATGGTTTATTTGAACTAACCTCTTGAACACATAACAACACTGCAGATGGTTTGGTGACAATTGACCCAAAGCTAATACCCAAAAACTGGCTGAAGACTTTCAATATGGTTTGATTAGCTGTTAGGCAAAGGATTTCCCAACCTAGGTGAAAAAAAAGTGTCGTGTTCAAGAGTGGTTAACTGCTTTTCTAAAACACAAAGTGTAACAAATAGGTTCATTTTTCTCTCTTTTCCCCCACCATTTCTGGCACATACCTCTTTATTTTTGACAAGCTTGAGGAGGATAACATTTGCTTGGTTATAAGCTCATCCTTCGGATGAGTCCAACTTAGTTTAAAATTCGAACCCTAAGGAGTGGTTCGTTCCTATTTAAAATTGAATAGGTCCTTTACTGTTAAATTTTAAAGAGTCCAGTATAGGAAAAACTCAGTGTTTTTCAATTTTAGGGAGTTAGAAGAAAAACTTAAGAAGGCCCCATGGATGTCCCTTTTCGTAAATTTGTGTCTCCTAAGCTTGAAAAAGTATAAAATAATACTTGAGAGAACCGCTTGACCATTACGATCAAGGAGTACTTTTCATAATTAGTGGCCCTGATCCAAAAAAGTAAAAAAGTGATCAAAGACGCGTCATTTTATAACCAATATCGAACTTGAAACGACAAAAGTCTGGCAATCTTTTCATGTTTATATGGTCAAAAATGAGCTGTAAGTGGACCGTCCTTTTAATTATGTTTTAACGAGTTTAAAAAGGAAAAACTCATAAATATTTTGATATTTCACGAGTCAGAAAAGAGCTTAAAGAGGACTCGTCTTAAGGGAACGAGTGGTATAAAGGGTAGCAACTGGTTGTAGCAATGGAGGAACTGCTCTAAACATGTAATGGTTAAGAGGCTGGCTAATAAAACAACTCATAGATGTGGTCCCTCAGGAAGGGTAAACAACCAAGTGAAAGCATATGATCAGCCAAAGAGATGGGGGCGATGGAAGGAAAAATACCAAGGCTCATCTAACAGAATTTAGCGGATAAAAACGGCAATCATGAGATGTAAATGAGGTATAGGTTCATTTTTACACAGGCTTGAACCATAGAGAAGTCTGCTTGAATTCGGTTTCATGTTTACGTAAGCTTGAAATGAAAAACTATGCTTGTTATAAGTTCGCATGCCCCGAGCATAATGACGCAAAACGAGGTACATGCCCCCTAATCTTCATTGCATTCAACGAGGTGGATGGAATGAAGGTTCACTTTCGAGGTCTTGGAGAGACTCGAATTGGAAAGGGAGTTGTTTCATTTTTTAATGAGGTTGACATAGGAAAAGAAGTACCCTCAAAACCCTTGTTTCATTTTTTAACGAGCTTGACACAAGACAAGGAACTATGCTCATGACTCCTTGTTTCATTTTTTAAATGAGCTTGACACAAGACTAGGAACTATGCTCGAGACTTCTAGTTTCATTTTTTAACAAGGTTGATACAGGAAGAAACTATCCTGGCTGACTCGTTTCATTTTTTAACGAGGTTGATAGAGGAAGCAACTATCCTCACTGACTCCTTGTTTCATTTTTTAACGAGCTTGACACAAGACCAGGAACTATGCTCATGACATCCAGTTTCATTTTTTAATGAGGTTGACACCGGAACAAACTATCCTCGTGATAGGTTAGGAATCATAAAACGATTGTACTGCCTGATATGCAATTTCAAAGGGATTCAAAGGCATCACGCCATCAAATGAATCCACCTTGGAATCGGAAGGTACGATCCAAGGATCATCAAAAGCAATCATGTTCAATGAAATCATATGAATAGATGCAACAGAAGGTGATACGTTAGGAGGAGGGAAGGAAAAATTTCCTAGTAAACTAGAATCTTTAATCAAACCTACCCCAACATCCTTGTAAGGGATAGTCATTTTACCGACGTCCTGAACATTATCAGTAGAGGTTGGGTTAGATGAGAAATAACTCAGCTGGTCTATCGTAACGATCTTTCCATTATGAGGAAACTTAACAAGCTGAAAGACTGATGAAACAATAGCAGTCATAGCATAAGACCAACTGCGACCCAAAAGAAGGTTGTAATCTAGAGGGGCATTGACCACTTCCACATCTAGATTTACAGTTTTGCCTTCAACCCCTATAGGTAAATATTCCAAAATACCAACAGGATGGAAACCTCGGCCATCAAAAGCCTTTAGAATTGTTGGAGAATGATTGAGTGTAGGAGAACCAAGCAATTTCCAACACTAGATCGACATAATACACGTAGAAGCTCCCTCATCAATCATAGTCTGAAAGCAAGGTCTGTTTTTGACTAACACTAGAATCTGGAAAGCCATTTGATGAGGAAGGCGGGGTGTATTATTCTCTAAATCGAAGATTATAAGGTTCGAATCCTAAATATCAATAGCTCCTATAGCAGACAATAGTAATTTACGTTGTGCTCAGCATGATTGCAACACTTCCAAAGCCGACATTGCTAAAGGGGCAACAACTAAGTCTTCAACTATGTTATATCTCTCACATATGGATTGAAAACTGATTTCTGAAATATACCTTTAGCAGGTAGTTTTGTTACTAAGTCTGAGTTGGGTTTCTTAATCTGTAGTGGATCGGAAATAGGAGGAGTTGAAGTTCATGGGTTTGAATTAGAATATTCTGCTTCTTTACCATCAACAAGATTGTTACTAACATAATCTTGCAATTGTGTCGCAATCCTGACATGAGACATCATCATAATGGGTTCTTCCAAGGTATTCGAGGAAGAAGCAACCGCTTTACTATCTTGAGTAGGAGAAGGGTCCTTCAAGACAATAGATGTTTGAGAACCTTTAACGAATTTCAAAAACTCTGCTCGATATGGGCATTCTTTAGTAAAATGATCCTCATCGCAGATGAAACAAGGATAGCGAGGTTTTCATTTTTCGTCAAAAGATTCATTTTTATTTGTTTTATCTTTTGAATTTTGATTGTTTTTGTTCTTCCCCCTCTCTTTACTACCAGATTTGGTCGTAGATGAATCTATGACATGGACGTCGGCAAAAACTTCAGTGGAAGAATATCCTTTCAGGGAATCAAGTAAAGTTATTGTAGGAGAAGAATTCTTTGAAGATTTCTTCTTGCTTTTAATACTAATTGAACCAATCATACCATCAGCTGCATGGGACCCTGAAGGAGCTGTATTTTTCGAAAGATTAGGGATTTTTTCATGTAAAGTACCTAACTGCGTATAGACGAGGTTAAGGTACTGATCTTGAGCAATGAATTGCTCTTCAGTGACAACTCCTGCCTTAGCTAGATCTTCAGTGATTTTAGGTAACAATGATTTAATGAACCATTTTGCTAAAATTTGATCAGGAATGAAAACTTTCACTAAGCACCTTCTACGTCGCCATTCATGAATATGGTCAGAAATATATGTGGATGTGGATTGCTTTAGCAAAGTTAAAAATTCCGTGCCATTGTCTTATCTGACAGGCAACTGAAAATGAGTTAAGAAAGAAGTGGCTAACTGACTGAAATTATAAAAAGAGGCTCGTGGTAACTTAATGTACCATTTGGCTACAAGACCAATAAGAGTTCTTTGAAAAAGACACAATTGAATTGAATCATCGATAATGGAATTAGATGCACACCATAGGTGATAAGTCATCACATGATTTGACAGATCCTCACCTGACTTACCCTCAAATTTCAGGATATCACTGGGCAACTTATTAGGCATTGGCGGCTAGTACGAAAGATAGTAAATTAGATCATTCATAAGGCGCGACAAATTGGGTAAATCTAAAGTTGCAATAAATGGTAATTGATGGTTAGGTTCACGAAAACCTTGTGTAATGAGACCATCTCTAGGAGGAGGATATCCAGGATAACCTGGAATCGGATTTGCATTAGGAATGTTATAACCTCTTGGAAAACCAGGATTAACTAGACCAAACTAGGGTTGTTGAGGCTGTTGATAAGTATACCCAGGGTATGGTTGATACTGATAAATTGGATTTTGTAAAGTAGGATCGGATTGATATTGTTCCTGGTATGGTTGACTTGTGGCAATTGTACCTGGACCAGCTTGTCCTACAGGCATCTGGACCGAAGTCTGAATTGTAGGTCCTGACTGGGGCACAGAGACTTGAGGAGTTGACACTGATGCAGGTATAGTTGCAACCAGAGCTACAGATACTCCAGAAACAGGTGTGGTAGATTGAATAGAAAATAAAACAGTTGCAGCAGTAGTTCGAGGTGGAGTGTGAGGTGAGCTACTCGCAGGCAACTGAACTAAACCAGGTGCAGAGGTTTGAATCGTAGGTTGGACAGGTTGCTAGATTGGACCAGAAACCAAAGGCTATCAAGCTTGATAAGGTATCTGCACATTAGGTTGCAAAGTCTGTTGAGTTTGAGATGGATCCCACACCATATTCAGTCCGGGTCCCATAAAAGGTTGTACATATGGAGGACCATAACCTGGTTGAACGTAGGGTTGATAATTAAGAGGTACATTTCTAGCTCCTTGTAAAAATGACTGACTAGAAGGCAGTTGGAAACCTTGAGTTGGGTACTGACCTTGAGGTTGATAACCCTGAGGCACATACCAATTCTAGGGTTGATAAGCATCTTGAGGAATATGGGGTTGACCTTGGGGTATGTACTGTCCTGAAGGTTGAAAACCTTGAGGCAGCCCTCCAAGCAGAAACTGACTACCTTGGGGTTGCCCCCCAAGTGATAACTGACTACCTTGAGGTTGTCCCCCAGGCGGTAACTGACTACCTTGCCCCCCAGGCGGTAACTGACTACCTTGAGGTTGAGGATTTGGAATACTACTAGACATCATAAAAATCTGTTCTACATTCAACATTTTAGTTCCATTATTACCAGGTGATAACTAATGTTCAGTCGGTCGAGGAGTTTCTCCTGAAAAAGTACCAGAAAGTGACTAGTACCCCAAAGGAATAATAGGACCGCCATATAAAAATGTTTCCGGTGATTGGGAAAACATGGATGAATGTCTTGACATGATTGATCAAGGATCATAATCTTTGGGTGTAGGATGAAAATAATCACACGCAAACAAAGAAAATTTCAATAAAAGCACCTAAAGTCTCTAAAGAAACAAACAAGTGAATCACACACCTAAAAAATCTAAGAGTTCAAACCACACCCAAATAGTAACTTCCCGTACTAAAAACACTAGTTGGTGATGAAATCCAATGTCGTAGAATTTAATACAGAAAGGGCGGTTGGAACAGTTACCCCGACAACCTGCTTAATGAAACAAATTGGCACAAGTTCCTTCACATAACCATCTCAAGTGAAGAGAACCCCCTAGAGAGTCCAAGTGAGTTTAGTTGAAGTCTGCCCCAGGTATAATGAGATCTGTCCTTCACCGTCACCTTAGGAAATAATCTTAAGTATATGGACATTGAGGTTACCAACAACAACAAATACAACTGGGGGAATAGTCTACGATTCGATCTACGTGCAAGGGTAGAGTAACAAGGCTCAATCCCCTTGAATTCTCCTTGAAATGATCAATCCGAGGTTTACCAACAAGTGACCCCAAGCTCCTCGACAATGGTTAATCCGAGGTTTACCGTTTTTAATACGCACAAATCTTCTATCTTTCCCAATGAGATAGACTTGAATGTCTCAAAGGTTCGGACATGATCTCGTGATTGACTCCTTTAAGAGGAGCTTCCCAGATTATATCAATTACAATTGGATTTATTTCCTACCATAAGATATAGCTACTTGTTTTTTTTAACTATCTTGGAGAGTTAATTACTCCCTACTCCAAGATACTAGGCTAAGCTATACTGGTGATAAGAGCCCTAGAAATAAAAAAGATTGTTAGATCAATTTTATTTAAGCGTTACTTTTATGGGTTGTTTCTTAAGTCAATAGGTATGGAAATGAAACTTTGATGGTGTGAAGACTTAGCTCCAAAAACACTAAAAATGCACCTAAAATGATAAACAATTTGTTTTTCCTTGAATGAATTTCTAGCTAAAGAAAGAGTTGAGAATGAAATTCTTTTAAGAAACAAATCCTTCTTTCAACATAGAAATGAAAAGAAAATCCTTTTTTGTTTTTCAATAAGAACTCAAAACGAGACTACTAATTAAATCTCATAAAAAATTCCTTTTCTTTTTCAACACTCAAAAACTACAAAAACAATTTTCTTTCAAAAGAGATTCTACAATTTCTAGAAAACACTCAAAACTAAAAAACTAATTTTGAGATCTAAAAACTTGAAAAACCTAATTATAAAAGCTTCAAATCTTTTTGAGGATGTTTTACTTAGTTATTTAGTAAACTAAGGATTAATTCATTCAGAAAAACAAATCAATAAAAAAAACATTCAAATGTGTTTTCTTTTAGAAAAACGAAATTCAAAACTTATAAGCAAGTTCGTTCAAAGTTTTGCAAAGAGAAAACGAAATCTATTTCTCACCAAGGGCAGATTTCACAAACCAGTTAGACTCATAAAGAAGAAAAAAAAGACTAGGGTAATCTAAGGTTTCTTAGGCTTCTAATCTCAGAGTCACTACAAAGACCAAGCGAAAACCAATCCAGGCATGCAAAACTTCTAGAAAACCATCTAAAACAAAAATACCAATGGAACTTACTTGCAAGAGATTTTTGACAAAACACATGCAGATCTAGCTAGACACTAAAAGTTGTAAATAAAACCTAAAATTAACTGGAAGAAAACAATTTAGGTTTTTCAAAAATTTTGATAGGGTCCACAGGTTTCCAGTAGAACCAGATGCGGTACCACTCTGTGTACTAAAGGAAAAGTGCGGGGAGGTCTGCACTATCTGTGAAACGAAAGTGTGGTTCCCTGTAAACTTCGGAAAAACAAAAAATAATCCAGATCCTAAAAACTACCCAATCCCACACACATCATGCAAAAACCAGAAACAAGAACAAGTTTTTCAAGTCAAAGAAAAAGGAAAACCAAAAACCAAATTCAGTTCCCCAGCCGAGTCGCCAATTTGTTGGCAGGATAAATCAGTCTTGTGGACAAGGATTATCTCCCTAGTATTAAAAGATATCTAGCAACAAAAAGGACAAGAAAATCTACCTTTCTCTAAACATATTACGATTCATTAATAAAAGCTATAGAGGTGTTTTAGACCCTACCTTAAGTCCAATGCTAGTTTGTGGCAGCCATGCTTCAACCATTCAAAAGAGTTTCCTTTTGAGAACCTGCAATCACAAACAAGCACACATAAAATAACCCCTACATAGCTAATATAATAAATCATATTCATCATGGTGATCAAGGAATCCATGAAATAAACCATAAAACACAACTTATTGAGAAAAATAAACATGATTGTATTAACTTTGAAAATAAAAGAACTTTACAACCTTTGGTGCCTTGATGTTGTACAAGCTCTTCCCAGGGTCTGAAACAGGAATATCCTCTACTTTGACAAGCCTCACACTCTTCCAAATGAGATCAAAGAGGTATGTAATCTTTCCTCACAAAAGCTCAATTAGGAAGATTAAGTTCCAGCAGCATTTCACCTCAAAAATATTCAGCTTTCAACCTCCCCAGTAACCATCCCAATGATTCATTTTATAGTGCAAAGGAAGGAGGTTACAGGTCCACCTATGAAGGGGTAGAGTCCTCCTGCAAAGGGATAAGCTCCTCACATCAAGGGGTTAGCTCCTTAAGGTATGGGATGCATGAACCTTAAAGGAGTGAACTTGCTACCTCAAGATTCCTTCTAGAAGCTTCTAGAAATGACTCAAAGTGAGTTTTTAAGAATGTACTTGTGCCTTTTTGACTTTTACAAGGGTCCGCACCCATTACACAGAGACAGAGTGGTCAGGTGTGTAGGAAACATGACCATTAGGTGCAGGACCACAGGTAATGCTAAGAGAAAGTGTGGAACCAAAGTTTTATAGACTTTTAAGGGCTTTCTCTTATTTTCAAGGCTTGACATGAAGAACTGAGGTTTAAGACTTGCAAAGGAGGAAAGTATGAGTGGTGATAGACTCACACAGATTGTAGAATGTCATCATGACAATTTTTGTGCAATAGGAAGCATGCTCATGGACTGAAAAGGATCTAAAACTGCATTTTGTTAGCAAGATTGGTGTCCTAAAAGATTTTTTTTTAGGAAATAAGTTTTTTTTTAATATTATTTCTTAAAAAGTTTCTATCAAAGAAAAATCAACAATTTTTTATTCATTCTTCTGCTTAGCTGGTTACAATCTACTTTATTTTGGTTTCAAATAGTTGTTAGAAAGCATTGGAAATATTTTTGTCGGTTATGCATGTGTTATACTAACTAGGATGCATGGAACAAATATGAATATGTGGAATACTCTCACCTATAGAATACAACTTGTTTCATCGAATTGAATATTTTTTAAGCATTGTCTTTTGTATGATTTTTGAGTCAAAGTCCCATCACATTTCATACGTCAACTCCCCTACCGAAGACACTAAAAAAGTACACATAAAATTTACCTAAAATCAATCAGTAACTCTTTATTGAGAAAACAAACATTAGTTTAGGCTAGGATCTTGGGATATGAAATGTGAGTAAACTTCCCAAGATTAGAAACCGAAACTAGTGTTATTGAAAGAGAGAAAATTCCTTCTCCACTCATACTACCGAGACCACTCTAGTCAAAGCGGAGCTAAATACGAGACAACATCATACTGTAAGTGAAGGTAGCTCACCTTCTCCTATAACTCCTTTGGGTATTCTATGTATTGGGTATCCCTTCGGGGATTTCGGAGCTGAGTCAGGGACTCAGGTATCCTGCCCACGCAATTTATTATCTACGACTATGTCCCCCCCGGTAGTGTCTATGATCTGAGGTATTCTTAGTGGCCAAAATTTTAGGGACTTACACAAGGTGATTGGGGCAGGTGGCCTTGGTACCTAACACAGACAGAAATACTCTGTCTTCAGTTTTTGGGAGGGTGCTCATCTTCACGAGAGTACTTGGCCCCTCAATCTGAGGTTTAGGCGAAGCTCTAGAGTAATCATAACTATACATTTGGCTAGCCCTCTCTGTTATCCCTTTTGATACTGGGTTTCATCTTGAGTGATCGGTGCTTATTAGACATGGTCAGTTCCCTCTATTTGCTGATTGATCAACTTAGTGTATTTTTTATATTTTTAGGCACTCTAGTGTTATCATTGAGACTTTAACAAATATCATGATAAAATTTATTGATAAAAATTAACGGTCACCATGGCTACATCCGACCCTCGTCGTCAATCTAGATGATTGTGAGGACTTCCTCCACTCATTATGGAAGATTCATCGAGCTTCAGTGAGTCGGATTCCCCATCTTCAGGAAATCAGTCTCCAAGATCTCACACAGAATATCTTTGGACAACCGACGATTCAAGTTTACCAGAGGATTTATTTACTGTAGGATTTCTTCCTCCCTTTAACCCTTCGCTCACGAATCCATTGGACCCACTCTTGGTTCCTGTGGCACCTATACTCCATGTTTCTTTAGTTGTAACATTTCCATCCATCGTATCAATGACTAATGGGTCATGGAAGTTTGTGGACACTTCTGGTCCCCCACCACTTCCCCAGTCGATAGTCACCACTACATCGTTGATGGCAAACCCTGCTATCCCATTTGTCCCAGGTACAGACCCTCACATGACACCCTGTACGAGTAGAACCTAGCCGATGTCGGGATCCACCCCTTTAGTGTCAAGCTCTATACCTTTGACAAGTGCTACATACAACACTCCTTATAACGCTAAATATAGCATGGTGACCATGGGTCCCTTCAACCAACAATATTGTTGGTACCCATTGTATAGTTATAACCCACAGATTCCAGTACCTGGGGGCACTCCCAATATGCATATACCATTAGTAAACGTAACAGTTCCCCCACCATTTTCAGGCATGCATGGTCAGTCACTGATTGACATGAGCACTCCTTATGGCAGTCAAGGACATATGTTTAGTTCTGTGGCAAGCGGGAATCCTCAAGGAGGTCCCAACCAATCCATGGGGGCACCCTACTCACATCCTCAAATGAGTCAAGGGGGTACTGCTTATCCTCAGGGTAATGCTACACCCTAGCATCAAAATCCCCATGGAAATCCACATTACAATGCCATACCTAAAGGCAACTACTATACCACATAGCCTATGTATAATATTGGGACTCAAACGATGGGAGGACCACAAGGATCCTCAAGTCATATGTCATCACCTTGGTCCAAGTCAGGGACACCACACACTCTGCCTTTCTTGGCAATGTTGGATATCCCTGACATGTAAAAAATTGCAATGACCCCATCTATCATAACTTATTTTGGCCGCCAATCCTGCATAGAGTACCAATAGACATCCCCAAGTTTGAAGGAAAACCAGGGGAGGATCCAGGCACCCATATCACCACCTATCATCTTTGGTGTGTTTCTAACTCCATGATGGATGATAGTGTTCAGTTACATCTTTTTCCCTGCACCCTCACTGGAAACGTAGCTAAGTGGTACATTGAGTTACCACGTGTGTCAATAAATACCTTCGACACTCTAGCGATGGAATTGTTAAAGCACTTCCAACTACCCATTTGCTATGAGCTGGGAAAGAGCTCCTCACTTCATTACATTAGGATACCGCCACCCACATCTTTGATCATATATATGAATGGAGATGTAGGCGGAGGTTAGTCAAAGCTCCCCTCCCAGAATATCTCTTAACAAACTGGTTCTGCAAGTCCCTACTCCCTCAAATCACTAAGGATGTCACCTTAGGTGGTGCAGTCATAGAAGACCAATCCATATGTCGTGCCCAACACTTAGATTTGATACATTCACAGTCTGGCACTCTTTACTATGTAATCCCTATTGCCGCTTGCAACTCCAATGCTTCCAATAATCAGCACCCTGGAGCACACACTGGTGGGATTATCAGTGCAACCTCTGGGGCTGCTGTAAAATAGCTCAACAGTCACATTGCCTAGATGTCAGTGGACCCCTCTACCAAATCGACTACTCTTCCTACCACTGCAATAAACTTTGTGCAGTCTATGCAAAAACTCGGTGGTAAGAACAAGAAGAATAAAAAAAATACCACTCCTTCTAAGGAGAAATCAACAAAGCAGCAAAACCCAAAGAAGAAGTTCAGTGCGCCTCCTGACGATGGAAAGGATAAACCTGCTAGATTCCCTTGAAAAATCTGTGCTGAAGACCACATGACCTATCACTGCTTGTGACTTCAAGAATGCACAGATTTCATTGCTAAAAAGGGTACTAGTGGGACCCCCACTGCCCTTAATAATCCTTTCCACGCTTAGCATTAGCAACACCTCATTGCAAACCAACCCCAACCCCCTCAAGGGGGCAATGGTGGTTCGCAAAATCCTTCAGCCGGTGAAGGATCTTCTACCGTTTACACTTTTGAAATGGTAGATCTACAAAGAAGAGCCAAATCCTATGGAGCTCCTGTTGCTCATGCAGAGGAACCTTCCTCAAGTCAAAACCGTTGCCCAACGATTTGCATGTTGAAAGGATGGTTGCTGACCTTGTGATTCGCTCCCCTAAAGGGGAACTTCGACACACAATGCACAATACATCTACATGTGTTGCCCAAAACTGCAGCATTGTAGAAGACTTGGCGCAAGCGCTGTCAGCTATGTCAACACTCGAAGTATTACAAACATGTCCAGCAAAAAGGAAAGCTTTGCTTTTGGCTATTGTTGGTGTCGACCCATAGGATTCCATGCTTGCAATTTTCAACATGGAAAAGAGTAAACCTCCCCTTTCCCACTAGCTTACATTTTGTTAGAGTCGGTCTGGTCAGCCCTCCGTCAGAGATAAAAACTCTTTATGCATTTCATTTTTAGGTGTCCCGCTCCATTCATTCAGCTGCATTCCACTAGGGGCATGCCATGATCTGATGGAGAAGGTAATGCTAATTATTTCCCCTCATGTCTGGCTCCTGCTGGCTTAGGTCTTTTGTCAATGATCACCAAAGTCCATGACAATCAAGGTCTGGTCCTTTAATGGACAAAAGTCATTTTCGGTCATTAGGTCTAGGGATTAAATCAATTTGGTCTTTAAATATGTCCAGTAAAGCCATGCAGGCCAGAGTGATGCCCTTGTAAAGTAATGATTCACAGAGTTTCACTGTCATATTGATAAACTTCGACTGTTCTCCAAAACTCTGTTTTGAAGAAAAGTCAAACAGTGTCATGGGTGATAAAATTTTCAAAAAAGTCTTCATTTGATCTCTTCAGGTGTAATCATGGTTTCCGTGGCCAAATGTCCTGTCAAGCAATCCATGTAAAGAGTGTCGAAAATTTCATCACTTGAGCCAAATTCAGAGGAAAAGTGAAAATCAGGGTTGTTTTAAAGTCAGTGAAAAAGTGTCAAACATAACATTAGAAAGTGGGTTTCTTGAAAAAGCAAAATTTAAATCATGACCCCCAAGTCTTTATACACAAGTTTACATCAAAAATCAAAGTCATTGTGCAATCAAAGGCAGAGGGAAAACATTGCAAAGTTGTGGAGAGTGCAATCGCATGGTTTGGAGTAAGTTTGGAGGCCATTACAGGCGTGCAACGCATATAGGTAGGGGTGCGGCGCACACAGAGCCCACCCACAGTGCAAATTCCTAACTGGTGTGGTGCACACCTAGAGCGCAGCGCACACCCAGAGCGCGGCGCACTGGGTTTTGCGCTCGGCGCACACAGACAAAGGGCCAGAAATAGTGCCAAACTCCATCAAATCTTTTGTGAAGCTCATCAAATTGCAAGGTAGGCTCTATAACATCACTTACTCCTCAAAGTTTATAGATGATATGGTGGTTTTATTCCTGTGATTGTATGCAACAAATTTCATAAATTCAACCACAAGAAGACACCAAAAAACCATTGATGCTAGGGTTGTATAAGTGTATGTTGATGCCAAGACTCTATTTTTCCTACCCTACCACTTTTCCTTATTCCCCTATGCCATTTTTCCTATTATCACTACCCTAACACTACCAAACTCATATTCCCTTTCCCCTTTTCCTATTGGTCAATAAAAAGCCCAAACCCTACCTTATTAAAACCCCAAACCCTAACCTATCAAAATACCCAAAACCCCTACATATCCCTAAACAAAATTCTCCCTATAACCCCTATTCCCATTACATTACTCCCCTCCTAATACTCCCTTTGTTTCATTGTTCCCCTTGGTGGCAGATATAAAAAACAACGCCCAGCTTCACCATCATCAAAGGGCAGGCTTAATACAGTATATAAGCAACAGTCATGGCATCTGAGGGTTCATCAGAGTATGAGGTGGAAAATCACAGTGATACAGCTTCAAGAGAACAGGCCCCCAGGAGACATCACAAGAGTGGCAAATATGTTAGGGATGAGCCCACTACCCGCACTGAATTACAAGCATGCCCTCTTGCCATGTCATGTTTCCAGCACCTAGCATGTTTTGAATTTTGTAAAAGGGTGGCTAATGTTAGAGTTCATCATGAGTTGGCCCATCTTTTTCTGCTTCACCTACATGGAGGTCAGTCCATCTTGGCTGGGGTCACCTTCATATTGACACCCGAAACTATCTCAGTGGCAACAGGCATACCAAATGTTGGAGAATAGTGGCATAAGAAGAAGAAAGTGGATAGGCAACATTATGAGCCTTACATTAAGGCCATATCCTTGAGTCAGCTCACAAGAGTCTTTCCATTCATATATTTGAAAGATGAGTATGCTCCACTCATGAAATTGATCATGAAGTACTTCAGTTGTGAGGTATGAGTGCAAAGGCCCGGATAAGGAGCTTGAAGGCAAAATTGAGCAAAGCAACAAAAGAGGCAAAAGAGGCAAAAGAGAAAGATCGGCTTTGAATCTTGGTTGAAGCCTCCTTGGCACAACATAGCACTTCATAGAGGACTTCCAGCCCAAATTTCAAGAAATTTGGGGAAATTTTGGTCACATGACAAATTTTTGGGCAAAACATAGGTTTTTTCTCCGTAAACAGTGGGAGCTCCAAATGAAGAATGGTTTGCATTTTTGGATTCAGCATGAAAAATCATGACTACTGGCGCTTGGAAAAGAAATTTGGGCAAGATTTGAGTCTCTAGGAGGTCAAAAACACCCAAAAAATGACCTCTCTGCCCCTATTTTGACACACAGGAAGCAGTCTTGGGAGAATGAAGATTTGGAGGGGCAAATGAGCACCAAATTCAGAAATTCTAGTTGGGTTAGAAAGTAGATATGACAGGCTTTCCAAAAAGCACACTTGGGAACATTTTGAACTCCTGAAAGTGCCTCAAAATAGGCTCAAAAGTGGCACGACACACACAGAAAATGGCGCGGTGCATACAGGAAAAAAGCCCAATTTTACCTCCGTTTCGTGAAATTTCGATTCGTGACTTCTCCAAGTGGGCCCGCTCATCTACATTTCGGTTTTTTGGTGCCTAAGGTGGAATTTAAAGTATTTTCACTCCAGATTGGCTTCTATCCAAGTGGCAAAGGAAGGCAAACGGTCACCCAAGCCATTTTTCATGTTTGTAACGCTGCACCTTAACCTAATGGTTGCCTTTCCACTTCCATTTTGTAATGATTCGAGTAACTCCCCAACCCCTGGGCGTTCTATCTCTTCATGGCACATTCTATATATTGTATGCAAACTATTTGCAAAGGGTTGGTTGGCTTGTAACTTCTCGGAGACTGTGGGAAAGAAACTTTGTTTCTTCATTGTATATTTTTGACAGAGAATTAATGAAAGGCAGCGGCTCTGTTTCATGAGATTCATGTGGTTGTGAGTGTAGTAAATGTGTCTCTTATGTTTCATATGTATTTTGTAATATTCATAGTTCAATTCATATTCATTTCCAGTGAAATTTTCTGAGTTAGATAAAGTAGAATTCAATTTTATTGCTCTGCCTGTGGGAAAATTTCATGTTCAGTGTTCTTCTTCTGTTGAAAAGGATTCATGTACTTATGCCCTTTTCACTCTCCTAAGCAATCTCTCCATTCCGCGTTATTTCAAACTAAATCGCTACACTTTCCGCCTGTCTTGTCTCACGGAGTAATCTGTGCCTTTGTATTAAATTCTTTGTTCATTGCTGTTCGTTGGTCCCATAACATCCTAGAAGCTCAGTCATTCATAAAAATTGTTTGATGTATCCATATTCACTTACTAGCCTAAGATCAATATTTCACTGTAAGTCAACTCAGACCGTTTCATTTATCTATTCACTGAGCGTGACTCGGAGAGAGCCCTCTCCTGTTCTGATAGGTCTAGCTACCAGACTGAGTGTGGTTTGTGCTTACCCTGAATTTTGCCTTCCTTCAGCCTAGGGCAGATTTAGGTACTAATACATTTCAAGTGCAAATTTTTTCGAATGGTAAAGGTATACACAGAAGTGTCATCGACGAAGGTGCTTCTACCTGCATCATGTCAGCTTCATGTTGGCTTGCTTTAGGTTCTCCAACTCTATCCCTGTCGTTGAATTCCCTTAAAGCTTTCTAAGGCCACACTTTTATTCCAAAAGGTTACCTAGCTAGCTACCCCATCACTTTGTATGGAAAAAAGGTAACGGTGGACATAGAAGTCGTAGATAAAAAACTTGACTATAATCTCTTGCTGGGTCATAGTTGGATGTATGCCATGATGGCCACTGTCTCTACTATCTTTCACATCATCCTCTTTCCATTGGATGGAAAGGTAGTTATAGTGGACCAACTGTACTTCTGCACCCCTGATTATTCCCCATTAACAAGCGGCTTTGTACCTGTAGTAAGTGGTGTACTTGACTCTTACGTCAGTATTGGTACTAGTCTACTAAAGGCTTCTTCCCTCATGGGTTTTTTCCCTATTCAGCCGACCAAGGTTTCACAGATGGTCAATATTCTTTCATATATTCCTCATGCATAGACCAATCCATGGATCCTACCAGCTCCTTCAGACATTGACACTTATGGAGAAGAAATGCCACTGTCACCAACTGAATTGGCCTACCAAGCCATTCAATTTGCATCTGCAACTCCGGTCACTTTGGTTACAACCAACTGTACCACTGCCCCTACCATAACCACTCCTTTCGATCCACTCAATCAAGTCCTACCTACGGATGAAGCTATTAGAGAGATCATGGGTTTAGAAGAGTGACCTTGGGAGGAATCGTACCATCGTGTTTTGATATCTGATTTGGAAATGATGCCTCTTCAAATCCTGTCACCTAACACACCTGAAATTGTTTCCTCATCATATGCTACTGTCCAAACTTTGGACTTGGAAGGAAACATGGGCAATATTTCAAAGACATTTCTCATCGATATTTTTTTCATGACAAGCATCGTGGAAAACATACATATTGGAGCCAATCAAAATCCTGAGGAAATTGTGAGCTTCACCTACCTTTTTAAGGATTTCCACAATGTTTTTCCTTGGTCTTATGAGGAAATGCATGGCATAGACCCTTCTATTATCAAGCATGAGATCAAGAAAGATTGAGCATTCTTTTTATGGAATTTTTCTTGCTTGTTAATCTGAAAAATCCTCGAGTCGCCTTCTTCGGGCTCGTTAAACTACCACAAAGAAGGTCGAGCATTCTTTTATGGTAATTTTCTTTCTCTTTAATCTGAAAAAACCTTGAGTATCCTTATTTATACAAGCATTACACTCATCATTGCCCCTAAATCCCTCGATATCAAGATTCCTTAGGTGCACTCACCTAAACCAATACCCCATCACTCTGAGCACAAAATGGATTGAAAAACATTTCTTACATCATGAGGGAAGAATATTCTTGCTCCTATCCATCTTCTGGTCCATCAACCTCTCACCATGATTGGAGGAAACCTTGACAAATGACACCCCTACCAACACCCATGAGAAATTTACGTTATGAAAGAAATCATTTGATCAGCCAATGTCCTAAATTAAGGATATTTAACCCATTGTATCTAGTTACCCATGTTGCTCAAAGCACCAGACCCAGAAACATAAATCACACTTTCTATATTTGTGCAAGGAATAATCACATGCCACACTATCCCCATACTTCTTGATTTCCTTCTATGCTAGGATTCATGCGGTGATTTATCACTGAGAATTCTGATTTAGTTGGGTTAGATACCGAGCCATCAGATCATACCACACCACCAGGGAATGAAGAATCTAGGTTCATTTTATGCGTGTTTGAGGAAAAACGACTGCCAACAGTTTAGCAAGGCCACCTTCATAACATCTTCCCTCACCATCATCAATCTACATTGGGAAAAAAAATGATCTAATGTCATCTGGAAAAAACCATCATCCCTCACATGTTCCTTATGTGATAAACCCAATAACTTGGCAAATCAATGTTATAAATTGAGTAAGTTTAATGATAACTTTTTCTTAGTGGTCCAAATTCTACAAATCCATCTCTCCAATTATGAGAAAATCAAACAATGTTATTGTTGAATCTTCTCTTAATCACATCATATGAGGAATTGTCAGTACCTTCCACGTTTTCATGCAACGAGAGAAACATTGAGGAAAACCCACACAAGGAAGTCCCAACACTCCAATACTAAGATTCGGAGATGGATACCACCCCAATATGTCCTATCTCATGACTTCAACCAGGCATCATCATCTCATACTATGAGAAATACTACCACCCACACTATCTATTCAATTAGTTCTAGTTCGATATGCAATATCTGCACTGGTACCTCTCATAACACCGAGACATGTCATATGTTACAAACATTTTGGTAGCTTAGGATTCAATGTCAAACTCCTATTGAGGAAGATACTTTTTCCCCTTGTACACAAACAAGAATGAAAGAAATTACTCCCACTTGTTATCAACCAACCATAACTGAACTTCTACCACCACCTAATGCTTACGACATACAACACCATATACGATTCATTTCCTCATCTGTAGGAACCTGTTGAGGGCCCTGAAATCGGGTCAACAACAAGGGGGATACCCACCCGGTCGGGAACCTGGTTGGCGGCTCCTTACCTGTTTGGTGTAGCGGGTCCGACTGGGGATAACGGGACCAACTTCCCGATCTAAGGGGTGTGTGTGTGTGTGTAGGTTTTGATTATGATGTTTCTTTGAGAACTTTTGAGAACTAATTTAAATCTAACTCATGATTTGACTATAAGCTGCTGAAATCTAATGAAAACAACATATGCAATCTACGCTAACCCGGGTATGTCTTTTCCATCACGCGATCTAAAAAGATTTCATATAATAACTGGTAATGAAGATTATTAAGCTACTATAAGAATATAAACCATTTAGGATAAACCATTCTGCATAAGTAGTTAAACAGGACAGTTGTGGACTGCATATCGCATGATAAATCATTCATATGTCAAGCATGAACAAATGACTCCATTGTACAAAAGTGCCAAATGGTAACCACACATTTATACATTAACATATAAATAACATCAGCTGTATATCACTCTAAGCAAATAAGTAGAAATTCATCAAGAGATAAAAGTACCATTTATGAATGATTTTTACTCACAAACTTCAAGCAATAATGATTTACTTCTACTTACTTCTAACACCTACTAAGAGTACAGAAATGCAACATTAGTAGCAGACATTAAAATGAAAATATCAATAAATCTGATCCTTCCATTCATCAAACCCACTCTAAGGTGCAGAAGTGCATGTTCTGAGGACAAGTTTTTTGACAAATTTCTGGACCCCTCTCCAATGCAATGAGAAGGGTTAAAATACTATGTCCTAATCCTAATAATATTATTATTACAAAATTAAGGATTCGGTTTTCAAACGACCGTCCTTTTTCTAATATAACTAAAACAAAAAGAAACAACATTCTAAATAAAACTACTTGTGGACTTGGTCTTTGAAGTTGCATGTTTCTAACATAGGTTTGAGAAGAGTCGGTTGGCTAATTTCCGTTCTAAGCTGGGCTGCGAAAACGACATCTATAAGAGCTGGCGCTACCTTCTCGGCTGCGTTCATGATACACTTTACCGTCATCCATTGGCTATGTGGTTTAACCAGGGACATCCAGTAACTTTCCCAATTCAGTCCAGCCAGTGCTTGGATAACTTTCCCTTTTGCCTGTGCCTTTTGCCTCCATTCTGTCTCCAGTTGCAACTTGTTTGGTAGGTAGCCCGGGGTGGTTTCTGAAATCAAATTGGCCCTGTGTAAATTTTCATTTACACAGTCGATTAGAATACTTTCCTGTGTCGCTGCTGCCTCTGCTGCTTGCTCCACCTGCGTGATCTGCTCATCCCATTTATTAAAAAGCATTTCTTTATGATTTTCATTAATTCTAGGTGCTCCCGCTCTTTTTCCCTTCTCATCGTCTTGCCAAGTCAGATACTCTGTCACTCTCTTGTCGTTATGATCATATTCGCTTCGCAACTCCACCACCTGACTGGTGATTTTGTCGCTTAGCTCACAAAAGTGCCTCCACTGTGATATTTTACACCCCAATTCTTCTTGTTGCTGCAGTAGTTGATCATTCAAGCCGATGGACTCTGAAATAAACTCTGCAAGCTTAGGTTCATCTCTGTGCATTTCTTGCTCCGCCTGTAGTTGTTTTTCTTTTTCTTCAAGACTCTTTTGGTAGCCTATTTGCATATGTCGGAAGTCTTCTTGGAGCTTTTCGAGCTGTCTGGAGGCTTCATTATTTGCGTTGGCTTGCTGTAACTGTTGTTGTAGCAGCTGTATGTGATTTTCTCGTTCCTTTAAGAGCTGTTGAACTTCAGAGGCCTTGTCAATAGTTGCAGAAGCATATGCTCCTGCAATTTGAGACAGCTTCGTAAGATTTTCTGTAGGATTATTACTTGGGTCTTTCCACAAGACGTCTAAATGTTCAGCGTCTTGAGACAGTGCATTTTCGAGCTTCCTTTTCTTTCTTTGTCTTCTCATGACTGCCTTGTGCTGGGGACTGTAGAACACATCTAGCGGGGGAATTTCTTCTACGTTAAGTAGAAGTTCTGAGGATGGAGTGATGGAGAGATCTTCTGCTTCTGTGGTAATGCTGACTACGGTCGGAGCAACCTCTTGCACCTCTTGTGTGTCGTTTGCGGGCGTCTTTGGGACTTGCCCTTCGAGGTTTATTAATTCATTGAAGGACTCCCACTCTTTATCTAGCTCTACTGTGACAAGAGGAGCTTCGATAACCGGAGGGGGAACATCTCCTGGTGGCGAGGTGATAACTTGTTGCTGAAACATTACACTGGACTGAGCTGTATCTTTGACTGCTTCTTCGTTAATTCTTTTGTCATGTACAGACTCTTCAGGATGTTCGGAACCTTCTCGCGCGGCGTTGGACTTGGATTTGGAAGTGCTGGAGTTCTCGCTGAGGCTGATGCTTGGAGTTGGCTCTCTAGTAGGTATTCGTAGCCTTTCTAGTGGAATGTTGGCCAGCCTTCTATCTCTATATGTTGTGAACTTCTGGAGTTCACCTGGAGACAACCTTGACTGAGCTTCTCACAAAATCTCTTTGAGTGAGTTCTTACCTTGAAAGAGATCGTCAAACAAATCTTTGTGTCCGACGAACACTCTTATCTTGACGTTCGTAGTAAACTCTTGGGCAACTTTATTTGGGTCGAATGGCCTCATTGGGAACTTATATAATTGAAGGCACGTCACGTTTTCCACCTCATCAAAAGCGTGTCCTGCATCGAATAAAGAGAAGGCCCCACAATTGACGGGAAATTGAGGCCAAATGGCCTTTTTCTTATCTTTTAATTCTTTGGTTAAGCCGCCTTCAGAATAGGTTTGATAAGTGAATTCTCGAGCCAAAAGCTTGTCTGGGACATACAAGGGTAGGACAGGTGGAGGAACAGTGCTTCCATAAATTCGAATGTAAGTAAACCATTCTTCCCCAAACCATCTTGCGATGGAGACGATGTCGGTCATGGCTTCGGGAGAGCACCTTGGGGGGTCTTTACCATATATCATTCTATACATGGGCAATATAAGCCCATGGAAAATCTGGTAAAAATGAGGGGCAAACTGGGAATCCCACAAGATTTTGTGATAGACGTGAATAGGCAACGGGTCTTGGGTAGTCCATTTCCATCCCATGATGGGAAAATTAGATACAAGGCAAACAGAATCCATAACATAGGCAGCCAAATGGAAAGGAGGATAGACCCTTTGAGAAAAGGATCTTTTGGACCTGTAACTAACCACGGCCGTATATAGAGTATCGGAAAGAATTTTAGCCCAATCTACTAAATCGGCATTTGTGGCAGCGTCGATTAATGGCAGCCACTCAGATGAAAACTTGTTGATATCGGGCATACCAAACAATCTACACAGCATGGCTGCAGCAAAACAATATGGAGAAGTAAGGGAACCAGTGCTGTACATACCTTTCTTATCCTTCTTTAACGGCTCGTCTCTTCTAGACCATTCTTTAGTGGTGTCCGATAGATCTGGGTTCTCCATTGCGAACTTCCTAAGAAAGTCCGCATTATAGGTCACTTGCGGTTCGGGCAGATGGTACATTAGCTTCAGATCTTGGGCGGCGAAAGATCCCACGATCCCATGTCCCTTAATCTTGAATTGTCTGTTACTTAATTCTGCATCATCCAGAATCCACTTGACCATGTCTGTGTATGGTAGAATCTTAGGCCTTGCCGCTATTCTGTGAAGGAATGAACATGCTAGGTCTTCTAGGGTTGCTTCAGAGGAGCGTGGTGTGCCTGCAACGGCAGTCACTTTCATTATTCTCGGTTTCTCCTCTTCTAATAGCCTGTACATGCCTTCCCATGTGGAGATTCCTGCATCTCGGTTACAGGCTGTATCTGTGTATAGGGGCGGCATCTCCTTGGTCTTCTCTCTTGCTTCGGAGCTCTGAGCCTTGTTCTTCTTTCCCATTTTTACTTTGTGTTTCTTTCTCAGTCGTCTTTGCACTTTGTTCCTGCAGATTACAAGTGAAATGGAATGTCCGATCAGAAAGGTGATGGGAGAGTTTTAAATGCAAGAGATAAATCAATTACACCACCTTACGTGAAGCAAATATCCAACAAGGCATGCGTCTTTAATCCTCTTAATGACTGACAACCAATCTATTTACTAGCATTAAAAGCGGATGATTTCCGGTCAGGTAATGGTAAGTGGCTTTTCCTTTGAAAGGCCCGCCCGGAGGATTCGTACTAAGGTGATTTTATGATTTGCTAACGTACCTTCGCATGTCGCACGGTCGCAATATCGCAGATCGCAAAACCTAGTGCTTGCCAAATCTCGTCTGGCTTGTTTATGCGATATGCGATCTAGCGATCGCAATATCGCAGGTCGGCGAAGTTCTTGGCTTTTCGTTATGGACATCAGTATGGTGCGACGCGATGTAGTCATTAATCATGAGGGTGGCGGGTATTTTGATTTTTTTAGAAGAGTAACGGAAATGTTTCCTATCTTTTTTGTATATGCGACTTTAAAAACCTATGATCTTCCATAGAAAAATATCTGAGAGGCCTTTTCTAAATTATGATTTGTAACTAAAAGAAAGTCTAGCTTTTCTTAAAATTTTTATCTAAGGGTCCCCATTCATTCGGTATCATGATCTGATACTAAATGAAAAAAGCGGGGGGTTGTTGCTGGCCACAACAATTGGCGATTCACTCTGGAGAACCAGTTATATCTGTTATTTCTATTGACGCTTTTAAAAACTTCTGAAAAATTTAAAAATTTTGAACTTTATTATAAAAAGATAAGACAAATGAGACTTCAAACTGCCTATGATGTTTTGTTTCAAACTCTTTCCATTTCAATTATTTGTACACCTAGTTCGTCTTTGCATCTAAATCAGCTGTTACTTGGTCTTCGTAAAACATAAAATAAATTCTTCTCTATTTATCAGTCCTTTAGTCTGCTCCTTAGTCGCAGGTAGAGCCTCTGCTGCCAGCAGGCGTCCATAGCCTCGACAGGGCTACCTTTTAACCAGCAACGATCCTTTATCCTGCTTGAGGTTACTCGCAACATTCCAGAGAAAAATCCTTTTTACACACTTTTCCTTTTTTTAATTCTCTAAAGAACAATGTCTTGGTTTGGTGGCCAATTTATGACACAATCATTCACTTGATTTACACTTTTGCTGAACAATCCGGCTCGTGATGAGACCTCTTATCTTTTGATTGCAACAATCTTAATTCGTTGCCTTGTTTTGATAAACAGTATTGGCGAAGTCAGCAAGTTATAATATCTGTGATGATGATAAGCCGGCTCGTGATGAGACCTCTTATTCTTTGAGATATAGTGTTTTTCTTGGGTTGTTTCTCTGAATACTGTAATTTCCTTTTAGCAGGGAGGAAGTCATTATTTTTCCTTAAGAAAGTTCTGGACGACAATGATAGGGCGATAAAGGCTGTTTTGACAAAGAATACTTATCTTAAGACTGATACCTTTAATTGTGCTGACCTAAAACAAATCCTACACTGAGATAACTTTCTTTAAAATTTTGGAGTTTGAAACTATCATCATATATGGGTTGAAGTTCTAATGATAATAAAGATCAAATTTTCTTAAAATATTCACTGTTGATAGTAGCAAAAGTTCCAAATTTTAAATAGGGACAAGGTATCTTCAGTAAATGTCAAATGTCATTTAACCAGAACAAACATTTATTATGGAGGAAATTAAAAAGGAATGATAGGCAATTATTTTCTGAGGCTATAAAGAAAATATGTATAGCTTTGCTTATCAGTTATTAAAAACAAAAACCTAACTAAACTACTCCTACTCCTACTCTAACCATATACAGGCAATAACTATGTGAAATGATATTTCCAATGGAACCATCTATTCATTTTTATCCCTAGCCGAATTAATCTTCCAAGCATTAATAAAAAGAATCAAAATTTTCTTGGATCGTACTTGTTGGCTAAGAAATAAAAACACAGAACTTCAATTGGAATTCTGGCTGATTTTCTTTTCTTATGCAAAGTTGTTTCCAACTGGGTACCTATTGGATCATAAAAATCAGAATGAATCTCAGTTGTGAATTGATGATGTCGCAATAGGAAAGACACCAAGTCAAATTGTGGACAAGATTCTTTGATTTCAATGACTTGTAACCTTTTATCTGTTAGTTTCGAAATTTTTGTGATTTTGTTTGAGAAGAAAATTCTCATATGTGAGTCGCTAAAACATAATCTATCCAGAGTTTGAAGATTTGAAAAGAAATCCGATTTTGTACATAATGAGTTTGAGTGAGAAAGGGATGATTGGGAATTTATACAAATAGTGTTACAGCACGACTGGGTTTTACTTGTAACATCTTTTTTTTCACAAAAACTGGCCAGGCTTTGTGAATAGGGAACTAGGTCATGATTACAAACAGGGATGGAGCTTTCCTCATGATATGAATCATAGATCGAGGTATTACTTGGGATAGTAAAATCATTTAAGTGATCTTCTACTTCGAGATGAGGGTGGACTGACATGATTTCTGTTTTAAGATGTGCCCTGTCCTCTGACCCTAATTGAGTTATCTGAGAAAACTCAACAACATTATCATCGTCAAAGTAATTATCATAAAAGACTCTACAGATTTCCCTAGGTTACTCCTTTTCATTGTATGTTTTCTGACAAGGGAGTTCAGGCAATCCCTTTTTATCCTTGATCGAAAGCTGTGTTAATGCAATCTTTTTAACTTGAAAACCTAATGATGAGTCGTTTAAATAACCCTCTGTAGTTTTTGAGATATCTTGAATATTAAGAGGGGAAAGGTTGTCATCATTAAAAACATCATGATAAAGAGAAAAATGTAAATCTGGAACAATACATTTAAAAACATCATAAAAGAAACTTTGTTCATCAGATCTATCACAAATGTCGGGCTTTAGATCATACCTTTTTGCGCTGATACTAAGAGAAACATTTGATTGATCTAACCTTGGCATCTGCATTTGTTGACTTGCAATGATATTGTCAGAGTCATCTTCTGTTTCTAAGGTAATTTTGCTTTTAGCATCTTCATCTCTCTTTACTGGTAGTAGAGCATGCATGACTCCCAGGCTTTGTAGGTTTTCTTCATTATGGATGCTTTGTGTATTTAACTTAGAATGATCATTCATATTAGAAGAAAAGCTAACAAAGGTAGAATTAATTTCTGATTGGTCAAACACAGGAGGTAGGAAATACTCATCGTAATCTGAAGATTCTTCGTCTGTGAGCTCATTCCCGAGATTATATTGTAGGCATTTAAGATGAAACAGCATATTGAAATCCCTTACGGGTTCATCTTGTTCTCTAAGATAATCAATTTCATCATATACCTGATCGTAATCATAACAATCAAATTCCAAGATGAACATCTTAACGAATTGGTCCCAGCTCTGAATTGATGCAACTGGGAGGGTTCTGCACCATTTTGTAGCTTCTGCTGTGAAGGTAAGAGTAAAAATCCTACACAAAACGCTTTCATCAATCTTTTGAGTATCAGAAGTTGAAACTTTTTGTATGAACTGAAGGGCGTGATTGAATGCAGAAGAGTTTTTCTTACCATTGAACTTTACCTGAGACAATAGCCTTACCACGTTTGGTGGAATGTTGGAAGAGGTATGAACATAGATGCAACTCCAAATAGGAACTTCATGAGTAGTCATCTTGTTTCAAGATTTATAATTCAAAAACAAAACATTCCAACAGGTATTATGCTCAGGCCCTCCTTCTAGCGCCAAATATGTTGAGGGCCCTGAAATCGGGTCAACAACAAGGGGGATACCCACCCGGTCGGGAACCTGGTTGGCGGCTCCTTACCCGTTTGGTGTAGCGGGTCAGACTGGGGATAACGGGACCAACTTCCCGATCTAAGGGGTGTGTGTGTGTGTAGGGTTTGATTATGTTGTTTCTTTGAGAACTGTTGAGAACTAATTTAAATCTAACTCATGATTTGACTATAAGCTGCTGAAATCTAATGAAAACAACATATGCAATCTACGCTAACCCGGGGTATGTCTTTTCCATCACGCGATCTAAAAAGATTTCATATAATAACTGGTAATGAAGATTATTCAGCTACTATAAGAATATAAACCATTTAAGATAAACCATTCTGCATAAGTAGTTAAACAGGATAGTTGTGGACTGCATATCGCATGATAAATCATTCATATGTCAAGCATGAACAAATGACTCCATTGTACAAAAGTGCCAAATGGTAACCACACATTTATACATTAACATATAAATAACATCAGCTGTATATCACTCTAAGAAAATAAGTAGAAATTCATCAAGAGATAAAAGTATCATTTATGACTGATTTTTACTCACAAACTTCAAGCAATAATGATTTACTTCTACTTACTTCTAACACCTACTAAGAGTACAGAAATGCAACATCAGTAGCAGACATTAAAATGCAAATATCAATAAATCCGATCCTTCCATTCATCAAAACCCCCTCTGGGGTGCAGAAGTGCATGTTCTGAGGACAAGTTTTTTGACAAATTTCTGGACCCCTCTCCAATGCAATGAGAAGGGTTAAAATACTATGCCCTAATCCTAATAATAGTATTATTACAAAATTAAGGATTCGGTTTTCAAACAACCGTCCTTTTTCTAATATAACTAAAACAAAAAGAAACAACATTCTAAATAAAACTACTTGTGGACTTGGTCTTTGAAGTTGCATGTTTCTAACATAGGCTTGAGAAGAGTCGGCTGGCTAATTTCCGTTCTGAGCTGGGCTGCGAAAACGGCATCTATAAGAGTTGGCGCTACCTTCTCGGCTGCATTCATGATACACTTTACTGTCATCCATTGGCTATGTGGTTTAACCAGGTACATCTAGTAACTTTCCCAATTCAGTCCAGCCAGTGCTTGGATAGCTTTCCCTTTTGCCTGTGCCTTTTGCCTCCATTCTGTCTCCAGTTGCAACTTGTTTGGTAGGTAGCCCGGGGTGGTTTGTGAAATCAAATTGGCCCTGTGTAAATTTTCATTTACACAGTTGATTAGAATACTTGCCTGTGTCGCTGCTGCCTCTGCTGCTTGCTCCGCCTGCGTGATCTGCTCGTCCCATTTATTAAAAAGCATTTCATTATGATTTTCATTAATTCTAGGTGCTCCTGCTCTTTTTCCCTTCTCATCGTCTTGCCAAGTCAGATACTCTGTCACTCTCTTGTCGTTCTGATCATATTCGCTTTGCAACTCCACCACCTGACTGGTGATTTTGTCGCTTAACTCACAGAAGTGCCTCCACTGTGATATTTTATGCCCCAATTCTTCTTGTTGCTGCAGTAGTTGATCATTCAAGCCGATGGACTCTGAAATAAACTCTGCAAGCTTAGGTTCATCTCTGTGCATTTCTTGCTCCGCCTGCAGTTGTTTTTCTTTTTCTTCAAGACTCTTTTGGTAGCCTATTTGCATCTGTCGGAAGTCTTCTTGGAGCTTTTCGAGCTGTCTGGAGGCTTCATTGTTTGCGTTGGCTTGCTCTAACTGTTGTTGTAGCAGCTGTATGTGATTTTCTCGTTCCTTTAAGAGCTGCTGAACTTCAGAGGCCTTGTCAATAGTTGCAGAAGCATACGCTCCTGCAATTTGAGACAGCTTCATAAGATTTTCTGTAGGATTATTACTTGGGTCTTTCCACAAGACGTCTAAATGTTCAGCGTCTTGAGACAGTGCATTTTTGAGCTTCCTTTTCTTTCTTTGTCTTCTCACGACTGCCTTGTGCTGGGGACTGTAGAACACATCTAGTGGGGGAATTTCTTCTATGTTAAGTAGAAGTTCTGAGTATGGAGTGATGGAGAGATCTTCTGCTTCTGTGGTAACGCTGACTACGGTCAGAGCAACCTCTTGCACCTCTTGTGTGTCGTTTGCGGGCATCTTTGGGACTTGCCCTTCGAGGTTGATTAATTCATTGAAGGACTCCCACTCTTTATCTAGCTCTACTGTGACAAGAGGAGCTTCGATAACCGGAGGGGGAACATCTCCTGGTGGCGAGGTGATAACTTGTTGCTGAAACATTACATTGGACCGAGCTGTATCTTTGACTGCTTCTTCGTTAATTCTTTTGTCATGTACAGACTCTTCAGGATGTTTGGAACCTTCTCGCGCGGCGTTGGACTTGGATTTGGAAGTGCTGGAGTTCTCGCTGAGGCTGATGCTCGGAGTTAGCTCTCTAGTAGGTATTCGTAGCCTTTCTAGTGGAATGTTGGCCAGCCTTCTATCTATATATGTTGTGAACTTCTCGAGTTCACCTGGAGACAACCTTGACTGAGCTTCTCGCAAAATCTCTTTGAGTGAGTTCTTACCTTGAAAGAGATCGTCAAACAAATCTTTGTGTCCGACGAACACTCTTATCTTGACGTTCGTAGTAAACTCTTGGGCAACTTTATTTGGGTCGAATGGCCTCATTTGGAACTTATATAATTGAAGGCACGTCACGTTTTCCACCTCATCAAAAGCGTGTCCTGCATCGAATAAAGAGAAGGCCCCACAATTGACGGGAAATTGAGGCCAAATGGCCTTTTTCTTATCTTTTAATTCTTTGGTTAAGACGCCTTCAGAACAGGTTTGATAAGCGATTTCTCGAGCCAAAAGCTTGTCTGGGACATACAAGGGTAGGACATGTGGAGGAACAGTGCTTCCATAAACTCGAATGTAAGTAAACCAGTCTTCCCCAAACCATCTTGCAATGGAGACGATGTCGGTCACGGCTTCGGGAGAGCACCTTGGGGAGTCTTTACCATATATCATTCTATACATGGGCAATATAAGCCCATGGAAAATCTGGTAAAAATGAGGGGCAAAATGGGAATCCCACAAGATTTTGTGATAGACGTGAATAGGCAACGGGTCTTGGGTAGTCCATTTCCATCCCATGATGGGAAAATTAGATACAAGGCAAACAGAATCCATAACATAGGCAGCCAAATAGAAAGGAGGATAGACCCTTTGAGAAAAGGATCTTTTGGACCTGTAACTAACCATGGCCGTATATAGAGTATCGGAAAGAATTTTAGCCCAGTCTACTAAATCGGCATTTGTGGCAGCGTCGATTAATGGCAGCCACTCAGATAAAAACTTGTTGATATCGGGCATACCAAACAATCTACACAGCATGGCTGCAGCAAAACAATATGGAGAAGTAAGGGAACCAGTGCTGTACATACCTTTCTTATCCTTCTTTAACGGCTCGTCTCTTCTAGACCATTCTTAAGTGGTGTCCGATAGATCTGGGTTCTCCATTGCGAACTTCCTAAGAAATTCCGCATTATAGGTCACTTGCGGTTCGGGCAGATGGTACATTAGCTTTAGATCTTGGGCGGTGAAAGATCCCACGATCCCATGTCCCTGAATCTTGAATTTTCTGTTACTTAATTCTGCATCATCCAGAATCCACTTGACCATGTCTGTGTATGGTAGAATCTTAGGCCTTGCCGCTATTCTGTGAAGGAATGAACATGCTAGGTCTTCTAGGGTTGCTTCAGAGGAGCGTGGTGTGCCTGCAACGGCAGTCACTTTCATTATTCTCGGTTTCTCCTCTTCTAATAGCCTGTACATGCCTTCCCATGTGGAGATTCCTGCATCTCAGTTACAGGCTGTATCTGTGTATAGGGGCGGCATCTCCTTGGTCTTCTCTCTTGCTTCGGAGCTCTGAGCCTTGTTCTTCTTTCCCATTTTTACTTTGTGTTTCTTTCTCAGTCGTCTTTGCACTTTGTTCCTGCAGATTACAAGTGAAATGGAATGTCCGATCAGAAAGGTGATGGGAGAGTTTTAAATGCAAGAGATAAATCAATTACGCCACCTTACGTGAAGCAAATATCCAACAAGGCACGCGTCTTTAATCCTCTTAATGACTGACAACCAATCTATTTACTAACATTAAAAGCGCATGATTTCCGGTCAGGTAATGGTAAGTGGCTTTTCCTTTGAAAGGCGCGCCCGGAGGATTCGTACTAAGGTGATTTTATGATTTGCTGACGTACCTTCGCATGTCGCACGGTCGCAATATCGCAGATCGCAAAACCTAGTGCTTGCCAAATCTCGTCTGGCTTGTTTATGCGATATGCGATCTAGCGATCGCAATATCGCAGGTCGGCGAAGTTCTTGGCTTTTCGTTATGGACATCAGTATGGTGCGACACGATGTAGTTATTAATCATGAGGGTGGCGGGTATTTTGGTTTTTTTAGAAGAGTAACGGAAATGTTTCCTATCTTTTTTGTATATGCGACTTTAAAAACCTATCGTCTTCCATAGAAAAATATCTGAGAGGCCTTTTCTAAATTATGATTTGTAACTAAAAGAAAGTCTAGCTTTTCTTAAAAATTTTATCTAAGGGTCCCCATTCATTCGGTATCATGATCTGATACTAAATGAAAAAAGGGGGGGGTTGTTGCTGGCCACAACAGAACCATGACTTGTGTTTTCTTCTCATCATTTTTTGGTGTCGAGACTACAAAATCAAACCCACTAGTGATAGCACCACTGATGGTGGATACCCATCCCATCTACACATTCTCAGCCCTACTTGGTTTTACAACATCAACCAATAAATCATATTCTTTCTTTTCGACCAATACATCTAGGTCTCAACCGCAACCTCAAGACCTCACATAACCCAAGTGAATGCTAGATAATCATTTTCACTCAAATGAATATATTATACAGGCCATGATGGAGCCCAAATATCCATGGGACTCCGTGCACCATCATTCAATTTTTATACCCGAAAAAGTGTTTGTACCTACTAGCACACCAACCCATGATATCTACACCATAGACTCAAAATATTTCCTACCACCAAGGAAGGTCGATTGGTTCAAGAATCCCATCCAAACAAGTCACGTGTTTGAGGAAGGGAGCATGGAAAATATTTCACCTTCCATCAAGGTAAATATTTCAAACCAACTTGGAAAAGTCGAAGAGATCTCCCTGGGGGGAAACATACTCTCTAGAAGAAATAACACCATGCACATCCTTGTTCCAAGAATGAAGGGATATTTTTGAATGGGATTACTTTGAGATTTCAGGAATTAGTCCTACAATTATGGAACACCATATTGACATGTGGTCTAACACCAATCCCGTCAGGGAGAAAACAACATTAGTTACATCCTTCTAAGGCAGAAGAAATAAAATAGGAAATTGATAAACTCCACAATGGTTGGTTCGTATATCCTATCGATTACACATATTGAGTTTATAACACTTTACCCATCATGAAAAAAGGTCACCATGTATTTTTGTACTTATTTCTAAGATCTGAACAAATGTTGTCTTAAAAACAATTAATCTATGTCATTCATCAATCAAGTCATTGATGCTTGCACCAATCATGAGGTGCTATCCTTCATGGACGGGTTCTCTGCGTATAACAAAATCTAGATTCACCATATATATTAGTAAAAAATTGCATTTACAACTCCTTAGGGTACATTTACATACGATGTTATGCCTTTCGGTCTTAAAAGCACTGGTGAAACCTTCCATTGAGCCATGAATCACATCTTCCATAATTTGGCTCATCTTATCCTCACCTATCTATATATCCTTACAGTACGATCCAAGAAATGTGCTAACTATTTGGGGGATCCCTGTGTGGTATTTTAGAGATGTCAACAATATAACCTATCATTGAAACCTCTCAAGTTTGTATTCTACATCAATACCAGAAGACTACTAGGCTTTATAGTTTCTGAGAAAGGTATTAGAGTTGACTCCCTCAAAGTACAAGCCATTAAGGAAGAACCGCCACAAAAAACATTGAAGCAGTTACAAATCTCACAAGATAAGGCTGATTTCTTACAATGCTTTGTCGCCATTTACTTGTGCACAAGGCTTTCTGCACCTCCTTTGTCAGGATATTCCCTTCCATTTGGATGAGCAGGCCCAAAAATCATTTAAATCTTTAAAATATGCATTATCTCAAGCTCCTTTGATTATCCCACCTGACCAAAATAAAGAATATAACCTATATATTAGCATCAAATGTAGGCATTGTTGGGGTGTTAGTTCTGAATGGACCATATAACAAGGAGCACATAACTTATTATGTCAACAAGAACTTTTCAGGCATGCATTGAAATATGAACCAGAAGAAAGAACTTCCATAGATCTAGTACATTCTGTACAAAATATTCGGCATTATAGCATCCTTCAGACCACCACCATAATAGAAACTATTAACCCCATGAGGTATATTCTCACTTGCCATATGGTGAATCGCAAATATGCTTGATGAATCATTATTCTACAGGAATTTTATCTATAATTTAATTCTCCTAAGATAACAAAATGATCTCATCCTTGTTGATTTCATCACAAATTACCCACAGAGACCCAAGGATATCCCATTAATGATGCTCTTCCCGATCGACATCTATTTCTAGTATCAACAAATGACCCCTGGCACGGTGATATCCTTCTCTTTTTATGAACTTAAAAGTTCAAACCCTAGCTTACCTGTGACGATTATAGGTGAAAATGCCACAAGGACCCCGTTACCTCCTTCTCAAGGATGTCCTCTATGAACGAGGCATCAAAACTATCCTACATATGCACCTCACTCACCAACAAGCCGAGAAAGCCTTAAATGATTTCCATAGTGGGGCTTGTGGGGACTACCTCTTGGGGATGGCCACCACCTAGAAAAGACTCCATGTCGGCTTTCTAGCTGATCCTTTTCCATGATTGCATACATTCAGTCAAAATATGTGAGTGACGCAAATGAAATTCTCATAAGGCACGAGCACCACCTTCTCCCCTTTATCCAGTCATCATGGCTATCCATTTCTACAAATGGGGCATCGACATCATGACCTATAACCCCCATGGTCTAGAAACCACGAGTACATTATGGTTCTTGTTGACTAATTCACCAAATGGGCCGAAGCAATGGCCACATATAATAACACCATGGAAACCACTATATGGTTTTTCTTTAACCATGTCATAACACGGTTTACTATTCTCAAGGAGTTGATTTTGGACCATGGTAAACATTTTGAGAATGAAATATTTCAAGAGTTATCCCAACAACTTAGTTTCTCTTACCAATTTTGTTCCCCATACTACCCTCAGTCCAACGGTTAGGTAGAAGTTGTCAACAAGGTTCTCAAAATAATGTTTCAGCATATGGTGAACAATCACAAAACCAATTGCAACCACATGGAATTCTTATCCCTGTGGGTATACTGCATGGTGGCCAAGGACTCTACAAGGATCAAACTCTTCCAACTAGTATATCGGGTTGAAGTTGTACTTCCCATTAACTATGAGATCCCTAACTTATACTCTGCCATTGAAATTCTCAATCACACCAAACCTTTGGAACAAGGTTGGTAGAACTAGTGCTTTTTAATGAAAGTCGATGAGAATCTATCTAGAATAACAAAGCACATAAAAATATATTCAAAGCCTCATTTGATCACAACATCATCCCTTGGAAATTTACCAAAGGTGAGTTAGTCCTCTGCTACGATGTTTCCCAAGAAGCGGTAGGAACCAAGAAGTTTGCAACACTATGGAAGGGCCCATACATTATCAAACATTACCTCCTCAAGGGGGCATACATATTATTAGAGGCTAATGGGACTTTCCTAAAAAATCTTGTCAGTGGTGTCTACCTCAAAACATTTCACCAATAAAAAAGCTCGAGTATCCCTAGAATGTACTTGTATGCACCATGACTTATTATTTTATGAGGATCACCTTATCATGTACCCACTCTAAAATCACTCTCTCATCATGTGTCGTAGATGGATCATCCAATTTCCTATCATCATGAATTTGGTGATGATTCTTCTCGATGGTCACAAAACCTAGCTACAATAGTCTAGGCCATATACTCTTCTGACTAGACACCCCGTCTCTTTAATGGAATTTGTATCATGTCAACCACCAATTATCAAGTTGAATATGATGTCGTCAGAGGTATCTTAGCTAATGCCTCCCACTTAGGTGTCCGTCACCTGCATTTATTCCTTGATTCCCATTTGGTTGTATCACTGTTGAGCAAGAACTTTCAAGTTCAGGATTCATGCCTTGTTCGTGTAGAAAATCTTGTAGGTTCACAAGCTAATGTAATTTGCTAAATCAAGAGACAAGAATCTACTTTTAATATTTACAATGGAAGCCCATAAATATCGAGCAAATAATAATAAATAGAGGAAGATAATAAAAGGAACATAACACAATAAATATCCGGGGAAAAAAACATCTCAAAACCAAACTATCTATTTCTTATTAATCCAGAAAATCAAGATGAAATTACAATGTATGTTCTCTCTAGAACAATCCCAACACTAAGCAAACACAATCTCCAACTCATAAGGAAGCTCATGGCCAAATCTTAGACTCTTCACAATCTCTCCAAGTCTCTATTCCAATGTATAATTCCTATGGAGGATAGCTTGTAGTTAAAAGGAAATAAAGCCTCTAAAAACTGTGCAATCCCTTAAGGATGAGTTCCTGAATGCATGCACTATCAGTGAAACTCAGAAAACTCTAAAAAATATAGCACACTATCCCTACACTCTAGTCTCAACTGGGCCTTTATCAGAATTGACATGCATGAGTTTCTGATGAGAAAATATTCAGTTAACTAGAGTAGCATTGGTGGAGTTCATTAGTGACACCCCTAACTATTAGCTCACTATTAGTTCTCTCAATCTGTTTGAGAACCAATTTAACTGAACTGACTCATGAAATTTCGTCTTCTATTTTACAACTCACAATTAAATCATACTCGACTCCTAAAAATTAGGGAGAACACACACATGACGACATAAATACTTCCAACTTGAATTTCCTAAGTTAAGTAAGATTAATAAAGTTAATTAACTATTTTTAAGTTTCTATGAGAATAGAATTCGAATTTCATTCATAGTTTAAGTCAAGGACAAATTAAACTAGAATTTCTTGTTACCATTTCTCAATGATCCCTCTCAACAAGAAAGTGATTATGAACTACCCCGATCATGTCTCTATGAAACTCGAATTTACATCTTGACAATGCCATTTTCAAGATGTTGGCATCTTGCATCTCTGTGAGAACGTAATATAATAACATGATTCACCTCAATACACAATCTCTGAGATGATGATACCAGATATCAAGATGCTTGGACCGATCATGAAAAACTAGATTTTTAGAGAGTTTGATACAACTCTCATTATCACAATAAATCATTATTGGATCGATATGCTAACCAGACAAACGAAGCAGGATCTTCCCCATCTAGATAGCCTCACATGCTTCATGAATTGAAACCATGTACTCTGCCTCCTCCGAAATGAGTCCAATTGATCTTTGTTTCCTACTGTACTAAGAAACTATCATTGACCCAATATGGAAGATCCATCTCGATGTGCTCTTCTTATCAGATGGACTCCCCACCTAATCTACATTCGTGAAGCCTTGAAGCTTCACTCCCTTTATCCGTTTGTACCATAACCCAAAATGAGTAGTGCCTCTAAGGTATCTCAATACATGATTTTCCACCTTACAATATAGCTTTTTAGGCCTAACCATCACTTGAATAAGATGGTTAACCGCATAGCACATATCCGGTCATGTGCTCACCAAGTACATGAGTGAACCCATAATATGCATGTAAAGAGTAGCTTCCACTACTTTCCCTGAAGTAGCATCGTCCTTCCTCCAGTTACAAGCTAGAGGAGTCTCCATGGGTTTACTTCTTGATCCGGATTTAAACAGGAACGCAACAAATTACAGAGATAACCATATACACAAAGATGCAGCGGAAATAATACTTCATTTCATTAATGGAAAAATACTGAAATATGCTTACAACCAGAAATGAAAATAAACCAGCTATGGCGATGGTAGCTTATCTCTGAGAAGAGATGTGATGGCTACATGCCTCTGAACTGTATTACAATGAGGCTCGAAGGCCTATTTATTGTTGAGAAACAATGGAAAACCCTTAACATTCCAAAACCTAACCCTAGGAGATGAAATGCCAAACTGTGGGCCCCGTTTGGGGGTAAATTGGTACATCAACTTCCCGAGGTCGTAACTTTGGCATATGATCTCCGTTTGACGCATACAATAGCTCATTAGAAAGATCTATCCGAGCACTATCATTGTTGGAATGGGAAACATCAATCCATCCCATGGACCCATGTTGCCCCTGGATTCCCCAAAAAACGTCGTTTAGTGCCTCAAAACGGCTCCGGAAGTTCAGGACCCGAAAAACTGCTAAAAATAGTAAGTTGTGCTACAATTAAGGAAACTGAAAATGCTGAGAAATACAATGGTGGGGGTCCAGGTGGACTTGGCAGGTGGCCACCAATATCCACCTGGATCATTCCTCCCCCCTTAGGAAGCAATGGTCCCCATTGCGTTGAGCTCCTCCATGAGATGAGGAAACTTCTGCTGAACTTGTTCCCTGGTGAGCTACTTGCCCTGCTGAAGGAGTTGGCCTGCTTTGACAACTCGATACAGTTGGATATTCTGTTGGCGAGTGTTCTTGATCTGTGTGTCCATGATCCGATCAGTTGCAGCTTGTTCCATGCAATCTGGATTTAATTCTGTGGGTTTGAGCTGTTCTGCAATGTCGGATGTGTCTAGCAATGGTGGAAAGTATGGCCGTAGGCAGTCCACATTGAATACTGGGTGCAGGCCAAGGAATGGGGGAATGCTGAGCTCAAATGCATTGTCTCCCATAGCCTTAGTAATGGTGTAGGGACCATATCTGAGTGGTCTCAATTTCTGATAGGCTCCAGTAAGGCGTTCCTTTTGCAAATGCAACCAGACTTTGTCGCCCACCTGAAACTTGTGTGGCACCCGATGTTGATCATGTCGCTGCTTGCACTTGGCATTTGATTTCTCAAGAATGTCATGGACCTGCTGGCGAATATGTTGGATGCGCTCACTGAAGCTGGTGGCCTTATCTGTTTCGGACTGGACATGAGCTGAATTCATGTGAGTAGCTGCAAGGGGTATGGCCACATCAATGGGGCATAGTGGATGGAATCCCAAACCCACCTGAAAAGGGCTATGGCCAGTGGAGCTGTGAAGAGCTCGGTTGTAGCTGTGCTGAACATAGGGGAGGCTCTCGTCCCATGTGCGTGGATGCTTTGAGTTATACATGCGCAGAATGTGCACAATCATCCTGTTGACAACCTCTGTCTGGCCATCAATTTGAGGATGGAAGGCTGTGGACTTCATGAGTTTGGTGTCCAGCATTGACCAGAGACTGGACAAAAATGTGCTGAGAAACCGACTGTCTCGATCTGAGATGATAGACTATGGGATCCCAAAGTGCACCCACACTCATTCAAAGAAGAGTTTAGTAGTGGCTTCTGCTGTGATATTCTTCTTGCAGGCCATCATAATGGCCATCTTTGAGAACCTGTTGACGACCACAAAAGCACAGTCATTTCCATGCTTAGTGGAAGGAAGGCCTGACATGGAATCCATGGAAATGGATTCCCAAGGTCGACTAGGGGTAGGCAACGGGGTATAGAGGCTGTGCTTCTTAATGGTCGGTTTGGCAATGGCACAGGCAGTACATGATCGGATGTACTTCCCAACATCCTGTCGAAGATTCGGCCAATAGAAATAATTTTGCAGTACTGCCACTGTTTTCTCAACCCCGAAATGCCCAGCAGCCCGACTATAGTGTGCTTCCCAAATCATCTTGGCACGCTCGCTTGAAGGAACACAGAGGTGACCGAGGTGGCATAATAGGGCGTCCTGGAGGTGAAAATCTACAACATGCCGACCCTCCAAGAGTGTCTGGTATGTGTGGCCGAATTCTGGGTCACTTTTGTAGAGAAGTGGCCAATCAGCAGTCTCGTGCCCACAAGAGTTGAGCACGGTGTTTAGCGCCATGATCGGTGGCCGACTGAGGCAATCTGCAACATTATTGGTGCTGCCTTTTTTATACTTGATATTCAAGTGAAACTGTTGCAGGTATGTAGACCACTTCTGATGGCGATCATTCTGCAATTTCCCTTGGGTCTGTATGAACTGCAGAGGTTGGTGGTTTGTGTGGATGACCGTTTCCTTCCCCAAAATGTAATGCTTCCATTGTAGGAAGGCCTGTACAATGGAATACATCTCTTTATCATAAGTGGGGTACTTCCAGACTGTGTCTGAAAGTGTTTCACTGTGATATGCCACTGGATGTCCATGTTGAGTAAGGACTGCCCCAATAGCATAGTCAGAGGCATCTGTCTCGACCTCAAATGGTTGTTGTAAATCTGGTAACGCGAGCACTGGTGCCGTGCAGAGGCGATCCTTCAATTCCCTGAATGCCTTCTGTTGAGATTCAGACCAAAAGAATTTTGCTTTCGCCCCGCCCTTGGTTACTTGACTCAAGGGCCAAGAAATATGAGAAAACCCCAACACAAACCTGCGGTAGAAGTTGGCAAGACCTAGAAAGCTGCGGACCTCTGTTAGAGTGGTTGGAGAGGGCCAATCCCGAATGACTTGGATCTTGGCCGGATCAACATGCACCCCCTGTTCATCAATGATGTATCCCAGATACTGAACCTGGGTCATGCCAAAAGTGCATTTCTCCAAATTGGCACATAGCTTGTGTTTCCGCAGTGTTTGGAGAACCTGTCGGATGTGCTGGAGGTGCTCTTCCCAACTCTGGCTGAAGATCAGAATGTCATCCAAGTATACTACTACAAAGGAGTTGGTGAATGGCCACAAGATGTCATCCATTAGCCTCATAAAGGTTGCAGGAGCATTCGTCAATCCGAAAGGCATGACCAACCATTCGAAGAGGCCCTCCTTGGATTTGAAGGCAGTCTTCCACACATCGGAGGGTTCGATTGGTACCTGGTGATATCCTGACTTCAGATCGATCTTGCTGAAATATTTCGCCCCCTTTAGTTGGTCTAGGAGGTCATCAATCCGCGGGATCGGGTACCTATTACAGAAAGTGATCTTGTTCAGTGTTCGATAGTCAATACAGAGTCTCCACGTCCCATCCTTCTTCTGTACCAACACGATCGGGCTCCCACAGGGCGATGAACTCGGACGGATGTGACCTTTCTGCAGGAGCTCCTGAATCTGCCTCTTGATTTCATCGTTCTCTAGAACGGAGCGCCGATAAATTGGTCCATTGGGTAGCGGCGCACCTGGGGTCAGATCGATGGAGTGCTTGACTTGACAGTGCAGAGGAACCCCTGCCGGGGAGGTGAAGATGTCCTCGTACTCCTCCACAACCTTGTCCATCTGTAGTTGTCGTGCGGAGGGACCCCGTTTGGAGGCCGCGGCCACTATCTTCTTCTTTCCTTGAGGGCGTATCATCAGGAAAACAAATTTCCTGGTTTTGGAAATGATCTTACTGCATTGTTTTGCAGTAATCAAAGAGATGGCGTAAGGTGGTGCTACCTCTGGTATCCTGAACAACTTATTTCCCAATGTAATAATAACAGTACGGGGCCTTGATTCATACACAACATGTCGCTTCCACAAGTATGGTTGTCCTAGTAATACATCACAAACTTCAAGAGGAGCAATGCCACACAATACCTCATCCGTGAAGGGCTTGATGTTGTATGGAAGGCGACACTGCTGGCTCACGCGAAGATCTCGTCCTTGGTGAAGCCACCCAATGGTGTATGGTTGTGGATGTGCTGTGGTCGGTAAGCCCAACCGCTTCACGACCTCTGCCGAAATGAGGTTCTTTTGACTCCCGCTGTCAACATTGAACTGTATCGGGGAGCCCTTTACCCACATCTGGGAGTGGAAGAGACGCTCCTCCTCCTCTGGATCTTCGGGTTCATTTTTCTGGATCTTTGCGGTAGCAACAGTGGCGCTGGGATCTTCATCAATGATCTGCTTCCCTTTTTCATACCCCTTATCGGGTTCTGACTCAGAGTCGGAACATGCATCTGATTCTGAAACCTTTAGCTCAGCCACCAGTGACTGCTTGGCCCGACACTCACTTGTGTTGTGAGTGGAGCTCTTATGGAACTCGCACCATTTTCCAGTGTCCTTTCTCAGCTTCACGGCGCTGTTCTTTGCTTGCGGCTTCGGCTGGTTGTCTTGGGCTGTCCCGCCTTGGCTTTGTCCTTTGTTCTATGGTTTAGGGGCACCCTTCCCCTGCTTTGGATTCGCAGATCCAAAGTCTCACTTCTTCTGTTTAAACTTCTGCTCGACCTTGACGGCATATCGGTATGCTGCGCCGAGCGAGGGGATGTTTAGGAATTGTATTTCTTCCTAGATGTACTTGTGCAGGCAGCCACGGTATTTGAGTATCAAATGTTGCTCCAAATCCTTGATACCTAACTTTGTGCGAAGGGTATGGAAAATATTTGTGAACTCCGGCACGTCTTGGTCCCTTCCCTGCCGCAGCGTGGTCCACTTTATGTATTCATCCTCATAGCTTCCGACAGGGTAGTACTGCTCCTTGATGGCATCCCGGAACGAGTCCCAGGTGGGTGCGGCTGAAAATAGTGAGCCAGTACTTTCATCCTTCTGCTCGCAGTAGGTTTCCCACCAGTCCTTGACGTGGGGGGCTACTTTGAGAAGAGCAAAAACAATCTTTTCCCGACTCGAAAATTCATGAACAGAAAAATAACCCTCTAGCAGATTTAACCATTTATCTACGGCATCTGCGTCTATCTGACCCTCGAATATGGGGATTTAAAAATTAACTTGTACCTTAAAGGGTGTGGCGTTTCCAGAGTAGCTGCTGGAAGCCGATGCGTTGCTTCTGGGTAGCCGCTGAAGGATCTGGGCAAAGCTGTCCATCATCGCGTTCCGTTGTCGCTCGAGGGCTTCTTCGAGCAAGATTTTGATGGGATCTCCTGCCCCCTCGTCTTTCTTCTCGTCCGCCATGGGAGGCCGTAAGGATTTGCGAGGCTGGTGTTGCAAAGGTTCAACCAGTTCAAGCCCTAACTCCTTATATCCCGACCTTGTTGGGGACATGCAAAGAAAAACAGAGAAAAAGCAGACCGCTCTGATACCACTGATCCGGATTTAAACAGGAACACAACAAATTACAGAGATAACCATATACACAAAGATGCAGCGGAAATAATACTTCATTTCATTAATGGAAAAACACTGAAATATGCTTACAACCAGAAATTAAAATAAACTAGCTATGGCGATGGTAGCTTATCTCTGAGAAGAGATGTGATGGCTACATGCCTCTGAACTGTATTACAATGAGGCTCGAAGGCCTATTTATTGTTGAGAAACAATGGAAAACCCTTAACATTCCAAAACCTAACCCTAGGAGATGAAACACCAAACTGTGGGCCCTGTTTGGGGGTAAATTGGTACATCAACTTCCCGAGGTCGTAACTTTGGCATATGATCTCCGTTTGACGCGTACAATAGCTCATTAGAAAGATCTATCCGAGCACTATCATTGTTGGAACGGGCAACATTGGTTCGTTGCCCCTGGATTCCCCAAAAAACGTCGTTTAGTGCCTCAAAACGGCTCCGAAAGTTCAGGACCCGAAAAACTGCTAAAAGTAGTAAGTTGTGCTACAATTAAGGAAACTGAAAATGCTGAGAAAGACAATGGTGGGGGTCCAGGTGGACTTGGCAGGTGGCCATCAATATCCACCTGGATCACTTCTCTCCATGTGGAATCTCTTGAGTATGTCATTGGCATACTTTCCCTGAGATATAAACAAATCCCCATCTTCTTGCCACACGTCCATGCTAAGAAAGTAATGCACACGTCCCATGTCCTTCATCTCAAACTCTCTTGCAAGGTCCTCCTTGCAAGATTTGATGAGCTTCTCATCACTTGTTAGTATGAGATCATCTACATAAAGGAAAATGATGAACAACTTACCTTCCACCACTATGTGATATAGGTTGTCATCCACTTCACTCTTCGTGAATGCCAACCGAGAGAAGTAGCTATCTGTCCTAGTGTACCAAGCACCGGGTGCTTGCTTCAACCCATACAATGCTCTCTTAAGTCGGCAAACATGTGACTCATCGTCTAAGGTTTCAAAACCTTCAGCCTGTTTTATGTACACCTCTACCTCAATCATGCCATTGAGGAAGGCAGTATTCACATCCATATGATGGATCTTTCAACCCATCTATACTGATAGTGCCAAAATAGATCTAAATGACGAGTACCTTGCAACAAGATCAGAGGTCTCATCGTAGTCAATCCCCTCTACCTGTGAAAATCCATGGTTCAAAAATCTAGCCTGATGCTTCTCCACGCTACCATATGCATCTTGCTTTACCTTGTAAAGCCAACAGGAGCTCACAGCTGACTTGTCATCCAGTTTCGCGACCACATCCCAAACACTGTTCCGAACTATGGAGTCATACTTCTCCACCATCACATCAACCCAAACCGACTACTACACTACTTCCTGAAAGGAAGCTGGCTCTGTCACAACACATGCACCCATTAGTGCCATGTATCCAATGTATCTCTTTGGTGACCTCATCTATCTATGCTGAGAAGAGGGTGCTCCCACATTCTCTCATGCATCATCCAACAATCTGTGAGCCTCTCTAGTGCACTGTCTTCCCTCTCTCGAAGACTCTTCCTAATTGGATGTCTCTACTCTCTAAACCTCTACATGTGGCTGCTCCAAATCAATCTGATGGCCCTTAACCTTAGGATCTAAAATCTGCTCATCCACATGTAGCTCAAGCTCCCTCTCAAGGGATACTCACATGGCCTTCTCCTCGTAGAACTTGATATCCCTTTGTACCATTGTCATTCAAATGGTCTACATTTACACCTAATAATTGTGGGGTGTATTAGCGTACCCCACAAAGATCCCCAACTCTCTTGTTGGCTCAAGCTTCTTCTATGCATCTTTGGTCACATGGCAATAAAGAGATTACCTAAAAATCTTGAAGTGACCAACATCTGGCCTCTCACTGGAATAAGCCTCCTCTGATGTCTTCATCTCAAGTATCCGATGTGGGCTACGGTTGTTAACATAAACGCTGTGATGCATGCCTTGACTGACAAGTGTAGTGGTAGGCCCTGATTATGCACTAGTAGAAAATGATGAAATTAGTGACTAGGTGACTAAAAATGTTAGTCACCCCAATTATTTCAAGTGAATTAGTACTAAATTTGAGCAATTTTAAGTAACCCAATAAAAAATGACTAACTTAAATAACTAATCTAGTCCAGGGATAAAATATACGACTAGATAATAAGTGACTAAACTAAAAGTGACTAACTTAAATGACTAATTTAGTCTAGGATTAAAATATATGACTAGATAATAAGTGAAAAAATTAATAATTATTAACATAAATGCCTATTATAGTACAAGAATAAAAATATGAACAAATAACAAGTACAACAAGGATATGAATTAGTAATTTATGTTAGTAATTTTGAATTGTGTCACTCTAAAAATTGAAAATTACGATTTTGATACCAAAATGTTACATCTCACTGCAGGGGTTTCTGAATCCATCCACAGTGTTAAAATTTAGAAAGAAAGGGGCCTTTGAAGCCATATACAATGTTAAAATTTTGAATACCCTTTTGTCTCTAAATTTTAACACTGCAGATGGATTTAGAGACCCCCTTCTTTGAATCCATCTGCAGTGCTAAATTTAGAGACAAAGGGGTCTTTGAGTCCATCTGTGGTCATAAAATTTAGAGACCCTTGTCTGCAATGTTAAAATTTAGGTATATGGATTCAACAACCCCTTTAAACAGGTCCACGAATCCATCTATAACTCTAAAATTATAACACTTCTATACAATCACTACTAAACCAACATAGAAGTTGCTATTAAAATTATAAATCACGACACATATTAACATACTCAATATCATTGTCATAAATAGAGAAAATAATATATATATATATATATATATATATATAGATATGTATGGGGTTCTTCTCAATGACTATCATCACCACCATATTTTTACCCTAATTTAGTTTCTAACAATTCAATATATAAATATACATAGAATGGGAAAGTGTGTGCATCAATGTGGAATAAACACTTGAAGCTAGGAAATTGGTCCTTTTTTACTATTAACATATGGTCTATAAAAAATCCCTCTTTCTTTCCTTCCCTCCATATTTTTTAGTGATCACAAGTTTATTTTATTTTTTCATTTTAAATTTCCCTCTACACATCCTAGAGAGGTCTAGGACGGTCACTACCATCAAGTGTTTGGTGGGTCATTTGGACAATAAGGGATAGACAAATATATATACATATGCTCTGTGGTGCTTCGGTAACGTGGCATTGAGATGGGGCACAAAGACCAGTCGGGCCAGACAGGGAAATAAAGTAAGCATAAGAACTATAGGAGGACATAGATAAAAACAAACAACAAGATAAGGAAGAACATAATCCTTGGCCCAAGAATTTAGGGTAAGAACATATTTATAAGAAGAACCAATTACATAGGGAACCAATTAGAGAGAAAAACCATGATGAAACTAACATACGGGTTGTGCACTGAAAAAAGAAGCGAAAGGACACTATATTAGTCTCGATCTCAAAATGAACTCCTGTGGGATCAAATGAATAAACTATACATCCCAGAGAGGTGGTCCTTCCCAATCCCTAGTCTCCATGCATCCTACATTGATTCCATATAGGAATTCATGGAATCTGAGTCATGGAAGGATCCTCCTAGACCAAGCTGAGGGGATGCGGTTCTATCGGTACGATGGAAGCTAGGAGTTTGTGGAAGTGAAGGAATTTTTTGTACCTGATGGGATGGTGCAGGGACAACCTTTTCCTAGGAATTAGGTGCGAATATGATATTATGAAAACTTTAAATGCAGCCTTCTTCGAGCTCTTCCCTTGCGGTAGAAGTTCCCCTCCTCTTGTTGTGTCTCTTCACTCTAGAGAGATTCTCCTTGGCAAGGTACTCCCATTTAAAATTTACTTTTCTTCTACTCTCTAAAATATTTTCCATTTTATAATATCAACATGGATTCTCAACGCGATTGGATGTAGATTATTTCCTAATAAATGAGGCATACATATTCATCATAACTGTAAATTCCATAACCACTACCATGGCCCTGTACCCATACCACAAATTCATTGCCTCATGCATGTAGGCATTTAGTATGAAAATGAACTTCTCTACTCATGTCCAAAGCTCCCACCACTACCTTACATAGTAGGAATTTTACCCTTTGGAAGGAGGAACAAGAAGAGAGTTTGAAACTACTATAGAAGGGTTTTAAGGGTTAATAATATTGTGTTCCTCACATATTAGAGAGATGACACGCTATGTTTTCTAGGGTTTTTGTGCTATTGTTACATGGCATGGTTGATTATTGCACTAAATTCATAGAGACAATGATTTTATTAATTTGAATTCAAAGTATATTGATTTAAACTTGGTCAATTAATATAAATTTAGATTAAATACCCAAAGCCATACTATTCTATAAATAATTATGCAGATACATGCACTACAAAAAAATGCACAAATTCTAATAGCACATTCACATTCTTAGAATGTGCACACATTATTATTAGAAAACCACACATACTAACAATTATTGTGGCTCTTTATGTAGAATAACATGCCATGACTTCCATATCCGAGTTGAAATCTAAATATCCCTTAAAAGGTATCTATGTGGTTGTTTGAGGTTTACTTCATGTTTGAGGTACCTAGGGTGAGATGAGAACTACAACGTTTCACATAGTTTGAGGTACCTAGCCTAGTTTTGGTTAGGACATGGAAGTTAAGTGCAACACATGCGATACAAGTGGTTGGTGGTCATGCTTAACTAGTAAGGTCATGTTGAAGATTCTTGGTGAGCATGTTTCTTGAGTGGTATTGGAAACTCAAGTGAAATAAAATTCTAGCCCCATGACAAATGGTATTAAATCCATGTTTGAATGCAAAATTGTGGAATTGTTCTACACTATCCACACCCATTTCATTGGAGAAGCTGATGGGGCTGTATTGATGAGGATGTTAACAATTCAAGTTGGGAAGAATGTAAGGACCTTCCTCGAGGTGCCACTAGAAACATTATCCTATATAACATGCTAACAAAACATGATAAAGGGTGCATGCCTAGTTTATATGTTTCATAGCCCTCATGACCAACTCATAATGATCCCTGAGACATTTAGGATGATGTACTAGTTTGGTGTGGACTAGGAGGATGAAGGATGTCTAACCTAACAAGGATGGATGATCAATGAAGTGTTGTAACACAAATTCACTAAAGGATAACACAATTCGGCAATGTGTTTGATAATATGCTAGCCATGGCAAGGCAAAAACGTTGATGAGTGTATTGAAGGTAAGTGGAACCTTGTTTCCACTAGATACATGACCTTTAGAGAATTATAAGAAGTTGGTCTAGATGGAGACAACATAGTCTTACACTAGGTGGTTAGTTATTCAAGTGTGTTGGCCTAAGGGAGGTAGTGAAAGGTTGTTTATGTGTGGGTGGTGATGACACAACATCACCTATAATGAAACAAGCACTACAACATTTCCTATAGTTTAAGGTGCCTAACTTGGGTTTGGTTAGGACATGTTGGCTAGGCATAGTTCGAGTGATACAAGAGGTTGATGGTCATGCACAAATAGTAATGTCACATTAATTGCATAAGACAACAAGGGTTCTTGAGTTGTATTAGATTATTAAGTGGATTGAAAAGTTTACCCTCATGACAAATAGTATCGACACCATGTTTAAATGAAAAACTTACAAAGTGTCTCTTCACTATCAATGCCCCATCCATTAGAGAAGGCAATGGATCCATTTTGATGAAGATGTTAACAATTAAAGTGGGGGGAGAATGCAAGGATCTTACTTGAGGTTCCATTAGAAATGGCACAATGGATGGCATGTCGGGTAAACACAACTAAGAGTGGACGATGAGTTCATATGTTCGGTATACTTTGTGAGTGACTTAGGTTGTTTCATGAGACAATTAGGATGGTGTACTTGTTTGGTGTGGATTAGGAGATCCCCCTAACAAGGGTTGATCGTTAACAAAGCAGTGTGATGCAATCTTAGGGGAGGATGATGCAAATTGGCAATGTGTTGAATAATGTGTTAGCCATGGAAAGGAAACATCATTGATGAGTGAAGTCTAAGTGGAATCTTGTTTCCATTAGGTACATCGTTGAGGACTACAATGTGTTGGCCTTGATGGAGACAACACAATTCTATATTGGGTTTTTAGTTGTCCAAGAGTGCTTGGCTTAGAAGAGGTGGTAGAATTTTACCTACGGTTGGGTGGTGATGATGTAGAATTACTTACCACTAAATGGACATTTCAACATTTTTTTATAATTTAAGTTGCTTCCCTTGGGTTCATTTAAAACATGTTGGTTAAGCATATATAGTTATGCCTAACTAGAAAAGGCCATCAATGCTATGAAATGACTAAATTTTTATAATAATATAGGAATTTTTTAAAATAAAATAAACAGTTTAACATTGTGACACCTCACTCTTACTCCCTTCTTCTTCTTCTTCTTTTTCTTTTTAAAAACAATCATAACATAGATTTATACCAACCTAGATCCATATCAATTACATATCTACCAAGCACTTAGAGGGATCAAATTTCTTTTCACTCTAAAAGAGATTTGCATCTCAAGATATTTGATCCCTCTAAGTGCTTGGTAGGTCTGGTGTTAAGATGGATATAGTGTAGTTTAATTATTAATTATAAACTTAATTTAATTTAATTTTACTTTTATTGGGTCAAAATGTTTAACAAAACATTACAACATCTCTATTATGCTAGGATTTTATTTATATTTATATTTCATTTTGTTTATTTTGACCAAGTCAAAATGTTTAAACAGACATTATACTTTTAACTAGATATGGCAACATCTCTACCATAAAGGTTAGAGAGCCTCTAACCACAATTAAAAGTGGAGGAGCTAAATTTCTCTTAATAAATTAAAAGCCTAAGAAATTAATAAATTAATATTAAAAATGATCTTTTAATTGAAATATGTCCCAAAAAATTAAAAACCTAAAAAATTACAAAGCTAATAAAATAATATTAGGAATGACCTAAAAAATTACAAAACTAATAAAATAATATTAGGAATGATTTTTTCATTCAAATTTCTTTTTCCTCTCTTCCGATTAGTCGATGTCTTACTCGAATCTCAACATTATTGCTTAAACAAAAAAATTACAAAGATAATAAAACAATATTAGGATTGATTTTTTCCATTCAAATTTATTTTCCCTCTCTTCTGATTAGTCGATGTCTTACTCGCATCTCAACGTTATTGCTTGTGTATTGTGGAGAAACTACATTCCTTTTTAAGAAGAAAAAAATTATTTAAAAACAAAATAGTAGTAGCATGTGTTATTCTTGGCTCTCATTGCTGTGGAACAAGGAGCTATGAAATTTATCTAGAACATACAGGAGAGCATTGTCAAATGGGCAAGTATCTCTTAAGAACCTGCTTTCCTACAATGAGAGCTCCAATAGCATGTCCCCTGATTGTGCCGACAATGATAGCCAACCTTGGGCTAGTGGCAACCTTGTAAAGTGCTCTGGTGCCAAGCCCAATGCAAACGTTGTTGAAGATATCATCGGTACCCTAGCAGCCACGATCCCGCTCTCCCATCCAACATAGAGGAGCCCTATGATGCCTAGTCTGTTACCAAACTTCATTCTCGTGTTTCCAAAGGAATTCAAGATGCTATTAACCCCAATATTCATGGAATCTCCCAGGCCTTCAAGCCCTTAAGTAGGCCAACACTAGCACCAGAGATGACACCGAGGAGATACCTACAACCAGTGTAATAGGTGATATTTTCACCACAATACCTTCTCTGCATAACAACCTCTTCTTTAAATAAGAATTTTGGGGAAGTAGGGATCTGGTATATATTTTGAATCAGCCTGTAATCAATGGCACCATGCATATCTCCTTAGGGATTGTATAAGAACCTTCCTTCACGATCTCCTCCTCCATATTTTGAATGATCAATTATTTGATTACTGGTTTCGCTGGGGTATGCCTACCACAAGTGTTTCCCCTTGGTTAATTGCTTAACCTGCACCTTCTGTAAATGCAAAAGAAATCAAGACAAGGAAAGAGAATAAAGGTGCAAGAATGGAACCAATATTGTAGACCCATCATTTGCTACTCAATTAAGGAAATAATGCTTGGTTTCAATGCCTTATTTTTTTTTTTGGAGAAACGATCGAGGGAGAATCTATTCCAAGAGGATCTCCTCTTGGATGTTTTGGAAACCACGATCTGACTTATGATCACCTATTTTTAGAAGTTGATAAGCCAATTGGGATATAATAACATATATAATGTGAACTTCAATATATTCTCATATTTGAATTTTTTGATGATGGCATACCTAGATTGGAAAAGGCAACCGCTTCAATTTAATGAAAAAAATTAAGAATATATATTCTTTAGTTAGAAAAGAGATGAGAGATGTCAAAGATGGAGGATCCGTAAGAAGGATAGGACTTGTTAGAGATGGAAGAGCCACCGTAATAAGGGGAGGGCATAGGTAGGGGAGAAAGGGGAGGGCACGGGTAGGAGAAGCGAAAAGGGAGAAAGGAGAAGTTTGGGTGTGGGTACTATTGGTTTTCAAGCAGAGCTTGGGGTTCAGTGATTTACTTCACAAAGAAATCACTAGGCCTATATTCACTAGAACAACCATGAAGCTATTTTGGAAGCTATTAGATCTTACGCGATGATTATTGGCTTGGACAAACCTCTGTTGGCCTTATCCATAGAGAAAAACTTCCGGCATTTGTTAAGTTCAAGGAGAAGAGAGCAAGGCTTGTGCTTTCAACATTTGGGTAGGAAGGTGGTTAATCACTTACAATGCTTCAGAAGTTTAATGGAACATCTTTTAAAAAAATGTTGGTATTAATCTATAGTACTTTATGGAGATTTTGAGGGTGAAGTATATTTCCTTAATTGGAGTTTATGGGTTTTAATACTCGCTTTAGGAATGCAGGGGTTTAAGTTCTCACTAATTTCATTCTAAATGTAGGTTGTAGCTACATCTACATCGGCCACATAGACACAAAAGCACCAAAGCATCGAAGATGACGAGGTGAACATGGATGCTACGGTTCGTATCACAAACTTGCAGTTTGGTTATTTCGGCTTACTTATTTTAGAAGAGGAGATCATCTCTTCATAAATAGACATTTTTGGTTGGTATCATATACTTGTAGTTTGGTTATTTCAACTTACTTATTTTAGAAGAGGAGCTCATCTCTTCATAAATAGACATTGTTAATGGTCAGAAACTCATGAATCAACATTGATGTTATATTTTGAATAAATTAGAAATAGTAGAGAATCCAGGCACACATCCAATCATCTCATGATTGGATTTTGGTGTTTTTTCTCTTGTTCCTTTGGTTATTGCTTATATTTAAATATTGACAAGACTCTTCTATCAAATAGTCTCTTCTGTTACTCGATAAAAATATTTTCACTCCAAGGATTGATAGAGACAAAAATCTACTGCCACATATTATGCACAAAGTGTAATCTTCGAAGTTTTTTTCAATAACGTTGAACCATGTCATATTGATTCTTCATCTCATGTCAGCCACAATGTTAACTTGCAAATGTATATCGGATAGTTACAAATGAAAGTCATCTCAGATTGATATTTTATGATAGCCTTGATTCATTCTTAAGTATTCAACACACACTCTACTCAAGTAATTTTACATTCTACCAATCCTTTTTTAAAAGGAAAGTGAAATGGATCAATTATCCCATAATGGAAACATCTAATGTACATAGCCAGACACTATTTGCATGAAAACTAATATAAATTATAGACTGTTTTCCTTTGGCTTTCTACTAAGTTCAGCATATCGGTCTCCCACAAGCCAAGAGTTGAAGCAGAGGCAACAATGATTAGATTGGGGTTGAAAGCTTGCTACATACCAGTAATCCAAGGATAACTCCTCCTTCAACTGATTGAATTCCCATCCTACATAGCCAAGAAAGAACCTAAAATTTTTAGGTTGAAGCACTTCATTCCTCACAAGTTTTTCTGCAGAGTGTAAATTGTTCCTAGCACCATAACACAAACTGGGAATAACTTCATCAAAATCTGTAACAACATTTTCACCTATAGTTAATAGGAACATACTTTCTTCAAGAAACCCACCAAAATGCAGTGGAAAATCTGTAAATATTGTAAGAAAATCTAGATTAGTAGGCTTCATGTCTTTGATACACCTTTGAAAAGGACGATTAAGGATGACCCCAAATGCACCCTCTCTGGGGTCATTAGATCTTGCTTTAAGAAGAAAAACTATTGTTCTCTCAAAACTCTGTGTTCCATCGAGATTTTTAGTTGCAACAAGTAGAAAACCCGTTTTAGGCGCTTGAATTGGATGAGCCCATTTAGGACCTAATTCTATTGAGGATTCTTTCCCACTTCCTAGCTCACCATTTCCACTCTTTTGAACTTGCTCTGCTGCCACAAGTTTTTCTCGAAAGGCTCGCCAATCACTATGTGTGAGGTGAACCTATTCACTGACATCTTCTGATCCAGGAGAGTTATACTCACTTTTACCTTCTGGGTTATCCTCTTCAAGGACATGTTTGTTGTCATTTTTTATTGCAAAGCAGGGGCCCTATAGCCTTGTGTTGCCCAAATCTTACCTTGTGAAACCCTTTAGCTTGTTTGAAGAGTGAATTTTGTAGGACCCAATACTCCATCTGAGCTCTTGTGTTGTCTCAGTCTACAGTGGCTTAATACACCATTTGGGTTGTTGGGTAATCATTGATTGGAGGATGAATTTATTGTTGGTTAGATGTGGAGAGAGCGGGATGGAGCAAGTGAGGGGGAGGGTCTGCAGTCTGGCACACTAGATTTCCATGGAGGGCCTATTGTACCTGCTAAAATGTGAGGAGGAACAAGTAATAGGAGGTCTAGTGGTGGTGATGAAAACTATGAGCAGAATCTGAGCATATCCTAGTGGATCTTTGATGAGCCTCATCATTAGGTAAATATATGGATCTTAATTCACCTCCTAGCTTAGTCAAAACAACTTTTCTCACAACTTATTACATGTTTTTATTATATTTTGTTTATGAGATGAGTTAGAGTGGGATATCATGCCTAGTGGACTAATATGCATTGAATGCAAGTTTAGAGGAGAAAATCAAGGAATTTTGGAAAATACTAAGATTTAAACTCGAATGGGACAAGGGAGAGGGACTATAGGAGGTAAATCATCCTCATTTATGTATCCCCCATTCAAATATTCCTCCATTTATCACACCAACTTGGAGTGCAAGCAGCCAAGTCACGAGGATTAGAAGGAAACCGAGAAAGTGAGAGACAAAGAGCTAGTTTATCTCAAGTTTCGGAGTCGAGCCTCCCTAATTTTAAGGAATCCGTTGGGGAATTCAATTATATAACTAGAGAGGCCTGGAGCCTCATTAGGATTCAGATTTTTGTCGTAAAACTCTAAGTTATTTTCGAGCTCCAGACTTGTGGAAGATTTTGATGTAATTTTCTGTTTTGGTAATAAGAATGAGTTTTTTTTGAGCTAGAACTAAGTTAACTCAAAGCACAAAAGCTATTGGGTTAGGGCCCAACCATAGTAGCCAAGGCTCATCTTTTTGTGTCTGTATGTTTAACTTAGTTTGATAGCTTCATTGTTAATTTGTCTTTAGAGGTATTTTCATTGCAAGTAGTGTAGATTTGATTGATTGTTTATTAGTTTGCTTCCATTTGTGCCTTACCTCAGTAGAAGGTTGGTAGGGATAAAAGAAGCACCATAAGGCTATCAGTAGGTGTCTTGGCCTCACTTCTTCCCTCTGGGATCATGATTTGAGGAAGGGACCCTTATGTAGCCCCAAAAACACATATTTCTATTCCTTTCATAAGGTTTAGAGTTCACTATATTTAAGCTAGCATTTGATCAATTTTACAAAGTACAATTTCATTCCCATATCTTCTATCTTCATTATTGCAGTAGATCTCATCCATGATTCCATTCCTTTCAGCTACTTTCCTCATGCATAAGGTAGACAGTTAGTTTATTAATTTTCCTTTTCTAGCTTATGAGAATGCTTCTTGTTTACATGACATTTTGGAAATTATACATGTTTGATGTAGAGCAGGTGATCCAAGAGTAGACAGAGATATCATAGGCAGCAATCACCTTCCACTTCATCCACCATAATCATTCCTTGCTTACACCATTTTCTTCACTAATGTCATCATTTTACATAGGAATTCTTCCAAGCACATTGAGCACATCCAACCATTTCCTAACCTTGTTGTAGACTTCTAAGTGATCTTGGGCCTTTTCTCACTCCATTCCACCCATCAACCACCTTCCATAATCCTTCCATCACCTCCAACACCTCTTGTTTTGCTCTTGGCTGTATCCTATAGAAATACAGGGAATCTTGTAGGTTTCTAGTACATCGAGTAGGTTTCCCTGTAGTGGCCTGTTTTGAGGCCAATTTGAGGGAAAACCTCTAGGAAGCCCACAAAGGTCACCCAAGGGTCTCCCATACCATCCAACCATCTCCTAAACCTTTCATCCATCCTCAAACATCTCTAAACCACCTGCCACATCACCAAAAGAGATTAGTTTGCATATTTGATTTTGCATGAAAAGAACAAAAAGACAAAAACATAGCTATTTCAGTCCCTTTACTTGCAAAATAGTGATGTTTGATTCTTTTAGATTCCTTTCTTAGATAGTAGCATTTGGTTCATGGTAATTTAGCATTATTGCAAATAATAGTTTCTTAGCAGTTAATTAGGAAATGATGTGATTTAGCATTGAATTTTGGTCTTTTTCATTATTTCAATAGATCAGCTCTCTCTTAGAGTAGATTTCCCTTTCTTTCATCAAGAAACCAAGATTCTTCTAAATCAATAGAATTCTGGCTTGAATAGCCCTAGTGGTCTCTCGCTAGCTGAACAAGTGACAAAAGGCAGAACCATCACTTTTACTTATGTATACAACACTGTCACCTCCAAGTTTGTACGAACCCTGGGTTGATAAAATAAAGCTGGTAGTCTAGGAGTTGCTACAATCTTGCTGCAATACTCGTGCTCATCAATCTTATGGAAGGATGGATTTTTTGGGGATCATTCGGGGATTTTCAAAGAGCTTTCCCAATGCCTTCGTTTCTCTCCACCAAACTACTCTCCAATGGATGGGAACTCTCGAAAGCACTGGAAAATAGGAGGTATCGTAATCTTTGAAGATTGGTCCATCAATATTTTAAATTGTTTACAATGCATAAAACTATGCATTGCCATCAAGAATTATAGCTTGGATCCTTTTTCCACAGTGGGTGCCCTTAAATTGCAGTAATGCACATCTTTAGTTCATTAGAGTGTCAACCGTGTTTGTTTACCATGCATTCTATATGTAAAATGTTCATTGTATAATAACTTGGGATTGCTAGGTTTCTAGTTATGTAGTTGTCTAACCTCTTTAGCATTTGGAGTCTCACTTGACACATATTGAGACAAATGGGATAAAATACAAACAAAGAGGGGAAGATAATTTGATACAGACTCTTATGCCATCAAAATGAAACTTACAATAAAAGTTGTTCAAGTTATCCTTTGAAAGTAGTCATTCATCCTTGTCCTTTTTTAACACCACTAGTTTTTGAGACACTTAATGATCACTACTTCAGTTGCCACTGGCTTGAATTTATCAGTTGAAACTATGATCTCATATAAATTCCCTTTGAGATGTTCGTCTTGTGTATCTCTTTTGGCTATAAGTCTTACAAATAGTAATTGTTTCTTACTCGAAAGAACTCTTTGAGGAAGACATCATCGTATCTCTTAGCTATGTTATCTCACCTCTGAATCCACCAAGGTGATACCCCATATCTTCACTTAAATCTTGCAAACACGTGCATTCATGCAACCTCTAGAGCACGTTGAAATATTACAAACAAAACTAAAGGAGCTTATATAATGCACATTTTGAAATGGAAGAACTATAACTAATCAAACAACAATTTTGATGGATTACAAGATGGTGCATCTATTTCTATTGTAAGTCCTGCAGCTAGAAATTCTTTGTTCCTCAAAATAACTCTTTGAGGAATACATGATCATTTCTCTTAGCTATGTTATCTCATCTCTGAATCCACCAAGTTGATACCCCATATCTTCACTTAAATATTTCAAACATGTGCATTCATGAAACCTCTTGAGCACGTTGAAATATTACAATTTTTTTTTGAAGAAGCTTATCTAATGTACATTTAAAAAATGGGATTTACAAATGTAGCAGAACTAGCTAAGTATCTCTCATGTAGCTAGCTATATTCTAAACTTCCATACTCTTCCCACCCAAAACAGGTTTAGAATTAACACTACCATATTTTTCTATATGAGAATAAATTTTGGTTTATTTTTATTATATATGTGTACAAAATTATTGTTCCCACAATCATTCTGCAGATGTCTAGCTATGACATTCAATCCTGTTGAATGCATTATTTTTTATTGTTTTTTAAGTTTTCCAATTGTTTGTATCCTAAACCTACTCTGTAAATTATCTCCTTTAGGGTCATCATGAGAACCATTCTCATGGGCATACCTCCTTTAGGATCAAATATTGTCTCTAGTGGAACTTTGAACTGGTCCAAGACCTAGTACCCCATGATAGGAAGATAAGGTGGTGAAGAGTATCAAGAAAAGGGGCATGTCCAACATGCTACCCATCTCTAAGATAATATGATAAAAACAATGTATAATAGGGCTCTCCTCTTCCTCTATTTATATAAGAGGACAAGAAAGCCAATGATGTAAGGTGAGGCTAAGCCTCTGTAGGAAGCTCAATTTTGTACAAGAACATATGACCTCAATTAAAATTAGGGTTGCAGATTTCTAGGATAAATAAGGAGAATATTACAATATTGAGCAATAGTACCCCCATCTCTGAGTAGCCATGACCCATGATAGCCACTTGTCCTCACTCTAAATTCATTTTCTAATAGTTTGTTCTAGACAATCTCTGAATTTTGCACAACATTTGTACAATGAATCGTAAGCACACTATAGCCAAAGGGTAAGTATAAAATTTCTTTAAATGTGTATTGGAAAGTTTGTTTCATTACTGCACCAAAACAAACACTATTAAAGTAGTAAGTTTAGAGTAGGATATTTCTTTCAGATTCTTGATTCAAAAGGTGTTGCTCTATTCATGAGAAGCCCAAATGGCTAGAAATTATACACATCGAGTTAACAACACATAGAAACCAACATGATCCAATCATTGGCAGGGATGCGACTTCACAGTGTACAAGATAAATTTCTCATGTCTTTTAGTTAGATGAGGATCCTTGGAATTTTGAAAATTAGCATTACCGTTTCCCAAGTGTGTATAAAATCCACCTCTATGTCTTCTAATTTTCAATAATGATGTTCAAAAACATCAAACACATTGTTCTTGGTTGAGAGAAATCAATGTCAACCAAATTTCTAAAGTTTTGGCATGGTTGAAAAGATACAATACTGAATGTTATTCTATAATAGTTGGGAAGTTTGAATTATGAATAGAAAATTCTAAAGGAAAATAAATGTAGAAGAAACCAAGAACACCCCAACATTGCATCACAATCATCTAACCTTTTTAGGATCAGGATAAATATTGGCTAGACGTTTACTTTCCACAAGCGAAAAAAGGGTCATGTATGCCTTTGAGAGAACATATTTAGAGCAATATTGTTGTTGTTTCCTTCAATCCTTTGAAAGCATGGCTTCAAGATACATACATCAGAGCTTCCTAGAGGTCCATAATAAGAGAACCCTTTCAATAAGATTTAGCAAGAGTGAATAAAGACCAGTAATTTTCCCAGATCCATTGCCAGGGATATAGATTGTAAGAATTAAAAATGAGTACCCATTTCCTATTTATATTGATAACTATAACTTCTATCATGGATTTCCTTTAAAAAAATAACCACAATAATATCAAGAATTCTTAGGAAGGAGAAACCATGCCCTTTGGCTTTATCTCATATGCTCCATGGGAGATGACAGTTAGATTTCCTTGTGTAGCTGGTATTGTATTTGAAGGTATAAGTCCCTTTCAAGACTAACTAGCTCATTATGAAGAACTATCCTTGTTTATGAAGCAATAATAACATATTTCTTGTGAGAGACGAGGAGTGGTATTTTATTGAAATTTTATTTTACACCTATTTGTTATGGATAACCATATCTTGGATGTAAACATGCCTTCTAATCTTTGTTTGTTTTTTTTTCTTGGACCCAAATTTCTAGTCAATATGAATATTTAATATTGGAAGTGAAACATATTGCCACACAATGAAAGTCTTGTTTTTCTATTTCACATTTAACACCGAGACATAAATGTCATGCTACACTATATAAGTCTTGTTCAACTATTTCATATTAAGACTCCCTAATGCAATCTGTTTGAAATGAGTGCAACAAGGCCCCACAACATACCAATCCATGGAAATAACTTAATTTTGAATTCTTACTAACGACTAAAAGAATTTTATTATTGTGTAACAGAATAATCTTCTTTCTAGAGAAGCCCAAAACAATATAAGCTAGGTGAACTGATACTAAATTTGGCTCCTTCCAAGCATTGGAATTGTGCCTCCACCACCTTTGGCACTCGGAAGTGTACTTTCAGTTAAATTTGGAATATATAAAGGATGTTGTTGCAAAAAAATGTTACAAAATACCACTTAAGCTAATGTGGTAGACAAAAGAGACTTGTATTAAAAATTTATGATCAACTCTTGAGAGAGGAGCTATCTGATAGATTTTAATTTTATAGCTTGGCATCAATACCATATTAAAGTTGCTCATGCACATATGTAGAACACTTGTAATGAGAGGAGGTACATTTGATATAGTATTCAATGTTTAATTATCAATATACAATGATATCTCCATGAGAGAGATATGTAAGGTAGACTAGTGCCACTAGAAAATGCAGCCATAAAGAAAAGAAATGTGAATTAAATGCTTAAACCACTCCATAAATGCTCATAACTGAAAAGTACTCAGTATCTGCCAATGAAATTTTGCTAGGCCATGTTGGTGGTTGGTACTAGACTTACATTATATGCTTCTTCAGGGACAACTTCGTTAGTGTGCAACTCTTCTTGGTGACATGGGATCCTTGTTTTTATCTCAATTCTTAGTTAGGGCTTTGACCTCCTAGATGATAACTATGTTGCTTGGCATCATTTCCATATCAAACTTGCACTTGAACATATGCATAACATTTTTAGAGAGAGGAGATACATTTGATGTATTATTCAATGTGTGTAATTTATCCATACAGAATGATATATGTATGAGAGAGATATGTATGGTAGAGAAGCAACACTTCATAATGCAACCATGAAAAAAGGACATTTGACTTTATTAAATGTTGAAATCACTTTACTTCTTTAAATTCTCATAATACAACCACACTAAGTATCTATAAATGTAGTTTTACTAGATCATGCTGGCAGATGGTGCATGACTTATATTATTTTTTTCTTCAAAGACAACTTCATTGACATGCAACTCTTCTTGGTGACTTGCGGTCCATGGGTTTCTCTCACTGCTTGGCTATTTGTGCTTGTCTTTGGATTTCAAATTTATTTGCAATCTAGTGTTGGATGTATTTCTCCCCTAATGAAAGAAGAAAGTACCAAGTATAATACACAACATCACCTTTAAAAAATCAATTCTCATTTAAGGGTTGAAGCGGAAATATCACAAAAAACTGTATCTAGCTTGTGTTAAAACATTCACTTGCCTTCGGTGCTCTAGTTTTGGTTGAATAAGGAGGATGTCTTGCATTGAGGAAAATTAGAAACTAAAAGAACTATGGAGTAAAAGAGTTGGAATCTATTCATAGTTGAGAAAACTAAGCTCCTTTGCTCCTTAGTACTAAGAAATTATATGACTACTAAAGCATAAACTATATAATTTATTGGTTGAACCAAAAATATCACTAAAAATTGTATCTGGTCTTTGTTGGAATGTTTTATCGCCTTCTCAGTTCCATTTTTGGTTAAATGAGGAAGATATCCTCCATCAAGGGAAACTAGAAGCTGAAAGAATTATGAAGTAAAATATTAGAATCCATTCATAGTTGATAAAACTAAGCTATTTTGATTCTTCAATATCTTTTTTATGTAACTTTTTGTTGTCTACCACTTAGCTTGAAATGAAATTTGAGTTTCTAATACTTTGTTTCTAATTTCTATTTTTCATCATTGGTGTCTACTAGTACTTAGGAACAATTTAAGGCTATTTTTTTCACATTGCTACTCACTTTTTAATTTTATTTTCCATTTTATTTTCCACTCTGATTACCAATTTGACTTATACTGGCTAGCCTTTAACAAAAATCATGTGAATTTGGTAGCCAAATTTTTATATTCACAATATTTAATAACTGAGAAGGTGCATGCAAAAGTTGCATGTGCATATAACCATACATGCTAAGGAAATATGAAATCATTTAGCATGTATGAAAATGAGCCAATTACCTTATGTGGGGCTGCTTGTTAAGGAATTATTATCACTATTGGACAATTCAAGGTAGAAGTTCACAGAATAATTGATGAACATAGAAATGTTTCCATGAATTTTGAATTAGAGTATCTTGACTTCTAATTGAAGAGCATATATTAGAATCACACCATAAATGTAATTTTATTTTAGACAAGGTTGAAGTATTTTGTTTTTCTTAGTCTATTTGGTTTATAAGTACATTTCTTGGTTTCAAATTTTTTTTTTTTTTTTTTACTGCTTTTTTATGTGTGGCTTATTTCTTGAGATTTCCTCTAATAAGATATTTTTTTGGTAGCAATGCTTCAGAATGTATGGTTTTGGAGGTCTTGTTACTTCCATGCAGCAGGGAGGGTATGTCACAACTTTTGTAATTGTTTTAATTGGCAAGTTTCTTGTATGAAATTATGAAGATTATTCCACTCAAGATTTGACTTACAATATTGTTTCATTTTTCTTAAGAAATTGTTTGTCAGGCTAGTTATGGTATCATCGAAGACAAAAATGTCAAATTAAGTTGTTATGTTGAACATGGAAAAGTACATGCTTGTACAAAAATCGAAAGAGAATTGGATCTGGAGGGTGTGTATTTTTCATCTCTCATTCTACCAATAGTGGATGAAAAGTTAAAACCTTATATGCATGTGTTTCTGAGATAAATACAAAAAAGGGTTAATTTTTCCCTTTCAAAATGGCTTGAAGTCAGCTAGATCAATGTGACTGAAGTATACATTACTATTTGTTCACCAATTTTTTGTTTACAGACAACATGAAACATAAGGGAGGTCTCACAGGATGAACTTGGAATGTCTTCTCATTGGAGTTTTACAAAGGTATGTGGTTTGAAGTGTTTGTATGTTAATGTTTTATGGCCTCTATGTTTCATTCTGTACAAGGCATATGTACTTGGAGTCATGCTATATTGTGTAAGATTCTATGGAAGTGGTTGTTGTCTTGATTATGCAACTATTTACTTTTGTTGTAGTGATTTAGTTGTAGCCTGATTATCACTTCTAGATATGCTTTTCCATATTTTGAAAAATATCTTGTTTACAATCATATACTAAGAATGAAAAAATAGAGTAAGATTTTTTTTGCTATATATAAATGCACTTGCAATGCATTTTACTTATTCACAATTTTTCAAGTTTCACCATGAAACACTCTCACATAGGCAAAGTGGTTATGTATCATAATATCATTTCTAAGGTTTTGAAGTACTAGAATAAATAAAATGATGACTGAAGAAACAATTTTGAGAAATTTCATTGATGCCAAAATTGTATATTGATCTATAAAAATTATGAAACATTTGAATCAAATATAAACACAACTAAGAGACAATGAAACACCAAGGGCATCCTTATTCCAATCATTATAAAGTGTATCCTGGTTAGTGTTGTAAGTAGTCAAAAAATTGAAGGCAATTTCCCTTCGGCCTTTACTTTATTTAAATGTTTTGATGAGGATTTGATGTAATTGAGATTCATTTCCCAAATGTTTAGTTATAATGCATTTACATTGAGTTTTGTATTATGTTAAAATGAGATTGGATGAGATTAGTAAATGTAATTAGTGGTTTTAATGACTCAATAAAATAATTTTAATGGTATAGTGGACACCTGAATCATATATTTTCTTGGAAATTCTTCTGATGGTGGAACAATTCTTTTTGTGTATTTTTTCTTTTCTCAAACATGTAACCAATTTCCTCATGTTGGGCATGGAATCCCCCTAAGGCATGTTTTGGGGCTTAAAGCCCAAGTTTTGACCAAGTCCTTTGTAAAGACTCCACGATTTGTGGGCGTGGAGCGCGAAGTCATAATAGAGTCACAAGGTTGTCCGCCCTTGTTTTTGTAATGTAATGTTGGCTTGAAAGATCCACCCATGGTTCGTGGGCCATGGGATTGTATAAATAGAGTGAGGCTCTAAGTGTAGAAGATAGTTAATAAGGGAATAAGAAAAGAAGCATGATGAGTCTAAGAGCTTGAGTCGAAGTGTAAAGTGTGTCTTGGGTCATAGAGTAGGAGAAGGCTCTGCAACTATGTGCACAGAGGCCTAGTAGTCCGTAGCTGAGTGCGTGGACCCCTGCAGCTGAGTGCGCAGGGCAGGTTGAGTCTGTAACCATGAGAAGAATTAATAAAGAGAAGTTTACCATATTTTTGTGTATCTTTTCCTACTTTATGTATTATTGGGTATAATTTGCAAGTTTACTATTTATTTGCTATGCGAACTTATATGTATGTACTAAGGCTTCCACTTAGGTAGAGATAACTAACTAGTGTAAGAAGGGAAGCAAGATCTTGGATGTGATTTAGGGGAATAGTGCAGAACGTTGCTCCAGCAGTGCGGAAGCCCCACAGACCCTAGTTAGGGTTTTGTGAAGGCAAATCTATCAGAGCGTGAAGGCTAGGGAAGTGCGCGAAGAAACCTACACGTAGGGACTAGTTGTTGGACCAAATAAACCCCTCATACATCTCTAGGGTGTAGAAACCTAGTTCCAGCACCCGTCCATACTACTTTGGGTGAGACCTGTTTGGCTAATTAACTTTGAACCTGGGTCATGCCCCAACAAGCCAACAAATGGTTCTGTTTCCAGGACCGCGATCTGCATAAAGATGTCTGATGTCATATCACTAGAATCCAACTAAGAGAGGAATTGAGGATTGGTTGGATAGGAAGATTCACAAGTTTGTAGTGCAGGAGAACACGAATCCATGACTATCAAAAGAATAGTTGCTAGAATGCTACTTATACACAGACATCCATGAATTTTCTTCAAATATTTCCCTATGAGCTATACGAGTGGATCGCGAAGCTAGCAAATAGCCAAGGAAGGGGTAAGCTCGACAGAGCTATTGTGCGGACTCTAGAAACGGTGCACAGATTAGAAGCATAAAAGGATAAGATCACATGCATTGTTGATCACTAGGTCAATCAGATTATAGGAGGATTCACCACCCAGTTCATAGTAGATACTTCTGTCAGCTATAGAGAGGCAGAATGACACTTCCTCAAAGGACCATGAGGTAAGTGTGTTAAATATTTGAACACTTGGATTAAAATGCTACTATGTGAAAAGTGGGTTATGCAAATAAATCGATGTTTGGTGCTACATAAAGTGGGAGAATCTATAGAAGTGAATGTAGTGAAGAACTAAAAGCTAGCCCCTTGATTTCACCTCCACGAGGGGTCGAGAAAGAGCTCGTGAAGGTCTCACTAAGAAGTGCAATAAATTTTATAAGGTAGAGGATTATGCACATACCACAAGGTAGAGGATTCTACACATACCACCCCCACCCACACTACCACCAGTTTCACCATCTTCACCCCCATCTTCGCCCATACCACCTCCACCACCACTGCGAGTCAGTATGGCAAGCACGATAAATTTGTCAGTGTCCAAGGGAGTAGGAAGTGAAGATTTGGACCAGTTTTGGTTCGTGATAAAAGTTGTATGGGAAGTGCATGGAGTTACAAATGACAATATAAAGAAAGAAACATTGGTCAATGCTCTACAGGATTGCGCATTGACCTAGTACATTAAGCATTCCAATGACAATCCGAATGTGGGGATTGTAGATATTCAAATTGCACCAAACAAAGAATTTAGCAGGTTGAAGTCAGAGGCACAGTTGATCATTGGGTTCAAGGAAATCACAATGATACCAGGTGAGACCCCTTGCGAGTTGGATCAGATATTGAATTGCATAATTTGCGAAGCTAACATGACGTTGATGGATGGGCAACACTGTGAATGGTTTGTAGCATCATTAATGTCGCATTTAAGGAATGTGTTGTCACAATAGAGGCTAAAAACTTAGGAAAAGGCCTTGGAGATCACGATGAGACTGCTTGAGACCCTCGATATAGGATCCCAAACTAGGAGTTCTACAGATCCACACACAGTTGAAAAACTTGTGCCTTTAGATGTAGAGTCTAAAACAAGATAGGATAGCTCACCCAGAAGTGCTGACGATGTATGGTGCATAAAGTGCAAGGGTCAGGGACATGACAAGGACCACTGCCTGATGTTCGAAAATTACCTCACGGGAGGAGGATTAATGCCATTGAGACCAGAGGCACAAGTAGGACTAAGCATGGCACCTACATTATGGTGTATGATTTGTCAAATAGGACGAAAGCATGCTATAGATCACTGCCATTTATTGCAAAAGTACATGTAGAATTCACAGTAGTTGTGCTATAATTTCTATAGATCAATGGGGCATGATGAGTGCATGTGTAGAAGTTATGAGTTGATGATGGATCATACTCCTACCTACAGAGTTCAGGCCGAAATGTGGCCCCTTGACTAGAATGCAGGGATGGCACAAACCAGATTTCAGGGGTGCGGATGAGGATGAGGTGGAGGAGGGCCTGCAAGAAGTCACAAATAGCTGATATGTTACAATTGCGGATGGCAAGGACATTATGCCTGTGATTGTACAAATCCATTGCGGCCATCATGCTTGTATTATATATTGTTTGATCATGAGATGGAGGATTGTCCCACATTGATAGCGAGTTTGCATGGTAAAGGAGCACTCCAAACTCCCCCTACTCAAAACTTGCGAATGATGAGGTTTGAGCCACGTGAAGAAGACCCTAATGTGAATATTATGCTCTGAAGTGGAATTATGACAAGGGATGACAACAGAAAGTAGCCTAAAGAGAGTACTTGGGTTCGCAAGGCTTCAATGAAAGAACCAGAGTTTGATTTGGAGCACGATATGGAAACTTTCATGGAAGCCAGGAAGAGCTTTACTGATGCCTCCACTTCAGGAAGCAAAGATAGACGGAGCCAAAAATGGACCCATCGATGACTACAATGTTCCTGGAAACATGCCTGAAGTTGTTGCGCGATAGCAAGGCTATAAAGGGGATGCAGGAACTCATAAATAGATGTGTTGGGACCACACCAGGAGAACGCGCATAGTCTAGAAGCTCAAAAAGCACACGACGTGAATGGGAATGGAAATGAAATTGACAACGTAGATTGGATAATATGAGATGGACCAAGTGATTTTGGATCTAGGATCAGACATGGATGTTCTGCTGAAGCATAGATTGGAGCACATGGGAAGGCCTACGTTGCAATGCTATTGTATGCAACTGCAAATGGCGAACCAGCAAAAGATCCTACCTATGGGGAGATTGCAGGGAATGACAGTGGATATCGAAGGAGACAACGCACTAGCAAACTTCGAAGTGATAGAGATTGTTGATGATGGAAACCCTTAACCCATGATATAAGAAATAGATTGGGCCACTAACATGAATGGGGTGATAAATCTAAAGAAGCACAAGATCATTTTTGATAAAAGGTATCTCCACGTAAATGTACCTTTGGACCATACACAAGGATCGCGCTACATAGAACCAGTGCACGACTACGATAGCAATGACAATTTGGACTACATATATAAGATAACTACACGAGAACAAGATTGGGTGAATCCAACCATGGATGGATGAATCTCATGGGAGATGAAATCTCCTGCACATCGGATTCTGATGAGGAGATAGAACGATGGTAGAACTAGTTACACGAAGTGACCACGCTGAACTATAACATGATGATGAGATTGTTGCGCTGTGTATCAATGGAGGTAAGGGATCTGCCTATGTATGATGGGTTAAGTGAGGTGGATGACTTCCTGAAAAAATTTGAAAAAGAAGTGTCAGAGCAGCAATGTGTCGAAGCTTTGAATTGGGTATTGCGTGCTACGCCTGCAAGGTGGGGGGGTACGCACCAAATTAGCTTTGAGGACTGGTGCGAATGCAAGAGGATGATGCGCATGCAATTTGGGAAGCCTCAAATTTGATTAACAGACAAGATTACTGGATGTGACAGTCCGTGCCCCACTTGTCCAGATGGATGTAGGCATATGGTACGAAACCTACGTGGATGCACATAGTCTTCGCGTTAGGAGACACGGTTAGTAAGCATGTGCGGGTGAGGCAATGGCGCGAAAAACAACTCTGATTGGAACCACAGAGTATGGAAAGACAATGTGTGTAGAAGGTTATCCATGCAAAAGCCTTTAACAAAGTATGCGAAGCACTAAACAAGGTCCACAATGCGCAGGGGATTGACTCAGACCTGCACGTACCAACAGTTCTATGGGCTTATAGGACCGCATGCAAGAAAATAATGGCACAAGCACCTTTTAGGCTGGAGTATGAAGCAAATGCTATAATCCCTAGAGAGAATTAAATGCCTAATCCATGCGTGGTAGCATTGGTAGATACGATGATTCGCAAAGCCTTGGAAGAAGGAATCACACATCCGAATGAAGCAGAACGCTTGGGACCTGAGGAAGAAATCCAATAGGGTAATTTTAGGCCCTAAGAACTTGGGAAAGAAAGCATGCAATTAAGGGAGAAAAGCACTATGGTGGAAGTGGAAGTAAAGAAGCTTGAGGATAAGATAAAGGAATAGTTTCTTGATAAGAGGACTAGGGTGATAAAATAGGGTGCGCATGATCATGCTGACAAATTTAGGGACTATCACCACAAATTGATTAGTCTGATGCATTGGCTTCGACCACATATTACTACACGAATCAACCATGGTGGCACGCTACAGATGATAAAGTGCGTAATGCCACCAGTAACAATAAAAGGTGGGTATCTTCCAAGAAAAGTGATGGATGACCGGATGAAACCATATACAGGTAGCAAGACCACATGTCTAGCTATGGGAAGTACAGTCTTAGCACTCCAGGTAGTTGAAAGGAGGTGCGGGACTATAGACTACTCTGCCTAGGAGCTGTGAAATGCTGGAGTTGTATGCAAGAGTAAAGTGTCACAGGGTTCGTGATAATGTAAGGGGGTTGCGCTGCCGCGCGGGTTGGCCAGAAAGTGACCACTGGAGTCACTATTAATGATGTGATGCTCGACTTGAGACCAAATGGAGCAGGCGACAGGCATTTAAGATGTGATTTATGGGCAAGATTTTGGAAAATATGCTACTAAGGGAGCATTAATGAACCAGATTTGGGGGGAACAGTCGAATTCAAATTCAAAAGACGCTATAAATTACAAAGGGATGCCTAACAAACAACACTTTGTAATTTGCAAATTGAGCTGTTATATGCCCCATGTATTTAAGCAGATCCCTAGTTGACCTATGCAAAGCATTGATTGAGCCCCTAATTACGCGAGTGATAGATTTCTGGACCGACACGATGGCAACATTTGAGGAAGTTATGGAAATTGTAGAGATGACCATGGAAGAGGCCACATAGGCCCTGACTGTGGTGGTTTTCCCTAAAGGCACTATGATTATGGTGAAAATCCCTAAATCATCGTGCATGCCAAGGCCAAAGAAAGAAAAACAGCCGATGGTTCCTGTACGTGTGTCCCTGTGAAACCTTTAGTGAACTAGGTTAATGATGGAGGAGAAAGGGAAAGTCATTAACTTGGAAACTGACGTAGAGGATGAAGACCTGGAGGAACTTATCATCGAAGAAGATGAGGACGAAGGCATGGAGGAAGAAATTGAGCCTATGTAACCTCCAAAAAAGTTGTTCACCTATATCCCCCCATGGAAGGGTAAGGCAAAAGTTCCCAAGGATCTCAATGAAAGCAAGAGCTCTCTCCTGACCCTGCTCCTCCCGAACGACATCAATTTTGAGGCCACGCCCCTGGGACAGGTGCCTAGCTGGAAGTTTGAAGATTGGGATCTTTTTTACCACTGTAGGTTTTAACCCCGTACAAAAATTACCTGCATACGAATTCTAAAACACAGAAAAATAAAAAATGTGAGAGCATAACACATTAAACACATATACATAGAGATTTTCCCACTGGATCCCAAAACCTGGACTACCAGCTTGATTTTTCATTATGACCCTTTCAATGTTACAATGCATATTTATACATGCTGAAGCATCCAATACCATGGACCGAAATCCATCGCGTCCAAAAAACATGTGCAAAAATCATGCACAAAACCATAGGTGGGTCTGCCTAACCTAACATAGGGTCCAAAACCAAAATTTTCCACGACGCTCCCCAGACCCGATAAAGTGGGGTTACGGTTGCCCTTCAAACCCCTGTTAACTACGTGGAAAGAATATAACACAACCCAAAATTATCCCACTTGTTGTTTTTTCCACAGGGGGCCACAAGAGAGCTTGGTCATTTTCCAACCCTGAAATGCCCATTGTCACTCTACACAAAGAGAACTTCTCAGAGCTCACAGATTTTGCCAATGCATATGTAGTATTCTTCAAAGTGTCCACTTTTACCAGCAACAACTTTTTGTCTTCTATCATATCCCTCACAAAGTGATACTGAACATCAATGTGCTTTGTCTTTGAATGATATGCAGGGTTATTTGCCAAGAAAATTGGACTTTGGCTGTCGCAGTCTATCTTTATAGCTTCCTGTACTAACCGCATACTTGAATACAATCTCTGCAACCAAACTGTTTCCTTGCTTGCATGAATGGCTGCCATGTATTCTTCCTGTGTAGTTGATAGTGCCACTACAAATTGTTTCTTACTCATCCAATTGACTGCACCTCCAAATAGGTTAAACACATACCCACTTGTAGATCTTCTTTGATCTAGATCTCCAGCCCAGTCTGCATCAAGAAAGCCACGAATATCCAACACTTTGTCCAATCCTAGTCTTCCTTAGCACAGACTATAATCACTAGTGCCACACAAATACCTCAAAACCCACTTCACTGTTGTCCAATGCTCCTTTCCTAGTTTTGACATAAACCTGCTCAATACTCCCACTGCATGTGTAATGTCTAGTCTAGTACAGACCATTGCATACATTAGGCTACTGACTGCACTTGCATATGGAACACGTGACATGTCCTCTTCCTCTTCTTGTGTCTTGGGACATTGTTCAGCAGATAACCTCACATCTATAGGAATAGGAACCTTCACTGGTTTACTATCCTGCATATTAAACCTCTACAGTATTGTCTTGACATAATTCCTCTAGTTTAACCAGAGCTTCCTCTTTGCCCGATCTCTTTTAATTTCCATGTCCAAAATATAGTTTGCAGCACCAATATCTTTCATGTGGAATTTGGAGGACAATTGGGTCTTCAAATCCTGGATAATTTCTTTGTCATTTCCAACCAGCAACATATCATCCACATACAAGACCAGATAAATAACGCGGTCACCAATTAATTTAAAATACACAAAGTGATCTGCTTTGCTTTTGGTGAAGCCAAGTCCCCGTATAAATGTATCAAATTTCTGATACCACATCCTTGGTGACTATTTTAACCCATACATAGACTTCTTTAACTTTCATACCAGTTCTTTCTTACCCTTCGCTACAAAGCCTTTAGGTTGCTTCATGTAGATTTCCTCTTCCAGATCCCCGTGAAGAAATGTAGTCTTCACATCCATCTATTCTACCTCAAAATCAAAAGTAGCAGCAATAGATAAAAGTAATCTAATAGAAGTTACCTTGGCAATAGGAGAAAAAATATCACCAAAATCAATTCTCGGCACCTGGGAATAACCTTTTGCTACCAACTGGGCTTTGTATTTCTCCACTTTTCCTTCTGCATTTGTCTTCTTTTTGAACAACCATTTGCTGCCAATGGGTTTCCTTCCAGCCGGCAACTCCACTAGATCCAAGCCTCATTTTTGTCCAAAGATGCCATTTCATCAACCATGGCCTCTTTCCAAACTTTTCCATCCTCTGAATCTATTGCTTCCTTCACAGTTCTGGGATCATAATAGGTAATAGATAAAGCAAAATTTGAATAGAAACAAGATGGACTATACCTTTAAGGCTACCTTCTTTCTCGAACTGATCTTCTCACAGCTGGAGTTTGTGGCTCTTCATCTTCTGATTACTCCTCTTCTGTAGAGTCTGATTCTTCCTACTTTAGCTCAAACTCTATCTTCTCAGGTTCCTGTTGTGGCTAGCAACAACCCCCCTTCTTATTTAGTGTAATTTCTAATACTAAATAAGTGGGTACCCTTAGCAAAAAAATTTAAAAATCAAAGTAGTGTTTAAATTTCCTTTTTTGAATAAAATTACCATCATAAGCTTAGGAAGCCCCCTTGAAAATTCAAAAAAATCTAAGTTTTATGATAAGGTAAGACACAAATCTTTCCTTAGGAATATCACATCGCAAAAAGATAACGGGATACCTCCTTATGAGCTGAATTTTAAACATTGCGAGATTGCGATGTGCGATAATGAAATATCGCATCACATACAACACAATTTACAATGAAACACTTTAATTTGCCGATATGCGATGACGCCGATCGCAAAATCACATTTCGCAGAAAATAGGTTAACAAAGATTGTCATACATAACATTCCTGCGATCTGCGATATTGCGATCTCGTGATACAGCGATAATGTGATAATGCGATATCACAAGCGACCAACTTTGTGATGTTACGGTTCTGCGATGTCGTGATTTTGTGATGCTGCGATCTACGATATTGCGAAGAAAATCACAAAATCGCTTCATCGCAGATCTTTCGGGCACGTTATTCAAGAAAAGTATTTTCCATAAGCTGACACCTAGTTATGTGCTTTAATGCTAATAAATGAGGTAGTTTCCAGTTATTAATGGAATATGGGTTCGTGCTTATCGAAAAATCATCTCACGTAAGGTGGTATATTTGATGTGTCTTCAGCATTTAAAAAACTTTCCCATCACCCTTCCTTGTCATTCATTTTCACTTGTGAATTGCAGGAATGGAGAACAGAGGCCAATACAAAGCAATACGCAGGATAAAATGGGAAAGAAAAGCAAAGCCCCGAGCTCAGAAGAAAAGGAAATGGCACCCTTGTATATAGACACGGCCTGTAACAGAGACACGGGAATTGTACGTGGGAAGGCATGTATAATCTTCTTGAAGAGGAGAATCCTAGAGTAATGGAAGTTGCTGCAACGCAGGCTCAAATAGTTCTTCTGAGGAATCTACCACAGAGATAGCTTGCTCATTCTTACACCAGATAGTAGCAAGACCTAAAATTCTACTATACATAGACATGGTCAAGTGGATACTAGACAACATTGATATAAAAAACAGACAGTTTAAGACTCAAAGTCAAGAGTTCACAAAAGTATTATTTTTTAAAATTTTGAACTTTATATCTGCTGGAAGGAAAAAGCGCAAAAGGCAAAAAACGCATCAAGGAATTCCGGATCAAGAAATGGAGGCAGTTTCCGATGCACGATTAGCGGCATCGCTGAGAAAAATTTCTCGAAAAAGAAAGTGCTAATTGCCCAGTCACCTACAAGCCCTGAAAATTGCAAGAAATAAATGATAGAGGCGGATTGGAAGCAAAAGGCCCAAGAAAAGGTAGAAGCAATCAAGGGTTAACCAAGTTAAACTGGGATTATTACTAGGCATACTTGGTAAAGCCACATAGCCAGTGGATGATTGTTAAGTGTATCATCAATGCGGCCGAAAAGATGGCGCTAGCTCTTGTCATTCTGTTTTCTCAGCTTAGCTAAAATCAGAAGTTAGCCAGCTAACTCTTCTCAAATAGATGCTGCATGCATGCGATTTCAAGGACCAAATACAGAAGTAGTTTAATTTTAGATTCAATTTTAGTTTTAATTTTTTTTTATTTTCCTGAAAGAGGATGGTCATTTAAATCATCCTATATTTTTGTAATAATTTATTTTTAGATTTATTTAGTAGTATTTAAACCCCTCTCATGCATTTAGAGAGGGGTCATGAAATTTATAAAAAACTTATCCCCAGAACATGCACTTGTGTACCCTTGAGGAGGTTTTGATGAATGAATGGAACAAGATTTATTGATGTTTGCATTTGATATCTGCTACTGATGTTGCACTTTTGTACTCTTAGTGGATGTTAGATCAAGAAGAGATAAATCGTTATCACTTGAAGCTCATGAGTAGGACTAGTTATAAATGGTATTTCTATCTCTTAA